>OX376170.1:2793272-4189909 GCA_947363495.1 Euzophera pinguis | reverse complement strand
TAGACAAATCCGGAAATCTTTGCGGAACGATACTCGCTCCTTCAATACAGAACGTATTAAGGAGACGATAGAGCAAAACAAAGGCTCCAAAGTGTTCGCAAAGGTGGAGTCTATTGGGCAGAGCCGACTGACCAAGCTGAAGACGGAGGACGGCAACGTGGTATCGACGAGAGCCGAGGTGCTGAGGGAGATCGAGAGGTTTTACGGACAACTCTACACTTCAGTAGCCAAACCCGTTGAAAGCTTGGCCAAAGACCCAAGAGCCAAGCTTACCCGACACTATACGGAAGATATCCCGGACATCAGCCTGTACGAGATTAGGATTGCCCTTAAACAGCTCAAGAACAACAAGGCGCCGGGCGAAGACGGAATCACAGCAGAGCTTCTGAAAGCGGGCGGAACGCCGGTACTGAAAATCCTTCAGAAGCTCTTTAATTCCGTTTTGCTCGAGGGCGTGACGCCAGAGGCGTGGAACAGGGGCGTGGTGGTTTTGTTCTTCAAAAAAGGTGACAATACCCTATTGAAGAACTATAGACCCATCACGCTCCTGAGCCACATCTATAAGCTGTTTTCGAGGGTAATCACGAATCGTCTCGCGAACAGGCTCGATGCCTTCCAGCCTCCCGAACAAGCCGGTTTCCGAAAAGGGTTTAGTACCATAGACCACATCCATACGCTTCGGCAGGTTATACAGAAGGCCAAAGAGTATAACCGGCCACTATGCCTAGCGTTTGTGGACTATGAAAAGGCCTTCGATTCGATCGAAATGTGGGCGGTGCTTCAGTCTCTCCAGCGGTGCCGCATAGACTATCGGTACATCGAAGTGTTGAAGTGTTTATACAGCAACGCCACCATGTCAGTCCGAGTACAGGAGCAGAGCACGAGGGCTATTCCATTGCAGAGAGGTGTAAGACAGGGAGACGTCATTTCTCCGAAACTGTTTACCGCTGCTCTGGAAGATGCCTTCAAACTCCTGGAATGGGAAGGACTTGGCATCAACATCAATGGCGAGTATATCACTCACCTTCGTTTTGCCGACGATATCGTGGTTATGGCGGAATCGCTGGAGGACTTAAGTACCATGCTCAGCGACCTCAACGTGGTCTCCCAACAGGTGGGCCTTAAAATGAACATGGACAAAACCAAGGCAATGTGTAATGTCCATGTTACGCCATCACCGGTTTCAGTCGGGAACCACACCCTTGAAGTTGTAGACCAGTATGTCTACCTGGGTCAGATGATCCAGGCTGGCAACTCCAGCTTCGAGGACGAGGTCTTTCGTCGAATCCGACTCGGATGGGCGGCGTTCGGGAAGCTACGTAGCGTCTTCTCGTCTAAAATACCTCAGTCCCTTAAAACGAAGGTATTCGACCAGTGTGTGTTACCAGTGATGACATACGGGTCCGAAACGTGGTCTTTGACTATGGGCCTCATAAGAAAGCTCAAGGTCGCCCAGAGAGCTATGGAGAGGGCGATGCTCGGTGTCTCCCTACGAGATCGAATCAGAAATGAAGAGATCCGTAGGAGAACAAAAGTCACCGACATAGCCCAGCGGATTAGTTCTTTGAAGTGGCAGTGGGCGGGGCACATAGCGCGGAGAACCGATGGCCGATGGGGCAGAAAGGTTCTCGAATGGCGACCACGTACCGGTAAGCGCAGCGTTGGACATCCACCGACCAGATGGTCAGATGACCTGAAAAGGGTCGCAGGCAGACGCTGGATGCAGACTGCTGCCAACCGATCATTTTGGAAATCATTGGGAGAGGCCTATGTCCAGCAGTGGACTGACTGCGGCTGAAATGATGATGATGATGAAGATACATGGTCAATCGACCCTGCACCCCCTGGTATCCAAATGTTTTCGGAGACGCCTTTCAGTTTTTGACGTGGGATGACTTTTCAGTCATTCTTATCGAGTGGGTTACATAGTCAATCGACCTTGCACACCCTGGTGTCAGATTTTTTTCTGAAACGCCTTTCGGCTCCTGACGTAGGTTCTTTATTATTACTTTTCAGTCATTCTTATCGAGTTGGTTTACATGGTCAATCGACCCTGCACACCCTGGTATTAGGTTTTTTTCGGAATCGTCTTTCGGCCTCTTACGTAGGTTTTTTATTATTACTTTTCAGACATTCTAATCGAATAAGTTATATGGTCAATCGACCATGCACCCCCTGTTGTCCGAAGTTTTCGGAGACGCTTTTCAGCTTTAGACGTGGGATGACTTTTCAGTCATTCTTATCGAGTGGGTTACATAGTCAATCGACCCTGCACATTCTGGTGTCAGAGATTTTTCAGAAACGCTTTGAATTATACCTATTTTTGAGAAGTATGACTCACCCACAACTAGTGGTTGTCAATGAAACTTTCACACCCGAATCATCTATCTATACTATAATATTATAAATGCGAAAGTGTGTCTGTCTGTCTGTTACGCTTTTACGGCCAAACCGCTGAACGGATTTTGATGAAATTTGGTATGAATATAGTTGAAGACCCGGAATCAAACATAGACTACTTTTTGACGCAGGCAGAGGTGCGGGAGACAGCTAGTATATAATATAGGTAGGAATTATTCTAGGCCTGACCTCTGATTTAGCGTATTCTACTGCCAGTATATGTTTTATTAAAATGTGCGTTCTTGTAGAAGGATTAGAAGGATATTAATGAATATTGGTAATATCTCAAAAAAAAACGCTATAAAAAATATATCTTCGCATTGGAAGTATGCGAAGATTAGTAAGTATTGATATTATTAGTGCGAAATTATGTCTGTCTATCTGTGATACTTTCACGGCCAAACCGCTGAACGGATTTTGATGAAATTTGGTATGAATATAGTTAAAGACCCGGGGTCAAACATAGGCTACTTTTTGACGCAGGTGGAGCTGTAGGAAACTGCTAGTACTGTAAAATAATGTGTTTATAGACATTTTAAAGTAAAGAAGAAATTTTAGACCTAAGCTTTGTTCTGTCTTCACTTTTAGATAGATTTAAGAGACCATTATAGACCATAACCCATCTGGATTATTATAGTTTAAGATAGTTATTTAGCAATTTATTCTAGTTAAAAGCGTTTAGATACATATGTTGTATTGTATTATTATGTATATTTAAAGATACATTTTTGTCACAGTATTCTTGACGCACATGATGTAGGAATAACCGACGCGTGTAATAATGCTAAACCGGGAGTTGGGTTTATGGTCCTGCTTGCTTTTTGCTTTGTCCCAAATATTTTTAGGTCGCTATAGAGATACTTATATCGACTGAAATTAAAAAATATATATATATTGCATTGTACTTTGTATCATTTTAGGTCATGAGTAGGCACGCGCTAGTAGTAATGGTCTCAAAATAACGAAATCTAATAAATATTGGCCCCCAGCCCATCTATCTTTCTATTTGGACTTATAAGTTTGTCATTAAAAAATAAAAATTTAGTTATTTTTATTTCAAAATTTACAATTTGTATTCTAAATCTAAAACTAAAAAAATAAGTTTTATTGCAAAGTTTTGGAATTTTTTAGACTTTTATACTGATTCCAGTGAACCCCTGTACTTTTAGTAGGTACTATTTATTGTCTATTTTGTACCGGTACGTAAGTTTTGGTTGCTTGTATTTGACAAATGTAGGTAACAAATAATTTAATATAGAGTTTTGTATTGTATAATATTTAATCGTATTGTAATTTATTACCTTCTGTGCCTTTAAGCGAGTACTTGTAACTCAAATAATAAGGCGCCATTCCCTAAGTGTTAAAAAAGTGGCCATTCGTAAAAAATGTAAACAAAAGGCATTTTAAAATCCTAAGTCTACATATGCAAATGTCCGGGTATTTGTAAGGGTTAAAAACCCCTTTGTACCCTTCAAATTTGGCACAGAAAAGGTCGCTTATAATAACAAACCAAACGAGATATTCCAATTTCCAATTAGTTAAAATTGGGCATGAAAAGTTTTTCCGCAGTTAAAGGGATATTGGAAATTATAGTTGAGTAATTTAATTGCTAGTAGTTTTCATATGGATGTTGATTTTTTAACCGACTACCAAAAAGGGGAAAGGTAATTAATTATGTTTTTCGAGAGTATTTATGTATGTATGTATTATTGTTTGGCACGCTCTGCAGCCTGAACGGCTCGATGGATTTTTTTGCCGTATTTACTGTGAGAAATAAAAAAACAAATTGGCGGACTTTTTGGTTTTTAACATTTGAATAAAAATTAATTTCTCCAATAAAAGTTACGATTTTATTTCAAATAACTAAAGATTTTGTGGTGCGTGGTAATCTGGTAATGGACAGGATTGTTCTTAGGCTTAAAACTAATCCGTTTGAAATTAATCCTCATCAAACAATACTAAAATTATCTAACTAAGTACAAACCGTAGTCACCAAACTTGGACGTTTTTACAACCCAATCAATAGTCACTAAAACTTTTGCAATTAACATCAAGTTTCTATTGCAAACACAAATTACTATAAGCATTCAACTGTATGTTAACTTAAACCTAACCTATACGGTCAAATCATTTATATTACATACTATAAAACCTTTTGTATAACAATCAAATTGCTTAAACCGCATACATTGATTTCTTTAATCCAATGAAGTTGTTAAAGACAGGTTGAACGGAGTAATGGATGTGTGGTATTACGTTAACACCGACACATGTGATTTGTGGATTATTCTATCCAAGACAGGGTCGCTATTCGAAATAACGGACATATTAACTGAAATTCCTTTAAGATTGGCCGGGTTGACCCTTATCAGTTTGGACACTGTCATTATACATTGAACAATTTCGGATAGGCTTATGTTGTACGGTGTACCGTCGAGGGAATAAGGTCAAATTATACTATCGTTTGGGATATTATTTACATGATCTTTATTGTTTGTTTAATATCCTTGGTTATCTTAGACTTTAGCTTCAATTCTCTACTTGATATACGAGTTATTTAGCTTACATATTTTAAGTTCCGCGACTTATGATGCAAGATTTTGCGTAAATGTGATTGACAGTGGAACTACCTCTGTAAGCATTTTTTACAGGGAAACCAGACCACGAAGTGCTGTAACTAACAACCGATTGAAACAAGAAAAATAGCTTATTGAGCCTTAATCACTGGACCATAAAGACAGGCAAGAAAACATTATTGATCATATTACTAAAAATTTACTACAAACTATAGCGCAGAAACCCAAAGTGCATCTTAGCCTCTGATACGATAATACGCAATATCTTGCGGTCTTGCACCAATTTTATTCACACCCAGGCTCCTTGGGTCCTTCAGCACCTCATCGCCCCATCGATAACTAGGTCGATGTCCACTCAGCCTGCCCAAGTAGGTATGCTCGGACTTAAAACTAGTTCATATTAAATTTTCTTGTTATCTGTACACACAATTTAAATATACTATTATGTAGAACAGTCGAATCATGCCTAAGAATGGCTTAAATAACATCCAATAGGCTCGTGGCCAGATCACTTGATTTCCCGACGGATTGAGGAATCCGTTGGATTCTACCCTCGTCTATAATATACGCTTTAGTTATTAAATTGATTGATCAGGCTTGCAATTACTGCGAATGAGTGAGGACTACGCCTTAAGAGGTGATAATTAATTAAGGCAGTGGATCTTGGGTTGGTATATTATAAGTCTTAGTTGCTTTCAGCTTTAAATATCTCAGATTATTCAAACGTTAATTAGTGAGCTTGATTATGAAAAGCTCTTGATAAAATTGACATTCCGACTAGTGAATAAACTGCTGATTTTTACATATTGCATAGCCGATATAGATAGCCATATGTTTCAGATTCAAAATTTTTTAGCTTTTATTCAAAAATAATTGCTTGAAAAATTTTATTAGTAAAGAAAATGACTTATACGGTACAGTCAACTCATGTATGATCTGTATTTCAAACTAATTGAACATTCTACATAATTCACATATTTTTAAATCATTTTGTTTTCTGTATTAATCTATGGACAGTTTACCCTATTCTTCTTATCTAGTTTAATGATCAAAAAATATAGTCAGTACATTATATAGATGTCTGTTTCGTCTCTTTACAACATTTTTCACTCCAAATACTTGTTGAATTGAAATTGCACTCGTTTCTTCAAAATATCCTGAGTCTTTTTCACCATACAAGGAAATGTAAAACACTGATATTTGTACAAAAATTTTAAAGAAAATTAAAAAATACAGCGACCCAAATGTAACATGACAAAAACATGATTTCCTTTTTAATTATGCTCTACTCGCATGCCGACGGTTAATAAGCGTCGCTCTAACGAACAGACAGACAGACAAAGGTGCTATAATAAACAAAAGCGTGGTATTCTCACAAAGGATGTCACAAGCATTCCACTTTGTCGACAACTTTTATTTTCTCTTATCAAAGTCTTTATGTGAAGGTAAAAAGATCGCTTTTTCTTTGGTATTGTAAATGTGTACGTGTTTTGTAAAAATACTTGGAAAAACAAGTTCTGCAACGATTTTTAATAGATTCGTTGCACTGGAGATGGGTTTCGAATTACACAAAGAATTATTGTAATCTTTGAAAAAGAAAAACTTCAGATAAAACATTATTAAAATTAATATTCTTACATTCTTCTTTTCTTTTAAAACTTTTATTTAAATTTAATTTTCATATTTTCTTTCAAACTTTTCATTTACGACAAAATCATTTTAGAATTACTACTTTGTTTTAAACTTGTGGTTTTAATGTTTTTCGCCTTTAAAATGGTGGCGAAAAAGATGAACAATTTTAATCGCATTTCAACTAACATTGAATATTCAGCATTTTAAATAGGTACTACGAAATTTTTTTCTTTTTTGGCTGTTGTCAATGTCAATGTTCAAAGTTTATAATGTTCAATACAACTTACTCTTTGGATATTTTTTCAACAAACTTCTTGTTGGATTATTTCACTAGGTTCTATAATAGATCGTGTAAAGATGTTTATTTTTGAATAATTTCTAGGTACTAATAATAATCGCATTAATTCATACTTTCATACTAATTATATAAATACAAAAGTCTGCCTGTCTTTCTGTCTATCTATTACGCTTTTACGGCAAAACCGCTGAACGGATTTTGATTAAATTTGGTATGAATATAGTTGAAGACCCGGGGTCAAACATAAGCTACTTTCTGATGCAGGCGGAGCTGCAGGAAAAAGCTAGTTATTTAATCGATCAGGCGGTTACCAGGTCATATTATTCTTATTTATTGCAAAAGTACAGGTAAACTTCATAACGACGACTTTAAGGTGACGTAATAGACATACATATCTTCGGTAGGAAATGGAGACCTTTGGGATAATGCAATTTGTGTATTTATTTATTTTATTATCAACAAAATGAACCGATATACTAAACCATGATGAATACATCAATCTTGCGCACAAATCTGGTGAAGGCACTGAGTAAATACTAAATTGTTGGTACATAAGTAATGTCTTTCCATACAAAGCTCATTGGTTTCATATTATTTGTACACTTGAATATTTTTTGTGATTTTGAATATATATTTTTTCGTGATTTGTGTAAATCACGTGTTTGTATGAATATAAACGACCGTTTAAGTAATTTTTTTCATTTTTATTACACTTACATAAAACAAGTTGTAATCAGGATAAATAAACATATTAAACTAGCTAGGTACACACATTTTAAGGTACAGGTAAATAAAAATTAACAATGTTAAAGTTTTTAACTGCGGCGGCGCTGTATCATAATATTTAAACTCGCTATGGGTTCTTATTCACAAATCCTGATAACTGATAACTTAGAGAAATAATCAAATTTATTTCTCCTGAAAAATCGATTTTCACGGCTGCATGGGCATTTGCCTGTGCCACATCGGCAGACGTATCAAAATTTGAAAAAAGTAAATGTCAGTGTTTAAGTCAAACAATCAAACGGATAAATAACAGTTGTTGTTTTTATTTTAACTTTGATATGTTTATTGATGTGGCACAGGCATAGGCCTATAGAACCGTGAAAATTATTTTTTCAGGGGAATTAAATGTGATTATTTTTTTAAATTAATTGGCTGATCCTAAAAATCTGATGTTTTGTTCGGATAGTAAGTAACCTTGTTCCTACCACTAATTAAATAATCAGGCGTTTTTAAAATTTTCATCTGTTCATTATTATTGACAATGGATCACTCTGCTTACTGCTTTCCTGGCGTCTCCCAACACCAGCCCGGACTCTATTTTAAGACTTCCAAAATGTCTAGGAGAGATCTCTACCGGGCGGAAGCATTTCAGCTTATAAAGGCACAGAATAGGTACTAACAAATAACAATCAACAAACAATAGTTATAAAATCTAAAATGGATCGATGTTATAAAGCTCGCTATCTAAACAAAGTATCTACTCATGTGTCTCAACTGAAACAAACTGTATCGGTCAATAGGGCTTTAGATCCTGAAGGAGATCTGAATGTAGTGGGATTGTGTTTTATTCCCGGACGTTCCTCTAACGAAATGCATTTGTTTGAAACTAGTTGTGTAGAGTGGAGATAAATGTTTGCTTCGATGTTATTAAGTGCTTTGGATAGAGGATTAGATAGAGACATCCTAAGATACACGAATAACCATAACCATACTATCCATATCCATACCTCTATATTTCATATCCATAATAATCCATACTAATATGCTAAAGTCTGTCTGTCTGTTACGCTGTCTGTTTGTTTCACGGCTAAACTGCTAAACGGATTTTGATGAAATTTGGTATGAATATAGCAGAAGACATTCTTTTTGAAGCAGACGGAGCTGCGGTAAACAGCTGGTATTTTAAATCTAAAAGTGCGCCTGAAATGCTTTTACAGCTAAATCCTTGAATCATTGTGATGAAATTTCATATGAATATAGTTAAAGGCAAAACATAGACAGGCGCAGGAAAAAGAAGCCCGCTAGCCAGCTCCATTTCATCACGAAAAATGTTCGACTTCCCATATAAAATCCAGTCAGGTGATCATTCGATTTGTATGGGCGGTTGCAAATGTTTTTTTCAGCTTTCACATTTTTTTCTATTGAAAGCGGATTAGTTTGATGGACTAAACACATCAGTAGTTTCAAAATCAACCTGTATATCAACGATTTAGAGTCGGGGCTCCATGGACCCATGGTCTATGTACTTTGTGCCCATGGTCTCACTCATGTACTAATTTTACATATAATTCTCCTACATGCATCCGAAAATACATTTTTTTTTGTGTACTCTAAAAAAAAGAGTTCATAGATTGTTCTGAATTTTTCATGTGTCTGTCTGACCATAGATTTATATGTCTATCACTGTCGACTGTGAACCCATGTCAATGGCTCTTTGTTCCACAGTATGTCAAGTTGACGAACTCTCTAACTACTTGTATTAATAACAATATCTTTGATTGATTAGTTTTTAAAAATTCATTCATTTATTCATTTGGGTAAAATGGCCAATCAACTCTCTTAGAGTTGTTCGTGTGTTAGAGTTATTCGAAATAGTTTTTGAAGATAAATAAAAGATATTTTTATTTCCCAACTAAAGTCACAGTCTTACTAACTAATGTCCTGTTACGGCGATAAAAAAATTAATCATAGATTTACGAACTTTTTGACTTCCATAGTCTAAGGAATAAACTAATATTAATTTAAGTAGTACTAATTATATTACCATATTATTTTTAAAGGTACATTTTATTATAATATGTAGAGCTAAACACTATGAATTAAATACTTAGTAACGAGCTAAAGCTTCGAAACGTAAGCTGAGGACGCAACTAGGTAAGCACGCATGCACGAAGACTGACTATGAATTAGTTCAAAAAGTTTAGTGAAGCGACATCTTTTGTAACGCGAATTTATATAGTAGGTATAAAAAGTCCTTTACTACCAATCTGTACTAGAAAAGAGTGACGGGACGTCCCTCTGACTAAATTTAAACATTGTTATATGAGACAAAGAGACGAAGTGGCAGCCCTTGAGCCAAGCCTCCCTTTGTTTAGCCCTGCAGCGATGTTTCTTTCACTTATGGCGTAAGTTATAAACTGATAGAATACCGGATAGATAGAAGAGAAGTAGGTAGTAGGAGATGTCTAATCTTTTCAAATGATTTTCAGAAAGTTACCACGTCTCTGAGTAACGCACACAACTCGTTTGGCACCCAATCCGATATCGTCGGAATACTAGAATCCTCTGTCTTCTTTTTAATGTTCTATTTAATCCCATTACACACACATATTCCTAACTTCATGAGCGTTTTTCCTTTTTTCGTCCTACAGGAGAACTTTGTAGATCGCACCGTAAATTTATCCTCATTCTGTTTCTGTTCAAGCAGTCAGGTTATGGAATACTTTACCACCTAGCGTTCAAGAGTCCCGAACTCTGTCCACATTTAAGAAGCGAGTAAGAGATCATTATTTCTTAAACTCATAAATCGTATTATATATATATTATTTATATATATATATAAGTAGGTTTATTTATTGTATTTATTATTTAGTTTATCATACATATAGTAAGTAGTAAAATAGGTTTAGATTGAGCCTATTTTATTTGTATTTTTTTTTCTTTTTCTTGTACGCCTCTTTGCCTCTTTCTTTCGTAGTTCCTGTCGCGGGTCTGCAGGAAGAAATCTTTTTAGAAATAAGTAGAACCTTTGTACACAGTTTTCCTAATGTTAAGTTTCCAATGTATATTTACAGCGTGTACATGAAATAAATAAATAATAAATTAGGTTAAAGTTGGTCATCATATAGCAAACTTCACACGATCTTATCATTATTATTTGAGCCGCAGTCGGACCACTGCTGGACATAGGCCTATAAGGATTTCTGAAATCGGGTCGGAAGCGAACTTCATCCAGCGACTGTCTGCGATCTTTTTCACGATCCTATATGATGATCCAGTGACGAAAGCTTGCTGCCTCAGGCAAGTTTTTTCCAATTACGCCCACACAAAAAAATCTTTCCAGTGCAGTTATTAAGTACACAAGCAGAATGATTACTTAGGAATCCAATTCCAACTTTGTACGCATTTTCTTTTATTAAATTCAACTATGTGTAACTTTTGTGTGTAAATCGTGCAATAAAGTATCATTCATTCAATTCTATGTGCATTATTTTATCTACCGAACGGTAAATATTACTACGATTCAATTTGATTTAACTGTTTTATACTGACAGAACTTGTGATTTCTACTTGAATGACCGAAATACGATAAGATTTTCAAAAAAAAAACGCAATATCTTTTAAACTAAACCCCAGTAAATTTCAACAACGAGGAAGCATGTCTCTTTTAAACCCACAAGATGGCTTGTGGACAATCACCTTCAGGCATCGACCCAAACCTTCAATATGTGTATTTAAGTATCTAATATTAAAAAGGAAAAATAAATCTTGCAACGAATAGCAGTTTTTAATACAAAAACTATGTTTTAAAAACACGTTGTTTGGATAGAATTGAAATATTTTGAGAAAACATTCCCTTGTAAAAGGCCTGTGGATTTATTCTTAAATAAAATAAACAATTGGTACTAAAGCCTTACAATGAACTATTTCCCGCAAAAGCCAAAAGTATTAAAGTAATTCTAGTTCAAAGAACTACTAGTTTTATTTATTATTATTTATAATAAACTAGCTGTTTCCCGAAGCTCCGCCTGCGTCAATAAGTAGCCTATGTTTGACCCCGGGTCTTCAACTATATTCATACCAAATTTCATCAAAATCCGTTCAGCGGTTTGGACGTGAAAGCGTCACAGACAGGCATACATACAGCACACACTTTCGCACCGATAATGTTAGTATGGAAATATGGATTATTGAATTCGATAGTATTGAAAAATACATGACTTATGAAAAATAAAACGATTCATAAAATACGTCCTAACAAAGGGATAAGAAGTATCGAGCTGACCATGAACATGACCATGAAAGTTAATTAAGCATGACTCGTCCAAAATCGATGATTCGAATGAAAAACATTCGATGTCAAACGAAAATAATTTTGCGTGTGCGTAAATCATTTTTCGCAAAAATAGCGCTTCTGAATAGTGTTTTATGCTTTGCGACAAAACGACTGCTTTACAAGGCTTTAAAATACAAAGGAAAGAAGAAATACAATATACTACAACAAAGTGTCTAATAGAAGTTTAGTAGTCTCAAACTACCAAGGAAATCTGAACATTTATAACGTACCATAATGTTATGCAAATCGAACTGGGCAAACACGCCTGAACATGGCTTAACCTAAGTAATTACTTAGTTCCTATAGACAATAAAATAGACAATACAGATAGTACATTCCGTATTGGTGAAAATAAGGATTTCTTAGGGAAAAGTGAATTGTGTGTATTTTTTTTCCAAATGCCACCTTTATTTTAAGGATACTAGGAAGTTAAGGCCTCCAATTTTTCCGTTTTATAGTTAGTCTTTTATGTATACTAACACCTTTATGTACCACCTATGTTTTCACAAATAAATTATTATATTTTTTTTTTTTTTGTTTACAGATTTATTTATTTATTAAAATATCTTATACAAACAAATTAACCAAAAAACTTAAAAAAACTAACTGAAAAGAAAAACTTAATTAAAAAATACATACTAAAAATTAAAATCTAAGCAATATCAGTGTGGCATGGTGCCAAGAACACTGGCTGCATTCCCGCGTTGAATTGCGATTGCAATTCTTTGCGCTAGGAATGAGCCAGCCCTCTTGTCACCTGATTTGATTGATTGATTGATATAACAAATTCGGAGAGAGAGTGGGTGAATTATCAGTTGAACGAGTAATATGGCAAAAGTGTCTGTCTGGGCCAGTGGTTATGGCCTTCGCCTTAGAACCGGAGGTCGCAGGTTGGATTCTCACAGGAAGCATACTTTATTTAGTTGTTTCCACTTTGGTTAGGACATTGCAGATTTAAATCATCTGATTGTCTAATAATTGTGATGATTTAGTGCTTCGGAAGGCACGTTAAGTCATCGGTCCTGCCATCTGACGGTCGTTAAAGAACATCATGGTGCTATCGGTCTGGCGATTATTTACTCTATATTAGCATATAAAATTTTTAAAAAAAGAACAAGAACTACATTCACAGACAAGAATTTGTACCTTTCAACTCGGAATGCGCACAAAGTTTATTACAAATCATGGATTTGTAGAAGACTACGACCACATCCGAACTAGTTCTAGGAATTGATTTATCACTCTCAAAGTGAATTCAGTGCGACTTAAACTAGAATCGAAACACGATACAATATACCCAGTGTACTAGATGTACACACACAACACATTGTGGGGACAATCTTGTTTGTACTTTAAGCCCAATATGTACAGTTACATGTAGGTAAGTATATTTTCAGGTCGTACATGTACATACGTTATGGCTTTACTCTCCTTCCGTAGATACCTTATGTAATTATCAGTAGATAATGTCTTCTGAAGAAAGGATCTGAGGTCGGTAAAGACTGGTATAGAGAGAAAAAAAAGAGAAGAAAGAAGAAAAAGAAAATAAAATCTTCTGGAAGATTTGACAGCAGTCCCAAAAATTTGGAGAGACAAAAGCTAATAGACTGCGCTGGTTTGAGCATTTGGAAAGAATGAAGGAGCATCAAGCAGTAAAAAAGTATTTATGTATTAAAACTTTATTGTTTCACAAAGTACACATATACTTATAACAATTGGTGGACTGAATGCTAAGAGCATTCTCTACCAATTAACCATTGGGAGAAACGGGGCGAACGAGTTTGGCGCAAAAAAGTTAAGGGGGAATAAATGTATTGTACATGATAGAGCAAATTTTTTCAAAAGCTTAAGTTCATACACTACGTAAACATACATAAATAAATATGAGTAAGTGAGACGTCATAAGGCGATTTAGTTGTAGTGTGTATAACTATTATATGACGTATGTATTCATATTTTAGTATATACGCACTTCATAATTAAATAAAGCCTAGAGTACGTCAGTAAACTTGATTCGTTTCACTCGTCTCAAACCTCCCACCTTACATGGCGACCCTGCCACATTTGGTGGTCGAGGCTCGGCACGTGTTGGTAATAATTTGCTTTTAAAATATGAACTAAAATTTTTTTTTTTTTTACTTTGGTGAACCGAACGCTGAGTGGAAAAATCAAAAATGACTTCGGAAGTGATATGTTCTTAAATTATTTCAAATTAAAAATGGGTTCATCCCAATCTACAGAAGAAACTATCATCGCCCAAAATACTGCTGCTGGTGATAACTCAGCTACATTAGAACAGCTGAAGTCCCATATTTCAATAACTACTATATTATTGGGATTGATTGCATTTGTTATTTCTGTGGGAGGTTACATTCTATTATACAAAGTATACAAGAAATGTCATCAGTCTTGGATGCGTCAGGAGATGTCCAATTGGCAACTACGTCGACTGTCGTTTAGAAGGAGAGTCAACCCGAGAGATGTGAATTTCATGGAAAGAAGCCGCGGTTGTCCCCGGTGCAGTAAGGAGAACGACGACGTGTAATACGAGTATCAGTGGGTGAGTGATGTGAAAAAACATTTTTTTTTTATTTACCTGTAAAGGTACATTTATCTTAGTATTTTATTATAATATTTTTCTTTTACTTGTCAAATGAAATGGCGGAAAAAATAATGAATTATTAGTAGACTAAGAAACATAAGAACTTACTTAATTAAAATAGGTCCTCTTAGGAGACAAGGGGATATTACATTGAAAAAATTCAATTAACCAAAAAATTTGCTAGACATATATAATGAGTATATTGATTGTATTTCTTTGACCTCAATATCGGAGGAACAACAGGAGTTAATTGAAAAATATTGTAACGATTTTGATTTTTTGTATGTTTGTCGAAATATCAGATTTATGTTCTTTTAAATTGAATCAGAGAAAACAAACAGAAAAAATGGCTACATTCGACTTAAAAGTTGCTCTCAATTTATTACCATTAATGACAGATGAAGAAAATAACACTAAGTTGTTGATTGATAATATAGAATATTACAGTGCTATTCTCAAAAATTCCGAATGTCAGACCAATTTAATTCAATTTATATTAAAAAGTCGATTATCAACATCTGCTAAATTGAAATTTAATGCAGAGTATAATACGGTACAAGAGTTAATAAGAGATATGCGGTACCATTTGCTCCCACTTAAGTCTGCCACAGCAATACAAACGAAATTATTAAAAACATGTCAAAATAAATTGACCATAGTTGAATACGGAAAAGAGCTTTCAGAACTTTTTGTGAATTTGACGGTTTCGCAAGCCAAAGGAGTTAACCAAAACTACAAAGTTTTAAAACCTCTTAATGAAAAATTTTAATTGGCTATTAAAGTGTTTGCCGATGGGTTGCGAAATCAACGTTTGAGTACTATCATTGCAGCCAGGAATTTCGAGTCCCTAAAGGACGCTGTACAGGCGGCACAAGATGAGGAAGTCGCGCCAACACCCAGCACTTCAGGAAAAATATTTGGTATGTCCCAAAATAGATCTTTTAGAGGTCATTTTCGCAGGAATTTCCGAGGCCATACGCAGTTTCGCGGCCAAGCGAGAACAAATGGTAGGGGCAATTGGACTGGTCAATACATACCTAGAGGTGCGACGCAACAGAATTACAATAATGGTAATAGACGTTTTCAATCTCGTCATGGGTCTACAGGTAGATATTTTTATCGTGGAAATCAGTGGAAACACAATCCTCAACAAGTACAAACTATGATTTTAAATGAGCCTGAGTCAGAAACTCAAAATCAAAATACATGCAAAACAATAAAGTTTTTTTGAGACTAAAAAGTACATATTTTCTTGTAATAATTCACTATCGATACAATTATCATACAATTTTTGTTTACATAGTTGGTTGGTAGATACAGGCGTGTCGATTTCTGCTATCAAATATCAATTTGTTATAGATCAAGCTATACCTTTGCTTAAAGAATCAACTATCATTAAAGGCATAGACGGCAACATTGAATCAATCGGATATGTATGTTTACAATTGAGTGCGAAAGACGAAACGTTTAGTCATAAGTTTTATGTCGTCGAATCATTGCCTTGTATGACTTCTGGAATTTTAGGACATGACTTCTTAGTAAAGTACGGCGCAGTTTTAGATTTCAAAGCGAATAACTTGTTACTAATTGGAATGAATAATTATAGGATTTACTTACCGTTTATGGGTAGTTATAAAAATGATAACTTAGTTTTACCATCTCGGTCAGAATCCATTCATTACATTCCGGTATAAATTTTAAATACGACCGATGAAACAATATCATTGAATAAACTCAATCTAACTTTGGAAAATTTTAATGATTACAATATTTGTTCATTAGAAAGTACACATTCGGATTCAGAAAGAGTTAAAATTATTTTCTATGTTGGAATTAGGACATTTGAATAGTGAAGAAAAGTCATCCATTGAACAAATTTGTGCTAAATATGCAGACATTATTCAATTACCCGATGATAAATTGACAACTACGAATTTATATATGCAAACCATCCAACTTAAACCAGGGGTTAGTCCATCTTTTACCAAACCATATAGACTGCCACATTCATTAAAAACCGAAGTTAAAAGTCAACTTTCGAAAATGCTTAAAGACGGTATAATAGAATCAACCAGAAGTAAATGGTCAAGTCCAATTCTTTTAGTGCCTAAAAAATGTGATAAAACAGGAAAGAAAAAATGGCGTCTTGTAGTTGACTATAGGAAAATTAATAATCAAATACAAGATGACAAGTTTCCACTTCCAAATATTACGGAAATACTGGATTCTTTATCTAGCTCTATTTACTTTACACATCTTGATTTATTTTCTGGTTACTACCAGGTTGAATTGGAAAAAGATAGTCGAAAATTCACTGCATTTGATTCTGGGCAATACCAAATGACCCGATTGCCCATGGGTTTAAAAATTAGTCCCAGTTCATTTTCACGCATGATAACATTAGCTCTATCTGAATTAACCTACGAGAAATGTTTTGTATATTTGGATGACGTCATAATTTTTGGACGGAATTTATACATGCATAACAAAAATTTAATCGATATTTTTAATCGCTTACGTAAAGTAAATTTAAAACTAAACCCTATTAAGTGTGAATTTTTAAAGAAGGATATAACATATTTAGGCCACATTGTATCTTGTAATGGGATACTGCCTGACCCTGAAAAAATAAAAGCAGTTCAGGAGTATCCATGTCCAAAAAATGCTGAGGAAACTAAAAGATTTGTAGCGTTAACTAACTATTACCGCAAGTTTATTCCAAATTTTGCAGAAAAATCATTTTATTTAAATAAATTGTATCGAAAGAACTTAGCTTTTAATTGGGATTCTAACTGTCAAAAGTCGTTCATGTCTTTAAAAGAAGCCCTTATTACTCCACCGATTCTTCAATACCCAAATTTTTCCGATGACAACGAATTTATTTTACAGACGGACGCTTCTGGATATGCTATAGGCTGTGTGTTATCAAATGGTGACGGACTGCCGGTAGCATATGCCAGTAAATCACTAAATAAGGTTGAAATTAACTATCCGACCATTGAAAAAGAGCTTTTAGCCATTGTTTGGGCTTGTAAGTACTTTCGACCCTATTTATTTGGCCGTCATTTTAAAATATTTACAGATCATAGGCCATTAATATATTTAATTAACATGCGCGACCCATCGAGTCGTTTAATTAAATTTAGATTAGCCATCGAAGAATATGACTTTACGATAGAGTATGTGAAAGGTTCAGATAACACGGTAGCCGACGCAGTATAACGATTGCGCATTACGTCATCGCAACTGAAGGAAATGAATAATTGTATTATGAACGTTATGACAAGATCTAAATATAGAAAAAATCATACAAATACTTTGCATGGAGAATCTTCGGGTTTTATGAGCTCTGATAACAAACGGCCTGATCAACCGCACGTGATAGAGACTCATAATATTCCGAAAAGTTATGTCAAGTTAAGTTTTATTGACGAGAATACTTACAAACGACTTAAAAGGAATAATGAGACAGAGCGGGAAAATGATATTTTTATGTGCGTACCAAAGTAAAATAAATGTTTTTTTAAAACCAACTGCCTAATCGCAATGGACGCGAGCCGACTTTGTGAGGGGGTTAGGTATATTTTGTAATATTTTAAAAATAAAAGAGATATATCACAACGACAGCTCATACAGCTTTTCAAAAGCTTTTCTTAGATTTAGTAGGGCCCTTAGATAAGGATAATAATAATTACTCATATATATTAACACTTCAATGTGATTTATCAAAATACGTAAAAGCGTATCCACTTATTTCTAAACATAGTCGCTGACATAATTTTCCTAATGAAGATTGCTTCTGGTGTAGTTGACTCTCCAGAACTCTTAGCTAAAATCAATTTATTAGCTCCCCCTAGAATTTTTCGATTTAATCCTCTTCTCTACGTACCAAATGTATCAACAAATTATCGGCAGAATTCATATTTATTGCGCGCGAGTAATAATTTCAATATTTTCTCCAGGACATTGGATTTGGATTTATTCACCACAAGCATAGCCAGAGCAAAGCGTTTACTTTATGAACATTTACTCCAGTAGCATAGAATTTTTCTGTTGTGTTTTATTTAAGTCTTAGAGTTAAACTTTCTTATTATTCTTTTTCTATTTTGACCATAGCAATGTTGCGACTAATGTTTTGTTAGATCTCATACTTATTATGTAGTTTTCTCACAATTGTGGCGTGTGTGTGATTACTATTCAACTTTTGTTAAGCTATTTTGGATCTATCTGTGAGGACCTGTAGTGGCTCACTTGCTTTATATATTTTTTACCTTACTACCTTTATACAAAAAAAGCTGTTGGTCTTCCTAATAAATAAATAAATAGCGTAGAGGTAGCACGCGCGTTAGTAAATAACTTTATATTAAGATATGGGATACCCGAGACTATAGTAACAGACAGGGGTACAGAGTTTACTTCAAATGTATTTAAAGAGGTATGTACTTTACTTAATATTTCGAAGGTGACATCCACAGCCTACCTTCCTCAAACAATTGGCGCACTGGAGAACACGCATAAAGGTTTGGATGCTTTTCTTCGTATTCAATCTGATAGTCACCCGAACTGCTGGAGTGATTGGTTACCTTTTTAGACATTTTCATATAACACATCTGTACACAGAGAAACAAATTATACTCCTTATGAGTTAGTTTTTGGGAAAAAAAATATTTTGCCATCAAATTTATCATCTAAATGTACTGTTCAACCTTTGCATAATCATGAGAGTTATCCAAAAGAGTTAAGGTATAGGTTACAGTTAGCTCAAAATGAAGCAAGAACAAATTTAATAAATAACAAAATTGTAAGAAAGATTCAATATGATAAAAATGTAAATCCCGTTACTTACAAACCTAATGATAAGATTTTATTAAAGAATGTTAACAACAGTAAATTAGACAATGTCTATGTAGGACCTTATGTAGTTATTAAGGATATTAGCCCAAATGTTGAGATATTAAAAGATGGTAAATGTGAAATAATTCATAAAAACCGTACAAAATTGTTTAAAGATTAAAAAAAAAATTGTACTATGTTATTTTTTTTATTTTTCCCAGGGGAATGATGTAGTGTGTATAACTATTATATGACGTGTGTATTCATATTTTAGTATATAAGCTTTTCATAATTAAATAAAGCCTAGAGTACGTCAGTAAACTTGATTCGTTTCACTCGTCTCAAACCTCCCACCTTACATAGTGCATACTTCCATAATATACATATTCATACTTAATATACTAATAATATCCATCCATACTTTCATATCCATCCATACTGATATTATAAATGCGAATGACTCCGGGTCTTCGACTATACTTATACTAAATTTCTTCAAAATCCGTTCTGCGGTTTGGCGGTGAAAGCGTTACAGACAGACAGACTATCGCACTTATAATATTAAGTATGGATTATCTATGTCCACAAGATAAATTATGTTGCCAACAGAGATATTAAAAACAAACAAACAAGATATGGTATACTACGCGCCGTGAATTATACAAACGCAGCGCGCTATTCACGTAAAAACTAGCAAGCTTTTTTATCCGGACTTTGCTACTTTTCTGTGTAAAGCGCGCTTGTATAAGTTAATGAAACTTATCTTCTGTAGGTAATATTATTTATTCTATGCTGTCGCATAATCGATACTCTACTTGTAGCATTTAAAGTATGTGTTAACGTCAAAATAAGAGTTTTCGAAAATGGTTGTATGTATTTATGATATGTTAATATTTGAAAACTTAATAAAAAATTAAGTATAAATGACATTCAGTGAAAATATGTTTACTTGCAAATGCCATTACTGGGAAAAGAAATATTGCGTACGCAGGATTAGGGTAAACAGGACACTCGAGGTCAAAACCCAGACACTTTTATTGTTTGCGATTAGCTAACATTATATAGGTATAATTCGAAGAAATGACATGTTAGTAGAATAAATAGCTTAAATTTTGTTTTGCCCGAAAAGTTTGAAGAACATGCTTTGTTAGACAATCGAAATTTTTTGCCAATATAAACAGGGTGACTTTTAAGATACCAGCCAACATTTTTACAACATTTTTACAGTATATAATAAATACTTACTACTTTTCTGGCTCAGTGACCCGAAGTGAATCTTGGCCTCCGAAACGAGAGAGCGCCAGACTGTTATAATAAATACTTATAAAAACTAAGTATGAAATAGAGACCCTTAGTTTTTTATACCTTAGGTTTTAAAAAAATTAGGATTAAAAATCTTCAAAAAATATGGATGAAATATGAAAAGCTGTTGTCAAGTTCTGGTGTGACTGAGAGAAAAAGAGATTTACTTTTTGAAGATATGAAACCTAATTGTTTTGCCATGTCAGAAACGCACTTTTGCAACTTCATTATTTAGGGAGCTTCACGGACTTAGTTATTTATAGCTATTAAATCAGTATATTTTGGTTGTCTATCTAGAATAAACAATGCTTTGTCGGTGTCGAAATTTCGAAAACTTTGTTAATCACTGTTTTTACTAATGTGCTTTAAAAATGTGTTTTAGAAACCATGTACACCCGTGTCAGTAGCATCCTATTACCTCATCCTTTTCCCAAACCCAACCACATCCCATCATCCTTGTCTAGCTTCAGCTAGCAGCGTCGTAAGTACGATAAGCTGCTAAAACTGCCGAGGGTTGTTGCCATACAAATAAAACGGGTAGCAACCCGTAGCGAGTATGGCAACAATCCCTCAATTTGGGGGAGGCCTATGTCCAACAGTGGATGATGACTAATAAAATACTCATTCCAATAGTTTACACACTAACCCTTTCTGTTGGCAGTGTATAACCTCGTTTGTAAGGATAAAACCGTGTATTTTTCGACCTGCAAGGATTAATTTGTAATGAAACAAGCGGCTTACGCCTGCATCTGATTTTAAATGTAAATTATAAGCTCGTATAATAGGGAGGATGGATTGAAAAGCCTCTTAAACCGTGTTTTTCTTTGTGTAATATTATGATGTGGAAGAAAAACAATTATTTGTTGTCTGTCCTTTATATTGAGCTATATGTTATGTTAATCTTTTGATTACCAAACCAATACTTAGTTGCTAAAGTACACAATTAAAAGTAAAAATTGAGATATTTTTTGGAAGATTTTTGAAATTTACTGTTTTGGTAGGTTATAAATTCATAACAATGTTTTGTAAATGAAAATATATAGCATTTAAATGTAATTTAATAAGTAGTAAATTTAAATATTAGTATACAATACAATACAAAATAGTTTATTGCTTATGAAAAAATAACAAGGTAAGTTACATAAAATGGTATGTACCTAATGTTATTGTATATATGTAATATATTTGTATATGTATACGTCGCAGTGGAAGAAATTTGTGCTATATAGTATAACTAGCTGTTTCCCGCAGCCCCGCCTGCGTCAAAAAATAGCTTTTGTTTGACCCCAGGGTCTTCAACTATATTCATACCAAATTTCCTCAAAATCCGTTCAGCGGTTTGGCCGTGAAAGCGTAACATACAGAATAGACAGACAGACTTTCGCAATTACAATATTAGTACGGATGGATTATTTGATTTATATCCAAGGTCAGAAATATTAAATTTTGGCTTATCTAGTAGACAAAATTAATTTTCCTTCATGCGCTTAATTTACACAGTCCGGACATCTGTGTACCTAATACGCATTGCAGAGGCTCGACAATTACTTGGAGGTAGTTTTTATTTAGGATCCATTCAGTATTGTACAGTTCCTCGAGTTTGGTCTATCATTAGGTAAAGTAATGAAATTTTATTTAATCTTGCAGATACCGAAGGCACAGAAAAAAGAACCGGAGGGAAAAATAAGATCTATTTATAAATAGATCTATACCTCTACTCTTTCGTGTATTTTCTACGGGTAGTAGGTGTGATAATATGTATGTATGTACTTTTGATTGTGTTTAGGACACAAACAAGCAAAACAAACAGTCAGCAGACTCTGTGGCGCTACGGCTCTAATACGAAATGCCACCTTCTTGCTCTAGAATTCCAATATGTCAATGGCTCGCCATTTTCACTTTTAACGTTCTCTTCCCCAGTAAATTGCCTTATAAATGTAAAAGTTGAGATCCTCTCAATCATCCTACTTCTTCTTCTTAGCGAAGGCTCTAGAAATTACATCTGGGAGGGACAAAAAACACCGCCACGGCAAGTACAGATCCCTGTGCGTGCAGCTGCCTAGACCATGCACGCAGGGCAGTAACAAATAATCATTCAGGGTCGGAAACGCGCTCGTGACATCCCTGGTGTTGCAGGCGTTCATAGGCTACGGTAACCACTTATCATCAGGTGGGCCGTACGCCTGTTTGCCTACTTAATTGTATATAAAAAAACCGGTCAAGTGTGAGTCGAACTCGCGCACAAAAGGTTCCATAACATCCATACTAATATTATAAATGCGAAAGTCTGTCAGTCTGTCTGTCTGTTACGCTTTCCCGGCCAAACCGCTGAACGGATTTTAATGAAATTTGGTATGAATATAGTTGAAGATCCGGGGTCAAACATAGGCTACTTTTAGATGCAGGCAGAGCTGCGGGAAACAGCTAGTTGTCTATAAATCGCAAAAAGAATCATGTCTGTTGTATGGTAGCCCCATCAATAATTTTTTTTTATTACTATTTAGATTTTTTTGTTATAGCCGCAACAGAAATACATCATGTGCGAAAATTTCAACTAACTATCATGTTTCAAGATATAGCCTGGTGACAAACAGACGGACGGACAGCGGAGTGTCAGTAATCGGGTCCAATTTTACACTTTGGGTACAAATATGGACGGACGGACTAGTAATAGGGCCCTGTTTTATCCTTTAAGATACGGAACCCTAAAAAAAGACGTGTCATGGTCTGCAGATTGACACCACACTGGCAGGTACTCTATCTACAAGTGACAAACATGACGTGATTTGTGAAAAAAGAGGAGTCGCCTCAATGTGATAGAAAATGAACGTCGAGCATATACTCAGCGAATGTATCAAGTATGCGAAGAAGAGAGTCATTTATTAAAGTTTTGACATAAATGTTAGTGATGTGGGGTGGAGGTATTGTAATGCAATTTTTACTATGCCATAAATATTATGCCGATTATCTGCCTAATTGCTCGATTGTTTAAGTAAAGGATCAATTCCGCTAAAAAGACCATGCAACTGATATTCAATTACGACTCAATTATGTTGCATTTTTGATATGCTCAATACTGGTATTTTGCTAAAACAATTTTGAATCTCTATTTATTTGCAACTAAAACGTATTGGAATGATAGTAGAAAAATGTTAATAAAATAAGTAACAGAATACCAAAAACGTCAAGTGTGTTGCGATCCAATTACGATTCAATTATGCACTACTAGCTTTTTCCCGCAGCTCCGCCGGCGTCAAAAAGTAGCCTATGTTTGACCCCGGGTCTTCAACTACATCAAAATCCTTTCAGCGGTTTGGCTGTGTAACAGACAGACAGACTTTCGCATTTATAATATTAGTATGATTTAAAATAAGACAATTGACGTCTCTGTGGGATATATCGATTACGATCGTGAAAACAACATTCTGTACTTTTGAAATGTACTCGGGTGGTAATTTTCGTTTGGCATACTGTCAGAACCTACATCTCAAATAGGCAAGTTATTTATAAGTATATTTCTATCCGAATGACAATCTCTACGGTACTTTTGTAATATTTTATTGCGCAAACTATTGCTCATGAAAATTGTATTTGTAATGGATAGGGTACGATGAGGTTGACATACCTTCTTCTCAGATAAAAACCTCTAAATAAATACAGAAAAAAAGGGTCTTGACAGACATACGGACGGACGGACGGACGGACGGACGGACGGACGGACAACAAGGTGACCTTCCTATAAGGGTTCAATTTTTTCCTTTCGAGGTACGAAACCCTAATTATGTGATTTAATGTTACGTGTGAACCAAACCTAAATCTTAGATATTTGTTTGGCCTGAGGCCAGCTCTTCTCGATCTTCAGTGTGCGAACGTTTATCATACGGACTTTGAAATATATGTTTCAGAACTGGAACCGTCGCCGTTCATATTAGTATATCGCAAATGTCTTGGTTCGTACGTGACTGGAATTTGGGCTTAGATTTCAGTTTCAAAATACGTAAAATGAAGCTTGCTGCTGCTTGCTTGCATGCTTTTTTTGGGGTTCCTTAGTAAACACAAAGAACCCTTACAGTTTCATCATGTCTGTCCTACGCTTTTCTCAGAGACTATCAGACCTAGAAAGCTAAAATTTGTTAATTCCTCGGGCGTCTGTGCCGCAAGGGGACATTTCTTGCTGATTTGCAGCCTGCACAACTAACGGGTTCGAAAGTGTGGAGTATTTCTCAAAGTAACGTTGAGACGTTTCTTTAAGATATCTCAATATGGACGGAAGCTCAAGATCCTTGTGTAGGTCTCGCGTGCGCAGGCCCGGGGGTGAACCCGTGGCTCTGCGTGCGAACCTGTTCTGAATGAGTTGGAATTTATTCAGCAGGGATGAAGCAGCGTGAGAGAATATCACGCTAGCATATGTCATGACAGGTAGAATGCATAGTTTGTTAAGTGTCAGCTTATTTCTAAGGGAAAACTTTACATTGCTTAGTCTGCCTAGGTAAATTGCAGCTCTGTTGCGGACTCTTTAGATGTCTGCTCAAAATGTCAAAGATAACGCCCACATAATTTGTTTGTTTCACCCATGGAATGGGTTTGCCAAACATAGATATCGTTTTTAAAAGCGAGAACGTACTGCATTCTAGTGGTCGTGTTGCACCTTGTGAATCCTTGGAAAAGAACCAATGCAGCTCAAAAGACTGATTGGTCGATATGAGAACGGGTTCTCCAGGTTTTTGCCTGGTTTGCGGATGCCTATTACTGTTGCTTGTTTCCAGGCGTCTGGGAACGTGTAATTAGCTAGGCAAGCATTGAAGATGCTTACTATGTATGCATACTATAGATGCATATAATATACTTACATAAATAAGTAATAAGAATAAGCTTACATATAAATTACATAAATACTTTTATTATGTGTAAGAAGTTATATAGTGACAGGACAGCTTTATCACAATCTTGAATGCAATGACTACATGTAATAATGATTGCCAATCTGATACGAGTAAGTGAGCATCGCCAAACTGCGCCATTTTCCCTTCATTCGACTCTGAACACCGTGGTGTCAGTATTTCGTCACCGCCTTTCGGCGTCTGACGTGGTTTCTTTAAAGACCATCAAATGGTAGCCGAGACTGCAGCTCAACGTGTCTTCCGAAGCACGGAATCATCTTTATTATCAGAGAATCAGGTCATTCAAGTCTGCAACGTCCTAACCAAATCCTTAACACCTTCTTTTTTTATACAACTAAGTAGGCAAACGGGCGTACGGTGAGTGGTTACCGTAGCCTATGAACGCCTGCAACACCGGAGATGTCACGAGCGCGTTGCCGACCTGTCCGCTATGAGCACAGCGACCCCTCTGGAGCCTGGCGACTCTACTCACCAGCAGGAACACAACCCTGCATCACAGTGTTATTTGGCTGCGGTCTTCTGTAGGGTGGAGGTATTTCCCCAGACGGACTACTCCTTACAAAAGGTCCTACGCTTGCCTTCACAAAGTAATCTCCCCGTAACACTTTTGAATAGTCTTATAATGTTAAGTATTGAAATCTTAATCCGACGCTCAAAAATGCAACCGAAAAAGCGCTAAAATAAAAGAGGGAGACAATTGAAAGCCTAATAAAATTAATGAGCGACCGTAAACAAAATCAGAAAATTCATAAATTCATTAAGAACCTCATTTTGTTTATGAAGATTTAGCAACCGCGTATATTTTATGAAAAAAAAAATTGTTTTTATTTTTTTTGCGTAACAATTTTTCCGAACGCTAATGTAATTGGCCGCCCTACGCTAAGGCAGAAATAAGGTTAATTGGGTACAATTAAAAAAAACGCTGTGGGCTCTGAAATATTGTTACACAATTTAAATTGTAGTACTTACTAGATAAGGCCTCATTTTTTCTAAGAATAAGGTTTATCGTAAAAGTTTGTTCCACTAAAAAAATAAAAAATGCATACTTCGCCCAAGGATTATGAATAAAGTCGACTTCTTCTTGTCAAAATAAAAATTAATATTACGACGAGAGATGTATTGCAAGTGTCACAATGTACAAAACTTAATTCTATTTATAAGTACTTCTAATTAATGGTAATAACGACTCGCGCTTGACTATGCGCGCGCGCAGTAACCCCATCTTCCAAAATGGCCGATTTCGAAAACAATAGATGCACCGTTGGCCAGGATTGTTTTGCTAGCACTGCTCCGAGCGTGCGCTGCATCTTACACCCATATTATCAAACGTTTGCTCATACTTACTCTAACTCATTGGTGTGATTAGTCGTCACTAGCTTCCTTAACTTGAGATGATTTCTCATTGGAGGTGAGTATCGAAATGTCTAATATAAGGTTGGTCGAGAGGTACCTTGAGGCCTCCTTGAAATGAAATAAAATGGATATAAATCGGGTCTTTGCTAGTTTTAGCCAAGGTCTACTTACTTTATTTTTTACTCAATTCTTTTGTCATTTCTATTTTTGTGTTTTTATAACCTGTTAATAATGTGAATAAACCTGTGTATAAATTGTTATTATAACCTGTGCCTTTCCTTATTGGAGTTTGCCCAAGCAACCGACAAAAATGTCGAGGTGTGTGAATGTTCGAGGTGGTGTTTGCATACTATGTAGGCAAAATATCCTTACTACACAAGAATGTAACATTGTAGATGAATTCGCTGAAGACTACGTATTTGAGTGCTGTGCAACATTTATAACTTCAATCAAATGTATTGTAGTCTGTCTGTACAGAATACCTTCTTCTAACCTAGCACGATTCTATGAGAAGCTAAAAGGTGTTTTAAATAAACTTAAATTTAAAACTGAACATAAAATTGTTTTAACGGGCGATCTTAATATAGACTTATTAAGCAAAAATAAATCCAGAGAACTCCAAAATATAATATCGAATTATAATTATAATTTTTACATAAAAGTTCCCACTAGAAGCAAGACTTGTGTAGATCACATAATTAGTAATTTCTCTGTAACTGAAAGTGGTACTCATGCACTAAAACTACCATGATACCGCACAGTTTATTAAATTTATTATACCATCTCAAAAAGAAGAACCAACAACTTGGCATACGACAGAAAAGTTACAATCTGGAGAATAACATTAAGTTTCTTGAGAATGCTTAGGGAGTCTCTCTTGGAGTAGTGTATTTGAGGAGGGTGATATAAATGCAGCATTTAAAGACTTTTACGATACGTTTAGACTCTTTACAATCTCTGTTTTCCTAATATAAAAATAAAAGTCAAAGCACAGAAACTGGCTTACGAAAGGTTTGATGAAATCAACCACCACTAAACGACATCTACAGTATTATTACTTTAAGAATTCAAACTGCACGAATAAAATGAAGTTTCGCAAATATTTAAAACTATTAAAAAACTGCATCCATAAGTCTTAAAAACTTATCAACTCAAAACATATTACACAATCCTAAAATAAATGTAAAGCGGCCTGGGAAATAATAAAAATAAAACGACAAAAGACATTTCAAATATTAACAATTTAAAAATTGACAATGAATTTATTGACGACCCAGTGGATATAGCGAACACTTTCAACAGACATTTTATAAATACTATAAATACAAATGACGATAATAATATGAGTACACAATGTAATAACTTAACATCAAACAATGCGAGTATGTTCCTAACTCCTGTTGATGCAGTTGAAATAATTGATGTAATTAAATCATTAAAAACAACTAACTCATGCGGATATGATGACATAAAAACGAAGGTGTTACAGGCTTTTGTCACAGAGGTTGCACCTATTTTGACATATTTGGTAAATCTTTCATTCACAACTGGTATATTTCCAGAACAGCTAAAGGTGTCAAAGATTAAGCCACTTCACAAAAAGGGACCTAGAGATAATGTTGACAATTTTCGACCGATAGCTCTCCCGTTGATAATATCAAAAATATTTAAAAAATCATTTCACGTGCGCCTTGTGCAATTTCTAAATAAATATAACATAATTAAATCGGAACAAAATGGTTTTCAAAGGGGGAAATCTACATCTTTAGGAACTTTCAATCTCATAAACAAGATCGTCCAATCAATGGACAAACGCGTTCCGGTAACTACAATCTTCTTTGACATGAGCAAAGCAAAGATTTAGTTAAGAATAATGTGAAGTATATGGCGTATATGGCATAAGAGGAATAGCTAATAAATGGATATAAAGCTATTTGAACAATAGAACACAATAGGTTGAAATCACCAAAATGAATGACAATAATGAACTATAATGCACTGCCAATCATCAATTGAACTAAATAAAGTTGGTGTTCCTCAAGGAAGTATTCTGGGCCCCTTGTAATTCTTGTTATATATAAATGACTTGCCGGAAGTAACTAAATACGACTGCACTCTCTTTGCTGACGACGTATCTGTAATCGTTCCATGTGACAACACGCAATCCTATAATAATAATATCAATAATACAATTGTTAACATTGTACAATGGCTAAAAGAAAATAACCTAAAGGTTAACCTAACAAAAACAACATTTATACAATTCATTAATAGAAATGGTAAAAAACATAATTTAAGCATTAATTATGATAAAAAAGAAATACAAGAATCCCAATAACCCGACAAATGTTCATGGCAAGCACATGTTGCAAAAATTAGCAAAAAGACTAATTCTTTCTTATACGCGTTGTGGAGACTAACAAAAAGAAGTAGCAGAAATGTCGTCGTCCAAGCCTATCATGGATATGTAGGTTCGGTCCTTCGATACGGCATAGTTCTATGGGGTAACTCCTGTCATGTTAACCGTGTTTGTATAGCTCAAAAACAATGCATCAGAGCCTTGTGCAATGCCGACCCAATGAAATCCTGTAAACCACTCTTAAAAAAATTAAAAATCTTGACCGTCCCTTGCTTGCACATATTTGAATTGTGTGTATTTGTCAAAAATAATCAGAACTTATATATAAATCGAAAGGATACTTGTAAGTATAGCTGCAGGCGCCCTAAAAGACTTAATCTTCATTCAAGCTCAACAGCGGTATTTAGTATTAACAGTTATCAAATGTCTGTCAAAATATACAACAGACTTGATGATGATATGAAGTCTCTACATATTAATGAATTTAAAAAGAATTAAAGAAATGGCTAATTGATGAAGCTTTTTTATACAGTTAGTGAATAATTTGAATCTTTCAGAATTTAATGATATTTTGTTGTTGGTAAGCTACTAAATTGTTGACATTCTTCTGACTTTTACTTAAATTTGATTTGATTACTTTTATTTGATTAATTAATTACATTAACTGTTTTGCATGCCAGTGTCCGGTGAAATGTGAGAAACCTGTCATTTTTTTGATATCTATATGTGTACCACATTTTTAGCAAAATAAATATATTTGTATTTGTCGTTTTCAAGGAAAGTTCGAGGATTTCTTTGAGGCGCCCTCCATTGAGTTTGAGTGAAGAACGTCCGTAATGCTAACCTTGTTACGGGTGTTAGTGTGCGTTATTTACTTCATACACAAAAGGTGGGAGCGCAGCGAGACATCGTATGATGAATGAATGAACACTTTATTGCACCATTTACAAACAAAAGAAACACATAGTTAAATCCAATACAATCTATGACGTTATGAGGTGGCGTGATGTTGTGCATTGTCACAGTGGGCGAGTACTCGCCTGTTGACTCGTCTACTCGCCACAAAAGTATGATTTTTGTCTATCAATAAATCAAGAGATTTATAAAATCTTTTTTCTATAGAGATTTTTGATAATATTTAAATATTTCTGTTCCAAGAAGTATAGACACAAGAAATATAAGTATTTTCAGAATCAGGACTCAAAAAGTATCATTTCCAGTTATTTATGTCTCCCTCTGGTTTCCCAAGCTTTGCTCAGCCAGTTCACAGCCTGCCAATTTCGACTCCGGCTTATTTGCCATAAAATACAGCGACTAATTAACCTAACTTCTTTGTATTAATTAAGGGAAATGGAATTAAATCTATAAAAAAATATGGCGCATTACACGTGAAGTGCCTCTTTTGTAATTCGTTCGTAATGACTGACTTTTTTTGATTAACAAAATAACTTTTGTACGTGGTTTTACTCTTCTGAAAATTTCTTAGATTATGGACGGTTTTTTATTTATTTATTTCTCAAATTCACGTAGGTAGATAGTTTTTTACCATGTAGGTACTTACTACCAACCTCTTTGACGAAACATGTGGATATTTTTCTCTGTCATTTGACGAAGCTTTGTGCTAATGATGCTTTGTAATAACATGATATTGTAGCAATTGTATTTGGAATTTTTAAAAAGTGTGACTCACGCTAAATCGGTGTGTTTAATATTTTTTGTTCAATATCGAATGATTTTAGAGCTCCTGTGTTATAGCCGTCGCAATGGTCGGGCGGTGAAAGCGGCATTCATGCATGTGTGTCGATGTCGCTATATGATCATCACATCCATGGATGTGCTTATAATAATATGCTCTCGATTTTTACCCTAAATCTGCGCGGTGAAGTGCGATATCGGGAGGGAGGGCGAGTGTGTCCGTCATCACAAAACAGCACTGTTTCTATTACAAGGGTGCTGCTTAATTTAAAAAAAAACTGTTAATTTTAAGGTGGATATCGCAACTTGTGGGTTTTCTGGGTTACTTTTACTACGACTTTTGCTAGCAACAATATAAGAAATGGAAATTTGATGTCTTCGCATGTCGAAATTCAGTACAGTTCTCGAAATATAAACAGACAGATGGGCATTAGATGCTATCGAGTTTACATTTTCGGAATGGAACCTTATAAAGGGATTCCGATATTCATTTTACAAGTAAGAACTCTGTAAAAAGCTAATAATTTCGAAGTACATTGAGTATTTATAGAAAACTAGCTTTTTCCCGCAGCTCCGCCTGCGTCAAAAAGTAGCCTATGTTTGACCCCGGGTCTTCAACTATATTCATACCAAATTTCATCAAAATCCGTTCAGCGGTGTGGCCGTGAAAGCGTAATAGACAGACAGACAGACTTTCGCATTTATAATATTAGTATGGATGGATAATAAATTATATTACCTACAGAAGACAATCGCCGTGAACAATGCACTCACACAAAAATTGTGCATTTCTTACTCTGACAACCAGCGAAAACATATAATATATAACCGCTAGTTTTCAAGCTTAATGTGAAAACGCATTGAAACTTATCTTCTGTATGTACGAGTAATATTATTTATTAAGTGACCCAGGATGTGTAAGGGTAAAGTTTTTTACCAAATCATTCTCCGGCACACAAACAAAGAAAACAAACTTGTAATGTAGGTATCGGAAAAACTTTGAACAATTTTTATTATTGATTATTCAAACATGAAAGATTCACATTTACAGTAATTTGTAAAACTGATGCGATTCCTCTGTGAAATTTATTAATTTATTGCAAAACTTTATCTTTCTGTGAACATTGAACTAAATGGCTAGAATTGACTTGTAATACTAAATAATGCGAAAGAATTGAAATAAACGTTCCTGGTAGGTATAATTTTCATGGGAAAAGGCATCATCATTGATGATGATGATATTCCTAGTATAATTTTAGATTGGCTGTGCGATCTTTTACAATTGTTATGTATGTACCTACATAGTTATTAATATTGTATATGAAGGTAGATATAAGTTCCTTTGTAAGTCAGTCGAATAAAGGTTCACTACCAGTAGACACGCCTCTTATGTAACAGTGGCGACGAGAAAAATAAAAAAGAGAAGATAGATATTAGAACTTTCGGTTAAAGATGTCAGTTGGAAAAGTGCGTGAATTTGATGTGAAAAATGGCAATTGGTGCGCGTATGTCGATCGTTTAGAGATGTACTTTGTGGCGAATAAAATAACGGACGAAGTTAAACTACCTACGCTCATAGCACTCATCGGTGAGCAAGCTTACGAGTTGCTATCGACTTTATCCAGCCCAAAGAAGCCGTCAAGCCTCACTTATCAAGAAGCGGTGGAAATATTACGAGCACATCTGCAACCGAAACCATCTATTCTTGCAGAACGGTTTAGATTTCGGCAGAGGCAACAACTACCGGCGGAATCAGTAGCGGAGTACGTGGCGGAGTTGAAGAAAATGTCACGTTATTGCGAATTTGGTGCTACGTTGGAGCAAAATCTCAGAGACCAGTTTGTATGCGGGCTACGTAGTGAAATTAGTCGACAAAGATTATTCGCGGAAGGCGATTTAGATTACAAAAAGGCGGTATTATTGGCCTGCACTCTAGAGGCAGCCGAGCGGGATGCCGGGGCCGTAGAGAAAACACGAGAACCAAAAGCTACTGAAAACATACACAAATTACAAGAGAAGAACTGTACGGCGTGTGGTGGTAGCCAGCATAGGGCTGCCGAGTGCCGGTATAAAGATTTTGAATGCAGTTATTGTGGGAAAAAGGGCCATTTGCGAAGAATGTGCTGGAAGAAAGCAGCAGATCATAACACGGGAAACACCGTACAACGCGGGAATCGCGACTCAAGGTCACGCGAAGGGCGCGTGATACAAGGACGCGGACGGCGAGGCGGAAGTGCGGGTGGCGGGGGAGCTCGCGCTGCGCACGCGCACTGGCTCGCGGAGCCGGCCGCGCCGGGGGACAGCTCGGCGGACAGCGCGGATGATCTCGAGGAACCGATGCATAAGAAATTATTTGATGGCACATTGGGCAAATACAAAGGAAGCGAAGTGGAGTTACATGTGCGCGACGGCACTGAACCGATATTTCATCGCGCGCGACCCGTGCCCTATGCACTGCGCCCCCGCGTCGACGCCGAACTCGACACGATGCTGAGCGCCGGCGTCATCGAACCGGTGGAGCGCTCGGATTGGGCGACTCCGTTGGTGATAGTGAGGAAGGCGGATGGCGGGATTCGGTTATGTGCAGACTTTAAGGTAACACTCAATAAATCTTTGTTGGTCGATAGATACCCGGTTCCAAAGGTAGATGATCTCTTTAGTGATCTTAGTGGTAACAATTATTTTACTAAATTAGATTTGTCCCAAGCCTATAACCAACTGGTACTTAGTGAGGCATCTAGAGATTATACAGTCATTAATACACATCGCGGACTCTTCAAATATAATCGCTTGGTATATGGCCTGTCATCCAGCCCGGGAATCTTTCAAAAATTCATGACGAATCTGTTTAAAAACATTCCAGGAGTATTGATATTCTATGATGATATTTTAATTAAAAATAAGTCATTAGATTCTCATTTAAAATGTGTTGAACAAGTCTTTGATATTTTATAAAGAAATGGATTAAAAATTAAGAAGGAAAAATGTGAGTTTATGGTCGATCAAGTGAAATATTTAGGGTTCATTATCAATAAAAATGGTGTACACGTAGACTCGGAAAAGATTAAACCAATTTTATCCATGCCATATCCAACGAATGTATCAGAATTAAAATCTTTTCTCGGTATGGTGAATTTTTATGGTAAGTTTATTAAAAATTTAAGTACTCACATAACTCCATTATACGAGTTACTAAAAAAAGGTAAACATTGGAAATGGACTAGTAAGCATAGCCAGGTTTTTCAGCAAATTAAAAGATTATTGTGTAGTACAGAAGTGCTGACACATTTCGACTCTGCTTTAGACAGCGTAGTGACATGCGACGCGAGTGCTAGCGGGCTGGGCGCGATCCTGGCGCAGCGCGCGCGCGACGGCAGCGAGCGGGTGGTCGCGTACGCCTCGCAGGCTGAACGTCATTATAGTCAAATACAAAAAGAAGCGCTTGCCATTATTTTCGCAGTAGATAAATTTCATCAATATCTGTATGGTAGGAAATTTAGACTACGCACGGATCATAAGCCGCTTGTAGCTATTTTTGGTCCTAATACCGGAATTCCAAACACGGCTGCTAGTCGTCTGCAACGGTGGGCCATCAAGTTGTCTGCTTACGATTTTGAAATAGAGTATGTTCGAACAGATAAAAATACGGCGGATATTTTGTCCCGTTTAATTAGTAAACATAAAGAAGGTGTTAGTAAAGAAGAATTGAACGCACCAGAACAAACTTATTTACATTTCGCAGTTGATTCACTATTATTAGATTATAATGTAATTAAAAAAGAATCGGAATCTGATCCGTTAGTGAGCAGGGTAATGCGATATGTAAACGAGGGCTGGCCCGCAGAGGTAGACATTAAAGAATTAAAACCTTACGGTAATCGGAAAAATGAACTATATAGTGAACTAGGCTGTTTAATGTGGGGTCAAAGGGTGGTCGTACCCAGTTCATGTAGAAATAAAGTGTTAACTGAGCTTCACGAGGGACACATGGGAATAGTGAAAACCAAAAGTCTGGCTCGGAGCTACGTGTGGTGGCCGGGCATCGACGAGGCGCTGGAGGCGGTGTGCCGCGCGTGCGCGGTGTGCGCGGCCGTGGCGGACGCACCGCCCGCGCACGCTCCGCGCGCCTGGCCTTGGCCCGAGCAGCCCTGGGCCAGACTTCACCTCGACTTCTTGGGCCCGATTGCGGGTTTAACCTACCTCATTGTCATAGACGCGCACTCTAAATGGATTGAAGCTATCAGAATGTCATGTACGACGGCATCGTCAGTAATAAAGGTCTTACGTGAAATATGGGCTAGATTTGGAATACCGAAACAGATCGTTAGTGATAATGGGCCTCCATTTTTTAGTAAGGATTTTGATCAATTTTTAAAATCAAACGGTATTCAACATATTTTTTCGGCCCCTTACCACCCCGCTTCTAACAGTGCCGCGGAGAATGCCGTAAAAATATGTAAAAGAACAATCAAAAAGGCTCTTAAATCAAATGAGGACGTCCATGCGGTTTTGCAACGTTTCTTACTAGCATACAGAAATACAGAGCACTACACCACAGGTGAAAGTCCAGCTAAGTTATTGCTAGGGCGTAGGGTACGTATGCGACTGGATTGTCTCAGGCCTGACCACGGCAGGCGAGTTACGCGGGTCAGACAGGAGCAAGCAGAGGCGTCCGCCGGGGGCGTCGTGATGCGCAAATTCGACACAGATGACCCGGTTTGGTTTAGAGAGTACGGTAAGTCTAAAAAATGGTCATCTGGGACGATTTCACAAAGCATGGGTAACACTGATTATAAAGTAAAATCTATCGATGGAACCGAGGTACATAGACATGTTGACCAACTGAGAAAGAGAGTGTTATGTGAAGTAGGCATGACAGCGATGGATCGTTCATTGCGATTAACGAACAATCGGAGTGAGCGACCCAGTGCGTTACCGCGGCGATCTCGTCCTTCATTACTATTTCCAACAGCTATAGATGACGGCGGCGACGCCGGCTGCAGCGGTGCAGCGGCGGATCCGGAGCCCGACAACAAGACGCTAGAGTCACTAAAAGTACCACTCGAGTCTAGCGATTCGAATGCACTTCCTAATTTGCCCAGTGTGCCTCAACGGGACGATAATGTTAGTAAACAAAGTGGTCATCCTGGTAATCAACGTACGCGTGTGCCTAAGCCTGTTATAAGATATGGAATAGATGAGGTTTATCTTTGATTAGTTGTGCACTTACCGTGGGAATTTATTGCTATAAATTATTCTAGGTTTAATTTGACTAGGGCACCAAATGGCAACAAATGTACTTAGTGTCATTTAGTTTACTTAGTGGTTCAGGCGTGATTGGCAAACAGACATGCTCACTCACAGCCCAACTTTTGCATTTGTAATACTGGTAGTGCAATGGTATCTATTCAATGGTTGTTGTTTTTTATGTATACCACTGCAACGTATCATTATATCATCATTATATTTTACAAGTCTAGAGTTTAGAATGTTATTAGAAATAGTTTATTATTATATATTAATAAGTTATTAGTAAATAAGGGTGGAGGTGTTATGTATGTACCTACATAGTTATTAATATTGTATATGAAGGTAGATATAAGTTCCTTTGTAAGTCAGTCGAATAAAGGTTCACTACCAGTAGACACGCCTCTTATGTAACAACAATTACCACTTACTAAGAAGTACAATGCTTGTAATAATTGCCTAATAAAACCAAACACAAAAAATATTCAGTATAAGTCGATGATTTTGATGATTGATTATGAAAGCAAGCCATTATTTTGAGTTTATTTACCCGTATTACTGGCGTTTCTTCTACATACTGGTGAATGAGAGTAGTACCCTTAGGTGCGTTTCGCAAGCAGCTATTGCATATGATATCTGATAGACAACTTCTAATGGACCCTTCATATCCTGGTTGTCCGAGTTATTCGAAACCACCTCTCGACCGTTGATGTGAGTTGTTAATTATATATACTCTATCGAAGGTAATTGCAAGAAAAAAATAAGATGTTTCTTCTTTTTTACCAGAGTAAGTTCTATGTAGTACTTTATAAACTGGCTTTCTAATGTGTCACACCTCAAAAATGTTGGGACAATCTAGTTTAAAAGAGTGGGGATGGATATCATGTCGTCTCGTTTCTTCACACTTGCCTACCAATTTTCCGTCTGTCGCCATCCCTATTCTTTTATACTAAATTGATCTATCGATTTTGAAGTGAGTTGAGGGTCTAAAGAGTGTCGTCTCCAGAATCAAAGCTCAATGTACTGCCCTTACTTTTCTCATTATCATAATTTTAAGGTTGTCATGTCGCCTAGCAAGCCGGGGCTAGAGTTTATTATTTCAAAAACTTTTCATTTCAATTTATTCTGAAGCCATAAAGTGTTTCGTTTTAAAACTAAACTGTTTTGTTTTTACGAAAGTTTTTTCAAGAGTTTCATTGAATTTTTAACTTCCGTTCTTGTAAACGAATAGTTTTCGCTTTCTTAGAAACTTAGTCAGGTAATCTAGGATCGTATTTCGTATGTAACATAATATTATTATTTAAATATATTCAAGTTTTGAGTATTTACTTTAAACCCTTTGTAAGTAAAAAAAAAGAATTTATAATTCAATAGAAATTTAACCAGTCTGGATAACTTAGAGCTCGAGATTCATAATAAATTTTTAAAATAAATTTAAAACCTTTTGTCAACATCTATTAAATAAACTGAAAGTCACAAGCTGGCAATATAATTCTAAGCTCATGTTATACATTAATTATAAAGTCGTCAAACTAATTACCCATAATGACGTTTTCATCAAATACCGTGAACGTTAACGTGCTTGTAAGGTGAGTGCATTAGTCAAATGTTAGATTAGCTGTTGAACTCTACTGCTTAATCTGTAATTAACATACTTGCACATACCTGTACATCATATTGTTAGTACCTCTACTATATTTATTTTAGGGCTATTTTCCCGCTTAAAAAGTATGTAAAAAAATTTTGATTTTTGAATCGTATTCCATTGACACGCCATTAAACTGCAACTGGAAAATTTTGCAAATCAAATAAATCATCAAAATTATCAATTCGTTCAATATTCGGTTCTCTGTTATTTATTATATTTACATTTTTTCGTTCAAATACATTTTAGTTGCAATTAAATTGAGATTTAAAATTGTGTTAGCAGAATCAATATTGAGCATATCAAAGAGTCCTAATTGAATATAAGTTGGATGGTCTTTTAAAGTTTATTAGCAAAATTAACCCCTAGTTGATGCAGACTGCACTCATTATTTATACAATTTAATTGGTATCGAGTTCTGCGACCCAATGTCTAGACTAAAATAACACAATTGAAATTATATTTAAGTTTTCACACGAGCGCAGCCATCGTATTTTCTTTGAAATAATTATTCCGGTGAACTTTTCAATCTGGTAATCGATCTATTTGATATTATACTAGCTTACTTTCTATCACACCTGGATAAACCACGATCCAGGCCAAAGGAAGAAAAGTTGGTTCCATGAAAACTCTGACGCTATGTCGATTGTACATGATCACCACTAGACACCACCAATAGAAATTATTAGCAATTTTAAAATATCTATTTGCTACATAACTTATAAATATAAGTTTTTAATATGTTTAGATACGAGTAGTCTTTAGTTTTAACATAAATATTTTATCAATTTAATGTTATTATTTCCAAAAAAAATTATATATTTTTATGTTTTATTTCGTTAAGGGGACATTTGCGTCAGGCACGATTCGGGGCGGACTTTTTGATTAGTTTTTCAGTAATTGACTACGTTGTAAAGTGGAAGTTTATTTAAGTTTTAAATTATATATTATTAAAAAAAAAACTATTATAACGGAATTTAAACTTAATTGTAATTGGTTAAAATTGCCTAGGTTACGTTAAAATTTACTTTTTATGAAAGTCATTGACCGAGCGAGTGAAGCGAGTGAGGTCTCTAAATCGAGCTGGGGCAAAAAGACATTGTATGTATGTAAGTATGTATGTTTATACTGCGATAACTCTCGAGCCGTTAGTTTTGATGGATAGTTTTTAGCCGTTAGTTTGGATTTCGATAAAATTCAAAGTGTGTATAGTAGGCATGTATAGAATATTTTAGTTTGTTTGGTATCAAAATCCGTTTAGTAGTTTTTGAGATATTGGCATTAATTTATTTTATTTTATGTTTTTATTTTAAAATCCGAAACCTAGGAGGTTCTAAATTCGAGTGAATGTTGACAGCATAACTCTTCAACACAAACTCTCGTCCAGGCATCAATATCTGGCCCACGTAGGAGGCGGGCAACGGGTACAATTATGACTTACCCGGCTAACGAGACTTTGAAAACAACAGCATTCCCAAGGAGAGCTGACGTCAGGCAGGCGGCCGGTCATAAAATATTGGCAAAATTATAGGAATGGTTACAACAAGAAGGAATGCGTCTATAGTTAGGGCGCCGCCGCAAATTGTCTCTAGATATGGAGAAGACAGACAGTATAACACCTTAACTCCATTATGACTGAACCGATTTATTTATTTTTTGTCTGAAAGGATATACCTTCTTTCAATGAGATTCCAAATTCCGTAGAAACAAACAAATGTAATAAAAAAGTAGAAAAACTATTTTAATACGGTTTTTATAGCGTTTATTACTTACTAGACCCCGGATCTTCAACTATAATCATACCAAATTTCATAAAAATCCGTTCAGCGGTTTGAGCGTGAAAGCATCACAGACAGACAGAAAGACAGACACACAAAAAGACAGGCAGACAGAAAGACAGACAGACTTTCGCATTCATAATATTACTAGCTGTTTCCCGCAGCTCCGCTTGTTTCAATTTTGACCCCGGGTCTTCAACTATATCCATACCAAATTTCATTAAAATCCGTTCAGCGGTTTGGCCGTGAAAGCATAACAGACAGACAGAAAGACAGACAGACTTTCGCATTTATAATATTAGTATGGAAGTATGGATATTATAGTATATAGTATGGATGGATTGTATAGTATGGAGTATGGATTATTAATATATTAATAATTAATAACTTCTCTAACAACAGCAGCTAAAAAAAATTAAAATAGTTTAATTTAAAAGCCGTGCGCGCTTAACCTTGATTCATTTAATGTGTAACAATCGCGAAAATATAAAAAATAAAAACATTTTTTCGTAGAAAGTCAGTATGACTAGCATATGAAAGAACAATACAATCATCCAAATAAACTCAATTCAACATTTTTAATCTTTCATATTTTTAAAATCACTTTTTTGATCTTAAAATATTTCTGTTTATGTTTTCTAAGGCTAATCGACCTTATATTAATTACTACGAAATCAATTCACGGCCATTAAAATGCTATTTTTGGGGTCAGTCTTATTTGGGTAAAATCCATATAGTTTGAACTCCAATCGTCAATCAATAGTTTACACCCTGGTGTTAGAGAGGTTAATTGACTCTGTTTGCCTTGGTCTACTTATATTTATTAAGCGTATTTCCAAATCACGTCCTGAGCTTACGCTTCGGAACGTAAGGTATGTTGTCAATCGTGTTCCTAGATTTGACAGTACTAGTTATTCCCATGGAGCGACTGCCTTCTGACCTTCGGGATGAACAGAAACATGGTTAGAGGTGTTTTAGTGGCTAACACTGTCAGATTTTTCAGTATGCCTAAGGGCATCTGACACAGGTTTACGATAAATCTCTCCCAGGTGTATGAAACTTTTGGGTTCAGAATATCTTAAATATGACCCCAGTAAATGATAGGAAGATTTATTTTTATTTTTGTAGCTAAACTTTATTGAGTAAAATTCGCGAGGTCTATGTTCGCGGCGAACAACTATTTTATTTCGTAGAGAAAAATGTTGTCAATATATACAAGACTTCTCCAGGAAGTTATGAAAGAACTGAGGTTCTTTGTTAATATTTCCAATTAGTGGCAAATTTCTAAGCAAATTCCATAAGCCTTAGATAATGATGAATTTTAAGGTTTACTAATACAAAATAAATCCCTTTATTGCATTAGAAAAAAAAAAACAATTAATACACAAAAGTTTGCTTTTAAATGGTAAAATTACGTTTTCATAACTAAAAAAGAAAAGGATGATAGTACAAAAAATGGGATGACAGAATAAACTAGTGGATACAAGTGAATAAAGTTATATTGATACTAAACTAAACAATTAAATGTGATCCTCTGTGTAGAACCAATAAGCCTATGATAGACGTATCTGGTTTACGACTGCATGTATTAAACAAAAAAAACAGGTTCTAACCCAAACATGAAAGCAATTAAATCTGTAACAACCGCAAAAAAATCACGTTGGTTGCATGGGCAAGTTGGCCCAGATAGGCAGGCACCCTGTAGTATCGGAGCTCCTCCGTTATACAAGCCCAGGGGAGGGAGTTAAAGGCATTGGTAATGTCTAAGGACACTACCACGACCACTTCCCCTGGGAAACTGCTTCCTGCGCTAGAAACTTGACTTTGAGTATGGCGTGGATGGTAGGTCTACCCTGGCGGAATCCATACTGGGCCGACTCTCTCTAGGTGCTCGACGAGGCGGTCAACAGTGATTCTTTCTAGCAATTTGCCAGCCTTGTCAAGCACAACAATGGGACGAAACCCAGACGGATAATCCGCCGGACGTCCTTCCTTACTGATTACGAGTACCTAAGTAACCTACGTTAAGCCGTGATTATGCTGTTGATCCCGTCTGTCATTTCGTGGTTTTTAAAGACGGCATGATCCTATTTGTCTGGTTTCCCTATTAAAAAGGGTTGCGGAGGTCAGACGGCAGTGTAATAACTAGTAGTACCAAATATAGGACCATGATTCAAGCGTACCCTGGGCTCCGAAGCGTAAGCTGACGACGCAACTAGGAATACACGCTAAGATAAAAAATGGACCTAACCTACCGGAATCAAAAACTCATATTTTATACAAATTGGCACTGAATTAACAGGCTTTTAAAATCGTCGTTTAATAGGCTCATTTATCACTCAAGCAAGTTCAATTATACCTTGTCAACCAATCTCATACAGTGACTAATTATGTTAAAGATGCGACTTGAATTAGGATTGATGTAACTTCATTAACATCAACTAAAAGCAGGTATGGATGGTATCCATTCTTGCTTAATATTTATACTTAATCCATACTAATATTATAAGTAAGAAAGTCTGTCTGTCTTTCTGTCTGTCTGTCTGTTACGCTTTCACGGCAAAACCGCTGAACATATTTTAATGAAGTTTGGTATGAATATAGTTGAAGACCCGGGGTCAAACATGGGCTACTTTTTGACGCAGGCGGAGCTGCAGGAAAGTAGTATAAAATAAGTGAAGTGAATGTTTTTATCTATGAAGGATGGAAACAATTCCTAGTATCCGAAATATTAATTAATATTGATAAGGTAAACCAAGGTATTCCAAAAGTAAAACGAATATTTGTTGCCTCTCTAAAAGGGTTGCCAGACGAAAAGAAAAATACCTACCAAGTGCGGATAGCAATTGTGAACGGAGAGTTTCGTACCTTTATCTGTACAACATTAGACACTGTTTACAAAAAAAATATATAGTTACTGTTTCCCGCAAAAAGTGGCCTATGTTTGACCCCGGGTTTTCAACTATATTCATACGAAATTTCATCAAAATCCGTTCAGAGGTTTGGCCATGAAAGCGTAACAGACGGACAGACAGACTTTCGCATTTATAATATTAGTATGAATATGGATATAGCTAGTTCAATAATATTTTGTCACTCTTAACTTCAAAAAGATTAGGCTAGTGTTACCAGACACATAAAATCCTATAGATAAAGGTATTAGTTGATTCCCGCAGCTCCGCCTGCGTCAAAAAGTAGCTTATGTTTGACCCCGGGTCTTCAAGTATTTCATATCAAAATCCGTTTAGTGGTTTGGCCGTGAAAGCTTTACAGATAGACAGACAGACTTAAAGCACTTTTAATTTTAGTTAGGATGGATTTACGCAAATGGCATGTTTTGCACCTCTGTCATAAGAAAAAAAAGAGTGCTGAGAATAGGCTAGTTTCCACTAAGAACTAATCAGAGAGATGACACTTTCTAATTAAGAAATAAGATATGTAGGATTGAAAAAAATAAACTATATATATATATATCTCACAAAAGTTCCACATTGTTACTATTTTTAGAAAATAAAATCGAGGAAAATAGCCATTTTGTCACGAGACATTGAACACCATTCAGAAGCGATGCGATTACCGCACACCATGTAAAACATCATTGTTGTTGTTGATGTCGACGTTTTACAATAGTAATTTTTCATAGAAAACTGTCAAATCAGGTAAGTAAATGTGGCCATCTGACATTGACACATGTTTGTCAATGGCTTAATTTTTGTTTCATGGCGGCTGTACACTCTTGTCTGAATGCGGGCTAGTTAAGCCTCTCGAGTCGTAACTTAAATGACAGTTTAGACTGTTCATATAAAGTTCAGACTCAAGAGGCTTAAATTGCCCACAAACGACATAACAACTTAACCTTATTTCTGTATGGCTCGACGAGAGTGTACAGCGACAAAAAGTTATGACGTCATTCAAATCACCATGACAGTGCAGAGCGTTTTCGCACGATATTCGAAATGTGTTTTTTAAATACACAAAATACATAATGTAAGATTCGAGTATTGCAAAAAATACAACATTTATTGATTACTAGCTTTTTCCAGCGGCTTCGCCTGCGTCAAAAAGTAGCCTATGTTTGACCCCGGGTCTTCAACTATATTCATACCAAATTACATCAAAATCCGTTCAGCGGTTTGGCCGTGAAAGCATAACAGACAGACAGACAGACTTTCGCATTTATAATATTAGTATGGATACAACACAATGACGTTTAATAATAACAACATTTTAAAATTTTGTAAACTGGTCTGTTCATAGATTAGATTTTTTTTTGACTACGGGAGAATAGGAAATTGTTAAATCTTTTGTTTAGTTATTATAATGTGAGCTAGACGAACTTTAGTTTTTGAACAGTTGGCAACCCTACTGTCAATACAAACTTGCCTACCTCAAAACACAATTCCATTAAAATTACATTTTCAGTAAGCAATAACAAAACGCAAACAACTGAAATCAGAATTCATATTCAGCATCAGCAGAATTCTACCTGATGCCAATGAGTAAGGATAATTTTACTTTTCTCTCGTGTATTTCGTCGACTTTTAGTTGAAGTAACAAAATCAATACATCCAATAAAAATATTTTTTTTAGATAATTTGGAATTCATTTCTCAAAACACGTATTCGGCAAAAATAGCAAAAAAATACGAAGCAGCTTTTGAATGCGCTATTCACTCAAAACGTTTCATTCCCTAGTACTTCTCATAAAAAAAAACAATTGATTGATTGTAAAGGAAACTTAGTAAATGTTACCAAAATACACGTACCTATGATTTGAAACACAATTTTCTTAAAGATTGATAAAATAAAGAGTTTCAAGTGTGAAAGAATGCAGTGTCGAATAGCCGTCCTTCAATTCATTATCTCTATATTGCCCTTGTATGTTATTTTAATATCTACCACAATAAACTAATATTTAATCCATTATACAAGGTATTACGTCACATTTATTTATTAAATTGGAATAACAAACAGCTACATTATAAGTATCAATACAAATAACAGATTATGAATTAACAGATTGTTAATAATGTAGCCCATGACCTTATTCACAGAGTAATACGTAATGTTTTGGGCTTAAAACTACTTACGACGGAACTAAATAATAACTAATAAATAAGTAGGTCTACGGTATACACGTATATTACAAATTGCAGCAATTTTTGATGTACAAATTGCTGCAAGTTACTTCAGATGATCCTATGTATGAAGAGATACCTTATCTTCTTATATTTACTCACACAACCTGATCTTGTATTTATTTACTTCACAGAATTATTTATTATCACGCAGTCAACAAAACTGTTGTTCATGACAGACAGACAATTAAATGACAAAGGGGTCTAATTGCCCAATTTAGATAGGGAATGCTAAAACCGTCGCGGCTTTTGTGGTCCTTTGAAAGGCGGAAATGACTCTTAAATGTCGTATTACTTGATGTTTTACTCTCTTTTAAAGAAGTTTATTGGGTGATTACTAACGTTTTTTTTTCAGGTTTCGAATACCAGGTACGGATTTTAATACCAATGGGTGATATATTCTTCATCTTTCGCTCTTAAGTACTTTTTGGTTTATCCGCTTTACAAATAAAATATGTATTAGCAATATCAAGGTAATAATCATCTATATAAGTGGGTTAAATGCTTAATCGACTCTACACAATCTAGTATCAGAGTTTTTCGGGACCGCCTTTCGGCATCTCTTTAATGACTATTAAATGGCCTGGACGAAGTGTCTTAGCTTGCCTTACGAAGTACGGAATCATCATTATTATTAGTAGTTCTGTGAACAGTAGACCTCGCGAACAGTGCCACTACCTTGACAACGTAATAACGTAGACGCTAGGGACTGCGTCAATTAATTTATATATAAATAAAACCAGTCAATTGCGCACACATACAATTGCGAAGGGTTCCATACCCATTATCTATGAAAACCGCAAAAAAAAAGCACGGTTAATGTAGCTTGTTAACTAGTTTAAGAAAAAATTTTTTTTTACTGACCGGGGATCGAACCCGGGGCGTCCTGAATAACAAACTGAGCGCTTAACAACTGCGCTAACTCTTGATAACTAGAGGCGACGGATTCGTTCTTGAATTACGCTACTGCAAATTTTCCCCTTTTTTGCACTCATATTATAAGTGAATAAAAAAATCTATACTTATATACTAATAATATAAGTGCGAAAGTCTGTCTGTCTATCTGTCAGTTCCGCTTTAACGGCCAAACCGCTGAACGTGTTTTTAAGAATTTAGTATGAATTCAGTTGAAGATCTAGGCTACTTTTTGACGCAGGAAGAGCTGCGGGAAACAGCTAATTTTTAAATAAATCAAAGAAAATGTAAGCTAAGTTTCGTAAAGATCCATTCAGAATTAACTCTATAGCAAACTTTCCCTATTTCTGCCCTCATTTTTCCCCAATCTAAAAAAAAATCTTGACAAAAATTTTATATAAATCAAGGAATACATAGCCAAGTTTCGTAAAAAATCCATTAAGAAATAACTCTACAATAACTTTACCCCTTTTTACCCTCATTTTTCCTCCAATAAAAAAAGCTCTCGACAAAAAATTGTAATAAATCAACAAAAACATAAGCTACTCGTAAGTTTCGTAAAAATCCGTTCAGAAATGTGACCTCTAGCCCGGAACATACATTTTCCTATAGTAAAGCAAAAAAAGTCAAAATGGAGACGCTTCGCTCGCTTCTTTCGCTCGGTCAATAAGATACTCAAGTGATTCAGGCAATGTATTAACTAATTTATATCACACGGGAACTGTTCTTTTCTTCGAAATAAAGGGTATACATGTCCTATTCAGTAGCTACTCATATCTATGTGCATGTGAAATTTGAAGAAGATAGATTCTGTAGGTAAAACTTGAGGTAACAAACTTCTCTGTTACTATTGCTACCAACCTAACCTACCAAACCTACTAACTCTTTTCGCATTTGCAGGATATTTGACGCATAAAGTAAGGTTTATAAAATCATGATCCACACTTCCGGAAATAGTAAAAAAAAGCCGATCGCCTATCGTTCTTGATCGCAATCGCTGCAGGGCAATATCAGTAAATCCTAACTACGCAAATTGACATGCACGCCGATTTGTGGACGGCGTGGATTTTCCGCAGTCGCTCTGTTCATTTTGCATTTGTTTTATGCGGTTTGGAATTACGCGTCCATTTTTAGAGTGTTGAAAGGAGTCTTATTAAATTAAGACTTCAGCTGTCTGGCAAGTTTGTATAAAAAGACGGGTTAAATAATAGGTTGGGGGAAAAGTTTCTTCGCATTTTTTAAGAAAATTCAAAACATTTTTTAATATAGTTTATTTACATTAAACTAAAGTATTTACGTGCCATTTTGTTCGATTACTTTTTGCCATCTTGTAGGTAGGGACATGATCCCATTGCTTTAGAAATTTTGAGGCTTCTGATCAAAATACCGCGACATGTGGTTTTGGCAGTCCTCTCGTGATGTTAACCTGACACTGCCTTAAAAATTCTGAAGAGACCGAAACAGATGGAAATCTGAAGGTTCAAGGTCAGGACTATACGGCGGATGCATTAATTTTAAAATGTATCAAATTTCTTCATTAGATTCACTCATCTTGACAGTAAGAAAAATAAATGAAAATCACACATTTTCATATTTTTTCCTAGAAAATTTCACATAATTTGAAATAGGAATTAATGATATCAAAACCAGCCAGATACAAATAGTATAGCCAACAAGATTTTATTACAAGTTCATACATACTATATGCGAAAAGACTTTTTCTCCAACCTAATATATACTCGTAGAACAGCTAGCTGTTTACCCGCAGCTCCGCAGTGTCTGTGAGAGTAGCATAAATTTGGTATAAGCGTTTTCAATCCGGAAATTTTGATGTCAGAGATGCACGTCGATCTGGTCGCCCTATTACGGATAAAATGGATGCCATTTTTGAAAAAGTGGAGCAAGATCGGCATATCAGAAGATACTATATCTAGAAGAACTAATAATTGGCCACAAAACAGTATTGGCGCATTTGAAAAAAAAACTGGGTACACAAAAACGCTCTATTTGGGTACCTCACGAGCTCACTGAAAGAAACCTAATGAACCGTGTACTCATTTGTGATTCTTTATTACGACGTAATGAAACTGAACCATTTTTGAAGAAGCTAATAACTGGTGATGAAAAATGGATCACGTACGACAAGAACGTGCGAAAAAGGTCGTGGTCAAAGACCGGTCAGGCTTCACACACTGTGGCAAAACCCGGGATAACTCGCAACAAGGTAATGGGATGGGATCATGTCCCTACCTATAAGATGGCAAAAAGTAATCGAACAAAATGGCACCTACATACTTTAGTTAAATGTAAATAAACTATATTAAAAAATAATTTGAATTTTCTTAAAAAATGCGAAGAAACTTTTTCCCCAACCTATTATATATATAAAGAACTAAGAACTATGATTACAGCATACTCTGGGTGGGCTCTGAAACGTAATCTGAGGATGCAACTGGAAAACACTCTCAACAAAAAAAGAAAGCAAAAGACAAATAACAGTAATATATAAGCCAATCCACTAACTCATAAATCAAGTCATTTGCCTTTACGAAACAAATTACAGTCAATTCAGCAAAGAAGAGTTTAGGCAAATATATATTAACACTAATAACAGAAGATCCGAAATACTTACGAGGAACGTTGACGGATGGGTTGGCATTTATTTCCAAAATACATCATTTCATTGTTGGCTTCCTTTATGAAGAAAGATAAAATATTTCCTCAAGCGGAGCGGTATTGTCGGAAAATGTCGCGGGGGGCGCAAGGTTTGCCGCAGGCGTGACTCAAATCAAGAGAGGTAGCGATTATATTTAGCACTTTATTTTACTCGTATAAATGGCTTCGCCTTTGTCTAAACACGTTCCTGCAATTCGTTCAACGGAACGTAATACACTAAGGCAGACAGACAGAATAGATGGATCAAAACGTAAACCATATGCTACCCTGGACGACGATTCTCAGAACACACGACTTAAATATGGTGTTTCGACAAATCTCCATTGTGACGCCAGTCACACTCGATTATGACGTGTGACATTTTAAATATGACATTTGTAAACCAAAGAATTAAAAAGGATTAGATATTTAAATTGAATCGTTTATAAACACATTGAAAATCTGCAGCACACTGTGACTTTACTGGCTGCCAAACTGGGTTTCACGCTGGAGGAAAGGGACATAGTGTTTGCCGAGCGTGTTGGGCCGCCTGGGCATGCGAACACGGGCGACGGTGCCGGACCTAGCGGGGGTGGTGGCGGCGCGGGCCCTCGCTGCAGGCGTGTAGTGGTGCGTCTGGCGCGCCGCCAGACCCGCGATAACCTGCTGCGGGCTGCTCGTGTTCGCCGAAATATATCCTCCGTGGATTTCGGCCACGATGGGCCGCCTCGACAAGTTTACGTCAATGAGCGTCTCTCTCGGGTCAACAGTCAGCTGTTTCGCCGCACTCGCGAGGAGTGTCACAAGCGGCACTGGAGATACGCTTGGACGAAAAGGGGCCGTGTTTACGCGCGTCAGGGAGACGGGAAACAGGCCTATTCTATTCGGTCGGACGACGATTTGGTCCGTGTTTTTAGTGCACCTCCCGTTTGAGATTGTTCTTGTTAATTTTGTTAATGTTTACTGTATTTTTCATATTTTATGTTTTTCGTCTCTGTGTTATGTATGGTATGGTAATTCGTCGTCGACCGATCTGGGTTTGGAAATGAATCTGCATTGCTTATTAATTCATATTATCATTTTCTTATTAAGTGGACTTAAGACCGTCATGCGTATTATTTTTGAATTGTCTTTACTTAATAAATACTTAATTTTTGCTTATCATTATAATTTCAATTTAATATTTCATTTTATCTTAAATCTAGTAACACATGTTGGTTTTCGTTATACTCCGGATGAGTCACGCAGCGGTATCACTCAATGCGTGTACGGGGGGAGCGACGCGGCCTGTGATTGGCTGCCCACTTTCGCCTATAAGTAATGTTAAGAATAGTTGTAAGTTAGGATAAATACTTGTAAATATGTAGCATAAAGAGTAGTGAATAAGTGAATTGTGTATAGTGAGAAATAAAGAAGGTCTGCAGAAACAAATAATTTTTAATTCAACGACTCGTTACCAAGAAAAACGAAAATACCCCTACAGTCCACAATATCTTTGGTCCTTCGAGTCGCCGGATTATCCAGAACAACATCTCTGGACATTTGAAGCAGCGAAAAAAATGGTAGTCACAAGGAGCCAGTCCGGGGAAGAGGAACAACGGGGACGTGTCTTCGAGGATCCACCCAGATCGCCGAGCGCTACCGAACGAAGCACTCGGGCCGGGCGTCGCATCCCAGAGAGGCAATCCACCGCCATCCAGCCCACGATGACAGCCTTGGAACCCACATCTGAAGAGCAGACCACAAGCTTCGCCCACACTTCACGACGGATTCAACGGTCCCACGCCGGGTCCGTCCGCTCAGGACGCTCTCACATGTCCACCGCTAGTGCAGCCGTCCGTATCAAGCAAGCTGAACTCGCCGCAGAAGAGAAGCTCGCCGAGCTGAGACGCCGGGAGCTGCGACTGGAAGCCGACCTCATACAAAAGAAGTTGGCGCTTGATATCGAGAACATTCAAGCGGAAGAGAGCGAAGCGGCCAGCATCCACGAGCGAGTCGACCGGTGGCTCAGCCAAAACGAGCCAACCGCCACTGAACAAGTTACCTGCACGAGTTCACTACCGCAGCGAGAATACGCCACTGCAGCCGCCGCCGCTGAGCCCGAGCTTGCGCCCCGCCCGCCGATCGCATCGCGGATGGACACGCCGGCACGAACGCACGCCGACCATGCTCATCCACTACGGGGGGAGCACGTAACGCAGCACGAGCAACCGGAGGAGCGCCGAGCAAGACAGAGGCAAACAAGATGGGATGAAACTCCGAGACAGCAGCAGTATGAACGCCCGCGTTCGCCGACGCCTGCCCATAACAACTCGCCGAAGCTATCTCGCAAATGGCAAGAGTTCGTGCGCCAGAGACAAGTCACAGAGTTACCTGTGTTCTCCGGAGGGCCCGGTGAATGGTTGCCCTTCAAAGCAGCCATGAGAGACTCTGCCGCCATCTACAAATTCAGCAACATCGAGAACATGGCGAGACTGCGCAACAGCCTGAGAGGAGAAGCACGCGACGTGGTACGAGCAATGCTGCATACGAGCCAAGATCCGGAACCCATCATGAAGACGTTGGAACAGTGCTTCGGTCGCCCTGAAGTGATAGTCGACCAAGCCCTGGATGAAATCAAGCGACTTCCGCGCCCGGGAACTAGCGCGGCCGAACTAAACAACTTGGCAGTGAAACTCCAGAACACAGTTCATGTGCTAAGTGATCTCGATCAGCGTGGATATCTCTACAATCCCATGCTGACACGAGAAGTCGTCGAGAAACTGAGCCCACACCTGCGCTCACGTTGGTGTGACTACGCCGAGGAACACAGCCAGCACGACGACCCGCAGATAGTGACGATGTCAAAGTTCCTGATGAAAGAAGCAGATCGGGCTCTGAAACACGCCTACGCGCCGAGTGCCGCGACGCCATCGCGAAGTATGAAGACGACTGGCAACGCACCCGCAGCGCGGCGACATGAACCGAGTCGCAGAGCCGCGACATACTCAGCGACCGCCGATGTCGAAGAGGATCAGTGTCTTCACTGCGGGGGACCACACACAGTCCCACAGTGTGAGAAATTCCGCACACTGACTACGGAGCAACGATGGCAGTGGATCAAGGAGAAGAGGATATGCTTCAAATGCATAAACAAGATGCATCGACGCCTCTATTGCCGAGCCAAGCCGTGCGGAATCGACAACTGCAGACGCCCCCACCACTTGCTACTGCACGCGGCAGCGCCTGCTAGCACCGCATCCGTGTTCGCGCCCGTGCGCGTGCCCGCATCCGTGTTCGCGCCCGCACCCGCGCCTGCGCCCGCGCGCATACCCGCGCCCGCGTCGCGTACCATTACGCCCGAAAATAATGAATCTGTGCTCTCAGTGAGAACGAGAACCAATCAGCGTACGGTACTGCTGAAAGTGTGCCCTGTGACAGTGAGTGGCCCAAGAGGTGATATCAAGACATACGCCTTGAAGGATCGACCACAACATTGATCGACGCAGAGCTCGCGCGAAACATTGACTCGCGCGGACCTGCCTCACCGCTCCGCATTCACGGAGTCAACACGACACGACGTGAGAACGACAGCCGCCGTGTCAAGATCCACGTGAAAGCCGATGGTCGCGATTGGGAAATTGGAGCACGCACCATCGAGGGACTTAACCTCTCGAGCCAAACAGTCCCTGCACGCTTGTTGGAATGCAAGCATCTTCAAGACCTCCCTGCGAACGAGTTGAGCTATGACGTAGCTAAACCCCTGCTGCTCATTGGCGCCGACAACTGGGAGATGATCGTTACCCGCGAGCTGAGAACCGGCAGAAAACATGAACCTGTCGCTTCGAAGACTCAGCTGGGATGGGTGATTCATGGCACCGCCCCGAGTGTCATCTACAAGGATGAAGCCTCCGTTCTCCACCTGCACGTGCAAGATGAAGATCGATTGCACAAACAAGTCGAAGAGCACTTTAAAGTCGATGCAATAGGCGTGACACTCACAACCAAAGTGTCGCCATCGAACCAACGAGCACTCGACATCTTCGCCAAGACCGTAACGTGCAAGAACGGCCGCTACGAAGTTGGGCTGATATGGAAAGAAGACGAGCCTACCATGCCGCCCAGTTACAACAACGCGCTCAGAAGGCTGCGAAACATCGAGAGCAAGATGGACAGAGACCCAGACTTCGCAAGAGAATACAGTGCCCAGATTGAAAATTTGATAAGAAAGGGGTACGCTGTGGAGTGCGACGGGTCCGAAAAGGAGTGCCAACACAAATGGTACCTCCCACATTTCGCCGTGAACAACCCGAACAAACCCGGAAAAGTACGACTTGTCTTCGACGCAGCAGCAAAGGCATACGGAACGAGCCTGAACGACAAGCTGTTAGAGGGCCCAGACTTGCTACAATCACTACTGGGCATACTGTTCAAGTTTCGAGAAATGCCTGTGGCCATCTCAGCAGACATAGAGGAGATGTTCCTGCGCGTGAAAATAAGAAGACAAGACCAAGCAGCGCAGATGTTCTTGTGGCACGGCTCCGATCGAACGCTCCCGCCACGAGAAATGAAGATGACGTCAATGATCTTCGGCGCAACGTGCTCACCATTTTTGGCCCACAGCGTGCGAGATCATAACGCACGTGTCCACGCGCAAAGTCATCCTGCGGCTCTCAAAGCCATAACTGAATAATGAATGTGCCACTATATGGACGACTTCGTTAACAGCTACGAGACAGAAGAAGAGGCCATCACGACGATCAAAGAAGTAATTGAAGTCCACGGAAAAGCTGGCTTCAAGCTACGCAGCTGGAATTCAAATAAGGAAGGAGCCTTGAACGATGTGCCCTCCGAGCTGCGAGCACGAACGACGACACAGCTGGGACATGAAAACAAGACACTTGGACTTGTGTGGGACCCGAATGCAGACAAGCTCGGCTTCAACACCACGATGCCTCGAGTCCCTGAAGATGTACGAGCACGACGTCGCGCACCGACCAAGAGAGAAGCTCTCAGTGCGGTCATGTCAATTTACGACCCACTGGGACTCCTTAGCTGCTTTACAATAAGTGCCAAAATCTACCTGCAAAGATTATGGCGATTGCAAATTGGATGGAATGAGCAGCTTCCGACAGAACACGCCGACGGAATAATCGACTGGCTGGAAAATCTAGAGCAAGTTGCCACGCTCCGCCTGCCACGATGCTACAATGAAGCCCGAAGCGTCGTCAGCAAGCAACTCCACGTGTTCTGTGATGCCAGCCAGGACGCATACGCCTCAGCCGCGTATTGGCGTCTCGAAAACAGCGACGGAACAATCAACGTCGTCCTCGCCGCCGCCAAAGCGAAGGTGGCCCCGATGAAGAGCCAGAGCATCCCTCGCCTCGAGTTGCAAGCCGCATTGATAGGCACTCGACTAGCCGAAGCAATCAAGCAAGGACACCGCTGGACCGCTGACAAGACCATCTATTGGACGGACTCTCAAACTGTCCTCCACTGGATAAGGAAAGACGCTCGGAAATATACGCCATTCGTCGCGCATCGTCTCGGAGAGATAGCAGAACGCACCGAGACACGACAATGGAGATGGACGCCTACGCACGATAACGTAGCCGACACAGCCACCCGAACAGGTTACGTGCCTGTGAACGCGGAAGACTGGTGGTTCACCGGGCCCTCATTCCTGCGACAAAAAGAAGAATCATGGCCCGAAGAAATCACGATCCACGAAGATGAAGAACAAGAAATGATCAACTTGGTGCAATCAGATGCCGAACGACGACCTCTACCAAAAATAGAGAGGTTTTCAAGACTGTATCGTCTACTACGAGCGACCGCAATGATGATACTTTTCATTGATAAGTGCCGGCGACGAGATAGAAAGCTGAACGCTTCACACATCAACCGCGCCGAGACACTATGGCTTGCTCAAGCTCAAGAAGACAGCTTCCTGGACGAGTTAACACGTCTGCGCGCTGGCAAACCAATCGCCCGCACAAGCCGACTCGCAAAACTGGACCCTGAAATTGACGAAGACGGCCTGCTACGAGTACGCGGCCGAATAAACGCCGCCCAATCACCGCAACACACAAAGCGGCCCGTGATTTTGGACGGAAGACATCCGTTAGCCAAATTAATCGTGCTACAAGAACACGTTAACGCCGGCCACGCGGGACGAGAGCGCGTAGTCAACGATTTAAGACAGCGCTACTGGATGCTGCGACTTCGGCCCACCGTACGTACTGTCGAACGTACATGCGCCCTGTGCAAAATAAGAAAAGCAAAGCCCAGCACACTGACGTTCGGAGATCTACCTGCAGCACGACTGGATCCGTACCACCGACCCTTCACCAACTGCGGGGTCGACTACTTTGGCCCCATGACAGTAACAATTGGCCGAAGAAACGAAAAAAGATGGGGTGCTCTCTTCACGTGCCTCACGACGCGAGCCGTCCACATCGAGCTTGTGGGAAGCCTAACAACGGACTCAGCAATTATGGCACTGAGGAGAATGGCAGCGAGGCGCGGATGGCCTTCAACAATCTACAGCGACAACGCGACGAATTTCAAAGGAGCAGACGTCGAACTACGTGCCGCCTACGCCGAGTGGCAGCCTGCCCTGGAGGAATATGGACTCAAGCATCGAGTCACATGGCGCTACATCGCACCCGGAGCACCGAACCAGGGGGGAGCATGGGAGCGATTGGTACGCTCCGTAAAAGTAGCGTTAGGAGCAGTACTACACGACAAGAAACCAAAGGAAGAAGTACTGCATACGGTGCTGACAGAAGCGGAGCACAGTATCAACGCACGTCCGCTTACCCATGTTCCTGTTGAGCCCGACGACCCAGAGGCGCTCACCCCGAATCACTTTTTGATTGGCACATCAACTGGCCTTCCGACCCCGGGACCGTGCAACCCCAGTGATCGCCGTATGTGGCGTGCTAGCCAAGCTCTCGCCAATGAATTCTGGCGAAGATGGGTGAGAGAGTACCTCCCAACATTGGTAGCACGAGGAAGATCGAAAGGAGAAGAAAAACCACCACTAAAGGAAGGAGATCTCGTCATAGTGGTGGACGCTTCGCTACCTCGAAACACCTGGCCGAGAGGAATCGTCGAACGAGTGTTCCCCGGCCCCGATGGAGAAATACGAAACGCCGAGATAAAAACAAGAGGCGGAACATTCATGCGGCCTACGTCGAAGCTCGCCGTCCTGCCCAGAGAAGAGGCTCCGCCGAGTCTTCGCCGGGGGGAGGATGTTGCGGACAGCAGCTTCAAAATAGGAGCGGCCGCCAGCAGCCAATCAGGGCGTCGCATTCAATGAACGCGCCTAGTACACGCAGCAAAGATTGATACCGCTCACCGATTGATACGACCGGATGAGTCACGCAGCGGTATCACTCAATGCGTGTACGGGGGGAGCGACGCGGCCTGTGATTGGCTGCCCACTTTCGCCTATAAGTAATGTTAAGAATAGTTGTAAGTTAGGATAAATACTTGTAAATATGTAGCATAAAGAGTAGTGAATAAGTGAATTGTGTATAGTGAGAAATAAAGAAGGTCTGCAGAAACAAATAATTTTTAATTCAACGACTCGTTACCAAGAAAAACGAAAATACCCCTACAGTCCACAATAACCACTTTGAAATCTAAATTATGTATGTTTTCTACTCAGTCTACTCACAGTCTCCATTTTTAATTGTATTTACGTAGTATCTCTTTTTAGTTTGTGATTGTATTGTCTGTCTGAACTCAGTAGGTATTGATGATTATCTTTATAGGTTATTTATCGTCACTGCATTTAATTATACTCCCAGTAAAGGTTTAAATAATTTGTAGTGTCAATACTATAACGATAAAAAGCAGCTTTATTTATCTATTCTTATGTGACTCCTAAGTCCTATTTTTCATAACTTTGCTTGTAAACAATAATTATTTTAAAATGTAGGTAGCCGTTTTGTTTGTTTACGAATTACGACATTTGTATTTGTAATGGTAAATGTCGAATCGTATATCAAATTGACATACGTCAATGTCATATTTAGTTTTAGATGGAACATTTTACGGCTCCTGATGCCTATGGTTTAAGTAGTCATCATATGTGGCGTTTACGGGAACGGAGGATATGTTTGGATGGGTAGAGGTGCCATGTATTGGCCAGTTGGGCCTCTCGAGTTTTAACCTAATTTGGAATGCTTAACTTTGGCATACAGCCTACGCCCACTGCATGGCACTTTTGCCTTATCTTGCCTTATATTTGTATCCTGTGCGCGGGTTGCCGTGTCGTCAACTGAGGTCCTAACGGAAGATCAGCGCTGTCAATATCATCGGATGGCAATATGCTGAGTTGGGACCTTTTTTGGGAACACACAACCTTTTTCCTAATGCTTTTTCTTTTATGTATATATTTGTTTTTTCTTTTAGTGTGTTTCTAAAATAAATTATTTCATTTCATTTCATTTCATTTCATATTATAAGTAGATGTAACATTTTCCATGACCTTATTATTCGCAATATCATCAGACTTAAATTTAAGTTGAAGCAAGCAGTAAGTGATATTTTAATGAATTAACAATTACTTACGATTAAGTTAGTTATACTTTAGTTAAATTTTGAAGATGTAATCAAAGCTTTATCCGCTACCTTTTGTAAATTGCAACTAATCAAGGCCTCCATTCGGCAACCCTCAACAAAGCGAACGACGTCAGTGAATTGACGAATGTTTACTTTGCAAATTTGCTAGGTATTCACATACCTACTAAGCTGGCGGTGTAGTGACGTGTTATAATTTTAGGTTTCTTACCGCCGCACTCAAGCCGTTAATGTCTACTTTAGCAAATTTTTCAAGCATTTTCACTAACGCACAAAATAAGGAGCTGTTTACATAATATTTTTATACTAATGAGAAATTCTCCGTCCAAATTTTTATTTTAGTTTGAAGAATTTGATAAAATTATCTTTAACGACTCTACAGTGTCAAAGACGAAAAATGCTAGACGAAAATCTAACCTTTACACGTAAAGTTCGGACCGCGCATCTGGGACTGCGTTCCAAACCTCGGACAGATCTGTGCAGCTTGAACTGAATCAAACTACAGTGCTAATTAGCGACCTTTACACAATAGTGATCGAACCGCGCATCTGGGACTGCGTTCCTAATCTCGGACAGATCTGTGCAGTTTGGACTAAATCAAACTATCCTGCTAATTAGCGGCCTTTACACAGAAGCGATCGGACCGCGCATCTGGGACTGCGTTCCAAACCTCAGACAGATCTGTGCAGTTTGAACTGAATCAAACTGCAGTGCTAATTAGCGACCTTTACACAAAAGCGATCGGACCGCGCATCTGGGACTACGTTTCAAACCGCGGCTAGGTCTGTGCGGTTTGGACTATAGATCAAACTGTCGTGCTAATTTCTCCCGTTCGCATGGCAGATTGGACTGTCGCCTCGAACTACGGGGCTGACAGTCTGATCTTATCCTACTTTACGCGTACGGTTCGGAGCGAGGAACGGAATCGCGCGTGCTATTTCCCGCGGTCCAATAGCTACGTGTAAAGGCCGCATAATGAAGAAACAACTGTTGATGAAGACTTATTTACAATTTGCATCTTCGGCCCAGTATCAGCTTGAATAATCGTGGTGCTAGATTTTGTACGACATAATAGGGGACTGCCGTCTGACCTTCGTGACCATTTTATTTGTATTGTATTTTATGAAGTATCCAGTGAAGAATCTAGGATAGAAAATGGTGACGCGGAAGTCCCGACCGCAAATGGCATGGGAAGGTGGAAGGAGAGAGAACAAGATGATAAAGACATAAGAGTAAATTTCGCGCCCTTGCAACTCTTGGCCATTTACTCCAATAAAGGCATAATATAAAAAAAAATTGGGATAGTCTAGTATAAAAGAGTGTGAATGGATTATCATGTCGTCTCATTTCTTCACACTTGTCTGCCAATTTATCGTCTGACGCCATCATTCTTTTATACTAGATTGTCTCAACAATTTTGAGGTGAGTAGGGGCCCTAAATCTCTCTAAATTTAGTCTCCAAATTTCCCTAAATTTTGAGAATTTTTTTTACCGTCACATACTTTAATCTTACCTAAAATATTGACGAGGGTTACAGACGGCACTTATTTAAAACTCCCAACGATTGGGCCTAATCTTTTCACGGGAACACCAAAAGGAAACTTTTCAATCGGATTTAACTCGGCTTCCTTATCTAATCGTAAACTTCTGTCAAAATTTCAAACGGTCTCGAAACTCGATCGGAAGTTTCAGCTATCGATGTGTCGGCGAAAAAATATTCCGAATGGTGTTGGAGACAAGTGTTAGCGACACGCGATAACGATATGCTTTTGAGAAGTTTTTGAGGAGTTTTATGAGTTGTTACGTGTTTCCAACGTGTACTTTTCTCTCTTACTTTCTGTATCTGGGCACCTTAGAGTCCATAGTCTGTTTTTTACATATCATATGTTTTTCGAGAGTATGTATGTAGGTATGTACGTATGAATAATTATTTGGCATGCTCTGCAGCCTAAACGGCTCGATGCATTTTAGCTTGAGAGGTGTCCTTAGATTATTTATTTGCTGTGAGAGTGACACTGGGTATCAAAATAATAAAATAACACAATGGTAGATGTTTTTGGGGTTTTTCATTATTTATTTATTTAATTATAGACAGGCAGCTGTTACAGCTGATGCGTCTATCAGTGTCTAGTAATTTCACAAAAAGTCTTTCACTTCAAGTCCATTTCTGCACCAATGTTACTTGAGTGGTTTGTATCCATTTGTCTAAGCGATTTTTATTTTTATTTTTTCATGTCCAAATTTTTCAGAAATACCATCGATTCTTAATTTTAAAACATACCTTTATCTTGTTTTAATTTCCTTCTACATTATAGATATTTTAAGCTATGCTACACGGGGCTGTGGTGCGGTGAAACTGCTTATTTGTGATTCGGGAGTTAAACCAAGGATGTCTCATATATAGACAGACACGCATCAACCTTAGTCTTTATGACTGAGCAAATTCTTCAAATTTAAAAATGATGCACCCCAATCCACCTTAGAGATGGAATTTTTAAATCTATACTACCTAATGAGAATAAATTCAAAAATTCTTCCTCTCCTCTCCACAAACAATTTTTATTTAAATATGAAGATATTGCTATAATAAAACATAGGTATAAGATGAACCTAACTTATTCTTCTTCAAGCGTGTTTTCTCTACTTACGTCGTCAGGTTACGCTTCGGAGCCTAGGGTACGCTGTAAGTCATGGTCCTAGATTTGGCGGCACTGGTTTTTATAATGGAGTGACTGCCGTCTGATCTCCGTTACCCTTTATACAGAGAAACAAAACCAACAGGAACATGACCCGTGAAGTGTTAATGGCCAACACTGTCAGATTTTATCAGGCTAAATGGCGGCCAATGCCAAATTTGAGTCGCGTCTCGCCGTAGCAAGACTCGCACATTCGCTATGGATAGGTACACGCATCGCGCTCGGCTATCTTCTTCGAAATTATCAAATGTAGACCTAACTAATAATCATACTTATACTTCAGCTTTATAATTTTTTGCATAGACATAGATAGTACTGCTTCTATTTCAACATATGGAAGTGTAAACATAATCCGAAAATCCTCAAATCAATATAAGACGCTTTGTTTCCTAAAAGTTTCGCTATTCCGGATTGGCGGCGTTTTTGCCGGGAACTGTTCAAAGTTTAAAACCAAAGTTTACTAAATAAAAGCATTGCGGTGTTACTGTCGGTTTTACTTTACTACGTTTATCCAAATCCAGATTTTAATAAACATTTTTAGCATACAATGTTTGATTTGAGCTATTTGTCTTTACACAAGCGTGTTTCCTTTTTACATTCTCATATTATACGCCAGGACACTGAAGAACTCTAGATATATAGATTTACTTCCTATGTTTTCAGCCATATGCAATATACAATTGAATAAACTGGAGCGCCTCCAAAACTTTTGCATTCGATTTATATTTGGACTCCGCAAATATGATCACGTCTCTACTTTCCGCGCACAACTCAAGTGGCTTCCGATTAGGCTTCGTCGTGACTTGTACTCCTGTTCGCAGTGTTAATGACCTACTTCTCAAAACTCCAACCCACTCTTCTGCGTCTTACTCCAAGTCGTTTGCAGTACGGGCTGTTCGCCTGTGGAATGCTTTGCCTGTTAATGTACGCATGGCTCAAACTATTACTAGTTTTAAGAGCCAGGTTAAGGAGCACTATCTGTCCCTTCAAGGTATGTAGAATATATATCATATGTATTTCTTATTAGTGACTGTCCCTTGTTCCCAAATTATATCTGTGTCTGTGTTGATTTATCTATACAGTAGACATTATTATTTTTTATTATTATTATTATTTTTTATTCTACTGGGCCCACCCTTACATCATGTTCTCTTACTGTACAAAGGTTGGCTGGAAGAGATTGCTTAGCAATAAGTCCGCCTTTGCTCCATATTGTTAACAATGTTATAATTCAGTTTTGTGATTTCCCAGATGTGGGCAATAAAGTTATATTGTATTGTATTGTATTGTATATGCGAACATATTTCAGAATATAAAGCACACGGCCCTTCCCTTTGGCGGTACGAGTGACCGTCGTCTGACCTTCGTAACCCTTTTTGCAGGGAAACCAGAACATTATATTTTACGTTCCTATAATCGAAGATGTTAGTTTCTAATACTGTTTTTAGACTGCGTAAAGGCATGGCCCAACAACTGCTATCTAGCCATAACAGAAATGACCCTTTCGAAACAAGGAATAGCTCTAGATAGAAATACCATTTGCTACCAATCATTATCAGATCACGCTTGGCATTGCTTGACTCGCACGATCATTACAAACACGCATTGTTTACTTCTGAGGACCTCGACCAAACAATGTATTGCTTGTTATTATAAAGTGAGTATAAACAAAACAGTTTCTCATTTAACTTTATTTGATCGCGCTATCTTAATGATTAAAGACCTTTGACATGACACTTTCTGTCCATATCTACAGGATACTTGAACTTTCTACTTAATATTTAATAAATAATGACAGATGTATACAAACCAGGTGATATTACGGCCACTTCTTCGAAAATTGCCATGTTACGTTGGAAATAACAGTGTCTGGACATGCCGCCTTCTCGTGGCCTGGGAGAAAGAGTAAGCCCAAAAAGACTTACTGTTAGATAATGCTTTAAGCATTATGCACGCCTATTTTGATATACATTTGTTCACAAAAGAGCTTAAATAAGTAAATGGCATTTGGCTTGACGTCTTTTATATATGGTCGAAGTTGAAAAAAAAATTGAAAGACGGACCTTGAGATTCTAAGCTACAAACGTATCGAAGCATCATCAAACAATCATCAAATCGAAATTTTAAATTAAGAACATAATAACTTTTATTTTCAACTTTTGCGAAACAACATGTATGTTCGGGTAATACACGTAACATAACTTATAGTTCAATGTTCTGCCACGACGCTTTACATTTATATAAATAGGCATTTGTAATCAGCAGCTCATTGGTAATTAACGCAAACATGTGGCTCAAAATATTCATAGTTTCCTTGGGTACGTATTTAAAACTTTAAATTAATCAAACTTTAAGAAATTCAAGAAAAAAAAACATAACTGTTTACTTTTACTGATAGCTTTTCTATCCGAAAGCTCCTGAAGAATGGAAGATAGTCAACAACCTTATTGAAGCTAAAAACCTTTTGGATGAAAACTTCACTGACATATACGTGGGAATAAAAAATGAAGGAATTGATGAATTTATTACTGTTGATGGTGAGACTTACATGATTTTTTTTAATATTGTTTTTATGGAACTGGTTTTACTTTCTATTGGGTCATTTGTCTTAAGGCCCGGAGCCTACCCATGCTACCTACATCTGATTTTCTGATTCCTTGCTTCGCCCAACCGCCATCTGGTGGTCGTCAAAGCACATGATGGTCCTATCGCTGTGGTATGGAGGTCAGCAGTCGTTCCATTGATCATTGATTGTCCCAATCAGTACTGACAGTTTAGGTTAGGTTTGGCTTACATACCTCAACATGGATGTAAGAAATAGACGGACGTTTGCGCGCGTGGTAGGAGAAAGGAATGAATATACAATATCGGCCTCACTGTACAACTTTTCCGTGCGCCATCCATCTATTTTTTCCGATGATTCGTAGTATGTTCTCCGAAGTCGAACCTGACCGATTTTTTTACATGAAACTAAATATCAATTTACTTTTAGGACTTACCACGCCTTTACCTTTGGTGAATGACAAAGAACTTAAAGGTGACGATTTGTGTACTACAATGAACATAGCAAATGGATCGCTAAACGTAGAGCTCTGTTCAATTTTAATGTCACCAATGATATATAAACCATATGTTTGCAAGAAAGTCGAAGATATATCATGTCCTACGATTGATCAAGGTAAGATATAAAATATGTACATATAAAAAAAATATTAAAAAAATCATTAAAGTTTATTTGATATATTTGCTTAAGTGGTAATCAATCTCGTCCTTGAGTGGGACTGGTACTGTAGTAAGCCTAAGGAAACATGAGTGCTCCATGCAGTACGCTTTAGACATTTGGCATACAACTACAGAATTACTAAATACAACATTGCTACAGAAATGGCTATCATTCACTGAATCACAGACGTTAGTAAAATCTTAGGGTAGAGGTACTTATTACGCTACAGAATAAGAATTAAAACATCACATTATAATTTTTAGGATACAAGTATGTCAAAGAAACTAAGAAATGTTACAAAGTAAACGGACTAAGCCAAACTTGGCACGAAGCTTTGAACACTTGCATGATGGAAGGTGGTGTTTTGGCCAACATCGAGAGCGAAATAGAGGCGAAACTTTTATTCAATCTCATCCATGATGACACTTACCATGTTGGATTTAGGAAAATCCCGCCAAGTAACCAATTTTACACAATGAAAGGTAATTAATTGTAAATTATTATGTATGACTTTCTGTAATCAAGTACAATAGTGCTGAAGATGTAGAGTGCTAGACTATGCATAGAAGAGCGTTCAGATATCTGGACATTCGGCAAGATCTACAATACATTGTTTTCATTAAACACATTTTAGCTAACAAGGGCTTAATAAACGTTTCTTAATATGAGGTTAGTGTTGTGGGTTGCTGTAAATAAATAAATATACTAGGCCGATTTCCCACATTAATAATGTTAATTGTTCCAGGTCAAAACATCAAAGATACTTACATGAAGTTTTATGATGACAACGAGGCAAATTGCGGAGCAACCCGCAAATACGGGAATGACCTTTACGTTAAAAAAGTTGACTGTAATACACTGCAACCATTTGTGTGTGAAATGGAGATTACAATTTGATAACATATTAAACTAAACTGTTTTTCATAATAATTTATTTGGCCAGTTTTTACTTTATCTTGATAAGAAGAAAGGGATGGAAAGAGCCGATAATAGTGTGTTGGCTCTGGTCACCGTCTGCGAAATCGTTAGCGATGTGCCATCTATCTATTTTTTTGCATCCATGACTTACCATATTTACTTATTTGCTACTAGCTGTTTCCCGCAGCTCCGCCTGCATCCAAAAGTAGCCTATGTTTGACCCCGGGTCTTCAACTATTTTCATACCAAATTTCATCAAAATCCGTTCAGCGGTTTGGCCGTGAAAGCGTAATAGACAGACAGATAGACAGAATGGATGGATCGCCTGCTCCAGCTCCGCTAGATTGCTTCCAATAGATTTTTTTCTAACGTCAATTGAAATTGCCATAATTCACCAAATTTCTGAAAATCCTCAATAACAATCCACGATATTCACTCTATTAGAAAAAAACACAATTTGTAGTCGTTTTTTGAGTTTATCACCAATAGACGGTTGCGGTTTTTATAGATAATGGTACGGAACCCTTCGTCCGCGAGTCCGACTCGCACTTGACCGGTTTTATTTTATGATTATGACTGACAATTTAAAATTTGGTCAATGGTTTCAAAATAATCTTTGTGTAATATGTCTCTATATATAAAAAATTAACCTGTGTCGAAGAGCTTGTGATTTGAATGTTCAGGGTAATCTTTGGTACAACTGATCCTATTTTAGAAATTCTGCGACTATTTTACGGATTTTATCGCGTTAGTTCTTTCACTGTTCGAAAGGTCATCGTCTGCAGTGACAAAGCTGGGAATGGTTACTTATATTACCAATTGTTTAATAACATTTTATAAACAAGTGCTTTTACTGAAATAGCGTTGTAAATACGATGAAAAAAGTATGATATAATAAGCATGTTTTTATTTAAAGTAATCTACGTTGACATAAAAACATGGCAGTCACGAGTAGGATCGCGTGAAATTTACTAGCAGTGCTCTTGACATGCTTCCCGTGCAAATTAACTTTCGTTGCTACAATGGATAAAGCTGGTGTTATTTACTTATTAAAAAAAACTCTCTCTTATCTCAGCGCCTTTCCGGTTGCGTCCTCAGCTGTTTGCTTTTCTGCTGTTTTCCTCCACTTCGGCCAATCTTTGGCATCCCTAGTTTTGAGACCATTCGCACGCATATCCGTCCATGCGACCTCAAGCCAGCACCACAAGTAAATATACTTATACAATAGACGGACTTGTTGCTAAAAGCTTTCCTCAGTCTCTAAGAAATAGAGACTAAGAATTAGTTCTCTAAGAATTAGCTTTTTGACGCACCGGCAAGCGCAGCGTCGGACATCCACCGGTCGGACGATGAAAACTGCACTTAGCGATTCCATGAACTTTTGGCAAAAGCACAAATCGAAAATAATAATCCTCCATTGTGATGCACAAACACTCAAAAACACAAATACACCGCCGACTGCTCTTCCCGCAAAAAAGACATACGTCCTTAGAAAGAGATTTCCCATCCGCCATTTGTTTTTCTTTCGGAACGCACGCATTCTTCGTGGTTAGGACTTAGGGGTGCTTATGGCACTTCCATAGACTTCCTTATTCTGAGCTTCAGGCATATCTCTAGTAGGTAGATATAACAAAACTAGCTGTAAAAGTCTGTTTACCTAGATCCCCAGGTATAACTAAATTAATTCAAACTTTATTCGTTTTTGCTGAAAGTGTGAAAAATCCCAATTTTGTTTATTCCCGTGTTGAGCTGTTTTTGTGAGTCCCCCGCGGTACATTTTTGCAAAAGTTTCACGACGGAATTCTGTTTTGAATACAAATGGTGTATTTATCACTGTTGAATGGAGCCCATAATTAATTATTCAGATTAGGTAAATCATAACTTGTTGTTATTATTTTCGTGGATTTACTTCTTTTGCCATTCGGTATGAAAATTGAAAAAAAAAAATTGGTGCAAAAATTTTGAAGCATATTCATAAAAGTAGGAAGTGCATGTACATAATACTTAATTTATGCAATTTTTCTTATCATCTAAAGGCCGCAGTGGTGAATTTGTTTGAAATTTGACCTGCAGAAGTTTTATTTCATTTTGGTATAATATTTAATTCGCCTTTGAAGTTAATTTAGTCACTAGATATGTGCCCTAGCAATTAATATCCAATCGAAAATGTCGGATAGTAGAGTAACTAATAAATCCTTTCAAAATCACTAGCGACTGCGTTTATAAAATCTCATTATTGTGGACTGTATTAAAAGGCACTATTTTTCTTCACTTGTTTTATTGTTCACCCTTTTTGTTCCACTTTTTCACTGTTATATCACTGAATGAACTGAATGCCGCCATCCTTGCGTTGATCTTCTCGGCCAGCACCATTGGGCGCTAGCGAGGGAACTGGTCAGGACCGTGGTCCTCTTCAGTGATGTGCTTCCGCCGCCTGCAACTACAGGCGGGATCCTGGGTTTGGCCGTGATGGCCGGGTCTTCACACCTGGGGATGTGGGGCTCCTGCGGGTGCCGCTTCTCGCGGCGACTCCTCCTCTTCTTCTTCTGTCCTCGACGGGATGATGGCGTCTCGTGGCGATGGTTTCTTCATTGAGTCGGGCGGTCGCGCGTGCAGGGGCGCAATCCCTCTCAGTTGGGGTAGCGCCGAGCGGTCCGCCCGATCGTACGTAGTCTTGGCCAGGCGGGAAATAAACTTTTCTAAATTTTCCCATTTCAGGTCCCTGAGGATCGTCGCGTTCCTCACATAGCGTGGGGCGCCGACCACTACCCGGAGACATTGGTTTTCCTGGGCTCGGAGTCTCTTCTTGTTGGTCTCCGAGCAGTAGGCGTGCCACGCTTGAGACGCGTATGTGAGGCGGGACCTAATGTAAGTCTTATAGATCCCGAGCTTCGTCCTCAGGGGCAATTTGGAGGCTAATAGAGGGCGGAGTTTCCCCCTGGCCATCTTCACTTGAGCCACCACACCGTCGACGTGATGTTTCATAGACAGTCGCCTGTCTATGGACACCCCCAGGTACTTGACGTGCGGCTGCCACGGCACGTCTGTCCCTTTCAGCTTCATGGGCGGCGGGAGATTGGAGTTCCCGGAGAGCAGCGCCTGCGTCTTCGCGACGTTCACCGACATCCTCCACTTGGAGAGCCAGTCAGGCAGGGCGTCGAGTGCTTGCTGCAACTTCTTGGCGGCGTGCTTCGCGTTCATGCTTGATGCGAAGAGCGCCGCGTCGTCGGCGTAAAGGGCGAGCTGGGCCTGACCGGCGACCGGAATGTCGTCGGTGAACCAGGCGTACAGGACTGGAGACAGGCAGCTTCCTTGCGGGACTCCTGCTCTCACGGGACGTTCTGTAGATTCGGCGTCTTCGACCGCCACCCGTATCCGGCGATTCTGCAGGAAGGAGGCCACAATCCTGACCAGTCTTCTTGGAGTCTTCGACGTTGACAGCTTGTATAGCAACCCCTCGTGCCATACTCTGTCGAACGCCTTTTCCATGTCGAGGAGTACGACAGCCACGTACTCCTTCTTGTTGGCAGCTTCGGCGATCCTGTGGAGCAGCCTTGCTATCTGGAGCGTCGTCGAGTATTCTGGGCGAAATCCAAATTGTTCCGCCCGTGGGGTGATATGTGGCATCAGTAATCCGAGCAGCAGTTTCTCGAACACCTTCGAGAGCGTGCTGAGCAAGGTGATGGGACGGTAGCTCTCCGGTCTTCTCAAGTCCTTCCCCGGCTTGGGCAGCAAAATTACCCTTCCGGTCTTCCAGTTTTCGGGAAAGTGGCCTGAGCGCAGAATCCCATTAAACAGGCGCGTCACCGCCGCGATGAGAGGCGGCGGGAGGTGGCGTAGCGCCTCGTTTGTGATGCCGTCTGCGCCCGGGGCCTTCTTCAGCTTCAGTCTTCGGATAACCCGCCGCACCTGGCCGGGGGTGAAGAACGGAGGCTCTTCTTCCGGATCCGGGCTGGCGAAGTACTCCCGAAGGTGCTCCTGTACCATCTTGGTGTGTTCTAGGTTCTGCTGCTCGTTAGGCGTGAATTGGCGCTCCAGATGCTCCGCGAAGATCTCCGCGCGATCCTGGGCGAGAAATCGTGGGAGGCCATCCGCTGCCAGCAGCGGTCGGACGGGTTGAGGTTCCGTCGACAGCTGCCGGCACAGGCGGTGAATGGAGGGGATATCACCGCCCACTGCGAGTAGATGGTTCTCCCACGACCTGGCTGCTTGCTCTTCAAATCTGGCCTTGATGTTCTTCACCAGGGAGTTCAGCTGGTTCTTCAGCGTCGGGCAGCGGGTCGTCTGCCACTGCCGCCGCAGCCGCCTCTTCTTCTCCAGCAGCTGCTTGATGTCGGCGGGAATCGGGTCGGGCCTGTGTCTCGCCGACACCGGGCGCCGGGCCGAGTCCAGGGCGCTGCGGATGCTGTGGGTGATGTCTTCCGCCGCCTTCTCGACTTCCTCCCTGGTGGAGACTGAGGTCGCCACGCGTACTGACTCCAGCGTGCGCGAAAAGATTTTCCAGTTTGGTTTTGATGCTCTCTTGGGCAGCGTGACTCTCGCCGGCTGGTCCTGGAGGACGAGGAGAACCGGTCTGTGGTCTGACTGTAGGTCAAGTAGGACTTCTTGGGATGGCGGTGCTAGTAGGCCTCTGTAGGCCACGATGTCGATAACATCCTCGGCGAACTGGTCCTGGCTGCTATAGTGGGTCGGCTCGTCGGGGCCCACTATCTCGTATTCGTGGTCTATAGAGTCCCGTAGGAGGCGTCTTCCGCGTTTGCACTCCCTGGAGGAGTTCCAGGCCGTGTGCTTGGCGTTGAGGTCGCCGGCCACTAGAGTCGGCGTGGGATGCAGTAATAGGGAGCGCAGTTCCCTAGGCTCGAAGTGAGTTCCCGGGGGAACGTACGCTGCGAAGATCCTGAGTTCATGGCCGGCGACGTTGACTAAGACTCCCAACGCGTACATGTACTGGAAGTCCTCGTGTGGAATTGCCTGGTGCACGACGTCTCTCTTCACGAGCACCGCCAGTCCTCGGTAGGCGACGCCGGTAGTGGGGCTCCTCTCGTCCTTACGGTACGTGATGTAGTTTGCAATCTTGAAATTGTCCGCATCTGTTAGGTGAGTCTCGCTGACCAAGAGAACATCAATGTGGTGCTCCCGGAGGAAGTGAGCGACTGCTTTCTTCTTCCCCCGGAGCGTGGAGGCGTTCCAGTGTACTATCCTCAGAGGTCCACTATACATTATGGGCTAATGTAGTGAGACCTCTGAGAAGCTCGGGCGTAATAACGCCGCCAGCTGCCACTATGGTATTGACCATTCGGGCGAGATTTGTTAAGTCCCTATCCCCCAGGCTTTGTTGCTGGGGCTCGGGGTCTGGGGTCACCTGGGGCTCTTCAATTTGTCCTCCAGGGGCGGCTGGCTTGTTTTTCCTCCTCCTTTTCTTCTTTGGAAGGGGGGCGCTTCTGTCTGTTGGTGGGTTAGCAGCGGCCATTAGGGTGGCCTCCGCTGTTTCCACCGTGTCCTGTCGTGGCGGTAGGGCCGTCCCCGTGCGCGCCACTGTGCCGGCGCGCTTGTTCCGGGCCTCCTTGGCGAAGACGGGGCACGATGCTCTGCTGGCAGGGTGCTCTCCTCCACAGTTCGCGCATGAAGCGGGCTCCTCGCGAGGTCGGTCGCACTCCGCCGCTCTGTGCGGGCCGCCGCACCGGACACATGCGGCGGGCCGGTGGCAGTTGTGCGACGAGTGCCTGAATTTTTGGCATCTATGGCATTGGGCGGGCCCCTGCTTGCCCCTCCATGCCTCTATTGTGATTCCAGGCATGTACAGGAGCTCTGAAATTTGGTAGGCTTCTTGGATGTTGGGCGTTCTTTTTAATAGGGCGAAAAACACGCAGCCCATGCGGCCGCCCCTCGCACGTATTCCTTTAACCGCCTCGGCGGTAAATCCTTTTTCGGCGAGGGCGTCCCTAATTTCACCCTCGTCGGTGTCCGCAGGAAGGCCGCGGATAGCGACCTTTAAATGGCGTTCGGCGGGCAGTGAGTAGGAGAACCAACTGAGTGGCTGTCCTTTCTCCTCTAGGCGATACAGGTATTTTTGTATCGCCCGGTATTCGTGCTCATCAGTCGGCGAAAAGCGTACTCCGCCGTTGTAAGGGCGGGCTGAGGGCGGGCGTCCTAATATCCTTACTAATTCCCTAAAGTGGGACGACCAATTTGGCAGTCGCTCCACTACAATCGGTGGATATTTGTATGCAGCTGTCTGGGCGGTAGCGGTTGTATTGGGCGCGGCCGCAATTTGTACGGCCGCAGTTTGTACGGCCGCAGTTTGTATGGCCGTTGTTGCGGTTGCGGTCGACGGCGGCGGTCTTGCGGCGTTTAACACGGCCACACTTGGTGCGGCGGCAAAAGGTCCGGCGGCAGTCTGTCTAGCCGCAATCGGTCCGGCCGCAATCGGTCCGGCGGCAATCGGTCTTGCCGCCATACAATTCCGCGCTCAATTTATAGAAAATTCCGACCAATCAGAGGGCTCGAATTTTTGCACACGGCACTAATTCTTTGCACACGGCACTAATTCATGCTATCTCGTTCCTGTTTATAGCCCTGTCCTTGTCTAGGCGAGTTTTTGGAATTTTCCTATTTTTCCCTATGGTGGCATTTAGTTCTTACAAATTTCGTATTTTTTACATATAAAGAACCATATTCCTGACTATTTACAACAAATTTCAAGTGAATAACTCTTCTACTTTCCTAGTTATTCGCAAAAAACCGTCGCCGGCTCTCGTTATGGTATTGCTCGGCAAGGGTACCCCTATTTCTATACATTTTCTTTACAAATTCCTATTTTCTTAGCTTATTTCTTAAAGAAAATGACCTATTCTAATTATAATCATGGCCCTACTCTAAAATTAATCAACTTTATTTATCATAAATTAAGCTGTCCGCATCATTCTCCCCCCGGCGAAGTCTTCACGCAGCCATCATTCACGGGGAGGACAGCTAATTTCGTTGTCGGTCGTCGAAAAACGCCACCTCTCGTGCGAACGTCCGCCGACCGCACTCCTCCGTCAGGTCCTGGGTAGACTCGTTCCACCACGCCTCTGGGCCATGTGTTGCGGGGTAGCGCCGGGTCTACTATGATCACTAGGTCTCCAGGCTGCAATTGTCGTTGCGTCTCGTTTCGGGATTCTCCACGGGCGACGAGTGTCGGCAGATACTCCTTCACCCACCGACGCCAGAATTCATCTGCCAGCGCTTGGGATGCCTTCCACGTGCGTCGATCTGCGATGTCACAAGGCCCGGTTCTGGGTAGGCCTGATGACGACCCCAGCAGGAAATGGTTCGGGGTCAACGCCTCCGGATCATCTGGTTCTACAGAGACGTGGGTCAGAGGCCTAGCGTTGATACTGTGTTCCGCCTCTGTTAACACTGTCTGAAGCACTTCTTCTTTGGGTGTTTTCTCTTTCATGACGGCTTCTAGGGTTACTTTCACTGATCGAACTAGCCTCTCCCAAGCGCCCCCTTGATTCGGAGCTCCCGGTGGGATAAATCTCCACTCCATATTGTGTTGTAAGCCATATTCCCTCAATGCTGGAGCCCACTCGGCGTATGCTTTTCGTAGCTCGACGTCAGCACCCCTGAAGTTGGTGGCGTTATCGCTGTACATAGTCGATGGCCACCCTCTTCGCGCCGCCATCCTCCTTAGTGCCATGATCGCAGAGTCGGTTGATAGACTTCCCACTAGCTCTAAATGTACGGCTCTCGTAGTCATACAGGTAAATAGAGCTCCCCAGCGCTTTTCACGTCTTCTTCCTATTGCCACAGTCATGGGGCCGAAGTAGTCTACTCCGCAATTGGTGAAGGGGCGGTAGTAGGCATCCACGCGGACTGCTGGAAGATCTCCACACACTGGTACGCATGGTCTTGCTTTTCTCATTCGGCACATCAGACAATTCTTCGCCACTGTGCGCATCGTAGGTCGAAGTTTCAGTATCCAATATTTCTGGCGTAGTTCATTCACCACCCGTTCTCGTCCTGCATGTCCTGCTCTTTTGTGTTCTTGCAGAACGATGAGCCTTGTGAGCGGGTGTTTGCCATCCAAAATGATGGGATTCTTCATCTCTGGAGGTTGATTGGCCGCGTTTATTCTTCCCCTTACACGCAGCAATCCATCTCGGTCCATTTCCGGGTCTAGTCTTGTCAGGCGACTTTCTCGTTGGAGTAGCCTTCCGTCTCTCAGTCTGTTGATTTCCTCGGGGAAGCTATCTCGTTGGGCACTCAGTAGTAATAGTTTTTCTGCTTTATTCATGTGTGCCGTTGTCAGATGCGTCGCTCGTCGTCTACACTTGTCGACAAATAACAATATGTTAGCGGTTGCTCTCAACAGACGCATGTAATTTGAAAAACGTTTCACATCGGGTAGCGTCTTCTCTTCCCGCTCTATAGTGACATGGTTTATAACTTCTTCGTCGCTGGGTTCCGCTGGTTCAGACTCCTCAGGCCATTGGTCTTCTGTTAATCGCAGAAAGGTTGGGCCAGTGAACCACCAATCTTCTTCATTTTTCGGGACATAATTGACTCTTGTCGCCGAGTCTGCTACGTTCTCGTCGGTGGGCACCCATCTCCATTGGCGTGGCTGAGTACATTCTGCAATTTCACCCAACCTGTGGGCAACGAAGGGGGTGTATCTTCTTGCGTTCTTCCGAATCCAGTGTAGGACTGTTCTTGAGTCTGTCCAGAAGATTGTCTCTTGGTCCGCTCTCCACCTGTGCCCTTGCTGTACTGCGTTGGCCAATCTCGTTCCGATCAATGCGGCCTGCAATTCCAGCCTCGGTATGCTCTGCGTCTTGATGGGAGACACTTTTGACTTCGCTGCTGCCAGGACGACATGAACTGTTCCGTCTTCCTTTTCCAGGCGCCAGTACACTGCTGCGGCACACGCATCTTGGCTTGCGTCACAAAACACATGTAGTTGCTTCTTCCTGATGTTTTGCTCGCTGCTGTAGCATCGCGGCAGGCGAATTAGGGCGATACGCTCGAGGTTCTCCAACCAGCTCATTAACGATTCGGCATGTTCGTCGGGTAGCGCCTCGTCCCAGCCGACTTGCAGACACCACAGTCGTTGTAAGCAAATCTTAGCGCTTATGGTGAAGCAACTAAGAAGTCCTAGCGGGTCGTATACCGACATTACCGCACTTAAGGCTTCTCGTTTTGTGGGTGCGCGTTGCCGTGTTCGTACTTCCGTGGGAACGCGGGGCATCTTGGTGTTGAAGCCAAGTGTGTCTTCCTTCGAATTCCATACTAGGCCTAAAGTTCTGTCCTCATGACCCAGTTGTGTTACAGACTTGGCGTGTAACTCGGTGGGCACGTTGTCCAATACACTCCTTTTGTTCGAGTTCCAGCCGCGCAATCTGAAGCCAGCCTTTGAGTGTACTTCGTTAACTTCGTCGATGACAACTGTAGCCTCCTTTTCCGTTGTGTAACTATTCACAAAATCGTCCATGTAATGGTGTTCGGTTATCGCCTTGACGGCTGCAGGATGAGTTTCTGCATGTAGGCGTGCGTTGTAATTTCGAACACTATGCGCTAGAAACGGAGAACACGATGCACCGAAGATCATTGATTTCATTTTCATCTCCTTTGGAGGTTTCTTCCTTTCCTTGCCACGCCATAAAAACATTTGGGCCGCTTGGTCTTCACTTCGAATTTTAATTCGGAGAAACATTTCTTCGATATCCGCCGTGATAGCTATTGGATACTCTCTGAATTTAAATAAAATTTCCAATAGTGAGCGAAGCAAATCCGGTCCTTCTAGTAGCATGTTGTTAAGGCTTGTACCGTTGGTGACCGCGGCGGCGTCAAACACCAGGCGAATCTTCCCAGGCTTATTGGGGTTTGTTACTGCGAAGTGTGGAAGAAACCAGCTGTGCGGTTGCATCTTCTCAGTTCCATCACATTCCTTAGCGTATCCTTTCTTTACAAGGTTCTCGATTTGTGCGTTATACTGCTCAGCAAACTCGGAGTCCTTGTCCATTCTCCTTTCGATGCTTCTTAATCTTTTGAAGGCATTGTCGTAACTGGTTGGCATCACGGGAGCTTCTTCCTTCCATGTTAATCCTACTTCGTAATAATTTTCTTTGCGGGTGACTGTGTTCTCGAAGATTTCTATCGCTCTTTTTTCTTCTGGCGACATCTTGATCGTCGGCGTGATTCCTATTGCGTCGATCTTGAAGTGTTCCTCAACCCTTTCATGGAGTTGTGATGCCTCGCTGCCCTTTACGCAAACATGTAGGACGGAAGCCTCTTCTTTGATCATTTTCCGCGGTGCACTGCCATGGACGACCCATCCTAGTTGCGTTCTCGAAGCAGCAGGTTCAGCCTTCTTCCCAGTTCTTAATTCTCTTGTTACAATTAATTCCCAGTTATCAGCTCCAATGAGTATTTGTGGCATAGCCGACTCATAACTTAGTTTCTCCACTGGGAGGTCTCGCAGGTGCTCACATTCCATTAAGCGCGCCGGGACTGTTTGATTAGACAATGTGAGTCCTTCAATGGTCCACGCTTTGATTTCGTGAGCTCCGTCACCAGCCTTCAAAATTACTTTAACGCGTCGACTGTCTGCTTCACGCGTCGAATTAATTCCTTTTATATGCAGCGGCAATGCAGGTCCGTTTGCGTTGATTTTTCGTGCCAAATCTGCATCTATAAGAGTGGCCGATGATCCTTCATCTAACAAGGCATATGTTTCGACTTCACCTCCGGGCCCAGTAACCGTTACCTGGCACACTTTCAACAATACCGCTTGTTCCTTTGTACTCGTTTTCACGGAGAGTACAGTCTCGTCGCTAGTAGGTACGGCTTCGGTAACAGTTGGTGCGGCGGTGGTGGGGATCGATGCATGCAACAATGAGTGATGCAATCTCGTACAGTTGCCAACTCCACATGCTTTGCTTCTGCAGTTGCTGCGTCGATGTGTCTTATTGATACATTTGAAACATATTCTCTTGTCTTTCACCCATTGCCACCGTTCTTCCAAACTGAGTGCTTTAAACTTCTCGCACTGCGGTACCTTGTGTTTCGACCCACAATATAAACATTTCTGTTCCTCATTACTGTTGCTTGGATCTGTAGTTATAGTGTATGTCGAAGCCTTGCGTATGTCTCGTCGTCGCGCTGCAATGTTACCGTCAGTTGCCTTCATGGTTCGCGCTGACGTACCGATGCTCGATGTGTAGGAATACTTCAACTCTCGGTCTGCTTCCTTCATCAAAAATCTTGAAAGTGTCACTATTTGCGGTTCGCCGTGAGTATGATTCTCTTCTGCGTAGACACACCAGCGAGACTTCAAGTGTGGGCTCAACTTCTCTATAACTTCTCTTGATAACATAGGGTTGTGTAAATACCCACGCTCGTCCAAGCTATCCAACACTTGCACTATGTTTTGTAATTTCACCGCTAAATTATTCAAATCTTTAGCACTTGTACCCGATCGTGGTAGCTTCTTAATTTCTTCCAGAGTTTGGTCAATTATTATTTCAGGGCGACCAAAACATTGTTCCAGAGTCTTCATGATTATCTCCGGATCTCGACTTGTATGCAATAAGGCGCGTACTGCTTCTCGTGCTTCACCTCTAAGGCTATTTCTCAGTCTTGCCATGTTCTCGACGTCACTGAACTGATAAATGAGTGCGGAGTCTCGCATGGCTGCTTTAAACGATAGCCACTCACCAGGTGCTCCCGAAAAGGTAGGTAGCTCTGTTACTTGTCTCGGCGGGGCTCTGGTTCTTGCCATTTGCATAATTGCATCAGCAAGCTGTTCGATGCCTCGGCCTGTGCTTCGATTTCTTTGTTGAGTCGGCGTTGGTGAGCGTGGTCGCTGATATTGCCGTCTCGGTGTGTGCTCCCATTCTATGTCTCTTCTGATTGCCTGAGGTTCTTCCTGTATGTTGTCTTGCTCCCCCCGTAATGGTTGCGGGTGAGCGACATCGTTGCGTGCAGGCATGTTCAACTGAGACGTTAGCTGATGAGGTGCAGCGACTGTGGCAGTGGATGGTAAATCCGTTGGTTGCAACGGACTCATATACGTCGGCTCTTGATTCGATGCAGAGGGTCCATGCTGATCCAACCATTGATTGACTCGCTCGATGTGTCCATGAGTACTGCCTGCTTCGTTTTCCTCATCTTCGATACTGGCGATTTCAAAGGCCAATTTCTTCTGTACCAGGTCTGCCTCTAGTCGTAATTCTCGACGTTGGATTTCGGCGAGCTTTTCCATGGCTGCTAACTCTGCTTGCTTGATGCGAACATTAGTGCTTGTAGTCGAAACACGAGAGCGTCCTGATCGTATCGATCTATTGGGTGAACGTGAAGTGGTGAGGCGCGAGGGGCGCGCGGCGGCGGCGGCGGCGGCGGCGGCGGCGGCGCTCGAGGGATACGCGGTAACGGGGTGCGCAGCGGTGGCACTCGACCCATACGCGGTAACGGGGTGCGCAGCGGTGGCACTCGACCCATACGCGGTAACGGGGTGCGCAACGGTGGCACTCGACCCATACACTGTCGCGGAAACGCGAGGCGCGGAAGAGGGGATCACGCTACTTGCGGAGGCGGAGGGGTGTGTGACGGTCGGCGCGGCGCGCTCACCCAGCTCCAGTTCGGCGGCGGCGGCCTCTGGGATACGACGCCCGGCGTGAGTACCTCGTTCGGTGATACTCGGTGAGCCGGGTGGATCGTCAAAGACCAATCGCTGTGTACGCCGTTCTTCTTCTCCGCTCTGGCTACGTGTAACCACCATTTCTTCGGATGCTGATTAACTTCTGACCCGATGTGGTTGTTCCAGATGCGCGTTCTTCAAGGCTTCTACCCCCTTGGATTTTCTTCAGTATCCTGCGCTCAATGGACCGCTTTCCCCCCAGTCGGTGCGGATTCTTCAATATCCGGTTCGCCAAGGACCACTTTTATTATGGACTGTATTAAAAGGCACTATTTTTCTTCACTTGTTTTATTGTTCACCCTTTTTGTTCCACTTTTTCACTGTTATATCACTGAATGAACTGAATGCCGCCATACAATTCCGCGCTCAATTTATAGAAAATTCCGACCAATCAGAGGGCTCGAATTTTTGCACACGGCACTAATTCTTTGCACACGGCACTAATTCATGCTATCTCGTTCCTGTTTATAGCCCTGTCCTTGTCTAGGCGAGTTTTTGGAATTTTCCTATTTTTCCCTATGGTGGCATTTAGTTCTTACAAATTTCGTATTTTTTACATATAAAGAACCATATTCCTGACTATTTACAACAAATTTCAAGTGAATAACTCTTCTACTTTCCTAGTTATTCGCAAAAAACCGTCGCCGGCTCTCGTTATGGTATTGCTCGGCAAGGGTACCCCTATTTCTATACATTTTCTTTACAAATTCCTATTTTCTTAGCTTATTTCTTAAAGAAAATGACCTATTCTAATTATAATCATGGCCCTACTCTAAAATTAATCAACTTTATTTATCATAAATTAAGCTGTCCGCATCACTCATGGTGGAGGTACTGAACCAATATAGGCTTCGATCTAACTCGATACAAAAGCAAAATACAATAGGGCTCTTTAAAATAACTATCATAGGTTTCTATCTCTCTCTCAATGTTGCCATTACAAAATCAAATTACCCCAACACCCTGGTCATTCAAAACTGCCTCTCAGCAATTGTATAGTGCAACATAGAAACGGTATTCAAATCCGAAACAAAATATGAGCATTTTTGAACTATTTTAGGAAACTTCCCTTTAAGAGAGGTAGGCCATTTTGTAAGGAGTAGTCCGTCTGGGGAAGTACCTCCACACTACAGAAGACCGCAGCCAAATAACACTGTGATGCAGTGTTGTGTTCCTGCTTGTGAGTAGGGTCGCCAGGCTTCAGAGTGGTCACAGGGAGGGGGACAGCGGACAGGTCGGCAACGCGCTCGTGACATCTCCGGTGTTGCAGGCGTTCATAGGCTACGGTAACCACTTACTATCAAATGGGCCGTACACCTATTTGCCTACTTAGTTGTAGAAAAAAAAAACTTTAAAATAATTCTGGACTATCCCGACGACAGTCATCACGGACTATTTTTACTGTTGTACTCTAACGTTTATCTACACTAATATTATAAAGAGAAAAGATTTGTATTTTTGTGTGTATGTTTGTAATGAATAAAATCAAAAACTACTGTGCCGATTTCAAAAATTCTTTCACCATTAGAAAGCTACATTCACCCTGAGTAACATAGGCTATATACCCTAAGGGTAAAACGGGTTATTAAAGCTAATGTTAATAACCCGTTTTACCCTTTGGGTACAGAACCCTAAATAAAGCGTTTCTTTGCAAAATATCAGTGCAAGGAGTGGCTTATTCAATTTATTAGTAACTAGCTGTTTCCCGCAGCTCCACCTGCGGTACATAGCCTATGTTACTCAGGGTGAATGTAGCTTTCTAATGGTGAAAGAATTTTTGAAATCGGCACAATAGTTTTTGATTTTATTCATTACAATTTTTTAAATATGCTACCTACTAATTTAACTATTCTAACTACTAATCTCACTTTTCTACTAATATTCTCTTGGAGAAATCTTGTAATGTACTGCAAAAAAATTTGAGTGTCAAGTCGTATGGATCAGAATATTCATTAGAATTGACTTGCTGCCAAGGAAGTTTGACCTCAAAGCTTAATAATAATAAAGTGAGAAAAAAAAATAGAAACGCGGACCCAGGGCACCGAAGCAACCAGCTCAGAAAAAAGTAGTGAAAATCAAAAGGCGTCCGAAATATGTAAATGAAAATTAATAGCCAAATCAAGAACCTCTTGCTTTCTAGAAGCTCAAAAGGTTTCCTATTTAGTATGATAATTTTTTTGGGTTCTGCGAGCGGCTAATATTTTGCACAAAGCGGTTAATCTCGCTGCTACTGAAGCCTTACAGAATAGTGCCAATTAATTTGGACCCAAACCCCATGTGGCGTGGGACAGAGGATATAAAAATAAAGAGATGCTAGAGAAATAAAAAACTTTAATGATTTCTTATGTTTTCGCGATTGTTATTCATTAAATTAAACTATTTATTGAATTAAACTATTTATTAAACGCGATAAAACCGTATTAAAATAGTTTAATTTAATGAAAAAACTTTAATTTCATGATTGTAATAACATATTTGATATGGTGTTTTACTATATCGGGTTCCGCGAGTGGTTAATATTTTGCAAATAGCGGTTATTCGCTTATACCGTAAGACAGAGGTTATAAAAATCTAGATATACTAGAAATGTAATGAAAGAGAGGTAGGACATTTTGTAAGGAGTAGTCCGTCTGGGGGAGAACCTCCACCCTACAGAAGACTTGTAACACTTTTCCTTTTCAGTTTAGACAAAAGTCTTTAAAAGTCTTTAGTCGTGACGAAAAGTCTTTTGTTATGTAAAGTAAGAAAAACTACAATGATTTCATAAGGAACAATATGTATATTAGAAATAGGGCGTGGATTCTTCACAACTACTTTTTATACAAATCTAGGACGACCGAGTTATTTAATCAACCTCACATTCACAACTACTGCCCTGGTAGATCCCGTTATGGCGAAGTGCAGATCCGTCCAATTACGTGTTGCAGTATAGATATGCTCGGCGTGGTGATCGTCGTGTACGGAATCGTATTGCAATGATTCCGTACCCAAGAGGTGAACCCCGAGTATCTGGGGTTATTTCACTATAGTTTCAACAGCAGATATAGAAAAATATGTTACACGTGTACGTAACTTGAAGTTTAATAAGATGGCGACAAGGCTAGTTAGTCGTATGAAGAAAATTGATCAAGGTGACAGCGTCTATACGTAGCAGTGGCTATCGGAGGATTGTCAGTTCCATTCAATGCGCAAGGGCCGCAGGCGCGGCGCGGGACGTAGGTACCGTAGTGTCGTGCGCAGCTGGTATCTAAGTAACAGGACCACGGTTCATATAATAACATAGTACGTGCCTGTGATTTACTAAAATAAGATATTGTTTGATAACTATATAACGACTGTTCTATTTGATTAATGTTTTAACTTATTTAATATATTTTGGTATAAATTATATTTACTTATAGTTTAGCTGCAGAAACTTTTAGTCAAAAGTAAATAAAACGTTACATACCCCCCTTTTTAGGTTAGGATTTTACCTGATAAAATCCGCGTAAGAAATAATCAATCAAATTAAAGTTTAAAATCTTTGACATGCCATGTCCCTAATTTGTTACCAGACATATCCTCTAAGTCATAGACTAGATTGGACTTTTTATTTAAAATGCGACATTTAATAAATTTTGGTGCAAGCTTTTTTGTGAATTTATTGTCTTTATCACTTTGGTAGTAGGTTCGTTTCCAGATAATATCTCCAACCTTAAAGTCTATATTTTTGCGGCGAAGGTTGTAAGAAGTACAGTTACGAGAATGAGCTTTAATAAGAGAGGACTGGACTTTATCAAAAATCTTGTGTAAACAGCCAATGTTTTCCGCGTAAGCATCACGAGGTGAAAATATTATATGTTGTTCAACATCAGCATCAACATAGTGTGAACCGCAATTGACCAATTCGCGACCATAAACTAAAAAAGCTGGTGTATAACCAGTTACTTCGCTTACCGCGCTGTTTAAAGCAAACTGTATTTTAGAAATGTTGACATCCCAAGATCTGTGGTCATTTTCAATGAAGCATGATACAGCCGTGATTATTGTTTTATTGTAACGTTCTACTGTATTCACTTGTGGTGTATAAAAGGGTGTGTAGAAAACATTAGGTATATTATAGGTAGCAAATAGGTTTTTAACTGTATTGCTAATAAACTGCCTTCCATTGTCCATCAAAACAGTGCTAGGTATTCCGTACACAAGAAAAACATTGTCTTCTAATATTTTAGCGATAGTTTCGGCTGTAGCACGTCGTATTGGGAATAGAAGACAATACTTAGAAAAGCAGCAGGTTACCACTAATAAGAACGTGTTTTGTTTTCGAGATACAGGCAGAGGGCCTACTAAGTCGATACTTAGCATCTGAAAGGGTCTACAACAATCTTTGGGTCTCCCCATAGTACCCAGAGTAGCGAGATTTGAATGCTTATAAGAGAGGCAAACGTCACAATTAGTGACGAAATTAGTTACGTCGCGATGCATTCCAGGCCAGAAGTAACGCAACGACAATCTCTTATATGTTTTTAGGATACCTAGGTGTCCTGACGAAGGATCACTATGGTTTTGAATGATGACATTTTGACGTTTTTCAAATGGTATGACTTCCTTCCACTCAAATTCCCTAGTAAGAGGATTAAGCGTTTTCATATACCGGTAAAGTTTACCATCAGAGATGCGATAGTTAATAAAAGAGGTTGGGGAATTTAGACATCCTTCAAATATATTTAAATACCAAGAGTCGGTAGTGTCATGGGGAGTCAAATAACACTGTGATGTGACAGTGTTCCTGCTGGTGAGTAGGGTCGCCAAGCTCCAGACGCGTCGCTGTGCTGATAGCGAACAGCTCGGCAACGCGCTCGTAACATCTTCGGTGTTGCAGGCGTTCATAGGCTACGGTAACCACTTACCATCAGATGGGCCGTACGCCTGTTTGCTTACTAAGTTGTATAAAAAAATGTAATTTATCCCTAAAACAACAGAGGCATTTGGCATCTAGCAAAAAAAAAAAAAAAGAATTGTAATTGCAGGATGCAGATTTATGGTTTATTTTGTATTAATATAATCTTTCTTTTTTACAGCGGTGACATGAAAACTAATCCTGAATTTTCTGTGAGAAAAAGCCGATAAGCCGAAAAAGAGATAGTTTAGTTAGTTCGTTTTTAGTAAAGTTTAAGGGGAAAAGCATCGGCAAAGTGGATCATCAGCCAGTGTGAGAAAGGTTACAAAGGGTACAGATACGAGTACATAGAGTCAAGATCCATAGTTCGGAGGATTGCATAGTTTGGAAATTCATAATGTAATCTCGATCGAGGGACCGATGAAGAACTTCTTCTTCTTGAAGAGATAGTTTTGTTGAGGTCCTCATTTTTTCAAGACAAAAATGGAAGATGTAATTAAAAAAAAAAAAAAAAAACTATAAATATCCGTACTCTAGATATTTCGAGCTAAAAGGCCCCACAAATCACACGGATCTTGGCACCTTTTTCGGTGAGATATCGATTTATAACAGATTTAAAAATAGATACTGCAAGATGGGTCTAATTATTAGAATTGGGTCAGCCATCTTTAACTGCGTAAGATATTAAATTAGGTTACAAAAATATACCGAATTATACAGTGAATATACTGAAATATAAAGTGTGATTTCTCTAACGGAAATATATTTTTTTTTAATTTTACACTGATTTTTAAGGCAAAACAACTTATCTTTTTCTTTTCATAAATGATAAGTAGATAGTTTATGTAGCTACTGGCTTTACACGCATATATCCATGGAGGTCACCATGGGGTGACAGTACTTTTTTGGGATGATAATGTTTTAATAGTTATTCTCAGTTCACATAACCATGAATTCGTAAGGTTTCAGGAAGAAGTGAAGAGGTATTGAATTAATATACACCGTGAAATTTTAGTCCTTGTGGACCCATCGTCCAGTGACTCCATTCATGCAATCGAACAAATTTCACCAAGGAACATAGCTCGAAACATGAAAAACAAATTGGTACTTCCCATAGTAAGTTAGCTCACGTGATGAGACATTTTGTATGGGAGGTCCAAAAATTTACTCCATGTTTCGACCCATGTATCTTGGGGAAAGTTGTTCAGTTCCATGAATGGAGTCACTGGACGATGGGTCCAAAACGACTAAAATTTCACGGCGTATATATGAACTGACTTTCGTATTTATAATATCAATTAGGATATGAGTGTACTTTGACGGTGATTGTATTTCTTTGTGAAAATCATCATAATTTCAGCCGCAGTTAGTCCACTACTGGACATAGGACCTATGAATGCTGGACGGAGGCCTAATTTTAAATTCCGTACATTTACTTACCATTTTTAATGCAAATCTAATCGGACAAGAGCCTTAAAAGCACATTTACCCTACAAATTTTACCCCTAAACATTATCTTTTAGACAAATGGGTGAAATTCATTCAAACATTATGCATATTTATTTTCGTACGTGTACAGAATGCAAGGGAACAGAGATAACAACTTCTTTGATGTCAAAATTCGATAAATTTTTAGCATGAAAAAGTAATTGTCTATTAGAAAACCTTTCTGTGAGCAGAAATTGTTAAAGGAAATTTGAAAAATATTTGATCCTTTTATTTTTTAATATTTATGCCAAAAGAAGGAAGTCGGTATTTCATGAATGACACTACCTTTAATGTAGTTGTCCCTGCGATCGCGCGTGGGGTAGGTGTATAGCGAATCGGAAAAAGTGGGGTATATCCGACAGCGTCAGCAACTGTAGCACGGTGCAATCGATGGACCTGCCTCATGTACATGAGACGATTTGGCTGTGGCTTTTGACTCGGCTGTGGGTGTGGGTGTTGCGTCCTGTAAGGCCGAATATATTTAGGTTAAACCATTGATTCAAAAGAAGAAATTTTAATTTTTAATTAGTAGGTACAAATGTATTCAGCTAACTACCGAATAGAACAATACGCGACAGCCGGTTGTCGCTTGTGTCTTTAGGCGTTTAGATAATATAGAAGTACATTACATTGATATAAAAATGTAGATAGTCCAACTAAATAAGCAATCCTATTAATAGCACAATTCTTAAAAGCAAAGAAAACAAGAGAAATCGCCGTAAAATTGTCTTACAAAAAATCTTGCTCCACCAAACAAATGCTATCCCATGAACATGAAGGTGAAAAGTTCAACCCAGAGCACCTTTCGCAAGAAAATTACAAAGGTCTTGTAACACTCGAGAAAAACAAAAACCCCGCCAATCAATCCGTCAAAGGGCATAAAGAACAAAGGAAGAATCAATTTCGAATAATTGCATCATCTACTGGTACGCCATTAACGTAACCTTTTTTAATCTGGTTTTTTTCCGGTTAAATCCGGATATTGCTGGAAAAGTAACGGCCCACTTACCAGGATCCATTGAATGTGCCTCTTGGACACTAACTACTACTTTTCGAGTTTCTAACCCGTTTAACGTGTTTTAATAGATTGGGTCTCGATATATAGGGGTCATTTATTTATGTTTTTTAAGGAACGTAATGGGTATTTCGTGATTCTTTTGTTGCCTTGTTACGGCCCCTTTAGAAGGGTTAAACTGGGTAGTGCTTTAGCGATTTACGCGACTGACAAAAATTGTTTCGGGGATTTTGTGTCCCATTTTAATTTTGTGCTATTTTCAAACAAATTCTTTTCCAATTGGGGTTTTTATTAGTTGCGCTGTGATAGTGTGGTTAATTTTACTTTTTTTGCAACAATATCACCTTAATATTTTAATAATGAGCTTTTACATTATTGAGCGATAATAATGAGATAGGCAGACTAAAAGTGTTTTTAAAAAACACTGTCTCTCTCATAGTAGCGTCATTCTGGTTTCTGGATTTAAAAAAGTAACAGCATGATTTTGTAACAAATACTGATTCAAATATGCCTCTGAGAACATACTGCGACCAAATCGCAGACATATTAAAAAAGGGGGATATCAGGAGTACCCGAAATCGACGAGCGTGTATGACGAGAGTGATAAGCGTAGAAGAAGCGAGGGAAGTCTTTAAGGATCGTAGCAAATAGAAATCAGTAGTCTCTCCCTACCCCTACAGGGAAAAAGCGTGATGGTATGTATGTATGTACTGATTCAAAAATGCTTTGGGTCAAGGCCTTATCACAAAAGTAACCTCTTCTAGGCAGGACTGTTCATTGTAATTTCTACCATACAACTGCCACAATCCTCTTTTACCTACAAATGAACCCCTAAACCTTCACTAAAGGTCAAATAGATAAATCTTGAAACCAAACCACGGAACGTCAACAAATACAGTTCCCCTAAATCCTGGTAAATCTCCTTGAAATTCCACTGAGACCTTTGTCCATTGTCAAAAATAACAGGCCATTTTCTTATTGAAAATCAATGGCGACAGAGTGAGCAGTACTTGGCTTATCTCCTTAATTTTAAAGTCAAATTCTTAATCCACTGCAATGACAACTTGGGTTGTTAGACAAAACAAAATTGAAAAGGACTTACCTATTTTCACAGAAACATTTTATGTTGGATAAAAATGTAAGAGAAGCTCTTACGAAATTTTGTTAACGCAAATGCTAGCGACTGTTAAGATTTTAAAGATGGATTTTTTTAGTTAATATAGCTATTATACTCCAGAGCCGCTATACAGGTTAACCTAAATTGACGCAGTCGATAACGTCTGCGTTAATAAAATCTCATGGTGGATGTACTTGTTGCCGGAGTTTTTTCGATCAAAAATAATTATTTAATACTACCTATTTCTTCAGCTTTCATCTGTGGCAAAATATTAAGGTATTTCTGGACTTTAACATTCAAACTTTCCACCTATTGCAGTGCTTTGAGCGTTGTTTTCAGAAAAGAAGTAGCCCATGTTTGACACTGTCTTCAACGATATTAATACATAATTTTATCAAAGTCGAAACAGATGGGATAATAGACAGACCGACTTTTGCATAACGGTATGGTTATTGTAGGGATTCGAATGTATATGAAAGTATGAAAAAGGAACTAGGTTTTCATCTTATAGAATCGGAAGCTACGTATCTATTGCTCTCATATAATATCTTCCTCTGGAACCAAAGAACATCTAACCGAATAAATCGTTCCTTTCACAATGCCTAGAACATGATTTTCATTCAAAATTTTGCAAGGTCGACCATTTATTTTAATACATAGTTACTACTCCTACAGCATAGTTACACTTTATCATTTTCATTTTTTTATTTGTCCCGGCCAAAAACAATTTGATTGTCAATCTAAAAGCGGCTATGTGGTCAATATTTCATTATTATTCAACTCACGTTTATCCGGAAAAGATTTGCTTTACAAATCGCCATGTAACATTGATTTTAAGGTTATGTTTATTATTGTTTAATTAAAATTGTATTTAAAAGGGAGAACTGGCTGAACAATGTCAAAAATTTAATTTTCAAACTCAAAAATTACTCGCACATAATGAGATAGATAGAAATCTCCGCTCGTGACATCTCCGGTGTTGCAGGCATTCATAGGCTACTTACCATCAGGTGGGCCGTACGCCTGTTTGCCTACTTAGTTGTATAAAAAAAATCTATTTAAATGCCCTCATAGCTTATCTAAGATTGTCCAAACAATTTTTAGTGTAATTATAATGTAAGTTTTTAATGCTTTAATTCCTAAATTATATTTGAATATCTAAAAGTTATGAGGTTGTTAGTTAAAGGGTTAATTAAAAAGGGAATAATATTCCTCCTCCCATTCGAAACTTAAATTCAATCTTTTCATTTAAACGTAAATTTAAGGAACACATTTTGTCAATTGCTTTCAAGATAGCTAACTTTGACCCTAAAAACTTCAAAAGGATCTGACTGTATTTTTATGGCACTTGTTTTGGTATGTGAAACATTTTTTGGATCTAAGTTTCTTGTTTTCTTTTTTGTTACCTTTTCTTCTGTTATCTGTACAGTGATTATTAAAACATTTATAACGATAAATGGACACAACCAGGTGAACGCTGGTATTGAGCTAAGAGTGGCTTCGTGTAGCCTTGCACCTCTTGCTACTTTTATTTATTCTTTTGTTAATCGGGTCGCTGTGCCGATCTCACCCTAGGTTCTGGCAGAATAAACAGCGTCACGGCTCGACCTGTCGAACTGTGACATGCTGAGTCAGAGCCTTTTCACTGTCTCATTACAGTTTGTAGCTGTTAAATTGTATTTTCTTTCTCTAGATATAACCTTTGGCTATTAATATTGTAATATTTTATATATATTTTCAACGTTAGATTTATGTTGTTACCTACCTACTGTAAAAGTGAAAGTGAATAAAGTTTTTATCTATCTATTTAAAATCGCAATGAAGTCAAGAGCAGTTTAAAGAAAATAGTTCCTTGACGAATTCTTTTTATTTGGAAAATAGTAAGCAAATCGATATACTACGCTATTTGTTCTTGTCAAACTTAACACTTTTGAAAATTAAAATAACTAAACTAAAATTATTTCTTTGCAAAATAAAAATTTATATCTGGTAACAAATTTGTGAACGAAGACAAAAATTTGTCCCGACTTATTTATAGACCCTGTTAATCCTTAGATCTACCTAAATCTTGATCCCCGATTGAACAACTCCTGATATATACAATGAAATAAACAACCGAACCTCAGTTTTGCTTGATAAGCGTCGTATTTTAAAGTCAAATCGTCGATAGCGAAATATTCAAAGCTTCGCCGCCACTTGGACTTGCAAATCCGGCACCCTGTATATAGAGCTGTATACTGAATGTAACGAGTCTATAGGCATTGTTGGTTTAGGTAATTACCAGCTGGGGTGCAGGGCAGAGAACCTCCTCGAGTGCCCGGTCCTTTGAAAGCTTTGCATTCTCACTTGATCCCAAGGATCCGGTGAGAGGGCGGGCTGACAAGGGATTCGGGACGGTGCACCCTGGGTGACAGTTAACAACTCCCTGGTAGTCGGGGTCTTGTTGACTGTCGGCCAATTTCTGCCAACTGCCCACTCCACCGCCGTCTATGATGAGACGGCGAATGGATGTGGGTCGGGGGGACGGGCGTGGGCCATTTATGGGCCACGTCCGATTTGGGGAGGGGGCCGAAAGGCCATGGCTGGAGGGCGTCGTGGTAGAATGCTTACGCGACCCCATGGCGCCCTCAACAGCCGGTGCGGAAACGCCGGAGGGGTTTTAGTGGGTATTCCGGGCTGACTAGCAGCCCGGCGAGTCCCACACTTTGTGCGTAAATGCATTTCCCCTCCGTTAACAAAAAAAAAAACAAAAAAAAAAAAAAGGTAATTACCAGCTGCCTTCGATTTTATTTGAGACTAGCCGTTTCCCGCAGCTCCGCCTGCGTCCAAAAGTAGCCTATGTTTGACCCTGAGTCTTCAACTATATTCATACCAAATTTCATCAAAACCCGTTCAGCGGTTTGGCCGTGAAAGCGTAACAGACAGACAGAGGACAGACAGTCAGACTTTCGCATTTATAATATTAGTATGGATAGTATGGATGTCTTAGTGATGCAAGGAAATTTGCCTTTTTGCTAAGTACAGGTCATTCACTCTTTTTGAGTGGGTTACATGGTCAATTTATACCTCCATAATTTAAACTAACCGGTCAATATTTTAAAATATCTGACATATAAAAACATCTATGAAAATTTATTGTTATGATCAGCATAACGATAAATGTTCGTAGTGATTCTTGACAGTTGGGCCATTGGTAATGCTTGGGTAAAGTTACTTACCCGTGGTACCTACCACCTATCTATTAATTTTTGTTTGTATTGTAAAGTTATTTTAAATATTAATATATTTTACTAGCTGTTTCCCGCAGCTCCGTCTGCGTCAAAATGTAGCCTATGTTTGACCCCGGGTCTTCAACTATATTCATACCAAATTTTATCAAAATCCGTTCAGCAGTTTGGCCGTGAAAGCGTAACAGATAGACAGACAGACTTTCGCATTTATAATATTATTATGGATTTGAAGTATAATGGTGCAAGTATAATGGTGCAATAGTCGTGGTAACCATGGAGTAATTACAAAGAGGAGATGCCGTAATAAGCGTTTCGGAAGAAAGAGTTTGTGAGGCTACACGGGGCGGAAGGCAGACGTGCGGGGTGCTTGGTTTCGGCCGTGGCTCCAACCATGGAGCACGAGCAATGACAAGCTCCGCCCACTTTTGTGTCGGCGAGGCGCCAATGATCACATCACTGCGCCATTTCAAACGGCATCTCCTCTTTGTAATTACTCCATGGTGGTAACCTACCATTTGGAATTATGACTTGTTGATAATTGCAACAAGATTTAGTCCTAATTTTGCTTTAACTTTTAACATAAAATTAACAAATAAACAGGTTTTTTATCTTTGTGCTAACTATCAAACAAAATATTTGTATCGCAATTAACTGTTTGCAAATAAATATTGTAAAAGTTATTCTTTTGTTTTAATTTTTGTATCTATTTTCTTTTAAATTTCATAGAAGACAGGAATTAGATAGCGACCCCAAGTTACAAACATTTCAACATGTAGAGTGAATAATAAAATAAAACATATGAATCATAAAAGTATTATTTCATGACATAGATCATAGAATAATTTCTAACTTTACGTACGGTTATCTGTACTATCTGAACCCCAAACAGTTTCTACGAGTAGATAATAGCCTAGCAGGCAACGACGGGGTAAACACTATAACTTAGGCACGCCAATGTATGTTCCACTACTAAAGCAGATTTATTTATTGAGCCTGCCTATTCTGAAAAGCTGGATGAACTGAGCTCGTAAATATTTTTGGCTACTTTGAATAGAAGTTTTAATGATCATTTATTTATTTATAAATCTTTATTGTACCACAAGTTTACAATTGGCGGACTTAATGCTAAAAGCATTCTCTCCCAGTCAACCATTAGGAAAAACAGAAAAGTTATGTGCGGCGCGAATTATTTTAGAATACAATGAGAGAGAGAAAAAAAAACACTTTCATGGCAAGAGTTCTGTGCTCTACTTCTTTTTTCTAATCGTAATGTTTGTAAAGATCCTAAATTAATTTTGACCAGTACTTGGCCACCTCTACCGCTCAGTCATTTCTCTCTTAGGTGCTCAGCATTTGCGCTGAGTATGTCTAACAAAAAAGATTTTTTGCAATCCAAAAATCTTATAATTTAATTTGAATGACTTTAATTCGTAACAAATATTACTTCTATATGCATATATATATATATATTTTAATTTAGAATCCACCGAACGATAGATCAAAAAAGAGATAAAAGTATCCTCGGATCCACTTGTATTCACTTGTACTTATGGGTAGTATTAGTGAATCGACGTGCTCTTTGAATTGCTAAAGAAATCTCTTCCTTCTTCCTTATAGTAAAATAAAAATAAGCTTATGGACAAGACTGAATTAAACTATTTTAATACGGTTGTTATCGCGTTTTTTTAATTACTAGCTGTTTTCCGAAGCTCCGCCTGCGTCAAAAAGTAGCGTATGTTTAATCCCGGGTCTTCAACTATATTCATACTAAATTTCATCAAATCCTTTCAGCAGTTTGGCCGTGAAAGCGTAACAGACAGACAGACTTTCGCACTTATAATATTAGGATTATAAGATTATGGATTTACTTACACCTAACGTTTTAAACACTTTGTTAATTAATTAACGTTAATGGTAATAAACGCAATAAAAATCGTAGTACTGAAGTTTAATCTAATATGTAGCTATCGCAAAAACTATAAGGACAAGATTTCAATTATTACGATCCCTATGCTTCGAAAGTCACGTAAAGCCGTTAAACCCGACACCTGTTACAAAACAGGTATCAGCAGTTGTTCACTGTCTGCCTTTAACCTGCTTATAATTTCTGGAATCCTAATAGTTTCGTTGATGGTAATTATAGCACATAAACATGGGAGCCTTCAAAAAGGGCGTGAAAAAATTCCTTCGGGGTCCGCAACGCGCTCATGACATCTTCGGTGTTGCAGCGTTCATAGGCTCCTGTAACCACTTATCATCAGGTGGGCCGTACTCCTGTTTGCCTACTTAGTTGTATAAAAAAAAACAAAAAATGTAGTACTTACCCGCGTAGATTCAATGATGCCATTTGCTGAAGGTGCCATTAATTCGGGTGCCTAACTTGGCATGCTTCCGACTAACATACACATAGACTGACATACAGAATGTCTATTAAAAGATTTCAGTGAAGAATTAAAAACCTTGAGAAAGGAACGCGGTTTCGGTGTTCTCTGATTAAAAACTTTCTTAATACTCCTTGGATAATTTTCTAAAATAATATTTTGTTTGACTTTAATGTTATTTTGTTGTGTTGTCTTGACATAAATGGAATGTCATATACCTAATTGTTTTTTTTTAAATTCTTTACATATTTCATTTTTAAACTATTTCCACACAATTTATGTTGTTATGAAATAAATGAATATGAATATTTGAATTAATAAAAATTCGTTGTGACACTGTTCCACCATTTGTAACTTTTGTTTAATTAAAAATATTTATTTAGGGAAAATATGTACATTGAAAGGCTTAAATTTCTCTACTTTTTCATTTATCTATAAAAACTTCATACTATCGCTTTTAAAACTGCAAAGTTACCCAGCTAAGCCTTTGCGAAGATTTCCACTTGTGTACTTAAAAAAAATATGAAGCAAAAAATTCGTCACAATGGTGAGAATTGCGTAAACCGAGACCATAACGACACAAGAAATTACTTAAGATTATAGCCAGATTTTATCTCACGAGAAATGTGTGAATGTATAAAACCGAATGTATAAAACTTCTCAATTTTAAACCTTCAAACTATAAGGTTAAGGTTCATTAAATATAATTCTACTTCAATGAGAGTATATAAAGCACACGATTTGCTTACGATAGTGAAATTATTATGTAAGAAGCTCTATGTTTACAAATATGTGACTCTATCATCCATACTAATATTATAAATGCGAAAGTCTATCTGTTACGCTTTCACGGCCAAACCGCTGAACGGATTTTGATAAAATTTGATATTAATATGGTTAAAGACCTGAGGTCAAACATAGACTACTTTTTGACGCAGGCGGAGCTGCGGGAAAAAGCTAGTTAGTAATATGTAGAACGATTTACATTTGGTTGTAATAATGCCTCATTTAAGTAATGTTTCATTAAATATTCAGTAAAAATACTTACTTTCTGGACGCTACAATCTTGGTCTTTGACCTCTTCAACGATCTTACATCTTTCTCTATCTCTGGCCCCCGTCTCCGGTATCTCTTCAGGTCCTTCTCCAGACAATCTTCCACCATATTCTAGTTCTTCCAAATGTACACTAAAATATCCAAATGTAAAAGTACCTAAGTACAAATTTCTCAATTACGAGCATTATACAGAAAGGATAAACATACATTCTAATCTAAGGGACACATTACCTTCAAATTGTATCATTTAACAGTCCTAAGGCAATTTGTCCTCAGTACACGTATAATGCCACATAAGAGGGAAATTAGGGCGCCTACACACAGAGGATAATTTTGTCAGAGGACCTTTGGCTTACAGAGGTAAAAGGTTTACAGGCTTATTATGCCACCTGTACTAATTTGGAATATTTTGGGAGATAGTTTTTGGAGAATGCGTCCTCCTGTTTACATCATTTAAATATATTTTATTGATTTATTTCAGTCAACTAGGTTCAGGCAGTGAAATAATATTTTATTTTTAAATTGCAAAAATAAAGCTCATAAAATTACTTAAACATTTGTAACGAAAAATTTTTTTTTTTTTTTTTTGTAACGGACACCCTTCGCGAATGGAATGGAATAAATCTGCATTCTTTGATATTTTTTTTTTCTTTATTTTAAATATAGAGACTTGTGTCACAGATATGCCAGCCTCATCTACCTCTCTAACCTATTTTTTTTTTTTTTTTTTTTTTTTGATTTCGCAGGGGAATGCTTTTACGCACAGAGTGTGGGACTCCTGGGCCGAAGCCGGCCCAGACTACCCACTAAACCCCTGCGGGTGCCGTCGGCCGCATTGCAGGGAGGCGCCTCGGATCTAACTAGCACAAGACGCCTCTGCGACTGGCCGGTTTCTCACCAGAAACCGGACTCACCACTCTCAGAGGCCCTCCGACACCTGGAGGACCTTTGCCACCGGGTGGGACTATTTTAGTCCCACCGTTTAGGGGGGCGATTCCAGGCGCGCTAGGTAGCGCCTGCGTCGCACCCCCCCTCTCCGCCGCCGGATCTACCTCTCTAACCTAACCTAATGTTAGCTAATCACAAATTTAAAAATAAAAAGAAAAGATAAAGACTGATGTTTAGGAGACGAAACCATATATCCAAGAATATATTTATCAAAGATCTTCCGAAAGAGGACCAGAGAGCATATCATGCTATCTTGACATATATATATCTGGTATCAAGTAAAGAAAACACTATCTATATCTATACTAATATTATAAATGCGGAAATGTCCGTCTGTCTGTCTGTCACGCTTTAACTTTTTTCTGATTTTGATGAAATTTAGTATGAATATAGTTGAAGACCTGGGGTCAAACATAGGCTTCTTTTTGACTCAGGCGGAGCTGCGGAAAACAGCTAGTTCTGAATGAATTGTACTATTTCCTAGGAAATAATAGCCTTAGTGAAAACAGAAATCCTTTGAAACTTTCAAAGATTACTTCCTTTAGCCATACGCTTGAGGAGATGTTACGTTTATTTCCAAATTTGCAATTTCCATACAAAACGGCTCATTTTTAGCTAGCTGCGATCGACAAAGAATATTACCTATACTAACGACACCAGATGTCGGTTCAATAAACCCACTCCCTTGTAAAACAAAGACTTATTTTTTACTAGATCTGAATACAAAGTTATTTTGAAACTACTGGCGCAGTCTTTACAGTAAGTAAACCACTTTTAATAATAAAAAAATACAATTTCTTTTATATTGTAAGTGTTTTTTTTATATAACTAAGTAGGCAAACAGGCGTATGGCCCACCTGATGGTAAGTGGTGCCTATGAACGTCTGCAACACCGGAGATGTCACGAGCGCGTTGCCGACCCTGAAGGAATTTAACCATGGCAAGGAGTTCATTCCATAATCGCAGTGTAAGTGGTTTTGTTTTAGTTTTTAAACACATTGATTATATAACATGTCATCCTAAACATAGAACGGCTCATTATTTCCACTGCACCATCCACGACCATACTATACTACCTTTTCTAGAAGACTTCTTCATCTAATCGTTTTCTCTTAGTAGCATCTTCAACTCACGCTTCGGAGCGTAAGGTTCACTGTAAGTCATGTTCTTAGATTTGGCGGCGCTGGTTGTTAAAAATATGTCTTTACTGCCCTTTTTACAGGGAAACCAGACCAACAGGAACATGACCCGAAGTGTGTTGGTGGCTAACACTGTCAGTTTTTTTCAGGCTAACACAGCCTAACGACTGCCATTAAAAAGAATCAAGTTTTAGTGTTAAAAATGCCACTAACTGCAGCTATTGAGCTCCTTTCGTATCATTTCTTATAGACTCTCAAAGCTTATGCTTTTTTTATTAGATTATTCTAAGAAAACTTGTACTATCTGTATAGTATCCCTACGAGATTGAATCAGAATAAATTAATCACCAGCGGATTAGTTCTTTTTTGTGACAGTCGGCGAAGCACATAGCGTGAAGAACCAATGGCCGATGGGGCAGAAAGGTTCTCGAATGGCAACCACGAACCGGCAAGAGCAGCGTTAGACACCGACCTAGCTGGACGCAGGTCACTTCCAACCGCTCATTTAGGAAATCATTAGTAGAGGCTTATGTCCAGCAGTGGACTGACTGCGGCTAAATTGATGGTGATCTGTAAATAGCTTTAAATGTCTTTTCATTCACAGCTAAGTTCTTGTACAGTCCCTTCCCAAATTACCTTATTCATTTAACGGCAACACCCTGTAGCAGATGCGAATTTATTTGATTTTTTCAATCCGCCCATAATCACGGCGTGAGGGTGCGATTTCTAGACTTCAGGGTAATTGTAGTATTACAGTTTAAAATTATATGTCTAAAAAAAAAGTTATTTATCATACTATAGATCCATATAACAATTAAAATTAATAAAATTAAAATTATTGGAATTACAAATCAAATATTAAAAACATAAAAAATCTGTTTATCTCAGCTATATATGTATTGGTATCGTTGGGTAAATAAATATCCCTTATCACATCAATCAAGCAAATCAATAATTTGTGAAAACATAGGTACCTAGTACATAAAGGTGTTAGTATTAGAGCAGCAATTCAGAATCACTATGATTTTATATTTTTGATAGTCACAGCTTACAAATATACCTTTATTAAAATGTCAATCACAAGTCACGAATTTACTTTGTGGCAAACTCAGTTTTTGTATATTTATTTATTTATCTGTATAGTAACAAAACAAACACAGTGGCCAATCATGGCTCTGCCCGCGTGGCAATAATATACACAATGTCACCCGCAAATTTCTTACTTTTTCAACAATGAACAAATTCAAAATCGGTGTTACCATTAATTGGTGTTCCATTATTAACACTAAAACTCGTTTTTGCATTATGATAGTAAATATGAAAATCTTAGACGATTGATCTTTGGGTGAACAGCGAGTTAATTCATTAACACAATGGCGCTAATGTCCTGTGTCTTTACGCAGAGGCTCTTTCGCAATTTTGTATGACAAATGTGTAAAGCGCGCCCGGGCGGATAGTTAGGTAATTATGAAATTTCATTCAAAATCTATGACAGAGGCACTGAACACACCGAACATAGCCCTGTGCCTGAGAATGTATTTAATGTAAAACACGCTCAGAAAAAACTTCATAATATAACCAAAATAATCTACTGATAAATAAACTCCATTTAATTCCAGCGAATTTCCACCGCCCGCGCCTCCAAAAAGAAGCCTATATTAATAAAAATAAATAAATTCCGTCTCATATCCGTTTCATGCCAAAACATTTTATTTAGTGCGGCTATTTCGCGCTTTCTGGATATATTTTACGACAGTCGCTCAAATCCCTAATGTTATTCGATGGTTTTCAATTTCCCTTATGATACAGGGTTTGCCCGTTCGAGATTGGAATAAATATTCGTGTGAATAAACATGTTTAGATTTATTGATCATCATTTCAGCCGCAGTCCATTGCTGGACATAGGCCTCTAGATCTCTGCCTCTTCTAATGATTTCCAAAACGACCGGTTGGAAGTCGTATGCGACCAGCGTTTGTCTGCGACCTTTTTCTGGTCATCTGACCATCTGGTCGGTGGATGTCCAACGCTGCGGTCATTCGGTAACCTTTCTGCTCCATTGCGGCCATATGTCCTTGGCTCAATGCCACTTCAAAGAGCTAATCCGCTTGGTTATGTCGATGACTTTAATTGTTCTCCTACTTATTTATTTATGCGTGTATCCAATTAGTATTATTGTTTGTAACAATCGCAATAATTGATCATTAGACAATTGTGTGGGACTTCCGATTCTGTTCCTTTCCTCATTTACTAATACCTTTTATCCTACGAGCCCAATTCTATAGTGTAATCCCGTAAGAAGCTTTGGCCTGCAAATGCTAAGCTTTGGTTAGATATTGTTTCTATAGCTGGTCATATCGTTTGGTTACTAATAGATTTCAAAAAATAAGCCTCGATAACCTGTAGACGATAGTTATGAAAATTATGGTGCCACTTTTCTTTAATTACTTGACGAAACAAAAAGATCTGATTGCATTATATACACCACTTCTCACAAAATTGTGCCATCACTATTTATATGTGTTTGTGTCGTCACTACAATTTATATTTTATGTAGGAGTGCAAAACTGTATGTGTTCACATTCCCACCTGCGAAAAATTGCACGAAATTTTTTTGACATCATGGCGTCTCCTAACCTAGAGAGAGAGAGAGAGAGTTAAAAGTGACTTACTCTATGCTCTTCACTCGCTACCAACTGCTTTACAATACAATACAATTCAATACAAAAACACTTTATTGCACAACAAAGATACGTTGTTAAATACAAGCAATTACAAGAAAAATAACCTTGCGCAAAGGCGGCCTTATCGCAATAGCAATTTTGTATTTTGTATTGCTCGTAAAGATGGTAAGGTAAATAAGAAATTCTTTACAAAATCCAAACGTACTTCCAAGTCTGTCAGTCTGTAACACTTTGTTGGCCAACCATTTGAACCAATTAAGATGAAATTTGGTATGGATATAGTCTAACATAGGCTCCTTTGTTTGCAAAAATCAACATTCAAAAGGTTATAATGGGGGTCAAATTTGTATGAAAGACATGAAATATACTTTTTGGCATAGGCGGAGCCGTGGGAAGCAGGTAATCCATACTAATATTATAAATGCGAAAGTCTGTCTGTCTGTTACGATTTCACAGCCAAACCACTGAACGGATTTTGATGAAATTTGGTATGAATATAGTTGAAGACCCGGGGTCAAACAAAGGCTACTTTTTGACGCAGGCGGAGCTGCGGGAAACAGCTAGTCCTTTATAAAATGTTATGATAGAGACAGTACTTCCTATCTAGCAATCAATTATTCTTGTGAGACGGGCAACACTGCGAATTTGCAACTTCAACAATCTCTCATCAATCCATAATACAAGTATATTGAAATAAAAGAAGGAAAAAAGATAAAATGAAAGAAAGAAAACACTAAAACTAGATAATCTCTATATATTTTTACATCATTTGCACGAAAATAAAAAAAGTAGCGACAATTTTTTTTTTTCAGAAGTCATTCGAAATTAACATTTTTTTAATATTCTGCAAGTGTTTTATAAGACTTCCACAGTTAATTGAATGGACTCGGCTCTTTACCGAGATAATTTGATTACTCACAAAAAGTCCAGTAGTAATTTGCCCCTAATGGTGTCCTTCGTGTAATTTTGTTTAATTACGACTTATTCAGACCTGAATTTTAAAAAGTCGAAAATGTACCTAATGATGAGAAAATAAATTTACTTAAGAAATTATTATTGGCAACAGTATTTTCGATACATTTGTTTTTGCCTAACATTATTATTTAAAATTCCACATATATCTAACTACTGGAGAGCAATAAAATATACTGATCTTATTTGACCATACAAAAATAAGAATTAATCCTTTCTTCTTTCTTAAAATGCAATCTTATCCCAAATACATTAATTAGTCATAATTATTTTGTGTCCTAAGGGCTGGAATAATAATGTCTTAATAATTTATTATTTTATTCGTATCATTTTCATTTAAATTATCTTTTAGAAAACGATTTAAACGAACGGAGTTTAGAGTCCTATCGAGATGAAATACATAAATGAGAGATTCAAATTCTTAAATGCTGCCATCTAGAAGTTTTCGAAAAAGTTAAGAAGTAGTTTAGCATGTAAAAAGCACCTTTTGGGGAACTAGAACCATATAAATGTAGTTCTACTAGTGTCCGCTAGCACCGCTAGATGGCCTGTAAAATTCCTACGGCATGAAACATTTTGTTAATTCATGTCGTGGTTTCAGATTTCAGAACCTTTCGGTTTATGACGTTGTTTCTAAAGCAACCACTAGATGGCCGCAGCCGGGACATCCATATCCATACTAATATTATAAATGTCTGTCTGTCTGTCTGTTACGCTTTCACTGCCAAATCGCTAAAAACGGATTTTGATGAAATTTTGTATGCGGGAAACCGCTAGTAACAAATAAACGGTTAAACGTGCTTTCAAAGCATGGTGCACATTTTAAACCGAATATAGAGTTGATTGCAATAATATCATAAGTTCTCCTGAAAATATGTCGCTTCTACATAGGGCGCACTGTAAGTTTCCGGAACTGGCCACTTACATAAACAATATTTAAAAATTTATTGCAACATTTGAAAATAGAACTCTTTGGCTGTAGAATGCAGTTTGTTTCATCTGACTGTCTTTTGTTTTTACCTTGTGGCGCCATTTAAAAAATTGTGTGTCTGCATCAATATGGATTTAACTCGGGAAAATTTTCGTAGTATGATTTTCTACGATTTAAAGTGTAATTTGACAGCTCAACAGAGCATCGCTCGGCTTGAAACAGCTTTTGGCAATGAAGCACCATACAAGACAACTGTTTATATTTAGCTGGTTTGCAGAATTCAAGCGTGGTCGTATCAATCTCAGTGACGAATCTCGCGATGGTCGGCCGTCCACCGCTGTGACCAACAAAAACATCAATGCTGTGCGCCGTATGATTGAAACAGACAGGCATGTGACCTACCATGAAATTCGCGCATCCTTAGAAATAGGCATGAGTCAAATACAATTAATCCTACACAAACATTTGGGTGTGAGAAAGCTGTGCTCGCGGTGGATCCCACACAACTTGACCGAGGCTCAAAAAACGGACCGCGTCACTTGGTGCAGTGCCATGCTTACCAGATTCAACGAAGGTGCGTCAAATTTGGTGTGGGACATAGTAACAGGTGACGAAACATGGATTTATTGCTACGATCCCAAAACAAAGCAGCAATCGAGCGTATGGGTCTTTCAAGATGAGCCGAAACCAACCAAAGTGGCGCGCGTGAAAAGTGCATCTAAGCGGATGATTGCTTCTTTTTTTAATAAAACTGGACACGTGGCTACTGTTGCTTTAGAGAATCGTCGTACAGTGAATAGTGACTGGTACACGACCATTTGTTTGCCGGAAGTTATTGACGAACTCCGTAAAAATAACCGTAAACGCCGTATCATCCTGCACCACGACAATGCTAGTTCTCACACGGCCAGACAGACAAACGACTTTTTGAAGGCGAAAAATGTAGAACTCATGAGTCATCCTGCATACAGTCCCGACCTGGCACCTTGTGACTTTTTTCTGTTCCCAAAAATTAAGAACCAATTACGCGGTCAACGATTTTCATCACCAGAAGAGGCTGACGAGGAGTATGAAAAACACGTTTCAGAGGTCACCACAGAGGAGTGGCACAAAAGTTTTCAAAACTGGTTTCATCGAATGAAAAAGTGCATAGACGCCAAGGGAGATTATTTTGAAAAACAATAAATTAATTTTGTATCTTTAATAGTATTTTTTCATATTTATTCCGGAAACATATAGTGCGCCCCACGTATGTTGCTATGTATGGCGATCGCCTCTTGGCCACTACATCCCTGATACAACCTGAACTTTTTGTACCAATTTTTATGTAATTTTGATACATGAACTTGTTTTTACATCATCATTGAACTTAGTGCCTCTACCATGTAAACTAATTTATATTTGTAGTCAGTTAAATTTGTCATGATTTTGTATGGAATTCATTAGTGAAAATTTTTAAGCAAATTAAAATGACTAGGCACATTAGGTTAGTCACAGGTAGGTTTGTTTATTCGTTCTAATGTTCTTTGTGAATAATTTCAAAACAGATGATAAAATTCCTCCTGAATAGACCACTGTTTAGCCTGCTTTCCTACTCAGTAATGTTTTAGAATACAAACTTATGTATATACGTACAATCTTTGAAAATCTCTTTATAAAATCAGGCCACAGAATTGGAAAAAAATATAATTAGTTTTTTCGTTATTTAGGTACGCAAATAAATAGCACAGTAATAGTCTTAAAAGCGCTTTATTTATTTTAATGACTGTGAGAGGATCTAACTTACAGCTAATATCAATAATTATATCTTAAATTAATTCTAGACATTTAATTAAACTTACAAAAAAGATCTTAGACTTAACATTATTATAAATGAAGTAAGCGTTACACAGCCAACGTTTCTTTGTGAATTGTTTGTTTTCTCTTCTTGTTTAACATCTTCTTGGTAAATTCTACGAGCATTAAGATTCTCAGGTTTAGCTTCATCAGAAGCCATGTCATGTTCATCATAGCTTTTATCTATTGGTTTAGCTGACACTGTTGCTAATCTAGTTGTAGTAGGGCTAAGTTTACTGTCATTTCTTTCAGTCCCTTTATTGACCTCCTGCTTTGAATCAGTTACAGCTTTTGGTACTTCCGTCGTTACTTTTTCTAATTGAGATAAATCTAGAAAGCCTTGATTGAGAAATTTTGCTTTATTGGTTGTTAGTACAGAGGCTATTGTAGTTGAGACAGGTTTTGTTAACAACGGACTATTTGCTTTCGAGACGTCACTTGATGGGACAAAATCCGGATTCGGCAAAACAATATCTCCAGTACAATTAAGAAGAAATCTAACATCGGTGTAAAATAATGTCCCATTTAGTTGACTCTCATCATAATATTCGTAGTCGTTTTGATTTTGTGGCTCCTCTTCCTGAAGTTGTTCAGTCTGTTCAGATTCTCCCACTTTCTTCCAAGATTCCCGAAGAGCATCGCTGGGGTAACATTTAAAGTTCTCTATACTGTTCTTCAGCATCGTGCTCTGGGTCTTGTTCATCAGGCTCAAAAACCAGTCCAGATGACAGTCGCATGGAAATTTGTTGCCTGCATAAAAAATAAAATGGTATAATATTTATTAACATTCTAGGAAGAATCTATAGAAATAGTACTTTACTTCTACTATGTGGATAGATAAACCAATTGTACGTTAAAAGTTAGAGTTGCTACACAATTTCAAAATCGACGCTTTTCCTGATCGTCATTATAAAGAAATTAATGTAAAACTATGTTTTTATTAGTTTCGTCACATTTTGCTGAATCGTGTATATGGCATAGCTTTAAAGTTACTGTATATTAAATGTGAAAAATATAAAACAGTGATATTTTTTTTAGATTTCCCAAGTATTTATTATTTTTAAATTAAATAGTATATAATGTTTTCAAATTAAATAATTCCAAAAAAAATACCTTCGTAATCAAAGAAACTGCTTGCAGTATACAAATTTCTAACAATTGGCGCCATTACATCAGCTTTGATTTTCTTTATCTGATTATCCCTTAAACTTAGTGATCTTAAGTTATTCAGTCCTTCGAAGATCTTTTCGTTCTCTATGTCTGTCAACTTATTACGAGCGAGAGATAAAGATGTTAGCTTGGCAAGACCACTAAATGCTTTTTCATCTAACATTTGAATCTGATTGCCGTCCAAACTTAGCGATCGTAGTTCCACAAGGTGAACAAATGTATTGGCTCCTATTACTTCTAAACTATTGCCGCTTAGAGTCAATCTACCTAATTTTCTCAATCCATGAAAAGTTTCACTGTTAAGACTAAATAAGTGGTTTTTATCAATTTCCAGTTCTCTGAGATTATCCAAATGCATGAATGCTCGATCATGAATAGTAGTTATTTTATTAGATGTTAGATAAAGCTTTTCTAGTGATGGTAAATCTATAAATACATCTCTGTTTATTTCCTCTATATCATTATTATCTAAACTGATACTGGTTGTAGCTTTGTGATGAGCAAATGCATTTTTCTTTAGAGTTTTAATATTGCTATCTCTTACTTTAATCTCATCCAGTTGAGTCAAATTTGCAAAAGCAAACGGTGGAATCTCTTCAATATTCCCGTACGTTATAATCAATTTGGTTAGTGCTTTGGTATATTTGATAGCATTTATTGGTATATAATTTAATGAAATGCCTTTCGTGTTGGTAAACGTAAGCTTGGTGGAGTTTTCAATTTGACTGAATTCGTCCCAAGTAGGATCGTCAATTTCAACATTCTTTATTGTTAGAAAGCATTCAGCTGTTCTGATCTGTTCAGGGTGTAAACTATTTTTGTTACAATAACATTGAACTTTGTTTTCGTTACTTGGTAGCGGATCACATAAGGATGTGGAAGTGTCTCTCTTTTGGTGGTGAAATGTTTTTGATTCTGCTACTATCCACGAAGCGCACACAATTGTGAGTATCTTCCACATCGTGTATCTTGCGAGGTAAAAGATCTGAAATAGAAAAATAAACCTAGTTAAGTTCACATAGACAGAACATTTGAATTTTGGGAGGAATTTCGAAACATAAATTCTTTTGATATGAATTATGGTGGTTATAAGTCTAATCGGACAAAGTTTTTCAATCAATTGAAGGCTTTATTAGGACATTATTATGTAAGTGTCTAATTCCTGGCGTCAACCATTTGATTTTATTAAGGCAGATGCTAGCGAGTATGTTAAAAATGTAATATGGCAAACCTATACAGCGCCTCTGGCGGATAGTAAGGTAACTAATAAGGTGGTGGCTGAAAATCAGTGCTAGGCATGCCTGCATGTCTAGCGTATCACTGAGCCACCACCTATTGAGACGTCTGTCACGTACATTATAAACATGTAGCTTATGCTTAAGTCCTTTTCTGTACTTACGTACTTTACGTACTTAGCTTTCTCAATAAAAATATATTCTATTCTATTCTAATAAACCATGTTATCGCAGCTGCTAGCGTCTGTATTAAAAAAATCTCGTGGTAGATGTCCCGAGATCTACTCAAACTATTCCTGACATCCCTAATTGTGACTTTTTACTCCACGTAAATATATGAGCTATTACATTTAAATAAATAATGACGTTATGCCATTTACAATGTATGGAGTGGGCGGTTGTATGAACAAAGATATATTTTACTTTAAAAGATAAAACATCTTAATCTAAATACCATTTATCTCTTCCAAATATGGGTTGTCTTTTGATATGTATGTATCCTTGCTTAAGGTAGAATCGCTTAAGGTGACTCATTTGTTCAACAGTCTAACATCTAAAAAGTCAGAATCCATACTTCCATACTAATAATATAAATGCGAAAGTCTGTCTGTCTGTCTGTCTGTCTGTTACGCTTTCACGGCCAAACCACTGAACGGATTTTGAAGAAATTTGGTATGAATATAGTTGAAGACCCGGGGTCAAACATAGGCTACTTTTGACGCAGGCAAAGCTGCGGGAAACAGCTAGTATCTATATATATAGAATATAACCGATTTGAGTAATTTTACACTTCTAACACTTAACAATCAGTGCAAAAAAAGAACTTCCCTAATACCTACGTACTACATGGCTAACTCCTTTACAAAATTGTTTACCAAATCCCTAAATACTCGACTTATTTCTAAACAGAATGTAACAAACCTGTTGATTGATTGGTAGAAAAACCTACGGCTTTAAGTCCGCCATTTACATTCTTTGTAATAAAGTTCAAATAAATAAATGTACTTGACCATTTGTTACATATTATCATATTGTATGCTGACTGATTGATAAAATTTTACATAATTATATGAAATGAGGACCACGAAAGATTTACCTTCTCGAGTATATAATGAATGCTGAGAATTCTGAAGTTAAACATTTTAATTTTGTAATTTCCCAGAGATGGGCAATAAAGTAATAAATATCTTTATTTAACTAATTAAATTATACACAAAGAAAAGAAAAAATATATTACACTATCCTATCTAAAAATAATAAACTAAATGAAATCTAAATTAGGTCCCCTGGGCAGAGTTCCCATCACGCAGGCAGCATTCCCGCGTTGAATAGCTATGGCTATTCGCTGAGCGAGAAAGCTGCCCGCACGAGGGTCACCCGTTGCCTCTTTTAGGCGTCTACTGATCTCAATGAAGTGTATCTACTAGATTAGTAACTTCATTGAAAATATTCGGCAAACCTTATGGTCTACATATACAAGTTACATTAGGGCTACCAATTTGTGTTTAATAGTCATAAAAACTTATGAAGAATTTTTAAACGTATTTTTTGTATGCGTATTCGTCCATTTAAATGTGCTGATTCTACCTCTTTAATAGCGTGAGTTCGTATAAAATTCTACATCATTTTCCCAAAATGTTAACCCTAATATGACCTTAAGCAGATCTATGCAGGTATTTAAAAAAAATACGAAATAGAACCTTATTCGGTTGCATTAGGGCTTTATTTAAAGCAAAGGTTTCTTTAAGTATTTTTCTATCAAAACATGCTCTAAAAGGTGCAAGTGTAAATTAACACTAACGAGGACCATTCCCTACTGAATTGTTTGTTAACGTTGCACTTACACTTAGTGTACAAATTGCACTATTTTAAAACAGTTAATTTTCACCTTGTTCTAGTAATTATGAAGTAAATGGTGAAGCCACTGGGGAAGTTACACTACTTTCGAACCTAAATTGTGTATATTTTTCATCTTAGTGTTTTAGCATCATGATTTCTTCAATAATTGGAGTACGCTAAAAGAGAACGTACCTTCCACGAGTTTTCTACGGCCGATTATAGTAGGAGTTATTTAGGAGATATAATATAGCAACTTCCTTTATAATTAGAACTTTGAATGTAAATCCAAAGTTATGCAAGAGTCTCAAGTTATTCTAATTACTGACTCCGTAGCGTACAACGTCCTTACGTTTGGGAGATAATCGTACCAATATTATAAACGCGAAAGTTTGTAAGCATGGATGGATGTTTGTTACTCATTCACGTAAAAACTACTGAATGGATTTTAATGAAACTTTACAATAATATAGCTTATACATCAGAATAACACATAGGCTACAATTTGTAAGGATATTGTGTGAATTGTCCAAAATATGATGATAAGTGTCAAGTAAGTAGGAAAAAATCTACCATCTGCGAGCTACTCTGGCGTGCGCTGCCGCTAAGAGTTACACATGTATGATGGAAATGTTTATCTTAAATAGTCTTACAAAAAAGCCCGCTTGAAGACCCGGGGTCAAAAATAGATACTTTATAGGGAACTTTTTGATGCAGGCGGAGCTGCGGGAAACAGCTAGTTAGACATAAATTTACAAAAAATATCAGGCTTATAAAAAACAGATATCATTTACACAAGTAATAATTTGAATTTGAAACCCTTATTAGAAGATCAGTCGGCTGTCCCACATACGATACGGTGCAGGCACATACGATCTGTGAGAGATGGGAGCTGACAACTGGCGAGCCATCGCGCAGAATGAAACACTCTGGCGCTCTCTCGTTTAGGAGGCCAAGATCCCCTTTTTGTCGCAGAATCAATGGAGTATGTTAGGATTGTTAGCCCAAATATCCAGCGAAATTCAGAGTGAATTTCAGCGCCTTCCTGGTTGCGTCCACAGCTGTTCGCCTCGAAGCCCAGGGTTCGCACACAAAATATCCAGCGAAATTATTGGTATTAAAATTATCTAATCGTAAATAAGTAAGATGTGACAGACACTTACATGTGACAAGATTGAGGTACTTATTACGTAATCTGTACTCGAATAAGCTATAGGTGACTTAATATTTTGCAGCCACCAAAGTAATTACTACACTAATACGCTGAAATTGCCAATCACGAGATAACAAGAGTATCATGCGCATCGAACCGACACACAGTTTATTCTTATGAATATCATCTTAACATATAATTTTTTCTTGGGAAAGATTTATCATTATACGTTGGCAATAGAAAAACGATCACTTATAAAAATGTTTGATTTTGGATGTAAGTTAAATTTTAATTAATTAAGGATTATTAATTGTTGGAAATGTGGTTTTGCAATAAAATTATCATGACTAATAACATAAATGAAACGAACCAGAAAGAAATGAAACTGAACCTATGAAATATTAGTCCCTAAATAGTTTTATAAAAAAAAAAAACAAATTAAACATTCTTAATCAAGAAGTAAGAACTCTCTGATTTATTTTTCATTCTTCTCATTTAAAATTAAGTCTGTTCTCGTACCTGCACGACTTTCATTGAATCCCTGAAGCGAAGTAAAGTTTAAATTCCCTGGCGTGCTATTTTTGAAAAGTACGGATCATATGTCAAATGCAAATCGTTTGACTCGCCGAGTATGACAAGTGAAAGTTATTCGATATCGAACGAAAATCACACACAAAAATAGCTCTCTCGAAGAGAAGTAAATTGTAAATTCCCTAGAATGACTTTTAAAAATAGAAGAATTAAGCTCGGCGCATCACTGCTACTCAATTATGGGATTAGTCGTCGTGTCTATGAGGACTGAGAGTAAATCCTAGTGTCGTTCAGGCACTAAATTGGATTGAAAATTGTTGACTAATAGAGATATTTAACAGATGCACACAATACACGTTTCTTTCTCAATGGATGATAGACCAATTTAACAAATAACAAATACTTTTAGGAGCTTTTGGAACTTTATCACGCGGTAACTTTATAACTTTTTAACCTATGATTATAAATGCGAAATTTTTGCAAAAATGATTCAGTAAATAGAGAGAGAGAGAAGCCTGAAAACATTACAAACAAATTATTGATACAAATTTGTGTTTTTTTTTATTAAATGAATATAAAAAACCAAAAAATTCTTCAGCAATCTTACACATTTTCCTTTAACTTATCCACAATAATATTGCCTCGTTACTGTAGAGAAAGTCAAACATAACTAGGAGAGACTCAAGTAATCCTTTGTGAGAAATTTAGCTCCACCTAAGGACCCGAGTCCCGACATCTGTGTCTATTAATCTTTCTTGTGCGGCTTCCTTATCGGAAAAAGAAACTATATTAAACTTTACGGAGATACTATTAAATAATAAATTTAACAAAGACAATTTTGTTAGTTTCTTAATGGCAACACTATGTTATTTTTTTAATACTGGCAATTGGCTACTTGACTGTATTCAAACTTGGGCAATATTTGCATACGAAACAATATGTACACTAAAATGTAACCGATTCCGAAAACAAAAACAAAATTTGTTGTTATTTAAGTCAGTAATTAGATAAGATTTTCTCAAAAAGAAAAGTGGGAGCGTGGTGGGGACGTCTTGCAATCTCTTTTGTGCGCACGAAACCAAGTGGCAGTGACGTCACTGCACACACAGTGTGTCATTTTCGTGTTTTTTGACAGTTTACCCTTCCACCGAATTTCAAAGGCTTTTATCTTATTTATTTAAGAACGGATTTAAAAAAAATCTTTCTGTTTTCAGTTTTTGTTACTGAAATGTTTGATATGAATGATAAAAATATATTCAGTAGAATACCCAATTGCCATCTTTCACTTTACCTTTTTTTTATCTGTGCCCCGTTGCGCTGTACATAGTTTTATTGAAATAAAATTAACATCAGTGGCAAAAAGTATTTTCTTTTTTTTACCAATAATATTTTTATAACAACATGAAAATGTTGGTTTTATCATGTTTTTAAATAAGGCTTAAGTTGTTTATTTCTATGTGTAAAAGCGCGAAAGTAAAAAAAGCATAGATTTGCAGGTTGAAGCAAATGGAATGAATCGAAATCCAATCAAAATATATAATGCTGACAGCCTGACAGACAGAGGGCGGACAAATAGCCTCTCAGAGGCTTATTACTATATTGAAAGTCTACGAAACGTAACTACCGGATGATAACACAGACTAAAAATGTACTAAACTTTTTTTTTAAACTTAAGAAGTTTTGCTTTTACGCAAGACAGATGGCGTTACTTGTTTGTTGACGTGACAACGTCTAATAACTCGATACTACGGGCTGCATGCACGAAAAAGATGACGTCATTGTCCCGTTACGCTCATTGTCGCGTTCCGCAAGCGAGAGCGCGGCACGAACGAGAGAGAAGCATGGTCCTGTGTATTATACTACTGTAATGTTTGACGTTGTAACTACCGTCCGTAAACCGACTTTACAGATAACCAATTTTTTTATTTTGATAAATACTTATAGTTAACAATGTTTTTTCTCTTCATGTACGGAATCCCAAAATAGAACAATAGACAGGATATAGTCAATGCAAACAACGCTGATATATGCTATATGCAAACAAAACTACTCATTATTTCGTATTAAATATTCTCGCCAAACTTTTTCCAAGAAAAATGATGTAATGTAACATTTAAATAATGCACAATGTATGAAAGAGATATGTATTTTTAGGTTCCGTATCCAAATGATAAGGAACGGGAAACTAACATCTTTTGTATATTATATTATAGATCTGTGCATGTAGAGAACTGACATATTCTGACATAAAGGGGGTTTTGTAGGTCGAATTTTTATTTATTTGTTTAAACTTTATCGCACAAAATACAATGTGTACAAAATCTCTTAAATGTATGTAATTATCTTAAATCTATATATCATTTTTTTAACAATAAAAATATGTGTACAATGTGTGTGTGTGTGTGTGTTTCGGTTTCTACTTATTTTTTATGTACAGAACTTAGTGTTAAAATTTGGCTGGTGTTTAAAAGGTCATATAATTGTATCTATATGTATTAAGAAAAAACTAATAAGTGGCAAAAAATCTATATTATATATTTATTGAGCTGAATTTGGTTTTAAACTACTTACTTATTTTTTTTATACATTTCTAACAATTTGACATATTGCAGAGGCCTGATGTAAGAGTCACCTTCATATTTTATTTGTCATTGCTCTTTCTTATTGCACACAATAACAATACAAATTTCAGAAATTCCTGTTCTTAGCCTGGCTTATTTACATTTGTTTGATAAACAAGTCAACGGTAATTCAGAAAACTATAAAACCCGACCTCTTTCTGTGTAATCCATACTAATATTAAAACGGATTTTGATGAAATTTGGTATAAATATAGTTAAAAACCCGGGGTCAAACAAAGGCTACTTTTTGATGCAGGCAGAGCTGCGGGAAACAGCTAGTGTAGAAATAAAACAAAATCCATAAAAAAAAAATTCGCCATTTTGTGTTTTTCATTTTGATATACTGACAGTAAATATGAATCTGACGACACCTCTCAAGCTAAAATCCATCAAGTATGGATATATCAAGACTAGCAGCCAGTCCCGACTTCGCTCAGACTTAAAGCCTTCCTTGATAAATAGGCTATCCAACACTGAAATAATTTTTTAAATCGGACCAGTAATTCCTGAGATTAGCGCGTTCAAACTAACAAACAAACTCTTTAGCTTTTTAATATTAGTGGTAACATAAATACATACTCTTGAGAAACATATCTCTTCTTCTAGCGCAGTCAGATAAATAAGTATTATGTTCATAATAAGATTATTATGTTACTGTCTGATTAAAATCACAAAATATGTCTCTATTAAATTGAATTCTACCTACGCCTTATAAATCTGATGTTAGTGTATTGTATTACTGAGATTACGTTTCTTTTGTATGGAATGGCAAACGCTTACATTTGTTAAAGAAATACCGCTATTTATAAAATTTAATGATCGTTAACCAGTAAAATATTTACTTTGAAAGCTATATCATGTTTAAAAAATTTACCTGTCTCTACCTTATTTAATAATTCCGTCTTGCTATATAAGAATTTCTAGTAAAGTTACATATGTTTTACTAGAAATCACAAAAAAACCATGTTAAAATTAAAGGGACGGATTTAGGCATGAAAGAAAAAAAAAATTAAAAAATTCTTCTCTATCGGCAACTTCGTTCATGCAAAATAAACCCTAGTACTCTATATATTGTATTTAGTAAGAAAAATAATTTTATTATTTTATAATACTTTTTTGAAAAAAAAAATATAGGTGACACAATATGAAATAACAAAAATATTTTATACTAGCTGTTTCCCGCAGCTCCGCCTGCGTCAAAAAGTAGCCTAGTAGTAGTTTGACCCCGGGTCTTCAACTATATTCATACCAAATTTCATCAAAATCCGTTCAGCGGTTTGGCCGTGCAAGCGTAGCAGACAGACTGACAGAGTGAAATGCATTTATAATATTAGTATGGACTAGCAGCCCGTCCCAACTTCGTCCGGGTATTATTTGCCTATGTTAATCTGCAATACTGTAGCTTTTGAAAGGTGAAAGAATTTTCGAGATCGGTCAAGTACTTATTGAGTTATTTCATTACATACATACAAATCTTTCCTCTATATAATATAAGTGTAGATTTAGATGTAGAAGTGTTGATAAAACTATTTTCGTGACGGTGAAAGTTTCAAAACACAGTGCTACTCTTTCACTAGCAATGGCTGTAGGAAAAACAACAAAAGTGTATTAATGGGCGACATATGGCCACTACACTGAATCGTTTTAATGTATATTGAAATTAACAGGGTAAACATGTGACTTATACTCGTACAATGACGGCGATCCCCGATTCGAATTGGGAATAGTGAAGAGGAATTAAACGAAAGGAAAAAAATACCTCCTTCTTTTTTGAAGTCAACTAGTGAAATATTTTTGTCTATTCAAATAGGCTACCAATTACATTGTTATCAACATACATAGTATTGTTTTATAAAGCCTGATTATTTTGAAAGTTATAAGCTAGAGTACTAATACACAATTTCCGTCTGCATGGAAATATGCGCATATAATTCCGCTGCCTAAAGTATCTAACCCTTCGTTAAATTGTCACTTTCGACCAATTTCAATTCTTCCAGTCCTTTCCAAAATTATAGAACAGTTCGTCCAGCAACAGCTATCGAAACATCTAACACACTATAATTTATTAAGCCAAAATCAGTCGGGTTTCCGTTCTGGGCACAGCACTACAACAGCCTTGTTGAAAATTACGGATGACATTCGTTATAATATTGAGAAAAAAGAACTAACTGTTCTTGTACTACTTGATTTCTCAACTGCCTTTAATATGGTTGACTTTGATATAATGCTAGGTGTTCTTAAGTCTTTAAATTTTTCTTGCTCTTCAATCAATTGGTTTTCCTCTTACCTTTTGGGTCGCCATCAATTAGTTAAGTGTGATCGACGTAAATCGGATTGGTGCGAGTTGGCAACTGGAGTCCCTCAAGGTGGAGTACTTTCTCCTATACTTTTTTCAATGTTCATTGATAGCATCACAAAACTTCTTTCCTCTTCATTTCACCTTTATGCAGATGATCTGCAGATATATATGTCTGCTCCTCTTGATGACTTTGATCGTGCTATTGCCGTCATTAATTCTGATCTTAATATTATTACATCATGGTCACGCAACTTTGGACTTAAGTTGAATGCAAATAAAACTCAAGCCATTATTATCGGTAGCTCATATTTCATTTCTAAATTGAATTCTTTATCTTTTTCTAATTTAGTTCTTGATGGTAATATTATTCCTTTTTCTCCTAGTGTTAAAAACTTGGGCATTATATTTGATCAAACCCTGTCCTGGTTACCACAAATTAATGATGTTAGTCGTAAAATGTTTGTAGCTCTACATTCATTACGACGTCTGAAAAATGTTCTCCCTTTTCAAACCAAAATATTATTAGCGCAGTCTTTGTTGATACCTATCTTAGATTATGCTGACGTTGCTTACTTGGATCCAACGGAAGAACTTTTAAATAAATTGGAGAGGCTGCAGAATCAGTGCATTAGATTTATATTTGGATTGCGTAAATTTGACCATATTTCGGAATTCCGTAATAAGCTAAAGTGGTTGCCTATTAGATTACGTAGAAACGTTCATATCTTGTATCTTCTTTTTAAAGTTCTCTTTATCCCTTCTTCTCCTATCTATTTAAATGAAAAAATTTCCTTTCGTCGGATTGATGACGCTCTGCCGGTAACCCAACCCTTGACGTGCCGCCTTGTTCATCACATTCGTACTCAAAGTCGTTTGCTGTTGTGGCAGATAAGCTTTGGAATTCGCTTCCTGTTGAAGTAAGGTTGTCACAAAGTTTAAACGCTTTTAAAATAAATCTTTCAAATTCTCCTTTGCTGAACTCAGACATTTAAAGTATAAGCTAGTTACATGGATGTATGTATGTTTATTTATATGTATGTATGATTATTATATATAGGTATGTAGGTTTATTTGATGTATGTGTATATCTATATATTTTTTATAATAATATTATATTGTACACACTTCTACCCTTCTGGTAAGCATATCTTCTCCTGTCACTCGCTGGTTGACTGTAAGAGATCCCTAAGTGGGATAAGTCCGCCATTGTACTTATTGTTATTTCATGCTTGTGTATGTAATTATTTGTTTTATTCTGTACAATAAAGATATTACAAACAAACAAACAAACACAAAAGTTAAAAGTTTAAGTTAAACCTTCTCCTGACAATAAAAAAATATAACAAAAAAGAATTAGCGAAATCGTTGACCATGCGATGACCGAGGGAAAGTATCATGTACTTGTAGAACTATAAAGTTTTAATAAATAAATACATTGAAATGTTTATTACCTGGGTTTGCTATCTAATTCCTGTCCTCTATGAAATTTGAAGGGAAATAAGCAAAATTAAAATAAAATAACAAAAAAAAACTTTTACAATATTTATTTGAAGAAGAAGAAGCTGAAAGTTACACAAAGTTAAAAAAACTCGAATTAAAAAAAAATGAATTTATATTGGAAGTTACCTATTTAATGTTAAGTAAAGAAGTAATTGCGATTAAAACGAGAAAAGAAAATTAGGGGCGCAGGAGATCGAATGGCCAATATTTAGATCCCTTTAAAGTTTTAAATTAAAAAAAAAATAAAATCAAAGGTTAATAAAATAAAAAAATGTAGAAAGCGCAGGCACTGGCTGACCGATAATGCTGGCTTCGGCTGTGTGGTTACCTCAGTTTAAGCAAAAATGTCTATCGCAGATTAAAACGGTAGTATAAGCAGTGTCCTCTTGTTTCAATAAAAGAAATGTGGTATTGCACTCCTGACACCTCGGGAAGCTGGTAGAACTCCCAGTGTTCAGCGGAGGGAGTGCTGAGGGAAACTTGAGGTGTTCTTTTTAACCCTGAAGTAGGAATAACAAAATAACTTTCAAAAGACTGCTTATGAAACAATGGTTTACTATAAGGCGGGGCTCTGGAAATTTCTAGGTTTTATTCCTGTTCAAAATCCTTTTCAATATATGTATAATTTTGTTTTAATGGAGTATGTTTATTCCTAAATTTAGAGCTGAATCTTATTTGGTTGTAATTATAAAAAGAAAGTCATAATTCCAAATGGTAGGTTACCCGACAATGAAAAATCTACATCATTTTGTAAAAAAAACGATTTTGTACGAAATATTTCAATTTGAATTTATATATTCTACGCTTATTTATGTGTACCAATGGTGAGAAATCATTTTAAGACCGAAATTAGATAAAATTTTAATAAAATGCACATGTGAATAAAATACACATTCTACCCACTTTTGTAAATTATAAATTTCTCACAAAACCCCCAATTTAACCAGAAAGTTATTAGACCAAATGGAAGAATTAATCGGTTATTTAGCTCAATAGGACAATAATTAAAATAAAATAAATTACCTTTTCAGGGTTCTTTATGAATATCCAACAAAACACTTTTGTCTTATAACGCCGTACGACAACCACGTCGGCGAAAATATTTGTTACGACGGTTGCACTATTAAACTCCAAAATAATCGTATTAAATGGCTATTTAAACCTTTAAATTATAAAAAATAGCGAGCAACTATCGACCCGCTCCGAAAATCATCTGATTTCGTCTGCCGGTGTCGGCAAGTGTCTAGCTGTCAGTTTAGTCGTAGTGATGGGGACATCGGGAGTCGACATTTACTCGAATCGACTCGATGAACTATCTATCGACTTCGTGCCGAACCGTGTGAAAACAACAGGCATTTAGTATCGATTTTTGAGATCCACCGGCGAGTCATTCGACAATTAAACCAACTCGCACGGATTCAATGAGTGATTGAATAAATCCGGGACAAGTAAGGAATGATTCGATTATCGTTTACCGGTTAGTGGAGTTATTCGCACGGCCAGGCCATACCAGTCGAAATCAAAAATTACCACCCGCGTACATTTCAAAAATACAGAATGTTGCTTCCACGATCGCAATCGATACATCTCACGGAGGAGTCAATTCTCTTATTTTAAATAGGTACCTAGTGCACAATTGAATCGCAATGACAACTTTGACGTTTCTGGTATTCCGTTACTCATGTTATTTACATTTTTCTACTATTATAATTAAAATACGATCCAGTTGCAAATGAATAGGAATTCAGAACTGTTTAAGCAGAATACTACTATTGAGCATAACTAAAAAAATGCAATACAATTGAGTCGCGATTGAATATCAGTTGCGTGGTCTTTTAAAGTTTCTTAGCGGAATCGACCCCCTTACTTAACAATCGAGTAATTAGGCAGTTAATCGACTTAATATTTATGGCATAGTAAAAATAACATTACAACATAAATGAAGATCATGGTAAGTACAACGAACAACACACTGAAGTTTTATATAATATTAGCTTTTTTCCGAAGCTCCGCCTGCGTCAAAAAGTAGCCTATGTTTGACCCCGGGTCTTCAACTATATTCATACCAAATTTAATCAAAATCCGTTCAGCGGTTTGGCCGTGAAAGTGTAACAGACAGACAGACTTTCGCATTTATAATATTAGTATGGATTTCAAGGCCTGTCTTACAGTGATCCTAGCCCCAAGTACACCCCTCAAAGGGTTGGGCCCTTTTCAAATCACTGTCGGCGTCCTCGAATTTCGCAAATGGTTCTTATATATCGGCCAAAGTTCTTGCAGAAATGTAGGAAATATTAAAAAGCATTATACAAACGAGGCTGGTTCATTAATTTTCTGCCTGTAAGGATGTCGCTCAATATTCCGTATTTTGATTGATTAACTGCGGAAAAAAGAATTTATTTTGAATAGAATTAAATGTACGCGAATTAGATTCTTATAGCTTTACTCCGAAACGTTAATGGTTACTTAAAATTCTTTAAATCCATACTTAGGAGCTGCTTATGTAACTCTACACTACATTGAGTAATATTCAAAAATTCTCTCTCTTTGAGGGAATTTGTTTTTTTTCTTTAGAAACGTCTCTGAGTGCGGCTTATCGAAAATCTTTTTAAATTTAAATACCATTAGTAATTGCGATTATTGTTTCTCAAAGTCAATTTTTGACACACTGTACACTGGATTTGTATATATTAGTAGTTTTAAACATTTCTTTCCCTTATTCCACTCTACAATGTGTAGTCGTCTTATTATATCTAGTCTTCTACTTCATCCTAGCGCTTCTCTAGTTGCATTATCAGCTGTTTGCTTTCCGCTGTTTTATTTAGTGGTATTCTGTACTATTTATTATTTTAACTTTCATACTAATCAATAACTGATTTATTTTTAACAAATTTTACAATAAAGTATTTTGTATATTTTTTTTCATTGAACATTACACTACACGACACCAACAAAAGGCAAATTGTCTGGGAAGAAGGGGAGGCTTTTACTAGGAGTCCCAGTACTGGACGGACGTGTGTAAATAAACAAGCAAAAATATACAAACACACATCTTCAAGATTGGAATATGATATTTCATTTCACAAAGATCAATGAAATTTCACACCCAGCATACGTCATTATCTCGGGTCGGTAGTATTAAACAATAAGAGGACTACGTGATCCCACACTCCTTCAGATCAAAGATATCGTATTACTCGAGGAAAATTTGACGCATACCTAATACCCATACCTAATACTTGTTTGACAAGTATGTGTAAAATACACCTTGCTTTTAAACATTATTGATTCTTTGACGACACTCGTGCAGGATAATTTAATAAATGTGACACCCCCTACCGTACTTACTGCTATGGCCGGGGGGTCAAGTTTATTATTACAATTAAGTAGGCAAACAGGCGTACGCCTGCAACATCAGCGATGTCACGAACGCGTTGCCGACCCGGAAGTAATTTTTTCACGCTCTTTTTTAAGGTTCCCATGTTGTAATCATTGGGGAAAACCAGGATCGTCATATATTAGATTTTCAAACTTTACTGTTACACAAATAAAAAATATCTCTACCATTTAACTTTTGGGAGACACAGTAAGTTAGTAAGCTCAAAAAAAAAACGGGAAAAATATTATTTAAAGTTGCATTGATAGTGAAAGTACGAGTAGAAAAATATTTCATGACACTTCCTGATAAATAATCGCCAGATGGTGGTCCTAGAAACTGTTATAAAACTTACTTACCATGAATTTGGCCTCAATAAATATTGCCAAAATATAATTAAAAAAAAAAACTTTCAAAATACGTGCATTTATTATTCTAATGGATTGATAATTATTACCAAAAGGACTGCTTTTCACAGACCAGTAAACCACAAAAGCTTATTCTAAAGCATATATTTATTGCCTAGTATTGAATATACCAGGATTCAACCCAAATTGTGAAGTTACTGCAAATTGGTTCATATTTCATGCTGTAACCATAAAAATACATGGCAAGAGCATGCAGTTGGTTGGCATGGAAAATATTATGTTTGCTTGTAGTATAATATTCATTTATTCGTATGGTTTTAGTGACATAGTTTTAGTATGCAAACTCAAAATCATAAAGCTCGAGCTGAAGCTAGTCTATCAAAAGTAAAGTGTGATCAAATAATTATAAGAATATAATATTTTTTTGTTTTATGTTTACAGGATTAAGTGCGTATAATGTACTGTTGACGTTTCAACCGTGTTACAACGGCCATGGTCTTGGGCACGGAACGACTGGCTCATCATTTCTACACTTAAAACTAAAAATTTTGTTTCTATATGCATTGCGTTAGTTTAAAAGTTAATTTGGTTTCACTTTAAATTTACGTACCTAAGTATATTTGTATTTATAAGTTATTTTAAATTCAAAATTACTTTTCATTGCTATTAATTTAAAATTAATTATAATTTTCATAAAGTAATAGGAATCAAGGGATAATGGTCATATCTAAATTCCAAACATTTTGCAACAAAATAGTTTTGCTACGAAATTGTAAACATTTTAGATAAGCTGGAATTGCATTTAACATTCAGTTTTATAGGTTTCATCGGTCCCAAGCGCACATTCTGCGGCTGATAGCAAAATATCAAACTTTAAACTAATCTATATTGAGGTCATTTTATTTTATGTTTAAATAAAGTCACGAGGAACAGATTAAATAAAACTGGACCCAAATCCATTTTCTGTAAAAGGTTTCCGTATTCGCTTTTTATTAATTGTAGTTTCACAAGTAAAACATAATTAGTTTACAATGCAACAAGCTAATTATTAAAAATAAAAAACACGACTGACTGCAATACAATACATATTTTTTCGTCACAAAAATACATTGAAACATATAAGTTTTAATCCTGTTCATTTTGATTCCACTCGATTAGGTTAGGTAATTTTTTTCCGTCTGCCTATTGTTGCGTATATAGTCCGCCATTTTGTTTTTATGATGACGTCACATACCCTGTGACACTCGGAAGAAAGCAAGGAATCTAAAGAAACCTCATACGTCTATATCCGTTAACCCGTTCTTGACTTATGTTGGAATAAAGAATTACATACATACAAACATACATGAACGCTAATAACATAACACTATGGTCAGTCATGTAAAAAGCATTCTCTACTAGTCAACCCATTGAGAATACTATTATTTATTATTGAGATACAGAAAATACAAAACTCTTTATTGCACAACTAGGATACATTGTCAAATACAATGAAAAAAATGTGCGGGAAAAAAATCGGTTATTAAAGAGAGATTGTCAGCCTTAAGGATTTCATAGATTCCACCGTTGATGGGAAAAAAGGAACGATTACGTATCTATTTCATGCTTTATGTTTCTCCACATGATCCCGAAGAAATGGTTAACCTCCAGATGAATTCCAAACAACGTTCCTGATTATACAACGCTTCTCTATGGAAGCTTATACCAAGCAGTGATTATTTAGATAGACAAAAGTGCAATCGTAACACATTGGTGCTTTTGTTGCCTTGCCATGTCTGTAATTTCAATGTTTCAAAACAAACACAAATAATTAAAACATTTAACAAACAATAGAATCAAGAAACAATAATGCACGAGCCAAGTTTTCATTAAATAATTTAATAACTCCACATATCTGACACTGGAAATTAAGAATTGAGTTTAGTTACGAAGGGCATAAGGCTGATGTCGAGACTACAAAATTAAGACAAGTCCCCAAGGTTTTAACAGACTTCTTGACTGCAAAGGAACTTTCAAACAGAGCTCGTAAAATCGCTGAGCTGCAGTCGTTAACTCGGAAGTTTCTTAGCGTTTCGTCCAGTAACCTCACTAATTTGCAATTCCTCTGAGTGGTCCTCTAACTTTTCTTACACTATTGGCTTACCTGCTTCGAAGTGATATCGTTCAATTAGTTGAGAACAAACGTCTTTTGTTTATATGCGTATTAGAGTTTTAATTTTACCTATTTTGGTGTTCTTTAGAAACGAGTAATAGTTTTTTTTTTACCGTAACAATTAGGTACTACAAAAATACCCATATTTTTATTTTTTGAGTAACTTTTCTAAATTACATAAATTTAGACAAAATGACTATTTTTTGAAAGAAAAACACTATTATTTTCGAAGCTTATATTTTAAATCAAACAATGAATTTCTCTTTTCTTACTCAACAGTGGAAACGGAGCAAGAAATGTTAATGTCTGTTCCATCTCCGTATCCAACGGAAAAAAAAACAAAGAACAACTTCGCAAATAACTTTTGCTACAACTCTAATTTTGTTTTGATATGACAGCTATTCCGAGTATAATACAAATTATTAACAACTGAAAAGTAATATGCAGTTAACCTGCATTATGTTGTGTGGGTAACACTGTCACACTTGGAACATTGTTTACTCGACCTAATGAATTCACAACAAAACTGAAGCAAAACTGCTAACTAGTGATGTGTCGGTGGAAATGCTGTAAATTTACGGGAATTTCTCCACTGTTTACGAGTATCCCAGGGAAGCCGGAAGTTTTCCGATTATGAAATTACGATTATTTTCCCATTGTAAATTTTCGGAAAGTTTTCAACTATTAATTTACAAAATTTTTCTGAAATGAATACTACATGGGAATTTTCATGGGAAATCAATTTACATGGGAAATATACATTTCCATGTAGTTTTCAATTGTGAACTCGTGGGAATTTTGGTATTGTTAATATATGGGTAAGTTTTTTTTATGAATTTATGGAAATTTTCCTATAAATTCACGGGTCCCAATTATCTCTTTTGCTAAAGTTTTCGGAATATTCCCTATTAAATTCGGAATATTTTCGTAACCTTGGGTAAGTTTTAGTAATGGGAATTTATTAGAAAAAAATCCCGGTAAAGGCACATCACTACTGCTAATTACAAACTGAAATTTCAGTCTGATGAGAAAAGCAGGTAGAATAGGCACGTAATAAGAAGGAGAGACGAGTAATGTTAAATAATATATTTCTCTTATCGTAAACTTTTATTATTATCATTACGTATTTCAGCCACAGTCAGCCCTGGCTGGACATAGGCCTCACCCAAGGTTTTCCGGCAAGCAAAAGCCTGGATCCAGCGTTGGCCTGCGACCTTTTTCAGGTCATCTGACCGGGATTATGCGATACTTATTAAGTTTTATGCACAAATACATATATATATATATATATAAAAATATAAATTTGTATTTATTTATTTATTTACATTTGGGAAACATACAGTTATATAGTTGATATACATAATACATTTACAATACACTCAAACCAATTAAGTTTCCTCAGATTACTTTTACAAAAACAACGACAAGAACTAAAAATACTAAAATGAATACAATATGAAAATTTGGTAAACATAGAATAACTGGACTTTAATGACTTTTACAGTGAAGCGTTACGTGATTTAATATTACTTTTGAAAGAAGCGATAGTCAAATGGAAAATATCTACGTCATTATATTTAGAGTTGTAATTTTGGCAAGTGCGATATAAATAAGTATTCTTAACATAGTTAGTTTTGCAAAGGGGAATTGTATTTCAGCCATTAACCAACAGCTCTACATACTTCGTTGTTTTCAATTTCTTTAACATACATTTGAATTCTCGAATTTCCAAACTATGGAAATTAAACCTTGTAATGTGAAACTTGCAACATTTTTTCTAGTCGAAAAATCTAGTTTCAGACCGATAGATTTCAGTCAAAAGACCTCGGAGATTAGACTAGATAATACTAGCTGATGATTGCAACCAGATGATGTTGCGACCGAGACAACGCTGAGATGAGTGTTGCCGAATCCAAGATACGACGCCCACTCACCAGATGACATGAACCCATAATACTCTGTGGCTCCGTTGGGCCAGGGATTAAACCCGGTCATGGGTTCGATTCCCACGGGAAGCATATTTTATTTAGTTATTTCCAGCTAGGTTAGGACATTGCAGATTTGAATTACATAATTGTCTTTTAATAATGATGATTCCGTACTGCGAAAACCACGTCAGTAGCCTAAAGGTGGTTCTGAAAAACTCTGACACCAGGGTGTATAGGGTTGATTGTGACCCACTTGATAATAATAATTCTCCTATAATAATCAGACTAAGAGCAATTGTCTCTACTATGATTAAAATAAAATTGTTAGAAGCTTTTCATAATTACGGACACACAAAGCCAACAGAAGGTCATCAGTCTAAAATAAAGATTAATGTTGATGTACGGTCCAAAACGGAATCTGGGCGTTTTTGGATCAAAATGTAAACAATCTTTTATAGCTTTACAGTGAACTAGTAAAATAAAGATATATTCTGCGTGGGACGACATCTGTGAAGCTATGAGTCAATGAGTTATATTTTAAACAAATATATATAGCATTTAATGTACAATGGGCTACATAAAATAAAATTATACCACTGTTGTTATTATTCGTAGAGGCGTGTTCTTTGCTTACGCTTCAGAACTAAAGGTGCGCTTTTGACCATGCTACTAGATTTGGCAGTACTGATTATTACAATGCAGTGACTATCGTCTGACCTCAGTAACCATTTTTACAGGCTAATAAGGTGTGTTAGTGACCAACACTGTCATTTTTCAGACTGTCCTAAGGCAAGCCAAAGGCCTAACAATAATAAACGAGAGCCGTAGGGGCTTCACATTATTGCATGTAAATTATTTAGAAATAAAACTATTTTATTCAACAGCAAAATATTCCTGGAAAGCATTCAAAATATCGAAATGTTACCTTTTAATAAAAATAAGCAAATGAAAAATAACCGCCGTAGTCAGGAAAAATGCCAGGTCGTTCTGAGGATTTTACTACGCTTACTTTTTCATTATGAATAGTGTAGAATGATTTATAACCTGGCTGCTCCCAGGTATTTCATTTGTAATAAAAACGTAATTTTTCTTGATTTAATATTTAATCCGACCGCGCAAAATTATACACTGCAGTCATTCATAAGACTGTGCCATTCGTAAGACTATGTTAATTCATCTACTATTTTTAAAGTTTTACCTTCTTTTCCGATTGCTTCAGAGCCCACGGTTTTATTTTCTACTTTTCTCCTTCACACATTTTTATAATCCCTTCTTCATGTGAACTGTTACTAAAATTCGCAACCAGTTCGAAAGAGGTAAGCTTACAAGATTTTTTTATCCCTGTCCTTTAATCGCATTTCTGGAAGAGAGTAGTCTATTCTTAAGCCATACAATGTAGGCCTCCACAGGTTACCTATGATTACTAGCTAGTTATAGTCTTACAGATATAATACTATTGGTATACCTGATTGAGGTTTATTAGATTTGCTTGTCAATTACATTGTATAGACTGACGAGAATCCAATCATGAGATGTATTGTGTATGTATTCTCATGTCATACATATATGTAAGTAAATCAGAGAGGGATGCAAATTCCAAGACGTCTGTGCACTATGTGTATGATATGAGAACAATCGCTGGCTGTATGTTGGCAGGTTGGGATTATCATTATCAAAAATTGAAGATTTAGGTATTATGTTCGTAATTAAATCTAAGTTTGTTTACAAAACATGTGTTAGTTCTATAGTTAGTTAATGTAATATAATAATAAATAAATAAATAAAAAGTTATTGCTAAATTTAGACGGATTTATAGAGTGAAGCGTATAGTGAGCGTGTGAGAAACTTTTCGCATATACCTAGTTAGACAGTTTCTATTTTATCTATCTGATTATACATTTTATTTTGTAGACTTTATAAAGATTTTTCTAGAGTCATTATTATAACTGTCACTCTCGTGTTTGTAATTAATTTACCAGGTCAAAAGTCAAATATTTCGTCAGAAGGCCAGGATAAAATAAAATGGTAAAGATGGGAATCAGAAGGAAGGAGACTTTTTCCCATCGTTACCAAACAACTACATTCAAGCCGGGTCGGCAGCCGGTCGGTCATTCAATTATATAGAGTGAGCCTCCCCTATACAACTACCCAACGCAACCCCAACTTGATGTCACAACTTTTTCGGAACCGCCTTTCGGCCTTAGACTTTCCCCGACGATCTTAAATCGCTAAATAAAGTAAGAACCGAGCTTCTAACTCTAATATGAGCATAGTTATGTAGATAAGTTACTTAAGCTGTCATCTTTAATACTTAGCTCCACGAGATTCTGAATATAATAAACGGGTTTTACGTGACGTTTGTATGAAACGTGGATCAAGTAAGTAATAAGAGATTAGATGTGAATAAGTAAAGCCATGTAAAGTTAACAACTCATGTCTTATCTCAATAAAATCTATATTTTCAAACAATGTTATAAAATCTTATTGTAGGAATTTATTTCAGTAATAAAAATATCATACTCGTAGATATCCATGTAGGTACCACGTAGATCGTTCATAGGCGCTCACAAAATGACCATGTTCCATTGGTCTAATTTTCCTATAGAAAAATGTTTAAATATTGTAGAAAGGTTAGACAATAAATAGTCCTTCCATTGTAATAAGCAGTTTCTGTATCATATCATAAGAATTGCGAATTAACCAATTTAAAATATACTTATTTGTATAATATTATAAAAAGCGAGCCGAATTTTTCATTCCCAAAAATTAATTTAAAAAAAAATCTGGGTACAGGCAGCTGCAAAACTGCATGCATAATCTGCAATACAATGTTCTAAAAGTTATACATATAAATCTTCTCATGCGGGCGGCAAAGTCTATCCTTTATGTTTCGCATATGGGGAGAAAAAACTGATCATATATTTAACTGAACCCAGGTAGACCTAGAAAACGCCTGGATGATGAACAAAGACTGTGGTATAGCATTATTCTACTTGATAACCAACAATACACTATTAAGACAACAACATAGTCCTTGAAGACGCTTGAATAATTGATAACAGATGCGACCCGACACAATTTAACTGGATTATCCATATATGGATAATTATTAGGGACATGCTAATTGAGTGTTATTATGGTTTGTAAATATTAATTAAAATTAGGTCCTACAATAATAATACAAATAAATAAATAACTGAAAGCTCTCGTGGTTCCTAAACTAACACGTATTCGTCGAGATAAATAATGCTAAACACGATAGTTGATAAAATAAAATAAAAAATGTAAAATTAAATAAAATACTAATTTGGAGCATCGCTCGAGTTTGGTATACCTAAGTATCAAATAACGTCTTGGATGGATTTATATTTTACAGTCGCTCCAACTATAATAAAATAAAAATATTTTATACACTTTACAATTAAAAATCCTATGTGTTTTATTATTTTTCTTCATTTCCTACACAATGTTTCATCATATGATTTTTCTGTGCAATAAAGTTATTACAAACAAACAAACAATCATATGTTAAAACACATATGTATTTTAACTATAGATCAGACTAGAATCAAGAAGACTTTTTTCATTCCAATTAAGGCAAAAAAGCTTCAGATTCAGTAAACCAACAGTTGTTTTTCTGAAAACCGCAGCGAAGATTCCGAACTAGTGTGCGATTGTTTATTTCTTTCACTGCGGCACTGGAAATACCAGAACTGCTTTATATTTAGGGTTCTGTACATAATGTGTAAAAACATGTCCTTTTCCTAACCTTCAGTAGCAAAACAATGTCAAGAATGCTATTTTTGAAAGGTGTGACTCTCACAAAATCGGTGAGTTGAATAATTTTCGTTCGACGTCGAATGATTTTCGTTCGATCTCAAAAATAGGGCACCAGAAGCGTACTAAAGGTGCGTCTGTTTAATTTTCAGTCTCTTGAACCATGAAAGGTAGAGATATGAAATTTTCACTAATTAGGAACTTAATGCGATGTATCAAGTATTTATGTTGTCGCTACATTCTAAATGCGATTAAGCGAAATGCGAAATTAAATTAATTAAGTTTTTTTTTTGTTTCTTGATTCGTTATTTAAGAGTAGAGATTCTGAAATTATTTATTTATTATAATCTAGTTGTTTCCCGCAGCTCCGCCTGCGTCAAAAAGTAGCCTATGTTTGACCCCGGGTCTTCAACTATATTCACACCAAATTTCATCGAAATTCGTTCAGCGGTTTGGCCGTAAAGCCTAACAGACAGACAGCCAAAAAACTTACTTGAGATAAATATTAATTTTATTCGATTTTCTATAGCTAAGATAAAATATTATTAGGCTAAAAACATGCTTTGTTTTGGTTTTTAGGCTGCTAATATGGTATGTCAATACAAGTCGCACTTGGTCTGTTTATTTTTTTTTAGTTGTCAGCATTCTAACCAAAATTGGAGTTCCCTCCGCATTATTTAAAGTCACTTTATTAGTATCAGTCTCTTTTCATTATTCAGTATTTTCTAACAAAATCACTCACACCGTTTTACACATTAGAAAATACAATTAAATACTTTTACTTATAATTAAAAAATCCTGAATTTACAAAATCGTCTACTATAATCATATATCGTAACTTAGTACTTGAATATTTTGCAAGGTTTTTTCTTTTTCGTCATTATTTTCAAAGGAAACATATTCGCGTAGAGATAATTAAATATTTAAAGTTTTTTTTATGTAAAAAAAGAAAATAATCAAAACAAAACAACTTACTATTTAATCATTCATTCACCAGTCCCAACTTCTATTCACTGAATGAAACACGATAGCACACACACGAACTAAGTCTTGTCTTGACACTCACACATCACCATCACAGACATGCAGACCGAATGGCTGCCGGCAGGACACTGAACCACAGAGTATAGACTACCCTGAGCGATGAATAAGCGATGCCATGCCTGCTATGATGCCCCGCAACAAACCCAAAATATACTATACGTGCTCTTAGTATGACAATACGTTTTTCAGAGCGATTGATCAAGATTTCACCTGTTAGGTGCAGATGTGGTCCAAGATATTGCTCGCTGGTTATTTAATACCAAAGGTACGCAAGGTACAGGCATATAAATGTATCCGATAATATTTCAGCTGGTGGACATTGATGAAAATGTTTGGAAAAGGAATGGTTTGTTTTTGTGACTTTCACTTAAATATGTGAAAATGAAGAATATAGAACTAGTACGAAAGTGACGCAAAACTAGTATTCATATCCAGGAAGTTATTAGCCTACCTGTTATCTATGGCCAGTCTTTTAAAACACACGAATCAGACGATAGTATTCATTTGTTGTGACTTTCTGTAACCATGTACCTGTGTATTTTTAAGCAAATATTTTACTTGCCAAGCCTAAAACACATTTGGATTACTTTTAATACAAAAACTCACAAGTATTTATAATTGAATATTATTTTAACTCAAATCTTTTCTTTTTACTTAAAATTTGACGCGCCATTTTTTGTGGACACAAAGTAATGCATACAAAGTGTTCGATGACACTATAAGTAGTCATATCTTTAACAACATTTATTGTCTGTCGCAATTCTAAACATTTGGTATAGATACTCGTAGTAACATAAAGTAAGAATAGATTATGATACATTGACCCAATTGAACAATGACATTTATTTAGTGTTAGTTTAAAAATTGAATGATATAATCGCTCTGATGACCTGAGGTTCATACATCCGATATAAGACTTGCTTAATACATTACATTATTATTCTTCTATGGGAAGTTAGGTATTCCAAATACGGAGATAATTAAAAGTGTTACTTTTGCATTATTTATTTTCCTCGCTTTTTTATTCCTTCTCGTGGAATTTTATTTTTATGAAATGAAAATATGAATGCGTCAATGTTCTGTAAAGAAAAAAATCTGCGTTGCGTTCTTTTCAGTAAAGAAAAAACATTGAAAATATTTTATACGTAATTATATATAATGGCTTGTATTTTTTTTTTCGAATTTATTTATTCTTTATTAATGTAACAGTACTTCACACATATTTTTTTTTTAAATAATTTAGAGACAAGAATAGAGCCGAGTGAAGTGTTTATTGTGGTAAAACCACAGACATATAAGACGTAAACAGACGGAAGGTATGCTATTACTTAGCGTAGCACAAACACACACATGCAAAACTATGCAGCCTGGGCTGTATCTAGTCTAGGGTAAGTTGTTTACGATAATGCTTCCCATGATTTCAAGGAATGTATCAATGTTGTGTGGAGTGCATGATTTGAGATCATTTATACGGTATTCTACTCTATTATTTTTACTGTTCACCGATCCAACTACGTAGATTACAAAATGGCGTCACGGCCAAAAATTGCCACGCGTAGCTTAATATCTATGTGTGAGTGAATGTTGCTACAGGTGTAAAAAAGAGATATCGCCATATAAATCCGAATACGTGAGAAAAGGATAACAACAATTACTTGCTACATAAGTATAACTATTAACTTATGTTCCGTCTGTGTACGTCTTATATGTCTGTGGGTAAAACAAAGTTTAATAAATATGAAGTTATTTCACACAAGCTAGATTGAGTTAGTATTAGTTACAGAAATGCGGTCAGACTGCACAGAACTGAATGGGTAAAGTTTGTCAGATGGTGGTCAACATTTGTTTGCAGAATGCTTGAGGGTCTGAATGAGACTGTATATAGTTCTGGAATCTGGACTTTTCTGTATAGCTATGTCTAGAAAAATGGGGGTTGGATAAACTTGTTTATGAGTTTCCCTGTCTATTGTACATTTAAATCAAATAATAATTTAAATACTTGTAGCCCTATTTATAAAATGATTGAGAGAAAATCGTTCTATGCACCTTTGACTTTTCAAAAATAGCGCTTACCTACTTACGCAGTACTTTTAGTTAGAGTTAGGGGAAGAAGGGCGTCTTATCTCATGCTAATCACGCGTTAAAATAATGCTATAATTAGATAATTGGTATTGTAGGTTATATCATAACAATTTCTTCGCGGTAACCTCTTGTAAACTGAATTGACCAGCATAATAGTTTTAACAGAAAAATATTCCGTCAAATTCCCACACATCGACGTTCGTGGCGTACATGACTAGACTATCTCCTTTTCAAATATGTTTTTTATGTAGCATACGTGAAATGAGACCTTATGCTCAACAGGGCGCAGAAAAAGGTCTGTACTGATGTGTAGTCAGATAGTATCTGATAAGTTTCAAACAATTTTGAGACAGATTTAGGGCTTCTCAAGACATATCGAATGAGACTAAGGACGATAGGTTACTATGAAACCTGTATGCCCACGTCATTTTAAGATGACCTCAGGGTAAAGAACGGGTCATACCGAGAGAGACACGCCAAAGCTTAGTCGGATGACGTGCACTTTATTTTCTATGACAGTTAGGAAAGTAAAATAAGGTAGGAACTAGGAAGTTATAAAAGATTTATTTTTCCTCTTTAATACGCTACGATTGTAATTTTCAACGTGGCACACAAACGAGCCAAGTACCGACAAGTGCAGCATTTATTGCTCATAAGTAATAATTTAATCAATGTGACAAGAGCAATAAAGCTAATACAGCTTGCTGAAATGAAAAAAGCACCAACTGGGGAACCCCGTGAAATACTTATATATCACGTTACTGTTGTAAAGAAAGTTTAGAAACTCTGACATCAGGGTGTACGTACAGGGTTATTTTACCTTGTATTACATCTAAAAGTTTTCAGCATCAACCACTATACAGAGGTCCCGGTTCGATTCCCGATCAGGTCAAGATAGAATATGATCCGATTTGACATTTGTTTTAAATACAGTATCGCTAAGTTGGTACTCCATAACATACACCTGGAACTGGAACTTACTTTGGAACTAGATCAATTTGTGTAGGTATGTTTATTTATTTTATTCACTTCTGTACCTACCTATGCTTTTCACTAGCCCCAGTCACTTGACGTGAAACGCTCGGCCACTCGTGTCCGCTTGCCCGCTCGCCAAACCACTCTCATTACGACCTCCGCCAGTCGCCTGACTCTATGTCTACGTAAAACAATAAAACTGTATAAATACCGAATGAATCACTGACAAAGATAAGAACATTAAATCTTCGCTCAGTTATTAATAGATTAATGATTTAAATAAACTCTACCAACTATGCTCTACCAAGATCTGTTAATGAACTTAAGGATTATGTTTCAAAAATTACTTTTTTAATCAACAACATATGGGGTCTTCGAAAAGTTCGAGAACTAATCACCTGTCAAATTACTTAGTCGGTGTTTTTACATAGGTCTTTGTGCAAAGGTCGTCTGCTTGGGTAGGTCACTGTCACCTATTTCTTTCGACAAAAAGTTAAGTTTACATAAGTACCTAATTTGTAGGACAGTTAGATCAGATGGTCAGATGACCTGAAAAAGATCGCAGGTAAACGCTGAATGCAAAGCCGCTTCCAACCGGTCATTTTGGAAATCTTTAGAAGAGGCCCTTGTCCAGCAGTAGACTGTTCCCATTTTATAAAGGAGTTAAACCCAAGTAGTAAAAGCTTCTATTCATTACTTTGGTTGTAGATTCGTAGGAATAATGTGGGAAGATAGATACACTTTATTAATTTATTTATTTAACTTTATTACATAATTGTAAATGGCGGACTTAAAGCCTGAGGCTTTATCTACCAGTCAACCAAATGGGCGATGCTGAGAAAGTTAAGCGGTAAGACAATGTAAAATAACAAGCTGTAATGGAGATCCATAAGAAATATTACGTATTATTATTGTACCAATAACAAAATTAAAATTAAAAGAAACACATTTAGAAAATTGAGTACAAAGGCGGACTTATCGCTATTGCAATTTCTTCCAGCCAACCTTTGGGTAGATAGGATAAAAAGTAAAATTTCAAGAGAGTTTGTTTAGTAGATGAAGCGTGAAGTCAGTACACATACTTTCGCTTTTAATATTATTTAGGATATTACCTTTTCATGAATGGATCGATATCATGATACAAACATTGCACTGCTTTAGTGCGTAAGCTATTTGTGTCGCTAAATATCGAACTATTTCTGAGTGAAGGTAACGCTAACCAGAACAAACATAAAGAACCACATGAGTAAATATGATTATTTATTTAAGCTTTATTTGCACAATACAAAAATTTGTACAAATGGTGGAATTATTGACATGTCAATGATTAATCGCTTCGCGAAAAGTTGCATTCGGAAATTCATACAAAATTAAGCTGCTATGAGCACCGAACAAATACGGGTACAAAGGCATTTTGCAAACTCTAACCGATTCCTATAAAAAAACAGAACTAATAATTATTTTACTTCAATAGCTGATCCCAAGGATAGATTACTCAAGGAAAATTTGAGAACAAGCAGGCGAAGGGTTTTATGAAAAATCACAAAATAGTACGCAACTTATTTCCCTGTGCACACCTTTATAATCTATAAATCTACATTTCTTTAAATTTATCTGCATCTTCTCTCATGAGGTACGGAATAGAGTAAAAACGACATACAATAACACCATAAATCAGACTCTCGTGCAAGTAGAATATGAACTGGTCTGACATGGGATAGATAGATAGATGAGATCAATTGTGAAGATCTTTCTGTTCCGTTATTCACTCATGGGTCCACAGTGACGTAAAATTGCAGAGATGACATCATACACCAATCATACATTTGTCACATTTACAAACAGTATCTTTCGTGTTCTCAAAATACCACATCTTAAAACACCTATGTATGTATCATATCTTCACATCAAATTCTCAACTTTAACAAATAGATAAAATCTTCTGCATTATTTGGTTTTTCTGTACAAAAGAGCGAGATGTACTATAATGGATAGGTACTGTTGAACATACCTTGGGTTACCCTCAATCTGGAACTAGCTGCGCCGGCTAACCGTTTTTTACTAGGTTGATGATACAAAAAACCTTTGGCTTTAAGTCCGCCTTTTACATTATTGTCATGAAGTTAAATAAATAAATAAGTAGGTACCAAGATTACTGTAAATTTGGGTGTTACGGAAATGAAGATGCTGAGCTGGATTTGCAGAGTGTCGCGGGAAGACCGCATAAGAAACTCCCGCATTCGGGGTAGACTTCATGTCCGTGATATAGCGGATAAGCTTCAAGAAAATCGCCAGCGATGGTACGGCCATGTCTTACGAAAACTGGCAACATACATTGGGAACCTGCGTCTGGCCATGCCGCCTCCGCTGGGGCCTGGTAGAAGAGGCGCGCTCAAGAAGAGTTGTCTTGACGTCGCAAAGCTGGATATGCGTGCTAACGGACTAACTGTCAGGGATGCCGAAGACCGGGCGAAGTGGAGACGCAAAAGTAGGAAAGCGGACCCTGGGCTCCGAAGGAAACAGCTGAGGATGCAACCGGGAAGGCGCTAAGATGATGATGATAAATATTTCTGCAATTTTACAATACCGACAACAGTGACTATCGCAACATTTTTCGTACAATTCCAGTTGCCAACGATATTGGAAACAGTAAATCTCATCGATTCAGAAATGAGACAGTTCAATAGCTCTACATAGAATTCCAGGGTTCGATATTGCCTTTTTATCACACCAGGGGGCGTCTTCCAGACGTAGAAAAATATTGCCTTTTTTTCTCAACCAATTTGATAAAAATTACAGCATTAAGCACTTATATATCTTTAGAAATCTGATATAACAGTTAGATTATTATACAACATGAAAAAATTCTATAACTATGTATTTTTAACAATAATTTAGTCCTGATGCTTAATTTGTTTTTCTCTTACTAAATCAACAGCATAATTGTTGAATTTATTTCTTCTTTTAGAATGAGTAGCAGAACAAAACAAAACTAAGTATACCCATAATTTATTTAACTAAAAACAAGAGTTAGGTCAATATTAACTAGTTCTGAAGAAATTAATGAATACATTACTAGGGACCATTTTTGCTTTTCATTCTAGAAATGTTAAGATGTAGGTACTTTACACAAATATTTATAATATTCTACTTATTTACTTTTAATCCACTTTAGTCAATAGCGCATAATTCATATTTGTTTCATGTTCAAATATTTTCGCGCATATATTATTTGTAAGATTTTACAGCTCTGGGTATGCTACATTCCAATAAAAAAATTCGAGTTAAATGACAGCATAGTAGCTAAACAGACCTACGGCCGTTACCTTAGAATGTAAAAAAATATTAAAGAACATGTTGACTTATTCACTGCACTAGTAAAAAACAACAGGTCACTTACATAAAAAGGTGTAATAAAATGTAACTCTTTTAATAGTAGAAATTCGATTATTGAACAGAAAGATGTTTTACGCTCTTTCTTATGGTTACAAGCTTGTTTCGATCAAACAATGATATGATTAAAATTTTGGAATAAAACATTTAAATTTTTGAGATGTGGCCTTTTTTGAAAATACAAATGTGTTTTAGAGAAAAACATTATAAACTAAAAGGACTTGTGTGCTTCTAGATGTCTTTGGATTACAGTTACCAATAAAATGACTTTTGGCGGGAAGCTGAAAAGAGCAGTTTCGGCGCTGTATTTTATTTTCTATAAATTGTGTTTTTTTGAGTGTTTGTGCATAATAATGGTGGATTAATTTTCGCAAAGTGTTCGATAGTTAACGTGAGTGTTGGGAAGTGATACAGTGTTTGATTTATGTGATTTTCATGCTTGTTGCCAAAAGTTCCTAGTAATCGCTAAGTGCAGTTTCTACCACTTCACTTAGCCTGATTCTTCTGACTAGACTTGACTACCGATTAGACTTTTAAACTTGACTAGGACTTGACGAAACCACACTGTAGGACTGAAGACGATTTAAAAATTAAGAAGGGCTATAAAGGACTGTATCCAATGCCGTAAAACACATAACTAAAAAAAATAAATAAACCAATAAAATAATATAAACAAGTAGTAGATATTCAAAATGCGCATTGATTGATATAACGACCCAAAATTATTGTAAGTAAAAATGACAATAATGGTAAAAAACTAAATATTAAAATTTTGAGATGCGACTGTTTTATTCTAAAGTAGCGACCTGGTAACACTGAGCAGTAAGGACGGCAAAGATCGGCCTCTAAGCGCTGCAATCACGGTCACGTCAGTCTAATTGGGTATTCAACTAAAATTATTTTTATCATTCATATGAAACATTTCACTATCAGAAATCGAAAACAGAAAGATTTTTTTAAATCCGTTCTTTAATAAGTAACTTATAAGCCTTTGAAATTCGATGGAAGGGCAAACTGCCAAAAAACAAGAAAAGGATGCACTGTGTGTGCAGTGACGTCACTGCCACTTAGTTTCGTGCGTGCAATAGAGATAGCAAGTCGTCACCACCACCCTCCCACTTTTCTTCTTGAAAAAACTTTAAAATCCAATTACTGCCTTAATTAACAACCAATTGTGTTGATGGTTTCAGAATCGGTTACTTTTTAGTGTACATATTGTGTCGTATGCAAATATTGCCCGAGTATGAATACAATCAAGTAGCCTATTACACCCATCTTTTCATCGGAGGTTATTAAAATAATATTTTCATTACCGGTAGGTACTTATTACTTCTATGATACATAGACCCTACAACTACAACTGGACTTTTTTTAATCCAAATCTGAAAATATCAAATCGAGAACTGGCAGCTTAGAATCTATTTTAATTTTGAAATTTTCGATTCTGTACTAAATTGTCAAGACAATCCAGTATCATAAAATTCGTTGTAAGAAACACATCTAAATACCAAAAAAATATTCAATTTCGAAACTTTTAAAAATATTAGTTTATTTCCTGTCTACTCAAGCAAAATGTAAGTTCTTTTTTATTTAAGCTGTTTTTTTAGAATATACAGAAGTTTCTAGAAATATATGGATAAAGAGGAGTACGCAGAGAAATCTGGATCGGGCGGGCTGGCTGGATCCTTTTGACCAGAAAGTAGGTCTCCTACCTGGTCTGTTACTTTCTGTAGTAGTGAGAACTGCGAAAATGTACCCTGCTTCTCCTTTGGACTATTTACCAACAGTCAACGCAAGCAGCATAGCATGCAACGTAGGTAATTATGAAATTCTTTTTGACGACTATCATTTATTTCAAGGAGTTGACCAATAAGTCCCTTAAAGGCTTATCCGCACACAACAATGCCGACACGTGACCGACAGTTCCGTGATGTGCTATTCATACATGTCAGTACCGACCGACATTGACGCGTACAGCGAGTTTCCAACAGTTTAACGTAAAAATGCCTCGATATTCAAGATCACAAGCAGCGATTGCTTAAATATTAGATGAAAACGAAGAAATTTATGTGAGAAGGCAATGGGTTCATAATGGGTGGAGTTAAAATTAAAATAAATTTATTATCCATATATTTTCTATGTGAAAGGTCATAGACGTACACGGACCAATTCAATCAACTTTTCGTCGTCCATCTTGAAATACTGCGACCGTGTCAGGCAAAATATTGTCCGCTAGAAATTCACATCGGATCACTGCGAGCGTCGGCGGAGCACTGACACCACTAAACATCAGTCACTGACGAGTAAGAGTACGGATAGCGTCGTACAAAATGTATGCTACAATATCATTTTTCGCTGACACTGATGGTTAAGTTACTGACCGGCACGTGCCAGCACTGTTGTGTGCGGATAGGCCTTAAAGCTTTCAATATTTTAATAGGTCGTCTTATATAATATATATAATATAATATTAAATATAATAATAGGTCGTCGTCGTGTCCAGCCGCTTATGGATCTACTCGTATACGAAGCCACTGACAATGCCTTGTTAGAAGTTTCGGTCATCTCAAGTTTTCCAGAGTAGACTCGCTAAGAAAATTAATCAAATGATTATCATTTTGATTTTTTCCAGGTGTGGAGGATGCTGTGGAGGCCCCTGCTGCGGCCCTTGCTGCGGCGGTTGCTGCTGCCCCAACATAACCATCTACACGTGCTGTACCAAGATCTGCTAACTCGCGACAGTCAGATGGAGCCCTAGCCTGCAGCAAGTTGGATCAAGGAGACTCCCTCGACCATGGCCTGCTTCATCGGAAGGGCCCTTAGTTTAGGATTGTATTGGACTGTCGTGTTATTATTCCTGGATGTAAAATAAGTGCTCATTGTCCTGTCTTCTACTTTATATTTTGTGGAAATAAAGTAATTTAAGCATATATATGCCTACTAATTATTCATTTTTAAATTTCCTTGGTCAGGAACTGACTAGTGCCTAATAAACAATCATTCCCATTAGTTCCAGTACTGAAGTTCCCCCATTGAACTACTGGGTATACACTCAGTACTGTTACGCTTTCACGGCCAAGCCGCTGAACGGATTTTGATGAAATTTGGTATAAATATATAGTTGAAAACCCGGGGTCAAACATAGGCTACTTTTTGACACAGGCTGAGCTGCGGGAAACAGCTAGTTCACTATAATATAGGATATCAAAGAGTAACCAAAAGTTAATGGTTTTGTTATTATTAGCGTAATAAACTTTCCACGTGAGGGTCCTTTTTGAACGGAGATTCCACAATTTTTGTTTGGCATTATATTACATTTTGGCGTAAAGACTTTTTCTTTAGTGTCCTAAGTTTATCCGGTACAAGTGGACCCTCAATCCTCTGTGTGGACTGAGTTGTGTTATAAAAATAGTGTTTAAATTGTGATTACTTTGAACCAGCATTAGCAATTAAAACATCACTCAGAGTTAGCACTGTACAGTAACTAAAAATAAATGTGGATAAAACGAAAGTATTGTCACCCTTACGTTACGTAATAGTCAATTTCAGAATATATTAAAATTTGTAGTTTTACAAGAAATAATATCAATTTGTAGCACATTTTTTTCTACAAAATAAGATAATTTTGTGTTTTTCTTAGCCATCATACGTTAAGCGAAACAAAACGAAAACAAAAAAGGGGTAAGTGGTGGTGTGAGGGTCCGAATTTTAACAAGGTGATATAATTTTCAACCAACGTGATATCGTGTTCTGATCACAAAATTTCACAATTTATTTACAATAGTATAGGATTTCAAAGAGTAACCAAAAGTTAATGGTTTTGTTATTATTAGCGTAATAAACTTTCCTCTTGAGGGTCCATTTTGAACGGAGATATAGAAAATAATACAATGTTTTTGCTATAATATCTTGTTTCCACAATTTTTGTTTGGCATTATCTTACATTTTGGCGTAAAGACTTTCTTTAGTGCCCTTAGTTTATCCAGTACAAGTGGACCCTCTATCCTTTGTGTGGAGTGAGAGGGTCCAACTTTAAATCCCATAACTCGCTTATTTGATTTTCACAAAATCTAGTTCCACAATTCTTTGGGAATGTTCACTAAATCCTAAGCATATTTTCAAAGAATTCTGAGAGTGGCCCTCAAGAGCACACGCATATGGTCGTAAGTCATCGCTGGTCGCTAGTCGCCCCCGCACACTGCACTGGTTTTTAGTAGCAGAAAGTCTATGCTAGTCTGTGCGACCGAAATCGCGCGAGATCGCTAGCACGCTGCATGAGCCCTAACAGACCGGAGGCTTTATGTACCGTTTATGTCAGGCTTTATGGGTTCCAGACTAAATATCGAAGACATAGAAAATCAGTCATTTTGGGAGAAGTTCTTTTCGAAGTACGTACTTTATGTGGATCAGTACATTTTGACATTCAGACCTAACCACCTCTTTATGTGGATCAGTACATTTTGACATTCAGACCTAACCACCCCAAAGGTGTCGAGAAAAGGGCATGCGCTGAGACTGAATTTGAGCCCAGTGTAGTAGTGCTTAGAAATTTGATATTGTACGAGTGAGTGAAGAAATAAAGGGAAGATTAATGAAAGAATATATACGCTTAAATTACTTTATTTTCACAACAGTAAACAGACATTAGCACTTAGGAAAATCCAGGAACGCTTTAGACAGCGATAACACAACGGTCTTTTACAATCCAGAACTAAGGGCCCTTCCGATGCAGCAGGCCATGGTCGAGGGAGTCTCCTGGATCCAACTTGCTGCAGGCTAGGGCTCCGTCTAACTGTCGCGAGTTAGCAGATCTTGGTACAGCACGTGTAGATGGTTATGTTGGGGCAGCAGCAACCGCCGCAGCAAGGGCCGCAGCAGGGGCCTCCACAGCATCCTCCACACCTGAAAACCAAAATTTGTTTAAAGCATCTAATAAATATGGTAACATTGTTTTAAGTGCCTACTTGCCCATAGAAATCTCGATGCCCCTAGAACTTTACTTTCAATAGGTAGCAAACATCAAACTGCAACCAAATTACTATATGTACATGTATGACCCGCGGCTGGTCGAAGCATACACTCGGGATGCTGGTAAGATCTTGCTTCTAAGAGCAATCCAAGACGAGTACTTTTATTACTATGAAAAATCCGGTCTGTTTCACAACTCCCATTAATCCAGTCCCATGATGGGGACAAGTGGGATTTAAGCCATCTGATGAAACTAAAATCACAGGAGGAGGCGCCGATGTTTGAAGAGTACTTTTGCAGCCTCTGCATATGATAGAGAAGCTGCATAGCTACATACGTACACAGATAGGTAAATAATCATTTTTACTTACATGATTATGAAGTTTTGGTTTTAAAGCACGGGTAAAACGAATAGAAATGTGATAGTAAAAATAAACCAATATTTTTAAGAATTTTCAAAGTTGAAATTTTTTTTTTTGTATTTTTAGAATGATGTGTTTCTAACGAAGAATTTCAATAAACTGATTCAATTGACTTTTTCTTGGACGAAATAGAAAAATTCAAAATTAGAACAGAAAATATTACAGAATATTGTTTTGTGCCAGTATTTTTTCATAATAATATACAACAATCTCAATGTCCCGTTGTTCTTATTCATTATTCTTTGCTTTTTTTTTTATGCGAAGCAATGAATTTCAATTGATAGAATAAACTTGATTTTAAGTACCATATTATTTATTATGAAAGACGCTGACATTGTAAATGTGAACTCTACCAGTTATTTTAGAGTTCCGTACCCAAAGGCCCTTTTTCTGATACTTCGCTGTCTGTCGCATCTGTCCGTCTGTCACCCACCAAACTATATCTCATGAACCGTAGTTCGACAGCTAAAATTTTTAAAGATGATGTATTTCTTTTGGCGCTATTACAACAAATACAAAAAACTAGAATAAAATCAATATTTAAGAGGAGCCCTCTTAAATATTGATTCTATACAACAAACGTGATGGTTTTTTTGCTGTTTTTATAGATATAGAACCCTTCGTGCGTGATTCCGACTCGCACTTAACCGGTTATTATTAGTTATCAGCATCCTTTACAAAAATGTGGCAAATATCAAATAACGACTTCCACTTTTGACTCTCTTTTAATTTTCTTTTAAAATGAGACCAGACTGACTGTTATATTAAGGTTACATTGGAGAGAGAGAGAGAGAGAGAAAGAGAGAGAGAGAGAGAGTGATCTCTATATTTTACAAAAATAATTTCCACCAGATTTTTTTGTGTGTAGGCAAAATATTATGTACTTACAATAATCGCAACAACAATTTGAACCTATGGAGGAAAGGTGGCCTGGACTTATAGCCCTTGCTCGCACTTTGCAATCTATAATCGTTCAAAGCTTTTCCGGTGTGAATCGAACCAATGACCTTCTGGTCTAAGGCAAATGCTTTGGCCACTACACTACGGAGGCAGTTCAATTTAACAAAAATAAGTCTACGTTGCATAATGAGACACAAAATGTAATTATTTCATAAAGTTCAAAAAATATATGAGTGAAGTCGCAGAACTATGTATGTCTACGAGTACTAGAAGAAAACTTCTTTCAATTCTATTTAGAAATACTGGCTGGTATCAACAAAAATAATTGAATTCAGAACGATAGCTCAGAGCAGCCAAGTGCGACTCATTCGCCGAGTTAGAGTTCCGTAGAGTTTTATTACCAATCTACCCAATAGATACAGGAAAAGTTAATGGTTTAAAAATAATGTTGACGTTCATGGACTAATCGATTATTGGTTAAAAGTTTCAGTGTCAATAGGTAGTCTTTAATAGTAATTCTTTTTATTCATTGTTCTTCTTCTCGGCTTCATAATGAAAAATAACTATTCTCAAGTCAAAATGTCGACAGCGTTTGACCATTGATAAGTATAAAAGTGACAAATATTATTACCGATTTTATCTTACTACTTTGTTATCAAAATTCATAATATGATGTAAGTATTTATCTGCCATGACTCATATTCTAGTTTCCAAAAACGAAGGATCCGAACTCCATGACAGACAGACTAACAAATGAGTTTGACTAAATAATTCCTTGTTCTAATACGGAATCCTAAAAATTCTGCGTGCATAGTCTAGTGCAAACGCCCGCTTTTTAACCTCCAACAAAAAAAGAGAGTTCCTTTATGTTTTACGTTTGGTATCTGTGTTGTGTGTGTGTGTGGTATATTTCTAATTTGTGCCTGTGTGTCTGTCCGTGGCATGACGTCAAAACGGATGCGCCAATTTTGATGCAATTTTCTTTTGTTTAAAGGCTGATTTAATAGAAATGATTCTTAGGTTTTTAAGGAGATCGGTTCAGACTTTAAAAAAATTAATAATCTTATTTATTTTTCAAGTTTAGATGAATTTTATTTTATTTTTATTGTACAAATTACCAACTGTAAGGCACAATGGCCGTACTTTATGCTATAAGCATTATTAGCTAACAGTCAACCTTTCGTTAAATCAGGGCGCCAGGGACGGAGTTGATCGAATCTAGTATCCTACTGGATCCTTTACCTAACAAGAAAAACTTCACATAAAAACTCCTCCAGCCTTCCTGCCGGTAGATAATTACCTCAATTAACGTGATCTAGGTTACCCAACCAGTAGTGCCTTAAACTGGTATACACTTAGACAATGTTTATGTAGGAGTAATGGCAGCATTGACAGGTGAACGATTAGCATTCGATCCGCTTGATGCAGCTGTTCATTCGGCTATTTTAGTAAATCTAGGGTATATTTTAAAAAGCATTAAATGTTAAAAAATACCGAGCATCGACCTCTCTTTGGGCAAACTTGAGCTTTATGAGCCATAGTCAGGGACCACATTTCCAGACCAGATTGTCCTGACCTGAAAAAGGTCGCAGGCAATCGCTGGATGCAGGCCGCTTCCAACCGGTCATTTTGGAAATTATTAAGCCCATGTCCACAAGTGGACTGACTGCGGTTAAAATTAGATTTTTGATGTGATAAATGATGATGAAGAAGACGTCGTCGAATATGCTGAACTCATTTAGATCGAGTGAAGTGAGGTGACTCGTGAGTGTCGGATTTATTAGTACCACCTCTGGGCCTTTTGGGACATCGATCTTGTAACGATATGCCCCTTCTGTTCCTTGATCGTCTATCTATCTGTCTGTAAGACTTTCACGGCTAAACCACTGGATCTATTTTTATGAAATTCGGTATGGATATAGTCGAAGACACGCGGTCAAACATAGGCATAAACATACATTTTGACGCGAATCGCGGGAAACAGCTAGCTTACAAAATGATTGAACTAATCTAACATTGTACGGTTATAATATCAGTTCAAAAACTAGTTTTCTGGCTATTCTAACAAAATAAACTACTAAAATATGTATACTCAGCAGTAGTAAAGACGAAAACAGTGTTCCAATCTTCACTGTGACGTAATCCTGGATTTTCCTGGATTTGAACGTCAAAAATATTGCAAGAAACAATAAATCTGATCAACACTTGGTTTTCATTCGAGCGCTACAGAAACATCAATACTAAAATTTATCTTTGAAATTCCAGTTGAATAGTTACATACGGAAGCTGTGATTTATTATTTTCGCTTTGGATACGTCTGAATAATAAAAGTTTAATTTATAGTCGATAGGCTGTGTCAAATGTCTTTAAAGCAGCCTGAAAATTTGACATAGTTGGCCACTAACAGAGAGTTTTTTTGTTAAAGTACTGAGTAGACAAATAGGCATACGGCCCCTTCTGATGGGTAAGTGGTTTCCGTAGCCTATTGACGGCTGCAATACCAAGAACGTTGCCGAACTCAAAGGATTTTTTTACACTCTTCTTCAAGGCTTTCATGTGCTCACTTTTCAATTTTTAGCTTCATTTCAAAACTTATGTATTCCTTAGTCATGACTCAAATTCGACGGTAATGGAGGCCAAGCGCTATGTTTCAGATTTCTATCTCACCTAAAACCTAGCTTACGGGATTTTTATATGATCCGGCAGGCCGATCGCGCTAATTTTAATGATATTACTAAGACTAAACAACTATCAAGAAGGTTTTTTATGGTGAGCCGAATGGTTTTATTTCGACTCACTCTAGGTGTGTTATTCTATACGACAAGGAACTCGATGCCGGAATCTCTCTGAAACTCACAAAGCTCAGTTTACTGCCAATAAAATTGTAATATACCTCAATATAAAATATCTGTCCCTGTTCCCGTGGGATAAACCAGCTTTGTCTAAATAAGATTACCAGGAGAGTAACTTTATAGCGTCGCAGAGATTTCTCGGCAATAAAGTGAAGCACTAGATCATGATAAAGTTAGTGGAGGAACGTAAGTAACCAGATATTGCTTTTAAACGAAAGTAACAATCACTTTTCAGCATAAAAAACGGCTAGGTTGCATTTTCTTTAGCCTTAAAGTTCCACTGCTGGGAAAATGCCTCTCTTCTTCCATGAATCTCTATCCTTCGTAAATTGTTTGTCAAAATCATTTTTGGTCATCTATCCAGCTTGTTCATGACCTCTCAACTTAAATTTTAGCTTCTATTGAGGCTTGATTTACAAAGGTCCATTTAAACTGACCCTAATGCCGCGCGATTGGCGGAAGGCCCACAGAAATAAGAATCGGTGCCGTAGCATGTGCTAAAGTTAACTGGCCTGCTAATGACACTTCGATATATTTTAATTTCTGTGGGCGGTCAAGTCGCGCGGGATTCGCGTCAGTTTGAATGGACCTTTAAGACTTTCACGGACAGTCAAGAAAATAACAATGGCACTCAATTGTTATCTACGTCGAGAGACGTTACTGTCCGCGAAAGTGTTAACAATTTCACGAAAGATTGCCTGGAAGAAATTGCTATGGCGATAAGGCCGCCTTTTGCGTATGGGTTTATATATTTTCATTGCTTGTATTTGATAAATGTTTCCTTATGTGTAATATTTTTTTTGTATTGTTTAATACAATCTTGCGAAACTAGAAAAGGCATTTCTTCCGTGTGCCCTAGTATAAGCCCTATTTATAGTTTAGCACCAGCAATCAAGTTTTATAGTTATGGTCTCAATACGAACTCATAAAGTCCATTTGGCTTTCGTTGCGACATTTTCATAATGCCGGCGTTAATATTAGCATAATGGTTACTATGATTAAGAGATTTTATTTAAAAGCCCGCGCAAAATAAAATAAAGAACGATTATTAGCTAGAATGTGATCTAGAATTTTTGAGCATGTGAAGTCGGATGATTTTCGTTCTGTATCGGATTATTTTCATTCGACTTATAATCGACGAGTCGAAAAATTTTCAATGGACTCAACTATTTTACACACCTTTTTTTTTTTTTTTTTTTTTTTCGTGTGGAAAAGGCCTTCGCCTACCACCCAGCCAATGAACGGGAAGCTGGGTGGTTATGTGGGACTTGGACCCACTAAAAACCACACGGTGTCAATCGCCTACCGCGTATTGCCGGAACCGTGTTTTCTTATGCTCCACAGCACCGGCGCGGCGGCCGCTACCACGGCGGCCTCGGCTCGGCCACTCTTCGGAGTGGCCTGCGGGTGCCCGTCGGGCCTCCTCTTCCCGCGAGGGTAAAGGCGCGCTTGACACGGACGCGCCTTTCAACCCAAGGCTTTTGGTCGGGCAACGGAATCCCATTTGTTCCGGTGCCCGGCCAACCTCACTATGTGGGCTGCAGGTGCAGGCCGTAGGCCCGCCGTCTGCGCCCTGTGCGTCTCCGGCGGATGGGAAGGTCAGAGGATTGCTCCCTTTCCCTCTCCGCCTCCTCTTTGCGGGCCATGATGCTTTCGGCAAAGGCCTGCACCGCTGTCCACGACGTCTCACTTTCGACCATACACTGGATGACAGTCGAAAGCGAGAGGTCGTCCCCCAATTGCGATCGTAGCGCACCTCTGTCCACAACCCATGCTGGGCAGTGTTCCAACGTATGTTGGGCATCTTCATCCGGGCAGCCGTCACAGTGGTGGCAAGCCGCCGTCGGCTCTCTACCTGCGATGCGACACAGATACCCCCCAAAACAGCCGTGTCCAGAGAGTAGCTGTGTCAGTCGGAATGTCAGCCGACCATGCCTTCTCGTCAACCACTGATCCAGAACCGGACGGACCGCCTCAATAGTTCGATGCCCAGCAGTGGGTTGCTCTAACCTCTGCGCCCATTCGCTTTTGGCAATCTGGCGCAACACCCTTTGTTGTCCCGCTATTTCGCTTGGGGCCGGTGTATGACCCCGGGTTAGAGCCCTCTCGCGCCAAATAAATAATGACGCAATAATTCTGGCCTCTAAGTCCCAGGGCATGGAACCGGCCAATATACTTGCCGCCTCGAAGGAGATCGTGCGGTAACCTCTGATGGCCATGACCCTTTGTGGCCCTCGCAGTAGGGCAATAGTCTTCCTATTGAGATCTTCCGCCCATACTGGAGCACCATACATAGCTATTGATCGCACGACCCCCATATATAAGCGTCTGCAGGACAACTCTGGACCACCTAAATTAGGAAGTAGCTGCTCCAGAGCCCCGGCTGCCTTCAGAACCTTCGGTCCAAGTTCGGCGAAGTGTGCGCCAAAGTTCCATCTGCCGTCAAGGACGACGCCCAAGTATCGCATCGTCGGCTTGACGGCAATCTGGACACCACCTACGGATAGACTCGAGTTTGGAGGTGGAGCCCTCCGAGGGCCATGAAAACATAGCGCCTCGGATTTATTTAGAGCCACCTCCAATCCCAGCCGTCGAATTCGGCCAACTACTTGCGCCACTCCTGCGGTGGCAAGGGTTGCCGCCTCGTGAAATGTGGTGCCACGGGCAGTCACCAGTGTGTCGTCGGCGTAACATATTACCCCGACTCCCGAGGGGTTGGCCCCCCGCAGCACCCAGTCGTAACCTATGTTCCACAGGAGTGGGCCAAGAACTGACCCTTGCGGGACACCACACGACATCCTCCTTTCACTCCAGCCGTTTTGAACGGGGAAGATTATTCGTCTAGCCGAGAGGTAGTCCTCGATTATGCGGTAAAGATAATCGGGCACTCCGTGGTATCGAAGTGCTTCGAGAATACATGCCCAGGGCAGAGTATTAAAGGCATTGGCTATATCCAAGGATACCACCACGACCACTTCACCCTGAGCTACCGCTTCCTCCGCTATGGACCTCACTCTCAGGATGGCGTGGACGGTTGACCTTCTCCTACGGAAACCGTATTGAGCGTCCGCCAGGTCAGGACCCACCATCTCTAGGTGCTTCACGAGGCGGTTAGCAGTGATTCTTTCTAGCAATTTGCCCGCCTCGTCAAGCACCACTATAGGACGGAAACCTGACGGACAGTCCGCCGGCCGCCCCTCCTTTCTGAGTAGGACCAGTCTACCAACCTTCCACGCCTCAGGGAAACTTCCCCGTTCAAAACAGGCATTATAGAGGCATCTCAGCCGTTCCCCTAATTCCTCCAAGGCAAGAAAGAGCGCCCGAACTGGCACTCCATCAGGACCCGGAGCAGTGTTTTTAGACCGCAGTCTGTCTACGGCGTCACTGAACTCCTCACGGGTAATGGCATCCACTTCACCCACTTGCAGAGGAGAAACATTTCTCCGCGCAAGCGTTGGGGGCACCATGTTGGGTGGCACAAGCTCAGCTCTATATGGGAACAGAGCAGTGACCACCTCCTCCACAAACTGCGGTTGAAGGGTGCAAGTGAGCGGGGCGGCATATGGGCGAATCTTTTTACGTATTAGCCGATATGGCCGACCCCACGGGTCCCGATCGAGCGCTGCCATTAGCTCCTCTCTTGCCGCATCTTTGGCTGAGGCAATAGCAGCCTTAAGCGAGCTCTTCGCCTCCAGCAGTGCTGAGCGTAATGCAGCTTCTTCAGCATCGTTCCGGCGCCGTCTCCTACGGTATCGGGCATATTGGCGTCGAGCTGAGACACATGCTTCACGAAGTTCCGTGAGCTGTGGTGTCCACCAATACACCCACCTTTTGGGAGGACGCGTACTGGACCGGGGCATTGACGCATCACAGATAGCAGTCATGGCACCCCGGAACCACACAGTCTCGTCCTCAACCACCATTTCGGTTTCCGGCGCACGGAGCCAACTCTGCACTATGGCTGCCTCTACCAGCAATTCTCTGTCGAGACGCTTAGCTTGCCACCTAGGGCCCATCTCACCCGGGGTTGAGTTAAGGCCGCTCGAATCAACTGAGGGCGAGGAGAGATCAAATCGTATGTAACGATGATCAGATAGCTTCTCCACGCCCTCTAACACATTCCAGCCATAGATACGTCGCGCAACGGCAGGGGTAGCGAACGTAATGTCCACTATTGAGTTACCCTGCCATCGCACACACGTAGGTTCCGTCCCCCGGTTAAGCACTGTTAGCCCCACGGTGATGAGCCACTCTTCAAGAGCTTCGCCTCGCGCGCAGGTTGCTGGACATCCCCAGGCCATGGACTTGGCGTTGAGATCCCCAGCAACCACAACTGGACGAGGGTAGCTCCTGTGTACCAGCGCCTCGACATGGGCCAGGAACACTTCAAATTCGCAGAGTGGTCGGTTGGGTGAAAAATAAACTCCAACAACGACCACACCGCCCAGCATGGCAGAGGCGAATCCATGACCACGCACTGTTCACTGGAGGCGAAGAGCTCGCCGACGAAATGATTGCCACCTGGGAATCATGATCTCCCACCCAATTTTCCCTGGGAGGAATAAAGTATGGCTCAGCCACCACCGCCACATCTATCAACCACTGTGCCATACTTTGACAAAGAAGATCCTGTGCCCTAGCACAGTGGTTGATATTCGCCTGCAGAAATTTTTGAGCCATAAATTATGTGATGGCCCCGGTTTCCATCTCCTCCGGCTGGGCCGGTTGGTCAGGTAGCGAGCGGGCCGTAGCCGCAGTCGCACCATGCCTTGCCTTCCTTTTGCGACCCGGCCTGGATGCCGGGCATACTTTGCTGCCAACTTTGTGCCCTGTCGGTTTTCCTTCAGCAGAGCACAATACGCAGCACGGGGCCGCATCGCAGCTGCTAGCTTTGTGGCCCGGCTGACCACAACGGTAGCATAGAGTGCTCCTGTCCACCTCTGCCTTGCAAGTTTGCCCGACATGACCGACTTCCAGACAGCGGTAACAATACTGTGGCATCATTGGCAAAAGCTTGACTCTGGCAGAGATCCAACCGATTAAGAGCTTAGTGCCAGCCGCCGTAAGTCGTTTCGCCGCCGCTACCGGACAACGAACCAAGGTCGAGCGCAGACCGTGGTGACTGACCTTGATCTGGCCCACCTTTATGTGGCCCTCTGCACACTGTCCAGTGCGGGCAACAGCGTTCTTGACATCATCAGGGGTGGTGGAATCGCATAAGTCCATCACCCGTAGATCAGCGCATTTCTGCGGTCAATAAATGTCCACGTCTAGTGAGTCCATAATGCCCTCCAACTTACTGGCGAGCGAGTCAGCCTTCTCATCCCGGTTCTCGCCAGAGATCTCCAACACCCGCGCTGTGTTGGCCGCCGTTCTTATCTTAAGGCCGGCAATGCCCAAGCTGCCAATATCTACGCTTTCCCGGGCCTGCTTGAGGATTCGGGAGTAGGTAATTCCCCGTTTCTCCGCTTCCGGTTGCAGCTTAATTACTATGGCAGCTGAGCGCGGAACTCGCAACTTTGGAGGTTGCGGCTGCTTAGTTTGCTGCCTCGGTGCCACTGTTACACCAGCAGAGGTCCGGTTTTCCTGCGACGAGGCAGCGCTTTTCTTTTTCTTCCTGCTCCGTTTCGAAACAGGGATCAGTCTCCTTCCCGAGCCACTAGAGCCGGCGATTTTGAACGAGAGGGTCCAACAGTCCTGCCTGTGCTTTCCGCCATGCTCGCAGGTGCCGTCGATGTTGACGGAACAGGGTCCACCACTGAATTTTTGGTGACCTTGCCCTTGCCCTTTCCCTTGCCTTTTGTACTTTGGGTCGAGGTTTGGGCCGGAGTGATCTGCCTCTGACCGTTCGTACCGGCAGATACTCCCACCGCCACCTCCTGCACTCTGTCAGAGGCTAACGGAGGTCGAAGACGGGGCTCTGGCAACAGCCGGTCCCTTAAGCCGTCAAACCTGGCATTGATGACAGGGCCGACGGTGCGCAGTATTATGGCCTCCAGGGCTTCCCGCTCCTCAGCAGAAGTGGAAGTAGATGGTTGCGGTTGTGGTTTATTAACCATTGCCCGCAACTCAGACATCTCCTTTTCGAGAGCTCCCACTTTCTCCTGTAACCGCCTATTGCTCGCTTGCAAAAGGAGAGTTTCGTCACTCGCTAACCTATTTTGCAGGGCAGTAACCGCATCCTCAATAGTCTTGCTGGCATTTTTAAGACTCTTTACGAACGTGCCTTTCAGGTTTCCTGACCGTGACGCTACCGTTCGTATCACCCCTATGCTTGTCATAACCTCTTGACGGAGGTCTTCTGCAGTTTTAGCCTCCGGATCCTCGAGGTTTGTAGCTTGACGGGCCTCCATTTGGTTTCCAAATTCCTGGAGTTCCCGATCAGCTTTCTCAATGTCCAGTTCCCTCTGGCTCTTAGTGTATTCCGCCCTTGGTATGATGAGGGATGCACATTTGTCTGCGTCGATTTTACGACCTCTTCCCCTTTTTGCCTTTTGCCCTTTTGCGGCTCCGTGACATCTTGTCACGGGCACTGGAGACTTCCTTACCAGAGTCTCTTCCTCTGGCTCACTCTCATCATTCGGTCCACCTTCGCGCTTCCGTTTCTGAGCCCAGAAACGGGACCCACTGCGTTCAGGCTCCGTTGTTACCGAATGGTAACTTCTTATTGACCCCAGGTCAGACGCGTCACTTTCATTGCCACTCGCGAGGTGACGGTTCTTACTTCCACCAACATTGTGATTTCGGCCTTCTTGGCCCCCCTCTTCCTCTAATTCGGCGAAACGATTTTGTTTTTTATTTAAGTAATCCATAAGATTCCCACGAGAATGGTTGGAAATAAACAGTCCGCCCGGGCAGAGCCCCCATTACCCGGGTAAGCCTATGCGTAACCCACCTAGGGTGTCGGCCGGTGCCCCGGTGGGAGAAGCGCTCATGACTGACATGCCTTTCAGCCATGCATCCCCTCGCGACGCTTCCAACGCTTGGGATTAAGGGTAATTTTTTAGAGAGGTTTTCTTCCTCGCGGGCCGGGCGGTTAAGCCAAGCCCCTCGGTCCCAGGGGAAATCCTCTGGGATTACGAGATCGACGGTGACAAGAGCGCATAAAACGCACTAGTCAGCCCAGATGTCAAGCAACATGAGCCCGTCGATATCCGCTACTGACTGCGTTACCGTCAGTAGCAACCCGCCCAGTAGACGAAGGCCTCGAGGACGACTTCGACTCCCACTTGGTGTGACACACATCCTAACCCATCTGAAAGCAGATATGTTGGAGTGGTGCAAGAAGGCTTGGCTTGATAACAAACCCGCACTTCCCACCTGCAGCAGGACATTGGCCGGCAACAAATAAGACCCCATTATTGAGGAGTTATTTACCGCCGCCCGGGGTGCACCGTCCCGGATCCCTTGTCGGCCCGCCATCTCACCGGATCCTTTGGGATCAAGTGAAATTGCAAAGCTTTCAAGGGATCGGGCGCTCGAGGAGGTTTCCTGCACTTAGCACCCCAACTATTTTACACACCTACTCCAACTTTACCACCAATTTTGTAATGTTATTTGCAATTAGCGCGATTGCTCTCCTGGTGTTGGAATAGACCGTGTGGTTATATGAAAATAAAAATAAAAACAAAATTGCGGGTATTTGTTTCGTGTTTTTTTTTTAATTACCGTTATTTTGTTACAGAGATTTATTTATTGGCAATTTGTGTTGAACAACCTATTGCCACATTATTTAACACAAGCAATATCACAATTTTTCTCACACAATTGCCGAAGTTAAACTGGCGAACTACGTAGCTCCGTAGCAGGCATTTATGAAACCTTCAAGAATTTATGAACCACACGCTAGGTGTTGAAAATAAACCTGAAATGAGAAACCAACAACAAATAATGATAAAAGTTTTCTTTCACACTACACACCACAGAAAGAATAGTTCGTACGTCCTACCACGTCAATTTTCACTGTAATAGTATTAATATCTATTTTGCAACACAATCCAATGCTAGCTTAAAGATATTGTGTAGTACTAACCCCCATATTCTCAAACGTTTCCTCAAACTCACTCAACCTTACTCCAACTCATTGGTATGATTAGTCGACAGTAGCTTCCTTGACTTGAGATGATTTCTCATTGGAGGTGAGTATCGAACTGTCAAATATAAGGTTGGTCGAGAGGTACCTTGAGGCGTCCTTGAAATGAAATAAAGTTGATATAAATCGGTTTTTTGCCACTTTTGGCCTACATATATACTTACTTTATTATATTTTTTATTTTTTTCTTTTGTAATTTTTGTGTTTAAATTGTTATTATAACCTGTGACGTTCCTCATTGCAGTTTGCTGAAGCAAACAACTAAGAATATCGTTTTCAAGGAAAGTTCGCAGACTTCCTTAAGGCGCCTTCTAATGAGTTTGAGTGAAGTACGTCTTTAAGGTTATGTAGAATAGAATACGGGTTTAAGTCTGCATTTGCTTCATAGTTGTTAAGTATCAAGAAGCCGAGCATTAGGTAAACGGTCGCCATGCTGTGTGCCTTCAACTATGGTGAGATTCCAACAACAAAAACTGAATTCTCAAAGATGCGTGAAGTCAGAAAGGCGGCCGGGCATAAAAATAACGACAACGGTAAAAGAGCAAAATAATTTTAACTACATTACATGTTAGAAGCCATTAGCCGAATGAATCCCCCCGGATTACATTTTCCTTCAGGAAACGTTGATATGGTGATAATTCCCTGTAAGCACGATATTAACAAGTGCCTATAAAGTCAAATGGTTATGTTTATATGATCGTTAATAACTGTGTTAACATTAATACCAGCTCATAATTTCGCTCGTAATTTTTGCCGAAAACATGGCAACATGTTACACCATTAAGGGATGTATTTAAAAAAGATTTATAGCTCTTTTAATGATGATTTACAGGGTCAATTAAGGAAGGAAAATACTAGGTTGTAATAATGGCTAGGAAATGAAAGTATGAGAAATTTTTAAGGTTTCCATAATAGGCAGGAGGTCGCGCTGAACAGGGAACAGTGGAGATAGTATACTAGTATCTGAGGCCAAGATTCTCTTTGATTCGCTGAGCCATCGCAGTAAAGAAGTATTACGATAGCAACATTTTTATTGAGGGACGCAGATCACCGTAAAGATGAGGAATGGGAGGACCTGCCACGCCACTTCTCACGCTTTTAGAGATTAAGTCGAATTCAAGATTTATTGATAAAAATAACGGACGTATAAGGATATCTGTATTAAGCCGCCATGTTTTTTCGAGAAATCTTGAATTTTACTTCTCTATAACGCAAAAGAATCGGCCCCTTGGACGAATCTGCCAAAGCATGGTACCAAACACCACTCTGTAGTTACACTTGGGGACCAAAAGGGCTGCCCTGTATTCAGAAGTGGTAGGGGTTCAATATGCCTTTGCTGTCCGTCTATTCAGTCTATTTTTCAAAATCTTGTCTTTCAAATTGACTTACCTACTTACTTAGACCAATAGGAATACTTATGTGAAACGGGAATTTATTTTCACCATCGTTTTACTTTTTATTACTACGGTATAGTTTTCTTAGCTTGATGCCTTAGATATTTCTGTTTCATTTAGCTTTAACAACACATAAAATGCACACACTAACACTTTAAAAATAAATTGTTTTTGTGTCCTATTTTACTAGACACGACTTATTTTCTTTGGTCGTCTGATAAAATTCATTCACGCCAAAATAAACCGTAATGTACAAAAAGTAGAAATCTCTTGAACATCTGGACTTTATGGACTCTCATCTCGGGTTTACGAGTTAAATCGCACTGAATGGGTAAATGGTAACTAACATGAACTGACTATTATATCATCTTGTGGTATAATCACCGCATAAGACATTGTGTTTGCTCGAAACAGGAGCATTATTTTTTTAAAATTTTAATAACGAAAAATAGTCTCCGTCTGAAAATTTTCCGTTCATTATGGAAGGTTTTGTTTTTCTACATAATCGGTAAGTCGAACAATTTTCACTCGACTCACCGGTTTTGGATGAGTCAGACTTTTCAAAATAGAGATCATGGTTTCATTAATCTCATCAGAATGCGAGGTCAGTTGACCTTGTAATTCACACGATAATAAATAATTCCATGGTGGGGAGGAGAGATTTCTTTGGCAGTTTGCAAATTTATTGCAAGCCGGCACATCGACTTCCATCATGTTTCCCTTATACGTATCCTTTCTGGAAGATTATTCTTTTCTTCTGATTTTCAGATTGAACTAGCTCTACAATAAAGTTTTAAAATAAAATAAGTGTTTAAAACTTTGCAACCGAAACTATTTGAACATTTTAACACTAGTTTGAAATTAAAATCCACTAGGTTTTTGTTTTCAGACCACCGTCAGCTGCCAACTCTTGAGCGGGGTCAACATAAGTATGAAGCAGGTTGGTACTTCGGAATGTAACCCCTTTTTTATTGGGTTACCAAGTTTCCACACTCATTCTTCGCTGTCTAAAAGTACGGTCACGAATCTACTTTGTTTCTTTGAATGTAGACATTTTTTCTTTATTTTTAAACAGTAGTTTATCATACATTATACATTTCAGTATCATAAATAATACATTTCAACTGCCATTTATTATTTTCCGAAAGTTGATCAACTAACTCGTAAATTGATTAACTTACGATTCTTAAATTGTTATTTTCCAGTGACATACACCTTAAGGTAAAGCAATAATTTTAACAAAAATCTTCACGTCCGCAACCAGGATTATGTCAGAATATGTATGTGCATGTGCACATTTTGAATAAACATTAGATACAAAGTAAACTATAAATGTAACATATGTTACACAAACAAAGACTCTTTTCAAACCGGAGATCTCATCTAAATAAACAATGGTACACTTATGAATAGTAGATATTTTTTGTTTCTGAGAAATGATCAGTAATGAGTATATTTGTTTGTTACTCATTCAAGATTCATCTTTTGAACTGATCTTCCTGAAATATATTGATTTCGGAAAAAGTATTGTTCCCATGGGATTTAGAACGCGAGTGAAGCCGTAAGCTAATTGGTAGTAATTTTATGCACTAATAAATGAAAAAATATTCTTGTATCTTTAATTTACATTTTGTGAAATAATAACCTTTGGATTCAGATGTATATACCGACCAAAAAAAATAAAAACCCTACATTGGCGTCGCTACTGATCTCCTTTAGGTGGCAACATGTTATATGTGTCATGTCAACAACAAAATTGACAATGTCATTTAATTAAATAGAAATCAATCCTTCGTTTTCATTCGCATCAATTAATTGGTCTCCGCGGCGCTATGAGACCAGTTATTATTCTAAGGATCTTGTATATCACTTTTCTCCTATTACTATATATTATTTTTACCATTTTGATAAATATTTTTATTTGATAATCACAAAATACATAACGTCCATTCCTGTCTCTTTTTAACAGATGACATTGAAATCACGGAATGATACTTGAATACCTAATTGCCAGTAAAATAATGAGTTCTAATATTTTTCCGCAATATGGCCAAGTCTGCTATTTTCCTGGTCGGGCTATATATTTATGCACAGGTACGTAATCACTATAAATAATCTGTGGTACAGGTGAAACTACTAAGTCGCCTCTCGAACGAAATATACTTACTAACGCTAACGCTAAGAGTTATCCATACTTCCATAATTTAATATTAAGTCTGTCTGTCTGTCTTTCACGGCCAAACCGCTGAACGGATTTTGATGACATTTGATATGAATATAATTGAAGACCCGGGGTCAAACATAGTCTACTTTTTGACGCCGGCGGAGCTGCGGGAAACAGCTAATAAAAAATATTTTTTTCTCACTGAAAAATATCTCTATTTCATGAACGTCTGAGTAGGTACGGCTGTCGGTATCGTAAATTCGTTAGCGTTACTAACTGACTTGGAACAAAAACTCCAAATAATGGTCTACCCAACGATGAAAAACAATTCTATCTTACCCATTTCAGAAAACTCGTTTGTTTTCTGCGGGCAAGCCTTAACTTCTGAAACTGAAATACCATAATACTGAAGCACTAATAAGGTTTTACTGACAGCTAAATAATTACTTTCCTGTATAAATTCCGTCCTAATGTGTTGAAATGTGCGAAATAGCTGACATTTCTTTGCTTCATGTACTTAAAGAAAAAAAAGATTTCACAAATCATACTATCCATCCATACTTCCATACTATTTATAAGTGCGAAAGTCTGTCTGTCTACTACGCTTTCATGGCCAAACCGCTGAATGGATTTTAATGAAATTTTGTATGAATATAGTTGAAGATCCTGGGTCAAACATTGGCTACTTTTTTAAGCAGAAGCTGCGGAAAACAGCTGAAAGCAAATATATCTTGTTGACGGATTCAAACTTTTTAATAACTACTTTCATGACATTCTGACTCTTGGGTATATTTCACTGTTTTGATGACTCATAGCTTAAGACTTTTTTTTTTTCATAAAAATTATACAGATATAAACTATCATTATCATCTTCTTAGCGTTATTCCTAGTTGCTTCGTCAGCTTACGCTTCGGAGCCTAGGGTAAGCTGTAAGTCATCGTCCTAGATTTGGCGGAACTGGTTATTACAATGGAGCGATTGCCTTCTGACCTCCGTAACCTTTTTTTACAGAAAAACCAGACCAACAGGAACATGACTCGAGGTGTGTTAGTGGCCAACACTGTTAAAATTATTCAGACATCCGACCAATCCAAAAGTGGTCGCGTCACGCCTTCGCTTGACACGCGCATTTGCTACGGATACGCATGTCGCGCTCGACTAACGAGCTCCACCATACAGTTATAAACTATATTTGATATTAATTAATCTCTTCGTATTACCTTCAAGCAGCAAATCAAAATCCTATCATATGCCTATCTCTTTATCACTCACTGCGAAGCAAAGTAACTTAAATAATTCAACCATTCAAAAATTTCTTGTTTTATGGCAAAAAGTGTGGTGTCTTGTAATTTTTCATGATTTTCATCAAAATCTTCCTCTGATGAAAAATTTGTAGATGTTGATTTGATACATTTATTTTAGCCTTAAAATAGGAATGTAGGCATTTACCAAGCTTCTTGCTTAAATATTCACAGTCTAGGTTCTCGAAGGCACGTCATTTATACCCTGTCAAGTTATTGATGAACTAAGTAAATAGATCTAAAATCTGAAGAATTCTCAGTATTTTATGTACGTAAAAGGCATAAATCTTTTCTTTTTTTGAGAATTATAGCGGTACTCAGTAAATATCACATTAAGAGGGTTCTATAAATTGCCAAATTTAATGCTTTAAGTAATATAATAACCTCAAACTTTATCTACTAACATACTTAGTCACTTTTTCTTTCTGGTTTTTGATGTGAAAGAACTATACCGACTACAAATATTTTTCCTAAAGGGGGTTTGCCTTTTTTATATGCGATCATTATCCATTTTATTGTTATCTATGACCCAAGATCTCTGTGACTGATAAGATCATTATCCCAAAACTTGACCGTCCCAAATACTAGAGCCCGCTTATATTAATTAATCATAGTTCATGGACATTTGAGCTCCTGATTGTTTTGAAGGCAGAGTAATTATGACAAGTTGGATATGGGTCCCACATAAACTATTTTGTTTAATAATGAGTTATTAAGGCAAAGAACCAAGCATGCGGAGGGACAATAATGATATATAACGATTTGACAATTGCATCTCTAGCTGTATGGCTACTTAGTAAAGTGACTGTTCCTTTGACCCGGAGTTCGTGGGTTTGATTCCCACAGGAAGTATACATTGTATAGTTGTTTTCCAGTTTGACGCCTGTTTGTCTGATAATAAAGTTGAATTCTTCAGCCGTTGTTGCAGGCTGCCATCTGGTGATCGTTAGAGGAAAAACTCTAACACCACAATATGAATGAATGACTCAGTATTAGGTACAGTTTGGCCGTTGCTAATAAAATTGATTCGGAGACCCAGTGCAAACTAAGTCTTACCTGTTAAAGTGTACTGCTACATTTAGTAGCGAGGTGGCAGCATACTGGTAGGGAATCTCGGAATGCAATCTCGTTCTCGCAGGATCTCGTTCTCGCGAAATCTCAGCCTTTTTTAGCGAGATTGATCTCGAACGAAAAAAGGACGTTTGGTCCGCTATTTTATTTTGGTGACGGTTTATCTTTTCACTTTTGAATCAAATCAATGAGAGAAAAATATAATTCAACTTATCAATTATGAAATACACGTGGTTGCGGCGGTCAACAGAATCTGTCGCGACGGGGACTTTAGTATGACTAGTAACTAGTATAGGATACTAACTCAACTAGTCGATTAATCGAAATAGTTTTTTACAAAATCGATGCAAACAGCTAATACTATATTATTTTCCACATATCTAGTACAGTCACTTCAAATGGTGACATCAGCAATGCAAATAACATTATAGCAACAACGGGACATAGGCTATAAACATTATGAGTTATGATTACGGCACCCATTATAGAGAGTTGCAAAATGCATTTTGTTTGAAAGTGACAAGATGATAAAACCAACATATATTTTCGACGTGTTTTTGTCATTGAGAAAGGGAAGTTTACGGTTTCGATGCTCTTTGGTTTTTATCTTTATTAAATCACTAGCTGTGCCCGCGGCTTCGCCCGCGTGGAATTCCGTTTGTGTCATAGCCTATGTCACTCTCCAGGTCTCCAACTATCTCCACACAAAGAATCACATTAATCCGTTGCTCCGTTTTAACGTGAAAGAAGGACAAACAAAGACACTTTCACATTTATAATATTAGTATGATTTCGATATATTTATATACGAGAAGATGCAACATAAAAGCATTTTAACTGGAACGTTTGGAGGCACAGCGATCAGGTTGGCGAAGGACAGTGGACAATCAAGTGAAGCAGATCTTGACGATAAGCGTGATGAGCTCAAAGCCCGTCAACCTGCTGCCGTGTTTCTTCGTTGACGACGTACTTACATGCCGTCAATGTTCACGGACGTGAGCACACGTAAATATTTGCAGAAAACGTCCTATATTATGAGTTACATAAGCCAACTAAAGACACAAAATTAGTCGCGATGGCCGAAATCGGTCGGTGTTCATAATTTTACTTATAATCATTAACATATTCTACTTCTTTCATACATTAGAGAAAAAGTCTAAGCTATAGAGATTTTTCAATTTCTTCAATAAGTAAATACTAAAGTTCATAAAAACTTCTAAATCGATACGACCTACTAAAGACTTTTTAGAGCGACTTAAAAGATTAAAATAAATTCTAACATAAAAAAAAAACAATTAATAACTGAAACAGAGATCTCCAATACATCTGTATAGATTATGTAATAATTATACTAAAGTGGAAGCTAAGATATTATGCACCGCATCGAGTCAATGAACTCCAAACAAGGGCGTTTGTTTTATGATAGATAAATTTATTTATAAATTCTTGTGTTTTGTTTACTTTATCTTTAAGTGTTTGTGAATAATATATGCATATGAAATCGGTTTTCTTAAAAGACTTAACGCACAACTTAAAATGTTATATGGGAGTTTAGAAATACAATACAATACTCCATATTACACAATAAGGAAACATTTGTCAAATAAAGCAATCAACAGAGAAAACTATGCGCCAAAGGCGGCCTTCGCATTGAAATACGTGAAATGAAAAGAAGATATAGGTCAAAAACGCATCATAATTCGTACATATGGTTGGGATCATGGAGTAATTACAAAGAGGAGATGCCGTTTGAAATGGAGCAGTAATATGATCATTGGCGCCTCGCCGACACAAAAGTGGGCGGAGCTTGTCATTGCTCGTGCTCCATGGTTGGGGCCACGACCAAAACCAAGCATCCAGCACGTCTGCCTTCCGCCCCGTGTAGCCTCACAAACGCTTTCTTACAAAACGCTTATTACGGCATCACCTCTTTGTAATTACTCCATGGTTGGGATATACCTACAGTCGCGAAAGGCAAATTTAATCAATACTTAATAAGTATGTTACAATGAACTTGACTTACTTAATGGTAACTTATTATATTTTAATTGTATTTTTTGAGTATCATGTTAACTAGAAATTTCAAAATAGCTGTATTATTTATGGTTACTTTGAAATATCTAGTAAAAAGTATAATTATATATTTGGGTAGTTGTTAATTAAGATGCTAGTCGTGCATATTTAAATGTAATGTTATTGGTAGAATAAAGGGCCTAGTCTATTTAATTTTTATTGAATGAATGAATGAATTAATAAATTTTGTTGCGGAAATATGTGGTACATAGGTAGAAGTATTTAAGTATGTAAGTTGTTGTTAAAATGAAAGTGGTTTTCAAAAATTGTAATGGAGAAAGTTCTTAGACGCGATCAAATTCTAAGAGAAATCCAATAACTTCGGGAAATGTTTGTCGTGAACATTTTTTTAACGACAATTGATTTTATTTAGTAGAAAGTTTGAAGCGTACTCAAGTCTGAAGAGTCAGCTGAGGATGCAACCGGAAAACGCGCTCGGACGAAAAAGATATTTTTTTTTAATAAAATGTGAACGCTTATCAGCTGAAAACGCAATTAACAAGAAAATTGTAGTAATTGCGCGTGTGGCATCTCCGACGTTTATAGGTAACCACTTACCATCAGGTGGGTCGTACGCCTGTTTGTCTACTTAATTGTATATAAAAAAATTACATAACGCCATAATAGTTTTCCTGATTAGTACCATACAAAATGGAGGTAGATTTTTAGTTTGTGCATTGTCATTGACATATGCCCGTGTCAAGAAGTAGCCTATGTTTAACCCGGGGTCTTCAACTATATCCATACAAAATTTTATCGAAATCGGTCCTGAGCCGTCAAATCGAAACAGACAGACTTTCGCATTTATAATATTAAGTATGGAAGTATGGATTAGCATGAAAGTATATATGGAAGTATAGAATTTGAAATGATGAATGTTAATATCAGTACCACTCTTAAATAATTTCCGATCAGTCTTTGATCAAAAGTCGCCTGTGATCTAACAGATGATGTTGTAGGCGATGCGTTATTTATAAACACTATCCGTATGCGTCTAGGACAATAACTAAATCGTCATCTTTTTCCGTTTTCATCTCTTCTATTATGTATGTTTATGTATGTATATATATAGTTATGAATACTGTATGTAAATCTATGTATGTTTATTTAGCAGTTAAGTGTTTTGTTTCTTTTTTCTCTCATTGTATTTTTAAAATAATTCGCGCTGCACATAACTTTTCTTTTTTTCCTAATGGTTGACTGGGAGAGAATGCTTTTAGCATTAAGTCCGCCAATTGTAAACTTGTGGTACAATAAAGATTTATAAATAAATAAATAAATAAATAACAAGTGTAAATGCATAGGTGTTGAAACCTTCGTTTTAAAAATGTTAAGTGGCGTGGGAATGACTAATAAGTTGAAGCATAATTATTACTTAAGTTGCAGCTCAGGAGTAGCAATTAGAGATTATTTGTGTCACTGTTTGGTAATATACCCTTGTTTTTAGGCAAATGGTACCGTACCGAAATATTAAGAGTGATATTTTAACTCCGTAAGGTATATTTTTGATAAAAGTACTTTATTTGAACTCTTGTCTTCAACTACCTTCATGGCTTCATCTTAAATTTTAATTAGCAGCGTGAGATATATAGACGTTTATAATATTTACAGGTGCCTATAAACATTAAATTTATGAACGACGTGAAAATTATAATTACTAAGAGAGTGTCTATGATAGCCATACAATCCAAAAATTTGTAGGTAAGTTGGTGAAATAGCAAATACCTAAGCAAAATTCTTCTAGCAAGAAGACAACTTGGTATGACTACAAAACAGGCTTCAACTGATTGCCTAATAATAATGATGATACCGTTGTGTTTCGGAAGGTACGTTTAACCGTAGAACTAACGTCGTGGTCTTTAAACTCGTGAAGCAATTACAAAGAGGAGATGCCGTTTGAAATGGCGCAGTGATGTGATCATTGGCGCCTCGCCGACACAAAAGTGGGCGGAGCTCGTCATTGCTCGTGCTCCATAGTTGGAGCCACGGCCGAAACCAAGCATCCCGCACGTCTGCCTTCGGCCCCGTGTAGCCACACAAATACTTTCTTACAAAACGCTTATTACGGCATCTCCTCTTTGTAATTGCTCCGTGATTAAACTTCGGAGGCCCAAAATGCGGATCCGAAAAGCTCAGTCAAAAGGGTGTACGTGGTATGAGTATGAGCTATTACAATCAATGGTGTTTTGAACAAAACCTGTCAAGTGCTAGTCGGACTTACGGACGAAGGGTTTCAAACTATCTAACTATCACGATTCATGAGATACAGCCTGGTGACGGACGGACTTACAGACAGCGGAATCTTAGTCATAAGGTCCAGTTTTACTCATTGAGTACGGGACCCTAAAAATGGTGATATCACTCACTTACTAAAATCGGCGCATACGCAATGTCGTGTTTACTAACTCGCATTATTTGCGAATTTACGACTGGGTTTGTGACACAATCGAGCGTTAATAATAGAGGCCTGCCTACTTCAAATTACGTCAGCATTGTATTCTCAAAATTTGTATTCTTAAAACTGTATTAATACACGAATTTATTAATACTAATTAAACTGTCGAGATCTAAGGCAAAAGGAGTCCTGGAAGAAGGAGAATTTCATTGTAAAAAAAATTGGTTGTCTGTAAAGTCGGTTTATGGACGGTAGTTTGACGTGACAACGTCAAACATTACAGTAGTGTTGCGGACAGCAGCTTCAAAATAGGAGCGGCCGCCAGCAGCCAATCAGGGCGTCGCATTCAATGAACGCGCCTAGTACACGCAGCAAAGATTGATACCGCTCACCGATTGATACGACCGGATGAGTCACGCAGCGGTATCACTCAATGCGTGTACGGGGGGAGCGACGCGGCCTGTGATTGGCTGCCCACTTTCGCCTATAAGTAATGTTAAGAATAGTTGTAAGTTAGGATAAATACTTGTAAATATGTAGCATAAATCGTAGTGAAATTGTCAATAGTAGTGAAACAACTTGTACTCGCAGTGAATTGTGAAATAAAGAAGATCTGCAGAAACAATTTTTTTAATTCGACGACTCACCAAGAACAAACGAAAACACCTCTACAGTCCACAACATCTTTGGTCCTTCGAGTCGCCGGATTATCCAGAACAACATCTCTGGACATTTGAAGCAGCGAAGAAAATGGTAGTCACAAGGAGCCAGTCCGGGGAAGAGGAACAACGGGGACGTGTCTTCGAGGATCCACCCAGATCGCCGAGCGCTACCGAACGAAGCACTCGGGCCGGGCGTCGCATCCCAGAGAGGCAATCCACCGCCATCCAGCCCACGATGACAGCCTTGGAACCCACATCAGAAGAGCAGACCACAAGCTTCGCCCACACTTCACGACGGATTCAACGGTCCCACGCCGGGTCCGTCCGCTCAGGACGCTCTCACATGTCCTCCGCTAGTGCAGCCGTCCGTATCAAGCAAGCTGAACTCGCCGCAGAAGAGAAGCTCGCCGAGCTGAGACGCCGGGAGCTGCGACTGGAAGCCGACCTCATACAGAAGAAGTTGGCGCTTGATATCGAGAACATTCAAGCGGAAGAGAGCGAAGCGGCCAACATCCACGAGCGAGTCGACCGGTGGCTCAGCCAAAACGAGCCAACCGCCACTGAACAAGTTACCTGCACGAGTTCACTACCGCAGCGAGAATACGCCACTGCAGCCGCCGCCGCCGAGCCCGAGCTTGCGCCCCGCCCGCCGATCGCATCGCGGATGGACACGCCGGCACGAACGCACGCCGACCATGCTCATCCACTACGGGGGGAGCACGTAACGCAGCACGAGCAACCGGAGGAGCGCCGAGCAAGACAGAGGCAAACAAGATGGGATGAAACTCCGAGACAGCAACAGTATGAACGCCCGCGTTCGCCGACGCCTGGCCATAACAGAAGCCTCAGCACGAAAAGAGGAATAGAGCAACTCGCCGAAGCTATCTCGCAAATGGCAAGAGTTCGTGCGCCGCCGAGACAAGTCACAGAGTTACCTGTGTTCTCCGGAGCGCCCGGTGAATGGTTGCCCTTCAAAGCAGCCATGAAAGACTCTGCCGCCATCTACAAATTCAGCAACATCGAGAACATGGCGAGATTGCGCAACAGCCTGAAAGGAGAAGCACGCGACGTGGTACGAGCGATGCTGCATACGAGCCAAGATCCGGAACCCATCATGAAGACGTTGGAACAGTGCTTCGGTCGCCCTGAAGTGATAGTCGACCAAGCCCTGGATGAAATCAAGCGACTTCCGCGCCCGGGAACTAGCGCGGCCGAACTAAACAACTTGGCAGTGAAACTCCAGAACACAGTTCATGTGCTAAGTGATCTCGATCAGCGTGGATATCTCTACAATCCCATGCTGACACGAGAAGTCGTCGAGAAACTGAGCCCACACCTACGCTCACGTTGGTGTGACTACGCCGAGGAACACAGCCAGCACGACGACCCGCAGATAGTGACGATGTCAAAGTTCCTGATGAAAGAAGCAGATCGGGCTCTAAAACACGCCTACGCGCCGAGTGCCGCGACGCCATCGCGAAGTATGAAGACGACTGGCAACGCACCCGCAGCGCGGCGACATGAACCGAGTCGCAGAGCCGCGACATACTCAGCAACCGCCGATGTCGAAGAGGATCAGTGTCTTCACTGCGGGGGACCACACACAGTCCCACAGTGTGAGAAATTCCGCACACTGACTACGGAGCAACGATGGCGGTGGATCAAGGAGAAGAGGATATGCTTCAAATGCATAAACAAGATGCATCGACGCCTCAATTGCCGAGCCAAGCCGTGCGGAATCGACAACTGCAGACGCCCCCACCACTCGCTACTGCACGCGGCAGCGCCTGCTAGCACCGCATCCGTGTTCGCGCCCGCGCGCGCGCCCCCACCCGCGCCTGCGCCCGCGCGCATACCCGCGCCCGCGTCGCGTACCGTTACGCCCGAAAACAGTGAATCTGTGCTCTCAGTGAGAACGAGAACCAATCAGCGGACGGTACTGCTGAAAGTGTGCCCTGTGACAGTGAGTGGCCCAAGAGGTGACATCAAGATATACGCCTTGCTGGATGAAGGATCGACCACAACATTGATCGACGCAGAGCTCGCGCGAAACATTGACGCGCGCGGGCCTGCCTCACCGCTCCGCATTCACGGAGTCAACACGACACGACGTGAGAACGACAGCCGCCGTGTCAAGATCCACGTGAAAGCCGATGGTCGCGATTGGGAAATTGGAGCACGCACCATCGAGGGACTTAACCTCTCGAGCCAAACAGTCCCTGCACGCTTGTTGGAATGCAAGCATCTTCGAGACCTCCCTGTGAACGAGTTGAGCTATGACGTAGCTAAACCCCTGCTGCTCATTGGCGCCGACAACTGGGAGATGATCGTCACCCGCGAGCTGAGAACCGGCAGAAAACATGAACCTGTCGCTTCGAAGACTCAGCTGGGATGGGTGATTCATGGCACCGCCCCGAGTGTCATCTACAAGGATGAAGCCTCCGTTCTCCACCTGCACGTGCAAGATGAAGATCGATTGCACAAACAAGTCGAAGAGCACTTTAAAGTCGATGCAATAGGCGGGACACTCACAACCAAAGTGTCGCCATCGAACCAACGAGCACTCGACATCTTCGCCAAGACTGTAACGTGCAAGAACGGCCGCTACGAAGTTGGGCTGATATGGAAAGAAGACGAGCCTACCATGCCGCCCAGTTACAACAACGCTCTCAGAAGGCTGCGAAACATCGAGAGCAAGATGGACAGAGACCCAGATTTCGCAAGAGAATACAGTGCCCAGATTGAAAATTTGATAAGAAAGGGGTACGCTGTGGAGTGCGACGGGTCTGAGAAGGAGTGCCAACACAAATGGTACCTCCCACATTTCGCCGTGAACAACCCGAACAAACCCGGAAAAGTACGACTTGTCTTCGACGCAGCAGCAAAGGCATACGGAACGAGCCTGAACGACAAGCTGTTAGAGGGCCCAGACTTGCTACAATCACTACTGGGCATACTGTTCAAGTTTCGAGAAATGCCTGTGGCCATCTCAGCAGACATAGAGGAGATGTTCCTGCGCGTGAAAATAAGAAGACAAGACCAAGCAGCGCAGATGTTCTTGTGGCACGGCTCCGATCGAACGCTCCCGCCACGAGAAATGAAGATGACGTCAATGATCTTCGGCGCAACGTGCTCACCATTTTTGGCACACAGCGTGCGAGATCATAACGCACGTGTCCACGCGCAAAGTCATCCTGCGGCTCTCAAAGCCATAACTGAAAGCCACTATATGGACGACTTCGTTAACAGCTACGAGACAGAAGAAGAGGCCATCGCGACGATCAAAGAAGTAATTGAAGTCCACGGGAAAGCTGGCTTCAAGCTACGCAGCTGGAATTCAAATAAGGAAGGAGCCTTGAACGATGTGCCCTCCGAGCTGCGAGCACGAACGACGACACAGCTGGGACATGAAAACAAGACACTTGGACTTGTGTGGGACCCGAATGCAGACAAGCTCGGCTTCAACACCACGATGCCTCGAGTCCCTGAAGATGTACGAGCACGACGTCGCGCACCGACCAAGAGAGAAGCTCTCAGTGCGGTCATGTCAATTTACGACCCACTGGGACTCCTTAGCTGCTTTACAATAAGTGCCAAAATCTACCTACAAAGATTATGGCGATTGCAAATTGGATGGGATGAGCAGCTTCCGACAGAACACGCCGACGGAATAATGGACTGGCTGGAAAATCTAGAGCAAGTTGCCACGCTCCGTCTGCCACGATGCTACAATGAAGCCCGAAGCGTCGTCAGTAAGCAACTCCACGTGTTCTGCGATGCCAGCCAGGACGCATACGCCTCAGCCGCATATTGGCGTCTCGAAAACAGCGACGGAACAATCAACGTCGTCCTCGCCGCCGCCAAAGCGAAGGTGGCCCCGATGAAGAGCCAGAGCATCCCTCGCCTCGAGTTGCAAGCCGCACTGATAGGCACTCGACTAGCCGAAGCAATCAAGCAAGGACACCGCTGGACCGCTGACAAGACCATCTATTGGACGGACTCTCAAACTGTCCTCCACTGGATAAGGAAAGACGCTCAGAAATACACGCCATTCGTCGCGCATCGTCTCGGAGAGATAGCAGAACGCACCGAGACACGACAATGGAGATGGACGCCTACGCACGATAACGTAGCCGACACAGCCACCCGAACAGGTTACGTGCTTGTGAACGCGGAAGACTGGTGGTTCACCGGGCCCTCATTCCTGCGACAAAAAGAAGAATCATGGCCCGAAGAAACCACGATCCACGAAGATGAAGACTAAGAAATGATCAACTTGGTGCAATCCGATGCCGAACGACGACCTCTACCGAACCAAGAGAGGTTTTTAAGCCTGGACAGCCTACTACGAGGGACCGCATAGATCGACAAGTGCCGGCGACGAGATAGAAAACTGAACGTTTCACACATCCACCGCGCCGAGACACTATGGCTTGCACAGGCTCAGGAATACGGCTTCCCGGACGAGTTAGGGCGCCTGCGCGCTGGCAAATCAGTCGCCCGCGCAGGCCGACTCGCGAAGCTGGACCCAGAAATGAGCAGCGAAAATGAATTGCCGACCCAGGGAATAACATGGCTGAGAAGAACGTCGAACGAGTATTCTCCGGCCCCGATGGAAAAAACGTCAAGATCCAAACAAGAGGCGGAACATTCATGCGGCCTACGCCGAAGCTCGCCGTCCTGCCAAGACAAGAGGCTCCGCCGAGTCTTCGCCGGGGGGAGGATGTTGCGGACAGCAGCTTCAAAATACGTGGGGCGCACTATAAGTTTCCGGAATGAATATGAAAAAATACTATTAAAGGTACAAAATTAATTTATTGTTTTTCAAAATAATCTCCCTTGGCGTCTATGCACTTTTTCATTCGATGAAACCAGTTTTGAAAACTTTTGTGCCACTCCTCTGTGGTGACCTCTGAAACGTGTTTTTCATACTCCTCGACAGCCTCTTCTGGTGATGAAAATCGTTGACCGCGTAATTGGTTCTTAATTTTTGGGAACAGAAAAAAGTCACAAGGTGCCAGGTCGGGACTGTATGCAGGATGACTCATGAGTTCTACATTTTTCGCCTTCAAAAAGTCGTTTGTCTGTCTGGCCGTGTGAGAACTAGCATTGTCGTGGTGCAGGATGATACGGCGTTTACGGTTATTTTTACGGAGTTCGTCAATAACTTCCGGCAAACAAATGGTCGTGTACCAGTCACTATTCACTGTACGACGATTCTCTAAAGCAACAGTAGCCACGTGTCCAGTTTTATTAAAAAAAGAAGCAATCATCCGCTTAGATGCACTTTTCACGCGCGCCACTTTGGTTGGTTTCGGCTCATCTTAAAAGACCCATACGCTCGATTGCTGCTTTGTTTTGGGATCGTAGCAATAAATCCATGTTTCGTCACCTGTTACTATGTCCCACACCAAATTTGACGCACCTTCGTTGAATCTGGTAAGCATGACACTGCACCAAGTGACGCGGTCCGTTTTTTGAGCCTCGGTCAAGTTGTGTGGGATCCACCGCGAGCACAGCTTTCTCACACCCAAATGTTTGTGTAGGATTAATTGTATTTGACTCATGCCTATTTCTAAGGATGCGCGAATTTCATGGTAGGTCACATGCCTGTCTGTTTCAATCATACGGCGCACAGCATTGATGTTTTTGTTGGTCACAGCGGTGGACGGCCGACCATCGCGAGATTCGTCACTGAGATTGATACGACCACGCTTGAATTCTGCAAACCAGCTATAAACAGTTGTCTTGCATGGTGCTTCATTGCCAAAAGCTGTTTCAAGCCGAGCGATGCTCTGTTGAGCTGTCAAATTACACTTAAAATCGTAGAAAATCATACTACGAAAATTTTCCCGAGTTAAATCCATGTTGATGCAGACACACAATTTTTTAAATGGCGCCACAAGGTAAAAACAAAAGACAGTCAGATGAAACAAACTGCATTCTACAGCCAAAGAGTTCTATTTTCAAATGTTGCAATAATTTTTTAAATATTGTTTATGTAAGTGGCCAGTTCCGGAAACTTACAGTGCGCCCTATGTAGGAGCGGCCGCCAGCAGCCAATCAGGGCGTCGCATTCAATGAACGCGCCTAGTACACGCAGCAAAGATTGATACCGCTCACCGATTGATACGACCGGATGAGTCACGCAGCGGTATCACTCAATGCGTGTACGGGGGGGAGCGACGCGGCCTGTGATTGGCTGCCCACTTTCGCCTATAAGTAATGTTAAGAATAGTTGTAAGTTAGGATAAATACTTGTAAATATGTAGCATAAATCGTAGTGAAATTGTCAATAGTAGTGAAACAACTTGTACTCGCAGTGAATTGTGAAATAAAGAAGATCTGCAGAAACAAATTTTTTAATTCGACGACTCACCAAGAACAAACGAAAACACCTCTACAGTCCACAACAAGTAGTATAATACACATGATCATGTCTCTCTCTCGTTTGTGCCGCGCTCTCGCTTGCGGAACGCGACAATAACGTCATCTTTTTCGTGCATGCAGCCCGTAGTATCGAGTTATTAGACGTTGTCACGTCAAAAACCTACGCTACTGGTACAACAGGAGCACGCAATCTCTGTCCCGAGCGGCTGTCTAAAGGGTACATATTGCATTGATGGTTGCCGACTTTCGTTAAAGATGGCACCGAAAGAAGAAGAAGAAAACTGTTAAGAGATAATCAAAGGAAATATGTAAGGTGGATTTAAATTAAATACAAATACTTTCAGGGCTAAATAATTAAGTCGTATTAAACAGATTTGTGTTGGTTTCATAAACTTCTACACGCTAGTTTTCAGGAAAATCGAACTTTTATGTTTTACTGTATAGTAGTAATTAAGACATCCTGTAGTGGGTTTCCTTTTCTGTTTTTCTTCTATTTTGCTGGAATACTGGTAAAAGTTGTAAAACTCATTTTGTTTATCACAAACAGAATGAGGAAAATAGCAAATAAATTCTATTCATAGTTTGAGGAGAGAGCATTGATAGATTGTTACGATGAATAGGTTTTCTAGTGCGCTGTCAGTTATATAAAAAAAAACAATTTTGTTAGGAAAATTGAAAAAAAGCGTGTAGATTTTTAAAATTTTGCTCTTAGTTTGTTTGGCCTTAACAAACCAACCCTCAAAATATTTACACATAATAAAAATCCACCTTAGTTATATACTTTTGAAAATACCCGTCACTACTCACTCTACTATTTCCGATATTTCCATGCGCATGAGAGTAAAAGTCAGAAATTTGCTAAATACTGACTGCTTATATTATTTGAAAAGCTTTAAAATTTATTTTGTAGTAAATAATAGAGTAACGTGTTCTTGAAAAGTTATAGTTAGTTTTCAAACCCGAAAACTAGTTTCGTGTAAGTCATACTGTAAGACCGAATTGACCTGATTTTTGTCATTAGACTTAATGATTATTCCATTACTTTGCTAATAAAAAAAATTAAAATTCGAAATATTATTTAGAGTTACAAATTCTGACATCATATTTCTATAAAAGAACATGGATGACGGTGACCCGGTGACCGCATTCAGTAGATAATAATTACTCGGTTCTTATAATAAACAAAGATGTCACCAGCATGTCTAAACCACAGGTTTTTAATATAAAATAACTACTAAGTACTTAGTGTCCTAAGGCCCCCAGGTGGGGCAAAGGGCGTCCACAGTGTTTCGCCATTCCGATTGGTCTTGGGCCACGCGCTTCGCTTTCGACCAGGTCATCCCGATGGTCTTGAGATGGACTGCAATCGGGCGTCGCCAGGTGCCTTACCATCACCTCTTATAGCAGGGCAGAAACGAGTGAGCAAGAGAGATGTCGCCTTACAGCTTGTATTGCGCCGTCTCGTTTACTCACTCGTTTCTGCCCTGCGTTTGGAGTTAACAGTAAGGGCCCAGGCCTGCTTAGGACGGCCAACTTTCCGCTTGCCTTTAGGGGTCCATTCCGTAGCTTGTCTCGAAATGTGCATAGGGTCTCAGTGTGTGGCATAAAATAACTAGGTACTTACAAATGTTGTGACTATAAGTTATGTTTATACATTTAAAAGCTTAGCTTTTCATGAGTTCTAATAATTTTTGGAATCTGGTGTGTGCTATTTTTGTAAAGTGTTACATACGCAAAATCGGCTAGATGAATAATATTTGTTCGATATCGAAGGAGTTTTGTTCGATATTTTTTCATGTTATATATTCCAAAAATAGGATTCCTTACAAGTCTTCGCAACACCTTACATAAAAAAATGTTTGGTCTAAGAATCTTTCTTTCATCCATAATTTAATGTAATTGACTTTTGTCCACGCCAAACAGGATTAAATTATCAATTTATGTAGAAACTTACATTTACTCAGTTTAAGAATTATTTTGCACAATAAATATATGCAAAGTATCGCGTATCCAAGGAGGCATAACCATTTCATTTGTAGTTGTGCATTAGAAACAGTTATTACGGCTACTGAATCCTTATCATAATGACACAATGGGACTTTATCTGGCTATTATCCATATCCATACTAATTTTATAAATGCGCATGTATGTCTGTCTGTCTTACGCTTTCAAGGCCAAACCGCTGAACGGATTTTGATGAATTTGGTATGAATATAGTTGAAGACCCAGGGTCAAACATAGGCTACTTTATGAAGATGAAAAAGCTAGTATCTTTATAAATAAACGTTTATTTATTAAAAAATGTTTTTTTATTTTTTATTAATTAAGCTTAGCTTAAATTAGGGTAAATGAAGAAATGGTATTTTTGATTTAGCGATTTACAATTAGGATTTTTTTTCTACAGGTACTCTCACCCATTAAACTGGAAAATAACAAAAGAATGGAAAGGCAGTGTTTGATCTACATTGAAAATAAGCGGCACTAATAATTGCATATGTGGTATTCATTGCACAAAAGTAGATACCACAGAACAACACTCTACAAAGAAGGTCGATATTCGATATTTATCACCGGGCATTGGGCCTGTTTTACTACAAATTGCTTTTCTACAAACGTACCAACGTGAAGTAAGCGTGAAGACTCGCCTTAGATGTAGCGTCATAAAGTCCCGCTAATTTTATAGCAATGACTAATCTCCAATTATCATCAGCTGTTAGCTAGTTGCGGCCAGCGGCGTTGGTGGCCCTCGCTCTATGAATGACAATAGAAATGACATCACTGTATGCATATTTATTATGATTGATTTTTTCGTAGAAAATTGCATACAACACAGTTTGTTTTGTGGTTAACATATTAAAATCAATTGTAGGAATAATGTTTTACCCAAGCGGCCGATGCAGGAAAAACATGGTTATGTGGGGCTTCAGTTCGGAGGATTCCTGCCTTTGTGGTGCCTCTCATCAGATTAACATCTTTTCTCTTGCCCTGAGTGACCAGACACCTGCACTGTCAAAGACCTTCATGAAGCCACTGACAATGCCTTGTAGGGCGGAATATTGTTCTACGCAAATATAGGTAATTTAGCCAAAGTCGAAAGTATCGATAGTAGATTTTTTATTTATCTCACTCAAATTATGACGCTTAACCGATTACATGTAAAAGCTAGAGCCCAGAGCATAGAACATATATTATATAATAAGCCATAGTTCAAGCCGCAAATTCTAACTTCTTTTTACTTTATTTATGAAAGCACTAGCTGTTTCCCTCGCGGCTCTGTCCGCGTCAAAAAGTAACCATTGTTTGAACCCGGGTCTTCAACTATATCCGTACCAAATTTCATTACAACCGGTCAAGAGATTTAGCCGACAAATCGTAACAGACAAGCAGGCAGACTTTCGCTTTTATAAGTATGGCAGTATGAATATTTATGATTATGATTTATGGCCAAACACCAACACCAAACAAATTATTACTTGTGTTGTCATCAATACGTCTAACCAAATATATTCATCATACTGACTTGACATCGCCAATATTTAGCACTTCTGACCTAACATTTCTATACCTTTCCTTCTAAGTCTCGGAAACCAATTTGGTCAAGTAAAAGTGTGTACGAAAGCCAAATATGTGATTGAATGATGTCATAAATTTTTCCTTTTACAAGTGTAGATATTTTCGAAAGTCGTGATATTTTGTATCTTTATTAGTGACTTGTGCAGCAATAATAACAAAGTTTATTAAACATCTAATCTCAAAAGTAGTAATCGTTGTTTAGGCGTGAAAAAGTAACGCACAGAGAAAAAGAGATAAGCTGAACTTCGGCGGATTAAATTGTACATATCAGAATACAGCAAAAAAATTAAATACCACCTACTGTTATCTATCAAACAGTTATTTTGATGTTTTCTTATGTTTTCGCGATTGTTATTCATTAAATTAAACTATTTTAATACGGTTTTATCGCGTTTATTACTTATATATTTACACCTGACGTTTTAAATACTTTACAGCTTTCATGGTCGCAGGCAGACTAAGTTAACATTTGTCTTTGATGTCATAAGATTACAAAACTACCGCCTGAAATTTTTATTGGGAACTATTCCGATTCACGCAGTATTGGCTCACAGTATCTAAGGGTCTTGCAGTCTGCTTCCGAGTTTGCGATTTTATTAAGTTAATGGCTGGGTCCCAAGCTGGCGGTACCTGCCATCCATCCTCTCTCTTGAAATTAGGATGTTTTTTAATTTCAATAGCTTCACGTAACATCCTTGGAATGAATCTGTTTTCCTTTGCAAGAACTTGAGGATTATCAAAACGCATATAGTGGTTGGGTTTGTCTAGAGCATGTTCACAGACTGCAGACTTGGTTGAGCGTCTGTTTTTCATGAAAATGAAAAATAGACGCTATATAGAATCGGAATAGTTCCCAATAAAAAAATTCAGGCGGTAGTTTTGTAATCTTATGACATCAAAGACAAATGTTAACTTAGTCTGCCTGCGACCATGAACGCTGTAAAGTGTTTGAAACGTCAGGTGTAAATAAATAAGTAATAAACGCGATAAAACCGTATTAAAATAGTTTAATTTAATGAGTTATTTTGATGTGAATTAGCTATGATTTAAGTTACATAAGTACAGATTTACTTAAATTGTTAACAAAAGGTGTAAGCCGAAATCCAAAAAGTATGATTTGACATAACGAATAATACATACACAATGTTTTTAAAACAAAAATTTTCGTTTTGTTTAGACAAATGTCCCATCTGTATTATCCCTTCGAGTTTATGTAAATAAACAGCACAAACAGACGAAACAGCTTCGGGTAATCGTGCATTGACCTGGGAATTTGTCAAGGTACCTTATGTGTTGACTTTACATTCAGTACTATTTCATCGAAGGAAAAACAAAATGAATAAGTTATCCAGGTAGACCAGGGCATAGGTACATGAGGCAAATAAAGGAGAAAGTAAACGTCGCGTCGTATCAAAATCTAAAGGATCTCGCTTTTAATAGAGAAGAATAGAAGAAGCTCCGCCGACAAGAGGCCAGCTCTTAAATTTATGTTGATGACTATTTTTATCGGACTATGGCAAAGCCAAAAGGAAGGTTTATGAGTTTAGCAATTTATGTACGTTTGTTTGTATTTACGTATGTTCCACTCTAGCGCCTAAACTACTAATCCAATTTTACTAAATAAGGTATCAATCTATTTGAAATTTTGGTGCGAGTGACGATGGATACCGTCTTTGTTAGACTTTCGATTCATTTGAGAGTTTTTTCGAAAAAACATACATATAAAAAAAAAAATGTTTGAATATTCGCTCGTACATTTCATCAACAGGAGCCCAAGTTTACATAAGACCGAGTGCAGTCTAGAATATTCCTAATGAATATTACATAGTCAAATACACGACCAGCCAACTCACCTATTTGCTAAGCAAACTCAAAGCACAGCTAAAACAAAGAACAATTGGAAGTGCTATGTAAACTAGTTCTAACTTCAATACAATATTGTTAATATATGTATTATTATATTATCTCAACTAACTGCCTTTGTGATCTAGTGGTTAAGACCTTAGACAGCTCTATTTTAGCCCACTGCTGAGTATTGGGTGTCTATTCATAAATGGCGCCAAATTGATACACAAATTCGGTAATCTTATACCACTTTCAAGGGAGCTATTTTTAAAAGACGTTTACATACTTAAATGTCGAATGAAAATCGTTCTATGTCAAACAAAAATTATTCGACTCGAATAATTTACGTGAGTCAAAATTAGTACTCCAGCCCCTCTGTCGCAGAATATTGTGTTCTCAATATTAATTTTCTAAAAAAATATCATTTCAGATGCGTGTTCCTAAACGTTGAATACTATTCTTACATTAAAATTTGTCATTTAACATTTTACAAGCACTTACACAATAGTTTACATGAACTAACTGGTGGCGGAAGCACGCAAAATAATTTGGTTTGTGCTTGTAACTTTAAATTCCGGAAAGTAACGCCTGAATCAATTAAATATTTAACACTAGCTTTTTCCCGCAGTTCCGCCTGCGTCAAAAAGTAGCCTATGTTTGATTGTCTTCAACTATATTCATACAAAATTTCATCAAAATCCGTTCAGCGGTTTGGCCGTGAAAGCGTAACAGACAGACAGACAGACAGGCAGACAGACAGACAGACAGAAAGACAAACAGACAGACAGAAAGACAGACAGACAGAAAGACAGACAGACAGACAGAAAGAAAGACAGACAGACAGAAAGAAAGACAGACAGACTTTCGCATTTATAATATTAGTATGGATAGTATGGATTTTGGTCATTTCGACACGATATGAAGAAGAAAACATGTTTTCCGGGGAGTATGTATAGAGACTATAAAATAGAAACTATAAAATTGTTCAAATCAGTTTACCACGCATATCATAATGTCTGAATTGGTGACTTATTAACCTACAGCACAAAATATAATTTTTTTCGATGGTAGTAATATGGATACAAGATTGTAAGTACACACTCCTTAACAGTATCTATGGCACTTGGGTCGTCAAAAAACATTTTGGTTCTAAAATTTTGAAAGCAGAGTAAAAATGATTTGTTCCACATTCTTTAAAAGTGTATATAAAGAGTATGGCCATATTTCTCTCATCTATATTCAGAGTAACATCAGCTCTATATTTTTAATTGATTTCACTTCCTCGTCATCACAAAGAGCTATTAAATTAAAGTGGAGAGCCCTTACATGGTTTAATAAAATTCTTTAAGTGGATTGTATCTAAGCCCTCAAATAATATTTTGATGAGTATTATACAAGTGCTTGTCTAAAAATACGTATCTGAAATTATGCATAGCTACAGTAGAAACATTTTAATAAAATAGTTATGATATCTGACTATTTTATTCTACGCACGCGTAGTGACGCTTAATGAATCACGTTAGAAGTGCTGGCTGCTATTAAACAGCCTGACTCCAAGGGCTTAACGTGCCTTCCGAACCACGAAATCATCATTATTATCAGAAAATAAGTTGTTTCAGCCTACAATGTCCTTACCAAACCGAAAACAACTAAACAAAGTATGCTTCCCGCGGGATTCGAACCACGATCTCCGAATCGAAGGCGAATGCTTCAACCACTGGACTACGGAGGCTCTTCAGTTAAGTACTAGGTTTTTGAAGCCTACTTTTGAAATCCAATTGTTTTATAAAGACTGATTTATACCTAAAATCATCTACCAAACTAATTTAACCATAACAATTGGGTATTCTACTAATTTTTCTTTTTTCTTTCATATCAATATTTTTATTTCCAGAAACAGAATTATGAAATAATTTTTGTAATCCGTTCAAAAATAAATAAGTTATAACCCTTTGCAATTCGGTGGAAGGGGAAACTGTCAAAATACAAGAAAAGGATGCACTGTGTGAGCTGTGACGTCACTGCCACTCGGTTTCGTGCGTACAAAAGAGATAGCAAGACGTCCCCAGCACGCTCCCATTTTTCTTGTAGAGAAAACTTCAAATCGAATTGCTGCCTAAATTAACAACTCATTTTGTTGTTGTTTTCAGAATCGGTTAATTTTTGGTGTATATTTTGTTTAGTTTAACAATATTAACCAAGTATGAATACAGTCGAGTAGCCTATTGAAATCATCTCGTTATTACTGTGCAACTGTTTAAAATTCATGAGTCATTGTATGCATTTGTATGCAACGCATAGTTAATTTGGTAGCAATTAGTATGATGATAATGATTTGTCCCCGTTTTAGGCAGTTTCATAAATGGTACAAAAGTGTGACTAACGTTCCTTAATAGTAGACAAAAATCTAGTAACGGATGCTGTACCTATGTTTACTTCAAGGTTTCATTTTAGCATTTTTATACTGGCGATTAGTACGGTAGAAAAATAAATAATAAGAGAACTCGAATCTAATACTGTCAATAGCTACTGCCTTATCTCTTATGGTAGAGTCGCCACACATTTGGAGTTATCCATACTAATAATATAAATGCGAAAGTCTGTCTGTCTGTTACGCTTTCACGGCCAAACCGCTGAACGGATTTTAATGAAATTTGGTATGAATATAGTTGAAGACCCCGGGTCAAACATAGGCTACTTTTTGACGCAGGCGGAGCTGCGGGAAACAGCTAGTAAAATGTAAATAACACATTGTTAGTCGACCCTGTACTCCTCTGTGAACTTTTTTCGAAACCGCCTTATGGCCTCTGACTTGGTTCCTTTAACGACCATCATATGGCAGCCGGGATCGTCTTAATTACCAAATTATTTTTATTACAATTAAAAAACATGTATGATGAAGAGTTATGTATTCCTCTTTCTCTTAGCCCAGATCCGTATCTGGGCTGAACGTTCATCATAGTAACGTATTTTGACTAAAGTGTAGATTTTGTGTAGTTAGGGTAGGTACGTACATTTTATCTCTGCTTTAGGCATTTAACCTTAGGTCTTTACGCTAACTTTTTGAAAGAGCGAGCCTTGTTATGATTTTTAATATCCTTTTTCCAAAATTATTTTAGGACTAGCTGTGCTCGCGGCTTCGCCCGCGTGTAAACCTTTGGGAACATGATGTTTTTCCAGGACCAAAATCAGCCTAACTCTCCATCCTTTCAACTAACTGTATGTCGAAAATCAAGTCGATTGGTTGCTTAGTTAGGGCGTGAGGGAAGGACAAACAAACAAACACACTTTCACATTTATAATATTAGTATGAAAGTATGATTAGCGTATTCGAGTTTATATTTTCAGCTATGATTAACAAATATTTGTATGTCATAGATGATGTAACACTTGCATCTAAATAGACGCAATGGTTGCCATTCGTTGAGTCATTATGCTTATTAATAATAGTATGAGATAATTGTTATTATGACATATATATAGGTACATCTTTTTATAGCGGTACGGTTAGCGTTGCCATATGTTCGGAAATCGTCGGGATTGTTCCCATAAACCACAAAATAGAGATATTATTTCTATTTCATGCTTTTGTATATTTGTTTTTTTTTTTGCAATAAAGAAATTATACTCACAGTTATAAATAATTACCGTTCAAGTGCGAGTCGGACTCGCAAATGAATGTTTCCCTTTTATTATCTATAAAATCTCAAAAAAATCACGTTTGTTGTATGGGGCCCCCTTAAATATTTATATTATTCTAGTTTTTAGTATTGTTACAGCGGCAACAGAAATATATTATCTGTGAAAATTTCAACTGTCTAACTATCACGGTTTCACGGTTCATGAGATACAGCCTGGCGCCAAATGGACAGACAAGTGAAGTCTTTTCCTTTCCTCCTTCCTCCTCCGTCCTTTTTAATGTAAATCGATGTGCAATTTTGGTCCTACAATGGAATAACGGTCTTGACTTTCTTATAATTTAGTCTCCACATGGTAACCCTTGATGCCTTGATATTTTTATTGCCACCCACAAAATTCCGAAGTCGGACCAAATTTTTTGAAAATAAATTCAATACAGAAATCTTTGCGAAATTGTCTAACCATTTTAGCTAAAATTGGCCTTGACTTTTTCGTCACTAACTTCATTAAGAAATTTCGAAGAATTACATTAGAAGAATAGAATGAATGAATGAATAAATAGATTAAGTGTGCTTTTATAGTCCAGTGGTTTAAGGTATTTGCCAACAGAGTGGAGGTCATTGGTCCAATTCCCACAGAAAGCATTTAAGAGAGGTAGGACATTTTGTAAGGAGTAGTCCGTCTGGGGAAGTACCTCCACCCTACAGAAAACCGCAGCCAAATAACACTGTGATGCAGTGTTGTGTTCTTGCTGGTGAGTAGGGTCGCTAGGCTCCAGAGGGGTCGCTGTGCTGACAGCGGACAGATCGGCAACGCGCTCGTGACATCTCATCTAAATGAATTTTTAATTTTTGAGAATAAAGATCCACCGACCAGATGGTAAGACAATCTGAAGAAAGTCATCTTGAAAATCTTTGGGAGAGGCCAGTGTGAAAAATTATTCCGTGCTTCGAAAGGCACGTTAAGTCAGGCAGGCTACCGTTTAAAGAAAGAGTCGTTTATCAAACCACATTAAAGACCAAGGCGGTTTCGAAAAACTTTGCCATCAGGGTATACAGTGTCAATTGACTATTTAACCATCTTAAATAAATGAATAAAATCAGACGTTATTCCAATTTATAAATACTTTTATAACATTTACGTTAGTAACAAATAACCTTGACTTCCATTAAGTAAGCTTGTAAAGCTCTGAAGCTCGAGGTAAAGTCAAACAAATACATTTTTGTTTACTCAGATGTTGCGTATTAGATCCGCTACTCGGTATTATGGTATTTAGGATTCGATATACAGCAGATAGGAGGTAGTTAGTCGAACGCGACCCGCGTATCCGTAGCGAATGCGCGTGTCAAGCAACAACGTGACGCGACTCCTATTGGATTGGTCGCCATTTAGTGGCCTTTATTTATCTTCAGCTCCTCCGTGCTTCAGAAGGCAGATACATAGCAGCCTAAAAAATTCTGACAGTGTTGGCCACTAACACACCTCGAGCTATGTTCCTGTTGGTCTGGTTTCCATGTAAAAAGGGTTACAGAGCTCAGACGGCAGTCACTCCATTGTAATAACCAGTTCTGCCAAATCTAGAACCATGACTTACAGCGTATAGTCATTATACAAGTAAAAAATACTTAACAGTTGACTAATTTAATTTTTTATCACTAGGAATAACAAAGAAGTATTGTGCTTATATTTAAAAAAGATGATAAAATCACACTGCTAAATACATGCATAGTTTTGATATGGTTGGCTGGAAGAGATTGCTAAGCAATAAATCCGCCTTTGCATCTTAGCGAAAACAATGTTCAATACTGTGATTTTTTCTATATATTATATATAGTATACTACAACGTAAAAAAAATAAAACTGTGAAAAGAAAACAAAGTAAGGATATAAAAATAACGGTAATTTAAAAACTAAAACACCCGACTGCCTTTCTGTCTAATTTTGAAAAGAAAACCCAAAAAATTCTGCCATTTTGTTTTTTTTTTTTTTTAATTTTATGTACCCAGTACCACTCTCACAGAAAATACGAATCTAACGACACCTCATAAGCTAAAATCCATCGAGCCGTTCAGGCTGCAGGGCGCGCCAAATAATTATACATACAAACATACATACTCTCGAAAAACATAACCCTCCTTCTGGTGCAGTCGGGTAAAATATATATAGATAGAACAAAACTCTGTGGGTAACATAGTAAACCAAAAACATCATCTCACTTAATTTTCAAGGTTGTATGCCCACGCGCGCGTATTCTTTTGGTTTTAAGACATTTTACAATCTTTAATGGCTTATTTTGTTTGACATAATTTATCGCCTGTCTTATTTTTTATTTATTGACAACATTAAGATAGAATATAATCAGTTTAAAATAGGTAAGTCAGAAATCGGCTAACATTTTTGACCAGAGAAATATTTTGCAAAATTTTTTTTTACAATAACGATTATTACTAATAACTACTAATTAGGGTAAGAAACTTAAAACGATGAAATCATAAGCAAAGCAAAAGCATATTATCGTGTTTCGTACCTCATGTAACACATTAACTAAGTTTACCCCGAAATTTCTCCCACCCCCTCTTGCCTCTAGTAACTTGTACAAAGACGACCTTTCTATACACCCAAGGTAACTTGAACTTGAATGACTCTTTGGGATATTTCAATTTCAATATATTCCTACGTTTACCATGATAAAAGTTACCTCACTTCAGAAGTCCACTAAACTTGAAGCTGATTCCAATAAGCACATTTTGGAAAAATCTATTCACCCGTGACTATTCAAGAGCAAAACTTTTGCAATTATAACCATATAACCTTTAAGCTCTATTGATTAAAGCCTAGTTTCGAATTCGAAGTTAAATAATAATTTGTTGCTAGTTTGGTATCTAGAGAAAATCGTACCACAATTTGAAATTATTCCAAAACAGAGCCAGTACAGGACCATGATTATAAACATTTTTCTAGATTTGGTGGCACTGGATACTACAATGGAGCGATTTCCATCTGATCTTCGTAACCCTTTATACAGGGAAAAGACGAAAAGTTCTAAAGGCGAATAAATTCGAAACGAATCGTCCTGTTGGTATTCAGGCCACAGGCAAAACGACTGTCTGAGAAAGCTGGTATAATCGGAAACTAGACCAATAGATACCAAATCAGATCATCTTTAGTTATTATCAGACAATCAGGTGATTAAGCCTGCAATAAATAAATAAATAAATAACTCTTTATTGCACCAAATTGTAGAAAGTACATGAATATTATTATTATCTATGGTACAAAGGCGGCCTTATCGCTAGAGCAATTTCTTCCAGGCAACCAACAGGTAGGACTTCATGATATGAAACAGGAAGGTAGGCGCAAATTAACAATTGGGAAAAAGTGAAACATAAAAGCATAACGTACCTATGCAGCACATACAAAAAAAAATATACCTATGTAAATATATGTGGTGCACATATACGCATGCATTACACAATGTAAATAAATATACATACTTATTTTAAGCGTATCAATAAATGTTAAAATTACAACTATGGCGGGTTATATACGAACAGCAGACGAAGATTTTCTCGGGAAGAGGTTTAGGTGATAGAAAGATAATATCCTAACCAAACTGGAAACGACTAAACAAAGTACGCTTCCCTTGGGAATTGAACTCGCAACATCTGGTTTTCAAGGCAAACTCCTAAATCACAGAGGCAGTTACTCAGTACCTACAGTCAGACATACAGAAGAAACATATTACTTACCTATGTATTACTTCATACAAATTGCCATTCCAAGCGACCAATAAATCCGAAAATAATTCCAGTACTGCTGTAAATTCAAACAAAGCACTTACGCAGAAAATATTGCGTCAAAAAAAATAGTTCTCGATGCGTAAATTTATTTCTTTCCAATTCATATCCTACCATTAAACAACAGGCCTGTCACACAAAGCGTTTTCATTGAAAAATAACTTTAGTTTCTGTGAAAATAAAGTCTAAATCAGTAGTTCCCAAACTTATTTTTCTCGTGGACCACTTTCAAAATTTTACTGGTTTCGGTGGACCCCCTGCTGCTACATTTCTACCACATTCTTAAAGTCGCCAAAAAATAAAAATTGTGTCACTTCTGAGTTCTGTCCCTATATTTCGATATGTAAAATAAAAACGAAAAATGGTACATTTTATATCACTTTATTTATTAAAAGAATAGAATTACAAGAAAAAAATATTAAGGTAATATAGGTTCAGGTCATAATTTTAATTAATGGGAAGGATGTATCTGATGGAGTGTCAGCAAACGATCAATGTTTGGCTTTATTTTTGTGAGCAATAACCGCAAATCCCCCCGCTCTGTGATGTTTAATTTGCTCCTTTTTTTTGTTAAGAGGTTTGTAACGGCACTAAAACTCCTTTCGACAAGATATGACGAGGGAAAAGCTATTAAAAATTTCCTTGCGATTTCCCACAGTCCAGGATATTTTTCGGGTATTTCTGCTTGCAGCCAAAATGTTGGGTAGCCTTTTCTAAATTTCACCTTCAGCTCCTCATTAGTGCTTAGCTCGAGCAGCTCCTCTTGTAATACAACATTGGCCACTTCCGTTTCATCAAATGGATTTATTATCCATGGTGGTATATCCATCGTCAGTATATCTTCAAACCTGGTTTTGAAGTCATCATGCAGGGCACTTAAATGTTGACTGTAGGTATGGATATCCTCATCAATACATTCTACCTGCGACAAGTTTGGAAATTGAGAGAATTCGCGCCGACTAATGTTTTGCTTCATAAATTTCAATTTCCCAAGAAAAGCCGAAATTATCCCCTTTGTTTTTATTAAATTCAGGCTGTCCCCTTGTAACTGCAAGTTAATATCATTAAATTTTTTAAACAAATCTGTCAAATACGCAATGTCTGCTTTGAATTTGATCAAGTTTTCTTTTAAATCTGGATCTCTACTTTCTAAGAACTCTAATATGGAATCGAAAACAGAGTAAAATCTCGTTAAGCATGCACCTTTCGACAACCAGCGTACTTCAGTATGTAAGAGCAGTCGTTGGAAGTCTTCATCATTTTCGTCGCACAATTGAGCAAATAAACGTGTATTCAATGCATTGCTTCTGATTTTGTTGACAGCTTTTATTACAAAATGAAGAGATTGGTTCAACCTGTCACTTAAATGTTTTGCCACAAGATGTTGTCGGTGGATTACGCAATGAATAGCTGTAAGTCCTGGTAAAATTCTTTTGAGATGACTTATAAACCCACGATATCGCCCGACCATTGCAGGAGCTCCGTCTGTTGCCACTGAAATAATGTTTGTAAATGGGATCGATTTTTCCGTAAAAAAATTACTCAGGACATTAAATATTGATTCGCCTTTAGTGTCAGTCTCCAAAGTTCTGGCAAATAGCAATTCTTCGTGAATTTCTTCCTCAACAATAAATCGGACATATGCCAATAGTAATGCTTCATTACTGGGTAACGTTGACTCGTCCAGTTGTATAGAAAAATGAGTTTTTTGCAGATGATTGCACAAAAAGCTTTCGATATCAGAGCTCATTTCATCAATGCGTCTTTGTACAGTATTGTTACTTAATGGAATTCTCTTTAGTACGTCAAATGGAGATTTGTGCAAAACAGTTTTTAAAACCTCTTCAACAGCGGGTAAAATTAATTGTTCTCCGATAGTGTGCGGTTTTCCAGATTTTGCTATAAGTAATGAGATATTGTAAGATGCCCGCAAGCCATCATCGTTACTTTGAGATGTTGAAGCGAACATACTGTGCATGGTGGGTCTCTTTCCATATTTTTCTTTCAATGTTTGAAAATATTTTAAATCTTTACCTATTTTATCAGTATGACACCTTTTTAGATGATCTTCGAGCTTTGATGGTTTCATAGAGTCATTGCTCAAAACTTTGTTGCATAATAGGCACATGGGCAATTGTTTGTCTGCCTCTGATGGAACAAAACCATATTTCAAATAATCGACACTATATTGTCGACATTTTTTCTTTGCTGTAGCCATGTTTCGTGTCAGTTACCTTACCTGTAAAAAAAATGTTTTAGTAACCAAGTTTTTTTCTGAATATAGGTATCACACCGCAGCCTTTGTCAGCACGCGGAAATAGAATTACGGCTTGTAAAGGGACCAACTAATAAACCGCTGAGACAAATACAAACGTTTTCACAAAACGGTATCAATTTTAAAGTACATAATTTACCACTAATTTTTAATAGTATAAATAAAAATTAGTGTACTCAGTATCGAATACTGATCATATTTGTGTAGGAAAAAATAAACGTCGAAATCCCAAAATTGTCCATAAAAACGATAACTAACATTTTATTAAATCAATGAGTTCACGCGCTCCGTGTATTTGCGTATTTTTTGTCTGCGGCTTCATTGTTAAAACGTGACAAACAGGCATCGAAGTTCAAGCCCCGCCCTTTTCCCGTCGCCCGCGCACCGCTCGCTCTTTCCGAAAAGGAATAGTTTTGATAAAATAGTTACTTCAAAATCAATTTAACATGATTATGAAATTACTGTTTTATAAAATTAGTAGTTATTTGCAAGAAAAATTACAAAATTAATTGCTCTGCAATATTGCTTATTCGGCCTTTTTAGAGAGGCAGTGCTTCTCTCGTGAAAAAACAATTGAATAAAACGTGCTGTGTTTGTCTTCAAATCGAAAGAGGACAATTAAAATATCTGTAAGTTACTAAGTTACCTATCTATACAGGCCGTTGTGATCAACCGACTAGTACACGTAAACAAAATACTTAAGTACTATAACAAAAAAAGGTAGGTTACTTACTTTTCTCCGGCACTAGCAAACACAGATATAAATTTTCTCACAACTTTTTTCCAAATTCCGCCTTGTTTTCGAAATTCCGGAAACAAATGAATGCGTTTGGTTGCCTTTGGCATCAAGTATTTATAGTGTTGATCAAGTTCATGTCTGAACAAGCATTAAGCATTGTCGGGCGGATAGCGCTTTGCAAGTCTGTACACGAAATTGTACGTAATATCGAATACACAAGTTTGGACAAGTAACAGTCGCTTGCCTTATTAAAATATTATCTGCTTAGATAGGTACTTAAAACAATGTAGGTAGGCCCTTATAAAAACTATGCTTACATTTTTGCTCTTTACTATCAAAAGCAGATAAATTTTCGTGGACCCCCATTAACATCTTATGGACCCCCATTTTTTGTTCACGCCTACGTAGACCCCCAGCAAGTCTCCCGTGGACCCCTGGGGGTCCACCTGGACCACTTTGGGAATCACTGGTCTAGAGCGTGTTCACAGACTGCAGACTTGGTTGAGCGTCTATTTTTCATGTCAGCAATATGTTTTTTTATACGGGTATTAATGCTTCTCTTTGTTTGCCCAATGTATGATACACCACAGTCACAGTCAATTTTAAAAGCTCCAGCATCTTACAATGGGATATTGGATTTTACAGGTCTTAAACTAAAAGAAAATAAACCAATTTTTAAAAACAGATTCATTCCAAGGATGTTACGTGAAGCTATTGAAATTAAAAAACATCCTAATTTCAATATAAAGGGATGGATGGCAGGTACCACCAGCTTGGGACCCAGTCATTCTTCATAAAATCGCAAACTCGGAAGCAAACTGCAAGACCCTTAGATACTGTGAGCCAATACTGCGTGAATCGGAATAGTTCCCAATAAAAATTTCAGGCGGTAGTTTGTAATCTTATGACATCAAAGACAAATGTTAACTTAGTCTGCCTGCGACCATGAACGCTGTAAAGTGTTTGAAACGTCAGGTGTAAATAAATAAGTAATAAACGCGATAAAAACCGTATTAAAATAGTTTAATTTAATGAAATTATGTTACTGAAAAATGGCAACAAGATAAGAAAATCATACAACATTGTTTAATCTAGTCAGTATGGGTTTGAAAGAAAAGTTTTTAATACTTCAAAACTGTTACCAGGTCTCTAGGCAGCCCTAGCATCCAATATTCTGAGTTATATAAAAATACGAAAGTTTTAAATTAAATTCACGAACACGTTCCCGCGGGAGACGGGAATCCGGCTTATTGTATTGAACCACCTGTGAATATTGCTGTTTATGGATTGGCCCTATTGAAAAGGTACGTAAAGGTCGCAAGGCCTAAGCTGAGCTTTGCATTTGTGTGAGTGATCACGTAAAGAGGTGGTACAAGAGGTGATATGCGGAAGGTGGGCAGCGGAGTTGCGTCACGCATATACGTTATCTATGTGCACTCGCACAAATGCAAGCTCAGCTTACGCCTCGCGACCTTGTACGTAGCACAATGTAAACATCTTTATTGTCCACATACAATAAGACAAATACCTTTATTGCCCAAATACAGTTACAAACCTAAGTTAACAATTACAAAAACTTGAAAAAACTTTACTTAATTACATGCATAAATAATTGTATATTAACAACAGCTTAAACCTATGTAGCAAACTTTTTGCTAAGCAAACTCGCTCCAGTGTAAAATAATATATATAAGAATAAAAGTTTCTTGTGATAACTAATTATTAGTTTGGGAAGTAATGATTTCAATGAGGCAAGTAATGACCGAAGTGCTGATCTGCATTTAGCTAATAAAATAGGTATCGCCAATCAGCGAGGGTGTGCCACGTTACCTCCAGACAGAACAGCAGCAGACAGCATACTCAGGGCTTTTATATTTGAACTATTTATATAAAGCCCCATTGGTCTATAAACAGTTCAGAAAGTTTTATGTAATTAGTTTAAAATTTCGTAGTATTTTAATTTATTTTCTTACATGTTATAGTTGTCTGTAATCATTTTGAATATTAAAATACGTAAGTTGTGCAGGCAAATATTTCACCATTCCTTTATTTTTCTTAATTCTTTCGACCAAAATAGTTGAGTTTTTTTTTAATTCTGGATCTTATAGAGACAAGCTAGGCCAATCCATAAACATTACATAAAAACCTGCGAGCATTGAAGCTCTAGGGACTTCAATTGTCGTTAGAGCATTTCTATGAGACGTAACGAAGATCTGAATGCTTTTCAGCTATTTGAAAATATTTCTCAATCGGAGTTGGCCATTAGGATATTGTATTGGCGCCTTAAATGTTTTCGTTCAATTGAGAATTCGGTTTTGCGTAGTATCAAAGCCTCGTACTTATTACAATAAGTTTTAGGAAGTGCTCTACGTTACAACGTAACAAAAGAGAACATAAAGATATCCTACAAATATATTTGGCCTAGACGAACGGGTGAAAAGCGTAAGAGGGATTTTGCCCAGCAGCCAAAGCTATGACAAAACTTTTAGATTATTTTCGACGCAGAGTATTAGACCGTACATGCTTATGACAATGTTTTAGCAGCTTATTTGCAGATATGCAAACTAGTGGGGTCGAAAATACCGGACTTATGGTATTCGGTTGCTAGCCGCCATTTTTTTTTCCAAAATGACCAAAGAAATGTCTATAGCTGTAACAAAAAGAAAGGTACCACATTTAACCTAAGAGATGTTTTGCCTCCGATGCCACCTCTAACAAAATGAAGGTCAATTTTTAAACAATCGATATTTTCATAAAACACTGAGAAAATATATACCTTTATATTTTTTCCAGAGCTCATAAAAGTTACTAAAATAGTAACAACCACCCACAAAGCAGAAATCCATTTACAGAAATGTGATACATTCTGAAATCTTGTAAAGGCCGTCTCACATTAACATACGTCTGAAGCAATGGAATGATAAATTAAAGATACAACAGATGAAAAATATTTTTAAAATAGATTATGCGTCTCAAGCGGCCGCAAAACACAGCCCGTATTGGATTGATCGCCATTAGCAGCTATTTCTATCTCCTCCATGCTTTAGTACTGCCGTTATCGATACATGGCAATCGTTTAGGCCAGATTTCATTATGTCAGATTCGTTGAGGCAGCCTGAAAAAAATTTCAATGTTATTTACACACTTCGAGTCGTTCCTGTCGGTCTGATTTCATTGCAAAAATGCTACTGAGGGCAGACGGCAGACGCTCAATGTTATTATCAGTACCGTTATATTTAGGATCATGATTATAAGCGTAGATACACCTTTATCATCGAATACACATTTTCCTTGCAAATTATGTAGATAATGAGGTGGCGTGTAAATCTCAGCTAAATGGCCACTTTGCACGAATTACAATATGATCACAATAATGAATCATTGCAAATCTTAAAATAGCCACATTTTGGCAGTTCATGAAATGAATAATTTCATGGCAATTCTGCTGTTTGATGGAAAGTCGCAAAATGGCTTACTTTTCGTGAATTGCTTTACCTTATTGCCAGGCGTAAAAATAATCTTTATTTTTGCATAGCGTGCATACTTTTACGATTTTTTTAGTTTTATAAGTTTTTCTAACCAATAATATTGATTTACTAACATACATTAACTGTAGAATTATAAATATCAATAAAAATATTAAAATGTATTATCTATTTTTATTTTATTACTATAGTAATACTTAAACGAGAAGTGATTCAGAATATGAATCAAGAAATTGCAATTCATGTAATGATTCGGTTTGATGAATTGCTCAAAGTGGCCATTTTAGACCTGCAGTTCAGTTTACCCTCCAGAAGCGTGATGACTCTTTAATCACCCCCATGTGTTCCACACCTGTCTATACACCGATCTGCTTTGATTCACAACATTTTAATTATTCGTGTTTGCGCTTTTGTTATTTATTTCTGTAATAGATAAAATGGTTAATCGATCCTGAGCACTCTGGTCAGAATTTTGACGTAGTTCCAAAAAGGAATAAGAATTTAAACAACATCCTCTTCTGTTCTCAGATTCTTTATCTCTCGGCCGTGTCACCGAAGAAATCCCACGACTTTGATTACGAATCCCTTTATATTGCTTTATGAAGAAATTATTCAAATAGAAAATCGTTTCGGAGCAAATTCTGATTGTGGTCACAGACTCGAAAGGAATGTAGACAGATCGTTGTTGATTCAACTGTATGTGTGCGTGCGTGTCGCTGCGATCAATGGCGGAGTCTCTGTGGTGTCACAGAATTATTGTATTTATGTCAGTCGATTGGAAATAGATCAACCCACAATGATTATGTCAAATGAAAATCATTTTTAAGTCGCAAGTCATTCAATGCACCGATTTTGCATTCTCGAAAATAGCCTTCGCCATCGTGGAATGGATTTACCCGCAATTTTTGCGATTACTGCCCAGACTTAGGATGATTTCTTAGTTTTTTATATGAAACTACGTCTGTAGCTCTTTAAATTCTGTGAATGGGCTTCAAGAAATAAATTTCAAGAAGGAAATAGGCCGATATCGCAGTAATTTGATATGACTGGCGGTCGTTGACCGAAAATACAGTTTATATGGCGGAAATTGTGATTTATTTTTAGTTTTCTTTAAACATCAGCTATTTAACGAGGATTAGAATTCATGCACCCGAATGAAATCAATGCGCCAAGTTCGCTAAGCATAATTATTGTTTTTTTTTTTTTCTTCTAAAATTAGAGCATGAAATAAGTTACTAATTTTTACTTAAATCCCACGAGAGCCGTACTTTACCGGGGATGAATGGTATGTCCTTCCCAGTACTCCTACCTATGTCTTTGCAAAATTTCAGGAAGATCGGTTGTGTAGACAAAGCTTCAAATGGTAACAATCAAATAAACAACCTCATTCGCATTCAATATCTTTCTGACGGTCACGATAGGCAACTTAGATCTTCCAAAAAACTTACCCTTTGTACTCCCCTATTTCGGTCCAGTTTTATGTCTAATTCATTTACCTTACAAGCCACACGGCTCTGGAATGCTTTACCCGATGACATCAAAGAGACCATTACTAAATTCGCTTTCAAAAGAAAAGTCAAAATTCACCTCACTAGCATAATATCACCCTAAATCGTCATCTTTTTCCGTTTTCACCTCTTCTTTTATGTATGTATATGTATAGTTATGAATATTGTATGTAAATCTATGTATGTTTATTTAGCAGTTAAGTGTTTTTTTTGTTTTTTTTTTTTTTCTCTCATTGTATTCTAAAATAATTCGCGCCGCACATAACTTTTCTGTTTTTCCTAATGGTTGACTGGGAGAGAATGCTTTTAGCATTAAGTCCGCCAATTGTAAACTTGTGGTACAATAAAGATTTATAAATAAATAAATAAATTCGCTTTTATAATATTAAGGTCCATTCAAACTGAAGCGAATCCTGAGCAAGTGGCGGGGCGCCTACAGAAAAAAGAATCAGTAGAAGTGCCGAAGCATGTGCCAAAGTTAACTGGCCTGCTAATGGCATTCTCATTTCTGTGGGCGTCCAGTCGCGCGGGATTCGTGTCAGTTTGAATAGAGTTTTATTTAGGTTGATATTAGTAAAATAAATCACCAACCCTTTGTATAACCCCAAGGTTAACTGTGAGATAATGCTCCTAGCATTAACTTCGCCTTTTGTACGATTACTCATTGTAGTTTGTGCCATAAAGTTTAAATAAATAAATGATCCATCCACCTCCCATGACTCTATCAACCTTGAGGTTACACGAGCCGAACCTCGGGTGCGCTGTACTTGCTTGTGGCTCTTTTCCAGTCGCACTTGCTTGATCTCCTACAAGTTCTCTAATATTAACTCTATCTCTATGATAAATCCATCATTATTTAGTTGAACAAAGGGAACTATTGCATTGATTGCCATTTAGTAGCATTTTCTATCTCGAGCTCCTCCGTGCTTCGAGAGGCACGTTAAGCCGTTGGTCCCGGTTGTGATCGAAAGATAACAGTCTGTGTCAGATGTCTTTAAGCAGCCTGAATAATTCTGACAGTATTGGCCACTAACACACCTCGGGTCATGTTCCTGTTGGTCTGGTTTGCCTGTAAAAAGGGATACGGAGGTCAAACGGCAGTTGCTCCATTGTAATATCTAGTTCCGTCAAATCTAAAACCATGACTTACAGCGTACCCTAGGCTCCGAAGCGTAAGCAGACGAAGCAACTAGGCATACACGCTAGAATGAATGAATGAATGAATGAACACTTTATTGCACCATTTACATGCATATAAGAAAAGATACAGCACAGAAACCAATTAGCATTAAGTGAAATGAGTACAAAGGCGGACTCATCGCTCTTCGAGCCAACGTTATGGTAGAAAGGAGCAGAAAATTAAAAAATCTTGGGCGAGCGGTGCAGAAAGCTAAGATGTTGTCTACAACAAAACAGCTAATAAACTTACATATATATTTTTGTATCTATACACCTACATAAAATACTTAAATAAATAAAATATATAAAACGAGTAGGACAGTAGTAATATAAAAAAGAGACAAGCTTATTGAACCTTAGAAAGGTAGTGAGACTTAACAAGATCTTTGAATGAGGCGATGGTTTGTACTTTACGAATATCTACTGGGAGGGCATTCCAGAGACGAATAGCCTGAATCGTGAAGGACTTAGCATAAAAACGAGAAGTGTGGTCAGGGATTGCCAGACGAAGAGAATTAGCGCTACGCACGTTGCGATTCTCAAAAGAAGAATTCATCCTCATCTATCTGTATTCATCTTTAGTTGTATGACCACGACTGCTAAATTACTGAAAAGTAATTTTGTATTTCCATTTCGTTTTTGTATTGTTAATGTGTTTCTAAAAATTGTCATTTTCTTTTTAGTTTCTAAAACCCAAGTATTATCAAAGTTTAAATTAGGTAATTTTCATTTTAAAATCTTGGCATAACTTGTATTCTGCGTAGCTGCAACAAACTAAGTGTTACTTCGTATCGTACGTAGCAATAAAGTCTTGGACTTAATTAATTGATGAATATAATCTAGAAACTACGAAATAGTGATGCCGCTGGATATATATCGATAAAATCCGGTAAATTTATTAAAAATACATGCGGAGCTTGATAGCCGAGCATGGCACGTGAATACGTAGCGAATACGTGTGTAAAGGCAAAGCGGAACCCGTTGGATTGGTGCCACATAGTGGCAGCCTGAAAAAAAAAACAGACATTGTTGGCCACTAACAGACTTCGGGTCATGTTCCTGTTGGTCTGGGTTCCCTGTAAAAAGGGCTTATGGAGTTTAGATGACAGTCGATCCATTGAAATAACCAGTGCCTTCAAATCAAGGACCATGACTTGCAGTACAGCGTACTAGGATACCTACGCTATAGGTCGTCCTCCAAACCGTAAAGCGTGTGATGTTTTTGCAAACTGTTGTAAAGGATTTTTTACTACACTTGCTCGGAAAGAACACTCATACTTACTCAAGGACGGGGTGAAAGTACGTCATTCTTCCCGCCAAAAAATGCGGGAGGAAAGTTGTATGCAAATCCATTACTGACTTGTTTTGCAGGTCTACCTGAATTGCTTTTTTTTTTATTTCAATATGGCTCTAACTTTCGTATTTAGCCAGTAACGAGTAAATTTTTTTAGTTTTATTTATTTAACCTTCATTGTACAAATTACAATTTGTAAAGCACAATAGGCGGACTTAATGCTAAAAGTATTATCTAACAGTCAACCTTAGTCAAGCAAAGGTCGGTAGTTAAGTCAAGTCGAGTCAGAAGAGTCAGGTTATGTGAAATGGTAGAAAAACTGCACTTAGCGATTGCAAGGAGCTTTTAGCATGAACACTGTATCACGTCCCAACATTTACGCTTATTCTCGAACACTTTGCAAATAATAAATCACCATTATTAAAAACAAACACTCAAAAAAAAAAAATTTGAAAAATTAAATTCAGCGCCGATACTGCTCTTTTCAGCTTCCCGCCAAAAGTCCGTGTGTAATGTTAAATGAAAATCCGTTACTGCTATTTGTTCTTTTTTATCACTTTTAACATTGCCAGATAATAATCTCAGAATGATTCCCAGAATTTAAAAAAATCAAATTTCAAACAGAATGATACTGAATGCTCGATTCCTTCGCATCTTACTTTTTAATTTCAGATTAGCGACATAGATAGTCTCTGTTTGCGTTAAAATTTACTTATAAATTGTTGATTTTCTTTGCCTGAATTTTATGGTAAATGAAAGTACCTAATATTATTAAGTACCAACTTAATTCCACGTGTTTCTGATTTGAGAAATGAACACTTATTTCTTTCTTCATATATTAATACTAGTGACCAATTCCACTAACAAACATTTTCAAATAAGGATTCCACTTAAACATTTCTTATTTTCGTCGCATGTGTAGTATAAAACACTATGTATCACTCGGTAGAAAGTGCGATTCCTAACTCGGGTATATTAACGCCCTCAGCTGAGACTATGCCCTAGTTAGTAATTGGTCACTTTCTTTCCTCGGTGAACAATGTACTATTGTTTGGCTTTTAGTAAACTGCATTTCAAAATTCATTTTTAAATTCCTTGATTTTGAAAAAAGGCCATTGTTCTTACATATGTAATTTATTTTTATGTTTTTTATTTTATCAAGATGTAATTAGATTAGCTAACTAGGCAGACTACTCGTTAGACGTTTTGTTTTTTTGGACGTTTCACTACTTAGACTATTTGATACTAAGAGTTGTTACGATATATTTTACATCGATATTTCGCAACACTACCATAAAAAGTTCTCGGGCAAAATGCAAACGCTGAAAATGTTTAAGATACTGAAGTTATATGTAAATCAAAACAAGCTTCTACAGCATTTTTAAACTAAGTAAGTTTATAGCAGCATTAATTATAATAATTTATTACTATTTTTCAACAGTTAGCCCTTTTAATACAATTTAACTTTATTGCCCATATAATAAGTTAACAAAAAATTTATATGTGTAAATTATGGCAAAAGTTTTGTCGTTTTTCCACTCTAGGTAAAACTGCTCTTCTTTACTACTCTTTTCTCTAGGCAATTTTCATAATAATAATTATAATTTCAAGTTCCTTTATTTACATATAGGTACAAAGGTGACGGATAAGTTATAGGTAACTTAAGAGTTCGAATACATTTTACCTTAGTAAGGTGTGCATCTTTGGTTCCTCCTCCACTTTGCCTAATTTTAGAGTTTAGGGAGATTGCAAGATCTTTTAAACAAACCTTGTCTAATGTAAATAGCGTCATCAGAATCTTGTTTAATACGTAGTTGCTAATCATTCTCCCTTTAGACATTGGTCAATCAGTGCTAAAAACTTGAAATAAATCACCATCAAATCATTTACGCACATGTTGACATTACTCATTCTCTGTGTTTAGTGATGGATAGTGAGTTAATTCTAATAGGTTAAAAACTCTGGTATTAAATCATGTTTCTTTTATGGTCGATACTTTAAAAAAACACTGTAGATAACTTTAGTTTTTTAACAAAGTTAAGTTTTGTTTATTATGAATAAATAAATACCTAAGTATTTTTTAATTTTGGTTTTCGGCTCGTATTCTGAGAGTTTCATGCCAGCATCTTGTAAAATAATTTACCCTTCGTGAAACAAATGTGCCTGAGATTAAAAAAATACATAGTGTTCTTTGTACTAAATAATATAAAATCTGAACACATCATTTTAATTAAATTAGAAATTAGGTTTTCGCTATTCTGGTTTTATACTGGTACAAAATTATTCTTGAGTTTCAAGCATTTTGGTTTAAAACCAATGTTCAAAGCCCATCACTAGCTGTATTTATTCGGCCTCTATAAAGTTCAATGGTTTACGTGAAAGCTCTGTCTTTATCGTAGGTGTAGCTTTTGAATGATGAACGTTTGAAGTTGTTTTTAGAAATCTAGGTGTGTTTGTGAATTCTGTTGAGATCCTAAACTGTTGAGTATTTTAGTTACCTTGTGAATGGAAACAAGTTATCATGTAGCGAAATAAGCTAAAAGGAAAATTATCAGAGAGCTGTTAAAATTGTTTAAAATAATATTAATCTGCATTATACCACAAATAATCATTATGTTCATTCAAATCAAGTGGCTTAGGTATTCAATCGACCCTACTCACCCTAAGGTCAGAGTTTTTCGGGACCGCCTTTCGGCTAGGACGTGATTAACGACCACCATATGGCAGCCGGTAGCAACGGACGTGCCTTTCGAAGCATTCACAAGCACACGGTCTCTCCGTCAGTCTCAGTCGCTTGACACGCGCAATTATGCTCAGTTATCAAGCTCAGTGTTTTTCAGTACTATTCAATTTTTATCCACAATACAATAAAGAAGCAATATTTAAAGCCATATGATACAGCAACCATTGAACGAAGGGATAAACGTGACCAAACGGGACCAACGGCTTATCATGCCTTCCCACGCATTCACATTTATGTCAAAAATAGCACATGATTTCCCACTCAGTGTCCGTCGCTTGGCACGCGCAATATGCTAAGACTCCTATCAAGTTCAGTGTTTTTCAGTACTTTAACTTTTTATCCACATTACAATATAGAAACAATATTAAAAGCCATATAAAAACCAGCTACCATTGAACGATGTGTGACCGAAACCTATCAATTTCTCCCGCAGCTGTGAACCATTTCACTCAGTGCGCTGTATGACCTACTTTACTTTTTTATTACTGTTCTGCTGAATACTGTAAATGTTTATTTATTTATTTGTAATAATGGTTTATTGTGTGCGAAATTGTGCGATATAGTATGTAAAACAAATCAAAATATGATCGTTTTAATGAATGGGTGGGTGCCTCCTTTTAATTTTTATGGAAGTGTGTGTGTATTCAAGTCTCCAGCTATACGGCTCACGAGATCTTAGCTAGATAGACGGAACCCCCTTTTTATGTATGTACAATTCTCTATCCCACTAATAGTGCATAAAAGAACAGAGTTAAATGACAAAATATAACTTAAACATGGTGTTGATGATGTCCTCCTCATCGCGATCCCATGACTGCGACCTCAATATAAATTTTCCGGTAAATAACTTTGGAGGTCAATGTACAATGATGGACTTATCGATGAGGGATATCTTTAAGTCAAGAGGAAAATCTGTGTCTGTGGTAGAAACATGTATCGTGTTGTTTTAGGGTTTCGCACATAAGTATATTCACAATGAACACATTTTACTTAATAAATATTAATACCGTAGCTATCGGACAAACCATGAAGCATGTAATGAATCAAAGGCAATTATTTCTATAAATATCGCGGGGCGTTCATTCACGCTACGTTTATCGGTCGAGTAGATAACTGTGACGTAATGTGGACGTATACCCATTTAATGCACAAATTGTTCAATGCAATAATGAGCTCATTATAGAACGATTTTGTATGATTACGATATTATTTTGTCTAAATGTACATGTTCCTACAGTTACATATATGTAGTATTTACTCGTGCTTGTTTACCATAGGGGTAGACAGAGACTACAGATTTCCATTTGCTATGATCCTTACAGACCTCTATAACTTCCTCCCCGCTGAACTTGAACAATTATACTCATATTCAGCACCTTAGTATACATAGAAAAAAAATAAATAACCAAATTAAAACTAAAAAACTAAAAGTACCCTACTACAAAAAACATTTATAAATTAATGTATTTTTTTTTACTCCTATTTTTTGGTCTAATTTGACCGGACCTTTATGCTAGACGAAATAGTGTGATCTTGATCCACGTAGAAACACTAGAAAACGCGGAACAGCGTTGATTTCTCAACTGTGTAGGTGTGCTAAAATTGGCTTTTTTATGTCTAAAATTATGATGCTAATATTTTAAATAGTACATAGGATTTCGTATCGAAGTAACATAGGTATTAAATATTATGTAGTAAGTAGTGAAGGTTGTTTCCCTCCATATATATTTATAATCCTTGTTGGACAGACTCTATCGCACTCAAGGCTATAAAGCCACAACGTCATGTGCTCAAAAAGTTTTGAGTTTTAATTACCTTTTGCACTTACTAATGCATGTTGACTATTAGTACACACCCATGGTATCTACCTACATGGTATTTTAAAAAGTAAAAATGTTGGTATCCATATCCATACTAATATTATAAATGCGAGAGTCTGTCTGTCTGTTACGCTTTCACGGCGAAACCGCTGAACGGATTTTGATGAAATTTGGTATGAATATAGTTGAAGACCCGGGGTCAAACATAGGCTACATTTTGATGCAGATGGAGCTGCAGAAAAAAGCTAATATGTTATAGAATCTAAATGCAGCAAATATTTTCAAAGTGATACCATAAAAGAACTCTACATCAGCACACTTATTTTTCGGAGTACGTCACAGATGCCTGAGCAGTTAACGTTAGTACTTTTCGTCAAAGTCGTTTTCCTCTTAGCTGAGGTTCGTGACCACCAAACAGATCTATTCTGAACCTCTTGGATGTTGCATTTAAAAACTGCAAGGAGAATGGGAGTAGGTCAGTCCAGGTTATCGGTTTGCCAGTACTTTTACCCCTTTAAAAATCAAAGTCAATCTTAATCTACCTAAAAAATATAAATCCCAAAAACGTTTCCACGAAATGTCGGAGTAAATTTTCAGTCAATCAGATTCATCTCGTTCCCGCAATGTTATCCGATGAACACGCTCGCTTATTCGCTCTCCTGATTGGTAGATCTAGGCGCCATTACAGATCCCTGAGAATTGAAACCGTCGCGAAATCCGTAGAATTCGAAAAGATTCTATTACACATTTTGGCGCGAGTCGAGATAAATTTTTTAGGTTATGTGTATTATTTTGGGGAAGCTCTCTTTGTCATTTTATTCTTAAATTCCTTTTTATAATGTATATTACTTTGGATAGAGACTTTACATTACAATATTATTGGTTATATACCTAGATATATTGTATTCATATTTCATAAATACTTACTATACAATTTAGGACTGAAGTTACATTTTTTTTTCTATTACTTCTTATAACGATTACGTGTTTGAATCTATCAGGAATCTTCCCAACACCGAACAAACGTTTCCATTCAACCCACTTCAAAAATCTAAAAAGGGCAAATTTTAATTGGCCGAAGATTCAATTCAATGTTTTTTTTACAAAATGAAACTTCCAACATAACTAAATACATTTATATAACAGTAATATCTCCGAATTGTCATAAACACTCCATAATTTCTCTCATGGGATCCATAGCCGCTTGACCCGGCAATCAGTATTTATCATGAAGCGGCATCATTTGATAACTGATACCCCCACAGAAATAAGATTAGATAGAAGTGCCATGTCGCCAGTTAAGCCTCTCGAGTCTTAACTTTGTATGGCCAGGCTTTACTTTGGCACACAGGACATGCCCACGTGCCACTTCTACCTAATCTTATTTCTGTTGATATTCCCCTGTAGGGGGCCAACAGACTTTAATTGCCAGTTTGAATGAATGCTTTGTCAGATTTACTTTTAGTATTGCTCTTACAAATTGGGTTACAAAATCAATAGATCCTGTATGACGTGTTTTGAGCAGTCCTGTGGGCTATATTTAAAAAATTTCTCGTTGATACAAAATATCGACAATGGAAATTGCTATTGGCAGGATTTTACTGTCTCCTACCTATAGAAAATATCCAAACTAACCAAGATATTAAATTGAAAGGTCGACATTTGCGCATCGAATGTAATTTACCTTGTTATTTTTTTTATGTAATAAAGGTTCTTATATTTTCTTGATGTCCATAATATTTTTTAACTTTTTGAGATGGCAACCATTTAATCCTCAATTTTGGCCATTGAAGGATATTTGAGATATATAAACGTCGTCGACACGATAAGAAAAAAATTCTCGTGAGGGCTAACTTCAAAAGCGGTATCTTCAGGGTTAAATTCAACCGAGATAACGCTGAATTCAGTATAACCTGCCATTACAGATTATCATTTCGATTCCCACTTAGATTTCCAAAGAATTACTTAATTCTCTCCAAAAACATTATCCAGAATAAGTGGTTACTTGCTAAAGCGAAAATTCCCAGTATCAATTAGGGTTTGTTGGTCACAAGTTCACGAAACGAAATAAAACTAAACGAGGCGAATATAGGGCACATTCATAAATAACAGGGTGACATCATGGTAATAATCTGCTACTCACCATATGTATAAAATGTTGAGAATACGTATGTAACATTTTACAAACCAGGGTACCGCAGCAACCAGCTGAGAACACCTACTAAAGAATATCATTTACGTTTTTGAATAAATTGTAACTAATATTCATCATATAAACCTCAAAAAAATGGTTTTGCTAAGGTACTTTTCGGTTTTTTTTAATACAACTAAGTAGGCAAACAGACGTACTGCCTACCTGATGGTAAGTGGTTACCGTAGCCTATGAATGCCTGCAACACCGGAAATGTCACGAGCACGTTGCCGACCTGTCCGCTATCAGCACAGCGACCCCTCTGGTGCCTGGCGACCCTACTCACCAGCAGGAACACAACACTGCATCACAGTGTTATTTGGCTGCGGTCTTCTGTAGGATGGAGGTACTTCTTATGACGACTACTAACCGGCATGCGCAACGTTGGATATCCACCAATCAGATGTCAGATGACCTGAAAAAGTAGCCGTTTTTTACATAAACAGATAAGTGAGTGAAAGCGTTTTATTGCACTATTAAAAGTTACGTACAAAGATATGTTGTCTGTAACAAAGATGTACAATAGGCGGTCTTATCGATAGGCTGTTGCAGAAATAAGACTAAGTATAGTTGTAATAGTGAAGTACACACATGATTACCTATACAAGAAAATCACTTATAACTCTGTATTCTCTTCATTTTATTATTTAGGTAAGTTAGGAATAATAACTTTGGACCTAATAGCCCGAACTGAGAGATTTAGCTTTAAGCCTCATTGAATTATGAGTTTTAAACTATGTCTATTTTATAATGTCCTTCACAATAATCTCAGTGTCAGACGCATTGCGAAATAAGTGGTAATGGTTAGATAGAGATGAAATTCTATGGAATGAAATACGACGGTTTATAAATTTTTCGAATGAAAGTCATTCTTATATGAATAAACCGATGTCGAGTGAGCTCAAAAATAGGTATCGGGGGGCATGGCAGTGCCCCCGCCAAGTCGAGCGCGAAGCAAATACTGCCGTACTATCCTTTACTGCAACCATTTCGCCGCATTTTCAGGCCGCTATTTGAGAACCTCTGGATAAGACCAGAACGCAGAAATTTTCGTCATCCAGTAAGCTATAATCACATACTTAAAATCCAAAATTTCAACTCTGTAGGTCATTTAGTTCCGAAGTTAAGAGAAAGCAAAGTTTCGCATTTATGACATTCACTCACTCATGATCATCAGAATAGAACTAGTACTTCCCATAAACTCAGAGAGCTGAAATTTGGTACAGAGCTAGGGTTTAATGGCCACATAAAGGGAAAACTTTAAAAACTAGGATAATCGAAGATCTAGAGTACCTGGTGACCCTGATTAGAAAACACAAGAGCCCAACCAAACTATTAGAGATCGACATTCCGCCTTTCCAAAAAATATTCAACTTGGTGGGCCGCTTCATTTGATGTTAAAAATCGAAGGTCTGAAGGTATCTAATAAAGAACCCTCAGCTGTATTAGAGATATGGTAATACCCCCTTCTACTATTGGTACATAAAAAAATCGATTGTCATTGCAAATATCCAGCGTAGTGGGACACATCTTCTAATATAATCTAGCCTATAGCGTCCCACTGCTGGGCGAATGCCTCCCCTTCTGCTTTTAATACGCATATAAATAAAATTAAAGAAAAACTCTGGATAAGACTAGACTGGCTTTTATACCTATACTTACAAGTTTACAAGAAGAAATAGTCAAACGATTAACTTTATTCTACTCGAAAATTATAAATCAATATTTCGTTAAACGATAAACGTTTCTACAAAAAGAAGTGACATCCCACTTAAAACATTCTGTAAAAAAACTAGCCAAGTCTCGATGGAGCTGCTTGTTTATCTCTAAAAAGTAATGAAATCTAGACAACGTCGTGCCAAGTCTAAGGTTCCTTACTGCGATTTCTTTATTATTATAGTTAATGTTTAAATTATAGTGAAGACAGCCGTGGTCGTAACCACGGCTGTCTTCTGTGCATTACTAACTACTGAAACAATTTATGACATCAATTATAAATTATATACTTGTTTCATACATTTTACAGCGTGATTTCGCAGTAGTCGGGTTTTAGTTTTTGAACTTATTTTTATTTAATTAGTTTTTGGGCTCGTTATCTTTTGTCCACTGCTTATATGGAGAACCACTTAAAAATTTGAATAAACTATACAGCAAAATCACAAGCAAAAACCAAGATACATTATTTGGTTCTGCCCGATTTGAAGACAAACATTTCTAATTATCGAATGAAAGCAAGCAATGAAAAACCACCAGCAAAAGCTAACTATATATATATATATATATATATATGTTTGAAATGTGCTAATTAAGGCCCTTCTTTTGATACCCACACGTCAGTAACACATTTTTTTTATGTCCACTAGAGGACGCTGTTTCAAATTGAATTTTCTCGTCCTAACTTTATGCCCGCTAGATGGCGCTGTTTCAAATTTTATATGACTTCACATAGTCTAGAACTAGCGGATAACTAAGACATTTCTAACGATACTCCATTAATTTGTTTAATTATCACTGGGAATTTAGAAGGAAATGGCGATTTTTATATTTATATTTTTTCCAAAACTCTTTGTCCTCTAGAAGGCGCTGTTTCAATTTCAACATGACGTGGTGATAACTAAGGCCTTTCCAACGATACCTCATTTGTATGATTATCACTAGTAGTTTTGAATAAAATCGCGAACACAATCAAATTCGATTTATATGAAGAAAATTTCAAAATATCAAAAGAAAGCAAGCAAACCCGCGAGCGCTAACAATATATATGTTTTTGACATGTATTTGAAACACGGCACCAACATATTTTTTTTTTCAATTCCTTACTTTATGTGCCCTAGATGGCGTTTAGTTTTTGAACTTATTTTTATTTGCTACATAATTTCAGCTATAACTATTTAGATTAAAAAATAATTATTTTTATACATATTAATTATAAATTAGCCCAATAAATAGGTTCACTTTACTGTCACATGACTATCACCTCAAATAATTGTCATTTATTAATTAAAAGTGCCATTCAAGTTATTATCATACTAAATGAGGTCACGGGCCAATTAGAGCAGATCCCTATTAGTCACATAAAGGGTCCAGTACTAACCGTCATTTGCAGACCTCTATATCCTTCTGCAATGGCAACCTTTGGCGGCAATTGTTTAGAGGTTATTACACCGACCATAGATGTATTTGTAATTCGTAGAGTGGCACACTTTGTGTCGGCTCTACAAATTAATCGAATCAAAAATAAGGGTCGAAAACAATCTACACTAATATTATAAAGAGGAAAGATTTGTATTTTTGTGTGTGTGTTTGTAATGAATAAACTCAAAAACTACTGTGCCGATTTCAAAAATTCTTTCACCATTGGAAAGCTCCATTCACCCTGAGTAACATAGGCTATATACCGCAGGCGGAGCTGCGGGAAACAGCTAGTCTAATATATATGTAATATGTGTGATATAAAAATATCTTGAAAGATAAATAAAAATATCTATTCATGTAACATATTAGGATAGTAACACTAAAAACATATGAAATAAAGCTTTTACTATTCAAAAGTAGCAAGATCAAAAATAATCATTTAGATTACCAGCGGCGAAAATCATGACCCAGTCTCTAGGCACCAAACCTCTCGATACTAAAGGGGTCAATCAAGTAAAGTATATTTGCACAAAATGCTTATCTTGTTATGCATTGAAATAACTCTACCCACTTTATCATTTTAAGTTTTCTAATGCTGTGATTACTGTACGTGTAAAACTGGTAGAAATTCCTCACAGGGATAAGTCTGCCATTTTGCATTTACGTTTATGTCTTCTTACTACACTAAAGAATTTTATACAAGTTATTACATTATTATGACATTTTCCAACTAACACAAGTTGACCATTTTTCGTCTGTTTTTAATATCTATGACCCTGCATTTCATAATTTCTGGCAACATTTTTTAAATTCGCAGTTTTAACTTAACTTGCTACTAAATACTAAACTATTAAAACACTTGGGACTAAATTTTTTTTAACAGGCAGTTACCAAGTAACTTTTGGCTATGAATTTTTAACACAGACATTTATGACAAAGTTACATTGAGAAACGTACAGCGAAGGGAAAAAGGATTCTAAATAAGCAATTATGCTATTGATATTTCGTATTTGAGATCATTTTGACATTAATTCTGAGTATGTACAGATCTCCTAGCGGAGCCCTCTGGCGAAGTAATTTAAATAATTCGCTCAGGCAACTAACTATTTAAACACCAATAATACCAATTGTTTACATAATCAATTTCAACAAAAAAAAATAATAATAATTAAAGTACGAATATAATTTCGCCCAAAGAAAATTGGGTCGACTTATCACATTTGTAGGAGATGTCGAATTGGTAGATTTTGAAAATTACTTCAAAAAGGCACTAAGTGTAGAAATTGGGAAGGGGTAAGTAGTTGTAATAATTTGTTATCAAATATATTGCTTAAACTAAGCACAATCTTCTGGAATATCGGGCAGTCGACAAGGATGGATGCCCTTTACTGCACATCTGTAATCGCACATGAGTATAGGGCATATATTTTATTTCATTTTCTTTGTTTTTCCTAATGGTTGACTGGGAGAGAATGCTTTTAGCATTAAGTTCGCCAATTGTATTCAGTATTTTTACTAGTGGTACAATAAAGTTTTAATAAATATATAAATATTTGTCCGTAACGATCGTGTATTAATTGTGATAGCGATCGTGAACTTATTCTTAAGGAGTCGACTCTGGAAAATATATTTAACCGATTCAGGCGTTACTTTGCGGAAGTTAAAGTTACAAGCACTTAATAAATTATTTTGCGTGCTTCCGCCACCAGTTAGTTCATGCAAACTATTGCCGGCCGGCACCCACCCACTACTATTAGTCCCAACATGCCCGCCACCACTAGCTTGCACATGCAACACGTGTTTCGCCTCTACGCGAGGCATCTTCAGGCACTAGACCAAGCTGTTAATAATCCGACGTATAAACTAATAGTAGTGGGTGGGTGCCGGCCGGCAATAGTTTGCATGAACTAACTGGTGGCGGAAGCACGCAAAATAATTTATTAAGTGCTTGTCACTACATCTTTATTTTCTTGATTCTCTGAAAACCACTTAAGTCACGTACAGTACGGCTAGTCTCTATTGCGTATCTTTACTCATGTGTTAATAGAGCTGTCTCAAGCTTTATCGATGGTTATAGCCTCAATTTTGTCTTATCGTTGGTGTCAAATTTCGTGTCAATTTGTTATTAACGACATAACATAGCTTATGTCATTGGGGATAGCCGTGTGATATACTGTATCATGACGGTGGTTAAAAATTGTTTAAGGACAAAACCGATAGAGACCGAACTTCTTTCTGCATCATCTCTTTCTCATTTCTACTTGACGACGGGTAGGCAGCAAAACTCTACACCATACATTTTTGACAAACCTAGACTCAGACCATTACATTAAACAAAAGACATCATCCGCTCTTCATACAATTTAGGTCTAAAAGTGAAAAAATACCGGCTAGAAAAAAGCGGAGTTCTGATTGATATATTGTATACCTAATCATCTATCAGAAAACCCAACTTTTTTCTTGTTTGCACTTAGCACTTATTGGACCTAAATGGATTTTTCACCAAGAACAAAGAAAATAATTACTGGTTCTAGTAAGCAATCAACTGATCAATTATCCTTATTTAAAAAAAATATTTCACTAGGATTTTCATATATTTATGTGCCACAAAGTTAACTTTATTGCACCAAAACCTTAATACTAAAACATAATATTCCAGCTGCAGTAGAATATCGATTGGCCCAGTTAGCATTAATTTCATCCAATAGCAATAAGGTAAGCAATATTCAAACGCCTGAAACAGCTTGTTATCTAGAGTAAGATTATACTAAGTCATGTATGCTAATATACCCTTAGACTGCTAGAAACTTTAGAACAATAAAAAATCCATTGTTACTTATCAAATCCGGTTTGTTATCACTTAAGGGGCAATCCGACAAAAAAGTCACACATTTAGGAATTACTTTTTCCATTTTCAACCAACCAATTAAGATGGTTTCTAAGTCAATTTGGGGCTCTTTTAAAAAAATGTTAACTAGCTGAGTTTCCCAAGCTACCCCCTAATTCATAAAAATTTACAAACTTTAATTTAGCACATGCAAAAATGTCTCATCTGGTCAAATATAGATAAGACTGAAAAGGACTAAACTTATTTTAGTTAAAGTAGGCTTACTAACATTCGTAACTTTTTATGAATAAGGCGAAATGGAGACGTATGCTAAAAACAAGATGGTGAGATAACTTGGAACTAGAATGTTCTATAAATTGTGGAAAGAAGTAGCAAAGGAAATTAAATTATGAAATCATATCAAGAAACGGTCTTATTATAAATCATTCTGTATACAAATACAACATAAACACTTTGTATCTCACAGCTGGACGCCGTGGTCTACTGATATAACTCAAAAATTAATGGGCATTTTACAAATTTTGACAAAAAGCAAACAAGATTGACGCCTCTCAATACAATCTTAATAGGTCCGTGTACATAGACTTCTATTGATTTATATAACACAGATTACTAAATGTTGCTCACTATAAATCGAGTTTCTCTTAGCCTACTTCAATTTGACTTTATTATTTTTTATTCAAACTTTTTGCGCCGCATATACTTCTATTTCACCACTGGTTATTCTTTTTGGATTAAGTCTGCCTCTCTACGAGTATCAATAAATAAATAGTTTATGATGAACTTTATAACTTTGTTGAATATTATTAAAGATTGGACCATACCGAGTTCTCTGCTAGAGAATCTAATAAATAATAATGATTAACTATTACAGATACAGACAGTAATTAAAAAATAAAACGCTATGTGACAACTGACAAGAGGTATAAACCTTTTTTTTCGAATCAGCCTTTTCACATATGGCAATTTATTTAAGCTAGAAGAATAAAGAATAAAAGGTGACCCGTGGTCACGGTTCACCTTTTGTGAACCAACAGGAAGATAATTACTGAAATTTTTCTTTGGCTCTTAAATAATCAGTCAGGTCATCCTATCTTATGGTTTTATTACTTATTTATTTTACCCCTATAGTTTCATACAGTTTACAGCTTACCGTAGGTTCTCTTTATAGCTACCGAGAGGTTATGAACAACTTATCCATTATCGTTAAAGGTCTACGCACATGATCTCAATTTTGTAACGTTACAACATCATAGAGCACAAAAGTTCGATAGTAAATGTCCATCACAATAACTCATAAGATACTTATGACCATAAACATGTCAACATAATATATTTTAAGTGTCTACCCACATTTTTTTTAAATGTAGAGCCAGTCTCAAGGATACCTCTTTAGTTTTTTTATTCAAAAGGTATCTACTTGCCGAAATTTTTGGGTCTCATCTTGTAAGTCGGCTATCAGAAAGATAGAGCAAAAAACGATATGACTCATTGATTCTACTTTCAAATTAAGCACGTTCTTTGTGACCCAAATGTCAGAGATTTCCGGAACAGACTTTTGGCGTCTGACGTGGTTTTTTTAACGATCACCAAATGGTAGCTGGGATCGGGCCTAACATGTCTTCACAAGCACGAAATCATCATTATCATACAATCAAGTTATTCAAGCCTACAATGTCCTAGCCAAACTGGAACCAACTAAACAAACTAAGCTTCCAGGGGGATTCCCAATACCTCCGTCTCAAAGGCAAATGCCTTAATCACTGGACCTCGGAGGCAGTCCTGCCGATATTACGTGCAACCCATTCCCTTCGCTACTCTCAAGGGATCGAAGGTAGAGCATCGTTTTCATTGTCACGATATATTCCCCAATTCCATTTAAACACACTGTTTTAATAGTTGATAAGATCTATCGCCCTTTTAATTATTGAACCATCTGGTCCAATATCCCATAACTTTTATTGAATAATATAATTCATTGCCATTGCTAGGAACAAGTGATAAAGACACTTGTAGAGCTTGGATTTAGATATCTAGTAATGAGTTTCAAAGGAAATAAGAAATGTTTTATTTTTAAGAGCAATATAATATGCAACAGTATGTTTATCCGATAAAGTTGTTTTTTTTTTTACAAAGACTTGTGTTATAGAGTGTAATTTTAAGAGTTGAGTAAGTGAGATTATGTTTTAGGGTAAGTCTTTGATCATCATCATTGCGTTATTCATTCTGCATGGATCAAACCTCTGTCTAGGCTTTTTAACCAGTTTTTAGCGGCGGCTTTCATCAAGGATGTGACCAGTGATGAACGTATGTTTATTCGTCATCTTCATATTTTAATTTATAAAGCATTAATGTATGTTCTGTTCCTAATTTACACTATAGGAAGTTCACTTTACGGCCATCCCATGACCTGTTTTACTAACATAAAGCCCTACAGAGCTGGCTGGCCCAAATTACGTCTTCGTTTACGACTTTGCTCACATTTGGTGATGAATCTGGTCAGTGAAAAGGCGAGTGATTTACCTCGCTTACATTGCAACAAGATTGTTGTTGAATTATGTTGGAGAATGTTGTTTTGTGAGTAAACAATTTTTAAATAATAAATTATTGTTCGACTGTTTTTTATTTGAAATACGAGTACTTTCAGACAATTATGGAATAATTTGCTGTTATGGAGTTGGCAGCTAAAAACTATGAATTCAGAAGACAGAGCATGTGCGAATGAACTAGTAAGCTGAAAATGGTGTGAAAGTTCTTTGTATACTTATAATATAGTTAGATGTCAAAGACCCTGCGAAATGGAGAAAAAAGAATAGATGGAATGAATGGAAAGAGGACCCTGTGCTCCAAAGCGAACAGCTGAGGGCGCTACCGGGAAGGTACTGATATGAGAAAAAAACACAGCATCCTATGGTCTATGAGATTACTCATACTAAGGCGTTCCAGGAGACCTATTTTTGAAATGTGTGACATATCTGATTGAATTGATATCGAAGAAAAATTATTTGAATCGCCGATTTTGCGTGAGTCACACTTTTGAAAAATAGCACTCCAGAAACTATTTCCAGTTGACTCGACCAATGTGCAATTATTCACTTATACGTTGATGTCTCTTTAAAGTTTCCTATGCGACAACATCGTTCGATGGGTGATTAAAATCTGTCGTTAAATCCCCTTATTTTTGGCAGTTAATTACATACAGTACGGTTTAATGGCTTTCATGTTTACTTGTTTACAATGTGAACTAAATTACTTGATTATGCAACTCTCAACAACGTCGAATTTTTAAATGTTACCTATGTCTAGTTCCTAATTTTACCACAGATAAATTCGAAACTTTCTATCGGTCCCTCAATAAGTTTCTTCAATATCGACCAACAGAAAAAAGCCTGGCCAACAAACAACTCTTATACCAAGGTTTCGAAGGAATAATCAATAAGAAAAATATCAGCTACTCCATACATAGGCGTTGATTTGGCTGTGGCATCATAGTTTTACGTCATTGAGTTTTCTTTTCAAGATTGTTGGAAGAGACTAAAGCAGACCCTTAGATTAATAATTGGTCTCCGCGGCTCTACGACGCGCGAGACCAAATTAATCTAAAGAGAGGCCTTTGCGTGCCTTTACCCCAGAGGGACAGTACCTAGGTATAGGTGTTGTATAGATTTCATTTCATTTCATTTCCATGTCGTGTTTTCTCCGAAATCATTATCGTTATTTATTAACTAATAGTAATACGTGTGTACGTTTGTTTGTATTAACCCGTTTACATCACAGTTCTGCTTAGTGTTAAACGTACGCTACATCCCATAGATATTTATTTATTGCATACTTTCGCGTTACACAACTGATTTTCCGAACCACACATGGTGTTAATTTGGTTTTAAAATTATAACAACCAGAGAAAAGGGTATTTAAATTTTATCTTGTAGGTATTTATTTGTTAATTTGTAAGTTTATTTTTAAGTTAGTGAAGTTTGGTAGTATTCTTAATTTTAATCTATTGTTTTTTTATTTGTTTTTAAGTTTTTAACTTAAATTCAAAATTTCTTCAGGGTCGCCAACGCGCTCGTGATATCTCCGGTGTTGCAGGCGTTCATAGGCTACGGTAACTACTTACCATCAGTACGGCCGTACGCCAGTTTGCCTATTTAATTGTGTAAAAAATGTCTTATCAAATTAAAAAAAGAACGAACCGTTGGACACAGTTTGAGATCTGCTTGTAAGAACCAGAGTTCTTATTACATACCAAATGTGTACATGGTCGATTGACAATTGACGATGGACTATACGAGGTGATGATGAAAACCAAATCAACACGTCTTTAACCACATCTATATATCCTACTAGTTGAGGAGCTCGTTAGTCGAACGCGACCCGCGTGTCCATAGCAAATGCGCGTGTCAAACGACGACGTGACGCGACCACTATTGGATTGGTCGCCATTTAGTGGCATTTTCTATCTTGAGCTCTTTCGTGCTTCTTGTTATCGATAGATAGCCTTGTCAGATGCCTTGGGGCAGCCTGAAAAATTCTGACAGTGTTGGCCACTAACACACCTCGGGTCGTGTTCCTGTTGGTCTGGTATCCCTGTCAAAAGGGTTACGGAAGTCAGACGGTAGTCGCTTCATTGTAATAACCAGTTTCGCCAAATCTAGAACCATGACTTACAGTGTACCCTAGGCTCCGAAGCGTATGCTGACGACGCAACTAGGAATACACGCTAGGATGATGATGATCTATATAATATCCTACCAGCATTCCTATGCAATAAGCGTTGCATCGCGTGTATGCAATCTCTGACATGCATACGGTATTTAATATATTTTGATTGTCGTTTAATAAGGTACTAACTGTTTCCCGCAGCTTCGTCTGCATCAAAAAGTAGCCCTTGTTTGACACCGGTTCAACTAAGTATATTCATACCATATTACATCAAAATCCGTTCAGCAGTTTAAATGAAAAGGGATTTTTCACTGCATTTCAACGTCGACATACGTCAGAACATAACAAAGAACGAATAAATAAAAAATAAATATTTCTTACCAAATCAATACCCAACTAATAATATTTAACCTACGGCCTTCTACTACAACTATATCAATTAAATCGTTTATTTTTACTTAAATATTAAGTTTACTATCACTTCCTAAACGCAAATGAAAAAGAAGCGGCACCACAAACTCCATAGCAGTATTTTTTTACAAAACGTCAAAATAAATTTCATCCATATACTAATATTATAAATGCTTGACGGATTTTGATGAAATTTGGTATGAATATAGTTGAAGACCCAGGGTCAAACATACGAGTAGTCTACTTTTTGACGCAGGCGGAGCTGCGGAAAACAGCTAGTACAAAAATTATTTTATAAATATTTCATAAGAGACATATATTAATAACTAATATAATTAAGACATATATTAATAAATATTTAATAAGAGACACAACACTGTTTTAGCGGGCAAAAAAATCATTTAGCCACAAGTGAAGAGCCCATTGAAGACGATTGTTTCCAACTGTAGTAGGCATATAGATTTTGCGAACTAAAAAACATAAAAATTTCTGTTTCACAAATAAAACCTGAAAACAAGGGCTAAATTTTCTCTGAAGCTGTAACAAACATGACGCCTGAGTATGCCTGTTTATAAGCTTTTTTACGGCTGCCAGTCATAAACGTAAGTACTCGTATACCTTACAAAGTATAGGGCGGAGGTCCGGTGTGGTGAGATATGCTTTCTCTTGGTTTTATATCCTGGGGAATATTTTTAAACAGAAGTTTCGGGATCTTAGGAACCTGTTAAAAATTAATCTACTTAAGAACAACTAAAAAGAAAACCTTGATTAATGACAAGTTATTAAACAAAGGAAAAGATTATATTATGGGCCTATGGCATCTTCTATATGTATTTGAATACACCGTGAAATTTTAGTCGTTTTGGACCCATCGTCCAGTGACTCCATTCATACATCCGAACAAATTTCGCCAAGGAACATAGCTCAAAACATGAAAAACAAATTGGACTTCCCATAGTAAGTTAGGTCACGTGATGAGACATTTAATATGGGAGGTCTAAAATTTACTCCATATTTCGACCCATGTATCTTGAGGAAAGTTGTTCAGTTGCATGAATGGAGTCGTCATCTGTCGTAGTTTTTAACTTAATAAAGTGTGATAGATAAGTTTTAATTGAGCTACTGGATTTGAATGTTGGTTTTTAGTTTTTAAACTTAAACTTCTTTTGTTAAATGATTTATTCTCTTACTTTTGTATTAATATTACTCAGCTGTTCGCCTCGGATCGGAGCCCAGAGTGCACTTTCCTACTCTTTCTCCTCCATTTCGCCCGATCTTCTGCATCCAGCAGTATTTACTGTAGATAACTAAAAAAGTATAAAAAAAGACGGGGTTCACTTAGTTGTTATTTCTGTGGTTCATATTATAATGTAGAAAAATATATAGATAGGTATCTTCTAGAAAAACTAGCTAATTGTTCTATTAAAATAAACTACATTTCCTGCGATCATTAATTCCGCCAACCAGCACGGAACATTACTATCCTAATTTAGTTAACCTAATAAAGTAAACACGTCTATTTTCTATAAACCACAATGTAACATGATCTTGGAACATAAACGTTTCTTACGAGCACGGTAGCCCCCGCAAACACCTTTAATTTTAGCCTGTGTTGCCTCACATCTTCCTGTATTTACTCAAATGTTTGTAAAAATATACTATGAACGGGAATTAGGATCTGCTTGATACGGTTGATTAGACCCATCTTTTGAACATCTTGAAACTTTCTGTTGAAAAATCTGTTCCAATGTATAATATATATAATGTCCAGGTTCCGAACCGCTTTTTCTACCGAAAATATGGCTACTAGATAAGTAATTACCTACTTAAAGTAGCCTGGATTCAAATTAAGCCAATTAAGTTCTCTCTTGACATAACAGCATAAATCTCCCCCAAAAACCTAGTCAGGGAGGTCATTAACAGTGTAAGTCAATTACCTGTTTCTGCAAACGGTGATAGGTCACGGAATGTCTAAAAAATCTTGCACATTGTTCGAGTTCACTGATTTTTTGAGCTAATTACAGACAGTAATTTTTTTGATATCTTTGGTTTCGATTAGACCCCTAAATGCTAAGTAAAATAAAAACTTGTTTCGTACCTAAGAACCTGATGCATTTTGGAGAGCATTTGATTGAGATAATTTATATATTTGACAGTCCGATACTTACCTCCAATGAGAAATCATCTCAAGCCAAGGAAGCATGTGATGACTGATTAGTCAGGTATGATTATACCAATAAGGTGGAGTCGAGTTTGATTAAAGGTTTAAGAATATGGGTGTAAGTATTTATTCCCTTTACATGTAATATTGGATGAAATGAGAAATGCCACTACATGTGCAGCACTTTAGCGCCGTCACCGGCTGCATGATATTCAGATGAAATATGTCTACACGGACGCTCCTGTTAGCTGCGAATACTAAAGATATGTGAATATTTAGGTATTCTAGACTAGTTACGCGCTAGACTAGTCAGTTTTAGATGGGAGTTTGAGCGCATGGAAATTTCAATTAGAAAAATCCTTCGATAAAATGAGACAACAATTATGTGCGAAAATGGAATTTGATAAGTATTATGCATTACAAACATACATAACATACACAAGTCTTTGCATGATTCATGTAAAAAAAATCTCGGAAATTTGAAATGCTCTCATAGATGTAGAAAAGAAAACTTAAATAGCACACTGTTATGTAGCGGAGCCCTGACAAACTTGTATCACTAGTAGTAGCCTTCACTTCGCAGTGGCAGTGCGCCATCCACCTTCTTTTCTATAGATTTTCTTCTTTTAAAAACTCTAGGTTTGCTTTGATGTCAGTATGTAAAACTTTTATTAGGTAAGCATAATAGTCAATACTTATATTTAGTGAAGTACTACTTAAAAGTAAGCTATTTCAAGTACCTAGCTGTGGATGGAGCACAAAGAGACTTCTGTTTTTATCTTCCTTTTTACTTAAGTTAACTTCTACTAGTAAAAAAGGAAAGGTCTATCAGGACCGCAGGCGACTTTTAATTAATCATAACACCACTCTATCATCACAAAATTGTTACAAGCATTTTAAATCATCATCTCAAAATTGAATGAAACTTGCTAAACCGTAGAATAACTTCAAGAGATATGAGACCAGTTAGTTTACCGGTTTAGTTAGCAACATTAGGACCACAGCAGCTGGTCAAGACAGTACTGTGTATGGGCAAAGTTCCAAATGAATTTATAATAGTGCAGCTTCATTTTGTAACTTTGTTTGTATGAGTATATGATGTAAACAAGGTGAAAAACCTTGAAATTCTAGATTACGTGCCTAAAAAAGTTAGTCATTAATTCCGATTTGGTTTCATGGCCAATCGACCCTGTGTATCCTGGTGTCAGAGTTTTTGGAACCGCGTCTCGGCTTCTGGCGTGGTTCCTTAACAACCACTAAATGGTCCCGACCGACGGCTTAGCGTGCCTTCCGAAGCATGTAATCATCTTTATTAACAGAAAATCAGGTGATTTACAGGTGAATCAAGCCAGCAATGTCCTAATCTCTTCCTCCACGACTTATTACAAAAATGTTAATGTTTTAAAAAGCTATTTTAAAACATTAACAATACAATATTTCTTTATTGTCCATATAACAATAAATACAATAAACATTACATTAATGGTACTTAAAATGTATGGAGCAAAAGCGGGCTTATTGCTACGCAATCTCTTCCAGACATTAACATTTTTGTGGTACACAAACACGAGGTCTTTAATGTTTGTGGCGGAAACTAGTTATCGATATTATCAATCAGATTTGTGTTTCAAAATAATACGGAGTATAATAACTTACATAAAAATTTCTTATCGTTTTATTCATTCCATATTTGTTTGAAAGGCTCTTTGAAGCCTGTTTATCAAAGGGAAAGAATTCTATAAATTGTAGAGCTCTTAAACCAATTAACACACTTCGGTTCAGAAGTACCGAAGGTCTTGTATGACTATTATATTTATAGGAATGTATTGGGTTGTGTCAAGGTATAGGTTCTTATAAATAAAATGTTTATTGTTATTAAATTACTAAAGTTCGATGTTGGCGGATAAAATACAACTTTAGTCTTTTCAATAATTTGATAACAAAAAAGTTTACTGTATTCAGAAACATATTCTTCTTCGTAATTGCACTTTCTAGTTTAATACCATATTAATTAATTAAATAATAATGCATGCATATGAGTCATACATTTAAAAAATTGGGCTCCTATTGCGATCTGTGTACGTACTTACGTACTAGCTAAGCCAAACAATGTCAAGTCCGGTGACGAAACTAAAGTTTTAATGAAATATTAAATTACTCCTTAAATACTTTCCCCTACAAACTGAATAGGGTTTTCACCTCCATTGTTCTTCGGACAAAGGCCTTCCAACTCCAACATCGAGTTCTAATGAAGCTTTAAAATAAATAAGAAAAATCCCACTTTGATAACCGAAGTCGAGCGGGCAACATTTATAATTATGTTTAAAACTTCGACAGATGGAACGGTAGAGAACGATAGAACGGTAGAGTAGGCAAGACTATGTTTTAACCACAAAAATAAGATTAGGTAGAAGTGCCATAGCGTGGCCTCGCCATACTAGAATCAAAAGGCTTAATAGCACTTCCACATATTCTTATTTCTGTGGTTCACACTTATCAGGATGCCGATCCCTGGCATCCATACTAATATCCATACTCCATACTAATATTATAAATGCGAAAGTCTGTCTGTCTGTTACGCTTTCACGGCCAAACCGCTGAACGGAATTTGATGAAATTTGGTATGATTAATGTTGAAGACCCGGGTTCAAACATAGGCTACTTTGAGCTGCGGGAAACAGCTAGTTTAGATATAAGTGAGTCGAATTAGATTTCTCGAAAAAAACCTGGCGGTGGCTATTTGTGGTTGGCCTACGTCCGTCATTTTTTGTCGTTAATTCGTGCCTTCGACTTTATCTCTAAAGGCGCGAGAATCGGCGCCCGAGACTTTCTTTTAATTTTAGGCATTAACCCGTAACTTTGCCTTCAGTCATATTAAAGCCTTCAATACCTATAAATTTCAACCTATCTAGGGGGAATGTATCTATACACCGTAAAATTTTAGTCGTTTTGGACCCATCGTCCAGAGACTCCATTCATGCAACTGAACAACTTTCCCCAAGATACATGGGTCGAATTATGGAGTAAATTTTTGGACCTCCCATACAAAATGTCTCATCACGTGACCTAACATACTATGGGAAGTCCAAATTTGTTTTTCATGTTTCGAGCTATGTTCCTTGGGGAAATTTGTTCGGTTGCATGAATGGAGTCAATGGACGATGGGTCCAAAACGACTAAAATTTCACGGTGTATATTTATTTATTTATTTAACTCTATTACATAATTGTAAATGGCGGACTTAAAGCCTGAGGCTTTATCTACCAGTCAACCAAATGGGCGATGCTGAGAAAGTTAAGCGGTAAGACAATGTAAAATAACAAGCTGTAATGGAGATCCATAAGAAATATTACGCATAAACTACTTACAAATAATACATAATATTATTGTATACTAATATAAACAATACAGAAACTACATATACAATTACTAATTGTCTGACAAACTGTGAAGAAAATGATCACGTACTTTATTCTTAAAAGCCATCCGGGTTTGCGCTTTACGGATTTCAACAGGCAGGGCATTCCAAAGGAGTACCGCTTGTACGTTAAAATAATGCTTATAAAACCCACCCTGAAAAATCGGCGTACGGAGTCGGAGATTATTAGACGAACGAAGCTCTCTGCCATGAGAATCACTAAGATATAGAAAATTTGACTTAAGATATGAGGGGGCCATAGGAAGGAAGAGAATAGAGAAAAGGGTATTTAAAAGATGAAGATTGCGACGATGACGAATTGGCAGCCAATGTAGCTGAGAGCGATAAGGAGACACGTGGTCGTACTTGCGAAGCCCGAAAATGAAACGCAAACAATTATTTAGAAGTCGATCCAGCTTATTAAGGAGTTCACAAGTCAGGCCCTGATAGCACACGTCTCCATAGTCAATTATAGGTAAAACCAATGTGTTAATAAGGGTTAATTTAATTTAACTGAGAAGAATTTTTTTTAATTTATAAAGGGAACGCAAAACGCCTGTAACCCTCCTACACAACTCTGTGACCTGTTTTTGCCAGCTAAGGTTGGAGTCAATGTATAGTCCTAAATCTTTGACAAAAGCACTAAATTCCATAGGAGTACCCTCATAAAAGATATTAGGAAGTGAGCCTACATCCGCAATTCTAATAAAATGTGGGCTTCCAACCAAAATGGCTTGGCACTTTCTTGGATTTACTTTAACCCCAAATCGACGGGACCAGTCTGCAATGGCACTTAGGTCAGAGTTAACTTGCTGAATAGCTGAAGCTAAGTTATCTACATCTGCTTGAGCGTAAAGCTGCAAGTCATCAGCGTACAGGTGATACGAACACTGAAGGATATTTGTAATTGAATCGATAAAAATAGAAAAGAGTAAAGGAGAAAGTATTCCACCCTGAGGAACGCCAACATTAACCTCACACCAATTTGATGACGTGTCATCAATGCGACCCGATTGATGTCGTCCTCGAAGGTAAGAAGAAAACCAATCGATAGCAGAAGATGAAACCCTGAGGTGAGAAAGAATTGCAAGCAATATGTCATGATCGACAGTATTAAAGGCATTTGAGAAATCAACTAGTGCTATTATAGTTATTTTAGAGTTGTCCATTCCGACCCTGATATCGTCAGTGACCTTAAGAAGGGCAGATATCGTGCTATGCCCGGGACGAAAACCTGATTGGTATTCACTCAACAAACCGTTTCGATATATATATGTAGATAGTTGTTTGTGAGCGCACGCCTCCAACAATTTAGATAAATATGGGAGGATTGAAATAGGTCGAAGGTCGTTAAGTAGTAGAGGATGAGGTACTTTTGGAATAGGACGGATAAAAGCTTTTCGCCAAAGAGAAGGAAATTGTGAAGATGACAATGAATGATTTATTATGTGAGTTATAACTGGAACAATCACATCCAAAATAGGTTCGATCATTCGACGATTGATTTGATCACAACCAACAGCTCTGATTTTTATGGCCAAGAAAGATTTTTTAACTTCTTCCTGGCTCATAGGGACAAAGTTAAATTCAGTATCAGTACTAAATGGAAATGAAGCTATTTGGGTAATGGAACATTTAAATTATAAAAAAATTTAAGAAGATTTAACGGAATTATCCAGTAAAGAAGACGTGATAAAGTGATTATTAATATCATTTGAAGAAAACGAAGATGGGATTTCAAACGTACGAGATTTACCAATACCAAGAGTTCCAAGGAACTTCCAGATATCGGCAGAAGAAGAGTTAGCAATAGTGTTATAAATAAGACGACGCTTACCATCACGTATCATCCTGTTGCACCGGTTTCTTGCAGCCTTCAACGCAGCCCAATTTTCCTCAGTCCGATTCCTCCTGTATTTCTAGAAAGCTCGATCTCTACGCCTCATAAACATTCTTACCCCTGACGTTATCCATGGAGCAGGCGGGCGTTTTAACTTTACTCTTCTGATTGGAGCATGTACATCATATAACTGGATAAGGATATTATTAAAGATGGCTAGTTTACTGTCCACATCAGGCGCTGCCCAAACCTGATCCCAGTCCGCATTTACGGCATCTGAAAGTAGCTTGTCATTATTAGTTCGGGCAAAACTACGCAAATACAAAACTTTTGGAACAGGCTTGGGAGGTTTAAGAAGATAGGAGCAGTGTAAAAGGTCATGTCGCGAAAACGCAGGCGCTTCACGTTGCCCATAAGAGAGAACATAGTCCGGGGAAGAAGTAATAATTAAATCAAGCCAAGTGTCCTCTGTGTCTGTATTATGATGTGTAGCTTGTAAAGGTAGAACACTCAAACTGGCCGACTCCAATATTTCATGCAATTTTTGAGCCCTGTAAAAGTGAGGTTCCAACTGGTTCGTATTAAGATCTCCCATTATTATATGGTGAGCGTACTCAGACCCAATTGACTCAAAGGCAGCCTCTTGGTCAGTGAAATAATTAGTAGAGGGTGGGCAATAAACTACTCCCAACACGGCTTTAACACCTTTCAAAGAGATTTCCAAAAAAATAAATTCAGCTGATGCAGAATATAAGGAGGGAGATATAAGTAGACTTTTATAAGTGATATCGCTTATAAAAGTCTACTTATATCTCCGTATATGTATAGATCTCAGTCTTGTAGCCCTATTTTTGAAATGTACACCCAAAATCGGTGAGCCGATTAAAAATCGTTCGTTTTACTGATTATATCGAATGAAAAATAATCGATATGACATGAAAATCCTTCGACTCACGGGGTTGCATGTGTAACACTTTTCAAAAATAAGGGCTCCTGAGGCTACGTCCATGGTTTCATTCTTGTGTCTTATATTCCGTGGATTTCGCCTTAGTACTTTGCCGTAGTAAGTATGGAAGAATCATATTTTTTTTATTTTCCTACTTACAAAATTTTCTGAATCCTTTATACTCACGTTTAATACAATATTCTTCCTAACAAAATTGGCTGAAGAAAGGGCAGACCGCAGGCGACTTTTAATTAAAATTCCTCCTCGCTTCAGTCTGAATGTTGCCATTTGAGAATTAATACTCTTTCTGTTCATATCTGCAATTCCACAGGTTATTTTCGTTCATATAGAAAATTTAATTAAAATTTTAGGTTAGATAATAAGTGCTTAAATAAGTAGGTGTAGGTAGGTACGACTGCTTTAGGTAGGTACTTTATTAATTACGTAATTAAGTGCAACAAGGAGCCTCCTATTTTGTAGGTATCAATTTCTAGTTGTCTTTACCTGAACTTTGCTTAACCTTGGAGCTCTATTTTTGAATTGAAATGTAATAATTCCTCATTTAAAGTCGAATGAAAATCATTTGTTATCGAACTGAAGGTATATAAAAAAAGACCTGTCGTTTAAGCGGACCCTAAGCAATACATGTTGAAAAGCAAAGCAAACGTGGGAAAGCGCTACAATAATAAAGCGCGTTAGTCATAAATGCCACTAAGGACATTTATTGTTAATGTTGAACAACTCAAGCTATCCTGCTTCCTTTATCCAAGCATGCTTCATAAGAATGAAGATTGAATGAAGCATCCACATAATACTCAACTAGGTACCACAAATTCTGAAAGAGGGCAGGACTGTCGACAATGACAAAAGAAAACAGGATCACGGTGTGATGACTTTGACAACACATTGACATTTTGACAGCAGTCAATACTAATAAAAAAAAGAGAACTGAGAAAAAAATAAAATTTAATTTCTGAGTAATTCTGAAAAAATTGTCGCGATATTGTTTTAATTTTCAACAAAATCAATTCATAACATAACCAAGACTTGTAAAAAGTGTTAAATATTACTAGAAAATATAACGTCAAGCATGTTTCGACCTATTTCGTCAATCGGCCGGAGGATTTCACTCGAAAGCCAAGCAAGACAGATCGTGAGAAGCAAAGTTGTTCATCCCGCTTCTATCTTGAAACCGGCGGAAAAAATAAAACTATACAATAAGGAGAACAAAGATTTGTTTGGCCCGTTGTTGGAGACAAATAAGCAAAAGAAAAAGCGATTGCAGCAGGCTGGTAAGTCGTTAATCGATGGGATTGTAAGGCTTTAGTAACCTTGTATTGTTAACAACTTTCTAAAGGTGAGCTACATTCTATTAAAAAAGGAGGAAGTAAGTATCTACGTATTACAGATTTTCTGTAAAGACAGAACATTGTATGTATTACTTTGTCTTGTGGTGATCGAAACATAGGTGCGTAATATTGTCTTTGTTGTTACGTATAGTATGTTTGCCAATTAAAATCATATGACGGACATAGTTCAGTCAGTTGGCGCCGTTTGATATATACACGTACACGTGTAGGTATAAAAATGTTATCTTTGTTGTAGCTAAAAATAAATCTCATCAAAACAACGTCGAGAAGAGTGAAAATACGAATTTCGAACGCGCGAAAGATGCATTTGAAAAGTGCGTGTTGACTGGATATTCTAACATTGTTCAGTCATCCAAAATGTGGCAGAATACTAAGAATTGTGTGAATTTCGTTGGTGTGTTGTTGAATAATGCTCCAGTGAGGGGTTTAAAGACATTTGTGCCGAACAATGCTGTAAAGAGTTCCCCTGCACAGCCCGGATATGCTAGTGAAGATAGAATACTACAGATAAAGCAACATCAGAATGACTTTGCTAAGCAATATCCTTCAGTGACGCTGATTTTAAATAAAACAATGACTGAAGAATCTCGAGCAGCTTTGGAGAAGTGGAAACAAGAGAGGATCGCTGAAATGGGACAGGCAGAATTCGATAAGTTTTATGAAGGTATGAAACATAACTATGTTAATAATCTATTTTTTCATCTTGTAAGAGTTCCAACATATTCTTAAAATTAGTACATATGTTGTAAACAATCTAAAACAAACAAGTATACCCTGAGCTCCGAAGCAAACAGCTGAGGATGGAACCGAGAAAATGCTAGGATGAAGGAGATTATTTTAAATAAGCTTAATGAGCTAAATTACAACAAATGTATGCATCTCTTCATAAAAGTATGCAGCATGATTGTTAAAAGTAGAATTTCAAAACATAATATTATGAATGCCACGAATATGCAGCATATCCACCTATATGGGGCCACCCCCCCTAATACTGTTTCGCAATTTTTGATGATGTTGCATCATTTTTGGGCTTATGTTAATTAAGATTTATTTATCAAATTTTTTAGCGCAAATGGCAGTCGGCACCAAATTCCACAGCACTCTAAAGAACTACTTTACTCAACCGCAAACCCAGCTGCGGATCGAGAAAGAAGTAGAAGGAGTGTGGGTATCCGTTGCCGATGTTCTCAAAAGCATATCATCACCGAAGGCGATAGAATCCAATGTGGTACACCCAGTGCTTAAATACAGAGGGATATTTGATGCTATTGCTGATTATGAGTGAGTATTTCTTTTTTAATGTATATGTGTTTGAAGACCAAAAAAAAGGATTGTATCAGAGAGAACATGAGTAGGAAGGTCGTTGAGAAGGAAATGTCTAGAGATAGAGGAAAGGGAAAAGAACTAACATACTATGCTGATCCCACATAACAAACTGGGACAAGGTAAAGGAGAAGGAAAGTGTAAGTATGTGTTCTCTCACTCTCTGGTTATGGCTCCATCTTTATCGATACCGATGTCCGATATATGATTTTGCCAATGTTAAGGTCTAGAAAATTTATATCACTTTGAGAAATTAGTTGTATTTTATTTAGTTATTAGTTGTATAATTAATTCCAAAATAATTCCAATGTCAAACATTACAGAGACAAGCCAACACTAATTGAATGGAAGAAATCAGACAAACCACGCAGATCAATATCCCTGACCTACGACAATCCTGTACAACTAGCAGCCTACTTTGGAGCAGTTTGCAATGACCTAAACTACAAACATTTGAACGTCCGTGATGCTTTACTCGTCATAGCTTACACTGATGGGTCTAAAGCTGACGCATATCATTTATCTACGGATAAGCTAAGGGAACACTGGGCCCAGTGGTTGATAAGACTAGAGGAGTATATGAAGAAACATGGAACCAATTCAGAGAAGATACTGAAAGGTGGCAAACGATTGTTTGAAGAGGATATAGGAAATCTCCAGTAATTTATGGTAAGGATTTTTTTTCTTTGATTGTATTTTGTGGACTTCACATTTGATCTGGACATATAATGGGTTCAAACCCTTTTTTCTCTTGAAATTCTTTTGTGGATAACAGTCAACTCCTCAGAAAGGCTAATCCATATCCATTCTAATATTATAAATGCAAAAATCTGTCTGTCCGTCTGGATATAAGCGAAGACCCAGGGTCAAAAATAGGCTACTCTTTGATGCAGACCGAGCAACGGGAAACAGCTAATTTCTAATGTTTATGGTTTTTCAATTGTGACTTTAAATTTGTTTAGCACTATTTTATTATTAAGTGGTATTATGCAACTTGTCATAATATTCATTATCACATATTTGTGATGTTTACTATACAATAACCAAAACATAATAAATTTATTCAACTGATCTTGATAATCAAACTGTTTTGATTTATCTTGTTTGTCTCTAATAGTCATCCAATTTATACTTATCCTATGTATTGTATGTATATCTATATATATATATAAATATAAATCAATTGCTTTTCGTTAGTCTCGCTAAAACTCGAGAACGGCTGGACCGATTTGGCTATTTTTGGTTTTGAATTATTTGTGGAAGTCCAGGGAAGGTTTAAAAGGTGAATATATTCAGAGGCGGTACAAAGTTTGCCGGGTCAGCTAGTATTTCATATACTTATTTTATGTACATACAAAAATATGTATAATATGTAATCTTATGTACCTATTATTACTTTTCTTTTGTAAGTAGATTTTAACATATTTAATCTTTCTTGTCTGTTCGTGATTTCGTCTTTATCGCCAACTTTTCTTTCTCTATTTGGTCCCATGGTTGACTGGTAGAGAATGCCACTTGGTATTAGGTCCACCATTTGTACAAATTTTTGTATTGTGCAATAAAGCCTAAATAAATAAACAATATAGAGTTATATCCCGGATGCATTTCAGACTGTATAGATTTGGTGCTAAACGCTAACCTAATTTAAAAAAAAATATTGGAATAGTGGAAAAATATAAATTGGAATAACTAGAGTATATTTCACCCTCTCAAAGAGGCAATATTTAAGGCCCAATATGAAGCAAATAACATTTCCCATACATTTGACATAAGCAATATTACTAGGTTTTTGTAGTAAAAACCATTTATTTTTATAATTATTCATCTATACTAATATTATAAAGAGGAAAGATTTGATTGTTTGTTTGTTTGAATTGAATAGGCTCCGAAAATACTAGACCGATTTAAAAAATTCTTTCACCGTTGGAAAGCTACATTATGCCCGGTGAACATAGGCTATATTTTATTTTCAAAAACATTAGGGATCCTTAAAAAAACTGCAATAATGTAACCCAAGGTGCAAAAAAAAGACCTAAAAATTGCTTACATCGAGTGCGCTGCGAAAACTATTGATGATAGAACAAAATAATGTACTACAACTTTGCAGAACACATCATTATCTACAAAAAATGTCGCGACAGCATATGTCTGACTATTATATTTAAGTCACAATAATTGTTTTTTTTATTTTAAAAATTTTAATTAAATTGATGCCGTTAGAAAAGGTTCTTTATTTCTACCTTCGTATTAATCCTTATCAAAATAAATAACTTCATATTCAAGAATGCTTCAATACCTTTATATAACTTTTTGAATTATTCAATTCGGACTTTCCATTCGAAAGATATCACGAGTTCAAAAAACTATTAGAAAATTGTCGCGTGGTCGCCGCGCGGTCGCCTCCCTACGCAGCGGTCGTGTGCGGAATCGAATAATTTTCGCTTGAAAATATTTTGGATTCGTTTAGTAGGTAATTAAATACAACAAAAAAGTTTTTTTAAAACTAAACAGAAGTTCTTGTCAGAACTAAACTCATTTTTTCAGTAAATACTAGCTGATAATAAATATATATATATATTGTACATTTAACTTACAACTTAACAGCAGTTTAATTTTTTTTATCCTTTTAAAATGCTCAAAAGATCATATAGTATAACTTTGTCAAGCAAAAAGTTATATAACGTTTTTGTCAAATGATTGTTCATCAAACGTATTTTATCTCAGGATATCGACGCGTAAGTGTCGTTAAATGTATGATTATATCTAACTGTACATTCTGTGTTCCCAAGGAAGGTTAACGTAGGCAGGCGGCCGATCGTAAAACATGCCAAAATAACAATAGGAATGGAAACACCAAGAAGAGAAAGCGTCATGGAAGCGGGAGCTGAGGACGAAACTGGGAGAATGCTAAGAATTTTTGTAGTATATTATAGATTAGTATTTAGAGAGTTTAATTTTACGTACACTATACACTCCTTTTACCCCGTGGAGAGAACTAATGAAAATTATTGATACCTTGATTATTTTTCTGGTGTAAGAATAAGGTTTCTTTTTATTCGAAAAGATATCAGATTTTTAGGATCAGCCAATTAATTTAAAAAATAATCACATTTAATTCCCCTGAAAAATTGATCTTGATGGCTCTATGGGCATATGCCTATACTTTCGATCTTCCTTGGAAATACATTCGTACATTATTTATAGGTTACTAGCTTTTTCCTGCAGCTTCGCCTGCGTCTTTAAGTAGCCTATGTTTGACCCCGGGTCTTCAACTATATTCATACCAACTTTCATCAAAATCCATTCAGCGGTTTGGCCTTGAAAGCGTAACAGACAGACAGACTTTCGCATTTATAATATGGATAAGTATGGATTAGGAACTACTCAGCGTCAGAAAGATCTATGTAGCCGGTTTTGAAAGAGATGGATAATGAAGTGTTTATCTTTAACTTACTACATACTTTGTATAACCCGGACGAAGTCGGGGCGGGCTGCTAGTTTTTATAAAATAAAATGGTTCACAATACAAATATTTTTCATACAAATATTTTTTCACAGAGATATGGAAGCAAAATCAGTTTTAAATATCATTTCCTATCACGTTTTTTTAATGATTATAGCTTATTTTCGAACTAGCTGTTTCCTGCAGCTCCGCCTGCGTCAAAAAGTAGCCTAAGTTTAGCCCCGGGACTTCCAACTATATTCCAAATTTCAACAAAATCCGTTCAGCGGTTTCGAAAAGTGTAACACGACAGACAGACAGACTTTCGCATTTATAATATTAGTATGGAAGTATGGATTTTAAAAGAAGGGTAGCACCTTCTCATTGGACCAAACAAACCTTCAAAACATGTTTTAAAGCTTAGAATTACTTCAGGTCAAAGTTCTAGTGAATAGAAAAACATCTGTCTGACTTCAACTCTTCTTTGGAGTTGTTATTCAAATCCACAATCATTTACACAGAGTACACGACCGCTAAAGTTGTTTAGTTAGTTCCCTCTGATATTTTGATTTTGCCATGCCCACCCACTTAATAGTCCTGTCAAATAAACTTGTATTGCTATATGATTTATCATCATATTTATTTATATTTTTCAGTGGAGTAACCATGGAAACAAGGAACGAACCGAAATTAAATCATTTGGATTGAACAGATAACAAGAAAACGGTGACAGTTTTCTATGAGAGAAATGTGATGGATTGATGTTAATAGCAGTGGCGTAGCGTGCCATTTTGGCGCCTGGGGCGGGAGACCCACTTTGCCGCCCCCATTCTATAGGTGCTTAATTAAAATTAAATTGCACAGGCAATGAGATACTTTTTATTGAAGAAAAAATTGGATGAGCGGTTTTACAAGCGGATTCTACGAGCCTTATGAGCAGCGAAGTCAGAAATAACTTTGTCAAAATCAATATTAGCAGCCAATTCTTGTTCAATCGACAATATAGCCAAGTTTGATAATCTAGCGGAGCTCATAGTAGATCTGAGGTAATTTTTTATTAGCTTCAACTTCGAAAAACTTCTCTCACAGCTTGCCACACTAATCGCCAAAGTCAAATATATACGAATCAAGATGACTATATTTGGAACCGAAATTCCGAGATTCAGTTTTTGAATGAACTGGAGGAGCTCCAGTGGTCCTTTACCACTTATATCTTCCTCTGATTCAGAACAGGCAATAAATTGCTGGAGACGCTTCCGCTCCATCTGAAACTCGTCCTTGTCGATGTCTTCTAATACATGGGAAAGATCACACTCGAACTTGCTGTCCAAAAGTTTTGCTGGCATCAAAAATCCGAACTTGTCCGATATTTCTTGAATTTGCTGGAATCGAGTCGTCATTTCTTGAATGATCTTGTCCAATGATGCGAACACCTCTCGACGGATTTCCTGCTCGTGAGACAAAGCTGCATCTGCAGAAGATTCATCGCCATGCATGCGTTTTTTCCTGCAAATTCTTCTCGTTTTGAGTTCGATTCCGAGTTTTTCGCAAAGAGTCTTAGCAAAGTCAATTGCTTCTTGCACTAAACGGTCTCTACTTTCCACTAAGAGGGTTTTCAAAGCGCAGAGTTTCTGAGCACACTTATCCACACTTAGTCCTCGTTGCTGCAGGTAAATCTGTGCGTCATCTACTTCAGGTAGCACTGCAGCCCAAAAGCCAAGAAAAGTTAGGAAGTTAAATGACTGCATGGCTGTCAGGAGAAGACTGGCTCCCGATCTTGTTTCGGAAGTTTGAGATGAATCTGTTAATTGTTCCAGTACCTCAAGAACTCCCTCAAACTTATTTTTAAGCATCTTGACAGCTACATGTCTAGCGCTCCAACGCGTTTCAGTGACTCGTTTCACTGCTTGACCTGTGACGGCAACCAAAGCGTTCCATCTAACAGTTGATGCAGAAAAGAAGGCAAATAGCTTCTCTAGAATTCCAAAAAACGTCACCGAATTCACTGATTCAGAAGCAGCGTGTACCCCAGCCAAGTTTAGTGAGTGGTTTGTGCATGCAACGAATAGAGCTTTCGGATTTAGTGCTTTAATCCGGGCTTGAACTCCATTGTGGATCCCTGACATTGTGGCAGCATTGTCATAAGCCTGTCCTCTCAGATTCTGTATGTCCAGTCCGTCTGATGTTATCTTCGCGATTATATCGTTGCTGAGATCTTCTGCATTTTTTCCTTTTGGTTGGAAGAAGTCAATGAAAGATTCTACCACAGCGACTTTTTCTCCTTCGATATGTACGTATCGCAGAACTTGGCTCATTTGGTCATTGTGGGAGATGTCTGGTGTACTGTCGAAGATTACGCAATAATATTTAGCTTTTTGAATACGACGGATGATGGTGGATCGAACTTGCTGTCCCAGTAAATTTATAAATTCATTCTGGGTTTCTGGAGACAGATATGAAACTGACACTCTTGCTCCCAGCTTTATCTTTGTCAGGTGTTCCATTAGAAGAGGATCGTATTTAGCTAGGAGGTGCACTAACTCTAGAAAGTTCCCGCGATTGCCACTATCATCTCCTCGAATGTCTTCTCGATGTCCTCTGAAGGCCAGATTCTGTTTGGCTAAGAACTGGATAATATTCAGCAACCTGTACAATACATCCCTCCATTTCTTCTCCTCACTTTCGAAAACTTCTTGTTGTTTCTGATCGATGGTTGCTTTACAGTTCAGGCGAACTTCCAACTCCTTCCATTTCAAGAAGCTCTGTTCATGGCCCAGGTTATTTTCATGGTCTCCGATTCTTGGATTTAGCTTCCACCATTTGTTGAATCCTTCTTCAGATGCGAAGTTCGAGCCGGAATTGCCAAACAGCTTGCAAGAAAAACAATACAAAGACTGCTTCAGAGGCGAGTACACCAGCCATGTTCGGAGAACCTTTTCGCCATTAGATAATGGTTTGTAGAACCACTCTTTGGTTAGTTTTCGGGTACCGCCTTTCGTTGAAGTCCCTGAGCGAACAACATCGGCAAATTTGGAATCGATGTGCTGTACTGAGTCAGACCCGCGACGTACTAGAAGCGTTCTGACTTCGTCGGTCATAGGAGAAGGCCAGCAACCTACATCGTCGAGATTCACATCTTTGACTTCGGCAGGAGCAGAAGGCACGATTTCAATTATGTCTTCTTTGGCAACATTCACTTTTTCTGCAGGCTTATGACTAGATGCTTGAGGCACATCTGGTGAGTCGACTTCGTCTTGACCCTGCTCTGTGGTGGGACCAGAACTACTTCCAACTGCGACGCCAGGCACGTCTTCTTCTTGTGCCTGTAAAATAAGTTATGTATTCCCATGAATATTGGCTAGAAGACACGTTCGAATTTCAAATAAGTATTTTAACTATCACAAAACAAAAGTGGTTTTGGTGACGGCGCGGCTAAATGAAAAATTATGTTACCTACCATAAATAATCAAGTGATCAAAAAACAAAGAAAATATTCCTAGACATTTACAAAACATTCCCAATACAAAATTTCATCTTATTTTGTTTAGCGGCTTAGGCTATAGAGCTGACAACTAAAAACAAACGCACATACATACACATTTTGATTTTTTACTTTAGATAAAGAACCTTGCAATTTATTGCGAGCGACCCAGCCAATAAAATGTCTAAAATAACTGGAGTAATTCTAGGCCACACACGATTCTAGATGGAGGAATCATATATCTACTTACACTGGAATCACTTCCGCTGCTGCAGGATGCCACCGAAGACGTTAACGTGGCTTTCGAACCAGAACTAGAACTGAAATATTTCAGTAATGCACCTTGAGACTTTTTCGCATCTGCTGCTTTCTTAGCCCTTTTTTTGCGGAATTCCGCACCGCTTTCTTTGACTCTTTTCATTTTCAAAAACTAATTCAAAGATTGGGTAAAGATCTAAATGTTTAGTTTTAGAAGATTCAATAGTATTTAAAAGATCGAAACACAATCAAAACGACTTTCGTTCCGTATCCAAAACTCTCGCAAAACAAACATACGAGTAATGCGTGATTGCGTAATGGCACTTCACGATGCACTAAAACAAACAAAGTACCTACAAATGAATGCGTAGTACTAATTCAATGAGTGCGAAAGAGAGGCATCGACACGGGCCGACTCGTAAAACAAAAGATTTCAGATTCAGATCAACTCGGTTCGCGCGCGTTGCCTCGCCGGCGCGGCGGGCGGGCGGCGCGGCGTGATGCGATGTTGCCGTTCGTATGTAAACAAACAAACCTTATAAAGAGCTCTGTCAGTAATTTAGCAATTTTTCTTTTAAATAAATTTTAAAAAATCCTTTGTGCGCAAAATTTTATATAAAAATGGAAAATTATACTGTGTAATGAAATGAATGAATCATAGATCAGATCTCAACCCGCTTCAACGGCGACATTTTGCCGCCCCCCGCGGGCTGCCGCCCGGGGCGGGCCGCCCCCTCCGCCCCACCCACGCTACGCCACTGGTTAATAGGCCTATTTTAACACTAAAATAGGGCCCAGTTGTTGAACTTGTTAGTCCAACAGCCAAATGAGATGTTAATAATTTACATTGATAAAAAAAAAATGATATTTCAGTCCTTTAATACGCGTTAGCTGATCAAAAGCAAGCATAAATCCATAGCGTATATCCTCTCACTCGCAATTGCGTTCTTGTGCGAGTGAGAGGATGTGATTTCTCTTGTTTCTTTATTGACACGGCTAATACATACTTGCTTTTGATTAGTTAATTTATCTATTAATAGCATATTAAAATAAACGCAATTATAATGTGCGAGTGAGAGGGAACTACTTCCATCACAACAATTGAATTCGCTTTTTTATTGACACTGCTTATAACATTACCTTCATTGTGATTGGTCAATTTCATACTTAACAAATCATGTTGTGTATGTTCTCTGAATTAGGAACTGATGAATGATATTACTATTTAAAAATATGTTAATGTTGTTGTTAAAATACCTACATTATGCTTGGCTGTTGAAATATGTTTGTATTTTGTAAAAGAAACTTCGAAAAACAATGACTCATATAATCTCGGCGTGGAATACTCTGTTGTCCACAACAGAGTATTCTACGCCTACGTACGTATTTTTAATTTTTGTGTTATGTATAGATACGATAGACATATGTATGTCATAATTAATTAATAGCAGTACAAAGTATTGGAATACTTTGTACTGCTATTAATTTACACACTTTACCCTGTTTGCGAACATAAAAGCAAACTAACTGATTTTCTTACGGTTTTCACTAATAGATAGAGCGATTCTTATTAATGGATTAGGTATTTAATGGTCAATATATAAAAAAAAAAAAACAATTGCTTCACGTTAAAAGAACGCTAGGAGTGGCGCGCTAGCTACTAGCTAGTAGCTAGAGTAAGTGAGATGGCGCAATACGGTGTGTAAGGCAACATCTCGCTTCCTCACACGCATTTGGATGGTAATAAACCATTTGGCGAAATCTTTCTTTGCGGAAAGGAACTGTGCGTTTAATTTCGACATACATAATGAATGTTTTTAAAATAAAATATATTTTTATGTTAAATTGCCATAAAGTATGTCGAGATGTTAATATATCTACCACTCGCTTTGGAACTTGTAATAGAAAATGTTTTCAAGGTTAACAAGGTCTCTGAAAAAAAATATTTGTTACATTTCTAATAGGATTAATAGATAGATATTTTTAAATATTCACATAGTGTGTGTTACAAAAATGTATTAAGATGAACGGGGTTACGTTAACTTAAATAAGTATTTTTTTTTATTTTACGTAATAATCTCGCAGATTGAAATATTAACACTATTGCTAGCTAATAGCTAGATCTAGGATCTAAATAATTTATCGAAGACTGGATGTAGATATACTTCCAAAGAGATTGGCAAAATAGCGAATTGTTGTCCGAAATTTTTGATAAAATACGTAGATTACTCCGCACTACTATCTAGCTATTTCATTAGTGAAGTTTCTCAAGGTTGCCTGGAAAAAATTGCTTTTAGCGATAAGGCCGCTTTTTGCGCATTAATTTAAAAATTGTATGTAAATTATCTTGTTATTTTTTTTCTTGTTTTTTTTTTTAGTGTATATCTATCTATCTTATGCAAAAAAGGGTTTTGTATTGTATTGTAATACGACATGTATGTTTTTTTTTCTATTGATTTCGTAATTGTTCTACTGTAGATTTTCAAAGTCTGAATTTCTAGTAGAACGGTTTATTTTTGATTGAAAAAAGTACATTTAAAGGAATAAGTCAATATACGCTATTGACCGTTTACATAGATCTTGGTTATAATATTTAAACCTGGTAATCATTCATATTTAGATTTAATATTATATTGTCAATTTTTCATATTATTTTTCTTATGATTTTTGTTTAGTGTTGTAGGCAACACTATTTATACGGTATATACGCTAGATTCATATAAATTAGCTTAGACGGCTAAAATGCTTGCTAAAACACGAAATAATTTACTGTTTTCTTATGTTTCCTCGATTGTTACACATTAAATTTAACAATTTTTATACGGTTTACGAAGTAAATATCCTATTAAAAACAAGCTTACAATAACCTAAGTACCTGATCTGACCTGCTCTGAGGAAGGAATTTCTTCTGATACTAACCCCCATATTCTCAAACGTTTGCTCAAACTCGACTCAACCTTATTTCAACTCATTGACTGGTATGAGTAGTCGTCACTAGCTTCCTTGACATAAGGAGATACCACATTGGAGGTGAGTATTGAACTGTCAAATATAAGGTTGGTCGAGCGGTACCTTGAGGCGTCCTCTAAATAAAATAAAGTGGTTATAAATCAGTGTTATGCCACTTTTTGCCTAGTTATCTATTACTTTATTTTATTTTTTACCCTATTATTTTGTAATGTTCAATTTTTGTGTTATAAATTGCTATACCCTGTGACGTTACCCATTGAAGTTTGCTCAAGCAACCAACTAAGAATATCGTTTTCAAGGAAAGTTCGAGGACATCCTTGAGGCGCCCTCCAATTAGTTTGAGTGAAGGACGTCCTTTTTTTGTTTTTATTATTTTATTTTTTTTGTATGTAATTTGAGCTTCCCGAAAATTAATAAATTATTATGTTCCGGCCACACTATCACGATAACGCGAAGGTTTGCATTGTCGCGACACGTCTGGCAAAATCATTTTCGCATACGAAGTTTTATCGCGACAACAAGAACACAAATCTTCACGTTCAAGTGTGGCCGCAGCATTACAATCTAGGCAGATCAATTCTCCCAGACATGTGTTAATTTTTTTTTTTAAACTCATATTTTTTAAATAAGAAGGTAAGATTTGATACAATTAGTTTTAGTGTTATGCCAAAAAGTAAATAATTATTACCTAGTCATTCAGAACAATTTACCTGACTGCTTTTGAGTAAAAATGTTTTTTTCTGTGCCACAGACCCCATGTGATCAGAGAGTTTGAGTTAAGTATTGCCAATATAAAGTAACAATATGTTTTCTTTATTTTTATATTGTATAGCCAGTAATATATTACAACAGTAAAGCTAAATAGTTGTTATTATAGACCAGAATAAAAAGACACTGTTATTAAAATACAAGCCAGTTCACAACAGTTTAAGCCTAACTGATTTTTTGTACTACTACAATTATTATTTACTTAAATAAATATTATAGAAGAAATTCCGAATAGTTTTATTTCTCTAGTCGGTTAGTATTCAATGCTGCGCTTGCAGCTCGTAGTCGCCATTCTTGAATCTATGCTCTATCTGCCAACTGTTCTCCGCGTGGTTGCTTTAACGACCACCAGATGGCAGCTGGGACCATAGAGAATAATATTATTAACACTAAACGTTTTAACGTGAATCATTTTTAAGGCAACCAAAAAGGTGGTTCAAGCCTGCAAAGTCCTTACCAAACTCAACCACGCTAGTAATAGAATAGGTGTTATAGTCAATAACCAAAACCAAACTGAAAACAACTCTAAAGTTTGCTTCCCATGGGAATCAAGCCAGAGCCTCTGTTTGCTTGAAGGAACGCCTTATCCTCTATAAACCAGGGGTACAAGGGTTTTAAAACATTAAAGAAGAAAACGAAAATTTTACGCGTAAAAACCCTTTCTGACCCGTGGTTCACTAAAGCAGTTATCTAGGAGTATCCTAGGTAGTATACCTGGGAGTTCCATGGTTCCACACACGATCCAGTGCTTTCACAGACACACAAATACAAACAAATAATTAAATGTGTGAATTAAGCGAGCGGTAGCCGCAGTTTTCAAAAAAAAAAACAAATCTTTTTCTAGGCTATTTATTTATTTCAAGTACACGCTGTAAATATACATTGGAAACTTAAAATTAGGAAAACTGTGTACAAGGGTTCTACTTATTTCTAAAGAAATTTCTTCCAGCAGACCCGCGGCAGGAACTACGAAAGAAAGAGGCAAAGTGGCGTACAATAAAAATTAAAAATAAAATACAAAAATAATAAGCACAATTTAAACCTATTATATAATACTATATGTATAATAAACTAAATAATAAATACAATAAATATACCTACTAATATATATAATTAATATATATATATAGTACGATTTATGAGTTTAAGGAGAAATAATGATCTCTTACTCGCTTCTTAAATGTGGACAGAGTTTGGGACTCTTGAACGCTAGGTGGTAAAGTATTCCATAACCTGACTGCTTGAACAGAAAAAGAATGAGAATATGAGGCAGTGCTATGAGGAGGAAAAGTAAGGATAAATTTACGGTGCGATCTACAAAGTTCTCCTGCAGGACGAAAAAAGGAAAAACGCTCATGAAGATAGGAAGGGTATAAGGGATTGAAGAGAACATTAAAAAGAAGACAAAGGATTCTAGTATTCCGACGATATCGGATTGGGAGCCAACCGAGTTGTTTGCGGAACTCAGAGACGTGGTCATATTTCCTAAGACCAAAGATGAAGCGGATACAAAGGTTTTGCAGTCTTTCCAGTTTATTAAGCTGCTCCTCAGTGGCATCAAGATAACACACATCTGCATAGTCTAGCAAAGGTAATAAAAGAGAGTGACAGAGTGAAATTTTAGTTTGAAAAGGTAAGAAATATTGAAGACATTTTAGAGAATGAAGAGAGTAAAATATTTTACGACTAATATCAGATACATGTGCAGTCCAACTCAATGACGAATCCATAATTATCCCTAAGTTCTTGGCTGTTTCTGTATAAGCAATAGGATAATTATCGATAATTAGAGGAGGAAGTGAGGAAAGATCAATCATTCTACCCATGTATGTACTGCCCACGAGCAAAGCCTGGGATTTTTTGGGATTAATCTTAAGACCAAATTATATAGCCCACTCGCTGACTGTTTTGAGGTCATTATTCATGGCGTCAATGGCTACATGGAGATCAGATAGAGGGAAATGGCGATACAGCTGTAAGTCATCGGCATATAAATGTAAATGACAGGTAAGAATATTAGTTATTGCATTAATGAAGGTAGAAAATAATAATGGAGAAAGAACACCACCCTGAGGAACACCCGTCCTGAGATCACACCAATCTGAAAGTGTCTCACCGAGGCAAACACACTGCGAACGACCGCGAAGATAAGAATCAAACCACTTTAAAGCGGGTGATGAGACATTAATGGAATGAAGTATACCAAGAAGGATATCGAAATCGACAAAATTGAAAGCACTACTAAAGTCAAGAAGAACAATTAAGGTTAAAGATTTATTGTCAATGGCATAGCGGATGTCCTCAGTTACCTTAAGTAATGCAGTGACAGTTCCATGACCTGGTCTAAAACCAGACTGAAACTTGCTAATAATGTTATTGGAGTATAAAAAAGTGGAGAATTGCTTATGAACAATTAACTCCTGAATTTTAGATAGATAAGGTAAGATAGAAATGGGTCTGAGATCAGTCACACTATTGGGATTATTAGTTTTTGGTAATGGGATCACCTGTGCCAATTTCCAAGACAATGGGAAAGAGCCTGACGACAAAGAATAATTAAAGATATGGGTCAGGACAGGAAGGATAGTTGGTAGAAGAAAGTCAATCATTTTAGAAGACACCCCGTCGCCGCCAGCCGCGTTAGATGTGACGTGTATTAACGCTTTCCTGACATCGTCCTCAGAAACAGAAACAAAAGCGAATGAAGGATAATATGGTAATGGCAAGCTAGAAAGTGTATTCAAAGTATTAAACTTTACATGAGGAGGAATGATGACAGGAGGGTCAGCAAAATGTTTGTTGATGTCAGTTGGGTCGATATTACTGTTACAGATTGAAGGACATTTACCAACACCAACAGACCTCAAGAACCTCCAGACTTCACCTGCACTGCGGTCCGTAAGAGAATCCTTAAAATAACTTCTTTTAGCGTCCCTACACAAGCGACTGCAGCGATTACGAAGCGTCTTAAAAATAATCAAGTTACGCTCTGATGGATGACGTTTATACCTCCGCTTCGCCTTGTCCCTTTGTGCCATCATCTCACGAATCTGAGGGGTGAGCCAAGGAGCAGGAGAACGTTTAATTTTAATTCGTTTCAAAGGCGCATATTTTTCAAAGATTGTAATTATTAAATTGTTTAAAAGTTCAACTTTAGTGTCCATACAGTCTTCGTCAAAAATTGGTGTCCAATCAATTTTAGCTGCGTCTTCCTTAAATGCATCCCGATCAATACTAAGGAAAGAACGTCGGTAGGAATATTCTGGAATTCGCTTTGGCGGACGTACACAGTATGAAAGATACAAAAGATCATGATAGGAAAAGGGAGCAGTTAGTTTGCCATGAGTAGAAATAAGTTCAGGAGAAGACACAATCATAAGGTCAAGAAGAGAAGGTGTACAATTAGGGGCATGATGAGTAGTGGAAGTAGGCAAAATATTAAGATTGTATGAATTAAGAATATTTTGAAGTTTTTGAGTGCGCGAATCATTTTTAATGATGCAGGTATTAAAATCACCCATGATAATAACATGGTCATAACCGAGACGATATTTGTTAAGTAATGCATCAAAAGAGTCAAAGTAATCAACACGTAAACTGGGGCTATAGTAAACAGCTAACAAAATTTTAGTGTGAGAGATTGAGATTTCAAGAAACAAGTACCTACTCCGTAAATCCCACGTAAGCAGAAGGAGAGGTATCAATCACCTTGTAATGAATTTTATCACGAATATACACTGCAACACCACCACAGCGCTTATCGACACGGTCATTACGTACTAAGATAAAACCAGGTATGACAAAGTGAGAGGATGGAAGGGAAGGTTTTAAGAATGATTCAGAAATAAGTAAGGCATCAAGATGAGCACTATCGAAGGACGCAATTAGATCAGAATAATGAGAAGGGACACTTTGTGCATTGATGTGTGCAAGATTAAGGTTATGAGGGTACTTGGAAAAAATGTTACCTAAACAATTGCGTAATGTTAGGTCAGATGTAGTAGAAGAGTCACTATCACCATTTGCACTGACAAAACTGCAAGAAGTCGAGCACGAGAAAAAACTATCATCGAAATCATCGATATAATCCATAAATAAATATAAGGTAAAAATATATAATAAATATAAACTAATAAAACAAAAATATTATTATCTACTATTATATGTACTTAAAACAATCATCTGAGCTGCCAGGCTCACCATTCCTCACTAGTATGCTGAAATAAATTTTTAAATATTTTCTGTAGTATAGTAAATCACAAATACAACTATTATATAAAAATAATGAGAAAAGCTACTGAGGTAGGTCCCTATTGACATTTACAAAACATTTGTACAATATTCAAAATTGCAAATATGTGGAAAAATAATGACTTTACCTTAAAGCACTTGTATCCAAGGCTGCAAAAATATTTATATATAACAAAAAACTTAAGATACATAGAATTATACATAAATCATACATAAATATTATTTAATAAAACTTAAGATACATAGAATTATACATAAATCAATTAATAAAATACTAAAGGTGAGACTGAACCAAAGTGAGGATACGGAATGTTTTCTGGTAACTCGCCGGGCGGCGGACAATGGGACGTTGCGCAACCGCTTCCAATGTAGCGACCGTGAGGTGTTGTGACCGGCTACTCAGAGTACTGAGAACTGCAGTTGCTGTGTCAGCGATCCTCATAGATTATGGATGCGTGACATGTGAGTAAATAGTTTGCGTGTGGGGGTGGATTTCATGTCCGTGAAAGCACTGGATTGGCCCACTTGATCGTGTGTAAACCAGCCATTATTTTCCAGGCAAACTAGCTGTCACTGTCACAATTTAATAACTTCAAATCGAAATTCGATTCGAACAAAAATTTTGTTTGCAGCTTTGTTTTGTTTTGTTTCTTAGATTAATTCTAATAAATAAAGTTATTAATTGGTCTCGCGCGCTCGACTACGAGACCAACCAATTATTAATCTATGCCAGCTAGGTATTCATGTTAGCACCACGTAATGATTATATTCTCTTTGGTTTGGTTAGCACATAGCTAGAATTATTTTTTACTATGTATGCTAATGCAAAGAATAGGTACTATCTACAATTTACAAACAAATGAAGTGAAGATATTCAACCTACTTATATCAACTACGGGTGCTGCGCCGCGCCGTGCACGCCGCCGTGCCTTTCATTCATATCATAGTTCGTCGACCGGTTTCAAAGTCCAATGTATCGTGTTGTTTTCAAGGCGATAAGTTAATGTTGTTTCGGCCGTTCTAATCATTTTCACCGTAGACCGCCTTAGCGTTGGTTGATAGCGTGAGTGAATTTTACAAACATAGCTAGGAATCAGTGATAAAAAGTAAGTACCTACATGCTTACCTGTTTTCATCTTTAGAAATCAAAATAAATTAAATATAAATATTGTCTAATGCATATTGTACTGTGCATACAACACGCTTGTTGAGTTTTATGTAGCTTGTAGCAAGTCATTTTACTGTTGTAATAAGTCCTAAATAAGTAAAAATGCAAAAAACTTTATTTTCTTTAGACTTATCTAGCCATATTTTCTCTGTTATTTGCCTTTAATTTATGTAGGTATTTTATTTAAGACATTAAATCCTACAATTTATTGACTTAATACAATTAAACTAACTATTAAATAAAAAACTAAAACATTATTAAGTTATAAAAGTATTTTCTACCAGTCAATAATGAATCATAAATTTAGTTAACTAGGTAGGTACCTATTGAGAATAACCACAATTTTTCATTGTGCTTCAGTTCTAATTTCAATTTAAACACACTTAATTTTTTTTTTATTTACTGGTTGTTTTCAGGCAAAACAAAAGCAACAATGACATTGAGACGAGCTGTCCTACAGATAATCAAGAAACAGGGTATTGCCTCATCAGTTGCTGTGAGGCATGCAAGTTCCACCACAGATAGCAATGTTTTGAAATCTGTTTATAAAGACATTCCTATGACCAATGAGACCTTGTGTGATTTTGTTTGGCATAATCTGGACAGATGGCCCGATAAGACAGCAACGGTTAGTTATAAAAAAAAAAAATTCTTAGGTTAGTGCTCTATTTTAGTTAAGTGTGCCAATAATACAGAGTAAATAAAGCTGTAAGGTAAACAGTAGTAGTAAGATAATAAACTTATTATCTTACTGTGTTAAACTAAATTAAAATAAACAATTTTTTTTAAATATTAAATTAATGTAACAATCACTGGTATACTGACACACCAATTAAACAGATAAATATTAAAATAGTTAATCAAATCAAAACCATTTTTAAAAGCTTTTTAGTAATTCATTAATCAAAAAAATATTTATTTTATTATGTCTTTGTTTTGTTTATGCAAATATGTATGTGTCTCAAAATATACTTTCTCTATAATTTTTCAAGTTCAATCCATATTTTTTAAAATATGGATTTGAATAGAATAACTTGAACTCTAAAAGTAGTTTAAAAGGTTAAAGGACGGTCAATGTTACCTTTCATGATGGCATGAGAATATGACATTGAAGACTTCAATCTTTGGTCTAGAAGTGCCCAAAGTCATTAAGTCTATGTTAATGTTCAATGAGATTATTTATTTTTTAAAACTTCATTTTTCTACAAAACATTCTTATACAATTGGACATAATGGTAAACACATTCTCCAACAGTTCACCATACATGGAGAACATACAAGTGCGGCACATAAAGTTAGATTGGCAATAAGAAATAAAACTTAACCTATCCTATCTACTAATAAGCCGATAGGGTATTCTACTCAAGTTTTTAATTTATACCAAAAATTTTAAAACCAGAAACTGAAAACAGATATTATTTAAACCTTTGAAACTGTTAAAAAAAGTATGCACTTAGGGTGAATTGACGTCACTGCAATTCGGTTTCATGTGTAGGAAAGAGATAGTTGATACTTAAACTTTTTTTTTTATAATAGCATTTTAAATTAATAAATCTTACTTTATGTATTGTTTCGTATAAAAATATTAATAGAATTTAATTCACGAACTGTTGCAAAAGTAAGTAGCCTATCAGCTTAGGTTACTCTCTAGCCTTTGAAAATCATATTATCCATCTCTCCAACATCATGATATGAAAGAAGAGCAAACCAACTTTGATATTTATAATTAGTATGGAAATGACATATTGTGGATATCTGCTAAGAAGAAAATTAACTCACCTTTACTTTATTACCTCTGCCAAGTGCATTTCTTAGCCTACAGTTTCCATTCAAAATCATGTAGTAAATAAACTTTGATAGTCAAGTCGGAAGTTTTCGTCCCTCTAAGAAATGAAAAGAATACATGGGCAGAGGCAACAATTAATTATATAGATATTTATATTTACATAGGACTATTTTATCTGCCATAATTAAAGGGGCTTAGCCTTTAATCTTTCTTATCATGTGTTATATGTTTAACTTTTATCTGCATCGGAAGTTATACATTGTTCCCGGCCGTTGCCGATGCCTTTGGGCAACTTAAAAGATCTGACAGTTTTGCCCAATAACACACATTATTTAATAATGACCCCATGGAAATGCAAAGCCTCACACCTGCCGCCGCAAGCTGGTTGAGAAACACACTTGGAGAACGCCATAGACAATGATGATCCCATAGGTCTGGTTTACTTGCAAGTAACCTATTGCATAGGTCAGGCGGCAGTATTGCTTCCATACATTTGGACACTCCCTTCCAAAAATACTTGGATGAACGACACGAAATTGTTTTTCAATAATAAGCTAACTTACATAAAATTGATTTGCATTTGCATAAATTTAATGTTAGACAAACAAATATATTAGTTATTTCGCCATAAATTAATATTATTATAACTAGACTTTGACATGTTTGTTTACAACTGTGGTTAACAATGACTAAAGTAAAAAATATGTCTATGTTACTTATGTAAAACATGGGTTTAAAACATCCATTGTTTTGTTACAGAAAGTTACCGATTCGACTTATTTAGATGACTGATAGGGGTAATCAAGAATCATTACTATCAGAAATTATAAATCATAATCAATTTTTTTAGCCCGTGGGATAACGCCTCTCCCAGACTTTGTACCAGTCAACCTTATATCATAAAATTTGGCTAACGAAAAAGTAGAACGATATCTGTTTAACCCAAAGGTTGACTGTTAGATAATGCTTTTAGCATTAAGTTCGCCTATTGTGCTATACAATTGTATTATGTACAATAAAGTTTAAATAAATAAATAAATAAATAGTAGAATACTCGATCGTACTACTTTATTTCGTCAAGTGGTGAAATGCACAACAAAATAATATGTAATTTTTTTTACTGTGCAATAAAATTATTAAAAACAAATGAAAAACAATAACATCTAACTAGTTTCGCACAGCAGAGCAGAATATGTTTAAACTGTTAACACGCTCAACAGATGGCGCTTCAGTGAGAAACCAGCATTACACATACCCACATAAAGTCTAAATTAAATTGCGCATGCGTATTTCTACGTATTGGAGACACACAAACCAACAAGTCGTATCCATGGAGTAATTACAAAGGTCGTATCTGACTTTTTTCCTCTTCACACGTTATATACTGATACAATATTCTTAAAATTTCCTGTACACTATGATATGATGGGATCTGGGGGCTCAAGATACAGGACCCGGCCTTGTTTGAGTCTCCAGTGCTCCAAAAAGTTTGTAAATTGTTTTATTTTATTATTATTGTGTTAATTTAAAATGCTGTTAACTTGTGGAGTCGAAATAAATAAATTTTATATTTACTAGAGTCCCGGAAAACATACTCTTTTTAAGGCATTTTCACAAGTTCTTTAGTTGTAACTTTAAATTATAAAATTATTTTTTCGTTTTAGGTATGCGGCCTAACAGGGCATGGCTACACCTACGCCCAAACCCATAGGATGACTATGTCTTTTGCAGCGTCCCTAAGGTCCAAATTAAAGTTGAAAGAAGGGGACAATGTAGCTGTCATCCTGCCAAATGTACCGGAGTACCCTTGCGTGGTACTTGGAACTTTGCAGGCTGGATGTGTTGTTAGTCCTATGAACCCTTTGTATACTCCAGGTATGTATTAAAAGGTGAATATTTTTTTTAATATCCATTTTTGCATCTATATCCACTGCCATTTCTTCTTATCGAACATTCTTGTCTATGGATCAATGCATTAATAATTGCATAGTGATCTTAGGGAACATTACAGAAAAAGATTAATACATTATTACAGTAAGTCAGATATTTCATTACCGAAAACGTTTTATTTCTGTATACCTATCGTGTCACTAATTGCAGCCGGGATCAAATGTTTTACATTATACAATAGAATAGAATAGAATATATCTTTATTGAGAAAGCTATCACGTAAGTACAACAAAGGTCTTAAACATAAGCTACATGTTTATAATGTACGTGACAATCAGCTTGTAACTTTTGAAAGAATATCTTTCACCGTGTATAGCACAAAATAAGGTTAATAAACAATGCTTTACGTGTTCATTAACCTTATTTTCACTAAGGTGGCCGCGCGTACTATCTATTAATTATTAGTAAGTCAACATATGATTAGATATTTACATACTTTACTAGCTAAGCGACTCGAAATGGATCCTTGGCCTCCGAAATGAGAGAGCGCCAGAGTGTTCTATTACAATACAATACAATACAAAATATCTTTATTGCCCACATGCAGTAACAAATAATATAACATTTACAAAGACTTCAACATAATATGAACAAAGGCGGACTTATTGCTAGGCAATCTCTTCCAGTCAACCCTTACGAGGTGAAAGAGAAACAGTTAAGTTAGGGTGGGTACAGCAACATATATAGTTGAAAATTATAAACATACACAAATATTGCATCCATATTAATATTATAAATGCGAAAGTCTGTCTGTCTGTCTGTCTGTCTGTTACGCTTTCACGGCCAAACCGCTGAACGGATTTTGATGAAATTTGGTATGAATGTAGTTGAAGACCCGGGGTCAAACATAGGCTACTTTTTGATGCAGGCGGAGCCGCGGGAAACAGCTAGTATAAAATAAACATACATAAATAACTTACACAATGTAACATTCATACGTACTGTATGAATATCTAAGCGAAAATAACAGCAGTATCAAGTCAAAGTGAGAGGTAGTATTCTTTCAAGCGACTCTTGAAACTGGTTATAGTTTAAGCAGTGCGAATATCTATTCTGCAGATGGCTCGCCAGTTGTCAGCTCCCATCTCTCAAATTACGTATTATTAAATTTTTTATTCTTTTCAGGCGAACTGAAACACCAACTAAAACTAATTGAATGCAAAGCAGTCATCACGTCGAAATTAACATACGCCAGCGTAGCGGAAAGTTTAAAACAAATTAATTACAAAATACCCGTGATACTCATAGACAATGACGGTCTACCGGAAGGCACCATAAAGTTTGCAGAGTTTGCTGAAGACTTGAGCATAGACATTGATTGTTTGAAGTCGGTTAAGAGGAACGCGGATGATATAGCTTGTATACCGTTTTCTAGTGGAACCTCTGGGTTTCCTAAAGGTGTGGAGTTGACACACAGAAGTGCAGTGGCTGTGAATAAAATGATTTCTTTGCCTGAAATTGTGGCGGTTATGGAGACTACAGGTTGGTGCAAAAATATCTAATAAATAATTAAATACTTACTAATATTATAAATGCGAAAGACTGTCTGCTACGCTTTCACGGCTAAACCTGTGCTGATTTTGATGAAACCTGGTATGAATACCTATAGACGATGCCCTCTCCTTACCAATAGATGTCGCTAGCAAATCGAAGATTTCAACATATAGAATAAATTAGTATTTCTTTATATTACCTACAGATATTTTGAACATTATAAACAGACATAATTATATTTTGTGTAACACTAAATCAATTAAATAATGTTACGTTTATTGTGATCCCATTATAGTACAGCATTGAAACACTTAAAACTAAATGGTTTAAAATATTTTACAAAATATTCTAAGCGGAAACGAAAAATATAAGAGCTCGCTTCACGTCACGCATCGTTCACAGTTGAACGAAAAATAACGTAAGTTTCGCCCACTTTCGACGTCACTGCGCATCTATGGTCCAGTGGTAAAGCCGGAAAGCACTTTGTTTAGTTGTTTCCAGTTTGGTTAGAACATTGCTGGCCTGATTGTTAGATAAAACAAAGCAACTAAAGATCATTTAAAAGTTGCTTTAGAATGTAAAGTTGAGATTTCATGTTTGCAACTTGAGTGATAAACTTTATGATATAAATGTTTTGCATGTTTAAAACATAAAATTACAGGATTAATTGCATATAGTACCTTTATACTTCCGACGTTTCAACCGTGTTACAAGGGTCGTGGTCACAGATCGACTGGCTCAGCATTTCTACAGCTCCATACTTCTGTAATTTTATGTTTTAATTTTATGATAACATTTAGATTTTAAGATATTTAAATCTACTAAACTATCCTTCTGATTTAAAGATTTTATTAAAATCCACTTTTCGTTTTCTTAGCGACTCAACAATCCGCATTCACGGCAGTCATCCCATTCTTCCACATATTCGGCTTCAACGTGCAGATGCTCAACCAACTTTATTTGGGCTGCAAACTTGTCACTTTGCCTTTCTTCAAGCCCGATGTGTATTTGAAGACCATTGCTACTTATAAGACTGACGCGCTGTTCCTTGTGCCACCGATAGGTAAGATTTATGGTAGTTTCCTATTTTTTTATGTTTATTTGAAAGACCTCACTATAATCATCTATATATCTTGATAAAAGAATTAGTGTGATAAACTAAAACTTACCGACATATGACGAAATTAAATTCACATACAACGGACGTTCGGAAAACATTCCAAAAGATGACGCCACGCCGTGCGTGCACATTACAAAAAATACTAAGAATCTGAATAAAATAAATATTTAAGGGGGCTCCCGTACAACAAACATGTGGTTTTTGCTGGTTTGGGCTCGATATTGATAACGACAAAATAAATAATTAAATTAAAATACAACAAATAATTAAGGGGGCTCATAAAACAAACGTGATTCTTTTGCGGTTTTTATAGATAACGGATACGGAACCCTGAGCGCAAGAGCGAATCGCACTTGACCGGTTTTTTTAATTGCCATAAAATATCTTTGTAAAATTTCAAAGTGAACATTTGAACAATATATTTAAAAACGATGATTTTTTCCTTTTGTATGATAGCTAAATATAGACAATCCTATGACACTATATTCTTAAACCTTCACTCAAACTCGACTCAACCTTACTCCACCTCTTTGGTATGATTAGTCGACACTGATTCCTCATTGTAGGTGGTTATCGAACTGTCAAATATAATTGGTACCTTGAGGCGTCCTTGAAATAAAAGAAAGTGGACTACTTGGTTATTTCATTTTTTATTCTAATCTTTTGTATTTTCCAATTTTTGCGCTTTGAATTGTTATTATAACCGGTATCGTTCCTCATTGGAGTTTGCTCAAGCAACCAACTAAGAATGACATTTTCAATGAAAGTTTGAGGACTTCCTTAAGGCCCTCCAATGAGATTGAGTGAAGGACGTCCTTAAGATTATGTTTAAGAATACGGGTGTAAATGTTGTGATAATGAACTTGTGATGTTTATAAATATATACAACCACCGAAGTTACACAATTCAGTTTATACATGCTGTGTTATTGGCAAAAAGCTTTGTTTATGGTTTAGTAGTTTATAACTGTTTACTTGATCAAAGATTCATAAATTAAAATATATATTCCTAATATATGTTTTAAAAAGGTTCGTCAAAATATATACATTGTATTTATCTACAATATTTTTCGTCAAACAATATTAATCTGAAATGCAACCCTTGGCCCAATAGTTTCAATTTGTGTAGCTATTGAGCCTCTGAGCGGCCATTTATTTGTTTGCATAAATGTAGGTCTTTTGTTCTTAATAGTTCCTCAACCAGATATAAATAAGGAAAAAAATAATTTTCAAACCTTCGACGCTTCGAATCTGCAAAAACAAACTAAAATTGGATTTTTTTTTTTTTTCGAGATAGTTTATCAAAATGACCCTTACTTTCAGCTGTGTTCCTCGGCAAGCATCCAATGGTGACGTCACAACATTTGTCGCCAATCCGCTGCATAATAGGTGGCGCTGCGCCCCTTGCCAAAGAAGATGCTGAGGCAGTTATTAGTAAAAATGTAAGTAAATGTTTTTTTTTTGTACTATAAGTTCTTTTTATTTAGTAGAAAAACGGACCAACCGATGGCAAGTGGTTACAGCGGTATACCTTAAGAGGTACCGACTATACGGAAATCAGTTCACGCCCAATAACCTCTTGTGCAGTCAACTAGCTATTTATTATTGTAATTGTTGAATAAATGTAGTAAGTGTCTCTGTATGAGTAGTAATGCCACACCCCAGACACTCCATACAACATCGGCGAACTTGATACCTATTGCGCCTTAGGTATATTCGCGTACGCACACGCGTCAGTGTGTGTTACTCGTGGGGTTGTTTATTACCTACAATTAGAATCATAGTCGTCGCAGCGGCCGGGTGGCCTAAGCGTCACCCTTGCATTTTTGCTCTCGAGTTTATCCTAAATCTGCGCGGTGAGGTGTGGTTTCTATTTCGGGTGGGAGGGTGTGAGTGTCCGTTCTGTACGTTATAGGAGTTTATTTATTTAACTTCATTGCAACAATGTAAAGGGCGGACTTAAAAGTCAATCAGTTTCACGTTTGCTTTGCCGACTATACAGAAATTTGTTAACATTCAGAACCCTTTATTTCTCGCGGTTGTAAAAGAAAAGAATGGCCCATTATGAATAGCCCGAAACCAATTTTTAACATACATACATACCATCACGCCTTTTTCCCGTAGGAGTAGGCAGAGACTACGGATTTCCTGCTACGATCCTTACAGACTTCTTCTCTCGCTTCTTCTACGCTCATCACTCTCGTCATACACGCTCGTCGATTACGGGTATTCCTGACATCTCCCTTTTTAATATGTCTGCGATTTGGTCACAGTATGTTCTCCGAGGCCGGCCCTTACCGACTTTTTCTGTCACCTTTGATTTGTAAATACCTAGGAATGCAATGCCCCATTTAACCGATTACCCGCAATCACTCTTTTTTCAATATCACCTTCATGCTTTCCATTTCTCATAAACATACAACCCAAATACACAAATTCATTCACTTGTTCAACACTCTTTCCATTTATACTTACATTGCAAACTGTTCTACTTTTATCTCTTTCAAACACCATTACTTTCGTTTTACTTACATTTATTTTCATACCTTTACCTACAAGAGCATCATTCATAATCGTTATCATCTTTTGGGATTCTTCCTCCGACTGCGCAAGTATTATTTGATCATCGGCATAAGGCAATTGACGTTTAACCCATTCATTTTTAAACCCCATTCCGAATCTTTTAAATCTTTCAGACAGCTGTCCATGAATAGGTTAAACAGCCATGGCGAAGCTACACATCCCTGTCTAACACCTTTTTTGATCTCAAACGAGTCTGTATAGCTCCCATTTATTCTGACACAGGCGCTGGAATCCTTGTAAAGAGATTTCATCGCCTGTATCAGTTGGCTCACCCCATACAAAAACAGTGTAGACCACAATTCATTTCTGTCCACTCTATCATAGGCCTTTTCCAGATTCACGAAAGCGAGAATACTTCCTCCGTTATGTTTCGCAAGGAAAATACCTGGTCTGTACATCCCCATCCCCTTTCTAAATCTCACCTATACATCCCAGATCTTATCTTCCGTCTCTTTCACAATCCTTTCATTCAATATCTTTGCATACAGTTTGCCGATCACACTGAGAAGACTAATGCCTCGATAGTTTTTGCACTTCTGCTGTGACCCTTTTCCTTTATAAAGTGGTACTATAATGGCCTTGCACCAATCTGTTGGCACAACGCCATCCTTCAAGCACCTATTGAAGAGGTGACACAGCTGAGTGGCCACGATGCCCTGTCCAGCCTTCAGCATTTCGACAGTAATTCTGTCATAGTCCGGAGACTTTTCCATCTTCATCTTATTCAATCCATCCACAACTTCGTCTATCATTATGTCATCCTCACATTCATCTATATAAGGTTGCCTACCATGCTCTTTCTCGATTTTCATCTCTTTCAAACAAACCTTCAAAATATTTCTTCCATCCATTCAAAATGCACTGCTCACCTTTCAGTATATCTCCATTCTGATCTCTAACATTATTCAGCTGAGTAGTTGACGTTTTTCCTCTAGCCCTTTTAACCGAATTCCAAAAATACTTTACATTACTTCGGAAATCCCGGGTCAGCCTTTCATCAAAATCATCTTTCTGTTTATCTTTCTTGTTCTTAACAACTTCTTTCACACTGACATTCATCTTCTTGTATTCCAGTTTGGCTAAATTCACTTCCACTTCCGTCGCTTTCTTCCTCATAAAGTCTGCTTTGACAGCTAAAAGATCCTTCCACGCTTTTCTTTTTGAATTAACCATTTCTTGAACCTCTCGATCCCACCATACATTCTTCGTACCATTGTCTTTCTTTCTCTTCGATACTCCTCATATTTCTATTGCAGCACCGTTTATACCTTCCTTTATAATTTTTTAAATATTCTCAATTTCACGTTTACTCTCTATACTTTCAAACTTACTTACCAACAACTTTTTGTACTATTCTTGCGCTTTATTATCTTCTAGTTTTTCTACTTTTATCCTTTTTAAATCATTAGAAGGTTCCTTATGTAATGCCGCCATGATTTGGAAATCCCCTTTACCCTACAAATAATTAACTGGTAAGTACATACCACTTATACCCGCTCCCCGGTAAGCTCTAGTATCTATCACATATTTCCTCAAACTTTCATCAAAAATCACAAAATCGATCATATTCTTCACTTTGTCGTTTTCCCATGTAAACATGTGTATTTCTTTATGCTTAAATAAAGTATTTGTCACACAAAGATTGTTTTCCAGACTTGTTCTATTCGAAAATGGTTTTGATGAGATTGCGGTAAATGATAATAATTCTTACAGCTTTAGAGTAACCGCTGCCGGCGCTGCCATCTGAAGAGTTACTCAACCTCCTCTCACTGTTAGAGGCCGGTGGCGACCACGCTGATCCACTGTCCGATGGCATTTTAATCACTTTACCACAAAAACTGTCTAACATCATAGCTAACCAGCAGCTGAATAATCACAAATAACGTGTTATTTTAACCGTTACACAACACTGTCACTTCACTATCGGTTCGCACTGTCCATTTTGCGCGTCGTTTTCCCTGTAAGAGAAAATAAGATGAATAGGCTACTTGACTGTATTCAGACTTGGTTAATATTGTCATACTAAACAAAATATACACTAAAAAGTAACCGATTCTGAAAACAACAACAAAATTGGTTGTAATTCGATTTTAAAGTTTTCTCTTAAAAGTGGGAGCGTGGTGAGAACGTCTTGCTATCTCTTTTGTACGCACGAAACCGAGTGGCAGTGACGTCACAGCTCACACAGTACATCCTTTTCTTATTTTTTGACAGTTTCCCCTTCCACCGAATTTCAAAGGCTTATAACTTATTTATTTTTGAACGGATTACAAAAATATTTTCATAATTCTGTTTCTGGAAATAAAAATATTGATATGAAAGAAAAAAATTAAAATTTGTAGAATACCCAATTAGACACGTCTTCAAAGATAAATATAGACCTTAAAACCTGCGCTCATTTTTTATTGTTCAAGCCGTCAGGTAAGAGACCCCATAGTAATAAAAGCTGTGTCGAAATGTAATGATGTTACAAAAGTAAAACACGGACGTAGTAGGTTAAGTATGCCTACTAGACGATCTAAGATAATGCACGTAACTGCAATATAAAGTTTAAAAGACTTGTGCAACGACACAAATATACAGTAACACATATCTAATCTAGGAGAAATGTTCACAACTCCAAATGATTTTGTATCACCGGCATAACCGAGGCTTTCGCAAGCCGAACATTCACATAAACACAATGTAACAAGGAGTTGAGTTGAATATCTTAAGCACATTCGTACCATTTTTATTCTCTTTTCCCTTGACTCCAAATGCTCCTAATACGTTTTCATTTCCATCACGTTTCAAGCCTACCCATCCATTAAAATCACCTCGTAACACTATTTTCTCGTTACTCTTACAATCCCGTAGTACATCTCTTACACTATCCCAAAATCGCTCTCTTTCTTTCTTATTCATTTTACTATTTTCTTCCGACGGAGCATATACTCCTAATACAAATACCCGTGTGATTCCTACTTTCATTTTAACCCAAATAAGTCTTGGGCTCACGCACTCGTATTCACTTACACATGTTGCCATTCTTTCGGAAAGGATAAGGCCGACTCCTCGACAGCCTCGGGCAGTTTCCGGTACTCCGGACCAATATGCCGTGTATGAACCACAGTTTGTAATTCCTGATCCTTTCCTTTTAGTCTCATTCACACATAATACATCAATCTTTCTTTCATTCATCACTTGACGTACTTCATTCATTTTGTCATCCATTCCTCCTCTCACATTCAACGTAGCAAAACGGCCCTCCGTAGCCCGCCCCCGCGAGAAATGAGACGTGATGAGTTGCGAACCGCACCGCCGCCATTTACATTTTTGTTATTTCCTAAAGTCATAGCACGAGTGTAGGGGTACACAAACTGTCGCACCCAGCAGAGCCCCCTGTGCCAGGTGAAGGCTAGCCTTTATCTTGGGGCGCCACCGATTTCTAATTTATTTTAGTTTTATTATCTCGTATGTGTATTACTAATGACATTAGCACGACAGACGATTTCCTAATCTTTAAGTATTTAATTATTACACAACTGATTAGATTGGCGAAGCAGAGCCCTTATCAATTTGTTATTGATTATGAAAGATTGTAACATTGTATAACCGGGGCTATCTACGGCCAAATTCATGGTAAAAAACAGTGACGTGCATTCCACAAAGACAAAAAGACATTGCCTACTTTGTGTTTTTCTACTTTAATTAAATTTTCATTCATAACAAAAGATAGTTACCGCGCCGCCAAACGCCCTATACATTTTCGCGCGCCAAGCGCAAAGCACAGGCACAGACATCGCTAGGTACGTACGTAGGTATCGCTCAGCGAAGCGGCGCGGCGATCGCGTCGTTGATGCCAAGGTAGGCAGTCCGATGTTTTGTCTTCGATTTCACACATAGGCAGCAAGTATTTGTCTATGTGTCTATATCGGGAACCTGTACAGACACGCCTGTGCTTCCATGTAGTAGTGAGGCTAATTGAATCTGATTGGCCGAAATCCGTATTATGAGACACTGTCTTTAAATGCGTTCACTCAACGATTAAAAATGCGCAAACATTATTACACAAAAATAGTCTTAAGTAAGATTTTTATAAAAAAAATACTTAAGTAGTTGGAGTGATTATAGAAGTCCTTAAACAAAACAATGTAATTATCTTATTACTTTTATTTCATCTTAGTAAACATTAATTACATTTATTGTTTGTTTGATTTAAACGCATCTTTTGACGCCATTTTGTTTGTTTACAAACAAATACGCTCGCTCGGTGTCTTTCTCATTATGATTTTTAGAAAGGGGGCTTTAAAACTTTACAAATGAGACTATTTGCTTCCGTTCTATTTATTTGCACTACAATGTTACAAATGTCGTATGTGAAAAGTGAAAAATATTGAGATTAAACGTAAATGCTTGCACTCATGTGTGTTTTGTGCAAAAACGATAAATATGGACGAAGCTGGCCTAAATTGGATCAGCTGAGAAGCGGCAAGCCAAAATATTGTTTTGTTCAATTTCATGAAAATATATTAAGGTAGGTATTGTAATTATTAGGCCTTATTTAATATGATAATTATCATTGTTTAATTACAGGGCATAGATAATTGTAAAGGCCGAATAGTATGTATAACTAGAGAACTAAAATTGTGTGTGTTCCTATGGCCGCTATGTATAACAAAAAAATCCGGTTCAAAACCCTCAATATCCGAGCTGGACTTTTGCCTATCCAGAGATTTTTTTTCAGCGCACGCCACTGGTAAAAAAGCTTAATTAAAAACACAGTGGCTGCCATTGGTTTTTTTGAGAATAGGCATGACGAATAATTTTCAATTTCATGTTTAAATGAAAGACCTCACTTTAATAGGCAGGCATATTGGTAAAAAACACGTCGATAAAACTTAAACTAACTGAGACATGACTTAGTTAAACTCAGGTGCATTTTGGACGATACCAAACGCTCCATACTAATGGATAGCTAGCGGTGACGTCACGCCTAGGTAATTTACAAGGGGTGAGACTAAATTTGTTCGACAACTACTACTAAATGAAAGTTGTTAATTTTAATAACAAATTTAAATACATTTATGCTATCATGAAGTATCTTTTTAAATTTTGTTATCTTGTCGCCATCCCAATTTTAAAATAAAAGAAATAATTTAATTTCTCTTTAAAACATTTAAAAAATACAAAAACAGGATGGTACAATACAATACTCTTTATTGCACCAGAACAAAAATTTTACACAAGAAAATGAGGTACAAAGGCGGACTTATCGCTATTTATGGTAATGTTTGGTGGCACAAAAATTCAGAATTATGCCGTCATATAGAATTGTCAGGGCTGATCTAACTCTGAATTACTACTTAGTCAGTCTTCTTCTTGTCGAGTGGGCTACGTGGTCTATCGACCCTGCACACCTTGGTGCCAGAATTTTTCGGAACCGCCTTTCCGCCTGTGACGTGATCTTAAATCGTATCTTGATATTCAAACATAGGCTTAGGGATGTAACCGGGACCTGTAACAACACTAGGATAACTAGTAAAATGTTCTGCGCAAATAAAACTTAAATAAAATGAATTCGGTACATTTCGGTACACAAGTTACTTTTACAGCCTTACATAATGTGTACTTTGGTTCATGTATGTTAATGTATGCAAATTCTTCAATTCAGTTGGTTGCGAGCAATCATAAATAATAATATAAAGAAATTAACAACTATATGTATAGTTAAAAGACCTACGAGTTACATCTATTTTAAAATATGTAACATAGATGTAACTCGTAGAATACATTTAAAACTTTTTGACCTACACATTTGACATATTGTATTTGCATATCTCATTTTTCTATTGTTAAAAGATGACATTTGAAATTTGGAGGGTAACGTTAAAAGAGTGCGAATAATAAATTCAAAATTTTATATGTTGAAATGTTTATTACCTGGGTTCGCTATCTAATTCCTGTCTTCTATGAAATTTGAAAGAAAATAAGTACCAAAATTAAAATAAAAGAACAAATAACTTTTACAATATTTATTTGGAAACAGAAGTTGAAAGCTAACACAAAATTAAAAAAACTCAATTAAAAAAAAAAAAAAAGAATTTATATTGGAAGTTAAGTACCTATTTAATGTTGAAAAAATAAATAAATGAAATTAAAATGAGAAAAGAGAATTAGGGGCGCAGGACATCGAATGGCCAATATTTAGATCCCTTATTTAAAGTTTTAAATTAAAGAAAATAAAAGGTTAATAAAATGTAGAAAGCGCAGGCACTGGCTGACCAATAATGCTGGCTTCGGCTGTGTGGTTACATCAATCAAAGCAAAAATGTCTATCGCAGATTAAGACGGTAGTATAAGCAGTGTCCTCTTGTTTCAATAAAAGAAATGTGGTATGCACTCCTAACACCTCGGGAAGCGGGTAGAACAGAACTTCCAGTGAACAGCGGAGTGAGTGCTGAGGGAAACTTCAGGTGTTCTTTTTAACCCTGAAGTAGGAATAACAAAATAACTTTAAAAGGACTGCTTATGAAACAATGGTTTACTATAGGGCGGGGCTCAGGAAATTTCTATATTTTATTCCTGTTCAAATTCCTTTTCAATATATTATGTAAAATTTTGTTATAATGGAGTATGTTTATTCCTAAATTTAGGGCTGAATCTTGGTTGGTTGCAATTATAAAAAAGAAAGTCATAATTCCAAATGGTAGGTTACCCGACAATGAAAAATCTACTTAATTTTGTAAAAAAAAACGATTTTGTATGAAATATTTCAATTTGAGTTTATATATTATACGCTTATTTATGTGTACCAATGGTGAGAAATCATTTTAAGACCGAAATTAGATAAAATTTTAATATTTACACATGTGATTAAAATACACATTCTACCCACTTTGTAAATTATAAATTTGTCACAAAACCCCCAATTTAACCAGAAAGTTATTAGACCAAATGAAATAATTACTCGGTTATTTAGCTCAATAAGACTAAATTAAAATAAAATAAATTACCTTTTTAGGGTTCTTTATGTTTATCCAACAAAACACTTTTGTCTTATAACGCCGTACGACAACCACGTCGGCGAAAATACTTGTTACGACGGTTGCACTATTAAACTCCGAATAAAAGTATTAAATTGCGATTTAAACCTTTAAATTATAAAAATAGCGAGCAAATATCGACCCGCTCCAAAAATCATCAGATTTCGTCTGCTGGTGGCGGCAGACATCAGGAGTCGACATTTTCTCGAATCGACTCGATGAACTATCTATCGACTTCGTGCCGAACTGTGTGAAAACAACAGGCATTTAGTATCGATTTTTGAGATCCGCCGGCGAATCATTCGACAATTAAACTAACTCGCACGGATTCCATGAGTGATTAAAGAAATACGGAACAAGTAAGGACTGATTCGATTATCGTTTACCGGCTCGTGGAGTTATTCGCATGACCAGACCAGACCAGTCGAAATCAAAAATTACCATCCGCGTACATTTCAAAAATACAGAATGTTGCTTTCACGATCGCAATCGATATATCTCACGGAGGAGTCAATTCTCCTATTTTAAATAGGTACCTAGTGCACAATTGAATCGCAACTGGACCGCAATGACAAATTTCTTTGATATTTCGTTACTCATTTTATTTACATTTTTCTACTATTACCATTAAAATACGCTCCAGTTGCAAATGAATAGAGATTCAAAACTGTTTAAGCAGAATACCACTATTGAGCATATCTAAAAAATGCAACATAATTGAGTCGCGATTGAATATCAGTTGCGTGGTCTTTAAAGTTTATTAGCGGAATTGACCCCTTACTTAACAATCGAGCAATTAGGTAGTTAGTCGACTTAATATTTATGGCATAGTAAAAATAGCATTACAATGTCCAAAGAAAAAAGAATTCGTATTCCTTTGAGTATACAATAAATTCACCTATTACTGTTCCATAAGGCATATCAAGAGAGAAAATTACATTAAAAAAAAATACAGAAAATTGTCTTATGGACGTACGTTCGTAAGACAATACACACAGTATAAATAAATTATTGATTTTCTAACTCACAAAAACCATTTAAACGATCCGGCGATTATTATTCGTTAGTTTATAACGCTCATTTCATCATCAATTGATTTGATATATTGTCCCAAGCCTCAACAAAGAATAAATAATAGCTTTTCCCCCCCTCCTAGTTTCTTCTCATAGGTATGTTTGAAGAGATTTCTTTAGAAACAATCAAAACCCTTGAACTAATATTCTTATTCATAGTACTCTATGTATTGTACTTCGTAAATAAACTCTTTATAGCACCAAATAGTAAAAAGTCCATTAATATTACGATTGTCTATGGTACAAAGGGCCTAATCGCTAGAGCAATTTTTTCCAAGCAACCAAAATTCAGCCAAAAAAAGTTGCAATTTTTTTTTTTTGCCAAAATCATTTTATTTCCAGAAAGACATAAACTTCCGCCAAGGCTACGGCCTCACAGAGACAGCCAGTTGTATCTCGATAGCTTCCAACACTGACTCGAATCACGCATCCGTCGGATATGTTATATCTGGGACCGAAGTGAAGATTGCTGATCTGGAAACTCAGGAGGCACTTGGACCTGGGAAGGTAACTATTATTTCATGTACACATCATGTTAGTCGAGCGCTACCCGCGTATTAGTAGCGAATGCGCGTGTTAAGCAACGACGTGACGCGACCACTATTGGATTGGTCGCCATTTTAGTGTCATTTTCTATCTTGAGCTCCTCCGTGCTTCGGAAAGCACGTTAAGCCGTGGTTGGTCCCGGTTGTTATCGATAGATAGCAGTCGTGAGGCTGTGTCAGATGCCTTAGGGCAGCCTGAAAAATTCTGAGAGTGTTGGCCACTAACATACCTCAGGTCATGTTCTTGTTGGTCTGGTTTCCCTGTAAAAAGGGTTACGGAGGTCAGACGGCAGTCGCTCCATTGTAATTACCAGTTCCTCTAAATCTAGGACCATGACTTATAGCGTACCCTAGGCTCCGAAGCGTAAGCTGACGAAGCAACTAGGAATACACGCTAGGATGATGATGATGATCACTGTATATTTTATTTTAGTAACATTATTAATACAAATAAACTAAGCTTAAAAAATTAAAAACTTAAAATTAAAACCTTAAAAATGAAAAAATAAGAAGAGATGAAGGAACTAAAACATACTGTAATATAATATGATATAATTATATAGCTTGATTTAAATGCAACTGCATTTCTAAACAAACCTCAGTGGTTTTGTGAAATGTATTTAATGTGATTTTTTTTTTAATTATAATTTTGTTGTACCAAATAGTTATCTTTTCTTTCTTCTATTTGTATATTTCTATTGATAAGTGTGAAAAAACAATTAATAACATATTAATAATAATCCTATGTAAATATCACTTAAAAATTCCTCTCAAGATAGTATCCGGTTCAAAGGTACCCATTACACTAGCTGCATTTCCTCTTTGTATAGCAATGTATATTCCTTGAACCGGGTACCATCCAGAACGAATGTCAAACCTCGGTCCCTTAAACGACGCTCTATATCCCTCACAAATCTTTTTTCTTCTTGCTTCAAGTTTTTTTTTTTTAATTCTAGGAAGGCGAGATTTGGTACCGTGGCCCGAACGTAATGAAAGGCTACTACAAGAACGAGGAGGCTACTAAAAAGGATATTACCGAAGATGGCTGGTACAAAACTGGTGACATTGGAAAATATGATGAGAAGAGCTATTTGTATGTCACTGACAGACTAAAGGAGCTTATAAAGGTAAAACATGTTTTTATATTAGATATTCTAAGCGTTATATGCGTACTTGAATCCTGCGGGAATCGAACCTTATTTTAGTTTGGTCAGGACATTGCAGGCTTGAATCACCTGATTGTCTGATAATAAACATGATTCCGTGCTTCTGAAGGCACGTTACGCCGTTGGTCCCGACTGCCATCTGGTGGTCGTTAAAAGAACCACGCCAGAGGCTAATAGGCGGTTCCGAATAACTCTGACACCATAGTGTACATGGTCGAGTGACAATGTAACCTACAGGAAACGACGATGAGTACCTTAATCCTTGGGACCTTATGTCGGCTACATAAAGTGCAATGGAGGTGGCGCGTTTCTCAAAACAAAAACATTTTTTTTTATTTTTTCAGCTTTCCTCTCGAAAAGAAGAAGTACCTTTTCGGGGATGAAAGGTCTAGGATACATATTGGATTGGTAGAGGACGCATTTTCTATCTCGAGCTCCTCCATGTTTCGAAAGGCACGTTAATTCGTTGGTCCCGGTTGTTATCGATAGATGTCCGTCGTTTGTGTCAAAAGCATTTAGACTGCCTGAAAAATTTACAGTGTTGGCCACTAACACATCTCGGGTTATGTTCCTGTTGTTTCCCTGTAAACATTATTACGGAAGTTATCTGACTTCCTGGTTTTTACAATGGAGCGACTGCCGTCTGACCTCCGTAGCCCTTTTTACAGGAAAACCAGACCAACAGGAACATGACCATAGTACAGTTCACTTGCACACACATATTTGCACATGCATCCATTACATGTAAATTTTAAATTCTTTCAGGTAAAAGGATTCCAAGTAGCCCCGGCGGAATTGGAAACAATAATTCGACTTCACCCAAAAATCGCCGACTGCGCAGTATTAGGAGTGCCCGACGAAATCTCAGGTGAAATACCCAAGGCTTTCTTTGTACCGTTCCCAGGACAAGATGTAAAACCAGAAGAAGTAATGGAATTCGTCAATAGCAAAGTTTCGTCATTTAAAAAGTTGAGACACGCACAAGTTGTAGAAGAAATACCTAAAAGTGCCGCCGGAAAGATTTTAAAGCGGGTCTTGAAAGAGAAGTATTGTTAATTAATGTTATTAAAGTCATTGTTATTATTGATATCTAGGGATAAGGGCGCCATCTATATTACTTACAGTGAGTTGATATACTACTTAAAATTAAGAAATTGAAGATCAATGAACTGCTATTTAATATTGAACGTTATATAAACGATAAGTATTCTACATGCCACAACATATTTTCGTAATTATAGTTAGATATTTTTCGATTTTTTAAAAGATTTACTATGATAATGTTTACTTAAAAGACTAAAGAAATGTTAATGCAATTAGAATCTACGCTCTGGATCCACAGAAAGGACGTATGTACGACGCGGACGGTGCGCAGACATGTGTCATGTTCGTGTAAGTTTCATATAAAAGGTATGTATGTATGTATGTAAAAATCTTTATTGTACACAAAGAACATAGTATCAGAATACAGGTTACAACAAAAGGCGAACTTATCCCAAATAGGGATCTCTTCCAGTCAACCAAACTAACATAGGACATAGACATATGGGCACAGAAGAGGGCACAACACGCAAATAAATCTTAGGTGCATAGACTTACATCTAACATACAAATTCAATTGCACATAAAAACAGTAAGCTCAGCTCAAGTCCGATCGTTCGTTGTATATATAAAGGTATAGAAACGATGACATGACAGCACACATGATGAGCACACAGAACCACTACGTTCACTCGTCTGCGCTCGATGGTAGAACACAGAACGGACGCGGCATGTCGTGACACGGGCGCGAGTTTTCCTCGGAGCGCACCCAACGAAACGCACCTATATTATTCTTCGAAGCGCATCTAAATGATGCGTTTCAAAATATTCATGTAACTTTATAATAAGGTTCAGGTATCGATAAATAAACGCGATAAAACCGTATTAAAATAGTTTAATTTAATGAATAACAATCGCGAAAACATCAGAAATCATTATGTTAGTATCTGTTAATTTATATTAATTAAAAATAATTAAAAAAATATATGTCGCATAAATTTATTTCTTTCTTTTGTAATATAACTACAAATATAATATTGTTAGTAAAATGTGGGTAGAACCGACCCAATCCTTCCTTTTGCAACGGTTGTAAGACTATTCTATCCGTCATAAATTATACCGTACCAAACGCAAGAATAAAGTGTGCGCCCCATCGCATTATCTTCGTTGCATACAAAATGTAGGTAGATTCACAGGCCGCGCCCTGTGCGCAAGCGCAATGCTCAGCCGACAGTCGAGATTTGCTACCGACGCGAAATCATATTCCTATGCGCTTTGAATTTTTCTATCGTTTCCTTCGTGCTTGTTGTGCTATAAACTTTCTCTTTACTATTCTCCTTACTCCTTCTGACTTTGCTTCTGTTGTGTGTGGCTTTTGTGAAGTGGTGAATAAACCTTGCGTCCTACATAACTGGATTTCATTATCACCTACATTCCTCTGGATTGACCACTCGAACAGGAGCTTTGGATACTGCAAGGTAGGATTGTTTTATACCTATACGCCTGCCTTGCCTATACTGGTGACCCCTATTGAAAAGAACAATGGAGAAGGAATTTAGAGATGCCAATGATGGCGAGTCTAGTAGAAGATCGATTTTTGCCAGCGATTCGGAAACGGACGAGAAAAATGACGGACGACATTCTCGTGCCGGCATCTGCAAGGTAGCAGTACGCGTCCCACCCTTCTGGCCTGAAGAACCTGAGATTTGGTTTGCCCAAGTAGAGGGTCAATTCACTATTTCCGGCATAACAAACGACTCCACCAAATTTAATTATGTCATCAGCCAGCTTGAGAACAAGTATTCCAGGGAAGTAAAAGACATCATTATCAATCCCCCTGCGACTGATAAATATGACAAGCTTAAAGCTGAGTTGATCAAGCGTCTGACAGCATCAAATGAGAACAAATTAAAGCAATTGCTGATGCATGAAGAGCTTGGAGATAGGAAGCCGTCACAATTCCTGCGGCACCTTAAGGGACTGGCAGGTCACGATATTCCAGACGACTTCTTGAAGACGATCTGGATTAGCCGCCTCCCACATGGCATACAGACGGTTCTTACTGGACAGCCTGCTGCAGCTCATCTAGACGACTTAGATGATTTGGCGGATCGCATTAACGACCTGACGAGCACGATGCCTAAGGTCGCTTCTATGTCTCAGCCCAGCCAGAACTCTGAGGTTCTTGAGCTCAAAAGAGAAGTTGCTGAACTCCGGAGAAGACTACAGGACATGTCGACAAGGGATGGCCGATCTCACCAGCGATCCTCTCGACGTACCAACCGTAGCACATCCCGATCGAGGCGTCGGTCGCAATCTAATTACCGCAAGTTCCCGTTATGCTGGTACCACGCCAAATTCGGACAGAAAGCCAGCAGTTGTATCCAGCCCTGCGACTACCAGGCGGGAAACGCCAGGGGCGGTCGGTAATGGCGACTGACGATTGCCCATCCTCATCTTCTGGTCGCCTGTTCGTCACTGACCGATCATCGAAGTTGCAATTTCTGGTCGACACCGGTAGCGACCTCTGCGTCTTCCCCCGATCGGCTCTGCGTGATCGTCGTGCGAAAACTAATTTTGATTTATGTGCAGCTAATGGTACCAATATTTCTACTTATGGTTATATTCATTTTAATTTAGATCTAGGACTACGTAGAAGCTATACCTGGCGTTTTGTTGTTGCTGACGTAACCAAGCCTATAATTGGAGTAGATTTTCTAAATTTTTACAATTTAATTGTTGATTGCCGTAATAAAAGATTGATAGACAATACAACTTCTATTTCTTCCATGGCCAGTATAGCAGATTGTAAAAACATATTTTCTGTGAAAGTCTCGGCTGGCGAATCCCGGTATCATAAAATTCTTAACGAATTTCCCGAGATTGCCCGACCAGCTGGTATACATCGCACTACACCACACAATACTTTACACCACATTCGCACGACACCAGGTCCTCCAATATCTTGTACTCCACGTCGTCTAGCCCCGGACAAGCTGAAGATAGCTCGTGAGGAATTCCAAGCTATGTTGGCCAACGGCACAGCGCGTCCTTCTGAGAGCCCGTGGTCTTCGCCCTTGCATCTAGCGCCCAAAAAGGACAATGGTTGGCGTCCCTGCGGAGACTACCGTCTTCTCAACGCTCGTACCGTACCGGACAGGTATCCAATTAGGCATATTCATGACTTTGCTCATAGTATTTCTGGATGTAAAGTCTTTAGCACCCTTGATTTACTTAAGGCGTACAATCAGATTCCTGTCCACACGGACGATATTCAGAAGACCGCTATTACGACACCATTCGGTTTATTCGAATTCCCGTTTATGACCTTTGGCCTACGTAATGCGGGACAAACCTTCCAAAGATTTGTTGACGAGATCACACGAGGACTCGATTTTGTCTACTGTTATCTCGACGATTTTTTAATTTTCAGCAGGAATGAGACAGCGCATGAGGAGCATCTTCGTATTATCTTCCAGAGGCTGAAAGACTACGGAATGTTATTAAACGCGTCCAAGTGTGTCTTCGGTGTTTCACAGGTAACCTTTCTAGGATACCATATTTCAGAAAAAGGCACCAAACCGCTTGACTCGAAGGTACAAGCCATCAAGGACTTTCCTCCCCCCACTAACGTTCGTCAGCTTAGAAGGTTTCTAGGCATGCTCAATTTTTATAGGAGATTTCTTCCACGGGCTGCCTCTATACAAGCTCCTTTAAATGCTTTGCTGACGGGCTCAGTAAAGGGATCCCATCCAATCACTTTATCCGGTGATACTTTATCAGCTTTTGAGGCTTGTAAGAATGCTCTTTCTAGCGCCGCAATGCTCGCTCATCCCGATTGCTCTGCCAAACTTGCTCTGGTGACCGATGCATCCGACAAAGCAATCGGTGGTGTGGTTCAACAGCTGAAAGACGGCGTATGGGAACCACTAGCTTTCTTTTCCCGCAAGCTTAGCCCATCACAGGTAAAGTATTCACCATATGATAGGGAGTTGCTTGCCATTTACGAGGCAGTAAAATACTTCCGGCACATGATCGAGGCCAGGCATTTCGTTATCTATACTGACCATAAGCCAATCAGTTTCGCTTTTCACGAACGTAAAACTAACTGTTCGCCTAGGCAGTATAGACATCTAGACTTTATCGCTCAATTCACCACCGATATTCGTCATATTTCCGGAAAGGATAATGTTGTGGCGGATACTTTGTCGCGTATAGAGGAGTTGAGCGCGCCAGTTGACCTCGATCATCTAGCCAAGAGCCAATCTTCCGATCCAGAACTAGATAAATTACTTGAAGGCGGCTCATCACTGCGTCTGGAAAAGTTACAAGTACCTGGAAGTCGTGTACCCATGTACTGCGACGTCAGTACCCCGACCTCTAGGCCTTTTGTACCCAAATTCTATCGCAAACGAATTTTTGATAGTTTGCATTCCTTGAGCCATCCTGGTGCCAACGCAACCGCCAAATTAGTAGCGGAACGCTTTGTCTGGCCTGGCATGAGAAAGGACTGCAGGGAGTGGGCACGAGCTTGTATCTCTTGTCAACGTGCAAAAGTTACAAGGCACGTCAACGCTCCATTTGGGACATACAAACTACCTCGTGCGAGATTTACACAAATCCACGTCGATCTGGTAGGTCCCCTTCCTCTCTCGCAAGGCTATCGCTATTGTCTTACTGCTATTGATCGCTTCACGCGATGGCCAGAGGCAATACCGATAGAAGACATCACCGCTGAGACCGTTGCAAAGGCCTTGCTGACTTCATGGATAGCCCCCGTTTTGGTTGTCCAACAGTCATCACAACCGATCGTGGCCGCCAATTTGAATCTGCCTTATTCGAGTGCCTATCAAAAATGACTGGCTTCGAACATAGGCGCACTACGGCTTACCACCCGGCTTGCAACGGCCTCGTCGAGCGTTTCCACAGGCAGCTCAAGGCAGCAATCGTTTGCCATACAAATGACAACTGGACTGAGTCATTACCATGGGTCTTGCTTGGCGTTAGGACAGCGTTCAAAGAGGACTTACAGGCCTCATCGGCTGAACTGGTCTACGGAGAGCCTTTAAGACTGCCTGGCGAGTTCTTTGAAGCTAATGTCCCTAGCACTACAGACGTGACACAGTTTACCGCCCGTCTGAGAAACATTGCCGAACGAATTCGACCTATGCCCGCTTCCAGACACAATTCTTCCCAAAATACGTTTATATTTAAGGAACTTGCAACCAGTGATCATGTCTTCCTTCGCGATGATACTGTACGTGGTTCGCTCCAACCAGCCTACTCTGGACCCCACAAGGTCATAAGTAGGGGTGACAAGGTTTTTAAAATCCTGGTAAATAACAAGGAAGTCACAGTGTCTATAGACCGGCTTAAACCAGCTTTTATTCTATCTGATCCGATTTCCCAGTCTGACACACCCTTACCCAGTATTAAAAAAGATTACGTCACTCGTTCTGGGCGACGAGTAAAATTTCCAGATTTTTATCGCCCTTGACGGTCTCTGGAGGGGGGTGATGTAGGTGACTTTTATATGTATAAATTTATAGTTGTATAATATTTATATAATTATAATAATATTTTATATATAATTATTTACACTACACAAATACAACTTAATACTATAACTTAATTATATTTACACTTATAACTATTTATATTTACGTTTATAACCATTGTAAATCATATATATAAATTATACAATATATATAAGCGAAGTACTTGCTCGGTCGGATAATGTCGTGACGTGCCGTACCAAACGCAAGAATAAAGTGTGCGCCCCATCGCATTATCTTCGTTGCATACAAAATGTAGGTAGATTCACAGGCCGCGCCCTGTGCGCAAGCGCAATGCTCAGCCGACAGTCGAGATTTGCTACCGACGCGAAATCATATTCCTATGCGCTTTGAATTTTTCTATCGTTTCCTTCGTGCTTGTTGTGCTATAAACTTTCTCTTTACTATTCTCCTTACTCCTTCTGACTTTGCTTCTGTTGTGTGTGGCTTTTGTGAAGTGGTGAATAAACCTTGCGTCCTACATAACTGGATTTCATTATCACCTACATTCCTCTGGATTGACCACTCGAACAGGAGCTTTGGATACTGCAAGGTAGGATTGTTTTATACCTATACGCCTGCCTTGCCTATAGTTCTATTCCTCGAAGATCAAGGATGTGTAAAAATTTGTGCGGAGCATGTAGATTACGTAATTAATGTTATCATTAGATATTTAAAAACACCTTAAAGGTGCGCTTGAAAATAGATGCGCTCCGAGGATGATTATGATTATAAAAAATAGGAATACCACTTCGCGGCAACGCCCAGGCACAGAATAAATTACCTATAGAAGTTAAGGCTCATCCGGCTCGTTGTGAACAATGCACTCACAAAATCCCTCATCTTCAAAATCTTTATTTCCCTCTCTTTTTGCCTGAGGTTTGCTGGCAGAGAATATGTCTGAAGGCATTAAGTCCACCTTTTGTATTCTGTTTCATAAAGTGCAATAAAGGTTAAATAAATAAAAGTAGTAGCGCGTGCGCTCTGTGTAGACAAGCGTGTTTATGGACTTCGCTAGTTGTCTTTTGTCAGTGAAAAGCGCGCGCTTAGCTTGTACGAGTTTATCGATCACGTTTCGGTTGTATGAACCTTTACTTCTGTAGGTAATTAACCTGTGCCCAAGCATCCAAGTTCGAATCACGTCCTTTTTGTGCATCGTAAATGTGTATAATAAAACATTGCCACCGATGTACATACGTGTGAAAATCACAATATACCAATGATCAATTAAAAAAAGAATATAATATATGATATATTCGTTTATGACTTACGAATTTACCGACTATCACTTTTAATATTCGCCTTTTGACAAGCCCGTTTTGACTAATATATTTTTGTCTCTTTCTTTCATAGCGATATCAAATGTGATAGAACGAGACGTTATAGTTAAAATTTACTTAAATGTTGATATTTTTTAATAATAAGAGTGTAGAACTGTACTAACAACGTAAATAAAAACGAAACTGCTTTTATAATATTATAAAATAAGTTGTATTAATGATGTAGGTATCATAAGTTGTATTTCCATTTTTGATAATATTATACATTTTTTTTAATGTACATAAAATGTGCCTTTTTGTGTAACTTTTTAGACTGTCTGTTGACCGAGACAATTGAATGAATTGAATGAAAATATATATTTCTCTATGTATGTATATTATGTTTAATAATTAAGTGCAATAAAACCTAGTCTAAGTTAACTTTGATAGTAAAATAAGATTTTGTGCATATTAGGATCAAAAATCATGAAATAATTTGTAACGACAATCTTTATTTCTGAAAGATAAAAATTGAGTTTCTGTCTCGATGTTCAGTTTTATATCTTGGCCTAACTTCGCAATCAATTTTGGAAATGGGACCAATTTCAAATAACTATCCTTCAGATATATTATTTTTATACATTTATCTTTTTGATTAGATGAATGATATTCTTCAACAAATGTATATTGTTGTATTTTAAGACATAGGTTAGATTCACGCATTGTATTATTTTTAATAGAAATATTAGGACATCATATTGCAGTATAACAAGGTATATTTATAGGGTAAGGTGCAGTATTTGCTTTAATGGTGATAGGAATGTCCCAATTAACCTTAGCTATAAGTACTTAGGGCTCAAATCTTTTAAAATTATGGACCATTATACCTTAATTAAGACTGTTATCTCTAACATGTTTCTTCTCATCTCTTCAACGATTATTACTATTATAACGGCTTTAAGTCCGCCCTTTACATGCCATGTAATAAAGTTAAATAAATAAATAAATTATCAATAACTGACTGTTTCCCGCAGGTCCGCTTGCGCCAAAAAGTAGCCTATGTTTGACCCCGGATCTTCAACTATATTCATACCGAACTTCATCAAAATCCGTTCAGCGGTTTGGCCGTGAAAGCGTAACAGACAGACAGACAGAAAGACAGACAGATTTTCGCATTTATAATATTAGTATGCAAGTATGGAAGAATGGACAACTTTCGTGTCTAGTGAAATATTTTCGACTCCAGCTTTAATATTCCGGCTCATGAGGCCTTCCCATTTTAAGATTACCATATTCTGCCAATTTATTTTGTGGTGACTTGGTGACTCACTAACAAATAAAAAAACGGGGCGTGAGGAATCGTTGAAAATTGGGGAATAGGGACAGGCTTAAAGCAGATGGACGCAGGACGGATGCAGTAAATTCATTGTCTTCGGCTGGAATTTATAGAATGGTAATATGGATTAGATAGAAGTACCATAACATGTGCCGAAGGTAAGCCTCGCCATACTAAGTTCAGACTCAAGAGACTTAACTGGCCTGCACATGCCACTTCTACCTATTTTCTCCCTTCTTCTATCTGTAGTCCCTTTTTCATAAAATTAATGACACTCAATAAGTATGTATATTTCATTGGGTTTAGATGATTAATTAATTACTTATGTAAAGTCGTGAACCAATTGACCTGTTATCATAATTTGAACCATTTATGTTTATTTTTGTTTACATCTAGTCTAAGATTAGTTGATAAGTATTGTTGATGCCAGGTATTGTTTAAAATAAATCAATTACTTTGTACAGTGCTATTCAAAATGTTAATTAATATATTAAGATTATTTTTTATGTAAATAAAGTCAATTTTATTTCATACAATTAAAGTATTAAAAGTTTGTATTTTTTAATTAATGTGATTTACCTTAAATACCTATTACGCATTCATTTTGTCATTAATTTTTGAAAGGCATGAACGTAGTGTGCATACCTATTACCATTCAAGAAAAATAGCGTCCTCATTAATTGAATTTTTTATAGCACTGTTAAAGTTATGATGCAAGTACTCCAACTTTATACAATTTTATTTACACTTTGTTATTTAAATTTTTATAAATAAAATACCATTATCTTTATTGATATATGATTGTTTCTTTTATATATTCAGTTATGAACCAAATCACAATCATCATAATGCATTTATGAGCTAGGCTCTTGTCAGTGAGTTTCTATATAATGTATCGGAGCCTTTGTTTGTCTATTGGTTGTTTTTCTTGATAAGCCTTCCAAAATCAGTATTTTCTTTAGTCTTACTTTGTTAAGAAAAATAAGACTTGAACGCAATTTTGAATATAATTAAAAAAAATTATATCTGACACAAAATCATAAAAAAGTGTAGTTTTTTTGAAGTGAAATTGTTGATAAAGCACTAATTAAAATGTTCGCGGTCATTCAAACCATTTGTGGCGCACCGCGTAACCCACCCCCATACAAGCAATTATGTATTGCTACGTTAGTAAATAGTAAATAAATAGATACTCCTTAAAAACTCCACCAACAAGAGCCAATTTCTTAAATTTATGAATGAATGAGAAAATAAAATTACCTATTCTGTGGTATCGTTTTAAAAATTTCATGAGTCGTCCGTTGATTCAAGTTACTATGACAAGTCTATGTTTTTCATAATATTAGATATAGAAAAAGGAGATTTTAAATTTAAATAGTCAAACAAACAATGTAGTCGTTTGTTCAGGAAAAAATAGGTAAAATATAATGTTAACTTAAAAATTTAACAAAACAATATATAGTAATTCATATAATTTAACCATAACAAATATTGATAAAAAGATCATTTTCGTCATTCTAATCGCATAAATTAACGTAAAGTTCATCAACCTAGTTCTTTTAAAGATAAAAGAATTTGTTTAAAATTTAGTTAATTTTATTCCTCAACAAAGATAAGGACAGTATTCATCGAAACATTTTTATATTTATGATTTAGTATTTTATTGTAAGGTATAAGCTAAAGGGATTACCACTTGTGATCACCACAACGTCATGTAAATTCATTTATGAATAAGGCCTATTTGGAACTATAGAAAATACAATATAAAATATTGTGTGGGAAAGATGTATGTTTAAAATTACATGCACAGGTAGGTAGGTTAGGCACTGTATGTACCTATCTATATAGATATTTTGACAACGTGCAATGTTGTTAAGTACATTTTTTTTGCGAAAGTACCTACGTACTTGCACGGTGTCAAAATATCTACATAGGTAGGTACATACAGGGTGCGTTTAAATTTATTGGTATACATTTACCTATTGTACATACTCGTAAAGATACTTATATTTAAGTACCTTTTAAACTTTCCTTGGACTTCCACAAATAATTCAAAACCAAAAATAGCCAAATCGGTCCAGCCGTTCTCGAGTTTTAGCGAGACTAACGAACAGTAATTGATTTTTTATATATAAGACATGTAGATGGCCAGGGTGACTTAAACACCAGCCGAATTAATAGATAATTATTCTTTTCATATTAAAACTCATCTTCAATAAAAAAAAGTTGAAATCGGTGAAATTGCCAAAAAAATTTCATCATCTATACAGATCTAGTAATCAGCTTACAGAAAATGTACTTAGTTAAGGAAAAGAAGTAAAAAACTAAAGACCTATTTTTTAAATAAGTCGAATGAAAATAGCTCGTCTCACCGATTAATTATGTCAAATGAAAATCATTTGATATAGAACGATAATTAATTTGATATAGGACGATAATTAATTTGATATAGGACGATAATTAATTTGATATAGAACGATAATCAATCGACTCACCGATGTTGCGTGAGCCATACATTTCGAAATAAGGGATCCTAGGTTTTATTGAAAGTGGTCTAGTTTCACTCCTGTTAAAACTTGATTACAAGAACATGACTGAATAGTAGGTACAATGTCCCTAGTAAGTACATGAGTCTTTTTGGAATTTATTCATGGTCACCCTAGCTATTTTTTTGCTGCTCGGAGTATCTTGAGGACGACATATAATAAAACCCATACTGTTTGTTAAATAGACAAAAGTAGATATTTATCTAAGCAGTAGGTAATTCAAATAATTAAAAAAACATTTTTCTCATGGAAACACAAACTGAAGGCAAAAAAAAAGTGTCAAATTTTCACCCTTGGTCTACGGAACGCTGATAAACAAGGTTGATATTAGTTAGTGCTCAGTTACTACGCACCTTTGTAATTAGCTTAAATCATCCAGTCACAACAATAAGCCCGCGCAAAATGCACGGATTGCCGCGAAAATTTTTACTGTGTGAATTAAAAAAAATAAAGTGGCAAAAATGGCAAAGGACACTCTCTACGACGGCCGCGTTTAGAAAGGATGAATTTATTTTAAAGTCTGTTTTACCAGACGTGATTATCCCGAAAATGAGTTTGACTGAAAGACTTTGGAAGGAAAAATCCAGTTTTTCGAAGTTAGTTGCGTTGGTGAGTGTTTACCTATAGGTGCAACCATTCAAAGTACTTTAAATAACGAAAATAAAAGTTAAAAACATCACGAGCGTGAGAATTTTTTGGTTGCAATAAGTAATTTAGCATACCTAGATAGAATTCGTCGAAATCTTAATTTATTATTTTTATTTTTTATTTTATACTGATAGTGTATCTACCTAACTTCAATACCTTTTCTACCGAAGGCAATTATTAATTCGCAGCAAAACCTTATTTTCACGGTCAACCTTGCGACCTAGGTCAAGTCTAGTTAAGTAATCTGTGCCTAGAGTCTTTTACCATAAAGTCCTTAGTTAATTAAACCAATTAAGGAAATGAACACGTTATTGTATGACCACAGAAAAGATTAAGTAGGTAGAAGTGCAATGCTATGGCAACCGCTTTCCATCAGGTGGGCATGCAGCTGATAATGATGTAGAAATGCATTATTACTTAGATGCAAATCTCGTATCATGGAGTTTGTGATTGAACTCTTCCCCGAACGGCTAAACCTTTTTTTGTGTATAGGCAATATTCACACTCCTACCTAAGAAGCCCGCGGCTTTGCTTTGCTCGCGCGATGGTGAATGTAATGTATCATGTTCCTGTTGGTCTAGTTTCCTTGTAAAAAAGGTTATGGAAAACAACGAGTATCGCCAAATCTAGGACCATGATTAACAGCGTACCTTCCTGAAGCGTAAGCTTAGGACGCAACTGGGAACACGCTTGGACGAAGAAGAACAACCATAAATGTATAAAGTATCCTTTGTTTATTTTTTTCTAGTCAAAATGGGTTTTGACTGCACTATTATTTTGCCCAATATCTTGCCACCTCAATTGCTCGGTCATTTGCCATGTTTAAGTCTTCCTAAGTGCATGAGACGGGACTATTGAGGTAGCGGCAGGAGAAGGAGGATTTATTTATTTACTCATTATTGAACACTACGGTAAAGAACATTTAACAGTTCCTTTAGCTACGGAACCCTATAAATGAGACAGCATCGCTATCACGTAATAAAAAATAACAACTCCATAAATTGTTTGCGATTTGTTTACCTTGAGAAAACCTTGAAGATGATGGTTGTTAATAAAATTACGATTTGTATACAAAACATGTTAATTGGAGCTCTTTTCCTTTTGCAATGGCAACTAATGGCTCGCCATAGTCGTAATAAGTATGTTGCCATTTAAAATTATATGTTCATTATTAGGTACTTAAGAAAAAAAAGAGTTTTTATAAATACTGGCATTTCTCGAGATGACGGCAAGAGGCCCGACACGGTATGACACTCATACCTTGGCGTAATGGGCGGTCGCCCGTATGGGATGCTACCTGTGTTGACACAGTAGCGCCAACTCACAAGCAACCTCCTGTACGGCGGGTGCGGCTACGATGGCGGCGCAAACCAATAAGAGGCGTAAATATGCATCTCTAGATGAGTCGTATATATTTATTCCTTTTGCTGTAGATACCTTGGGGCCTGCAAAACTCTTAAATAAAGAGATATCCGCACGCCCAGTTGACATCTCTTGAGATCCAAGAGCTTGACGCCTATTTTGGCCAGCGCATCAGCCTGGCCATACAAGAGAGAACGTCGCTAGCCTCTTGGGTACCTTGCCATCATGCAGCGACAACGATTTGGGCTCAACACTTTATTTAATATTTAAAAAAAATGTTTGGCGCCTTTCATATTTAATTAAATAATAGATTATTAAGTTATTTGTAATGATAGTCTATGTTATGTTTATTTGTAATAAAACTACTTTAAATACCTTTTATAATAATAGAAATTCATTAAAAACGTAATGTCCAAGTTATTGGATTTGACATTTTGACCCACGATTTTCTCATTATATGCTTATAATTGTGATTATAATTAAGTAAATATTGTTTGTAAGTATCGCATACTCAATTAAAATACCTACATTATTAAATTAATAACATAAATTAATAACTGCCTCTGTGGTCCAGTGGTTAAGGCGTTCGCCTTCGACCCGGGGGTGGTGGGTACGATTCCCACCGGAAGCATACTTTGTTTATTTGTTTCCAATTTGGTTGGGACTTTGTAGGCTTGAATCACCTGATTGTCAGATAATAAAGATGATTCCGTGCTTTGGAAGACATGTTAAGCCGTTGGTCCCGGCTGCCATTCAGTAGTTGTTAAAGGAACCACGTCAGAGGCCGAGAGGCGATTCCGAACAACTCTGACACCAGGGTGTGCATGGTCGATAGATAATGTAACGTACACGAAATGATGACGATTAATAACATGACGACGTAGAGTTTATGATTTTTTACGCTTGTAGAGTTAGAAACTTCGCTCTACCACAGAGGGTATCTAGTGGCAAATAACGTTAACGCAATTACAAAAACCAAATGTGACCATGAGGGCTATTTAAAAAAATGCAAAACCAATGAGAATTTGAGTCGACTCACCGACATTACATATTAAAAAATAACGTCAATTACATTACTCCTGCTCTACATGAGATCCGATTACTTTTTGACAATGCGAACCATAAAGGCTGGTTTACACACGATCCAGTGCTTTTACGGACACGAAATCCACCCCACACACGCAAACAATTTACTCATGCATTTAAATAATTGTTTGTAACTATGTGTCCGTGAAAGCGCTGGATCGTGTGTAAAGCAGCCATAATGATCTAAGATTACCTATGACAAAAGTTATGCGAAATGAATAAGAAACAGATTATGTATTAATCATTTTGCAATGACGCCTGTCGATTTACTTACCTCCCATTTAGAGTTGTTAATGACTATTTAAAAGCTTTTAATTACATTTTACCTAAGTAAATAAAAATATTCTGTATACTAACTAGACTTTTGCATAATATAAAAGAGCCTTGACCTAGGTTTGCTCCAGCTGGAAGAGGTTTACGTCGTTGGACTATCATTTGTATGGTATCTATCTGTATTTGTACAAATGAGTGAATCGTGAGCATTCCTAAAGTAACATTAGTACTAAATTGAGGCTAAATTTTTTATATGGGACAATCTGCACAACCTGTCGGACTCTAACATGGCAGCTGGGATCAACAGTTTAACGTTAATTCTGTATTGATTACAGGAAAGTGTCGAAACCAAAAAGACTTACACGTACGAACAACTCCAAGTATACGCTGCTAACTTCGCAACCTTCTTAGTCAAGTATGGTCTAAAGCCAGGTGACGTTGTCGCTGTCATGTTGCCCAATTGTCCAGAATTCCCAGTCGCAACCCTCGGGATTCTTCAAGCGGGGTGTGTGTTGGCGACTATCAACCCTGTTTATAAGGAGGGTAAGTGCATTTTTTTTTTAATCAAGATTGATGAAGCTAGGACATGTCAGCGTCATGCTGCCCAATTGTCCAGAATTTCCAGTCGTAAACCTCGGGATTCTTCAAGCAGTGCAAACAGTGTAAGATATTTTTTCCTTGATCAAGTATTACCAAGATAAGACAGACGACTATGCTCATTAAGACTACAAGCGGGCTGTATGTTAGCATATTTCAACCTTGTTTTTATCAATGTAAGATAATATTCCCCTGCTCATGTATGGTCTGCAGTGCAGAGTTCACCCATCGACGTCATTGGTTGTCATTGTCCATAATTGATTTCTACTCGTATCTTCTACATTAGATTCTCAAATCGCCATTAAATTAGTCGATTAGAAATTAGAATTTCTTCATTTTAATTAAAAGTAGCAAGTACCTTGCAAATCAAAATTAGTAGGTTTGAAGTCAGAAAACTATTTAAAATGTGAAGTATACGTATCAAACTTCAATACATGGATACTAGCCTACTCAGAGTATCTATGTCGTTTTATGATACTGATTTCTTGATTCTAACATTAATAGGTATCTTGACTGCTATTAACTCAGTCTTGCAAGTCATTTTTCGCACTTCTTGAATAATATTCTGTCACTGAGTTTCAACTTCGTGAGTTTTAAATTGACCAATCAAATATCCCTATGATTCTGCAAAGCATTATTCGTTACACATTTTTTATTATTATAAATATTAAAAAAGCGCTGGGAAATAATTGGCATGATAACCTTTACCACAGGATATTAGATAGATCAGTACTTACCAATTATTGAGGAAGGAACGTCATTTGTAGAAGCGGTTTCGATGCTCTTTGTAACCGATATCACAGAATATACTAGTTTCCAGGGTCAAAAGACTATCATTAAAATTAGTCCGTCATTTAAGGAATCAAAATATATTAGTGACGTATTTTTTTTTATGCCAATTGAGCGATAAATTATAAAGATATAACGCATCAAAGTTTAGGAGTGGGGGCTAGTAACGTCACATATTGTGAAAAAGTGTAGCACACTGTAATGTCACACGGAACTTTAACGCGCCATATCTTTACCATTATTTGTTTTGTTTTCAAAAGAATAAATACGTCTCAAATATTTTTTGATTATCTAACTGACGGACTAATTATATTTTTTTAGGAAACTAGCCTATTATAGAAAAAAAAATGATAATAGTACCTATTTACGCCTAAACTTAACTACTACCAATCCATACGAAACATTATCAAAAATAGCGATGATTGCTTTCTTCAAGATAATAGATAAAACACCTCCTTCTTCTTCGTTATCTTACTCCAGCTGCACTCTTTCCACCCATATTTTTTCTTTTACAAAAAAATTAAACGCAATTTAAGCCTCGTGAACTTTTACGTTAGTATTATCAATTTTGTGCACCAGTGCCAGGTTGAGAGGATATGAAATAATACATTTTTAAATTGTATTGTTTATAAATTTTCAGTTTAATTTTAATTTTTTTTAAATGTAGTTATTATTGTTTGATTATAATTGTATCTTACTTGCATTGGTCTTATCACTACTTAAATGTTGTTTACCCCGAGATTTTGTAATATTATCGGGCATTATATATTCGTGGTATGTGGAGATAATAATAGACGCATAAACTTTATTACCATTAATAAAATGTTATCCATACATGCAAATTACATTAAACATAACGAAGCGCTATAGGTTTATGATTAAATAAAAAAAAATGTGTCATGGTAATATTTTTTTATTATAAAAAATATGTTACAGAATCAATATTTTTTTATAAAAAAATATACTTCCTAAAAAGATCATATCTTTGCCATCATACAGCTCGATACATGAAAGAAGAAAGAGCGAAGAAACAGAGTTTCAAACAAAACTAGAAAGATTAATGTCCTGCTTCTTCCTTAGACTGTGCCAGTTATAATTTTCATTTATAATTCCATTTAGTTTTACTTATTTACTTGGCGACATAATAATAATATCTAAATAATAATAGGGGACTCATAATCATTTCGTGTAGGTTACTTATCAATCGACCATGTACACCCTGGTGTCAGGTGACTAATCACACAGATTGAGTTAGTCCCAAAGCCCCCAAAGTAAATTCGGGACGTCAATGGAAAACTAACTCCACGATACTATAATTACATTCAATGCATTCAATCAAGTCTTTTTACGATTTTTATATTTATTTATTTAACAATTCTTTGAACAAAGTAAAATCAAAATTAAGTATGTTACATACAATGTGAACACAGTATATATACAAAAGGCATAAAGTTATAAAGTTGGAAGAGTATCTTAATTCAATTTATTTCAAATTGTTTCTCGAAAGCGCCTTTGCATTGTACCTAGATCATTTTGATTTTCTTTTTCTCTGTAAGATCATTAATTTTCTTTTAAATTGATTGAAGTGGAATAGTTATGTAGTAAAGTATGAACAGCAAGATTGCGTAGCGCTTATGATCAAAGTGAAGGTCATATCCTTGTGTGGTGATAATCTAGTAACATATCTCTATTTATTTATCACCATGTTTTAGATAAGACAAACCCCATGATACAGTATTGTTTTCGTAAATATTAGCTAATGAACTTGATGCAAAAACTATGTACAAGCTCCAATAATGTGGAAATTTTTGGTGTTTGCCAACATAGAACTGGCAACGTCATAAAAATAAACAAACGTATTAAAGTTTTTTTTATAACCTTTATTGTCCCACTGCTGGGCAAAGGTCTCCAACTAACAACCGTTTAAACATAAAGATAAGTAGAAATTTGCGAGCTAAGCAAGTCTTAACCTTCGTGTTAATGGACTCTGTGGCAATGATGCCGAAGACCGGGCTAAGCGGAGATGTAAAAGTAAGAAAACAGACTTTGAATTCCGAAGCAACTCGCTGAAGATGTAATCGGTAAAATGCTACGATGAAGAATAAAACTCCTATCTGTAGATTCTCTTTACGAAGGAGATAATTATTTAAACTTAACACCAATTGTCGACGATACCAATCATACATTTTACCAATCATACATTTAGACATTTTGTGTTTTATATTTTCATCTTTAATTAATTCAATTATGCTTGATTTAATTTAATTATGAATAGCCTAATGTCATTAAATGTGACAAAACATGTGATCCAATATGTGAAAATTGTAACACTACTATACATACCACGTTTTTCGTGAATAAAGATATTTATTATTTATTTATTGATTACACACACACATGCATGCTCTGGCGGTGCAGCGGCGGTTGCGGTGACCAGCCCACTCTGCATCGGACATGGGTGTATTATATGCGCTCCTCAATTATTTACTGCGTTATTCAATTATTTACTGTTACCTACCTATTCAATAGATCGTGTTTAATCGAGTCATTTTCATCATTTCATCACCAATCGTTGCATCTCCTCCTGACAACTGTGAACCCAAACACCAATATAATTTAACATGTAACTCTATTTTTTACAGTTGAAGTATTCCATCATGCCACAATAGCGGATCCAAAACTTATAGTCACAACACCTGAATGCTATGATTATGTAGTAAAAGGGTTGAAAAAAGCTAAAAATGACTCTAAAATTATAATAGTAGATCAAGTAAACACAACAACACCTGATGGTACTATAAAATATTCAGAAATAGCAGAGAACGGTGAAGCAGATTATGCAAGTTTAGATAAGATTGAGAGAAATGAAGATGATATAGCTTTAATACCTTTTTCAAGTGGAACGACAGGACTGCCTAAAGGAGTACAAATAACTTATAAGAATATACTAGCGGGAATGGAAATAATGCAAAGGGAAGAAAATTGTTTTCCGGAGTTAGCGACAAGTTAGTATGGTTATGGTAAGCCCTATATGATGTCCATACCCAATGCGACGTTGCCACATTTCTTGTTACTAATATAATCGAAATTGTTTATAATTGTTATTGGACTTTGTGTTTTGTAAGATCAACAAAGATGTGTTACCTACATTGTAACTCCCAACAATACATGTAGAAATTTGAAACCTAGACTAAACCTGCAATGAGGTATCAGGAGTTACTTTACGAGTAAATGTCTGTCACCATTATAAACGAGCAAAATTTGACTCTTTGACCCCCCCCCCCCCCCTCCTATTATGCATATGGGGCGTGGAGTATGAAACAACATTATTACAGAGAAAAAGCCTGAGAATTTGGTATTAAATCATTTTAATAGGCTAGTCTCACTCAACAAAGACCAATTGTGATTATACAAAGTATATTCTAGTGTGCAGGAAGTCTAAACAAAGACCTTTTATATTAAAATAAATGAAACAAATCAAACTGGCAACGCCGAGCTAGGAAGTCAAATTCGCGGAATATTGTACAGACATGTATATCAAGTCGAATAAATTACAACCAATGCTCAGGGTGTTGATGGTATATCGTCGGATATGAGTTTACTTACACTACCGCGTACTCTTCCTGTTATTACAGCTTTAGTAAATAAGTCTATTGAGAGTGGTGAGTTCCCAGACCTATGGAAAAATGCAATAGTTCGACCTTTGCCAAAAATAAGCAACCCCAAAGAATTCAAAGAACTCAGACCTATCAGTATTTTACCCTATCTATCTAAGATATTAGAAAAAGTTTTCTGCATACAAGTGGTAAAATATTTAATTGCAAACGATATACTGCCTTCCAAGCAGAGTGGGTTTCGATCTGGTAGAAGCACGGCCACAGCACTCCTGAAAGTAGTAGATGATATTTTGGCTGGTAGGGACGTGGATGAAGCTTCAATTCTTGTCTTGCTAGATTACTCACGTGCTTTTGACACTATTAATCACACATTACTTCTAGCAAAACTTGTTTTTTATGGTTTTGATAGTGCTACTGTGAAGTGGTTTAGTAGTAATCTGACTGATCGATGTCAGAAGGTTGAAGTTACCTACAGTGACGGCAATAAACGATTCTCTGGGGATCTTCCAGTGGTCAAGGGCGTACCGCAGGGGTTTATATTGGGGCCAATACTTTTCATATTGTATACGGCGGATTTGCCAGACTTCATAGACAATAGTGAACATCATCTGTATGCAGACGACTTGCAGATTTATCAGAGTTTTAAAGCCTAGCGACACTTGCTCTGCAGTCGAGAGAATCAATGAGGATTTGGAACGGGTGAGTGGTCGGATGTTAATGGGCTAGTCTTGAATCCAAATAAAACTAAGTTTCTCGTTTTGGGTACGGGAAATCAAATATCTGATACTTTATCTCACACACCAAGTCTAATGTTAAAAGGCACTCACATCGAACAAGTAACTGAAGCAAAAAAATTAGGTGTTATTATGGATAGTGACCTTAAGTTTGAAAAACATGTCCTTGGAGTAGTTAAGAATTGTTATTACAGGTTGAAGGTCTTGTGCCAGATTCGAGATTACATAAATGTGGAGTCACGACTATATTTGTGTGAAACACTTATTTTGTCGAAGCTTAATTATGCCGATGTAGTGATAAGGAACTGCTTACTGGCACGCACTCAAAACTTATCCAGCGTGTACAAAATTCATGTGCCAGGTTTTGCTTTCCCATTTCTCGTAGAGCACACATCACGCCTTACCTGAACAGGAACGAGCTCATGAACATGAATTCTCGGCATACACTTCACTTAGCAGTACTTCTGTTCGGCATAATTAAAAACAAAAGTCCGTCTTATTTGTACAATAAATTGGAATTCACTTATCGTGCAAGAGAACCAGATAGTCTTATTTGCCCCAGACACAAAACTGCCGCTTTTCGAGGCAGCTTCAGATATGCTGCATCTAGATGCTGGAACAACATCCCTCCGCCAATTAGGAATTCGATCTCAGTTAAGTCTTTTAAGTATAAACTCAAAGCGAGAATTCTATGTACTCAGAAAGCTCAATAATTGCAGCATTATCTATTTATCTGTTTATTGTACAAGTAGGTCGCAAGTGTTTCAAAAATTGACAAAAAATATTGTGTTTTGTGTTGTTATTAAAATTTTCAATTTTAATTAATAATAAAAACTTCAACTTAAAATTTCCATTCCAATTTTAATTCCAATAATTTAATCAATTTAATATATAATTTATATTCTTAATATAAATTTAATTTTAATCTTAATATAATAATTTTTATTTATAAATTTTCGGCATTCGCGGAAGACCAGCGTCGTGGCTCGTACCACGATCCACGACACATGCTGAGCGAAGGCCGTTTTGGTGCATGTCAAATGTGTTAATTTTATTTTATTCGAACAAATGAAAACCAAATAAACAATTTTTCTTTCTTTCTTTCTTTATATATCAGCGCTATGGTGCAAAAGCGGAAACAGCGTGAACTAATCGAAATACAAATGTGCTCAAACTGGTAGAAAAAAAGCATCCAATTTTTTTTTTTTATTAATTTCATACCTACTTATAGACATAATAGGTAAGTTGCAATGAAAATTCGTTGTGGCGTACATATATCGGACGTCAAAAGCAGGTGGACGCCATTTTAAATGCATTTAAGCCAACGTGGGACGCCAAAAAGATTGTCACTAAAGGTTGACGCCAAAAATCATCGATTATATATATAAATATACTAGCTGTTTCCCGCGGCTCCACCTGCGGTATATAGCCTATGTTACTCAGGGTGAATGTAGCCTTCAAATGGTGAAAGAATTTTTGAAATCGGCACAGTAGTTTTTGAGTTTATTCATTACAAACATACACACAAAAATACAAATCTTTCCTCTTTATAATATTAGTGTAGATATATATTATTTACGAACGTTCGTTAAGCCTACATTAACTAAAATATGTTTAGTCCCTTTCTGTCATAACTAAGGATATTTGACATGAAAGAACGAGACGAACCATGGGTATTTTAGTTAACTTGGTCTTAATTTTTACGAGTAAGTAGACAAAAATCGTTCAAACTAAAGGAAATAGAAACACAATGGATCGATGATTACTCGCAATGAAGATGGAAAATTTTTGTTTGTTTATTCAGATGCTAGATTTTACTGGCAATATTTCTAATAGTTTACTAAATAGTAGACTGCATGTATAAATAAATTGCGTTTTTCAGGTAGCTTTCAAGATATAGTTCCTTGCATTTTGCCGTTTTACCATATCTATGGTATGATAGTGACACTCTTGGGTCATCTATCTAAGGGATGTAAACTAGTCACTATGTCATCTTTTTCTGCAAATTTATATCTAAATCTGTTGAAGACCCAAGATGTTAGTCTGTTGTATGTTGTACCTCCAGTTGGTGAGTTGATCCTTACATTAAGAACCATTATTAGTTAGAACAAAAGTAGATATTATTCACAATTAATAATTCCGTAGTAGCTTTGTAGCCATTTGTTGTAAAATGTTTCAAACTGCCAGAACTAATTTTAGCTTTTGTACTGATGTCATTATTTACGTCCGTAGCTGGGCACTGGAATAAAAGGTAATGCACAACAATGATCGAAATATGTTGATGTTGATTCCAGCAATTTTATTGGGCAAACATCCTGACGTGACTTCTGAACATTTTCGCAAAGTCCGACGAGTGCTATGCGGAGCTGCACCTTTGGCTGCTCCTGATGCGGAAGCCATCTTAGAAAAAAGCAACGTAAGTATAGACAAGAGAGCGTACACGGGACAACTAAGTGGAAAGCGACCAGGTGGTCCGAGGTACCGCTGGAGAGACGAAGTCCACCAAAGTGCCGACTGGCAGGAGTTTGCGCTGAACAGGGAACAGTGGAGATCTCTTGTGTCGGAGGCCAAGATCCTCTTTGGGTCATGGCAGTAAGTAATTGTAGTATTCTCTATTGCAAGCGTGGTAGGTTAGAAGCCTTTTGTCAGAAGCCAAAGCATCCGTATAACATGTAGGTTTTGCGAAACTATTTGTGGTATTTCACAGCATTCAAGAGTAACCGATCCAATGAGCTTTTATGTAAATTGCATAGTCATGCTTAAAGACATCTTCTCGTCATCCATTCGTTAATGAGCAAAGTCTTGGCACAATTTGTGGTAGGTAATTACAAAATCCATGACCAAATGCATAAGTATGTGGTTGGATCTCAATAACCTGAACTTTTCTAATGAAGCCATGCAGATTGATAGAGACATGTCGTCAATCAAGTAGCATTCTCTAATCTTTCTTTGCTTGTATATACACACAGTCTGTGGAAAAACAGACAGAGAATGCTATACGAGCCGCATGTCAACCTCACGTCTCTATTTACTTACAAGAAACGCTTGTAAGGATGATTTCAATTTTGTCTCCATTTTTTTTATTTTCCCCTTGGAGGGTCAGCAGACGCAATCGGAAATAGTGCTGGACATCTGGCGGATAAGTCAGTTGATAATTAGGTAACAACTAAATATGATGGCTCAGGATATAGAAGAGATAATGACGCCTAAACTATGCTATAGCGTGACATCTCAACTTTAGTTCTAATGGTTTTTTATATTTTTTTTTGGCTACCTCTACCGCCTGATCATTCCCTCCCGGTCTTGCTAGTTGAAACTTGGTTTAATAAAACCAATTTTTATCGATTTCCAGAACAAAGTGGAATTTTCCCAAGGCTATGGGACTACGGAGACTACCTCATTGGCTACAGTGTGGTTCAAGGGCATGAAGATTGAAGACTACGACTGCAGTGGTGTCCCGATGGCTAGTGTAAAGTTTAAATTCATAGATCCACTCAGTGGAAATGCTGTGCCGATTGGTCAGGTAATAAATAACATAGACCTCAATAATGATTTGTTTGCATTTATATAATGCGACTGGCTGTCGATTTAACCAATCGCTGTATTTATCAAGGAATCTTTTATTTGGTATTAGATGGCTGGTCTATAACGCCTCAGCATTTGACCAAAAAACTTAAATATCAAAAAAAGAGAAACGGTCATTAAAAAAAATTCTTGCTGTATTTACGAACAATCGTAGTAATGGCCATGGCCAGGCCCTGAACTAATTACAGTTTTTCTTAACAAAACATGCCTACCACAATATATATGAGCTCTTTACATAAAGAAAGACAAGAAAATTATGCATCTTGCATCATATTTAGAATGCATAAAAATGTTATTAATAACAAAGTAAATTCCTTTTACTTTCAGCCTGGGGAAATATGTGTCGGTGGTCCAAATATCATGAAAGGGTATCACAAAAACGAGGAAGCTACCAAGGACAGCTTCACGGAAGATGGTTTCTTTAAGACTGGTGATTTGGGGGTCTATTGCGACAAGCCTGGACACGGACTGAAGATTACTGATAGGATAAAAGAACTTATAAAGGTAACATAGCATGAGCACAAAATTCTGTGACATAGTTCTGAACGCAAGTATGGGAATCCGTCCGTTCCATTAGTGGGAAACGCCGAATGTAATTTTTGTGGCTGAAATAATTAATGATGAAATGGAACCTTACAAAAGTAAGAAATTAAAAACAAGGAAGAGAACAAAATAAAGTTTATTCCATAATTTTATATGCCTACAGTTTAAGAAAAGTGATAAATTCTTATAAAAAGTATTGATTGTGAAATATTCATATCGACACACAAAGAAAACAGATGATATTCTTACAATGAAAAAAAAAAAACTATAACCACCCAAGGGCAGACTAGAAAATTCTATAAATAATCTATCCAAAATGATTCATATTATTAAACGAACACAAATTACAGGTAAAAGGGTTTCAAGTAGCCCCAGCAGAGCTGGAAAGTATTCTACGGTCTCATCCAAAAGTAGCAGAAGCAGCCGTTATAGGAATTCCTCATGAATTCTACGGAGAGACACCAAAAGCCTTCGTGATTCTGAAGAAAGATGCCAAAATAGCCTCCAAAGAGTTACAAGACTTTGTTGCCAGTAAAGTAGCAGCTTTCAAAAAGATTGAAGAAGTTGTCTTTGTGAATGATATTCCAAAGACAGCATCAGGGAAGATTTTGAGGATAAATTTGAAAAAGATGTATGCATAGGTTTTGAAATTTGGTTGTGTTGTGGCTTGAATTGAAATTAATATGTTTCTCTCAATAGTGAGTACATATTTGTGCCGCTTGGTGTCGAAACATTGGGTCCATGGGGTCCTAACTTGAAGAATTTTTTTAAGGAAATTTCTCCTAAGCTTGCTAACGCCGTAGGTGACAAGAGGGCTGGCTCATTCCTAGCGCAAAGAATTGCAATTGCAATTCAACGTGGGAATACAGCCAGTGTTCTTGGCACCATGCCACACGGACATTGCTTAGATTTAAATTTTTAATATTTATTTTTTTAATTTTAAGTTTTTCTTTCAGTTAGTTTTTTAAGTTTTTAGGTTAATTTGTTTGTATAATAAAATTTGTGTAAAAGCAAAAAAAAAAATGTTCATATTAATTTTAATTTATTTTATATTGTAATACCTACATAAAAATAGTTTGGTTAATTATTTTTGACGAATATACACGAATGTGTGCAATTGTAAGCGAATTAGATGTTTTAACGGTCTTTGTTTCATTTAAATTAGGACAAATTCAACTTTTACTTGAAACCCTGCTGTCCTGTGGGTTCGCCTTCAACCCGGGGGGTCGTGGGTTCTATTCCCACGGGTAGCATAATTTGTTTAGTTGTTTCCAATTTGGTTAGGACATTACGGGTTTGAATCACCAGATTGTCTGATAAAGATGATTCCGTGCTTCGGAAAGCACGTTAAGCCGTTGGTCTCGACTGCTTTTTGTGCTCGTTAAAGAACATCATGATCCTATTGGTCTCGTTTCCTATTAAAAAGGGTTACGACGGTCAGACAGCAGTCGCATGATTAAAGCGTACCCTGGGCTCCGAAGCGTAAGCTGATGACGCAACTAGGAATACACGCTAGGATGAAGATATAAATTTAACATATATCTTTTGACTTAGCTAGTTTGAAGTGTATTTTTAATTCTGAATATTAGTCTCATAAAATAATAGATTTTATTTATTGTCTTTGATTTTCTAAAAGGAGTTGTAACAAAGTTACATATTGCGTACAAATTTTAGATCTAAGTGAAGAAGCTAAAAGGAATAAAGTTGTATTAATTATAAACTTTTTTATTTATTTATGATTGGTATTTGAAATAGAGCACTTAAGTTATTTCTAGATTTTTAAGTTATCGGTAATATAGTGTTCATAGTGTTCCAAAATGTCTGCCATGTTCCTTAAAAAATTATTTCCACGGCCATAAAAACAGGAATTGATACAGATATTTTACGTAGTCTATGGATAATTTAATTGCTTAGGAACTATCTGTTTGAATAAATGGCTTAGTATATTTAATCAAAGTTTACTTCTTACTTGACAGCATTTTTGCTATTAAGAAATCAGCAGGCGTTTTATCGAATATCTATAATCTAAATAAAATAAAATAATATTTTTCTTAATTACCAAAACAAGTTTCTTATATTGAACTAGGTATTAATTGAGCTTAGCTATATTATACTGTAAGAAATATGTACTGGCACAGGAATGCCTCAGCTTGTGTTACCCAGAACTAGTGTCCCAAGTAACGCTGGTTTTCAGGCACTCCTAAGTTCTTTTATATGTATAAAATCTCCTAAAAAATCATAGAGTTTAGCTGAAAAGTCACTGCTATGCTTCGCTCTTTGGCTTGAAAATTCCTCAATTTCATAATTAAAATTTTCCTGAACATAGATAAGATATTCCTTTTGTTACTGTGACTTGTCACACATTTTTCGCAACACACTATTGGTATGCATAGATTGAACAAAATTGGTCTCGCGCGTCGTAGCGCCGGTATGAATTGTATCTATCTTCAGTGTTATTATTGGTTGATCGTTGCGAACTTCATACAGAAGCCATCGCTTACCTCGTCACATAATTTTATTTTGTAGCCAATAACAGCGTTGTAGGTAAAATGTGTGCTTCAAATATAAACTATTGAAAGTTCTTACAATAAGCCGCAATAATGTTTTGATATGTTCGACTATGCACTTTATTTTAATCAATTATACAAATAAAATACTGATCAATTCCCCAAGTTTTACAACAAAATCCGTACCAAAATTAATTTACACTGGTGGAAAAGAAAAGTTGTAACCTTAGATTAATAATTGGTCTCGCACGGTCGTAGGGTCTCTATCTAATCTAAGGTTGTCTTTTGCTGCTACTTCTGAAGCTGTTGAAATCTTTTATAAAAAAGAATGCAGTAGGACAACGCGAATGACTATTTGTGCTGACAAAGTTCCCTTGAGGCCGATCTCGGTTAAACCAGTGAATCTATTGAAAATCATTTGACTCACTTGATTTACATTCGCGAAAATAGCCCTCGCGGTTGTACTTTGATTTTGGTAAAATACTTTAACGTAATTTAAAATTTGCACGATTGGCCTGCACGAGCCCTATTTTTGAAAAGTGTGACTCATGCAAAATCGACATGTCGAATAATTTTTGATCGATATCGAATGAATTTCGTACGTCATACATTTCAAAAATAGGGTTCCAGGTCACTTCCTGTCCGAAATTATCTCGAAAGGAGCGAGAATCGCTCCCACTGATGATTACATAATTTGCACAATTCAAGTACTACTCGTAATAGTTACTTATTAGTACATAATAATTGTTCTGGGACAATTAAAATTCACTGTGTATTTAAATATCAACAATTAAATGTTTCTGTTAATGTTAATGTTTGTTTTACATATATATGATATAATTTTATTATAATGATAAGATAGATAAAGATTGTGTACTTATCATAATGATAAATACATAACATAGGTACTTCTCTTGTCTCATATCGCGATTCTCCTGGAAGATATTTATTTAGAAACTAGCTGTTTCCCGCAGCTCCGCCTGCGTCAAAATGTAGCCTATGTTTGACCCCGGGTCTTCAACTATATTCATACCAAATTTCATCATAATCCGTTTAGCGGTTTGGCCGTGAAAGCGTCACAGACAAACAGATAGGCAGAAAAACAGACAGACTTTCGTTTTTATAATATTAGTATGGACTAGCTTATTCCTGCGTCTTCATGTGTCTTTGGAGACCTGTACATTTAATTTATATCTTAAATGCCTCTCTAGTAGGTAGATATTTAGATGGATCTTTGGATTTGGAATTTTGGACACAACCATTTTCATAGTTTTAATGCTTACCCAGTTCGTCAATGGCGCGATATGATTGGGATACCTACCTACTTAAGTGCGAAAACCGTAAGTAAAATCGAGGCCTCTTGCATCAAAAATCTTTCGATGATACTTTTGTACTGCGACACAGAATTATTAACATATAGTAAGAAATAATAATACTACAGACCAAAGAAAATATACGACTATATAATATGGGCAATATTAAATGAAGAATTAGAATTAAAATCAAGTAGTCCTTCGGGTTAATAGATACTTATTTATATTTTTAATCTATCTGTCAATATAAGTTGGTTCTAGTTGAGATTTCAAATATTTGAGTCACATAGGTATACGTGGGTACATTTTGTTTATTTACATCATATTGCAATACCGGTTGTGGCCTTGTAGCTTTGCTCATGCGTGTCCGGCGGCAGTGTACTGGCAATCGCCAGCGACGCATCACGTTCTATTTCTCAAATTCTTAATTCAAATTAATTCAAAAAGTTTCTTTCAAGACTCACTGGAACACTGTTTTTGGTACACAGGTAACTATTTATTCTTTGTTTTCTTTTTTATAATTGTGGTTTGAGTTGGTGACATGAGCTATTTCGGACTAAACAATAAATATGCTATGCAGATGGGGGAATGGGATAACATACGAAGAATAATTAAATTGTTTAGGTACAGTGATAATAGTACTGTAGCTTTATTAGAACCCATACAACCTAGAAAAAGCTGAGATGAGAATGAATTAGCGTAGGTGTATTTAGAAAAAAGGTTAGATACTATACAAGTTTAGCAACAACTTAATAAATAAATGTTCATTAGTGTTTTTGAGAAAAAAATTGCAAAATTTGTGTTGTCTTCGTCAGTGTATAGCGGAACAAAAGTAAATCTATGAGATTTATAAAAAAATACGTGATGCATTTTTGTAAACCGCAACAAATGATGATATTAAAAAGAGAGAGAGATTTTAATACATAAAAAAACATATTATGTTTATTTATGTATTAAAATTTATATCAACTTTAAATACATAAACTGATTTTGAACTGCGAAAATCCGAATTTAATAGTAGCCTAACTAAAAAATGCAAATTATTTTTTGTATGTTCATCAATTATTTACCTAAAGTCAAAATATAAACATCGTTGTTTACCTACATATGTAATGTGGGTCATTTCTAGGTAAATTTATAATTTATCATGGAAAACAGTAAATACATACATAATGAAGTTAATTACTAGGTACATAAACTTTATCTTAATGGTTTAGCCTGGTTTTATAAATATATGTGTACCTAATGTATATATTTATTGTGTACAGTTAAAGAGATGAATTTTTAAACACCAGCCAAATTTTTTACGTGAAATGAAACCACCTTAGATATTAATAATTGGTCTCGAGCGTCGTAGCGCGTACAACGAGCGGCATGTAAGTTGACGGAGTGTGAGCGAGACAAACATATACCAACGCATTATTTGGTATGGGTTTGTCTCGCTCACACTAAGTCAACTTATCTGCTGGCTATTGTACTTAATTGAAAACCGAGAAAAAAATTTCGACCTCCCATACAAATCTTGTGATCAGCTGGCAGGATTGTTTTCTCGTATTATTTTTTAAAGTAGGTAGTTAAGATTTATGTACTGAACACTGTAAATACTTGAAAGTCACCCTGTGTAAGAAGCGCTATGGTCTAACTAATGGGATTTTTTCATGTCATCTTATTGGTCAATCGCACATATAGACGTAAATTAACAGAAGCACTATACACTATACTACAATTTTTCTATCAAAAAGGGCTTCCTACATTATAAAAAGATTTACATTGGCAACTTCTTAGTATAGATATACCTAAATATTTTACGACTTTAAGTTTTCTTTTTGTTTACAATACGATACAATACAGTCGCCAAAAGTCTGCGACGGTATTGTGATTTACTGGAACCTCAAATAGACATATCAGTAATGCAGAAACAAGCCGCAATACATACAACAAAAATCCTAGCTAAGGTTTTAAGAGATTCAATCTTTATCAGCGGGAATGCTGAAAATCCCTCTCCCTGAAGGTTTCAGGGCGGGATTTCAGCTCAAAACCGATCTCACGGAGGTCGAGAAAATAAACAACCAATACAATACAATACAAATAGATACTCTATAATGCACCAAAATACAAATTTCACAAAACAATTTACGTACTTACATAAAATTGAGTTACAAAGGCGGACTTATCGCTAGAGCGATCTCTTTCAATCAAACCTTAGAGTTTAGATAATTGTTTACAATCTAATCTCGCTATGATGTCAAAGCGATTGCCATTTATATTGTATGTGTTTGTTTTTTAGATGGTGAATCTGGTTTTGTAACTTACTGGAGTTGTTTTGATGTTTTGAAGGTCATTTCTATATGTGTGTTCAATTACATATTTTTAGTTTAGGATTAAGTAATTTTTCGAGACCGATTTTGTGTGTTATAAAAAACTCAGATTATGATATGTGTTATGGTGCTCCCCACACTGCCGTTAGAAAATGTTTACAAACATTTTCTAACACTTAAAACATTTACTAACACTAATTAAAATGTATGACAATTTTTTGTAAACAAATGTTTATTAACGTTAGTAAACATTTTGTAACAGCAGTGTGGCACCATTAACTTGAAGCGAAGAAATGAGTGCAAAGTGCAGTCCATTAATCAGCTCGTTACAATTCGTGTTTTCCCCTTAGTCATTGTGGCAATTCAAATAAATCATTCAATGGTTGATTCTTATTGCGATCACGCACGTAATTTACGCGTTACTAAGTAGTAACTAGATGATGACGTATTTCCAAGGTCTAGACATAATAATTAAAGCTTAGAAACATTATTATGACCAAAGGTACTCGTAACAAAAAAGTGTGAAAAACCAGGACACCATGGGCCCGAAATACTAAAGAGGCAACTGCTAAGTAAGAGAATACATATATCATGACGAAAAGTAGGCGTCTAATCTCTCATTCTCTCTCTCTCTTCTCTGGTGTTAAGTCTTCTTCGGAACCGCCTTTCGGCTTCTGATGTAATTCCTTTATACGACTACCTAATGGCAGCCGAGACTAAAGTCATAACGTGCCTTTTGAAGCACGGTATCAGGTTATTCAAGTCTTCAATGTATGCTTCCGTAGAAAATGAACACCATGACCTCTGGATCTACAGACAAAGGCCCTAGACCAGTGAGACTCATCCCTTAGATTTCTCATACAATGAAAGGTGCAACTCGCTAAAGAGGGACGGGACCTTAAAATAGTCTTTTTACCGTAGTTAAAAAAATCAAAATTTATGCTTTTTACTACCCTGATTGACCCTTTTTACGACCTTGAGTGTGTTACTAGACCCAAGATGGTTTCAGGTTTCAGGACTTTGCAAACTCTCAATTCATAGTCTAACAAAGAATCATTTTGGAAAATTTTGTTATTTTTTATTGCATGTAGTAGTATTGTTGCGATAGCGATAGTTTTACTATTGATGGTTGACCTTGAAAAATAGTCGATAGTTCAACTAGGGCTATCGATATCCAGCGATAGTTTCGATACTATCGATAGTGAAATTAGGGCAATAGTATCGAAATGTGTTCATACTATCGATAGTATCACGTAAAAACTATGGATATTTTGATACTACCGATAGTTTTGATTTAATAACTATCAACAGTATTTCAATAGTACCGTCTGGGAACATTTTACTTCGCGTAACCACTATCGTTTAATGTCCAACTATCGACACTATTATTAGTATAAACCCATATCAACACTATTACTTATTTTTAACTATCGATACTATCGTAAATTTTCGATAGTTTCGATCACAGAGCAATTACAAAATTGCTCCGTGGTTTCGATAGACCTATCGATAGTTCAACTGATTTTCGAGGTCACGATGTCATGATACTATCGATAGACTATTGCTATCGCAACAACACTGGCATGTAGTTGTCGTTGTTATTTTTAGCATTGTTCACATTCATGTAGAGTATTGTAATGCGGCTGTGTCGCATAACCACCTAGCTATAAATATTACTCGTGTGTGTCTCTGCATATAATCGAGGAAGTTGTAAATGCATTGTCTTCTTCAAAATTATTTTCATCTTTAATAAGATTAAAATACGATGAAAAATATACGATCAGTATTGTAATTTACAATGTGCCTTTATATTTCATATTTAAAAGAATTCGCTTTAAAAAATATACTGTCTTTTACCCGCTTCACTCGCGGACTTAAATCCCACGGGAACTTTTCGGAATGGACCCTATATAATTCTAAAGTCTTCTAACTTATGTGTAGATATAACTATACGAAATTTTCGAAATGTATTTTATGTAGATATAGCGGAAATAGACAATAATCACATAAACTCAGTCTTCCATTTATAGAGTTAGCGGTTAGGATAAAATTAAATGAAGTTCAGCAATTCATCCTATTGTAAATGCGAAAGTCTGTCTGTCATTCTGTCTGTTAGGCTTTCACGGCCAAACCGCTGAACGGATTTTTAATGAAATTTGGTACGAATATAGTTGAAGACCCGGGGTCAAACATAGGTTACTTTTTGACGTAATAGGAGCTGCGGGAAACAGTTAGTGTTCAATAAATGGATATGCGTTATATTGGACTCCCTGTCGACATGCTGAAGACATGCGAAGTTGAGACGTAAAACTAGGAGCGTAAAACGCTAACGAGGACGTAAACGTAAACAGCGGAGGATGCAACCGGGTTAACGCTAGGATGACGATTAGTTATATTCAGTAAAATAACAATAATAAAAATATTCATATAATCCTTCAGCTACCGGAAGAAATTATTGAATCTATAATGTTCGCGGCAGCTAGCTGTCAGTTGTGTGAGTTGTGTTGTGTGTGACGCCGTGTGTTTTTGAGATAGTCCAGCCATTTTCTGATTACCTACTCATTTTATTTTGCAGATAACAAGTCATGACTTCAAAGAGCCTGTTCAAAGTAAAAAGGACTTTGGACTCGTTGTGCCAAGGTTCAAAATACGCTTCAGTGAGCATCAGAAGACATGGTGGTTGGACTAATGACAAAGTTGTCAAATCACCGTTTAATGACGTGGAACTACCAAATTGCACTTTGAACGATTATATTTGGCAGAATCTTGATAAATGGCCGCAAAGGACTGTGTCTGTATGTAGATCTGATATTAATTTATTTTACTGGCATTATGGATAATTGTCTAAAGGTCAACCTTTATCTTTTGGTGCTCCCACACTGACATTATAAAATGTTTACAAACGTTTTCTAACACTAAAACATTTACTGACATTAATTGAAATGTATATAAAATTTTTGCTAATGTTTACTAACGTTAGTAAACATTTTGTAACAGCAGTGTGGGAGCACCATATAATACCTACCTAAAATACTTTTTTGTCTGAACACTTCCCTCAATAACCGAAGGGGTCAATAGCATCCAAAACAATGCCATAACGTTAAGCAGAACCCAGCTATGCCTCGGATTTATTTTTGCCTATATGCTAGAGGACTCCAGACAATCAGGTGACTAGCCTCAATTCTATCTAAAGCGAAACTGGTTTATTTCATTTATAGGATATCTACCATTCTTAAAGGAATACCAAAGTACTAGGACTGCATGATCTGAGTGCTTTAGTGGCTAAAGCTGTAATTTTTTTCAGGCTGATTTTTATAAGCCCCCGACTCAGTTTAATATATAATATAATCTTTTATTCAGATGACCAGGATCCAAAAGTATCATCCGTGACTTATAAAACACGGTGCTCAAAATAGTTAGGTACTAATGATATTCAATCCGATTCGGGCTAAGTTGCCGTCAAGTAGGGCAACTTCAAAAAGGGCGTAAAAAATTCCTACAGGGTCGGAAACGTGCTCGTAACATCCCTGGTGTTGCAGGCGTTCATAGGCTACGGTAATCACTTACCAACAGGTGGGCCGTACGCCTACTTAATTGTATAAAAAAAGTAAGACAGTAACGAACATGCTTGCCTCACTAGGCTGTCAATAAATAAAGAAATGCAATAATTGTGAATGTTTATGACCAATCACATTGAAACGAGCCCGTTAAACATTCCAATGAGACTTAACATTGAGAGGTCATTGACACATCAATGTTTACATCAACAGTCTACAATGAAAATGATATCGAATGACATCAGACAAATAAAGCATTCAGTGTTGTAGGCAAGATTCAATTTAAATGTAGTTATTTATTTTTTGTTGCATTATAGGACTAACAACAAAACAGGAGGTTGTTCTCAATCCGAGTGAATGTTTGTTGTTTATAAGAATACTTTGAAATCGGTTTTAAAAAGGAAAGCGAATTAAAGTTATCCAAATAAACTAAATTTAACATTTTTGACCTTTCATATCTTCTATTAGAGTCGAGTGCTGAATCTTAATCCTAATCGTCCGTCAATCGGTCGTCGTCGCCGTAGTCTCAATGAAATTTTATTCAGCGACTCCACTTTTTAAACGGCGACGCCGACGGCGACGGCGAAGGGCTGGAGTATATAGTTTAGTGATCCTCAATCAAATTTCTTACAATTCCAGGTATGTGCTGTGACTGGAAGAGGATATACTTACGAACAAGCTTTTAAACTATCGAATGCCTTTGCCGCCAATCTTCGGACTAAGTTAAAAATCAAAGATGGCGACGTCGTCTCGGTCATGTTGCCAAATATCCCCGATTTCCCGCTGGTGGTCTTGGGGATTTTAGAGGCGGGAGGTGTTGTGTCTACTTTAAACCCTGTTTACACTGCACGTAAGTACGAAATGCATTGGCGGTCTTTCAGAGAGTTACTTGGCCTTGGCCTTCCGAACGGATCCTGTGAGAGCGCTGTGTTACTGAATGTTTTTACTATGTCACATTTAAGGTTAAGATATGCTTTCTCACTTGGCTCTTATCGTCAAAAGCATCTCAGATCGTATGACTTCAGTGCCTGTGGTCTATTTCTATTTTTTTCTTAAAGATTCGGCAATATTTTTATTCGACCTAGTGGAGTCACAAGGCATAAATAGAATAAATGTACTTATTTGGAATATCTTACCGAACCAACATGTAGATATGAATTTTCTGTGATATTCGTCATGAAGTCAAACAATCTCAGATCATACTTATTACAAAAACTCTTAGATCATACTTATTTACATTTTAATTCTCTTCAAATATTATCAATGACGCGTTTTAAGCTTTATCACAACACATTAGAAAAACTGGAACAACGATTAGCATTTTTGTGTACTCGGTTCGAAGGATAACATTTAATTTACCCCAATTTCGAAAATGTCTTGAAAACAGATTACATAGTACTTCAAAGAATGACTTACTGAGGGGCAAAGAGCAGATCTTCTTGATTCTACTAGCTTTCTCTAACAGTAGCGTTCTATCTTTAAGCAGACCCTGGTTTACAGTACAACCGGGCTGAAAATGCAACGGGGAAAAATTGAATTCAATCCTGCTTCGGAAGGCTCGTTAATATAGACCTCAGGTCCGAAACAATATTTTGGATGCCACCTAAAAAGCCTATAAGATCTGACGAATTAATAATATCTTCATTAATTTACAGATGAAGTTCAAAGGCAGCTGTTAATGTCAAACGCTAAAATAATCATCACTCTCCCAGAAATAGTAGACACTATCAAATCAGCATTGCGACTAGCTAAAATAGACCTTCCTATCATCGTAATAAAGACTAACGGAGATGAAATGCCTGAAGCAACAGTTATTTTCAATGAATTAAGCGAAGACCCTCATGTGGACACGTCATGTCTGAAGGCAGTTAGAAGGAGCACGAATGATATTTGCTTTCTCCCTTACTCTAGTGGAACTACTGGACTACCTAAAGGAGTGGAGTTATCGCACAAGAATCTTATAGCTAATAGTGAACAGATCAATGAACCGCTTATTAGATGTCATAATGATACGACTGGTAAGTGTCTTCAGTAGATAAGTAAGTGTATTATTATTTACATTAGTTTAAGAAGAAAACAAGATATGAAAGAACATTTTAAAGTTAATAGGTACCGTAAATTTTCAAATTGTTTCAAAAAGTAATAAGTAGTATCTCCTTTTGGAATTCACGGGTTAAACCCGGTCTTTTGAGAGGCTTGCGCGGGGATAAGGATCCTACGCGTAGAGGACCTTTGGAGAAGTTGATGTCATGTGGTGCTCCTGCCCAAACCTGTCCTCGGCCATATCAATAGTTGACATTTCCATGAACAGGTCTGGGCAGGAGGAGGAACTATTGCTAATGATTGAAAAGAATAAAATGGGTTATGGTTATGAAGTTTGGATGGGTTTAAACTGGGTTATTGTTATAGAGATTCGGACACCTGCCATAATCATGATTACTGACTATTAGTGGCAGGCGGTGACTCGCCACTCAGTGAATGGGCCCCCAAATAGTCGCCGCGTTTGGCAACAGAAGGGCATTATTATTATTACGCGCTCGTGACATCTCCGGTGTTGCAAGCGTTCATAGGCTACGGTAACCACTCAGGTAGGCCGTACACCTGTTTGTCTACTTAGTTCTATAAAAAAAATATATACACCGTGAAATTTTAGTCGTTTTGGACCCATCGTCCAGTGACTCCATTCATGCCACTGAACAACTTTCTCCGAGATACATGGGTCGAAATATGGAGTAAATTTTTGGAGCTCAATACAACATCATACAAAATGTCTCATCACGTGACCTAATTTACTATGGGAAGTCCAAATTTGTTTTTCTGGACGATGGGTCCAAAACGACTAAAATTTCACGGTGTATATGTTACGGTAAACCTGATCAATTGAAAATTATTAATAATTTTACAACATTATTAATAATAACGTAGTATTTTGGTAAATGTGAATAAACAATCCAAATTAATAACTTTTAGTAGTAATTATTATTAATTAACTACACACATTGGTAAAAGTTATAAAATAAAACTCAAAGTTCTTGACCAGCAGGTATTTATTTATTGACCGAGCGAGCGAAGCGAGCGAGGTCTCCGTTTCAACTTCGCCAAAAATGCTTTGGTATGTCTGTGTGTTCTCCTCTAGAGGTCGCATTTCTTAACCGATTCCCGTGAAATTTTGGGAGCAGGTTCGATAAACATATGAAAATCGATAGTCGAGCTATTTTTTTGGAAATTTTGAAAATGACGGAGTTGGCATAATGTGTCTAAGCGCCTTTGAATTTCATGGCTTTTACGACCATTTTTTGTTTGTAGTAACAACGAAATAACAAAGGAATTTTATTTTCTATTGTGGCATACAATAGACGTATATTTTCACCAACATTGTCAAAAGATGAATAGTCCAGTTTATTTAGAAAGAGATCTGATCGACTTAAGCGTCTAGAGTTTGAATCTCACCGGAAAGTATTCTCTGTTTAGTGTAATGTATTTATTTTTTGCGACCGTGGTTTATTTTAAAAGTTTTTTTAAAAGTACGAATATACTTATTTGTTTTCTTGGGAATTATATAACTACAGGAAACATTCGTTTAGTCTACTTTACCAAAATTACCAGTTTACCAAAATATTTATTTATTTTTAAATCTTTATTGTACCAAAAGTTTACAATTGGCGGACTTAATGCTAAAAGCATTCTCTCCCATACCATTAGGAAAAACAGAAAAGTTATGTGCGGCGCGAATTATTTTAAAAATACAATGAGAGAGAAAAAAACACTTAACTGCTAAATAATCATACATAGATTTACATACAATATTCATAACTATACATATACATATATAAAAGAAGAGATGAAAACGGAAAAAGATGACGATTTAGGGTGATATTATGCTAGTGAGGTGAATTTTGACCTTTTCTTTGAAAGCGAATTTAGTAATGGTCTCTTTGATGTCATCGGGTAGAGCATTCCAGAGCCGTGTGGTTTGTAAGGTAAATGAATTAGACATAAAACTGGACCGAAATAGGGGAGTAGAAAGGGTAAGTTTTTGGAAGGTCTAAGTTGTCTAACTTACACCTTAGATACTCGGGGACTGACCCCCGTATTCTTAAACATAACCTTATGACGTCCTTCACTCAAACTCATTCGAGGGCGCCTTAAGGAAGTCCTCGAACTTCCCTTGAAAACGACATTCTTAGTTGGTTGCTTGAGCAAACTCCAATGAGGTTATAATAACAATTTTAAACACAAAAATCGAAAATTACAAAAGAATAGAGTAAAAAATAAAATGAATTAAGTATATACCTAGGCCAAAAGTGCTATATAACTACTTTATTTCATTTCAAGGACGCCTCAAGGTACCTCTCGACCAACCTTATAATTGACAGTTCGATACTCACCTCCAATGAGAAATCATCTCAAGTCAAGGAAGCTTGTGACATCTAATCGTACCAATGAGGTGGAGTAAGGTTGAGTCGAGTTTGAGTGAAGGTTTAAGAATACGGGTGTGAGGCTCCTTGAGAATTGAAAAAAGAGAAGTAAGCAACCAAAGTTGACGACGTTGGCGGATCGGAAGCCATTTCAGTTCGGATCGATTAGAAGAGATGTGGTCATATTTACGTAGACAGAAAATAAAACGAATACAGTTATTTATGAGACGATCCAGTTTATTGAGAAGATCTTGATTGAGATCAGAATAGCACACATCAGCATAGTCAATAATTGGAAAAACTAACGTTTGGACTAATAAAATTTTGGATTTAATCGGGAGAAAGTTTCTTAGACGATTAAGTTGTTGGAGAGTAAGGTTAATAGAACGACTAATTTCAGCAATGTGAGTGGTCCAACTAAGAGTGACGTCAATATGGAGTCCAAGATTCTTCACGCATTTACAGATCGTGATGACGTCATTGTTCAAATATTATAAAAATTGATTTTCATAACTAAACTAAGAAGTTTTTTTTTGACAATCTTTTATTGTGAGGCCAAAGGTAAACGAGCCTAAACTCTATGGGATTACGTTGTTTTATTAAAGAGTTCATATGACCGCTTCCCAGCTCCATCATCAGTCCAGCTCCAAGTCATCATAATATTGCATTGCCACGCGATATACATGTGTGCAAAATTTCAGCTTAATTGGAAACTGGAAAGTACATCGTATTTATCTTACGAGATTTGACCCGAACATACAACATACATACATAGATTGTAAGTTAAATAAAAAGCTGGTATAGGGGGAAAAATGACTGAATATTATTTTAATTGAATAATTTACTTTATATTTGTTTGTAAAAACGCCAAGTTTTTGTAATTGTCACTACTCCTTCTATTAAGAACAGAGGAGGAAAAAAGACTAAAAAGATTAGCGGAACGAACATTATCAAGATTTTAATATTCAATGAAAAACATATGGTGTGAAAAGTTTCTTCGATCTGCAATCTCTATAAGCTCGCGAGGTCTACAGCTCACAGAGCCACTAGTAATATTACTCACAGTCTTACAATTATACTTGTCTGAGATCACATAGGTTAGGTTAGGTTTTTTTCCCTAAGGTGTTTGTAGAGCGAGAAAATTTCGGTCAACAAACCTAACCTCTGCGATTTGATACAGAGTTCAAGTTTTATATTAAAGGAACTTTAAAGCGTTATATTAGTACGTTAGACGTAGCATTAAAGGTACATTGTTAGGGTTATTACAATTATCGGTACTAATTATATTAACTAATTATAATTATAATATTAATAAACACCGACAAATGTGATTAATTTATCACTTTTACCTCGACTTTCGGTAATTATTAATAATGATAGATAATTATTAATATTTTTCAATTAATCACTCTTACCGTAACATATATACCAAAGTAAATCAAAAACCTTTAAAAATGAACTTGGATTTTCGTACTTACAACAAATTGGCTTTTAGTCGAATTTGCTCGGTTTTTCAGTAAAGTGAATTTTTAGTCACATTACAAATGCGGCAATTTTTTTTGTTTTATCAACAACTAGTGCTGGCACATAAAAGGTTATAGTACTGTGCGGGCAACACGTATTTTTTGATGGGACGTCATTGCTAACATTGCTTTTATCATCATTATGTATCAAAATCGTAAGAAGCCCACTACTGGACATATGCCTCCACTAAGAATTTCTCTTATTGGGTGGGTGTTGCCATACTCACAACACTTGGCAAACGATTGGTGAGCGCAGTTTATTCGGTTTGTTTCGTTTTCGACGCTGCTGCCCATCGAAACCGTTTTTTAAGCGTGTGATAGGAAGGAATTTTTTGAACTTGGGGCAACTTTCTTTGAATCAACAACAAATCGGGGTTACCTCACAAGTATTTTTTACATCGAAATAGTCCAACCATTACATTTGTATTTATATTGTATTCTTTGTTTGTATCTATGGTGTAATAAAGTGTTTTTACTTACTTAGGTACTAACATTTGTAATAACGCCAAGGTACTAAATAAGTATTTTCAATTCCTCAGATTCCCATCAAGACTCGGTAATGTCGATCCTACCATTCTTCCACATCTACGGGGCGTCAGTCATAATGATCCACAAGATGTCAGTCGGAGCCAAGCTGGTCACATTGGCGAAATTCCAGCCAGATGTATATTTACAAGCGCTGCAGAAATACAAGACCAATGTGTTGTTCCTTGCGCCGCCTATCCGTAAGTTTAGCCACATAATTATTAATACTACAAACGTTTAGCTTAAAGTGATGCCAGTCGAATGGCCTATATAATACTTACTACGGTCTTTTGATTCCATGCAAATGCGAGTCAGTAAGCGCTGTCGCAATAATAATGAGGGGAAGACCAAAAAAGCTGGATTGTATCAAAGAGAATATGAGTAGGAAGGGCGTTGAGAAGAAAATGCCTAGAAATAGAGGAAAGTGGAAGAAACTCGCATAGGTACTGTGCCGACCCCACATAGCAAAGTGGGACCAGGTAAAGGAGAAGAAGCGAGATGTCGCATTACGGGATCTACGGCGACATCTCGCTAACTCATTTGTTATTGCACGGAATCAAGATACCATGGTTCATTCATTCTGTCTGTCCCATTAGCCCCATTGACCCAGTCCCATGTTGGAACAAGTGGGACTATTTTGTTCCACTAGATTTCGAGTGAGTTACATGGTCAATCACTCTGTACACACTGGTGTCAGAGATTTTCGGATTATCAGAATTCTGCTGAATGTTATTTATTTTGATGAATGTGTTATAAATATTATATATTATATATTCGAGAAATATGTACCTCCGAAACAGCATAAAATGAGCTTTTGTCTTATTTTTAGTACTATTGATGTCATCCCACCCAGCTGCCTCGAAACAAGTGTACCAGTATCTGGACAAAGTGATTAGTGGCGCTGCGCCGTCAGCCGCGTCTGATATTCAAAGGTTCTGTGACAAAGTCCAGGTAGGTACTGCGAATGTGGGACGAAGTAATCATTCTCATCATCAATCTGGCATAACATTTCATTTCAAGAAAGTGTACTAATGATAGCTAAAAATAAGTAAAAGTATGATGAGAGTCGATACTAATACTCTTAATTATCACTATCGATAGTATAGCTGAATTTGGATATTTTCGATAGCCCTAATTAAACTACTAACTAGTTTTCAATGTCAACTATCCATTGTAAAACTATCGCTATCACAATAACACTTACCGTGCGTAAAAGCGGAGCACGGATCGGTAAGGATTGTGAGTGCTTTAAAAATCATGAGAAGCTTCAGCAAACCCGTGTTCGTAATACGTACTGGAAGATATAATAGGTGGTTAATATTACCCTCAATTCCAGAATTAACAACTTCTGATGTAGTATATATCTTACTTTCAGCGTAAATTGGACTTCAGGCAAGGATATGGGTTAACGGAGACCTCACCAGTGGTCTGTTTTCCAGTAAATGGGTCAGAGGATTACGCGTCGGTGGGTTATGCGATACCCAACACGGAGCTGAAAATAGTAGACTCAGAAATGAAGAGCCTAGGACCTAACGAGGTTTGTAAAATACTAAATGATAGCATAGCAGGCACCTTGAAACATGAGCGCACGTTGACGATAGATTTCATGAACAAGAAAACGTGCCCTTGCCGAATCGAAGAGATAAACATGACTGCCTTACTGTACCCACCGTAATGTCTGAGGGGTCAGGTTTATCTGTCTTCGACGGTACGTAGAACGCACTCAACTAGGACGCTAAAGAACTCAATTATTGCACTGCAATAATTGGGTTCTTTAGCTCTTTAGATCAGCATGTACATCGTTTCAACCAGATAGACCAATTAATTTACGAAACACATTTGTATATTTCAGACTGGTGAACTACTAATAAAAGGTCCCCAAGTTATGCGCGGTTACAAAGATAACCCACAAGCCAACATTGACACCTTCACTGTAGATGGCTGGTTCAAGAGTGGAGATCTAGCTACTATTGATGAGAAGGGTGCTGTTATCATTAAGGATAGGTTGAAGGAGCTCATTAAGGTAAGAATTAAACACGTAAATGTACATATTATTAGTTACTCTCATCAACCTGATAGCAGTAGACATAACCTTGCGGCTTCTTGTTTATACTAGAACATTATAGCTGATTTTTGCGTTTGTGGTGATGATGATTTACTTAGAGGCAACGTCATGATATCTGTAGATGGTAATCGTTAAATTGAATCTCCAAGTTTTTTTAACCTTTAACCTTATAGAAATCATTAATCAGATTTTACTACTTAAGAAAAAGATGCCACGCCAAAGAGACAACCACAATTTTTTTTAGTAACCACTAAAATAACATATTTTGCTGATCTGTATTAAGATAAATATCGCCTAAATTTTACAGGTAAAAGGCTATCAAGTTCCACCAGCAGAACTGGAGGCAGTTCTAAGAGATCACCCAGCAGTCAGTGACGCTGCTGTCATAGGTGTACCTCACCCACATAACGGAGAGGCTCCAAAAGCCTTCGTAGTACTGAAACCTGCACACAACGCTGATGCGAAGAATATATGTGACTTTGTTAATGAAAAAGTTGCGCCATACAAGAAAGTCAAAGATGTGTTGTTTCTTGATAGTATTCCGAAGAACTCTTCTGGCAAAATTCTGAGGAAAGACTTAAAAGCAAAATACTGTTCTTAAGACTGGAAAAATTAAACATGTAACTATACTCGAACAAATTAGTGGTACTCATTAGAATTGACACTACACTGTACAGATTATAAGAGATTTCAAATTTTGGAACGCATGATATGTAGGAATCGGCGACATTTTGCGAAGGAGAACTTTGTTTTATGGTTGGTTGAGACGAACGTATGGATGAGTCCATACTAATCCTCCTCTTTTTGCATCCGGGCTTGAGACCGGCATCGGCAGAGTTAAAGGCGGAATATTCTGCTAGCCCTTAATTTCAGACTTTTCATTTGTCAAAATTTGCATGTCAGAAATGTCAAGAAGACCAACATACCTAACGTGTAGTTCTTTGATTGTTTTCTAACTATTTGTAAAAACCATGTTCTTACCTACCATGTTACTGAAACGGAATGACGTGGCTAATGTATTCTTCAACCACGTCTCTTCTTCAACTACTATTCCACTGCTGAATCTAGGTCTCCTCATGCCTTTCCCATTTTCTACAGTGTTCAGTCTTTCTAAGCCAGGTCTTGTCAAGCACTCGCGCTATGTCCTCAGACCATCTCGCTGGTGGCTTTCCCAAACCTCTGCGGTTCTGCATTGGTCTTCACTCATTCATTCGTCGTCGTCGTCATTTCAGCCGCAATCAGTCCACTGCTGGATTTAGGTCTCCTCCAAATTGAGGGGTTGTTGCCATACTCGCCATTCTTGGCAGGCGGGTTGGCGAGCGCAGTTTCAACGGCTTATTGTACTTCCGACTCTGCTGCCCATCGGAAGTTTTCTTAAGTTAGGGAAGGGTGGAATGTGATTGGGTTTGGGGAAAGGATGAGGTACTAGGATACTACTAAATCGGATGGACATGGGTCGACTCAGTAGCAGCTCGGGCAAGTCGGGCTCGCGTACCCGTGTGTTATGTATCCAAGCCATCGGATAGATGCTTGGAAACAAACCCCTTTTTTTTTTTTTTTTTTGTTAACGGAGAGGAAATGCATTTACGCACAAAGTGTGGGACTCCCAGGCAGAGTGCCTGGACTACCCACTAAAACCCCTCCGGCGTTTCCGCACCGGCTGTTGAGGGCGCCATGGGGTCGCGTAGGCATTCTACCACGACGCCCTCCAGCCATGGCCTTTCGGCCCCCTCAGATGGCCTTCCCCCCCCCCCCCCCCCCCCCCAAATCGGGCAGTGACCATGCCCGTCCCCCAGACCCACATCCGTTCGCCGTCTCATAATAGACGGCGGTGGAGTGGGCTGTTGGCAGAAATTGCCCGACAGTCAACAAGACCCCGACTACCAGGGAGTTATTAACTGTCACCCAGGGTGCACCGTCCCGAATCCCTTGTCAGCCCGCCCTCTCACCGGATCCTTGGGATCAAGTGAGAATGCAAAGCTTTCAAAGGACCGGGCACTCGAGGAGGTTCCCTGCCCTGCACCCCAGGAAACAAACCCCTGACTTAACTCACTCGCTCATTACCTCACTCATTAATTAATCTCAATCATTCTTCAGCTCCATCGCGCATCCTCTCTTCTACCATTGTGGATCGCCTACTTCCGTTGGACATATACCAAGGCTTTGTCTTGGAAGTTTTGTACGCCTGCGGATTTTTGAATTTCTCATTCTGGTGCCCTACACCTACAGCAAGGAAATTTCGAGTATAACGCGCTCCATTTTCCTCTGATCCACTTGTTGTTTGTGGATGAGTTTTTTAGTGAGAGGTTAGAGTTCACTTTTCGGCTCCATAAACCATCATTGAAGGCACACACATATTAAAAGTTCGTCGTTTGAGGTTAATTAAAATTTATACATATACAGGGTAATATCTTACAACAACTGGAAAAATTTAAGTAAAAAGATGTAATTTTTTTTCTTCATAGAGCATTACAATAAAATATACCAGACTTGCCCGACAAGGTAACCATTTATAAACATTGATAAAAATATTTTGAGACCAAAGTTGATTTTTAGCTATAAGAATATATTCTTAGCTTTATATTGTTGATATATTTTGTATATTACGTTATGTGATACATAATATAAAATAGATATAAGTAATATTTTTTTATACTCTGTTAATAAGTAAAATATGTGCCTTAAAATAAATGTTATATTTCTTATTCATTTTTTTACACACATTTTGGTACACCTACTAGGAAAAATCTATTTAGAAAATACAAAAATTTACCAACAATTTAAAAATAAAAATTAACACTATAGAACTAGTTAAGGAATTTCCACATAGAAACTTTTGACTCTGGATTCTCATACAAGTATTTCGTCCGCCATACAAAATTGTGTGAGTATTTTTGAGAAGTATGATTCAGATAAAATCATTAGGTATATCTAATAAAAATTATTCGACTCACCAATTATGTCCAAAGAAAATAATTCGGAAACGATGATGATCATTACTCACCGGTTTGGAGTGACACAGTCCCTTTACTATAATTATATACTAAGAAATTAAAAAAAAAAAATATCCAAACATTCCATGCTTTAACGCAATCGCTATCGTATGCGTCAATAAAATCTTATGGCACAAGCTACAAGCACAAGAAGCACTCTAGATGTCTTCTGTTTTAAAATTTTTGAACACTTTTATTTAAAAAAAAAACTATTGCAAAGTTCATTCTGAATGATAATTATGTTACAGCTGAGGCAAGTATCAGGTTACGAAGAAAAGTGTTTCGCAGACACATAGGAAACCCGATTCAATGATCTTTGCATTATGTTTGCTGAAATCAAGATTCCATTAAATTTTCACGGTAGAAAATTGTTAAAAATCACATTTTATTAATTGAAATGTTTCTTTACATTTATTCATCATACAGCAGAATATCAAATTTGGTTATAATAATAAAATTAAATAGATCGAACATTGTTTTCTCATATGAATCTACAATAAGTCGCTAAGTAAGTAAATTATATTCGTAAAAGTTTAGAATTTAAAATTCTCCCTCTATTCAGAGACAATTTTTTATGAGATTCACACCACAACAAAGATTGTTGCTCTATAAAGCGCAAGTTCGGCCGCATATGGAGTACTGCTGTCACCTTTGGATGGGAGAGCCTCAATACCAAATAAAGCCATTCGACTCGATACAGAGATGAGCTCTTAGGTAGGGTTGTCATCGATCCCAAGATTACAAGTAGCATTGAGCCATTAAGTTTAAGGAGAGACTTTGCATCCTTGTGCGTGTTCTTCCGCTTATACAACGGGTTGTGCTCAGTGGAATTGTTCGACATGATGTCAACAGCCACCTTCTATCCCCGCACCTCTCGCTATCGACAGGGAGTTCATCCTCATAACCTAGACCCTAAAGTGTCGCTAACAGTACGCTTTAAAAGATTTTTTTTACGTACGCTCAGATTTTGGAATGAACTCCCAGGCCTCGTTTTTTTCCAGTCACTACAACATAAGGGCTTTCAAAAGGGTTGTGAATAAATTACTTCAGGTTCGGCAATGCGCCCGTGATACTTCTGGTATTGCAGGCGTCCATAGGCTGCGGTAACCACTTATCATCAGGTGGGCCGTGTGCCTGTTTGCCTACTAAATTGTATAAAAAAAAGAGATTAAAAATTTTGCTTATAGCTGTAATTGTTTAAAACAAATGTAACGATAATGTAATGTAGAGTAGACTCGTATTTGGTTACCTTTGTAATATTATATTGATTCACAAATATTTAAGTACTTGTGAGTTTAACAGTGATTTTATTTATTTGCATACGTTTACCAAGTTCAATGTACCTAACCTTAAACCTTGTATGTATTAATTTATACCTCAAAAAGTTATTCTAGACCTTCGCGAAGCAGTTATAAAGGCTAAATTGCGATAAAAACTAATAAATTGAGTGTTATCTGCAAAATTACTCGACCACTTTATCGAAATCCACTTTAAAACTTTTAAGTATGTTATTCAAACAAGTACTGCGACTCGAAAGAGTATTAAAATATAAATCTGTGGTATCTAACGTTAGTGTGAGGAGTAAACATGTGTGGAGTAATAATAATGTGGTTATATCTCCATTTCGTGACGTGGAAATACCTGAAACTACGCTAAATGAGTATTTTTGGAGAATTTTGGATAAGCATCCTACGAAAACTGCGGCGGTAAGAATTTGTCATCCATTTTTTTAAGTAAATATTTTCTTCTATCAGTAGGAATACTTTGACAATTAACGGACTAAATACTAGAAGCATTATCTACCAGCCAACCATTAGCCAAAACAGAAAACTATTCATTACTAGCCGTGAAAGTGTAACAAACAGGCAGACAGACTCTCGCACTTATAATATTAGTATGGAAGTATGGATAAGGATATCAATTTTATACGAAGAATATTTATTATGTAGAGATGTAGTAAGTAATATCTAGAGGCTAAGATTGTGATTTTGGGTGTTCGAGGTATCTAGAAGTATTTATTGGATAATAAAAGTTATTTTATAGACATTACCTATGAAAAAAATACGGCCAAAACCATCGCGAACTAGATATATATATATATATATATACTTAAACTAGAAATATATCAACTCAGTAGCCGAAAGACGGTTCCTGAAAACTCTGACTTCATGTTGTGTAGATTCGATTGACCATGTAGCCCACACGATTTTACGATGATGATCGAGAGATATAAAAAATTATCTGTCATTTAATAAAGTTTAATGACCATTTGAAAATACACGTACGTAGCAGTGGTGTGGGGTGAAAAAAAAGAAAAGTAAAGCCGGTCCAAAAAAAACCTAACTAACGCGTGAATAATCAAAACGACATATCTTAACTTGTAAAAAAAATGTAATAATAGGTAATCTGTTAGGCTAAGGCAACAACATATTTGTATTTTGTACTAAAGCCGCCATTTCTCACCTAACGGCCTACGTGACGAAAATAAATAAAAATAAACAAACAAACCTTTACGATGAAACAAAACAAACACTACAATATACACACTAATTTCACTACTTTCGATTCTTTAAAACTATATACCACAATCAAGCTAATTACATAACACAATAGATAAATTATTAGCACATACGAATCCTTGCAATATGTCGCTCGCGAAATAAATAATGGCCCACCTAGGTCAAGGACACAAGGTGAGAGCCCCGCTGGCGCCGCCGCGCCGCCGCGACAATAGCGGAGAAATTTTGGACGAAAACTTTTCAAGCGGAACTAAACCTTAACACATCATCTATCTATACTATAATAAAAGAGTAGAATCGACGTGTCTGTACATTTATTATTTTGGGTAGAAAATGAAAGGAAACGACTAAAGAAGAATAGTAGATTACGAAAAAACGTTTTATATAAATCTTGTCTGTCTGTCTGTCTGCACACGCTAATCCCAGAAACTACTGGATAGATTTGATTTTTTTTTTACAAACTGATTGGCCTAAGCTAAGGGCAACATCTAATCTTTGTTTCATCAAAATGGGACATCAGGAAAGAAAGTAATCATCATTTAAAGATTTTTCAATTCCCCTGATAAAAATTTCATAGCAAAATAATAAGCGGAGTAAGCAGGTAAGTCGTCAAAGTCACATAACTTCTGCATGTTTCTTAGAGTTGTTTGCTTATATTATGAAGAAGTTGTCTTGGTCAATCGACCCTGTATGTCCTGGTGTCATTGATTCAAAATCCCTTCCCCTCAAGGTGCATTTGATGTCCGTTTCTCTTGGTTCATTCAATTCATATCCTAAAAGCTGCTCATTCTGGTGTCAAAGGGTCAATCGATCTATATATCTATATACATATAATAAAACTGTAGTCAATTCTGTACATCTATACTAATATTATAAAGCTGAAGAGTTTGTTTGTTTGTTTGAACGCGCTAATCTCAGGAACTACTGGTTCGAATTGAAAAATTCTTTTTGTGTTGGATAGATCATTTATCGAGGAAGGCTTTAGGCTATATAACATCACGTTGCGACTAATAGGAGCGAAGAAACAGCCGAAAATGTGGAAAAAACGGGAAAAAAATTTCATCTTAGAGGGCTTCCGTTGCGTGCGCTGCGAAAACCGTTCGAGATACCCAAAAAATATGTATGAAAGAATTTTTCCTCTTTAAATTATCTAAAAAATACTAATATTATAAAGCTGAAGAGTTTGTTTGTATGTTTGAACGCGCTAATCTCAAGAACTACTGGTTCGAATTGAAAAATTATTTTTGTGTTGGATAGATCATTTATCGAGGAAGGCTTTAGGCTATATAACATCACGTTGCGACTAATAGGAGCGAAGAAACAGCCGAAAATGTGGAAAAAACGGGAAAAAATTTTCATCTTAGAGGGCTTCCGTTGCGTGCGCTGCGAAAACCGTTCGAGATACCCAAAAAATATGTATGAAAGAATTTTTCCTCTTTAAATTATCTAAAAAATACTAATATTATAAAGCTGAAGAGTTTGTTTGTATGTTTGAACGCGCTAATCTCAAGAACTACTGGTTCGAATTGAAAAATTATTTTTGTGTTGGATAGATCATTTATCGAGGAAGGCTTTAGGCTATATAACATCACGTTGCGACTAATAGGAGCGAAGAAACAGCCGAAAATGTGGAAAAAACGGGAAAAAAATTTCATCTTTGATGACTTCCGTTGCGTGCGCTGCGAAAACCGTTCGAGATACCCAAAAAATATGTATGAAAGAATTTTTCCTCTTTAAATTATCTAAAAAAAATGTTCGCGACAGTATATGTCTATCTTTTAAGATTAACTCACAATAACCGTTTTTTACAAATTATTTGTCAGAGTTGTATCAACATAATAATATTATTCTTTATCCAAATAAATATGTTATTGATTAAGAGTATTTAACTGTGAACAAAATTGTCTTTGACATCACTTAATTTCAATAAACATCTTATAAGATAATACAATTTTAAAATAACTCTAAAACAAAATTCACACGCGCCGCGTGATGAGCGCTCGCCCATGATTCCCAAAATAACTATTCCACGCGGACGAAGTCGCGGGCACAGCTAGTTAAATATAAAATGAAAAAAATATTACTAGAGCTTCATGATACATGTATCAGAAGCCAAAAATATGATTATTGGGCATTATGTCTGTCTGTCTATTGTGCATCTTTGACGCAAAAACTATTACGGATTTAAATAAAACTTTTTTATTATATAGTTATCTAACTGTTTCCCGCAGTTCTTCATACAAAATTTCATCAAAATCCGTTTAGCGGTTTGGCCGTGAAAGCGTAACAGATAGACGGACGGACAGACAGACTTTCGCATTTATAGTATTAGTATGGAAATATGGATAGTCCTCGGCAACATAAGACATTAAGTTATCCCGAAAATTTTACCAGTTCTGGAAGGACTTAAAACCAACTTAAATTGACTCCTAAAATGTATGGCGCGCATACTATATGAGAGGTAAAATAACACTGGCCCATTAAATTTTTGGAAACAAAAAAAACGGGTTTTTTTCCTTTACCGTGCTTTATAATTGGAGTAATTGATGGTGGTGTTCATAATGTGAGTTATTTTTAAATGTATGTGATTACGTAGTTACTTAAATGTTATTTAATTCATTCACATCGAGTGGGTTACATGGCCAATCGACCAAGCACATCCAGGTGATAAAGTTTTCTTGGAACCTTACGGCCTCTGACATGGTTCCTTTAACGACTGCCGGGCGGGACCAACGACTTAACGTACTTTCCGAAGCACGGAATCATTATGTCTTTTGAATAATAGCACGAAAAAACGTTAACGTAACCAAAACCTCGCCTCTGACGTTTTAAAGGTTTGGAAAGAGTTTATGAGAGGATAATGTTCATGATTCAAAATCACGATTGTTTGACTTTTTCTTTTGTGCCAAACAGTATTCCATCGCAATAGTTTACATTGCGACGTCCTGAACCTTTTAAATATTTATAGCATTAAAGATTGTGTGTCCAAACTCTGCAATGACTGATAATATGTAAGGAAACTAGGTACCTATGCAATCGAATGTTACGCAGACGAAGTCGCGGGCACAGCTAGTGACAAATAAAGATTGGAAGCTCTCTGAGTTCGGCTTATGCTCGGCTTTATATGGACGAGTGTTTGAATGTGGACATAATGTGTATGTGTGCGTGAATTACATATATTGTGATATATCAATTCCCAATTTTGTTAGCGAGTTCCCAAGCGGTGTACTACCCCGCGGCCCTCGCGGCACGCGTCCTACGATTATAAAATCTTGTGTGTGTGTGTTGCGCGATTCAAATACATTGCGTATTTTGTACAGGCATATTGAAGAATATTTTACAAAGCGTGCAATATAATATGTCACTTGCGATAAAAAGGCTACGTAGAATAGTAGTTTTATATTAGTATACAATATATCAGTATCTGCCAAGGGAAGCTGGTAAGTATAGTGTTCTAAGGAGGCTTCGCCACTAGTAGTTAGTAGATGACATGAAATATGTTTAGATTCATTCATTTCTATCATAGTTTTTTAGTCATCAAAACTATTGTATCACGATCTTACGAATAATTTGGCAGATCATTTAATAACACAAATTATGTTCGATGCAGTCAAGTAGGTACTTGGATTCACCGCGCGACGACGCGATGTCAGCAAATCGTCTCACATTGGTTAAATATATGTACCTACTATTCTTTGTACAAAAATATATAATATATTAACTTGTTAAATGTTTAAATTGGCAACATCCGATGTACGTAAAATCTCGAAAGAGATTGTGATGGCATCGTATATAGATACAAAACTGTAACATGTGTTTTATGTCTAAGTAAATAAATAAATAAATAAAAAATAAACCTTACACAAAACATACTTAAACCTTAATCGGACTTAATGCTAAAAGCATTCTCTACCAAGATTATTTGGGAAATCAGCCGTGTATACCTTGGTGTCACAGTTATTCGGAACCGCTCTCGGCCTCTAACCTTTAATCTGGGTTGTTTTATAATTGGACACTTACTCAACTTTTACATTGTTCAGCCCAGACAAATATGGCAGGATTATTTTTTGTGATCGACCATCTGCCTGACTTTAACTCTCCTTGGCAAAATTTGGGTTTGTAGATGGAATCTGCCAATATGAAGAAAAGAGGTGTAAAATCTGTTAACCTATGCAAAAAAGAGAGATCATATTATAGAAGTACTTATGTATGCAAAAGCAGAAAAGTGCATGCATCGTCTATATATCTACATGTATTATAAGTGTAAAGGAAGACTCTAAGTGACTGACATATCACTCTGCAACCAAAACCGCTGGGTCATTTGGTTCCAAAATTAGCACGTGGGCTCCTTTTGAGGACTAAGGGTGAACTAAGAAGGGATTTTTTATAATTCATCCCCTAAGGGGGTAAAATGGGGTTTTAAATGTTATATGGAAAAACGACTTTAGTTAGACCAATTTTACGAAAACGTCTCAAGAGCATTGATAAATAATAAATGAGTAAATAACTGTTTTATGATTAACCTCTAAAAGGGGGAAACCGGGTGACTATGTGTTAAAATCTACACGGATATCGTTTTCATGGTTATTGGGGTAGCAGACTACGAAAATCTTGCGCGGACGCACGCGGGCGATGCCGCGGGTAAACGCTAGTTTTGTTCCAAAAATTTAGCGTGTACAGTCGAAGACAGATACAGTCTTTGTTTGGCAGATGGGTCAATTTTTTATGTCTTCGACAGTTTGTAGTTTGCGTATCTAAAATAAACCTCTTTCTTCGTTTAAAATGGTTTGGTATGATTTCAAATAAAATCATTATAAAAAGATTTTCAAAAATCTCACGAGTCAAACAAATAATATTTTAAAAAGTATATTTAGTAAAAGTATATTTTACTCTTCACATAACTTTAGTCACAAATGTAGAGAAATAGTATATACAATGAGCACGTATTATGTTGAACTACGTATAAATATTTCGCAAATAATTTGTCCGACCTTTGACTAATTTTAACTATTTTATCTACCTACATTTTTTATGGGTGTAAATGGAATCTGCTTGCTAGTATATATAATTAGGTGGTTTCAAGGTCTTTTATTGATAAATGTTATTTATTTCATACCTAGGCATAATTATTAACGGAGTTCAAGGGATTAATATATAATTTAACATTACTATAAAAAATACGGCTTACTATAAAATTTTCATTTCAGACAGTAAAAAGTATATTCGTAAAAGGTAAAGGTTAGTTGTAAGAGATTGCCTAGCAAATAAGTCTGTCTTTGCTCCATATAGTAATCTTGTTAATTTTAATTTCGTGTTTTAGTACATGTGGGCAATAAAGATATATTGCTTTGTATATTTACAGGTATGTGGCATCAGCAACAGAAGTTACACTTTCGAAAAAATACACAAACAGTCCCGTGTTTTTGGAGCGAATCTCAGGAAAAAGTTTAAAATCCAAGATGGCAATACAGTAGGCATTATGTTGTCTAATTTGCCAGAGTATCCGACAATATTTTTTGGTGTAGTACATTCAGGTGCAATCGTTACAACTTATAATCCCATTTGTACACCTCGTAAGTACTCATTACAGCATTTACAAGTAAGCAAGTCATAAACGTAATTTTTTTGACGATATGCAAAGATAAGGACAGCATTGTACAGAAAAGAATCCCATTATGGTACAATTTTGCCCAAAAAAAACTTTATTTAATCATATCAGAAATTAGTCAAACCCCAAATTACCCAATGGAAAGAAAAGGTAGTCATTATTTTCAAAACATTATAAAAACATCACGCTGCCAAAGTTGTGAGAAAAAACTAATTTCAAGCATAAAAAGCCGATAAACTACAAATTGACGATTAGCATATCGATAAACGATTATAAGTATAAATGCTACTAGTGTTGAACACCGTAAACATGTCATGACGCAAACTCAATAGAATTAATTCAATAAAATCATTCATTACATTTTCATACGAGAGTTCCTTTATTAGTAATGGTATGTATTGTATTAAAGTAACAATTATTATTTATTTATGGTACAAATTAATACTATATTCAATTAACTAACTAAAATTAATAATAAATTATAAACTGAAATAACTATGTATATATACTATATGTTACGGCTAATCTTAAAAAAACCGAAGTGCGGCTACACTCAAGATTAGCCGGCATCGTTTCGGCTCATCTTAAGTGTAGCCGACCCCTGTTGGTGCAAGATTACTTTTACCGTATATTACTATTTCTGACTGATATTTTTGATTAACCTTCCCAAATAGATAGGATCCAAGTAGTCTATAGACATTTATAAGACAAGGAGTGTCACTTGCGTGTTGCCAACCCTCAAAAAATGTTGTAGGCAAACAAGCATACAGCTGGCCAGATGGTAAGAGGTCAAAGTAGCCTAGACACCTGCAACATCTGTATATATTACCTAAATAATTAAGGCGTCGATTTGCATCATAATTGACTCGGTTATAAAGATTATTGAAATGACGTTACCCACATGTATAAAATAGGCAACCTAAATACGGTCCACTTAATGGAAAAAGGCTACGGTATCCTAAACTAAGACAAACAAAATGCCTACAATTTATGTAGTCGACTGTACCCCCAGAAAATGCGATATATTTGCCCAAAAAATAAATTGTTGCCTCTAAATTTTTAAACAATTACTTTTAAATTATTATTTTTTTTAAATTTTATTCCCAGACGACGTACAGCGACAAATAATCCTATCAGAAACCAAGTTGATCATAACACATCCTAATTTAGTACCAAATGTAAGAAAGGCTTTGGAACTATGTAAAAGAGATATACCAATAATATCTGTTGACCTAAATGAGGATTGTCCTGAAGGAACTATATCATTTATAGAACTAGTTGAAGATGTTCATGTTGATTTAGATATTCTAAGAGCAGTTAAGATAAATTCTGACGATGTTTGTATGCTGCCATATTCCAGTGGCACTACTGGATTGCCTAAAGGTGTGGAGTTGACTCATAGAAATATTATTGCTAACTGTGAACAACAAAATACTGAATGTAGAGTTCATTCTTTAACTACAGGTTGGTAATTTGTAGCTTTGTACTTATTTCTAGACATTGAAATTGCGAAATTCCATATTTATTTAATGACAAATAGACAGATTAGTAAGGACTTTCATTCTAATACCAGTGACGTTTCAGCAATTAAAGTTTCGTTCTCTAGAGCTTCATCTTTCATGATAAGAAAAATAAGTCCGCCTTTGCTCCATATTTTTTAAGTTTTTGTAAGTGTTTCTGTATGTGGGCACAAAAGATGTTTTGTATTGTTTATGTAATTAAATAATAAGTTATTACAAAAATTGTGAATTTGTTTATTAGTTTCTACTTATTTCTTTTCACACGTTTACGAATAATAAATTTACCTACTTATCATTTAAAAAAAATAAATATATATATTACCTATTTCGTATTTTCCAGAAACTCATCGAGACGCTCTACTTGCCATTCTACCAATGTTTCACGCTTATGGACTGTGTATTCTGATGCTGCACAAACTATCAGTCGGTCTGAAACTGGTGACATTACCAAAATTTCAGCCTGGCACGTTTTTAGATGCGTTGCTTGAACACAAAATTAATCTGTTGTATCTAGCTCCACCTTTAGGTAAGTAGTTTTAACAAATAGAATTTAGGGTTTTAGTGGCAGTACAGGCGCTAATTCTTCTGAAATCATTCAGCCTTAACGAAGATCACTACAATCAAATTTAGATGCTCGTGTCGTGAAGGTCTCTTTGTTTGTCTCTTTAGTGTGTTTCAACTCATGACCTAGGATTTTTCGCAAATATACTCAGTACTAGCTTTTTCCCGCAGCTCCGCCTGCGTCAAAAAAGTAGCCTATGTTGTACCGCGGGTCTTCAACTATATACGTACCAAATTTCATCAAAATCCGTTCAGCGGTTTGGCCGTGAAAGCGTAACAGACAGACTTTCGCATTTATAATATTAGTATGGAAGTATGGATTTTTACTGGTTTTCTTCTTCAAACTAAAACACAATAATAGAAATACAATTGTTTGTTTGTATCAACAATGCGCGTGTATGCAAGTCTGATTAAATATTATCTAAATGTGTCTGGCTTATGTGCTTTATTGAGGATAATTATTTATTATCAATGATTGCAAATAAGTCTGCTGCAACATTTTGTGAAAATATTCACATCTACTAAAAATTGTGCGGTCATCTTTACGAACCGTATGCTTGGCTGCCAACATAACGGTGCAAAACAAATATTTTGGAGCTAGGAATAAATTCTTGATTGATAAACTTTAAGTAAATAAAAATGGTTTTACATACTGTTTTAGCTCTATTTCTGGGATCTGATCCAGAGGCGACTGGTAAACATTTGGAACATCTCCATTCTGTTATATGTGGCGCAGCACCACTACCAACGGCTGATATTCAAAAACTCTTGGGTAAAATCAAGGTATTTCTTTTTAATATTAATTTGTTAAATTCAAACGTAACTGAAGTCACAGATTAGTCATAATCCTTTTAGCGCTTTCTTATGGCTGCCTAAGGTTGCTTACGACTATGTAGCCTGGGGTCCGTTTGTATGCGATGTTAGATTTTATTGTTTTCTCCATTATATTGAAAACTAGATTAGACATTATCTTTATAACCTCGGAAATGATATATTTCACTATCACTATGACAGAGTTTTAAAGTTTTTTGAGATTTGTGTTTACGCCTTTATTATCTCTTACAAACATAACCTAGGAAAAAACGTGTGTGACTTGTTCATAAGCAAATGGTGTCTGTGTTTATTTAAATCGAGCGATTGAAAATCTTAAGTTTTCCTTTTAGCCACTTTTTATGACATCTATGGAAATAATACCACCAACTGTAAAATGTGTGATAATAATACTTTTATATTTTTGCATGCTGTTGTGAAATAGCAAAATAGGCTGTACTTGTTTACTCTCATTAAGATCTCATGTTTACCCTATTTTATGCGAATATTTTTTTGAATAAAAGTACTTAGTGAGTGATTCGCAAACCACGTTACAATGTATCAATACAATATACTAACAAAGTGTAACCCTCATTCCACTACATACCTATCGACCACCAGTAGATCGAATCTTTTTTTCTTCTCTTCGATACACTGTACCGAATGCCGATATGACGATTTATAATAATGTTTATTTATTTATTTTTTGCAGCATGATATTCATTTTGGTCAAGGCTATGGTATGACTGAGACAGGACCATTGGTTTCTATTGCTCCCGTGGGTTGCAAAGACTATGAGACTGTTGGATATCCCTTACCAAACATTCAGCTGCGTGTCGTAGATGGAAATTTTAATAATCTCGGTCCTGGAGAGGTTAGTATACATAGATATATAAATATGTCGTGGCCAGGTTGTTGAATTGATAATTTCATGATGTGGTCGATCATATCATGAAATGAGACTATTTCATGATATGCCCAAAACAGAATGGACCAGATCATTGAACTTGAAACATTTCATGATTATTATCAACTCATGCACGACTACATCATGATCATGAGTGATCATATCGTATTTTTTTTACATTTTTAATCCGTAGAGGTAGGTAGTAGTAGGCGCTGATGTTGCTACTTTTATGAGCATTATCATGGCGGCGGCCTATCAGCCGTTAAAAATTGAAGAATATTTTTTGCTAAAGTAAAAGTTATCAGATAAAATGATTATCGTAAATTGCTTATTATACTAAACTTAAAACAAAACTTTCAGAATTTAAATGTAATGTTTTGAGCATAAAAACACGAATTATTTTTGAAATGACTCTAGCCTAACGTGGACGACCATATATCATTAAACGCTGACGTTTTAATGATATGACGTTTCTGTTTTGGCCATATCATGAAATGGTCGCATTTCATGATGTGGTCGACCATATCATGAAATTATTAATTCTACGATTTGGCTACGACAGATATACTCTATAATGGACCGTTCACAAAAATTATGTAATGTCATAAAAATACGATAAGTTGATTTATAAATAATGAGTAACAGAATGATGAACACATTTGGATTAGATCACACTTGTTATTATTCACAAATGCCAGTAAAAAGTTAATGTGCCGGATACATCGCTTCAGTACAATTGCTTACATTGATTACTTTATACAATTCCTATTTAGGCAAGCTAATAAAAAGTGCTAATAACAAAGATACTATTGTTTACACCCACACAGTTTTAGGTGCTTCTAACAATCGGAAATCCCATAGAAGTATGTAGTCTGTTATGTTGTCTATATTTTATTAGTTAGCGGATTGATAATAAATTAAACCTAAACAGTTAAATGACATATAGTTAAGTATTTTTATAAGAAAACAATAGAATACCTGTCTCATCTTGACATATATTTATGGGCAAGATCAAAATTTATGATCTAATGTCATGTTAAAAATATGATATCATAGTAAAGGAATGCTATTGTTTGAGTTTTCCATTTTGGTTTCAGGTGGGTGAACTGCTAATAAAAGGTCCAAATATAATGAAAGGATACAAAAATAATAAAGAGGACAATAAAGAAGCATTTATAGAAGATGGTTGGTACAGGAGTGGAGATCTAGCAAAGATAGAAAAAAGTGGTCTAATATACATATCTGATAGATTGAAAGAGCTCATAAAGGTTAACCTCAAAAATATAACCTACTTGTAGTTTTATTTTCATATATTTCAAAATCTTTAACTAGCCAATATCACTGACAGAAGGTATAGCCCCGTCTCTTGCTCTATGGAATCACCGGACTATAGAAAGTTTTGGTCAAAATTAATACAGTGCAGTCAGTAATATTTTGCCTGGACAATGTGAAGAAGAAGTCGCTAAGTATATTTAAACTATATTAACCAAGTAAATAAGAACGAGAGCAGCAAATATTTCAACACTCTCGCAGTTACAGAACGAAATTCAGTAGCGGACGCTGTTTACTTTAAACTAATTCAAGTGAAAACATGGTATTTCCCTATTAGAGCTATTGATCCAATAATTTGTATGCTGGCCTCAATTTTGTGACTGCTTGCTTTTATTAGATATGTGGAAAAAATCGGAACAAGACTTGATATTTCTGTTTAAAATTGTATTATCTCGAACTCAACAAAAATATAAGTACCCAACTGCGTACATAAATATGTTTGATTAAAAGTTATCACTTTTGTTTAAAGGTTAACGCATATCAAGTTCCACCAGCTGAACTAGAAAGCGTCATCAAGGACCATCCTGCAGTACTTGATGCAGCCGTTGTTGGTATACCAGATGCTAATACGGGAGAAAGACCTAAAGCCTTCGTAATATTAAACAATGGAGCTACAGCTACAGATGAAGATATAATGAATTTTGTCAATCAAAGAGTAGCGCCATACAAGAAGATTAAAGAAGTGGATTTTGTAGACAACATACCTAAAAACCCGTCGGGAAAGATATTGAGGAGAGTGTTAAAAGAACAGTTTTGCAAGAAATAATTATTAAATCCAAATTTGTTTTAATTTACAAAACTTTGGTCTCTGTATGGCGCATAATATTTTTACGCATTATGTAAGAAATTTTTTCCAAAATTCAATATTTTTTTAATTTGTTTTGTATGTAAACCCCACAAAAAATAATCACAAAAGAAGAGAAGAAATGAAATAGAGTAAATAATGAAATTGATAAGTAGTTATATGTATTCTTAAAGATCCGGGACCCAGGCTTTACTCTAATTAATCAAACAAAATTTAAAATCAGGAAAATACAAATCCTTAATCAATGTCTATTGTCATTTGTTAGATCCAATATATATTATTGTATCACATAATATTGTTTCTCATTTGAATAATGAATTGGTTCACAGGCGCCATCCTGATGACGTCTTGGCGGCTTCAACGAAATGAGACTAGACGATTTATTGTAAAAAATATCAGTATTCCGAATTCTTGATCAAAATAAGGCAGACATTAGCATTTGAATACAGCATTCATGAATATTTAAAATTGTTACGTTTGAACTTTGAAAATATTTTGTCCGCGGACAATGGGATCGTTTGGTCTATTTTGATATTGTGTTTGATTTCTTTGAAATTTTAAGATTTAACGTCTTTGTGTTTGGTAAAACTTGAATTGAAGAATGCCTTATAATCTTAAGTTAAATGTTATTTAAAAAACAACCATATATTACCTACTGATAATTTAAATAATTTAGAAATACCTTTTCGGTGTCAATTTTAGGTGTCAATGATCAAGTAAATTTTCGTCCGATACAGTATACAAATAGCCTAGCGAGCGGGAAACATCAGAAGAAATTTCAGCCTTTGTTTGGATACGGATAATTAATTGTATCCTTTTTAATAGTATAGACTTATATTCCTATCTTGATTAGACTTTTTTATTACTTACGTAAAATGCATTTGCACTTGAACTAGAGCAATGTCATACAGAAATCGTCTAGCTAGACATATCGGGTAACGTCGAGTACATCAGGAGATAGGCTATTGTTTCAATACGCTACATTCAAAGTATTGTCTTCTCTAATATAGAAATTCGTCACAAAATTGTTGCATTGTAGGTTTGTGTCATGTTTTGTATAAGATAAAAATGATTTTGTTTATGAGTGCTCAGCGTTTCCAGGTATGGCGGTTGAATATCTATGTAGCATATATTCTGAAATTTGTGACACTATTAAAAAATAGACGTCAGGCAGGTGGCAGGTTCCAAACAAAACCAAATCTTAAATCATAAGCGTCTCTTAGTGGGGTCTAACAAATTTTATAAATTTGTTTAGTCATTTTAGTAACGTTTTTTTAGAACCAATCCTAAGAGAAAACAATATGGTATTTACCTTACTTCTCCCTATCCTAGACTATGCCGACTCATGTTATCTCGATCTCTCTGAAGAGCATTGCAATAAACTTGAGCGCCTTCAAAACTTCTGCATTAGATTCATATTTGGATTACGCAAGTATGATCATGTTTCTTCTTTCCGCGTGGAACTCAAGTGGCTCCCGATCAGACTTCGTCGTAATTATCATATTCTGTCGCTCATGTTCACTATACTCTATATTCCTTCGTCACCTCATTATCTAAAAGAGCGCTTCACCTTTCTCCATCAAGATGTCCAGCGACCTGCTCGTAGTATCAACGCCCTGCGCCTTAAAACTCCAACTCATACTTCTGCTGCATACTCTAAATCTTTCACTGTACAAGCAGCACGTCTCTGGAATGCTTTACCGGAAGATATTCGCACTGCTCAGACATAACCAGTTTCAACAGTCGGTTGAAAGAACCTCTCACTTTGACTTGATACTGCTGTTATTTTCGCTTAGATATTCATACAGTACGTATGAATGTTACATTATGTAAGTTATTTATGTATGTTTATTTTATATGCAATATTTGTGTATGTTTATAATTTTTAACTATATCTGTTGCTGTACCCACCCTAACTTAACTGTTACTCTTAAACCTCGTAAGGGTTGACTGGAAGAGATTGCCTAGCAATAAGTCCGCCTTTGCTCATATTATGTTGGAGTCTTTGTAAATGTTAAATTATTTGTTACTGTATGTGGGTAATAAAGATATTTTGTATTATATTGTATTGTACTGGAATAATCCTTAGATATTCTTATCATTTTAATTGACATCGTGTGTATGTGACTTACATCTAATTAAGTTAATAAATGTTTCCTTCATTACATATAGATCATTCTTTAGTCATTATATCATTATTCCACCAGCTTTCTTACTGCATTGGCTCAGCGACCTGAAACGGATCTTGGCCTTCGACACAAGACTTCTCCACTCTTCCTTATTCTACGCGATACAGCTTTAGCTGACGTTAATATTACTTACCTTATGGTATAATTTGCCTTAAATTTTTAAGCATTGTACAAGAATCAATCACATTTTTCTTCTTCATCTGTCATTTAATCACACGAAAACTAAAACTTACCATGACCAGAACGCAAATACTGACAGGGCACGGTGGCTTCTCTGAGTACTTGCATCGCTTCAAGTGTAAGGAGAATCCGTCGTGCCCATGTGATCCAGCTGAAAATGAAACGGTAGAACACATACTAACAACATGCCCTATATATGCTATAGAGAGATACAATGCGGAAAATATGCTAGATTCAAAAATTAAAAGTTTTACAAGTTGCTATCAGGTAAGAAAAGAGCAATTTTTATAGATTACTGCCAGAAAATTGCGAAAATCGTAATAAAACGAAATAAAACAAAAATGCACAAATGGAAATAATAATAATATCATAATTATATACAATAATATGTAAATAAATATAAATAATATAAAATAAATAATCATACAATTTAAAAATCCATACTAATATTATAAATGCGAAAGTCTGTCTGTCTGTCTGTTACGCTTTCACGGCCAAACCGCTGAACGGATTTTGATGACATTTGAATATAGTGACCTGGGGTCAAACATAGGCTACTTTTTGACGCAGGCGGAGCTGCGGGAAACAGCTAGTATACAATAAATAATTTTAATATAATGCAAACAAACGTGACGACTAGGGGACCCATTTACTGAGTGGCACTAACAGTCAGTAATCATGATTATGGCAAGTGTCCGATTTCTATTGCAATAGCCAATTTAAACATATCCAAATATCATAACCATAACTCATTTTATTCTTTTCACTCATTAGCAATAGTTCCTCCTCCTGCCTAGACCTGTTCATGGAAATGACTTCTGTTGATATAGCCTAGGACGGGTTTGGGCAGGAGCACCACATGACATCAACTTCTCCAAAGGGCCTCTACGCGTTGGATCCATATCCCCGCGCAAGCCTCTCAAAGGACCGGGTTTAACCCGTGAATTCCAAAAGGAGATACTAATTACTTTTTGAAACAAGATGAAAATTTACGGTACCTATTAACTTTAAAATGTTTTTTTCATATCTTGTATTCTTCTTAAACTAATGTAAATAATAATACACTTACTTATCTACTGAAGACACTTACCAGTCAAGTCGCGCAAGCCTCTCAAAGGACCGGGGCAACCCGTGAATCCCAAGCGGAGATACAATGCAAAAATATACGATTTAACATGCAAAATAAATAATAGGTAATAATAACAATTTAAAATATACTAAACATATTAACAAAATTACAAGGCAGAAAACATATACAATTAGTTAATTAAAGTCTCAGCCACTGGCCGAGGAACTGGAATGGGTTCTAAAAAAGACGAACCCAGAGTAAAAACAAAAACCGAGTGATAGAACCATCAAACTTACTAAGACTCATTTCGAAATCAAAACAATACTATAAAATAAGTTTTAGGAATGCTTTACGTAGGTACATAACTCGTGTTTGGTCACACCAACGGGTCAGACCGGTCTTTTGATAATATAAATGCTCGATGTGACTTTTTACTTGCGTCAGTAGTCTAAGCGGATCTAATAACTTGGGGACGTTGATTTGTTATGTGCCATAGAGTATTAAGAAAATGTCATCGACGTAGCCCAGAGAATTAGTTCTTTGAAGTGTTAGCCGATTTGGCAGAAAGGTTCTCGAATGGCGACTACGAACCGGCAAGCGCAGCGTTGGACATCCACAGATGGTCAGAAACAAGGTCGCAGGCAAACGACTACCGGTCATTTAGATAAACAAATGGGATATTTTTAAAGGGTACAAGTACGGCTAGTGTTAGGTGCATAGCCACCTAATTCGAGGGCTACATTTCCGCATTTTTTACTTGTAACTTGTTATCAGAGGCCGAAAAGTAGTCCCGAAAAACTCTGAAACAAGAGGTGCAGGGTCGATTCGCCATGTAGCCCACGCGATATGATTAACTTATAGCGTAAAATCTTTCCTTTGTCTATTTGCTTTAAGTCATTTGGAGAAAGTGACAATCTTACCTATTAAAATCTTACCTATTTTCTAATAAAAAATATCTAAGTATTTAAACTATTAATATAATTAGATAAGAACTTTCACCTGAAGGCTCTAGCCCTTGAATAAATTTAAATCAATCACTGATCCTCATTTTGGTTTATGGCAATTTTTCTTTCTGTCCTGAAAAAAAATTGTGAAAATGTTACAATATTTTTAGTTTTGGCATCAATGTCATCTACATCAATTCTATATTACCCACTCTATAAATATAATATCTATGGTCAGAGTATTAAAAAGTTGAAGACCTAACTGGACAGACCTCATTCTATTAAGAAATGATCCCGTCTTCTCCTAATTTGTTATGTATTTCTATTAGTCGCCGGTGGCATCGCGGCGAAATTCGCCGTGGCGGATAGCCCTCGCACAACCATCTAGTAATCTCATATAAAACTACAAAGGCACAGCAAGTGGAAATCTGCAAAGTCTGCCTAGCCCATACGGGAAACAGGCGTGATTGACTTTAAATTTAAAACTCGAAAAAGATTGAAACTGACTCCAATAAAAACAAATCGAAAATAATAGTAAAAATCTTTTTCAACTTGTTGTAGTAATTAAGGTACATTTATTTCAAAACTATCAGAAACATATTAGCTTAAACCTATGTTGGATAATGATAAATTACTACCTGTCAAGTTTTTTGTAAACGATTCTATAAAATATTATTTAAATACAAGGTTTTACACTAACGTAATATATTATTTGCAGCAATAAAATTTGGTGTGGGCAGATTTATATTTTTATGTTATACTAACAGCCCGACCCAACTTTTTTCGGCCTTCCTCGATACATAGGCTATCTAACGCTGAAAGAATTTTTCAAATCTGACTAAAAGTTCTCTTCAGATTTATAATATTAGAATAGAATAGATTTAAAAGGGTAGAATGCTATTGGATGGCATTGTATAATTTGAGTGTTATTGTAAGCAATATTGAGTAAAATTATTGCCTCTGTAGTCCAGTGATTGAGGAGTTTGCCTTAAACCTTGAGGTCGTGGGTTCAATTCCAACGGGTAGAATATTTTGTTTAATTGTTTCCAGTTTGGTTAGGACATTGAAGGTTGAATCACCTGATTCCTAATAATGATTCCATGCTTTGGAAGGCACGTAAAGCTGTTGGTCCCGGCTGTCCTTAGTTGATCATCAAAGGAATCCAGTCAGAGGCCGAAAGGCGGATCCGAAAAACTGACACATTATACTATGAATAGTAAGGTTCTTCTAAAGATATATTTTATAAACATTCCGTATATTTTTCAAAACAAAATTTATTCAGCAATTTGCTCCCACGTGCTTTTGTCAACAACTTGAGGATTCTATAAAAGACGTTGAAACTCCTATAATTGGCGGCGTATTTAGAAATGTTATATGATGGTTGACAATATTATTAGAATATTATTAGTTCTAAGCATTTCCAACAATGTGCATTTCCTAAGAAGGACTGTACTACTGCCACAGCATACATAGTTCTGACGTACAGAAGAATCACTCGTCAAAGTAATTCAAATAAATATTCAATTCAGTTCTCTCAAAAACTATATTACCCAAGAATCCCTTAGAATTTTACACTTTCATAATTTTCCTCAAATGAACTGCAGACCAATGAACATTTGACCAACTGATCGTTTGAGCGCGGAACATTTCTTCATAACAATTTTTACACTTTTATTATTTTCATAGAAAGCACTACTTATTCATGAACGTTTGCCAACAGATTGTTTGAGTTCCCTGAAGTTCGCCGAATGATTACTACTTCTTAAATTATTGATCATAGATTAATAATTGGTCTCCGCTGCGCTACGACTAGATACCGTCGGCATACTACATAAATTCGCAACTAAAACCATGCCGAAATCGGCATGGTTGCGGCATACCCGCGTCAGTCATGCACTACAACGTAGACACGTAGGTTCGTATATGGAAAGCTATTTAGCACTTGTGTTCATCATTACAATCTGAAGTTTAACACCACTTGTGTGCGTATATTTTCTATCTACCTACTCATTTTTATATTTCTTATTTTCTACGCCAACCCTGCTCCAGCTAACATGATCGGCCATTATGTAAAAATCGAATAAAATTTAGAGATATTAATTTTGTTTACTTATGGTGTACTTGTACCTATATTGTCCCACTGCTGGGCAAAGGTCTCCCCCAAGTCCTTCCAAATCTCTCTCAATCTTTTCCCTGGCGCAAATTGTATTAAACGGATTCCTCGATCGTTACGTTTTCCTAAACCGTACTTTCCAATGATATCCAATTGGTCAGTCTCCTCTCTTCTTCCAAGCTTGGAATTGAAGTCGCCAATGACATAAAAAAAAATGGTGTACTTGTAGGTACTTACAAAAATATTTGTTTGGTTTGTATATATATATTTTTTTACTATTTAATTACTTTATGTGTTGTTATATTTTCTTGTAATGATAGTTGTAAGGTGAATAATTATATAACAAAGGTTCCGACTTTAGCTAAAAGACTCAATAGCTAACATTAGACTCGTTAAAAAAATATTAAGACAAATATTTTACCTACCTGTGAAAAGAGAACATGGGAATTTTAAAACCTTTACAAGGAGCTCATAATCCCATACCTGGATTAAATCGTGCTAAAATTGAGTATTACCGCCCATGTTGGAAAAACACAGATTTCAAACGCTAATGCAAATGTTGTGCTAATAAATGTTTATTTGATTATTGCAAAACTGCATTAATTATAACTGTTTTGTTTTAGTTGACGTTTCTAAATACAAATAATTTGATTCGAACAGCGATTAATTATTTACTTTTATTATTTGCATAATATAGTATAAATATTAGCTGTTATCTTTGACTCTGCTTTGAAATATTGGTATATAATTATTTAAACTTTATTGTACAAAATATACAATCGTATACAATAGGCGGACTTAACGTTATAAGTATCTGCTAGCTCTATCTAACAGCCAACCTTTGAGGGCTTATAATGCCTAATGGGCTTATATTGGCTAATTTATTTAAGATAAGCAAAGATCCTAAATGTTTTAGATGTCTTGTGTTTTTTTTTGTTGTATTGTTTGTCTTGTTGTGTTTGGGTTTAAACTACCTATATATTTTTTACTATTGGCCCATTATTTTGCTAAATATGACTTTGGATTTTCCTTGCTTTGTCTATTGCGGGATAGACAAAAGGAGCTTCTTCTCCACTTGCTCTTCGGAAGTGGTGGTAAACTTAACATAAGTAAATTGACGTCAATAAGTGATATTTATATCCTATATTGTAAATAAACGATTTCATTGCATTTCAGATTATTATGTGATGTTAAAAAGGACTGGCTGATTTTAATATTTATTTTATTCTGTAGTGAAATGTATGACTGTTAAAATAAAACACTAGGATGTATACTAATCTTTTCTATTCTTTTGCTATATTTTTTTAAGGTCATGAAAGATTTTTAAATTTTTACAGATAAATAAAATATTTAAATTTAAAAAAAATATATCACTTGTTGGTTTGAGGTCAACATCCTCTTTGAGACTAGCCTTCGTAAAAATTTAAATTTTAGGAATTAAAATGTAAAGTACGTGAAATATATATTGATAATAAATTCCTAACCATAAATTTAATGTTTACTATATTGTAATATGGGCGATAAAAATAATTTTGTACTATAAATAAAAATGTTGTTGCATTGTAAATAAAAATAAGTAACATTTGTACTGAAGCGGAAAACACTTTGTAGCAAATGTTTTGCTCAAATTTCATACAATAGGCCTATTTAAAAAAATATCGTATCATCGTATAAATATACTATTCAAGGTCATCGGCCGCATATTCTGTACGAAGTATTCCGTTCAAAATACTTTAAAATAAAATTTGTACAATCAGACTTTGACCCAAAAATATGACACATCTGTTGATCATGACATTATCATTTTAAAACGTTTAAAACTTTTAAAATAACTGAGACAAGCGATTGCAGGCTGGCATTAGATTAGATGTTAACCTGAAAAAAAAAGAAAATAATGTACTATTCATTTTTGTAAACTTGTGAAATAAGTATTTTTTACCCTCATCTTACATACTTTTTGAGACACTAAAATCAATACATTTACATTAAAACATTTGCATTTAACACATTTCTCAGAAGTTAAAAACCCCAATTAATTTGACTCTAGATTCCACAATAAAGATAGAATAACTTACCTTTATTAACAAAATATTTGTAAATTCCAGTGACATCTATTCATCAAAATTAAGAGACAAGGATAGTAGGTAAAGCAGAACAGGATATAAGTGGAATCAGGCACAAACCCACATCGATCTTGATTTATTATCTAAAAGAACTACAATTTAGCAGAGACATTGTCATTTTTCTCGACTGTTGGAATGCGCTGTCACGGATCTAGTAGTGACGCCAAAATAAAAAAAAAACTTTGTTTACATGATAGATGAATCAGTAGTAATTTCCAAGCTAGGCGTCCTTCGTGAGGTCGCTTACAAACGGTTATTTGTGATGTTACATTTTTAATTTCAAATTGTAAATTATAGTGGGTTCAGCCAGTGCGTTGACACTTTTTTTATAATCGCAAAATTATTTCCTATCAATCAATCAATAAATATTTTTTTTGTAAAACATAGGTAAATACATACAGCCTACCTATACCTAGCAATATAAATGCAAATGTTTACTATGTGTCTGTTACCTCTTCACAAAGAGAACTACTGAACCGATTTAGATAAAATTTTGTAGTATGAAAGGTTTGGTAGAGTTCAATTAAACGACATATTTCACTAACAAAATAATTCTTATTTTTTTTAATTGAAATTTTACTAATAAAAATTAAATTAAAGTAACTTTAAATTAATTAAACTTACTTTAAACTAATTTAAAGTTACTGTAATACTATTTCTGGAAAGTGTCGAGTGTGTAACTTAATATTTCTGTTATTATTTTGCTTCTCTAAAAACCTTATTCAAATAATAAAATTAGGAAAATCGTTTTAAAACATAAACTTATTACTATGTACTTCGTAAATAGGTACTTATTGTTTTGATAGTAACATAGGTTAAGCGTAAAGGTTAAATTTGACGCTAGTGAAGATATGCAGTAAATAACTACGTGTCTTAATTTGATCTTTTTATCTTACAGTTATTAAAATAGCAACTGCTTCGGTTAACTAATAAGTTTAGCTTCTGAATTTTTTTGGTGAAATTTTATAAGTTAGATTTTCGTCTTCTTTCGATTTATTGGATTCACTATGGATCCAATAGACGGGAAATGCTAAAGAGAAATATATAGGATATGTGTATGTTAGAATGAGATAGAGAGCGAGACCATTTCATGCACACAATAATGTCCCATAGCGGCCTTACGGATTTTTTGTCAAAAACAAATATTTAAATTATAAACAAAGTATCTAGTCGTAAGTGTTAAAAAAGTGTTCAATAGAAGCGCCTCTGAGATAAGTCGAATTCGAGATTTCTCGAAAAAACATGGCGGCTAATTACAGGGGACAATTCTCAGGCCTTTAGAGATAATGTCTAATTTAAAATATCGCGAAAAAACATGGCGGATTTGTACGGAAAACCCCGTGTTCGTATTCTTTCAGATTGTGGCTAAAAATGCTTGGCAGAGAAGAATGGTTTTCCAAAATATATTCAACTATATGTAGTGTCAATAATTGCACTTCTGTACAGTTTTCAGTAGACCTTTCAAAAACAGCGCGACAATCGGCCACTGGTCTCAAAATTAGAATTAATTGTTGAAAGTTAATTAATGTCAACCTATTCGATTCGAAGTCGAGCCGAGGTGTTCGTTAAAAATAAAAATACTAATTCTAACTTATCCCAAAGTACTGTACTGCATACTGTATTTGGCAATGTTCTCACGTTGAGAAAATCGATCATAGTGTTGTCGTCATTGCTCTGCTCAGCTCTATTTGACACGGCACACATGTGTGGCACTCACACACCTACTGTTATCAAATTGGTCTCGTTTCTTTTACTGATCAGCCAATCTATTGACGTAGACAAAAAAAAATCTAAAACTATGAGTAAGAGAGATAACCTCACTTTAATACTCTACAAACTTTCCCACATCACCTGTTGGTTGACTAGTACAAAAATCCCACGGCTTTAAGTCCGCCATTTACATGTTTTGTAATGAAGTTTAATAAATAAATAAGCAACACACTTAAGTATGACAATTCGAAGTGATCAAATAATAATGTGAAATCAAATTCTTATTATTATTTTAATTGTATTTTCAGACACAATGTATATTGTTTTTATGATTATATGAACTATGAATCACTTAAATAATTTGTGTATTTTCTGTCTTCTTCTACTGAAATTATCTCTCTTTGAATACGAAACTTTATAAGGAATTCTATTTGTCTCTTTCATATTTAATTTATTTAGCGCTTTAGAGTCTAGTGTACGCTTTAATTTTTTTTTAAATCATTTATTCAGTAAATATCAAATGTACACATACAACAGTACATATGATCATGGTCCTAGATGTGGAGATATTGATGATACCGTCTTACCTGTATATTCAACTACATAAGTACATTTATCCTTATCGGGGGCGACGTCTGTCACTTTTTATTTACGACCACATAAAATTCCTAATTAATTATTCGCAAAATCAATCCATTAGTGAGTCAACCGGATTTACAAAGTAAACATTTATAAGCGTTGCAAGTAAATAAAACATCTTAATTACTTAAGTAATTAATTAATCCAGATTAAATGTTTTATTAATGACATAATATTCTGAAATATAATGAGCCTTCGATCACTAAAAGACAAACAAGTGCCTAATTTCGTCGTAATAACAAGTTCGTTGTTGTTTACTTTGAAGTTTAGATATAATATTTATATAAGAAATTATTACATACTTAGTAAAATCTAATTTCGGTAAACATAAAGACTAGAATGTACGTTAGTATTGATGACTGAAAAAGTTACTATGTGCAATTCTAATGCATCAATGGAATTAAATATTATCATGAGGAACTACATTTCAGCCACAAAATTGAAATACATGAAGAAGAAGTAGACAAGATAAAATGACACTAGTTATATGAACTCCAAATCACTGCAAAGGATTAATTTTGTGATAATTATACTGAGATAGAGAGAACAACCGAATTCCTTCGAAATTAAAAAAATAACAATCTCACAACATCACTGGCATTTAAGAAAAAAATAGACCATTTTTTCTAACACACAAACATCTCCAAAACTGGAGTCAACAACCGAAAAAAAAAATCGCAATCGTCGTTCGTGTGTCATCGGCCTGCTAGTGATAAAAACATCGGCTTCGCGTGATACTGGCCAGTCGCACATCGTAGTCGCGAGAGATAAGATATCGTAACTTTTCGTAACCTTGACTTTGGTCACATTATTGAACATGTTGAGAACCGCTGTTTTCCTTGCCATGCTCGGCTTGACCTGCGCAGCTGTCGCTAGAGGATTTCTCCCTGTGAAACCTAGAGAATTAGGTAAGTCTTTCTTAATAATTTCATTTTTAGTATCGTTAAATCTGTGTTAACACGACAAAAAGTAACTTATGCAGGTCTGTTGTTTGTACTGAACTAAGTCCCAATGAGTGAGTACAGTTGCTTGTATTACATACCTATAGGATATGTGTCCTTTTATATTCAATACTTTATTTCGGAAAATAAAGTATTGAGGTGGAATTTCTTAGTGACTTTTGAATCAGCATCTTGATTTGAAACTTGTTTGTGTATTCGAAAAATGTAGCGCGCCAAAAATATTTATACTAGTCCTAGTATATTAATTCCACCTTTATTTTGTGCAGTAAATTTAAAAAAAATAAGTAGTTATGGCTCGCTCTTATAATATAAATCAGACGCACATAAATCGTACATACATACTTTAATTTAATTGTATAGATACTAATAACTGTGTCAATTCGAAATAACAAAGTCAAGGTTGATAACATAGGGCATGTGTCGCTTAAAAGCGAAGCGACTGAGTAAATTTAATCAATAGGACTAAAGAGATTGAAGTGGCTGATCATTAAAGTAAATACAAATAATTTAAAATTATTAAAAATGTTCAAATTAGTAGTTTTTTGTGCTTTGGTGAGCTACGCATTTGCTGCTACTTTCTATTCTCATCTTCCGGCAAAACCTGCGCATCTCGGTAAGATAAATCAAATATAAAATTTATTTAAAAAAATAAATGAAATTTATAGTGATTGATTGATTGAAAAACAAAAACACCAAAATGGTAATAATCCTACAATGAAATACATACAGGAAAATACAGTAGGCAATTTAATTTAATATTCATTTTATGGTTTACATTTGTTTAAATATTTTAATGGATTTTTTAAATGTTTTCTTTATCATATAAAAATAGTTATTGACTGCACTTCATTTAATTTACACAAAAAGGGAGAGAATATATTTATATTTGCATTTAATGAATACACTTTCCTAACTCTATTGCCCGATGATTTACATAATTTTTTTTTTTTAAATCAACGGAATTTTTAAATTTTTAAACCATATATTACGAGTATAAAGTAAATGTAATTTGCATTAATTAGGGTAACGTTAATATTTTATTTCCTTGATGTGTCAAATTGTCGGAAGTATCAAAATAAACTGAATTTCAATAGCTTAGTGCAAACTATACTAACATATTTTAATTGTATCTATCTTTATTTATTTTTTTGCCGGTTATAAACATGTCAGTTTCCTTGACTTATGATTGATAAAAGATTCTGAACAAGGTTGGACATAGATGTAGTAAACATCTTTCAAACAAAATTAATTGAATTGACCTTATGTATTTGTTATGATTTTAATACAAATATAATAAACTAGCAACCCCTATTTCACCCCTATAGGGATGTAATTTTCAAAATCTAATAAATGCATTATTATTTTCTTATAACTACTAAAATAAATAAAAAAAATATGTGTCTTCACTTTAAAAATGACGAAGATTCATACAAACTGGCAACCCCTATTTCACCCCCCTTAGGGATAAATTTCCAAAAACGCTTTCTTAGCCAAATTTCATCTTCATTGGCTTAGTAGTTTTCGAGATTTCGTGATGGGTGAGCGAGTGATTTTCGCTTTTCTATCAATAGATAGATAACCATCGTACGTTTTGATTTGAGTAATTTATTTCCATCGAATAAATAGCTCATCTGTTGAAGAAATTTATTAAATTTTGATATTTAAAATAGTTTATTGCAAGATTCCTTAAACGAAAAGGTGTTACAGTAAATACATTATGTTCTTATTTTATTACAACTTGCTGCAAATATCACAACTGTGAAACCATTGATAATTTATCTGATAATTTAACCATAAATTATGTTAAAAACATTTTAACATTAACGTTTTTAAATGTTATCCTTTGAAAAGCTTACTTTCTCTTGAAACTGAATTTATTTACCTGTGCTCGATTTTTGGGTATTTACGTGTAACCTACTTTTTACCCGACTGCGACAGAAGAAGGGGTTATGTTTTTCGAGAGTATGTATGTATAATAAATTGTTTGGCACGCTCTACAGCTTGAATGGCTCGATGGATTTTAGCTTGTGTCGTTAGATTCGTATTTACTGTGAGAGTGACACTAGGTAAATTAAAAAAAAAAAGAAAGTTGCGGATTTTTTGGGATTTTTTAAATCGCAGAAACACAGTCGGGTTTTTTAGTTTTTTAAATTAACGTTATTTTGTTCTTAATGGATTTCCTCATAAAAGTAATGTAATGTTGATATTATTTTTTTAAACCTACTTGAGTATTTACTATTTATAAATTTTTTTTCATCATTATGATGATTATATAATGAGTAACGATTAATGAGATTGTATCCTTGACAATTTTAATATTCATTATATCTATGCTTTTTTTTAAAATTTCTTCGAAAATCGAGTTGGTGTCGACAAACAAGCTTGGTTACTAAATGGTTAGGCACATCGCTAGGACATTGTCGCCAAAGAGGATTCCTATGTCTTGGCTGAAAGTACTAACAGCCAGCCATCGATGTTCATTTGTCGTTCTTGGGTATTGTAGGTATATATTGCTATACTAGCTGTTTTCCGTAGCTCCGGGTCTTCAACTATATTCATATCAAATTTCATCAAAATTCGTTCAGCGGTTTGGCCGTGAAAGCGTAACAGCGGACAGATAGACTTTCGCATTTATAATATTAGTATGGATATGAAAGTATGGATTCACAATATTTTATGACCAAATAAAAGTGTAATTTGAGAGATATTCCCACATGTTTCAAAATATTTCATCAATAAAATTTTTAAATTAATAATCGTTAGAATTAAATTGGCCTTATATATATTTTTTAATTTCTAGCCAGCATTTTTTTGTCGTTCTTGGGTATTGTAGGTATATATTGCTATACTAGCTGTTTTCCGTAGCTCCGGGTCTTCAACTATATTCATATCAAATTTCATCAAAATTCGTTCAGCGGTTTGGCCGTGAAAGCGTAACAGCGGACAGATAGACTTTCGCATTTATAATATTAGTATGGATATGAAAGTATGGATTCACAATATTTTATGACCAAATAAAAGTGTAATTTGAGAGATATTCCCACATGTTTCAAAATATTTCATCAATAAAATTTTTAAATTAATAATCGTTAGAATTAAATTGGCCTTATATATATTTTTTAATTTCTAGCCAGCATTTTTAAAACTTCTCAAGATTGCCATTAAAAAATTTGAATTTTTAATAGGAATGCCGTTAACCCTAAAGCAAAATATTCACATGCCTCGAACAGGTTTACTTCCTTGAGCATCTGACGCAAATGAATAAAATTTGAATATCAATTATTAATAATGACCCAATATAAAATACACTAGACAAAAAATGCACTGTTTTATTATGTAGTAACGCGAACTCTGACGCACATCCTAATGGTATAAAAATGTTAATATTAATAAATATCAAAGTTTATAAAATCTTAAATGCAAAGGATAGTTTAATTTAACACTTTTAATGTTCTTATTTATATATTAAATATTCTTAGGATTCTTGACTATGACCAATAACAATGGTTGTTTCAAAAGCCACAAATTTAAAACATTTTTTTTTTAATTTTGAATCAATTTGTTGTAGAACATTTAACTCTACCTACAACAAATTGATTTTAAATTTTGAAACGCATGTTAGCAAAATACAAATCAAATTCTTTCTTTAATTTTCAAGGAAAAATTATAAAGTTTGGTATTTTTTTTTTAATATTATTAGGTTTGCATGAAATGCATTAGCATAATGACATAAGGAAAATGTTAAAATATTCCTTTTTATATATATTTCTGAATGTTCATGCGTAGTAATCGTATGTTCATGGCCGGTACTCCTGGCGCCCGAGATTTTGGGGCCAAGGCTCTCATTTGTGTAAACATTACTCAGGCTTATTTACTGCGATTATTTCATATTAATTTTCAAGGTTTCGTTGTAAAATAACACTGGCTGAAAACTGCCGGTGTTTTTTTTTTTTAATTATTTTTAATATTTCGATCTCTTGGCTGACGATGTCGTAAATTGAATATGGAACGACTATCCGAGTCGTAAATGAACACAGATTCAATAAAAATAACTTATGAAAAATAGAGACCTTATAAAAATAGACATCGCAATTTAATTTGTTAACAATATAATTTTATTTGTAAATTTTTAAAAACTCTCAACGTTCATAGTAAAAACTAAGTAAGATCTAACAAAGTACTGTTTGGCTCAATTTTGATGTTGACATGAACAACATGTTGCCACCTAAAGACGACCAGTAGCGACGCCAATGCAGGGATTTTATTTTTCTGGTCGGGTTATAATTACTTACAGAGAAAAGTAAATGGTCGGATACACGGTAGCTATAGCTAGATGCATTACCACATAACTGACATAGGAGAGATTGTTACATAATAACTGTTACCAAACTCAGCTAACTTTGAACTTTAGGCTAAACAATTAAGGTTTATTTTTCTTCTTTCCAGCACATAAAGAAGGATGCTACATCCAGGAGATAGGAGATGTGGTGCCGTTCGGTACTGTTCTGACTGGCCCTCAATGTGTGAGGATCACTTGTGGAGCAATGATTGACTATGCCTCGTAAGTATCATAATCAGCTTTTCATTTTATTTTCAGTATGCAAACAATAAACAAGCATGTGACCCAACTGATGGAAAGTTACCACTGCCTAGATAACAGTATTACCCTTTTCTTTTTTTGTAGTCACTAAAAATAACATGAAAAGAAGTTCAATTTAAAAAAAAAATAAAAAATTATTGAGTTTCTTAGTGGTGTTCGATTTTTCAACATAATATAGACAAGACTCTGTTTACATTACTATTTCTGCGCTTGGTACCCTTCTGAAGCGAGTAGATAACTTTACCTCGATTCACAAAACATCGATGAATGCTACCGCGATACCACAAGACTGCGAAGCCCGCTATCCCAAAAGCTAGGATTAGGATCACGATCCTAATCATCATCGCGTTCTAGGCCGATACAAAAAAAGGTTTAAACCACAAAGGAAATGATTTTCAACCAGAAAAGCTCTGATGATGATTAGCAAACTGTTCCTATTATTATGGTATATTATTTAAACATCCAGAAACTATTTATACTTGTAAAACATAGTCAAAAATTATGTTTTTACAATATTCGATGCAATAAAGTTTTTTTTTTTACAGTTGTGGATTGATCATGACTGACGACCCCAAGTGCTACATCACGAAAGGAGATCACACCAAACAGTACCCTGACTGCTGTCCACAAGTAGAGTGTGAGAGAGATAACTATATTTAAGTGAATTAGTCTAAGAGCCTGCCTATTTGGAAATCTCAAGAGTCAGAAAGACCAAGTGACGTTACCAACCTTTAGAAACTGATTAAAGAATGATAATTTTTTAAGGTTATATTAAAACCTTCGTCGAATCTCAATCGATTAAAAAACAAATATTGAAATGGATCTGTCCTTTATAAAAAATTTAAGGCAATCATAAACAAATAACTTCGTTGGAAATCGACGAAATTTGTTAAAAACATTGAGTAGTTGGTTTCAGCGAAAGGGTTAAGTAAACGTTGTAAATGGACAAGTTGTCAGGAAACGACGGTTAAAATTACATAAACAATGCACAAAAAAGTGATTTTTCCCATAATATCTAATTTGCATTATTCATGAACTGAATGTTATCTATAGTGTGTAAAAACCCAATGTTATGTTATAGTAATTGTTAAACCATTAGTTGAAACTGCTGAAATAAGATAGGTAGAAGTGCCTTGTGCAGGCCAGTTACGCCTCTCGAGTCCTAACTTTATATGGTGGCACGCCACATGACACTTTACTTATTTCTGTGGTTTCACTGATTCTCTTTTTACTTGACATGAAATATCAAGAATTATTATTTTCTTTGTAATTTTTTTTTGTGACTTTATATTCATAATACCTAGTCGATAAATTTAAAGAGGTTATTTTATTTCACAATATGTTAACTTCAACTTCAAACCTTGTCTTGTTCAAACCACATTTTTGTAGAAATCTCTGACATTATTACGATTTTGAATATCAGATAGAATATCTAGTAGATTATGTAATCGATGTTCGTAGAAGGATATCCAGTTCGTAAACAGAACATAAACTTTCCATTAAAAAAAAACATAGTTGTTTGTCTTCATAACAATAGCTTTCCTACGATGTAATCATTACGTAAGTTTTAAAAATGCTTGCATTTATGAAGTCTGCCCACCGACTTGTAGTGAAAAAGTAGTAACTTTTGCAGACAAGTTTCGTTATTAATTTAAAATATTTGTAAGAAAAAACTAGTCTAGGTGTATAATATATTTAGGTCTTTATTACTAGTCTGATGGTCTTACACTCAAACGCAATCTATTTGATAATTTTTTTTTTTTTTTTGTTATTTGAATACATTTATAGAGTCAACGCGTTGTATTCTGAAATGTAGAATTGAATGTTGGCAGCGTGGATTTTTCTTGACTTTGCCAGTCAAACTAAACAAAGAAAAATAAAATATCAGACTTCCATAGACATTCGATAGTTCAGAAAGATTTTGACGTTTGAGTATTCGACCTATTTATGTTGCAAAAGAATGAATGTTTGGCTTAAGTTAAAAAAATGATTTCTTTGATAAAATTTGACTGTGTAAATTATCAAAATTTGTGATTTGGTTTAATATTTAATAATTTAATAAATAGTTAATGATAATGATAAGATTATGACCACATTAGGATTGACTTTATTTTCTTGTTCACTCTATAAATTTGCTTTTATAGGTATTTATATATCAATCTTACATCGAAACATTTTATTTTACAGTTTATGTCATAGATAATTTTGAATTATTTTCCAAATGTATCTTTTGTCGAATATAAAATACAAAATGGATTTTATTTTTAGAACAAAATGGGTTGATAATAATATGTACTTCTATTTACAACAATAAGTATATTTATTTGGTCTATAAGTTTTGGATAGAGTTCCTTGTTGTGAGTCATGTTGGCTCTTGAAGCTATCTTGCCACCAAATTGTTGATTAATATTATTTTATAAATTGAAATTATAAATTTAAAAATAAAATATTAAACAAAAATATTTGTATACTCCTTCAACTCCAAACGTGTTACTTGTATGGATATGAAAAATATCCTGTCTTACCTATGGATAGACAAGGACACTTATAATATTACTAGCAGCCCGTCCGACTTCAATATAACTTCAAACATAGATCTACCTGAGGCCGAGTAGTTCATACATAGGGCGCACTGTAAGTTTCCGGAACTGGCCACTTACATAAACAATATTTAAAAATTTATTGCAACATTTGAAAATAGAACTCTTTGGCTGTAGAATGCAGTTTGTTTCATCTGACTGTCTTTTGTTTTTACCTTGTGGCGCCATTTAAAAAATTGTGTGTCTGCATCAACATGGATTTAACTCGGGAAAATTTTCGTAGTATGATTTTCTACGATTTTAAGTGTAATTTGACAGCTCAACAGAGCATCGCTCGGCTTGAAACAGCTTTTGGCAATGAAGCACCATGCAAGACAACTGTTTATAGCTGGTTTGCAGAATTCAAGCGTGGTCGTATCAATCTCAGTGACGAATCTCGCGATGGTCGGCCGTCCACCGCTGTGACCAACAAAAACATCAATGCTGTGCGCCGTATGATTGAAACAGACAGGCATGTGACCTACCATGAAATTCGCGCATCCTTAGAAATAGGCATGAGTCAAATACAATTAATCCTACACAAACATTTGGGTGTGAGAAAGCTGTGCTCGCGGTGGATCCCACACAACTTGACCGAGGCTCAAAAAACGGACCGCGTCACTTGGTGCAGTGCCATGCTTACCAGATTCAACGAAGGTGCGTCAAATTTGGTGTGGGACATAGTAACAGGTGACGAAACATGGATTTATTGCTATGATCCTAAAACAAAGCAGCAATCGAGCGTATGGGTCTTTCAAGATGAGCCGAAACCAACCAAAGTGGCGCGCGTGAAAAGTGCATCTAAGCGGATGATTGCTTCTTTTTTTAATAAAACTGGACACGTGGCTACAGTTGCTTTAGAGAATCGTCGTACAGTGAATAGTGACTGGTACACGACCATTTATTTGCCGGAAGTTATTGACGAACTCCGTAAAAATAACCGTAAACCGGCGTTTACGGTTATTTTTACGGATGATACGGCTATCATCATGCACCACGACAATGCTAGTTCTCACACGGCCAGACAGACAAACGACTTTTTGAAGGCGAAAAATGTAGAACTCATGAGTCATCCTGCATACAGTCCCGACCTGGCACCTTGTGACTTTTTTCTGTTCCCAAAAATTAAGAACCAATTACGCGGTCAACGATTTTCATCACCAGAAGAGGCTGTCGAGGAGTATGAAAAACACGTTTCAGAGGTCACCACAGAGGAGTGGCACAAAAGTTTTCAAAACTGGTTTCATCGAATGAAAAAGTGCATAGACGCCAAGGGAGATTATTTTGAAAAACAATAAATTAATTTTGTACCTTTAATAGTATTTTTTCATATTCATTCCGGAAACTTATAGTGCGCCCCACGTATTAATCGATGAATACCATACATATTCATCTCATGATGTGGTGGTGAATCCCGCCATCGAAAGTATTTCCAAGGAAGATCGAAACATAAGAGATTCGATCTGTACGGCTTCATGGACCTATGCCTCTACCACATCGGTAGTAAATGTCAGTGTCGAAGTCATACTATCAAAATGGTTAAATGTTTGATATGTGTGGCATAGGCCCATGGAGCAGTACAGATCGATTTAACAAGGGACTTAAATGTGATTTTTTTTTAATTCTGAGTCCTTCACGACTTCGTCTCTCCAGCCGTACCTGGGGCGATCGACTAGTTGCTTTCCAGTCACTCTTACCATCTGTCTACCTAGCCGACAATACTAGAAAGTCCCCTTATGAATATCCACGGGGGAAATACGTAAAATCAAAACGTAAATATTTACTACAAAAATTCATAGCACTCCCCCAGTTTCGGCCTCAGCTCCCGCTTCCATGACGCATGCCTTGGTATGTTTTTACGAATGACCGCCTGTCTAACGTCAACCCTCCTTGGGAACGGAGAATGCGTCCTCAGCTCCCTCTTTCACAACGTTTTCCCATCTGGATGTTTCCATTCCTATTATTATTTTGGCATGTTTTACGACTGGCCGCCTGCCCAACGTCAATCTTCCTTGGGAACGCAGAATATACAATTAGATTGATATCACTGGGTTTTCCCTTTTACGTATTTGACGACACCTAAGCGCTACGGGAAGAACGCGTGTACTTCGTACCGCTTTGTCTGGGTACTGGCGGTCCGCGCCGCGCCAAGGGATTGAAACACAAAACAAAATCCGTAATATCTTTGGAATGGAATGTCCGATTTCATTAGTTCAAAGAGTAATCTACATGTATTAAACCACTTTTGAATATGAAATGTTTTTTTTGATAAGGATCAATCAATACCGAGAAATGAATAATGTGGCCTAGTTTGTACCGGCGTTACTTTTGCAAATTTTAACATAAAGTTGTTTTGAAGTAACTGCAATAGTTAGACATATGGTAAACAGGATCTTTTTGAGATAATATGATATAATACTATAGTACATTGTTTTGATCTATCTCTTATTTTACAGCCAGCGTTTGCAAGGTAAGCGTAAAAAATGTGTCAATTTACGACTTACATCAAAAAGCTTTAAAATAGGCTACTTGACTGTATTCATACTTGGTAAATATTGTTATACTAAACAAAATATACACTAAAAAGTAACCGATTCTGAAAACAACAACAAAATTGGTTGTTAATTAAGGCAGTAATTCGATTTTAAAGTTTTCTCTAAAATAAAAGTGGAAGCGTGGTGGGGACGTCTTGCTATCTCTTTTGTACGCACGAAACCGAGTGGCAGTGACGTCACAGCTCACACAGTGCATCCTTTTCTTGTTTTTTGGCAGTTTCCCCTTCCACCGAATATCAAAGGCTTATAACTTATTTATTTTTGAACAGATTACAAAAAATGTTTCATAATTCTGTTTCTGGAAATAAATATATTCAAATGGAAGAAAAAATAAAAATTAGTAGAATACCCAATTATCAGTGTTTCTCTGCTACTATCTTATACATATAAACCTTCCTCTTGAAACACTCTATCTATTAAAATAAACTGCATTAAAATCCGTTGCGTACTTTTAAAGATTTGAGCATACATAGAGACAGAGAGCGAAAAGCGACTTTGTTTTTTACTCGTACTACGAGTAGGTATGTAATGATTATGTCTTAACATTTGTGAGCGGGAATAAAACTAATGCATTATTTTCATATCATTGATATGAAAATAATGCCATCAAACTCACTCCAACATTAATAGGATGACAACAAAATATTGTTCTAAAAACAAACATTCTGAAAATGTTTAAGTTATTATAGTTTATTTATTCAATCTAGACGGACCATTTCATGATTTGATGTAGAGTTCTGAATTCAAAATTTCTAGAAATTCTCAGACACGAAATTTACATTAATTGTTAAAAATTATAAACAGAAAAAGGCGCGCAGAAGAAAAAAATAAAATGAATAGCTAAACCTTTTTGGCCGCAGTACCTTTTTGCCAAAACGGACATCGATTGAAAATAAATTGCGAGTTGGGAACTGCGGCGATTCAGTTTTCAATCTAAGCGATAGTAGAACTTTTTTATGCAACCGCATTGCAGGATCAATGGATTTTATTATTTGAGTCCAGAGTTTGTAATTGATAGTTAGTTATTTTAGCCGGAAGCTAAAGGATGCGATGGATTGGCGTTTGTTAAAACGTGAATACCTAGAAATTTAATTGTAATATCAGAATTAACAAATTTTCATTGTGATGCCATTTCTCGGTAAATTCAAATGTTGATGACTGAATATATGCAGCGATATGCATTCAACTCAATAATCTGAGTTTCGAGTGTCATTCTCTATATCGACACTTAATTATTAGGCCGTATGCCAATTGGATTTTAAAATAAAATCGGCAAACAAAAGTTTGACTACACATTGCTTGGGCAGAATTTATTCTATACAGAATATATTGTTTCGACAAAACCCACCTTTACAAAATACTATTTCGACAAAAACTTCTTCGCAATATTACCTTAAACACCTTAATTTCCAGCCTCTACAATTATATACTATTTACTTCAGACATTAATTAAACGCAACAAAAACTTTTTCTCAACGAAATTTCCAATATTTTCCTGTAAATATACAGAAGCGAATGAGGAAACAGCAACAACTATAGTTTTCCCAGAGGAGTTTGCGAAAAAAAAAGATGCGAGATAACAATGATTTAATGAACGCAAAAGTTAAAACATTCCAGTTCAAATGCTGCCCTGGAGGGTGCCTAGGTCTGTTTGTTTTTCCTGGGTCGGAAATTATAATTAACTGTATTATTGTTTTTTTTTATTGGTGTCTTAAAGTGCATTGCATAGTGCAGTGTTTAAGCAGTGGTAAGGGCGTTTCGATAGCTTTAAATTCTATGGGGAATGACAGATTCTATACTAAATATATGTTATCGTATCTTGCATAAGGGGTCCTATACTCAGGAAGCAAGTCGAACTTCTGGGTTCTTTTGTACTTACCCTATGTCTTACTCACCCACAGCAAGGTTTCTAAAGAAGGACTGCATGAGCTTCAGAACATCACCTGATGCGAAGTGCCTGTATTCCTCTAGTTCCGGATACTTTGTTCCGAAAAGGTACATTCGCTTGCTAGCCTTTAAACTATATAAATATATATAGTAAACCCACCCACTATATAAGTGTTTTTACTTACTTCAATCCATACTAATATAATAAATGCGAAAGTCTGTCTGTCTGTTACGCTTTCACGGCCAAACCGCTGAACGGATTTTGATGAAATTTGGTATGAATATAGTTGAAGACCCGGAGTCAAATATAGGCTACTTTTGTCGCAGGCGGAGCTGCGGGAAACAGCTAGTATTTTATAAAAAATAAATGGAAGCAAAACGAAATAAAGCGCTGACGAATAATCCCAGGGTTTTGGTGAAATCCATCGGCTATACGTTTATTAAGTTGTTTTCTACATTATCTCCATTGAGAAAGATAACTCTGAGACCTCCATCCTCTGATCATAATCATCGAATGACAGTACCTACTCAAACAAACCACGACAGATGGCAATTGGCCGTGCAACCGACTCAATAAGATGTAGATCAAATTAAAGTTGGCAACAGAAGAATAAAATTCTTATACATAAAATGATCTTGATTGTTCTACTTCTAAGAATCTGCTTCGTTGTCCGAGTATATTTCTCAGTGGCATCTTGCGCTTAGTCCAGAGAACCGTTTATTCCTAGTCCTAGACATATTGACCAAGGCAATTTTGTAGTACTAAATTGTTAAGTTTTCAAAATTAACAAGGTAAGCGTCCACTCGCAAAAAAATATAAGGTTAGTGGTAAAATGTTTTAACAGTTCTGAGTAGAACAATTTTAAAATTACCACATTATTAAATTTTTCAGCTCATACAAACGTGGCAGGAAAAGCTAACAAGTACTGGCTAGTTTAAGTCACAAAATAGCTGTTAGATTTTCTGAAGTGAAAAAAATTGTTGTGTGGGAGTCCCTCTACTTTAATTTTATTATATACTAGCTTTTTCCCGCAGCTCCACCTGCATCAAAAAGTAGCCTATGTTTGACCCCGGGTCTTCAACTATATTCATACTAAATTTCATCAAAATCCGTTCAGCGGTTTGGCCGTGAAAGCTAGGAGACAGAGACTTTCGCATTTATAATATTAGTATGGATTACATCATCTGTGAAAATTTCTACTGGCTAATTTACACGGTTTATGAGATACAGTCTGGTGGCAGACGGACAAACGACCAGAAGAACAGCGAAGTCTTCGTAGTTTGGCATAAATAGAGCCCCTATTGTCTTCAGTGGACAGAATGGGCATTTATAATTGAACTTTTGAACAGATCAACATAATACATTCATTCATTCATATAGAGTGGGTTACATGGTCAATCAACCCTGTGCACCTTGGTGTTAGTATTTCAGAACAGTACCTTTAACGACTACCTTAAGGCACCTGGGTCCAATGGATCAACTTGCTTTTCGAAGCACGGAATTATTATTAGACTGAATAGAAACTGGAAACAACTAAACAGAGTATGCTTTCCGTGGAAATCGAACCCACGACCACCGGGTCGAAGGCGTACGCCTTAACCACTGGCTCACAGAGGCAGTTTAAGATTATTAACACATTGAAAACCGATGATCCGACAGAACGAAATCCCTATTGTATTTCCTGAAGGCTTACCACCATCTCTTAAAGAAGGGCCGAAACGAGTGAGTAGGTCGTCGTTTCGTCGTCGTCGTCGTTTCAGCCGCAGTCAGTCCACTGCTGGACTTAGGCCTCCCCATTAACTGGGGGTTGTTGCCATACTCGCCACGCTTGGCAGGCGGGTTGGCGAGCGCAGTTTCAGCGGTTTATCGTACTTCCGACGCTGCTGCCCATCGGACGTATTCTTAAGCTAAGGAAGGGTGGGAATCGTTTGAGTTTTGGGAAAGGATGAGAGGTACTAGGATGCTACTGACTCGGATAGACTTGGGTTGACTCAGTAGCAGCTCGGGTAAGTCGGGCTCGCGTACCCGTGTGCTATGTATCCAAGCCATCGGACAGATGCTTGGAAATAACACCCCTGACTTAAGTATGTGAGATGGCTCAAATGCAAGAGATCTCGCATCTCACTTGCTCACTCATTGTTGCCCTGCTTTAAGAGATGATGGTAAGCCTCCCGATCATCGGCATTAAAAGACATGGAATTTACTACTACAACTTATCGTAGCGCCTTCTCGGTTGAATCGTTGAATCTTTCCTACTTTTCCTCACCCATTTCCTCCGGTCTTCGGCATCCTTGGTCATAAGTCCATTAGTACGCATATCTTCCGTTGCGACGTCGAGCCAGCATTTTTGTGGATCCGCCCCTTCTACTCCAGCCTGACCGCGGCATGGCAAGACACTTGTTCCCCCACATAATTACCCGGTTATCGTTAGACGTGGCCTTTCTTAAGCGTTTGGAATTTATTAATACATAGTCAAGCTGACTATCTATCCGTACACTAATTTTCTAAGAATTCGCTGTTATCTGAATAATTACAGTCAGATATGAGGTCTATCACCGCTGCAGTTGACTAATGCACGTTATTTCCTGACCAGGAATTAACTATGCCTCTGTTTTGCTCGGCCCTCTGTAAATGTATGGTCTAATTTACAAGTTTCTGAGGTTTGTATGCCTGTTTTTATTTGAGGATAAATGCATATATCTATCTAAGTAATTACAAGTATTAATAAATCCAGGTGTTGAGGTCAAATGTCGTTGCTGCTGCAGCTGAAATAGATAATCCTAAAATAGATAAATTTGTAGACAATAACAATGTGTCAATTTGTTTTTCGGTAACTGTCGTAAAAGCTAGAAGGCTAGAAACTACACTGATTTTGAATGATGATTGGTGGGGCTGTATAATTTGTAATAATGGTAAATTATGTTTTCTGAAGAATGGAAGAGTTGACAATAAATATTCAAGCAAAAGGGCAACCAATTTAATAAACACATTCATACTTTATAAAGCGCTCCAAAAATTTATAAAAACTTAGCCTGCCTTTATGAACATCATGGATAGTCAGTCAGTCATGTTAAATTGCAAAAAGGTTAATTGTTTCTTACAAATCCTGAGAATTTCGTTTCCCCATCATTATTATGTCAGTCACTGGCAGCCTACTGCTGAACATCTCTCTTGCCAAGGATTTCCAGAATGACCGATTGAAAGCGACCTGCATTAATTGATTGCCTGTGACCTTCTTCAGGTCATCTAACCATATGTCAATCAATCAATCATTTATTTGTTAAACATAGGTACATAATTTATGGTCGGTGGGTGTCCAACGTTGCGCTCTTCGGTATGTGGTCGCCATTCTTAAACCTTCTGCCATGTGATGTAGTGATCGGTTCTCCGTGTCAGCTAATTCACAGCAGATTCCGCTAACCTCTTTGAAGTTGTACCGTAGTTGTTTCAGTCTGTCAGTCTAACCACTGCAATTTAAACCCATTGTCTTAATGAAACAGGCTGGTCCGTACGCTCGACTCTATCTTGACTCATTTATATAGAGCATGAGCTACAAAATAAGTAAAATTGATTAATTTTGAATAGAAAAATGTTAAGCCTATTACATTTATCTATTCAAAATTAATCACACTCATATTTTTTTCCTCATAATGCCTTTTCAGTTAGTCAGCTTATCCCGTAATGATAAGATGTAAATTGATGATTGGCTTTTTGCGACCATGAACACTCTAAAGTGTTTGAAACTAGGTGTAAATAAATAAGTAATGAACGCTATAAAAACCGTGTATTAAAATAGTTTTATTTAAGATAAGTTTAAATATTATTTTAGTTTCCTATGATAGTGTCATAACCACATAAGACATTATACTGCCAAAAACGGCTGCACTGCAGATTTAAGTTTTTATATCACAATATGCATCAAAAGTTTTTACGAGTTCCCACACAACTTTATAAAGTGCATATTATAAAACCTCGCTTGATTTTTATACAAAACAATAATGTTATTTTTATGTTCATCCGTTTTAACTTTATAAAGTTTTTAGAGTTTCAGTATTTCAGTTCAGTCTGCCAAATTCTAGTATGTTGTCAGTTTATGCTGTTTGATATCCATATTTATTATTTTACTGATTTAACAAAATATTCAGTAGCCCAGTGGTTAAGACGTTTGTCTTAGATCCGGAGGTTGTTCCTGAAATTAACAAAGTTAATTTCAGGAACAAGCCTGAAATTAACTTTGTTAAGTTAATTTCAGGCTTGTTAGGATGTTGCTGACATAAATATCCTGATTGTCTGATAATAATGATGATTCCGTGCTTCGGAAGGCACGTCAAGCCGTAGGTCCTTGCTGTTATTTGGTGGTCGTTGCAGCAAGCACGTCAGAGGCGTAAAGGCAGCTCTGGAAAACTCTGACACCTAGAGTTATATGATCAATAAACCCTTTACACCCTGTCTGTATCTTATCTTATCTTGCATAAAGGGTCCTATACCAGGGAAGCACGTCGAACCTCTGGGTTCTTTTGTACTTACCCCATGCCTTACTCACCCACAGCAGGGTTTCTGAAGAAGGCATGAGCTTCAGAACATCACCTGGTGCGAAGTGCCTGTAGTCGTCTAGTTTCGGATACGCTGTTCCGAAAAGGTCCATTCGCTTGCTAGCCAATGAGTCACAATGAAACAAAATCTGGCCTATGGACTCCTCTGCCTCGGCACATGCCCCACCCTGTATTTAAATGACCATGTTACTTACTCAATTATTTGATGTATTTTAATAACTCACAAGCACTCAATTTTGGATGGAATTTTAATATTTCGTCGGTACATACTTAAAATATGTTGTGTAAAATTAAAGAGCTATTTTGGATTATATGCGTCAGGGAAGATATAAATTGTGAGGAATTCGTTAGCGGGCGCGTATTCATAGCGAATGCGTGAATCGCTTGACTCGTGAGTCAAGCGATGGCAAGGCGGGAACGGTATTGGATTGGTCGCCATTTAGTGGCAATTCTATGTGGAGCTCCTCCATGCTTCGGATGTTATCAAAAGATGCTATTTATACCATAAAATAGAAATACCCTTATCTTCGTTGCGGCCTCAGTTTACACTTCAGGGCCTAGGGTACACTTAAATTTAGCTCAAGTCATTTAAACAGTATATCGTTAAATATATTTTATCGGCCGTTAAATTATTCCACATTAAATAATAAAAAAAAAAATTAAGACTTGCGCTTCGTCTGCTATCGATGGACTAAGTATCGATAGACTGGGAGAGATTGCTTCACTATAAGTCCGCCTTTGCACCATATTGTTAATAGGTTAGCGATCTAGATATAAGTGAGGATTTAAATAGATAAATTCAATGTACGGAACCCTCTTAACGCGAGTCATACTTGCACTTGACGGTTTTTTTTTAAATGAGCCATTCTAGCGAATTGCTCGTAATTTCATCAAAGCAATAAAAAATTTGTTACCCACGTTGGATACTTGCTTGCACCTGTCACCTTCACTCTTCGGCTAGAGTTTTAAATCTGCTACCCTTGTCGCACTTCGGCATACCATTCATAAGTAAATTTTAACCTGAGCCACTTTGTAAGATAAGACGAATTAAATACTTATATAAGTTTTTCTATGTATTTTATTAGGAGATTTTTTGATTAAATTGTAGTAATTACTGGTTATCTACAATTTAATCAGAAAATCTCCTAATAAAATACATAGAAAAACTCATATAAGTATTTAATTCGTCTAATCTTACAAAGTAGCTCAGGTTAAAAATTTACTTATGAATGGTATGCCGAAGTGCGACAAGGGTAGCAGATTTAAAACTCTCCGGCTATGAAGGTGACAGGTGCAAGCAAGTATCCAACGTGGGTAACAAAATTTTTATTGCTTGATGAAATTACGAGCAATTCGCTAGAATAGCTCATTTTACAAAAAAAGACCGGTCAACTGCGAGTAGGTACAACTCGCGTTAAGAGGGTTCCGTACATTGAATTTATCTATTTAAATCCTCACTTATATCTAGATCGCTAACCTATTAACAATATGGTGCAAAGGCGGACTTATGGTGAAGCAATCTCTCCCAGTCTATCGATACTTAGTCCATCGATAGCAGACGAAGCGCAAGTCTTAATTTTTTTTTTTATTATTTAATGTGGAATAATTTAACGGCCGATAAAATATATTTAACGATATACTGTTTAAATGACTTGAGCTAAATTAATTTTAGCCAGTAACTTAATTACTAAACTAAAGACTAATATTGATCAGTACTAAAATCTGAATCCGAATAATTCTAATAAGTGTTTAAATTACTAAATGAGCGACTGAAATTGATAAAAGAGCCTCTAATTACTAAATCAGACAATGTCAGCACCGACCGAGCTTCAAAACGACGACTTTGTAACAGAAAGTAAGTTAGGTTATACAGCGACCATAACAGTGAGTGAGCGAGCGAAATGAGCCAGCAACAGAGCTTGTGACAGAAACGATTGAGTTTCCAAAGACGACTTGTGACAGAAAATAAGTTATGATGTTACAGTAAAGTAAAAGTAAGCATTTTTTATCCAAACATCATTAATCCAGTTTGCCAAATTGTGAATAATATGCAGCTAGGTGCTGCATATTATTCACATGCAGTTTGTCACTCAAACAAATATTAGATCACTCAAATTTGATAATGCTTCTCGGGTTATAATAAATTTAAGTCAGTCGCTGTATGTAGATTTCTTGTCGCGCAAGGTCATTTGGTCATTCAGTAATTTTGTCATCCAAACTCATTATTTTTGATACTAACAGTTTGCATTTACAGTCACTCGTTTAATGAATACTCATATTTAATAAACTTCGTTACAAGACATGTAAAGGACGGACTTCATCTTTTACCTCTTTTTAAACAAATTGAGTGATCAGCTGACTGGATTTTGTATGTGTACGGAACTACAATTAACTCAGAAAGAAAATCAATAACATCAGCTCAAATGCTATGTATGTATTTTAAAACTAGTAAGAAAAGCATTCTTGATCTCAACAATTTATATTAGTACTAGCTGTTTCCCCAAGCTTCACCTGCGGTATATAGCCTTTGTTACTCAGGTGAATGTAGCTTTCCAATGGTGAAAGAATTTTTGAAATCGGCACAGTAGTTTTTAAGTTTATTCATTACAAACATACACACAAAAATACAAATCTTTCCTCTTTATAATATTAGTGTAGATTGAGTTAAACGATGTTTGCTACGGGGAAGGAGACAGGCACCAGTCTCGCACTAAAAATTTGAGTTGATTGAATGAAAAAATTTGTTTATGTTCCAATTGATTAGATTGGATTCATTTTAACCTCTTCAGAAACGAGTACGTAAACCAAGCATGAAGAAAAACCAAACTGATGACACAATGATGATGAACAAAAATCACTGATGTTTTTTCAAGTGACCTGAAAGTTTATTAAGATTGTTATAATATTATAGTGATTATTTACTTTCATTACAATTTACAATCTATTATTTTTTAACAATATATAATTAATGTAGCAATCACAAAACAAAACATACATTTAAAATTGGTTTATTTACCCATGGATCCTTCAGATCATATAATTATGTTTTTTTATGCATAGGCATAGGTATATCCATACTAATATTATAAATGCGAAAGTCTGTCTGTCTGTCTGTTACGCTTTCACGGCCAAACCGCTGAACGGATTTTGATGAAATTTGGTATGAATATAGTTGAAGACCCGGGGTCAGACATAGGCTACTTTTTGACGCAGGCGGAGCTGCGGGAAAAAGCTAGTCAACAATAAAAGAAATGTTGCCCCCACGTCGCCCCCACATCGATTCTTATGAAATCTTTGCATTGAAATTCGAGTTGTTTAGAAGATTTGTATGGTATTCAAAATAAGGGAAAATACATCTCGCGCACCATTCGCGGCTTACGGGATCAGCTGAAAATAACATCAGGTTAACAAAATGAGATTTAATACAGCGTGCGGCTCAAGGATGTAAATATAAGGAGACGACTGGATTTTACCGGATCGCACCGGATTATTCTGACACTCCCATAATTTCGTAACGTGTTGTCTGATGTCGGCTTTATTGTACACCTGTATTTGATTTATGTAGTTTGTTGCTATATCTTGTTTATTTGTTTATTTGTACATTTCTTTCATAAGCAATGAAGTTATCGAATTCTATAATAACAATTACGCTTATTATGAAATAGCTAATGCGTGTTGGTCAGTTCTTCTTGTCGCACTTACCAAGAGGACAATTGCGCTAATCCCAAATCTTATTGACGCTAAAACCAAACCACGACTTCGAGAACCGATGAGTCTCGCGATAAGTTTTGGTAATTACGTTAACAACATTTGCATTTAGCGCGATTGCCCTCTTGAGCTGAACAATTTATAGCAAATTATAAAATAGTTCTAATCAGATACCAAGAGGGTTACCGCTGACTTACTAAGTTACTATGTACTACTAATCCACTTAATAAGGGATTTTTAGAGCACAATACACTTAGGACCCAATTTGCGGAAATCAATGTACGTACAGACATCTTGTACAAGCGATTGAACGCGGAGTTACGAATATTGAACATGAGGTAGAAATTCTGAAGGAAGGTATAAAGGTTTTCACAAAAAATATTTTGGAGTACCAAGACTTTTGTATAGGGTTATTTTTAAACTACTGAATAAATTTTTAAAATGTTTTGTAGGTAATAATTATTTTTTATAGGTTTTTTAGTAAGTGAAATAAAAAAATCTACTTTCAATAAACTGACAATTTTTTTTTTAACCTGCCATACAAAATCCAGTCAGCTGATTACTAGATTTTATAGGAGGTCGATTGTTTTTTTGTCAGTTTTCACTTATTTTTTTAAGTGGTTCGGTTTCATTTACTAAACACACTGTTAAAACACTTGTACATAAATCTCGTTCAGAAATGCTACCTGTAGCCAGAATCCTACAATTTACGTACAAAAGCAAAATTGGTCTCGAAATGGAACGCTCGCTTCGCTCACTCAGTCAAACAAATACAAAAAATGAACGGATCTTAATTGAAACTCATATTGAAATAATTTGAAAAAGGAAATTAAAACCGTCTACATAGACAAAAAATCCATGGTGAAAACTAAAAGTAGACAGTTTATTTGTATTTGTTTTGGCAATCCTTGTTTCCAAAAGCAATGTACCTCGATAAAGGTGCCGGAATCGCAGCATCTGTTCAATTTTCTCCGCTCCACTAGATTTCCTGAAGGATCCAATATTGTTTGCTGCATTTTCATTACGCTGAAAGGGTAGTGTCATCTACCTGCCTTGTGAACCATTATTTGATTTTCTGTTACGTGATTCATCATCTTACCTATCGTTCAATTTTATATAAGACCCATTTTCACCGACATAACGTATTTTAAGTTTGTAGTGTTTTTTGTTTTACGTATTAAACGCACTAACACAGACTAAGTTGTAATTTTACAAGACTATGGATCGCAGTTATATGAAAATGAAATTATGAATTAATCCATTGTGTAAGAAATAATACATCAAGAAATCAATGATTAATATATAAAAAAAAAACTTTTCAGGTCGAATATTTTTCCTCCTCACTAAATACGTATTACATTTTTTAAGACCGGAAAGGCCTGACGACTATTCAGGGGGTACTGATACAATTTTTTCTGGTATCTGTGCCTATTTGTCCGATTCTTCTACAAAATGTGTCACGGAGTCGGTTTATTCATGTTTTATTGTAATTGTAACAGGTTAAGTTCATTACCTTTCTCAGGTACAAGAAATCCGTCTTATATTGTGATGAAGCTGTCATTAACTTCTCACACTTATTGAAAGAATTTATTATTTATTTATGTAAGTATATTATATGCGATAATGTATACGTGTACATTTTAGCTTTCTGCACCGCTCACGCAAGTGTTTTTTTTTCCGCAGCTCATTTCTACCCTAAGATTGGCTGGAAGAAGTTGCATTAGCGATATATATATGCATTTAGGTTTATTCGATTAAAGTATGTATTTCTTTTACAATGCAAATGGTGCAATAAAGTGTTCATTCATTCATTGAAATAACCTGAAAAGATTTAACTGCTTATCATTTATTATAATCTAGGCTTAAACCTTCTTAGTCCTTGTCCAAGCGCAACTGGGGAATGCGCTTGGAGTAAGCATGAATATTCTTCAAACTTGCTCTTCAGAACCCAGTGAAACCACTAAGATGTATTAAAGATCCATCTATCATTTACATAAACTTTTTAAAACCATGCCATTATGATTGAAAATGACTTATAAAGCCTGTAAATAATTTAACAAATACAATAAGTTTGAACGTAGATAAATCATTCAACTCTTATACCATAATCCATGGCAGGTATTCCTGAGTATTCCCAGTTTCTTTCCACTGGCGCGGTAATATTTTAAAATTTCAAGACAAAGCCCCTCAGATTTACGGGGGGATTGTGTAAATTGGAAACTTTGTGAAGAGATATAGCATTTGAGGGTGAATTAATGTGTCGCTTTTTTTAAGGATGTGATTAGTGAAACTGGCCTCATTATCCTTCAATTTACTTAATTTTTCACGTAAATTTAGTAAACATTCTCTGTGGTCTAGTCGTTAAGGCATTTGCCTAAAGTTCTAAAGGTCATGGGTTCGGTTCCAGCGGGAAATATACTTTGTTTAGTTATTTCCTGTTCATTACCACTGCAGGCGATTGCTGATAAAGATAATTCCGTGCTTCTGAACACAAGTCAATTATTATTGCCCGAATGCCATTATGTCCAAAAAATACTGTTAAAAAGAACATTGTGATCTACTATAGTCTTTCAGCGTCGATTATGATCATCATCGGTGTTCAAGGTGTTATAAGCGTTCAAACAAATATAAGAAAATCACGACTCAACAATAACAAACAATAAAAATTAGCAAATGAACTTTTAATATCAAATTCGGATTTGTACGTAAGTAACGACAAATTCAAGGTTATTTGATGTTTAAATTAGCTTTACCACAATACATCCCGTTTTTATTTGTTACGTTTTTTTCTACCTTATACTTGTCTTACCTACGCGTAATATTGTCATGGCCATTTGGTTTTCTAATCTTCTTCTTTCCCATCTCTGGTTCTATATCCGGTGCATCTGACTCCGGTTCAGGTTCTGGTTTCGGATCTTCTTTGGCCGCAGGTTCAGGCGTTGGTTCCAATTCTTGAGTTATCACAGGCTCGGTTTTCGGAGGTATTTTATCTTCAATTGAAGACGAAAGCTTGCTACCAAGCCCTCGAGGTTGTTGGTTCGAATTATCAAATTCTACTAAAGTTGCTATAAAAAATTATATATTATTTAATTTATTTCTTGACATGTTTATTCAATTCGAACGACGTTATGACTGGGACAGACATGTTCCTTCAGACTGTGTAGTTTGTATCATATGAATAGACAATTGCAGCGCAAAAGTTAACGAAATAATTAAGTCACAGTCTCAATCAATTTGTACATCAGTCCATCCCAGTGGCCAATTTGGCGTATGAATGGGACGGAATATACCAAACAGTAAAACAGGTAGAAAATAATCTGTTTTAAACGCTGAAATGATTATAATTAGGACCAATAAGTACCCGCATATAGTGCTACACTGGAATGCAATACCATATTATGTTTTTAAGCATTTCGCTCTTTTCAATCATTATAGTTTTCTTTCTGTGCGAGTTTCCAAATCATTAAAACCAAGAGGTTTAGTTAAATTTGACTAAATTAAATTTATTATATTTAAATTTAATATAAGAAAGGTGGGATGATTGTATTCCAGTTTACACTTATATAAACGGTACTGCGCTGTGACGGTCCATACTAATCTAAATAGGTTATATTTCTCCGTATTTTAATAAAACAGAATCTCAGAATTATTTTTTATTTCAATTTGTTTAAAAAATATTTATTGTGATAGTATTTTTCATTCTTATTCTTCTGGTGCAGCAGTCGTTTCACCAGTAACCTCATTGTTATTGTCATTGTTGTTGTTAGTTGTTTGGGAGTCTTCTCCTTTAGTTACATCACCTTGAGAAGTGGCGTCTGTCGAAGAAAGTTCAAGTTTTTTAATATCATGAAACCAAATATCACCTATGTAGATGATTTTCTAGTGATATTCTTCAATTGCCCACAATCGATGTTTTTTTCAGGAATCAGAAGCATAATAAAAAGAAAATGGTCTTGGGCGCGGTGGCGGTATTCATAAAGCCTGATAAATTTTCTATTTTTATAAATACTTACCTTTTTAAAATGTTGATATTTCAGCGCTATAAATGTGCAGAATTTTTTACTTGAGTAATGGAAGTAAAACGTATATATGAACAAGAATGTAGTTACCAAAATAAGCAAACTAAAGTATTCAAATTAAAATACTTGTTTTGCAAACAAAACAATAATACTCGTACAAATTTTTGACAGATAATTAGGAAATGTAATGAAGAATAATAATGCAGAGCTATTTAAAAAAGGGAGTAATCAATGAGCGTTTAAAAGATGAGAGTATAGAAAGCCAGAAATGCTTTGGATAATGAAGATGGAAATCGAATCAAGTTTAATTTTAAATTGAAATAACACAATTTAGAGGTCGTTGAATTCCTCCACATCGCTGTTTGCCGGAATAGTGCCGAAAAGGCTGACAGTAATAAGAGATCTCTTACTCGAACCCCATGGCCCTAGGATCTTTATCCCAAATGGCACTTTATAACAATCAAAATTACTTTACAAGCTATTTAAATGAGTATGGACTATAACCGCCATCGTGCGCAGACCGCATGCATCTGTTTATGAGTTTAAAAAATATAAGTCACTCTAGAATTTTTATTTTGACATCGTGTGGCAAATTGTAAAGGCTGCATTTTCCACTGCAGATTTCAGAGCACTTTCCTCTTTTTTTAGCTTTTTCAACATTAGTATTAATAACTATTTCATCACTTTCATCATTTCAATCATCACAAAATCATTATCGCAATAAAGGTGTCTCTTTACATTAAATGTCCAAAATGACTTATTTAAAGTGATCATTTCTAGACTCGTTCATCTTATCTTAGGATGCTTACCAAAGAGTTTATACATGTTAAATATCTAGCCAATTTTGTTGTGCGCACACATTATTATTTCATATAATGTATGCAACTTCCAGATTATTTTCTATAATTGTAGTATTTTCCAGATCAAAAAATGGAATTTATAAGTCAATAAAATCGGTTCAGTTGTTTAAGCGTTACAGTAAGATGTCCTTAATCCTATTGGAAGCTCAGCATCCGCTATCAATATTTTTTAATTAGGTTTTTACGGCAATACTAATCTGACTTCTTTGGGTTCGAAAGCAACCAGCTAATATAGGAACTGGGAAAACGCTAGGTTGAAATAGAATTGGTCTGACTTCCCTATCCTATAGGGTAATAGTATTACCAGATTACAAATAACCAACTATCAATTCCTCAGATCTTCCTAGCAGTTTTAAGTTTGGTTTGCGCTTTTTGTCAGCGGGATTTCAAATATGATCTGATGTTACTCCTACAATATTAAGAGAGAATGTAAAATTACCTTTACTGTCAGTAGTATCTCCACCTGAAGTTGTATTAGCCTGATCAACCGTTGTTTTTACAACAGCAGCTTTGGTAGTATGTCTTGGTCTAGTAACTTTCATCTTGTTAGTACATCCGACATAGATGTTGACAGATATTGGATGATTGTAGACCGAGAGACGAGCGACCACATATTTCTTTTGAAGTCCGCCTTTGAGTATTTCCACCCTTGGATTCGCGATGCTTCCTAAGCGGTCTACTACTCTGAAGTAAGTTATCTGCAAATTATTTTGATTTATTAGAGTCGGCACTAACTGCTCTTAAACTGGAACTCAATAATGCTAAAGCATGGGCTACTATCACCTCTAATAGCAGGGCAGAAACGTAGTGAGTAAGCGGGACGGCACAGAAGGCCGACGGCAGTGGTTTGCTTTTGGTAAATACTTTAGGTAACATCATTTGCATTTTCGCGATCGGCCTTCAGTACAGGATGTAAGGCGACGTTACGGTTACTTACTAGTTTCTTCTCTACTATTAGAGGCGATGTTAATCCCTCATTGATTGGCAAAAGAAATAGTGCGGTAACCAAGCACACGATCTTGAATGAAAAGTATATAAATCCTGTGTACGGAACCAATGTCCGTAGGGGCAGAAAGGGTTCATCGTAAAAGCAAATCGCGAGGGTCATTTGGACGGCTTATACGATTTTCTTTTATGCGGACTTTCATAAATTATCAGCCTCTATATTTCAAATATATAGAACTAGCAGTGTCCTGCGTTAAAAAGTAGCCTATGTTTGACCCCAGGTCTTCAACTATATTCATACCAAATTTCATCAAACTCCGTTCAGCGGTTTGGCCGTGAAAGCGTAACAGACAGACAGACAGACAGACTTTTGCATTTATAATATTAGCATGGAAGTATGGGTGAAATTTGTGCTTATGCTTTAGTAAGTTAGATGGTATTGACATTATAAGCGTAGATTTATACAAGCTTTGATATCCCCTTTTATTATTCTGCTTAAATTAATTAAAAGCTATCCCGATTTTAAACCTGGGTTGGAAAGTTTAAGAGGCTCTTATTACGGAACTAGTCAAAATTGACTCAAATTTCGGACCTGTCTATTTTTTTATTTAAATTACTGAAACAGAACTTTTACCACTGTAATATTTACGCAAATGAGGAAAAAATATTGTATCGAAATATTAGGTCCGTAATAGGAGCCTTCACATTAGTACATTCTTACCGGACATTTAAACACTCTTCCGTATTGAGCGTAAGTGATCCTGGAAGGCTTCATAGGCTTATACAACTCATCAGCTGCCACCAAAAAGTCATTATTCAAAAACATTCCCATATAAAAATCCCTGCAATAAGTTACGTGTACTAAACATATTAGCAGTAAAACCGAAAGGATTTGCATTTTGCCTAAAAACGAATTGAAATTTATTTGCTAAATTTCTTATCTTATTAACCATTTGTAATGGGCATCTTGTGAAGTAATAAAATGAAAGATTTAATTGAATAACGCTATACGATTCTGTGAAAGTACAGTCAGCAAATTAAAAACTTTACATATAGCTGGAGCTCAGGGACATACAATCAATCAATATGTAAAAATCTCTACCACAGGGAGTATAAGTTTATAAGAATAGATTTTCATAATAAACAACTAACTATATTTGAAAATTCGACCTCTGAGATAGAATTATTTTGAGTTTAAATAATTTGCTTAGGTTTTAATTAATACCTGTAAGTGCGGCTGGTACACAGTTTTTCTTCTTCTTGGCATGTCGATACCATTCCAAAGATATGGGTTAACTCTTCCCGAAAATTATTCTATTTTTACAGCCTAATCGATAGCTGCCATCAGGTTGCGAGCAGAACAACAGGTGCTCCACCAGGTAGAGACTCCACACTCACACACATTTTGTGAGGTAGGTAAGTATGTATAAACCCCCACTTGATCAGGCTATCCTTACACCAATCAACTTGGGTTCGCAGTCTATTGAGCGTCTTCCAAGTAGGCCAGGGCAGATTGGGACCAGGGGGTAGCACCTTCCGCAAGATGACAAAGTTGGCTACAGCATAATATCTATCCCAAATTTTCAGACTAAAAATCCAGCCTCATTTACACCACAGACAAGGGCTCTAACAATTTGAAGCTTTGTGGCTTTTAAATCTTTGGGGAACAGGACAGACAGATTAATTAACATGATGTGTTACGCATCATCAGAGGGTAGATAGATATACACTTTATTGTACCAATCACATAATTCAAATTAAAATAAATACATCATCAGACTTGAAAGGCTATAGAATAAAAAAAACTAACATTCTAGAGCACATAAATGTGTTAATAGTTTTTATATTGAGAAAAGGTATAGATTTTAACAGAATACCATTGGTATGATTGAAGTTTCTGCAAATTTCACAGTATATGATTGTATATTTGTAATTTTCTAATATTCAAGTTTGCCGAGCTAACGTGTTTACATTTTACGTTTACTTTTATTTATGCTTATCATAAAAAAATAGTTTCTAATTAAATTTTCCGTAACTTCGTACTATCTTTCTGTTTCTTCCAATGGTTGACTGGTGAAGAACGCTCTTGGCATGAATTCCACAAATTGTTTTAAGTGTTTTTACTTGTAAAATAATAAAATTTAAATAAATAAATATGAAGAATTTTATTTCGATTGATATTGTAGACTCTTCCTGTTATGGAAAATTATAATTTAGTATTGAACGAAACTCTTAATTTTATATTGTACCTGTTTATTTTTTAGAGCTTCACCTCATTATCAGGTACTGCCGAATGGAGCTCCGAATGATTTACAGGATTTGGTGTAAGTACTTCAAACTTCTAAGACTTTTTGTTTATATCTGAATATCTGTTTACCGTGTTATCTACTGCTCACACTCCTTTTACTTGCAAACTTTTTATTTTACTTTCTTAAGTTTTTTCTTCACATTAGCGACATTCGATTTAATAGCATTATTAACCATAATCATCAAAGCTGTTTGACGTCAGTCAGTTATTTAAATACGAAAAAATTGAGCACCAAGACTATTTTAACAAAACGTGTTTTGTTTCGTTTTTTCTTGCGTCAAATACCGATGAAAGAGAAGGAGGTTAGAATCTTTTTATTTCGTCCATTTCGAGGTTATAATGCGATGAAGAAATATTTGGGAGTACGCTAATATAGCATATTCCTGGACGGATGCCGCACTGCTAAGTAGCGAAGTAAATCCGAAAGTATGTCCCTTCGGCTGCCCAACCACCCAACTATTTTTCTTACCCACATAAGAGATCTCCACTGTTTTCTGTCCAGCGTTTGTATCTTTAGAGAGCTTTCCGGTCCTTTACGCCTTCGTCTCTCCAGCGATATCTTGGACAACTATTTTCCTACATCCATGGAATATAATGTTACTCAATCAAAGGAACTACTGAGAATACTGAGTTTTATGTAATTCCTTCAGTGTGACTAACTAGGGAGATAACAAAGGCTCAGTAATTCTTTTAATGGAACAAAACTATGAAAGGAACTACTGAAAACAAAGGTCCACCATTCCTACCAAAGATAAGTCTTAAAAACATTGTAATATACATTTCTTACTTTATTAGCCCCCGACGAAAAGAGGGGTGTTCTATACACACCTTCCTTGTTTCCTGTATATGATTGATAGTCTCATAGTCCATCAATCAGCGCCTGTGAGCGTTACAAGACAATGAAGTTATCTTTGATATAGGCTCATTCCGGAGGGAAAATATCGTTACATTTAAGACACAACTTGGATTTTATGATTATATTTTCATTTCCTACGAGTTGGCAACGCGCTGGTGACAATCTCAAGTTAAATGGGCTTCGATTACACTTTCATTACTTACGAGTTGGCAATGTGTTAGTGATAACCTGTTAAATAGGCTACGAAGACCTCGTGCTAATTTTTCGTGGGCCGTATTCTGCTAACGTAATCGTTAAAATAATATTAAATATTTGGGTAATGGGGAAAAAGGGGAAAAGCTTGTATTTTGTGTGTTTCACTTTATTATTACCTTACGCTTTTATATAACATATTATTTACAAAGTGCATATAGGTGTATACTTCTAAAAGTTGAGTAAGGGATCACTGCCTCCAGTCGTCCAGTGGCTTTTGTTTGAAGATCCGAACGTATCCGATTTTTTTTTCGAGGAAGAATACACTGTTTAGTTGTTTCCAGGTTGATTAGGATATTGCAGGTTTGATTGTCTGATTATAAATATGATTCCGTACTTCGGAAAGCACGCAAAGCCGTCAGCCCCGAGTACCATCTGGTGATCGTTAAAGAAAATCATGACCCCATTAGCCTGGATTCCCTGAGAAAGGGTTTTATGGAGGTCGTACTGACTAAATATAGGACCATGTTCAAAGGCTCCGAAGCTCAAACTGAAAATGCAACGGTAAAATCACGGTTGGACGAAGAACAAGAACCAAGGTAACACAAATACCTTTTGCCTACTATTAGATACCGGAATTTAATTGGTAACTCGTACGTTATGTTCGTTAGTAATATGTCAGTGGTTCGCCATAACTCTACAAGGGAGATCCTAGATCCAATATTGATTGCGTCTGGATATCGCAAACATTGGATAATCCTGATATTAGTACATGCATGCCTTGTAAGCAGACTTGGACGAACATTTGATCAAACTTTGGAACCAGTATTTACCATTGTTTGGTTTTTTGGAGTTATTCTTTTTTTGGAGTGTGTTAGTGGCCAGGATTGTTTTTTTTTAAAAGCTGACCTTGACGTGCTTTCCGAAGCATGTACGATATTTTGATAATATGCTATGATACGTAATAAAACAAAAAGTCTGCCTTTTTGGGTCAAAGAATATCTAGTGGATTTTTCAGAAAAAGTATTATATTAAGTCGTTTTCGTATTTGTTATGTCATTGCTGTCTTGATTCTCACTGTTTGGTAAAAAAATTACCCATTCTCAAAATCAAAGAAATTTTTCTAAATCATTCGATTTATACTACGAATTTATAGAGATCCATTAGTTTCAGATAATAAATTCTGGCTTTTGGACATGGAGCTTAAGTGTGACGTTAATATCGGCTGCCATCTGGTAGACCACATAATACAATACAATACAAATACTCTTTATTGCACCAAAATACAAATTTCACAAAACAATTTATGTAGGTACATAAAAATTGAGGTACAAAGGCGGACTTATTGCTACATAACCCATAACCCATTCGATACGAATGAATGAATTAGAGTTTTTATTGGTCCGTCAATTACATATTTAGTAATGAAGTATAAATAAATCATCTCTTCCCGGCAGAGCACCCCTTTATATCACATAACTGTAGTAATAACAGACGATGTTATTACATCTAGCAGTCCAGTCTAAACAAACATTTGCTAACGTTGTGCTAGACAGACTTCAGTCTAAAATATTAATTTCATGGAAGTAATAATTCATTAGTTTAATGATTAATTAAGTTTCCTTTGTTGTTTGCATAACAGTTCGCGTTTCATTCTGCATTATATCCATACTTAATATTATAAATGCGAAAGTCTGTCTGTCTTTCTATCTGTCTGTCTGTTACGCTTTCACGGCCAAACCGCTGAACGGATTTTGATGAAATTTGGTATGAATATAGTTGAAGACCCGGGGTCAAACATAGGCTGCATTTTTACGCAGGCTGAACTGCTTGAAACAGCTAGTTAAAAATAAAACAATATTTAAAGCACATTAGTGCATAAAGTAGTAATATTACTTATTTCAATTATATTTATATATTGTTATTCTCATTCATTCGTATCAAGAAACAATCGACCCTGAACAACCTAGTGGCTAGAGCTTTTCTAAATTGATTAAGTTACAAATAGTAAAATTAATCTTAGAGGAAAGTGAAAATATATAAACACTAGCTGTTTCCCGCAGCTCCGCCTGCGTCAAAAAGTAGCCTATGTTTGACCCCGGGTCTTCAACTATATTCATACCAAATTTCATCAAAATCCGTTCAGCGGTTTGACCGTGAAAGCGTAACAGACAGACAGACTTTCGCATTTATAATATTAAGTATGGATATTTGAATAAAAACCTAGATATCTATCATAAAGGGTATTAATAATGGTCGGTTATTTACAATGTTTAATTACTTACGATATCTTAAATAATAAATATAAGGACATAGGTATTATAATATACTAGCGGCTCGGTACGTGCTTCGCTACGTATAAATAAAGTGATAAATGACGAACCGCTCGACCGATTTTGTGCAAACTTCACATGAACCATCTACTAAATAGTCCGAACAAAGCCTAAACATTTAGTTTGGATAGGTGAGCCCGTTCTTGAGTTATAAAATTACAACGAAAAGTGGCATTGATTTTTATATATATAGATAGATTTTACATTTTACGAAACTAAGATACCGACTAAACTTAAGAAATAGAGTCAATATGCCACCAATAGCCATACTGTCACAAACTCATAAAAAGGAAAATTGTGTTATACTGAATAAAAAAAGTAATAACGCAAGTGCATACAAAAATGCACCCTCATTCGACATTAGCTGTTTCCTATTACGGTATTATCATCCCTCGTACATCCCCTATGCCATTATGGCAAGGTGAACACATACTGGCCGAAAATTGTTTGAGCTTTTTCTTACTACTCCTACGTTAGTACTATTGCTTGGTTTTGATTTAGAAAGCATTATTGTGTATTTTGAGTATATTTGCATAATAATGGCGGATTGTTATTCGCAAAGAGTCCGTGAACATGCGTTAGTGCTGGGAAATGTTACAGTGTTCATGTGATTAGAACTGAATCATTGCATAGCCTGATTCTTCGGAATAAACTTGACTCTTATCTGTCGACAGAACTTCTGGGCTTGACTAAACCACACTGTGGGAGTAAAGAAGATATGAAAATTAAGGGCCATAAAGGATCATGTCCATGGCATGACATAAATTAAATAAAAAATAGGTACAAAAATTATTCCTTTTTGACAATTTTGCAGTAAAGCTTAAATAAACAATTCTTACCACTACGCTATACGAGTATTTTCATACTTTTAGAATGGCTACCACGTTCTGAAAAATGCTTTTGCTCCCATTTCCCCCCAATCGAAAAAAAAACAGAAACACGTATGCTAATTTTCGTTTTTAATCCGTTGAGAAAAAAAAGAGTTGAATAAGGATTAATTAGACTAAGGTAAGTTAAGCATTACTTTATCCACACTTGTGTGTAGGCTTTCCCCACCGTATGTTTCTAATATAAAGTATAGGAGGAAATCGTTTATAAATAAACACATTAGCGTGAAAGCCGGATTTGAGGGCGTTAACAATGCTATCTGAGACTCATCGGAGGTATTATTGTGAATGTAATATTGTTATGTGATTTTTGATATAAATGTATAATGTCTTCTGAATTTCCCTACCAGTAGAGAAAAGCAAATACAAAAATTGTTTCTTTATGATTAAGAGTATTTAGACTTAGAATAAGTGCAGCGGCGTTTAATACGTTTTGCCTTAGACTTGCAGGTTGTGGGTTCGATTCCCATGAAAAGCATACTTTGTTTGTTGTTTGCAGTTTGGTAAGGACATTGCAGGCTTAAATCACGTAATTGTCTAATAATAGTAATGACGATTTCGTGCTTCTAAAGGCATGTTTAGACTTATCTACGGTCAGAGCATGAATTTTCGCCCACCTTTTGTGTTAGAAATAATTCATCAAGAAGCCATTTTTTATTTTTAATGTATGTATGATTCATATGTCGAATAAAAATCGTTCGACTCACCTATTTTTCGTGGGTCATAGTTTTTAAAGATAGCACTTCTGCTCCTTTATATATCCAGCAATAAAAATGTTAACCATGTTAAATAAAAACAGAAACAGCGCGAGCTTAATTCATATAAATCAAGCGTAAGATTGCGTGTTATGGCCTTCCAGCATTTAAGCATAATAATTAAAAAATGTTTTCTTTTTTCTTTTACACACAAAATCTGATTAAATTTTAACCCAATTACTCCGCACGCGATTGTACGAGAACAATTTATATGGGACGCTAACACAAACATTGGAGGCGCAGTAATATTTTCATATCATTTTCTTTTAAAGTATTTCCTGTTTTTATTTCATAAATATGCGTTTTTTACAGAGTTTACTCGAACGAGACTTCATTACTTCTGACACATCTATGTCTTTTGGTGTCATCTATGTCATCTATGTATCTTAGTGATTTCGCGTTTGAACCCTCAGGTCGATACTTCAGAGCCATCCTTTCCCCACTTTCTACTTAAATCCACCCTTAAGATCCACCAGTGGATTCCAGGATACTTTTTTCTCCTCTTCGATCTACCTGTGGATCCGTGGAAACTTTTATTTCCACCTAAATCGTGGACTCGTGGACATTCTTATGGCCTCTAGAATCCACTGGTGGATCCACTTCAGCCACAGTCTGTCCACTGCTGGAAATAGGTCTCCCCGAAAGATTTCAAAAATAACCTGTTGGAAGCGGCCTGCATCCAACTGGTCGGTGGATATCTACCAGTGCGCTTGCCTATACGTCGGCGCCGTTGGAGAACTTTTCTACCTAGTTGACCCTTTGCATAGGTTCTCCACGCTATATGCCCCGCCCACTACCACTTCAAAAACTAATCCTCTGGGCTATATGGATGAATTTTATACTCCTACGGATATCCTCATTGCAAAACTGTTTATTTTCCACTAATTCATAATCATCATCAGCATAAAACCCTTCATTTCCCTACTATTGAACATTGAGTCTCCCTATCTACTAAGATCCTATACAAAAGTTTACATCCATGGTGAATTGATTTCCGTTTCTCGAAGGTATCCTAAAAATAAGAAAAAAAGCTTCAATCTGCCACTGTAATCAAACTTAAACAAATCCATACTAATATTCATATCCATACTAATATTATAAATGTGAAAGTCTGTCTGTCTGTTACGCTTTCACGGCCAAACCGCTGAACGGATTTTAATGAAATTTGGTATGAATATAGTTAAAGACCCGGGGTCAAACATAGGCAAATTTTTTTATGCAGGCGGAGCTGCGGGAAAAAACAAAAATAATTATCGCCCCCATTTACTGGGAAACGGGTAAGAATGGGAAATGGCCTCATAATTTTCACCGAGAGAGACATTCTTGCACCCAATTAGCGACTACCCCTTAATGTAGACACACCCTAACATAATAGTAATCCCGTGCGGCTACGAAACTTGCACTGTTTTGCTTAAAGTTTATTATTTTTACGTGTCTGGAATACCTTTTTGATGATATCGATAAATATATTATATGAAGGAAAGTAGGTACGTTTGAAAGTTAGTTTTAGAAAAATGTAGCTATAAGTGAAAAAGATTTACATCACTAAATAGCATATATGCACTATTTCGCATGTATATGTCGTCACAACCATGGTTCATTTGACGTCCACCGAAGCTCGTTATTTATCACGCCCGGATACCCTCTAAAGTACTTGGATTAGACTTACTGAAGTAAGTTAGAACAATTTGATGTTGTCGATACGTTTATTGCACTGTCCCCAATTATTATGAGCAATATGACCACTTATAATGTAAGGGCTTTTAAGTTTTTTTGAAATCTATCACCGGCGCCGTTCAATTGGCCGGATTATACCATAAACCGTCAAAAGTGAAAAGGTATGTCAAAAGAGGGATTTGCTAGAGCCCTTTTTCTACCAAATGAGCCATGGCATGACTCAGGGTATAACTCAGTGGCGTAACGAATGAAAAAATATGAAATTTCTTACGTTTTATCGATATTAGGATCTACATGAAACTAGCATTTTTTTGCAGCTTTGCTTTATAAAAAATAACAAATAACTTTGCAATTATTTCAGTTTTATCGGTAGATACGTTCATTCATCATTTACAACGAGTGCTTAATATGAGCAATCGACCTTGTTGTACACCCTGGCATCAGTCTTTCGGAACTACCTCTTATATTTGTAGTACTCAGTTACGTTCATTAGTATCGTATCTGATTTACACCATTTATGAACAAGAGTGCTATTTTTAAAAGTGTGACTCAGGCGACATCGGCCATCGGCCAGTCGAATATTTTTTGTTCGATATCGACATGTAATATATGTATTAAATTTCAAAAATAGAGCTGCAGAGCTGGATATAGTCCACAAGTAAAAAAAAATATGTATGTAAGTAACAGCACTTATTGTACCATAGAAAATTACAGACAAAGATTATGATATTTTTGCTTGTTCCCTCTGTCCAATTTAATAAGATCTTAATTATAACTTATTGAAAAGCTAATCATTTTCTCTCTCGTTGAAGAGAGCTAGTAAGCTAATATATAAATGACTAGCTGTTTCCCGCAGCTCCGCCTGCGGTATATAGCCTATGTTACTCAGGGTGAATGTAGCTTTCCAATGGTGAAAGATTTTTTGAAATCGGCACAGTATTTTTTAAGTTTATTCATTACAAACATACATACAAAAATACAAATCTTTTCTTTTTATAATATTAGTGTATATTAGAAAATGATTAGGTTTTCAAATGAGAGCAAATGAAAGCGTAATCACACAGTCTGCCTGCGACCATGAACGCTGTAAAGTGTTTGAAACGTCAGGTGTAAATAAATAAGTAATAAACGCGATAAAACCGTATTAAAATAGTTTAATTTAATACAATGTAATTTTTATTTATTTATTTTGCCATAGTAATGGTAAAACTACTTACTGTTTGATCATAGAAGCAATTTTCTACTTAGATGTGTAACTATAAAATTACTGCGTTTGGTGTTTGCATGAATATTCTTTGCTATCATTATATGTTTTTTCGAAATTGCTTTAGTTTACAAAAACTGTTGGTAGGTGTTGATATACTCAGATATTTGGTAAGACTACCTTGCAACAAGAACATAGCGAACAACTTTACTATGTACAATTTTCATGGTATTTAATAAACATTTTATAATCACGCCTGTTTGCCGTAGAGGTATGGTGTGACTACGGATTTCCACATTTTAATCGCAGACAAATTGTAAAATCGAAATATAATGGGCATCCGTAATCGACGAAGCGAAGTAGCGAAGACGTCTGTAAGAATCGTAGCGAGTGGAAAAAAACAAATTTAATAAAAAAGTAGAAAATCCTTAAAGGTTTAATCTGATGAAAGTTTAAGTTAGGTGCCTACTGTATTCTGACGTCACAAAGTGCATAAAGGAACCTTTGAAAGCTCCTAGCAAATTAATTTAACTTCACAGCATAAAGAATTTTTCTCGAAAATCCTCGCTTAGTATTGTTTGAAACTCTTTCTCAGAAAAAATATTTGCTCCGTTTAATAACTTAGCTCTAAGGAGACATTTTCTGGTGCTTATGGGAACTGATAACGCTAAGAAGTTAGTTTGTCATCTTCGCCGAGGATTTTATCATTTCTTTTATTTTCGTGGACGAATTTGTACGAGTAGATTTGTTTTCAGCTTTTTACATTGCCTAGTTTGTTAAGAGGATTTGCTTCTGTAAGCACTTTGGGTGGTATTTTTTTTATACAATTAAGTAGGTAAACAGGCGTAAGGCCCACCTGATGGTAAGTGGTTACCGTAGCCTATGAACGCCTGCAACACCGGAGATGATACGAGCGCGTTGCCGACCTTAAAGGAATTTTTTCACACCCTTTTTGAAGGCTCCCATTCCATAATCGTAGTGTACGAGGGAGGAAATTCTATTTGAAGCGTACTACTACGCGATAACATGGGATCCAAGGTATGGGGATGAAATCCCTAACGATGACGAGAGGTGCGATGGTAAAAAGTGGCTGTTGGCATCATGTCAAACAATTCCTCGGAGTATTTATGAAAAGGAAATCATTATTACAAAAAATATGGCTTTTAGGGTTCCATTTCCATACCCAAAGGGTACTGAACCCTACTACTAAAACTTCGCTGTCTGTCTGTCACCAGGCTTTTTCTCATGAACCATGAAAGTTAGTTGAAATCTCAAATGATGTATGTCAGTGGCTGCTATAGCAACAAAAACTAAAAAAATATTTAAGGATGCTACCATACAACAAACGTGATGCCGAAAAGTGAGCTATTTCATTAAATCGAAAACAAAAATGATTATCTATTACATGTGCTCATTTTTCTTTTCCAGTACTGTGTTAAGACAAAACAAGATATGGCGTTAGAGCAGTTATATTTTTTTACAAAAACCAACTCGACGTATACCAACGTGCAAAAACTTTTCAGCGACTGACAGTTCAATTTAGTTTTCACTGCTATCTACTGAAAGTTTTGGTGCTAAACGCATTTTTCGAACGGGCATACAAGGCGTAACAATGTAACACTTATTTTTATTCTTAGAGTTTTTTGTTTGCATTTGCTAAATGCCCAACAGATCCTTATTAACCCATTATGACCTATAGAGATTTTTGCTTCGTAAGTTTTGGCATCATACGAACTAACAAAGCCACTTAAGCGTCTTTCTAGAAGAATGTATCTTTCAAATTTTTTACTTATTTTCGTAAAAAACGCTTAGTGCGACTAACCAGAACCATATAAATTTGATGTCTAGAAATCATCTCAAAAAAAAATCACCTCACATTCTAGAAATATCATAATTCATTTACCTTTATTTTTTCTATAAAATCGAGTATGTTTTATAGTGATACATTTGTTTATTGATAATACACCCAATTATGCACAGGTTTTATAATACTATTTCTAATCACATTTGAAAAGTTACGGGTGCCCTTTGGTATCGCTAGGTTAATACCACGGAGTAATAACAAAGAGGAGATGGAATGTCGAGAGCTTCCTTACAAAAATTGTGTGAGGCTACGAGGGGCGGAAGGCAGACGTGAGAGGAGCTCGGTTTGGCCGTGGTTCCGCCCCTATTGACGATCCCCTCAATTTACCAATAGATATCGCTAGCAAATCGAAGTTTTAACATAAAAATGTATTTATATTTCTTTATATTACGGATATTTTGAACATTAAAAACAGGCACATATTTTGTGTCACACTATATCAATCAAATAAATACGAAAATATCTTATTTACTTACGTTTATTGTGATCCTATAATAGTACAGCATTGAAACACTAAAAACTAAATGGTTTAAATATTTTACAAATTATTCTAAGGTGAAACGACACGTAAATAAGTAAAATAAGAAAAACCATTAGAGCTTGCTCCACGTCACGTATATTTCACAGTTGAACCAAAAATAACGTAAGCCACGCCCACTTCCGACATCACTGCGCCAATGACCGTAACGGTGCACCAATTGATACGCCTCCTCTTTGTATTAGCTCCATGGTCAATATGGTGTCATTACTATTTGTATGACTAAAATACATTTTTCGTTTTATTCTCTCTGTAACCAGTTTATATTAGTTTTTTTGTATTTCTTTACATATTGGTCACGTCTTATTTGAATGCCCCAATACTTTTGTCGCATAATTTGTACAATGAACATCAGAAATCCATAACATTTCATTTGACTGACAGAAACGAGGGTAGTTTTATACTCCTCGCAGGTTTACTACTCATTGGCAAAACAGATTGGTACTAGTACTTTAACCTATCTTACAACGCCCTATTTGTCAATACTAAGTACTACTGCACACCATGGTAGGAACAAAAAATTATAATCAGCACCGGAAATATCAAAATTTTCTTGCTAATACAAATAAAGACACAGTAGAAATATAAAAGACAACTCTATGTAAATATATTGTCAATATTTACAAAAATTAGAAAGTTTTTTGAGTCGGACTGTTCAAATCTCTAAAAACAAAAATAATTTTTTGTACGAATTAGATCAATATTATTCTTTTCTTTACAAAAAATCATTCCCTTTAACCATTTTTGTAAAAATGAACAGCATTTAATTACAAAATAATAAAATTACGAAACTAAAAATAATATAAAATTAAGAAAAATACGTGTTGACCCAGTATTAGCCTAGCTGTGCCATATGGCATCACCTGATTTCCAAAAGTAATGACTCAAATCAATTTTTAACTCTTAATTATTTTTTTCACTCAAATCATTATACTAAAATATTCTTTAATTTTGAGATACTAAAATAATTCAGGTTATAATGGGTTAATCCATCTGAACAAATTAATTAGCCAGTGTATAAGCACTCTTACAAGCAAAAACTTTGCCAGTTTTCGAGCGACCTAAATGTTACTTTGTAACTAGAAAATTCGCGGATGCAGTAAGGTGTTTTCCATATTTTGTCCGTGATTGACAGTTTAATTTGCTTCTCGTCAGCTGTCGAAACTTCTAGTTTAAAAACGTATTTTTGTTCGTAACTAACGATACATCCATACTATCACTCCGTGCAGTCATAGTTAACGTACCTGCCTGTTACTCAGCAGTTCCGTGATCGATCCTCGGCCAAGTCAAGATGGAATTATCAATTGTTTGGCCTGTGTCTTAAATCCTTTTACATGTATTTGTAACGATATAGTATCGTTGAGTGAGGATCGTTGTGTTTTGCGAATATGGTCTTATAAGATTATGATATTTAGAGAAATATGATGTTTTGCGAATATGGTGTTTTACGAATGTGATCTTTTGAAAATATTATATTCAGCGACGGAGGGATCACGAATGGTTAACATGATGTCTTGTAGCAATTTATAAGCGAAAAAAATCATAAGCGATTCTTCATACAAGATGTATGAATAAGCGATCGAGTAATCAAGATGTGAGATCTTATATTACAATACAAAATTCTTTATTGCGCAACAAGGAAAAATTGACAAATAAATATAATATAGAGCTTACACTCGTTGTTGGATTGATACATATAGTTTTCTATAACTAAGTGCACTATATTATCACTGTAAAATGGTTATTATAATGTATGTGCTATGTATCCCAAAAATAACAATCAATCAATCAATTAAGCAGTTTTTATGTGTGATTAAAAATCAGCAAAGCAGTTTTTGCCAGCGCTGTTGCTAGTTCTTGGTTCAATTTATAAAAATCCTGAATTAGTTAACTTAACTCTAAGTGCTTCACAGATTTCATATTTTAAAGTAGGTCTATGCCGTAATGCCGCGGGCAAAGAAATCGAAACACAAAATAAATATTAGACCTAACACTAATGAGAAATTGCCTTCAACAAAGAAATTAGGCCAGACCTAACAGAACATAACGTCTATTACAAACCGAATCAATACTAAATAAAATAGGTGTCGTATGCCGTAATGTCGCAGGGCAAAGAAATCGAAATACAAAATATATAAGGCCTAACACTAGTGTGACCTAATTGCCTTCAACAAAGAAATTGGGCCATACCTAACAGAACACAACGTCTATTACAAACCGAATCAATACTAATCACAGTCCGATAGAGGAAGCATCATTCCATAGGAGCCAACCAGAATTTTCGGTGGGTGTCAAGAACTAAATTAAACTGTCAATCAATTGGAAAATATGGATAACATTGCTCCAATGGACGATTTGCGAAGATTTTGTGACAAGGCTTGTTTAGAAATAGTTAAAGGCTGCAACATGTTCAAGTGTTTATATATTTCTATTGGTTTGGTCAGACAGTAGTCGCTCTATTGTTATAACCAGTATCAAATCTAGGACATGATTTAGAGTACCCAAGGCTCTAAAGCGTAAGTTGAGGATGCAACTAGGAAACACGCTTGGTCGAAGAAGGAAAAGGCAGCACTTTAAAATACATAACGACTACTTTCTAATAAAAAATCTTATATCCCACCAAAATATTATTGAACATATAAGTCTGTTACACTTTGGCAATGAAAATTCGGTATACTTCGAGATATCTTGTATTTCGGCAAAGTTACAACACAACGCATTTGTAATGTCCACAGGGTAGTAGAGAACGAAAACATAGACAAAATATGTAGAAGGCACGAAATTTACTACAGACTAAGTAACATTTTAACAAAGTCACATACATATTTGTCAAAGAGCATCGAAATAAACATTCCTTAAAAACGTTCCTTTCTCAATGATTTTTGTAATCGCCTTTGAAAAGCTTTTATTTTGATATCACTCTCATAGGTTTAGGAGAGAAAAAAAAAATGATATTATTCCGCGTAACTCCTATAATTTCCTATTTTACATATTTACATATTGGTTATCATAGAGGTTTTGCCCATATGGGATAAATAGGATTAATTTGCTCAAAACATCATTTATTCTTGTATGCTCTTGTTGTATTAAGTCACATACTATTTTTATGGTGCACACGTATTAATAACGTTTATGAAGGGAAAAGCCGTACGAATCAAATTAAAAAAATAATTCTTTTTTTTCGACCAAATAAAATGATTTATTTCAAATTCTACCGATCAGTTAAGGTAGAAAGATCTATGAAATTTCATAAACCGCTGGAGTTCTGAATTCGGCTAAAATTGGTTTTTCATTTCGAAGTTTTTAACAAATGTTGTTTGCTATCGCGGTGAGTTTTCGACCGTTTTCAGTATATGAATAGGAAAATTGTATTTTGTGCACTCTTGGGAGTTTCCGGTTCAGCAGGTAACGGTTTTGGGTATGAAAATAAATAAATACGATACAACGGTTGTTTTTCTCTCTTTATTAACTTTGAACAAAGTTATTGTTTTCATTTTACTCCCGCTGAATTTTAAGCGAACAAAATGATGGTTTTTGACCTGCTTAAACATTAGATTGATTTTAGTCAGTTATTTCACATTGTTGTGAAGATCGTTAATAATATTTACGAATGGTGTATTACTGAAAAGCCATATAAAGAAAGGGAGGCTGTTCATCTAATTTACAACCTGTTGAAGATCGGATTCCTGGATACCGGCTTCTAAAGATCCATGAAGGTGGTCTCTGGAAACAGTGGGTAGTGATCAGTGAGGTGTAGCATGCTTTGAATATGGAACAAAAAGGACTGTCCGAAAAGTTCCATATACACAGCAACTCGGAACATCTTTCTGTCTTCTCTTACCACGGAAAATGTCATAAAGAGACCGACCACTCAACTATTATAGATAGATAGATAGATAATAAATTTATTTTGTTCAACTGTTACACACAATAACACAGCATCATACAAACAATGAAAATAAACACATAAATTTCTTAACCTAATTAGCATGCAATGATTTATGTGTGCCACAGCAGCACAAATAGGCTACAGCTCAGCGATATGTTGCTCCAGAGAAGCAACCGCTGAATTTCAGCTGTCACCTCTTGGATGACACGAACAAGCGCAGCCACACTAGCAATACGAGGCTCAGAAACAGGCAGAAAAAGCGCTCATACAGTAAGATCAGCAATAATACACTTTAGAAATCACATCAAACCTCATTTAAATCAATTACACAATCGACCCCCATATAAGACTGTAAGTATTGAAGCACTAGAAACGCAATGGAGTTCTATGCACACGGCAAGCAAAGCGGATAGAAAATTCATTTTTGAGTTGTTCTAAAACATATAATTTGTACTTTTTTATAAACGTGTACTTGGAGTTTATGCTTCTTATAGGAGGTGGAATGTTGTTCCAGCACTTTGTTGCCGCGTACCTAAAACTTCCCTTAAAAGCGACAGTTCGATGTTTGGGTACAGACAGGATAGGACGTGCCAATCGAAAGCGACGTTGTGATATAAATTTTAATTTAGTGTACAAATACTCTGGACTTTTAAATTTAATAGTGTCGAACAGCAACCCCGCAAGGTGCAGCTTTCTACGTGATTCCATATCAAGTACAGAAGCGTTTACCAAAAAAGGTGTTACGTGACTTCGAGGAGGGATGTTGTAACAAAAACGCATACATGCATTCTGTACCCTCTGAACCAACCGTTTTGTTTTACATAAGAGACGCGGTCCATAAACCAAGTCTCCATAATTAAGCCTAGATAAGACAAGAGATTCACATATTATTTTCCTCGAAGCCTCTGAGAGCTGATCACGTATCTTGTAAAGAAGACTTAGGCGATAGAAGCTGTTCTTTACTAAGCCCAACAGGTGAGTCTCAAATTTAAGCTGACCATCTATTACCAAACCCAAATTTCTGGCCTCTTCGACCCTTGACAGTGTTTGCCCATTAATTTCCACGATTGGATCAGCGCTCACCAATCGAGCAATCTGTAGTTTGCTCCCAAGGACCAGATATTTAGATTTATCTGGATTCAGTACCATACCATTGCGTTGAGCCCAATCGGCAACATTAGATAGGTCTTCGTTCATAAGTTGGACTGCCTGAGATACTTTTTTAGGGTCAGAACTAATATACAATTGCACATCGTCAGCGTAACAATGATAATTACAGTTCTTAATTACCGAAGGCAAATCAGCACAGTAAACAATAAACAGAAGTGGGCCCAGTATTGAGCCTTGCGGCACCCCTCGTTCAAGTGATTTGGGGCTTGATGTAGCAAAACTGCCATCGCTATTTTGAGTTTTCACTGATTGTGATCGATCACAAAGATAGCTTTTAAACCAAGACAGAGTCTGTGAATCCAATCCGTAGTAGGATAGTTTGGCAAGCATAAGAGGAATATTCAAGCAGTCAAACGCTCTTGAATAATCCAAAAGTGAGAGAATAGTGCCACAACCCCGGTCCTGTTCATACAACACATTGTCAACCACATCGAGCAAAGCTGTCACCGTTCCACGCCCCTTACGACGGTTAAAGACTTGTTGATCATATAAGTAATTACATCTAAGGTGTTAGGCAGGGTCAAAAGGATCATATCCTTGCTAATGCCATCACAACCTGTAGCGTCGGATTTTATTGTCAAAATATGTTTAGCAATTACAGCACTACTTACCGCTTTGAGAGCAAAAGTAGCAGGAGAAAATTTATTATTTTCAAAAGCAGATATTTCAGCTGAGATTTACCATTGCAATCTGGAAGACGGAGGAAAAAGTCATTGATTTTAGTAGGATCACTCAGATGTCTCGGCAACAGCCTGTACTTCTCATGATGTGGCAGAACCCTGTCCTTTAGGTTTTTCCAGAATTTCTTGCTATCTTTAACTTTGGTATTTATAAGGTTATCTATATAAGCGCGTTTTTCACCAGCTATTCCCAACTCTACCATTTTCTTCAAAAATATTGACATTCGACTTATCGATTTTGCGTGAACAATCAGGTTGAGTCCAACACTCTGCTGCTCTCTCGTGTCGGAGGACAAGATCCACTTCGGGCCAGTGAGATAGCGGAGTATGTCTAAAGTTTCAAATAATTCTTTTTTCTTAATAACTACGGACATTTACTAAGTCATTACAAAAAAATACAATCTAAACAATTTCCGAGCTTTTGTACCACTGCTTTTGGATAATTAAACACACACACATCAATTTATTTTATTTATTTACTTTACACAATAAAAATGCAAAGGATTATACATAAGAGGAAAAGACAGTACAAGGGAGCTGATTATTTCTAAAGAAATTTCTTCCACCAGACCCAAAAGAGGAAATGAGAAGAAAAGGGTAATTGGCGTGTACGAAAAAAAAGAAAGGAAAAGTGAAGACTCTAAATACCTAATTACCTAGGTACTAATTAAATAAAAACATTGTAATATAAATATACCTAATTTAATACACAAATAGCTAATAAACTTACAGCACAACATAAATATCTATTGTGCTAAGGACAGAAATACTCATACGGCCATTATGTATGATGAAGAGCTAAATTTAGTAAATCTACATAAACAAACTTATTATTAGGCTCTTGCAAATTTCATGAAAGCTATATGACCGTAATGTACCCTCGTCAAAATGGAGGAACTTCTAAAGAAGGGGTTAGTTGAGGTTGTCTGAATTCATATGGTACAATGAAGTGGTTTTATATTTTCTACCCAAACTTAACCATTTATTATAGTTTGCTGGGAAAATAGATTAGGTTAATATTGAAAATTGTATTAAGTTGAAAAAAAAATCTCATAAATAAATCTATAATATGCTTCGATAAAATATTTTTAAAGTATGGTTAGTCAAATCTATATTTGACATGAAAGAACGAAACGAAATATATTTTAGTCAATAAATTAAACTATTTAATACGGTTTTATCGCGTTTATTACTTATTTATTTACACCTGACGTTTCAAACACTTTACAGCGTTCATGGTCGCAAATAAAACCGTATTAAAATAGTTTAATTTAATGAATAACAATCGCGAAAACATAAGAAATCATTATATTTTAGTCAACTTGGACTTATTGAACGTTCGTGGATTTTATCCTCTTAATTATAAAAATTAATAGAAAACAGTATGTACTTATACTCTTTGAAGTCTTTTTTAAATAATTTCAACAACATAAATCTAAACATACAGACAAACTTTCTCTATGAAACTCACAACGTGTAATTCAGTCGGCTATTTAGAGGTCGCTTAATAATTAACGTGAATTGTTGACCTCCGGACGGACATGAATGGACCCGACTTTAATTATCTGTATCCCTCCTTTAATGGCGCCCTAGTGCGTAATTGCTGAAAGTACAGTAAACAGAGCGGGGATAAAAAATAAAAATAGTATAGAACTATAGCCATGACGAGAATCAGGCAGAGGCAGAGATCAAGGGCAAGCGTTAATTGCAGGCAAATCCTAACCGGCCATTCTGGGGAAGGTCTATGCCCAGCAGTGGATTGACTGCGGCTGAAGAGATGTATCATCATCATTTTAGCCACATAATTGTAAAAAAGGTTGTGTTGTGGCGTGATCACGAAAGACGAGTGACTTTGCTGCTTGCGTATACATACAGACAATCAAGTTGTTTTACAACATAAGACAAAAATATTGATTCCTAAAAAAATAAAACAGAATCCTGTATTTTAAAATCGTACTCATAAAGCTTAAATCAAAATTGTACTCATAAAGCAAATCTCGACGTCTTATCAATTACATTGCTTTATCCGGTGCACATGAGACGTGGGAACAATGTGAAAAAAAGTAACAAGCGTCATAAACAAAGTTACGATGCAAAGGCTTCACTATAAAGGGCCACTTCTATGTTTACGTTTGTTTGAGATATGGGTCCGAATGAATCAAGAGTGGGCAGTAAATTCTTTTAGTAAACGATCTACTATACTTAGATTATGTTTATGATAATGTTGTCTTAGTCTTAAATAAAGATACATTTAAATCCGTACATAATATTGACAACTGAAGTATTCACTTAATTTTATTTATTATTTTGTTTCGTTAATATATTTTCCCGTTTTGGATAATCTATAAATTGTAAGGTTCTCAATTTTCACATTATTACAAATTGAACCATAAAAAATACAGTTAAAAATTTATAGGCCTTTCAGCTCGTAAAATTAATGAAAATTTGATGGATTGTAAATATTTTAGATGCAAAGTAGTATTGCAAGTTTGTGAAGAGAAATAATTGATTATCAATGTTTTTATTTTATTGAAAACAGAAAATGCCTGCGCAAGGTACATTATGTTTTAGATTTTTTATATGCTATTTTTTGTCTGGGAAAGTACGCAATTGAAGGCAATAATTAAAATTAAATGAAATGATCTTATTGTGCCGGCTCTACAATAAAGTGGAATGATAAAAAGAGTGAGAAGATTTCAACACAAAGATTTATGTACGATTGTTTCACCTTGTTTATTAGTAAAGAGCCGTAGAAAATTGTTAAAAAAAGCATTAAATCCACGATCTTTTAAAAAAAATTGCATTGAAATCGCTGTTACTTGAAGATAAATAAATTTATTTAACACTGATCTGTACTTGATAAGAAAATATGAGGTCAATAAGCTTCTAAATCCTTCGACTTTTGTTGATCATTTCATTTTAAACAACAAAACCAAACAATGGAAAATTTAACGGACAATACCATTATCAAAAACCTAACCCTATATCACGAAAGTCATGAACAGAAATCAAAACCATCCTCAAACATGGATGTAGGAAAAACGATGGACGCAGTCCTAAGAAACAAAATGGAGTCTATGGTAGTTTTTCATAGTAAGATTATGGAATGAATTCCCTGCCATGGTTTTCCCTAGTGACTATAACATGGAAGCCTTCAAAAAGGCCGTGAAAAAATTCCTTCAGGGTTGGCAACGCGCTCGTGACATTTCATAGGTAACCGTAACTACTTACCATCAGGTGGGCCGTACGCCTGTTTGCCTACTTAGGTGTATATAAAAAAAAGTAAGACATTTGTCTTTTTAACCCTTGATGAAAAAAACGAGGCCCTGCTTGCCCTGTGAACTGCCCAAAAAACGTTGTGACGTTGCTGCCTCTCTTCTCGCCGCATACGTCCCTCGCTCCCTAAATAAACGAAAGCAACATCATTCTGAGCAGGCAGTCTTCACTACGATCTCGGAAGTTAAGTATTCATTATTTGTATTGATTTCGTTTCGTTAGGTCTCCGACTTTGTGCCTAGAAACCCCGACCTTAGTTCATCTGTAAATTCTTATTACTCTCCCTCGGAATCTTCATTTTCAATTAATTAACTTTTCCCTTGTTGTATTTTTCCTAACTAGTGCTGTATCCATGGAGTAATTACAAAGAGGAGATGCCGTAATAAGCGTTTTGTAAGAAAGCGTTTGTGAGGCTACACGGGGCGGAAGGCAGACGTGCGGGGTGCTCGGTTTCGGCCGTGGCTCCAATCATAGAGCACGAGCAATGACAAGCTCCGCCCACTGCAGTGTAGGCGAGGCGCCAATGAGCACGTCACTGCGCCATTTCAAACGGCATCTCCTCTTTGTAATTACTCCATGGCTGTATCGGTTAATAAACTGCTAAATTATAACTTAGCTCGTAATTATTTATTTCTTTCAAGTTCTTAAAAGTTCTAAATAAAGTTTAACGTTATAACGTTTCTGGAGTAATAGAATAAAACAATTTAAACTTTTTCACAAAAAGAAGAATATGGGTCTTCGATGTGTCTGTGTATCTGTGGCATTTTTTCACGAACACACACATGAAGGTGGGCATTATAGAGATGAATAGATGAGACGTTTTACGCAAATAATCATAATCAATTTAAGTGATTTCATTTATATACAGTTTTTGCTGGAATTTCTATAAAGCTTAAGCAATTTAATAATAATTATACAGTCTTCTTATATTCAGTAGATGCCAAATGGCGATTTATAAGTCTTTCTGATCCGTACCTATTGCGAATTTATCAAATCTTCAATTTACATTTGTTTCTACATCCATATCGTCAAATACCATACAATGGTCTTTTGTGCGTCCCTTCATCTGGAGAGGCGGTTCTTCGGACTCTGGTCACGCTTTTGTCGTGTCTAAATTATTGTCAGTTCAGTCTATCATTGCATGAATAGGGTGTGATAATACCAGCTTTGTTTGGAATGAGGGTTTTATTGAGTGTTATATATCATATGATGGAAAATTTTCCAGGAAACTGAACTGCCTCCGTGGTTCAGTGGTTATGGCGCGTGCCTTAGACATCAAAGTCGTGGGTACGATTTTAATATATTATTTAGTTGTTTCCTGCTTGGTTAGAACATTGGAGGCTTGACTCACCTGATTTGTCTGATAATTCTGTACTTTGGAAGGCACGTTAAGACGATAGTCCCGGCTGCCATTTGGGGTTTGAGGCCGAAAGGCGGTTCTGAAAAACTCTGATACAATGATGAATCGATCCTGTACTATTTTGTTCTCGTCTATCCTCTGCAAAGGCGAAAAATCGATGTGCAATTTTTATAAATACAAAATTTCTTCATTGCCTACATAAAGAAACAGTCATTTAAGATCCTGTAAGTAGATTCTAGTTTCGATACTTTGCTTTAGTTAATATATTTAAATCAACTTGGGAAGTCGGTTGAAAATTAATGAATTGAGATTTGTTTGGAAATGACAAAAAGAATAAAAGAAAATATGAATGTAAAACACTATGAGTTCGGATGGTTCGATGGATTTTATGAGAGTGACTTTGGATCTGTTTGGATGTATCGTTATTCGTTACTACGAGTTGTAGTAACAAACATAAACACCTACTAGACTATAACTAAAATCGTACACTTCCAGACAAATAAAATGAAACCCCACGTTGCGTCAGTCGATTTTGTTTGAAATCTGGTCCACTCGATATCAGTTGCTTATTCAATCGAGGCGATTGCAACTGCAGAGCAAAATACAGTTCAGTGCATGGCACAATTTACAATTCACTTGCGATTCGGTTCTAGCGATGGAGCACAATGGGTGGGGAATTTTGGACTCGCCGTCAGAGATTCGATCAATCGATTTCGTGTAAACGTCCAACCGTCCAAGATGCTTAAAATTAAATCTAGAAATTATTTACCGCTTATTTACATAAGCGGTGTGATTATAATTAAAGTTTTTCGTTTTTTTACGTTAACAACTAAGCATACGGCTCGCGATTCCTTTAAGGTCTATCTAGGGCGCTGTCAACTCGTCGTCCAAGATATTGTTTCGTCACAGTACCTATTCATTTCACCGCTTAAAAGAGCGGCTGCAATTGGTGGATTGGAATTATGTATTTTTTATGTAAAATTTCCACACACAAAATCCTTTGTTAATATAACTATTTAGAATATTTTAAATTCCACACACAAAATTCTTTGTTAATATACCTATTTAGAATATTTAAGATACCTTTTAAGTATTTAATTTTCAGTATTACGAATACTCTTACCACATAATACAGAAAATAAGGTTATTTATTTATTTATAAATCTTTATTGTACCACAAGTTTACAATTGGCGGACATTATGCTTAAAGCATTCTCTCCCAGTCAACCATTAGGAAAAACAGAAAAGTTATGTAGGTTACATAGTATTTATTCTATACTGACGCCAAAATTGGAACAAAAGTAATCACAATATCGCGGAAACGCAGTAAACTGTTCATAACAGTCTAAGTTAACACGGTTCTAACTAACTTATCGAGTTGATCTTTCGAAGCCGACTCCAAATCGGCAGCATAATAACCCATTAACACCGGAAACTTAGTTTAGAACAGTCGTCAGCAATTTATGGTTCAATTTCAATCCATAAATTGTAGAACATGAATTGAACGGTGAAAACAAAATGTGTAAAACAAGGCAAAATTTACGGCATGCTGCGCCGTTTAGTTCGCAACCGAAATAATCTATATCAAATATTTTTGGTTTCAAATTTCTGGATATTTTTTTAAATTATTTTTACGTTTATTTTATTGATACTTTGATCTTTCGTCGAAACGCGATATAATATTTTAATGCATGCAATCATATCGAGTAGGTAACATGATCGGTCGACCCTGTTCACCCTGGTAAATCAAAAATCTGGTGATTAAAGCCTGCAATGTTCTAGCCAAACTGGAAATAATTAATCAAAGTATGCTTCGTGTGAATCAAACCCACGACCTCCGAGTCTATAGCAATCGCCTTAACAACTGGACCACGGACGTAGTTAATTTTTTTTTTATTATTTTCATTCGAAAAACACACAGTTGACATACGCACATAACATTTACAATAAATGAAATAGAAATAATATTTCAATAAATGTATTTGTATTTCTGTGCATGGCGCGCGCTACTATAGTTTTTCCTTGAAAAACAGACTTCTATATGTTCTTATTTCTTGATATTTGGTTTATTCCACTTGAGTCACCTGGGTGATCAAATTCCACACTTTTGTGTTCTGAAATCACCTTAGGTATACCGAGGCTTTACACAACTTATAGCTCCCTAGCTATAATCCCGCGCGACTTGTGGGACGCCCACAGAAATAAGAATACTATAGCCCACAGAAATAAGTGCCATACGCAAGCCGGCCAAGTTACCTTTGGCACACGTTACGGCACTTCTACAGAATCTTATTTCTGTGGGCGTCCCGCAATTAGCGCGGGAATCGCGTCAGTTTGAATAGAGCTAAAAACTGCAGGGGCAATCTAGTATGAAAGAGTGGGGATGGCGTCAGACGGAAAATTGGCAGGCAAGTGTAAAGAAACGAGACGACATGATTTGCATCACCACTCTTTCATACTAAATTGTCTTAATATTTTTTCAGGTGAGTAGAGCCCTAAATGTCGGAGCTGTCGAAAATAGCCATACAAATTAGGGTAGGTAGATTACAAAAGCCGCGGAGGTTAGGATGATAGATATTCCCATTGAACCAAAAAAAACTTGTATGATAAAAATTTGGTGTAACAAAATAATAATACTTAACTAGATTTCGCCCAGGGTTTTGTTCCAATTTTTTAAGTAGGATTTTGTTCAGCCATTCTCGATTCTCGAGTAACATTTTTCAAGGAAAAGCTAATAAGCTTTATTGGTAATGGTAAGTATAACTTTTCGACGTTTTTGTAATTAGAATTTTTATTTTAATAAATTTTCTCAGTTATTTATATAAATATAGTATAAAATTATATTTAATTATTTTTAAATTATTAAAGATAGATAATTTAAAAATGAGAGGAGATAATTAAATTATCTATTGCTATTGTTTATACCTTTTGAACAACAGAAAATATACTTAGATATGCAATTATTATCTTCACATATTTCTTCTAGGTATTGCATTCCAATTTCTAATAACGGGTACCTACCTAGATTTTATTTTATATCACTGGTACCTAATACTTCACTATCTTTTCTCTCTCTTTTTTTATCTTTCAGTGGTATCTCATTATTTGTAACCGTATTTTGAGATTAAATATTGGACTTTTAAACGAATTTAGATTGAAATGCGATCATCATCATTGCACAGTTGTGTAACAGTTTTATTTATAAAGGAAATAAACATATTTGATTATTATAATAAAATCAGTAGGGTATTATTGGGGCTTTCAAAACAGGTAGTTTTCATCACACCGCGCTCATTTCATTCGCTTGGTTTGATGAAAACTACCTGTTTTGAAAGCCCCAATAATACCCTTGAGTTTTCGTTTTAAAACTCCCTAGTATTACCCCAATACACAATACGGAATATCAGTCAACGGCGCTTGGAAAAACGGACTGCATAATTTGACTCACCTGATACGATTGCTGTTTGTTCACACTACACAAGATTGTTACATTTTAACTAACATAACTAAACAACTTTTAGTATAAATTTATTATACACTAGTGTTTAATAATGATAAGGAACATCGTTTCCCAGACCGATTGCTCATACCGATGATCAAGTTGATTGGCATCTTATTAACGATCAGTGTCTCAAATGATCTTCGGGACGCCCTTGGGAGACGTCGAGTTGTCCCATTACTGGCCTCGATTAGGTCGTACCGTTCACCGTTTGGTTGGTGGCACCCAGTAAACTAGATAACTCTTTGTCACCATTTAGGACATTGGTACTTTAAAAGCCAGGTCAATGGAAGACACTGATCTTCTTCAACTGGCCTCGATTAGGTCGTACCGTTCACCGTTTGGTTGGTGGCACCCAGTGAAAATGAATCTCAGTGTCAAACCATTAAAACTTGGACAATTCTGTACCCACCGTGACCGAAATTGAGAACTTCTCGCTTTCTGATAAACCATTACCAAATTCGACTGTTGGTATCCGGGAAAACTATATTTCCTGTATCAAAAACACAAGAGGATTTTCTCTAAATTTACACACTTCGTTTCGTACCAACGGTACTCCATCACGGTCACATCACGGTCATTACTAAAATGTTACGAAGGAGTAGGTGTTGCACATTGCGTTATAGTGTTGTGCTCATAGCATTTTATTCAATCGATAAAAAAACTTGGACTTACTTTTACTGCTTCAATGAAATCTACGATCGCTAATCAATTTATACTGAAATGAAATAGAAATGAAATAAATATAGTACTGTGGTTATTTGTTAGTATAGTGATATTACTATTACTTTTAGAAGTCCTACTGTAGGTATATTACGTCGAACAAAATGTTTGAAAACAAAACCATATTAATTATGTACTTTTTAATATATAAGTACATATTTATAAATAAAGAAGTTATTACACCGTTTCTAGCTGACCCAGCTAACGTTGTTTTGCTATATAAAATAGAGCTAACATACCTACCGAATATACATGTCAAATTTTATAAAAATTGGTCAAGCCGTTTCCGAGGAGAATGTAACTAACTATGTGACACGAGAATTTTATATATAAAATAATATTAAACTTAAAAATTATCGATAAACTCTAGTCCAGTACTAGTGCTTGCATTTTGCTGAGTATGATTATTGTATAGTCCCACGCCTGTGTCCTGTACAGCCGGCGGCATGGCAGATAAACCCGACCCAATGTATACTAGGTACAATCTACGACTGTACTTCCCCAGAGCTCAATATTCGTGATTTATGGCTATTCACACACTATGGCTTCTTTTATTAAGTGGGAAAATAACCATATACATATATACATACATACATACAACACTTTATAACAGAATTATGTCGAAAGTTTATAATATATTCAATATATATATATATATTTAATATGTAGGAACATCAGTAACTTACAAAGTGTAATAATCCAACAAAAATTAAATTATATGCACTTCAATTAGTGAATTATTATTACTGTGAGAATCCATACTAATTTATACATATAATCCATACTAATAATATTATAAATGCGAAAGTCTAACTGTCTGTCTGTTACGCTTTCACGGTCAAACCGCTGAACGGATTTTGATGAAATTTGGTATTAATATAGTTAAAGACCCAGGGTAAAACATAGGCTACTTTTTAACGCAGGCGGAGCTGCGGGAAACAGCTAGTATACAAATGTGTTGATAAGAACGATGGCGGTGTGTCGAATCATTACATCGCTAAGCAGATTGCCACGTGATTCTATCGTTCTGTGTGTGACGAGCCTTTCAATAAAAACATAACCCTCCATGATAATGGGTAGTAAAATAAGTAAATGTTACAATAATAATATATGCCTGCATGCATGCGGCATACTTTGAGTATCGTATTTCAAAAGATTTCTCGAAATTAGAAATTTTATTTTGAATTATATTTTATTTACGCAATTATTATTCGATTATGTCTATGTGTCAATAAATGCAGGAGTCGACAACTTTTTCTATTTAAAACGATGCAATGTTTTGAAATCGTCCATAGTGACGTAGGAATATTTTAACATTTTCCAATAGTTAACAACACCTGAAAAACAGTGATGTGTCAGCAAAAACTAATTATTTAAACGTATGAAAGTAGTACTCTTTACGATACTCTTCAATCGGCTATTCTCCGTCTGTGAGAACTCTGCTGCCCAAGACAGAAACTGCCGCCAGTCTTTCTGTCTCTGTACCACAGACTCTCTGTCTCTGTGCCGTGGTGTCAATCGTGCCAGCCGTCGCCCCAGCAGTGTGCCAACTGTCAGCCAGTGTGCCACAATCGACTCCAAAAACGAAGATCCGCTGTTATTCAATCATGTTCGTAAGTTTTATATTTTTTAACTGTTTATTTCACTTCAAATATTTTTGTGTCAGTTAACTTTAACTTCATTTAATTTTATCTAATCTTAATTTTTATATTATGTTTCATGGGGAGTTTTTATTTGCGCGTCTGTTAATTACCAAAGTAGTAGTCTCTGTCAGTATAATGAAAATTTTTTTTTGTTTTTTGGGAATAGAATTTTACTGAGTCTGCTCCTACACCTATATATATAATGATTTAGTTCTATTTTTTTTTTTTTTTTTTTTTGCAGGTCGGACTCCGAGTACTCTGGATATAAAAGCAAAACTGCTAAGAGTAAGACTGCCGAACTTGATTCGGAATGTGAAGGGACCTCGTCGGGCATTAGGTATGTACCAATTTGATAGCACCACTTGGTGGCCTTTTCTCTCATATACTTTTTAGTTTTCCTATCAAATATCATTCACGATAACTTAGCTGTTAACTTTAACGCGATACCTTATAATACATATTTAACAATAAATGTAATAAATAAATAATTTGAATTTGAATAATACAATTTTAATTTTAAAATAAATGTTTTTTATAGAAATAAATGAGTTAACGATGTGATCACTTTAACGTTACTAATTCTTTCTCTATTTTTACAGCTCACAAAAGCGAAAAAAGGCTACGCCTAAAGGAGCAAGGCAAAAGAAGTCCAGCCCTGCTAAACCTGCTGCTGCTGGTTGGGGCTTCGAGAGTGACAGCGAAGGAGAAGGCGCGGTGAAGCGACCTCCAGCATTGGTGTCTTCTCTTACCAGACGCGTCGCAGATGGGGTGTTACGTCGCACTGCAGATTTGAGAGGCGATGTCTTTGCGGAAATAAAAATATATAACGTGAAGGATATTGAGGGAGTTAATCCCAAAGACCGCTGGGAACGCGCAATAATATCATTAAAATATCAGGGAGAGTCTGACTCTCCAGAACTAGCTCCGTTAAAAAAGGTCCTAAAACTTTGTAAACAGAAGTTTACTTACGAGGGAACGTTCTTTGCGGACAAAAAATAAATTTTCTCTTCCCAGCAGTGTTTTAGTTTTTTTATATAATAAATAATAATAAAAACTTTAATTTGTTTTACATGTAGGTTACTTTATTTTATTTTCTATTTCTTTCTGTATAATCTATTATGGAAATATAAAAGTGAAAAGTGTCATCAAATTTTTGACTTTATTGTACTAAGATCATCTATCACTGTTTCTTCATCAATATTTTTTGTTCTTCCTTCAAATGAGGAATTATTTTGCATTAATAAACTAACATTACTTTTAAATTATAGTCCATAGTCCTATTTAGTAAATATCTAGTAGACTAGGTTTCAGTACGATTTTTTATTATTATTATAATCTTTAATTCTCTATCTAGCCTTCATAAGACCTCGTACCTTCTCATAGCATAGCATAGGTCGCATATTATTATATCATTGTTTCTTTCAATACTCTTATTTATCAAACATGGTTAAAAAAACTATATATTGTACGGTATGCGATACATCTATAAAAAATAACGCATTCTCCGCTCATTTACGGAGTATGACACATAAAAATAATAATTCAATTGAAATAAGTAATGATATTGATAAAATTAGTAGTGCATTCAGAAGTCGAATAGCATCTTATAGAGTTCGTGACGTAGCTGCGAACGATAATAATGATAGTGAAGGTTTTCAATCACCCGCCCACTTTTTGCATAAAATAAAGGGACGAGTGCACCAATTACTTCTAGCTAGATTAGCAACCTTCAACTCTATTAAAATTAATTTTGAATTATTTTCTGAATTCACTATTCCAAATTGTGACACGTCGGAAATAAAGTCTTTTATTACGGAAAATATAACATGTCATAAACATTTTGATTTTGAACAAGTATATTTGGGAGTAATTGAGAATATATTAAATAAAATTGACGAATTCCAACAAAAAGATTCTGGGTGGTCTTTTTTGAGGAACTTATATTTGGAAGTGAATATCAATAAGTATAATCCTATCAGAGCGTCAAAATTTATAGAGCTACCAAAACGTATCAAATCTAAACGTGCTTGTGTTAATATACAAAATAATGACTCATTTTGTTTCTTGTGGTGTATAGTAGCTGCATTGTATCCTGCCAAACATAATTCCCAGAGAGTGTCATCTTACCCACACTTCAGGCGAGTTCTAAATACCGAAAACATGACATTCCCAGTTGGCTTTTTAGATATTAAAATATTTGAAAAGAACAATTGTCGTATAAGCGTTAATGTGTATGGTCTCTCGGATAAATCTAATATTGTTGGGCCTTTATATAGAACAGAAAAGAAAAAGAAATACCACATTAATTTGTTACTATTAGAAAATAAAGAATTTAAACATTACTGTTTAATAAAAAATATAGGTAGATTACTTAAAAGTCAACTAACCAAACATCATGATAAAGTATTTTTCTGTGATGATTGCTTGAATTTTTTTCACACCGAACATAAACTAAATGATCATTGTTGTGGTGGTATCAGGACATTTCTTCCTGACCCTGGTAGTATTATCCAGTTTACGAATTATGAACGAATGCAAGATGTTCCTTTCGTCATTTATGCAGATTTTGAATCGTTACTGGAGCCTAGTTCACATAATTTAGAAGTCAATTCAAATTGCACAAAAATTTTGCATAAACATATACCTGCAGCATTTGCATATTACATCGTATGTTCCTATGATAGTTCTCTAAATAAATATGTAGCATACAGAGGGCTGGATTGCGTTGGAAAATTTGTTGAGTATCTTCATAAAGATGTATCTAAGATTCATAAGATATTTAAACAACCACTTCCAATGATACCTTTAACACCGAATGAACAGAATAACTTTAATGATTCAAAATATTGTTCTCTTTGCAGTGGTTTATTATTTGATGATAAAATTAAAGACCACTGTCACTTAACCGGTCGGTACAGATTTGCTGTCCATTCTTATTGTAATATGAAGTTTCGTTTACCGAAATTCATTCCTGTCTTTTTTCACAACTTATCAGGTTATGATAGTCCGAATCCTGGTCGGATAAAAGTAATAGCAAAAACTAAGGAAAATTATGTATCATTTACAAAATTCTTTCAATTTGGTCTTCAAGAATACATCCCAGTCCGTTTTGTTGATTCATTTAAATTTTTGGGTACTAGTTTAGAGAAACTGGCAGAGAATTTGAAAAGACATGATTTCGTTCACTTATCTCGTTTTTTTATACAAAAGGAACACCTCTATCTTTTGACTCGTAAAGGTGTTTATCCATACGAACACATGACCAATTGGAATTGTTATCAAGAAACACAATTACCACCTCGAGAAAACTTTTATAATGCTTTAACTGACAGTATCATTTCTCAATCAGAATATGCACATGCACAAAAAATTTGGTTGACGTTTCATTTAAACAATATGGGTGAATATACTGACTTATACCTTAAGACAGACGTCCTTTTACTAGCTGATATTTTTGAAATGTTCCGCAAAACTTGTAAATTCAACTATAAATTAGATCCAGCATTTTATTTGACAGCCCCTAGTTTAAGCTTCGATGCGATGTTACTTAAAACAAAGGTACAATTGCAACTTATCGAAGATTTGGAAATGGTACGAATGATTCAAAAAGGGATTCGTGGTGGAGTTTGTCTGTGTTCAAATAGATACTCCGAGTCGAATAATAAATATGTACCAAATTATAATCCGTCAACCCCGAATAATTATTTGTTATACATTGATTGTAATAATTTATACAGCTATGCAATGTGTTCTAGTTTACCGTATTCTAATTTCGAGTTCATGAGTCAATCGGAAATAAATGAACTAAATATTCTTAATGTACCAAATAACTCAGTCTATGGTTTTATTTTAGAAGTGGATTTAGAATACCCAGAAGGGTTACATGATTTACACAATGATCTCCCATTTTGCCCGCAAAAGTTTGCACCACCGGGTTCTAAGATACCTAAATTGATCCCTAACTTATATGACAAATTTAAATATGTTATTCATTACGTTCATTTAAAAACATGTTTAAAACACGGGCTAATATTAAAAAAAAATCATAGAGTAATCAAATTTAAACAGAGTCCATTTTTAAAGCAATATATAGATTTAAATACCGAGTTACGTAAAAATGCTAAATCAGTGTTTGAACAGGATTTTTTTAAACTATTAAATAACAGTATATTTGGGAAAACTTTAGAAAATACGGAAAATAGATTAAAAGTTCATTTAGTTAATCGATGGCATGATAATGATAACAAAACTAAAAAATACTATGGGGCTGAACAATTAATCTCAAGTCTTAATTTTCATAGTTCAACTGTATTTTCAGAAAACTTTGTAGCTATTCAAATGTATCCCGACTCGGTAGTTTTAGATAAACCAATATATATAGGATTTACAGTGTTAGAAATAGCTAAAAATCATATGTACGATTTTCATTATTCAGTGATGAAACCTGTTTATGGGGCTCGCATAAAATTATGTTATACTGACACTGATAGTTTTTTGTACTCAATTGAAACAGAAGATATTTACGAAGACATAAAATCCAATTTTTCATCTTATTTTGACACTAGTAATTATGCACCTAATAATAAGTACGGCATTGTTCCCAGAAACAAAAAAATCCCTGGTCTCTTTAAAGATGAAAATCAGGGTCAAGCAATACTTAATTTTGTAGGGCTACGATCGAAGCTGTATTGCATCAAAACAGAAGATAATGAAGTGAAAAAAGCAAAAGGTGTTCAAAAAGCTATGGTTAAAAGGCTTAATTTTAAAGAATACAATGAGGTTTTATTACGTAATTCTGTAGTACGAAAAAGAAATATAATTTTCAAATCTATGAAACACGAGATATTTACTCAGGCTGTTGACAAGATCGCGTTATCTTCCAATGATGATAAACGTATTATACTCAAAGACAAAATATCAACATTATCTTGGGGGCACAAATCAAGTTTTTTTTAAATAATATAAATAATTTCTTAAAGGTGTAGTTTATTAACGCAAAATAATAATAGATATGTATTTTTAAATAAGGTGTTCTTCTGTTCATTCTAATCTTATTTGTTGTTTTGTGACAGAAATTAATATAAGTTAAGTAATATAAGTTAAGTATATATACATATATATTGTATGTAGATAATAATGTAATGTGTAAATTAGGTGTAAATTAACATATTCTTTATTTTAATAAAATTGGTATTGAATTAAAAAAAACCTTGTTTATTTATTTCTAAATCCATTCTACTAATCCTCCAGTAGGTTGATATAATAATGTATTACATTTGTGATTGCTATCAAAATCTTGTGTGATAGAGAAGGTTAAAAATAAGAATTAATAATATGACTTTATTCATCAGATCAAAGATCCATTTAACAATTAAAATAATTAGAATTGAAATTATAACGATTAAATTAGTACCTATAAGGTAAAATAACGTTTATAAGAATTATAGGAGTTGGTAAAATAATTTGTGATGAAAGTTTGTGATGTACATGATACTTAAAACTAGATGACCAAGACCCAAAGCAATTTGAAAAATACTATTTTTTATTTTGCTTAGGCTGGGAATCGAACCCAGAACCTCGTAATTGGCAGGCGAGCGTGGTAACCTTAATGCCACCGAGGTCGTCAGACGTCATGCACAAAATAGCATTCATAATAAAAATATAATTAAACCGCAGAAATATGATACCTAGTGTTTTGATATACCTCAGCTTGTAACAAAATTATGTATGGACACCGATCATGTCTGTTCCTGTTCATTTGGGTTGGAACGCCATGTTTTGCTGTATAATCATATTTTTCATATAAAAGACTCGCATTGTTTATAATGGTATTTCAGTTTGTATATTGGACAGCAAATCTGTGATACATTATCACCAACTGCTTCTTTTTACTACCAACGCTTCAAGTTTGTAACTGAATGTAAGTACATATATATTATTATTATTATTTTTTTTGGTAATAATTGTCTAATTAATAATGTATTCATGTCTCATCATTGTTTTTTCTTTACAGATCATGTCGGACTCAATTCAATCGCTTCACTCACTTCACTCTCAAGAGACTTGCATACTGTGCCCTCAACATTACGGTCAAGATCCCAACGAAGTTACCCCAGAGTACCTAGACTTAAACACACAAGTATTGAGAAATCGGGTTGCAGAACTAAAGAAAATAGAGGAAAAGAAAGAAGCTGCAAAAAAGAGAAGTGGAATATCGTCTTCCTCTTTCGTAATCAGCAAAGCTAGAAAAGGCATAAGGATGATAAAAGTTCAGGTGTTGGATTTGGAAAACGATGCTACTTCATCGCAGTGCAGTGATGGTGGTGACAAAGTTATGCTTAGTGCGCAATATGTGTTAAGTGATACTTTCGATGAAATTATGGACCTTACAGTAAATGTAATTAATAAAATTAGTAAAAAGCTGTCTGATAATGACTATTAAATGTAAGATAATGTATATTTAAAATAATAAATAAAAAATTATGGTAATGTGTTAAATTTATTTGAGCTTACGATATTATAAATTATTGTTTTGTAATCTAATACTTAAAAATTATTTTAATATGTTGATATATTTAAAATTTGATTAAGATATGAATGTATATTCATAAGTTTGAATACTTTTTTATTTTGAATAAAAGAATTTATCGTTACAAAATTATTTTATTTTCTTTCAACCATTTCTTTATACATAAAACATTTTTTAATGCACAATAATTTTTATGAATAAAACAATTAAATAAAAGCTGATCATCACAAAATTTTTCATGAAGAGATTTTAAATTAGGAATACCACTATCTGTTATATCTATTATATTTTCTTGATCACTTAACATTTTCACCCATTTGATCTTCTCTTGACCTTTAATAATAATTTTACGACCATTAAGGTAAGATTTTATAATGCGCAAAAATTCTCGATAATTTATGTTCCCTTCACTCCATCGATATCCTAGGTTTCTTTCAATCCACGAAACACGTTTTTTTTCTTCATGTGTTAGTTTTGAATATGAAAATGGTGGTTTAACTAAGAATATTTGAGTATGTTTTTGAGTAGCTATAACGAATTCTTTAACTATGAATTCATTACGAGCATTTTTGAAACCTTGCAAATCAACGATAATTGTGTTAGGGTTCATGATATCTTTTTAATAATGCCACTTAAAGGCTTATACTCAAATATACAATCGTTTAAAATTAAACAATAAGCTGCGGTCTGATCAGGTATTTCTTCGTCTGTTTCGATTTCAACTCTTACATCAATAGAACCCTTTAAAGTTTCTTGTTGACGAGAACAATCAATTACAAATAATGGAGCGATATCTTTGAACTCTTTCAAACTCATCAACGGTTCAGGTCGGCGACCATAATACGACTGTTGAAATCTCGCATATTGTTCATATAATAAGGTAAACTTATTTTCAGAGAAACTTACGTTCAATCCTTCATATGGGTAATACGATGAATTTAAAAACACTCTTACGTCGCGAACATTACAATGATCGAACTCTGCCATTGATATATCCGCTTGATGTTTACGATTTGTTTGTAATGCAATCACAACAAATCGAGGTTTCTCAATTTGAGATGAAGTTTTGATTGCCCAAGTATGTTTGCGTGTTTTGGGTAACAGTGGATATTCATACAAATCCCAATTCCGAAAAGTGAGTGTTATAGCACGATCTTTTTCTAAATGTTTTAACAAATTTATTCTTTCACGATCTGATACTTTAACATGTGGAACTCGCCAAACAATTTTATTGATAACAATATCTTCAACAATTTCTCCTCTATTTAATTTCAAAGCATTGAGGTTGGTGTTATTTCTTAACAACACTAGCTCATGTTTGCAATTTATAATGATTTTCTCATAGTCTTCTGCAAAACCTAATATTTTGTTTAGCGGTATGGAAGCAGAGAATACACCATCGTTGACTATTGTTGTACCACCGGGAGACCACCCCCAAACTTTTGCGCATTTAGATTCATTGTCATTTAATGACAGATATGATTTAATCGTGGTGGTAATACCTGCATTTTTGATTTTATCAATTTCAATTCCATTTAGCTCGTATCGAATATCTTGAAATAGAAATAAAGCAGGATTGTTCACAAAGTGTACATTTGATATCTTTGCTTTGGTTGTGCTATCGTATAAAATTGCTTTTCCTTCGATATACAAACTGCTGAGAGAGGGTAATACGTACAAGTCTTGCTGGTTGATGGGTATTCGGATTTCATCATTCTTGTTAAAACTTGTTACATATGGTTTGTAAGAATGATATTCGAAACTTTCGACGCTGTTATCGTAAGCAGTTGGTTGCGATATATTTAAAAAGTTCATTTTAATAAACCTATTAATTTTAAAAAGTCTTGATTGCTACGTGTGAGCTTCTTTAATTGTTTAAAAGATTTCTTTTTTCGAGGTGTTTTCTTGCAAGATGTTTTCTTGTTACTGACTTGAACACCGGTCGTAGCGTAGTTTTTATTAAAATTTATCATTTTTTTCTAAAGTGTAAATACAGTTGTACTTCCTCTCCACGTAAATTAATTTCCTTATTTTCTGCGTCCAACAATCTTATGTTCAAAGCACAAATCGAATTTTGATTAACCGGGAAATATATTAAGTTCTTAGGTATTTCAATTATTCTATAACCAGGTGGTACATTGGGTGCAAATTCATAAATAATGTGGCTAGCTTTTCCGTTTACAAATGATCCACTCACTACATCACATTCGATGCGCACGATGGTTGTTGGTAAAATACTGACAGGATAACGAGACTCATGACTTATATTAGCTTTAACGGTTTCCATCCCGAAACCTAAAATTCTGCCAATTGAATCACTTTTCTCGAAATGAACATCTTTGGAGCAGAACATTTGTACTTTCAATGTGTTATTATTACATCTCAATTTAAATAAAGTATTTTTTATATTACTTCTTATAAAATCTTGAATGTCTTGAAGTTCATATGATCCTTCCGGAATCTCGGTTACATCATTACCATAATAGAATTTATTGTTTCTCTCATCAATATTAGGTATTGAATTAAATGTAGAAAAATATAAAAGTCCACATTCATATTCTCCGCATAATTCCAAAGTTGGTGAATAATTTGTTGTCAAGGAGGCTCCCGCACCCGTTATCGACACAGTGAAAGACATTTTTGTACTAACATTTTTTTATTTTAAAATCTATTTAAATACATTGTTCCAAAAATTGGTTAAAAATTGTAAACACAGATGACCACAATTTGTAGAATCAAAGCTTTGAAATTGTTCGTAATTATAATTAATAGATATATTATTTAAGTATTTTACTAATTCCAGTGGTGGTTTCAAATTTCCAAAACTGTCAAAGTACTCGACATATTTATCAAGTTTCACAAAGGCTACCCAATGAGTTCCATTGTTGGAATCACTATCCAGGTTCAGTATTGCACATTCTATATTTTTAGGTTTTGGAGGCAAAGTGTCTCTCATAAAAACACCTCGAAAATAGGGGATATCATTCGCGTGCTTTAATATGTCTATGTTAGTTAATGCTCGCTTGGGTAACCGTTTCATTAGTTTTTTGAACTTTTTAGATATAAGCCTGCTCCTTTTTTAGTAGACCTGATGTACAATCCTTTACCAAGAGCAACCGATTCCATCATTTTATTATGTCGTTCTGACTCTTCAAGACTCTTTTTAGCAACTTTGTAATCATTTACAGCTTTTGCTATTCCTGCTGCACCTCCAGCTAGTGAACCAAGAGCCGATAGTCCAGCAAAGATTGGAATCAAGGGCAAAATACCTCCACATTTTGGAATAGGAATAGAGCGCGGTAACCGTACTCCCTTTTTATTTGTAAATATTTTTTTTGCTGCGGCATATGCGTATTTGATGGCAGCGTGACTGTCTTTTGATTTAAGTTTTTTTAATTGAGATTGTATTTTTTTTACAATTTTCATAAATGAAGGTGCTCCAGCACCCGCACGTATTTTTGCCTTCATAGCATTTTTCACAATCCAAGAGGCAACCTTCTCTTTTTTTCCAGTATTTTTTGACTTTAACCGTTGATTAGCCATATTTAAAAGTTCTAAATCTGCTTTTTTTCGAACGTTCAAATCACTGTTGGTGTAAGCAATATCGTGACGCATACACGCTTCGTCCAGTTTGTTAATACCTCGATCGCCTCTCAATAACCTTTTCTGTAATTTTGTTCCAGGACCACAAAATTGATATCCAGGTAGATGTATTTCAAAAGGTAATTTGTCGATGAAATTGTTAATTATACCACTTCCTTTCTTCATTGATAGGGACATACTAATTTTATTGTATAAAATATTTGCTTTTATACATTCACATATTACTGCAACAGTGCACTCTTTTCAATCCAACTGTTTTCATTTTCGCCAAGTCCTAGCCATTTCACAAAAAATTTTGTTCCTTTTCTTTTTATAACTTTTTCAATGAGATAAAAGTCAGGGTTTTTTGTTTTTTGTAATTCATATCCGTAAAAAGACCCCAATATTCGTTGCTTATGTTGATCTTCTATTTGATAAGTAAGTGGGTTTGTGTTATTAACCTTAATTACAGTAAATATTTCTGTTGACCAGTTAGGTGTATATCCTTTATAAAAATCCCCCTTATATTTGCTAATACGAACTTTATCACCAATATTAAATATTGATCTTCTAAATTCTTTCTGTCTCTGCTGCGTTTTGATTATATTAGCTTTTACAACTTCTTGATTGTACTGATTTATATCTATTGGTTTAAACTTTGTGGTTTTATGAAGAGTTCTATTATATTGTCGAACAACAGAATCAAAGTTATTTCCTAGCCATACGTATTCACCGACCAGACTAAAAAGTTTGTAAAGATGACATTTTAAAGTTTTGATTACTCGTTCCACAATGGAAGCTTTTTTTACAGAGTATGTAGAATAATGATTTATTTTATAATATTTCATAAGTTTCTGAAATGATTCATTGTAAAACTCTTTACCAAAATCTGTTTGCAAATTATCAGGTTTACGACATACATCAGTAAGTATTTTTTGCATAGCTTTTGTAACACATTCCTTTGATTTTGTTTTCAAAGGAGCAATCCAAACGTATTTCGAAAACGCATCAATAATAACTAGAACATATTTGTATCCTCTATTCAGATGTGCATATTTTTGTAGATCTATGAGATCAGCTTGCCACAAATCATCTATGCCTTTTATAATTGTACAACGACGTAGAAAATTTCTCCTTACCGATCTATGTAGCTCGTCAACTATATCTTGTTTACTCATTTTTGCCAGTCTTAGCAGAAATTATACGATCTACTTCCTGTTTTGTATAGTATTGGTAATTCAAATTAGTTGAAAGCAATTGTAAATTATAAATGCAATTTTTCAAATCACTATTAATTTGTTTTATATCTTTCTTTAATTCTTGAATTTCAGTATCTAAATAGGTTTTGTTAACTGCGTCGTCATCTTCCTTTGGATTTAGTAATCCTTTTAACTGCAACGAATTTTTTATTTCTTCTTTTAACTCCAAAATTTCTTTGTCAAGATGAGCTTTGCTTACTGCATCGTCATCTTTCTTTGGATGTAATAATCCTGTTAAACGCGATGATTTTTTAATTTCTTCTTTTAAAAAAATAATTTCTTTATCGAGATATGCTTTGTTCACTGCTTCGTCATCGTCTTCAGGATGTAATAATCCTTTTAATCGCGATGATTTTAGATCATACTTCCCTTCATCTGTCTTGGTTAAGGTTTCATTTAAAATATCTATATAGTCACAAATTCGTAAACGCTTATGAACGTGATGTCCAAATTTATCCACGTTCATTTCTGTGCATAAAGATTGTTAGCTGTAACAAGACTGTTGGATTCCTTTAGTGCATGTTCTTTATATATTTTTTGTTAATAATACCAGCTTCTACTAATTCCTCTATAATTGCTACAATTTCATTATCTAAACCAGTGTTACCCGCATCTCGTGATGCCAATAATAATTGCAATCGTTCTACCAACTCATTGGGATCATCCCAATAAATTAAATCAGTATTTTTATAAACTTTCTTTAAAAGTTTAATACCGTTACCCATTGAAAGACTCTCAGAACTAGTGGTTAGACTTCTGGAAAATTTGAATAAAGGTTTAATTATATTCATATATTTGAAGCCCTTGTTGCTATTAATAGGCTTCTTTGGATCAAAATTACGTCTATGGGCATTGGTTTCACTAAGTAATAATTTGTAATGTTGTAAATCTTCCTCGGTTATCACAACCATGTTTGGCACTTTCTTAAATAATAATTCTTTTAAACCTGGAGTTTTTTTCACAGTAAGTTTTCCGATTTTCCAAATGCAGTCTTGGTCAATAACGCGCGAGTTACCGAGCATGAGTTTTCCGCGATCATGTTTGATCCCGAATGGAATATCTTTCAATACTTCAGAAGTTGTAGACCACGATAGAGTATGATCTTGCAAACTTGGGGATGATTGAAGTGATTTAAAAGACCCATCACTAATGTTATGCTCGGTAGACGGTGAAACAGTAAGAGTTCTGTTAGTTTTATTGTCAAAAACATCTAAACTAGCTTCATCGGCGTCTTGATCGCTAAACTGTTTTTCAAAATCTTCTTCTTCTTCTTCTTTAGAAGTGCACGAGGCTTCACTCTCACTATATTTATTTCTCTTATATAAATGTTTTTCATTTTCTTCAAATTCTTTTTTCTCAGATTTTTTATTATTTTTACTGGCTAACTGGTTCAGTGGATCAACGATAGGTTTAAATATAGTTGCTAATGCCACATTGTTAGTATTTTTTGTATCTTTTATCATATTAACTTTTCTTTTGACAGCTGTAGCTGATTTCACAATTTGTTTTTTTATATTTCTCTCCATTTTAGATGGCTCTTTCTTGTTAGAAAACATAAATGAAAGTGGTAAATCCTATACAAGACACAATCTTATGAATGTTATCACAATAATATGAAGGTATCAAATTTCTTCCTGTAACAGCCTTTATTTCTTTCACAATCTTTATTTATTACTACATAACCATAATGTTCATTCCAAACAGTCGAACACATTTCACGAAATTGTTGCCATGACATATCAGAACCCACGTGCTCATCATAGACGTGTTTCAAGTTTATATAATCTTGTTTAAATAGAACAATGAGGTTTGAATTGTCTCTGACTAGCTGTTTTGGTATTTTTGTATAAGTTTGATTAAGATAAAAACAATCAATATTTTTATGACGTCCCATAGCAAAATAGTCTCTGATGTTGTTTTGGTTTTCACAAGCGACATCGTCGAATACTATTATAGAGTCCGAAGCAGCCTCTTGGGGGCTCAAAACCTCACTATTATGAATAAATTTGTAATATGATACTCCTGGTACCATTGTTAATACTCTTTCTAGAAATAGGTATTTCGGTTGATATAAAGATTTTGAATACACGTATAGATTACGAAAACGTAAACCGTTTTCGTGCAGCAAGAGGCTTATCACTAAATTGGTCTTTCCGCAATTCGATGGCCCGCAGACAATGCAACGAATGGTATTGGGTAATAAGTTACCATGTCGCTTTGCTTCGGTTATTAATGCATTAGGACAAATACATGGTAATTTTAACGATTCTTTTTGTTTTATAAATTTCATAACTAAACAGTTAACTTAACTTGACCGCAACGTGTCCCGTGTTTTAGCGAAATGACTTATATATCTTCAATGTTGGAATATTTAAACAATTTTAAAGCTTAAAAAAATATTAAGTTGTATGGTTCGTCTGGGTGCCTTAAAAGGGTACGAGTCATCCTCATGTAGTGACGCGAGGGAATTCCTAACCAAAAAATCAAGGGTATTATTGGGGTTTTCAAAACAGGTAGTTTTCATCAAACCAAGCGAATGAAATGAGCGAGGTGTGATGAAAACTACCTGTTTTGAAAGCCCCAATAATACCCTACTAAAATCAATCATTGAAGAGTTCCTGCCTGGGTCAAATCGAAGCATAAACAAATGCAATAAAATATACTAACCTGCGAACGAAAAAGTTCAGTGTACGGTGTTCCTTATCCAACACTGTATAATGTAAGCAACTGATACAAACGGGGCCAAGGATTTTACTTGAACTTTCTTTTGTCTATAATTTAGATTTTCTACCTGCGAGCGTTTTAGCAGATCCCAGAGGATGCTGTTTCAATTAATGGAGCTGATCTGAATCGATCGGGGAATATTTACCTAAGCCGTGTCTTGGATAAAGTGGTCGAGGTTTCTAGGTTATCTTTCTTTTTCTTTTTCGTAGTAGTAACATTAAATGTTTCCATAATTTTCGGGTAAATAAATTTTTTAATGAAACGAAAAAAAAAAACAAAATTTTGCCCTAAACTCCTGGGACCAAATAATATTTTTAAATGGAGAGCATTGATATAGGATAAGGTATCTTTCTTCAGAATAATCCACACAACAGACAAGGGGTTAAAGAGAGAAATCATCATCATTCTAGCGTCATCTCGGTTGCATCTATAGCTGTTTTCTTCAGAGCCCAGGGTCCGCTTTCCTGCTTTTACGTCTCCACTTCGCCCGGTCTTCAGCATACTTAACAGACAGACCATTAGCACCCATATCCAAACAGAGAAAGACACCAGATAATAATAAAAAGTAAATATCGTCATAAGCGAATATTTTTTTTTTTATAAGTTTGACTATTATAAAAAAATATATATTTTAATTATTATAAAAAGGTTAATAAAATCTTAAAGTAGACGTAGCCTTTGGAATTCAGCCAACGTTATTGTACACCCTTCGATGCATTTTTATGCGCATAAGATTTTCCCGCAATCTGCCTTGATAGACAGTAATTGGACGAAGCTGGATCATGAAAATAATTGTCATGTTTATCCAAATTTTTGTATTTTTTACTAGCTCATAGTTTTCACAAGAGATTACAACATGGGGTCTTTCAAAAAGACCGTTAAACGATTTCTTAAGGGTCGGCAATGCGCACGTGATGTCCCTGGTGTTGCGGGTGTCCATGGGCTACGGTGACCACTTACCATTAGGAGGCCCGTATGCCTTTTTGCCTACTTAATTGTATAAAAAAAACTCCATGCTCTATTGATGAAGGCCTCCCCCCGGAATTTTAAGTCAAATGTCATAAAACGCCCAATACAATATATTAAACGCTTGAAATTTTGATAGCTGATCGAATTTGAGGAAAATATTTTTAACTATTTGGTTGCTGTAGATTTTTTAGAAATGGTGATAAAGAAAAATTTATTTGTGACATCTTGCAACTATTTTGACAAATTTTCAACCGTCGTCATCTGTCATAGAGTCACTTTGGTTATGTTTTATTTATCCATACTAATATTATAAATGCGAAAGTCTGTCTGTCTGTCTGTTACGCTTTCACGGCCAACCCGCTGAACGGATTTTGATGAAATTTGGTATGAATATAGTTGAAGACCCGGGGTCGAACATAGGCTACTTTTTGACGCAGGCGGAGCTGCAGGAAAAGGCTAGTACTATATATATTACTTTAGCTCTGTGTTAAGAAAAGTTTGATGGCTCATGAATATAAAGCTCATGTTAACTAAATATTTTGTTTGTTCCTTTCTCTCACATTGATATTTTACTTGAATGAAATGAAATTTGAAATGAAATCGTTCATTTTTAATATAGGATATAAAAATCACTATTGACGTCAATTTACTTACATTAAGTTTACTACCACTTCCAAAGGGCAAGTGAAGAAGAAGTATTATTCACCTTATTGGTAAGAAACCCTTTCATGTCATTTCTTTCGCAAGTCATAATAAAACACAAGGCCCTTCATATTTCAGTAAGATATACTCATCTTATAATAATAAAGCTAAAATGCGTACCTATACACAATTAGGTCTAAATCACAAATATTTTTCAGTTGTCACCATCATCCTAGCGTGTATTCCTAATTGCGTCGTCAGCTTACGCTTCAGAGCCTAGGGTACGCTATAAGTCATGCTCCTAGATTTGGCGGAACTGGTAATTACATGAAGCGACTGCCGTATGACCTCCGTGACCCTTTTTTACAGGGGAACCAGACCAACAGGAACAAGACCTGAGGTGTATTAGTGGCCAACACTGTCAGAATTTTTCAGGCTGCCCTAAGGCATCTGACACAGGCTCACGACTGCTATCTATCGATAACAACCGGGACCAACGGCTTACCGTGCCTTCATAAGCACACAATCTAATTCGCTACGGATACACGGGTCGCGCTCGACTAACGAGCTCCTCAGATTTTTCAGTTGTGATCGACAGTAATTGCTCAGGCAAGCAACGCTTTGACACTATTTTAATGGCCGACCAGCCGGGAACATGATTTACGAGGCTTACTGATGCTGAGTATAAAACTACAATGTCACTTGTTCATCGTTAAATAAATGTGATTTCTTTATGTTTAGATAGATTTCTTCTCTCTCTCAGTTTTCCCACGCGTATTACCCCAGTTGCTATGTATTCCTGGTGCATGGACCTCTTGGGTTCAGAATATTTTCAAGATGGCCCCGGTAACGAATGGAAGTAGGTTTTTGTTTTTAGTAAAAAAAAAATTCGTCCTCGGCATTGGAGCTCGGAACGCGCTTGTTGCAGCGGATTCAGAGTAAGTAATATGGAATTATATTTTTTTGAAAACATCGTCATCTCTAGAATGGATAAGTGAACCGTTTGCAAAAATAAAAATATACGGACTAGAGTTCATTGTTAGAGTTCATTTCTTTTTTTTTTTTAGCTCTAGCGTTCTAGATAAACTTAGCCCGTCAATCAGTAACATTGAATGTAGCTATAACTATTCAATCGTTGAATATATTTACTAGTACGTAGCTAGCTCTCATGCTTGAGTAATAACTTTATTGTCGCGAAAATATGATAAATCCGACATATTGAAATCTTCCAAATTTTATTCAGCACATCAGGCACCAATGTAATGGAAAACTAGGAAAAATTCTCTCCGAATTTCGCTCTATTACAGGCTTAGCCCCAAGCTATTCGAATTGATTAAAAAGGCCCTGCCAAAATCCAGCCCTTTGAAAGGAAACGTGTGTGCTAGGTTTGACGAGATTTGTAGGCAAGTGAAATATGGCTGTGGGGCTTTTTTAACAACCTTTACTGATTATGGATTTGTGGAAAATACTTTTGGATTTTTTTTCAGTTTCGCTTTGATTATTGCTCAATTCCGTGATACTATTTGGTTTGAAAAGAAAAATGTAAAAATGAATTTAAGCTTCGGAATCTTGATTATTAAACTAAAATGTATGTCAATAATTTTTTATATTACCATGTATGCATTTTTTGTGTAAAATTGCGTGAGTTTTTAACTTGTTGTAACCCGTAAATTTTATCAAAACTATACGTGATTATACCCATTGGGTATGTATATATTTTTCAAATCATATTTGTTTGCAATTGAAATAACAACACTCATCTCACTCTTATGTTACTCTACCTACAGATCATATTTTGTAAAGTACATTATACATGACGCGTCTGTATGTCAGCGTATTTTCCACTTACTGAATCCTGAACGCCAGAGTGCGCAATAGGCCAGTAATAATATTATTTCAAGGTGCGTTACTACTACGACTAGAGATGTGCCAAATCGGTTCGTAAACTCGGTTCAAACCGAGTTAAGTTAAACTCGAACCGAACCGGGTTGGGGACAAAACCAAACCGTCCGAGTACCTACCGAACCGACAGCGCGCGACTTACGCTAGCGGGGCGGAGCGGTTTGGCCGAACGAACCGAATGTAAAGACGAGTTATCCCGATTTCTTCCGAAGAGGTACGCGGGCGGCGGGGCCGGTGGGTGACAAGTAGATACTTTCCTATTAGAAATTTGTTCAGTGGCCGTTTATTACGTTTATACCTTTATTTAAAACTAGCAGTCCGCCCCGGCTTCGTCCGTGGTACATACATAGCCTATGTCATTCAGGGATAAAGTACCTTTCCAATGGTGAAAGAATTTTTGAAATCGGTCCAGTCCAGTAGTTCCTGAGATTAGCGCGTTTAAACAAACAAACTCTTCCGCTTTATAATATTAGTATAGATATAGATTAATTATTTTTTTAAACCTTCGATCAAGCAGTTTTTTATACTTCATAGAAGTTTTCAAGTTAAATTATAATGTCAATTGTAGATCCCGCTCTGACCTCCGACCGTCATAGCAACTCGGTTTGATCAACCCGGTTTCAACTCGGTTTACATTGAAAGTCGAACCGTTCGACCCGGTTCGTGATTTTTTCGGGTTGGCACATCTCTAACTACGACGTATGGTACGTCGGATAGTTGTTATGAAAACATTGTCTGATTTCTATTGGTACGGTAACCTACTACGAAATTGATATATCATACGATAGTCATTGTAAAAGTCTTTGAATGGAAAGTATGCTTTTATTAGGGTTTTGTACCTTGAAAGGAAAAAACGGAACCCATAAAGGATCACTTTCTTGTCCGTCCGTCCGTCCGTCTGTCTGTCAAGAACCTTTTTCTCAGGAACACGTGGAGGTCATAAGCTGGAGTTTATATCAAATACTCTACGTCTACTTGGAGGTGTGAAAAAATAAAACTTCTAAGCCAATGCAATCAAAAGATACAGCCGTTTATGCCGCAGAATTCCGCAAATTTTCGACACTCGCAAGGGAATCAAAATCTACAGGGTACTTCCCGTGAACTCAGAATCTTGAAATTTGGTACGAAGCAACGTCTTATAGCACTGTTATAGGAAAAATTTTACCTTAATTTATTTAAAAAATAATTAAACTTTGCTTTTGAAAATATTCACAGAAACTTAGATTAATAATTGGTCTCCGCGGCGCTACGACTAGATACCGCGCTGTGAAGAAAAATCAGTTTCCAGAATGCGGCAACTTATTAGGACAGTGTGTGTAAAACAATGTACATAGACGCACACAAGCGTCGATTACGGTGTTGCCAGCTACTTGACTGGTGCCCGACCAATGGGAAAATTATTAATTGCTGTGGTGTTGTTACGGATTATAAAATGTTATGGATAAAAAACAATTTAAACATTAAATTAAAATAAAACTGGCCATGTGTGAGTCGGCTCGCGTGGAGAGGGTTCTGTACGATTTTTTTTATTTTTCTCCATTTGGACCTCCTAAATAAATTTTAAATTATCTCATAGGTTTTCCTGTAATATATGCATCGAAATTCTGGAATCGATAGTTTCGGAGCTAAGGTAGGGGAAATGGTTAATTTTGTCTACTTTATTTCATAATTCTAATATAGAATCCTAAAATTGCAACAAGAACTTTCATTTGATTTATTATTACACAGTACAGTATGTTAAACGTTACTTTTAATTTTCTGTTTAGCTTGAAGCTAATTGATAACAGACCCCTTTTTAGTTGTGACCCGGGTTTAAATAGAAATAATTATATAGACATACACATACATACATATTATCACGGCCTCTTTCCATACGGTAGAGTTGATGGAAAATCGATTACACATCGAATAATAATCGATTCTTTGATAGTTGAAAAAATAATATAAGGTATCGATACTGATCATATATCGATATTGATACTATCGATAATATATTTCTGTAAGTAGGTAGAATATGTTTTCTATATGAGTTGAAAGACGATGATTTGAGTAATGCCCGCTGTACACTCCCGTGCCGTCCAGTTCCGGTATATCTGTATAGTACCTACCGGTGCCTTAAATGCTTGTTTTTTCATTTGATAATCCATTAATTAATTATTTTCGATAAATTGTCAAAAATCAATACTACAGATTAGACTACATCGATACTATCGATAAATGATCAACACATAATCGATACATAACCATCGATATAAACGATTACCTACGTCAATTAAATCGATATAATTGATTATATCGACCCATTTCAACCGCATTCAAAGCGCAAAGGCGGAAGAATCAAAATAGTGATAGGTTGCTAGTCGCATCGCCTACTGATAGGTATGGTTTCTTTGATTTTCGCCCACTCATTCCCTCGGCCGGCTTGTGTGGTCTGCGCGGGAAGAGAAGCAGCTGGTACATTCCACGTTTTTACTTTTCCCCCAGAATAGCATTAAAGAAATAAGATGCCGAAGACAGACAGACAAAATTGAAGTCAAACTTATAACATCCCTCTTTTGGGTCGGAAGCTATAAAACAAAATATTCAAAATAATAAAAATCGAAACCTCGGGGAATTTGGGATTTTTTTAATACACGGCAACATTGAGTACTGAGCGGTACTTCGCGAAATATTTTGGGGTTTTATTATTTTCATGAGTAATAATGTCCATATTTCGAAATTATACAATACTTACTGACGGTGTGTCATACTCGTATTTTTCTTATTTCTTTTAGTATTATTCTTACACAGTTTGACTACGCAAACTGCTATTTTGCATCTGCTTCTTACATTAAATTTTATATTTATCTAGACGTCCAATTCGCTCATCGGTTGCGGCGTGACTGAGTACGCCGAATTCAGCGTAGTTTTAGTTGCCGCATTTTTCTAGTACGCCGACGGTATCTAGTCGAGCGCGCGAAACCAATTATTCATCTAAGCACAGAATATTTAATTATATATTCACTTTAAATATAAATAATTCAATTAAAATAAAACAAATATACAACAGACATATTTTTTTTGCAGTTTTTTTGGAACCCTTCGTGCGCATTTTTACCCAAATCAAAAAAGCTTTTGTCGAAAAAATTTAAATAAAGGAATAAATGAGCCAAGTTTCGTAAAAATCCGTTCAAAAATGTGACCCCTGTAACATATATTTTCCGATCCAAATGCAAATTGTCGAAATGGAGACGCTTCGCTCGGTCAATTAATAAAACAGGAATAGGACATAATCGGATATCATAACGGCAATCAAGGGAAATTCTTACAAATTGTAACGCAAAACAAACTAGTGGTAAAATAAAACTGAATGTATACATTAAACGTGCTCATTTACATACAAATGGATGGACATAAAACGTGCATGTATTTTTATTAGAGCCGCTTCATTTCACCCTTGCCGTGGGGCTTTTTACCCAGTTATTTTGCAGTTTAAGAGAATTCATATAAAATACATTTGTAAGGAAAATATGATATTAATTAAGCTAAAACAATTTCTGTTGCTCGCCATACTTTCGATACGACGTCATCACATATCATTGCTTAATATTTAAACTTAATCTTTACAAAATATTCATTTATCTTTTGTGGTCTTTGATCTAATGTGAAGCATTTTGTCATTTTTGAATATTATTATTAGTTAAAACCTAATCGTATTCCCTTTATGTTCACTTAAAACGTGATAGGATTGGCAACTTTCTGGACAACGAAAGTATAAATGTTTTCACCTATTCGACACAAAAAGATTTCCTTTTAAGTCTTCTTTTAAACCTTCTCGTAAAATGTTAAACCATTACCTAAACGTAATTTTACATAATTTATGAACAATTTGAGATAGGACTTCAATAAAATATTGAAGACGGTAAGATTCTACTAAATCCCGCACATTTATTACGCAAGCCTGTGTAAATCCTAGTTAGAATAACGCGAGAAGTGGAAGTCATTGACTTTCACAGAAAATAGACCAATTACATCACTTATTTTAACAAATTAAAAAAAAAGAATAGTCTCTACTCTTCAAGTCACTGATTGACATACCTACCCGTAAAAGGAAGGCTGGCAATTCGACCCCATTGTACCATTTAAGATAAAAAAATAAATAAAATAAATAAAAAAAGTTTAAAGAAAATTCAGGAGAAGGTGGGAGTCGTGTCATATGAGGATGTGAAAAGACTTGCGGAAGATGATAAATAATGGTGTAATTATAGTTTAATAACATCATGTGACTCCTCAGAAGGTGGTGGCTGACAATCAGTGCTAGTCATGCTTGCATGTCTAGCGTAACACTGAGCCGTCACCCATTGAGACGTCTGTCACGCACTTTATCTATCTTGTACTTTGCTTGTAACACCTTTCCTATAAGTGATGGATCTATCAATAAAGTTTATTCTGTTCTTTTCTATAAAGCTTTTAGCCCCGCAAGTGTGGTAGTTCCTTTAAGACCGGAAACAAAGCATATAGCACTCTCCCTTCTTTTTCTCAAAAAGTCTAGTGAACCTTAATAAAAGTCTACGAAAAAATAAAAGAATTTAGATCATTAAGCTCAGCTCAAAGCTTAATAAGGATTGATTACGCATTAAAATGACAATTAGAATTCCAAATGAGTCACTGGCCTCCGAAACCCCTTTACTTTTCCAATTCACTATTGCAACTAATTAAAACTTAGTTTAATCCGAGATTGCCATTATACTTTCAGAAATGGCGACGGGTTAACCTAGAATTGTTTGGAGGGAGATCTGTTTGGTGTCTTTCACACAGTCCTGTAATTGGTATTAATAAATTTTAGAGTTACAAGTAATAAGTTCATAATAGGTAATTTATCATGTCTAATGAGCCACTCAGAAAGAGAAAAGTACCACTATAAGTATTTGTATTGACAATACAAAAGCCTTTATTGCTAAGAAAAAACAAGGTAACCACGGTCACGAAGTCAGCGCAAACCTTGTATGCTTTTGTACTTGGCCTTCTGTACATAATTAAAAAAAAATATATAATAATAAATATCTTTATTCACGAAAAACATGCTATGTATATTGATGTTACAATTCTCACATTTTGGATCACATGTTTTGTCACATTTTATGACATACGAATAATTAGGCATAAAAATTGTTATTCATTTCTGTTTTATACGAGTTTGAAATACTTGTCTAAAATTTTGAATAATCTTTTTTCTTCTTTGTGAGCCATTCTCTAAGTTCACATTGATCCACGGGTAATTAAAATTACTCATGGACTACGGGTAACGAATGGTTTGTTTTAACAGCATTTTTTTTACCACGTAGTGCGACGGGCTTGAGCGATCGTCGCTCCTTTTTCCATTTCCTGCTGATTTGTGGGCTAAATTTATTCACCTTTTGGCATCTCAAGCTTTTTTAACAAGTCTTCTTTTACTTTACGTTACAGTTCGGTGCAATTGATGTCAAACTTTTCACGAAGTCGAGCGAAAACAGTACGACTTAAATGGTTTTCCTGTTACCTAGCGATTCTATGTTCAGTTCAGTATGTTCAGCCTTGTTACCTAACCACATTTCCTACTTGTGTATAATGAATTATTCTATATTACAAATTGCTGTTTCTATTTCTAGCAACCAGTATCAACGGCTTATATTCTGTGGTTCAGTTATAGAACATCTGTAGGTGCAATAGTAATTGTGTTTGCATGAACTTCGTGGGTTTGTAATTTGACGTTTTGAAGAAAATGCTGCAGTGGAGTTTGTGGCGCCGCTTCTTCTGCACTTGCGCTTTGGAAGTGGTGGTAAACTTAGCCGAAGTCGGTTGAAAAGAAAACAAGGATTATTGGTATTAAATAAATAATAGATAAGTAAGCAAAGCAGCTGCAAATATTATATACAGAATACAAAGAATTTACCATTTTATGCTTTTATTATATTTGATAGAAAATCTTGAGCCATTGAACATCAAACTATAATTGAGGACCAAGAATGCTTTTGGGGTTTTTAATATCGAGTTAATTTACTGCGAATTGAACTGCATTTATTTCTACCAGACTAAAATGAAATAAAATCGCTTATTTTCAATATAGGATATTGTTGCAGAAGGTGCCCGATGAACAATCTACTGGGAATCCCTACTGCGGCGATAAATAATACTTCGATATTAGGACTGTTATTGATGTCGTGATAATTAGGTACAATGGCTAGATCCTCGATATGCGGCGCGATCGGTTGAGCAGTCGTAGTCAAGTGCCCCCGCAGGTTATATAGGCTCGACGAGCTGTCAGGTGTTGTGTCCTATGCTGACACATGCATGATAGTGTCGTTGACGCACGACGCGGCCGCGGCTGTAGACGATGTTTCATCAACAATATTAATATCACTTATTGGCGTCTTTACTTATATTATGTTTACCACCACTTCTAAAGCGCAAGTGGAGAAGAAGCGGCACCACAAACTCCACTGTAGAATTTATTCAAAACGTCAATTCACAAATAAGGACTTTCCATAATTAACTAGTTAAATGAACGAATTCGCATGTTTGTCAACATTTTGCTCAATTTTTTTTTTTTTGTGATTTCAGATTATTTAGATTAAATAAAAACTGAATAATAATAATAAAAAAATTCAAATGTAACAAAAACAGAATATATAATGTTTTTTTGAATTTGTTGAGGACTCTGCACCAAGCTTAAGTTCAACATTCCTGTCATTAAGAAAATCTCCAGTAGGTACTATAATAAGCCTTTTTACAAAGTAGATCTATAACATGGGCTTTAAATTGTCCATCAGGCAAACTAGTGATTGATTCAGGAAGCTTATTGTAGAAGCGTATATAGTTCCCCACAAATGAGTCTTTTACCATACACAGTCTATAAGAAGGTAAAAATAATTTATCTTTATTGCGCAAAGGTCTATCAGTTATATCCGAGTTCTTTCTAAAAGAAGAAGAGAAGAGATAACTTCAAATATATATTGTGAAGCTACTGTTAAGATATTAATTTCTTTAAACAACTTCCTAAAGATAGATTCCCTTGGGGCTAAACCATAGATGGCACGAACTGCTTTTATAAGATGAATATTGTCTGTATGTCACTTGCCCTTCCCCAAAGCAGTAATCCATAAGACATTAAGCTACGAGTATGAAAGTAACTAAAGTAGACTAGCTTAGCAGTTGCCACATCTGTTATTTGTCTGATTTTTCTGACAGCATATGCCGACTGTTTATAATGGAGCACTATAAAAATATTTGTTTCATCAAAATTAATATAAAATTAAATCGCAGATCCTATTTTTATCTCTTTTTGTTTGCCAGTATTGTGCCTCTCTCGTATTACTTCATTTTCATAAAATCTTGAATAACTAATCATGCTACCAATTATTTGTATCGTATTCACTGCTGGACAAAGGCCTCCCCGAAGGATTTTCAGAATAATCGGTAGGTAGGTACCTTGTTCAGTTTTGTCCTATCTAAACCCACAGACATATAAGACGTAAACGGATGGAAGGTATGCTATTACTTAGCGTAGCAAAAACACACACATGCAAAACTATGCAGCCTGGGCTGTAGGTATCTAGTCTAGGGTAAGATGTTTACGATAATACTCCCCATGATTTCAAGGAATGTATGAATGTTGTGTGGAGTGCATAATCTGAGATCATTTATACGGTAATCTACTCTATTATTTTTAGTGTTCACCGATCCAACAACGTATATTACAAAATGGCGTCACGGCCAAAAATTGCCACGCGTAGCTTAATATCTATGTGTGAGTGAATGTTGCTACAGGTGTAAAAAAGAGATGTCGCCATATAGATCCGAATACGTGAGAAAAGGATAACAACAATTACTTGCTACATAAGTATAACTATTAACTTATGTTCCGTCTGTGTACGACTTATATGTCTGTGTCTAAACCCCTGAAATATTTTGGTAACAGTTTATCTGTGAATAAAATATCTTTCAAATCGGGGATAAATTACCATTTCGTTTTTCAATAAAACGTATTTTTTTTTTATCAAAATTGAAACGATGAATATCTAAAAAGTTTTAAACACAAACAACATTAAGTTTTCTGCTTAACTTTTCATAAGTGTCTTAGAACAGATAAAATACTACTTGCTTTTAAAACTTCAAGAACCCTAAAAAGTCGTTAATGTGTTCTCTATTCCAACGAAATACGAGCTATAGAAGTCTGAATAGGAGAAGTTTAGTTGTTAAAAACGCACGTGACCGCACTTCAACTCGTACAAACGCTAACCAACTTTTTGGTATATTCAAGAAAACCGAGAAAATCTATGAAGTTTGCTTGAAAAGGTTTCAGGTCTTGTTTATTTGTGGTACTGGGGGAAAATGAAAATATCGAGTACAAGTTTAAAAATCTAAATCCTGACGAATGATATTTTATTGCGTACCTATTGACTATTTTGCCCTATACTATGCTGTTATCATTCCAATTGCAAATTTTGGCTATTGGCCACGTAAGACAAAAGATGTGCGTAGAGACATCATTTTATATTGGAAATTAAAACACAGTTGAAAATATGTCACAATTGATTAAGATATTATTTATTCATGTCACATCCTATTAAACACAACCAAAATAATAATTGCAACGTTAACTCATTCTTCAATATTTATGCAATTCAGCGTCATATTGAACTGTGTGTTAAAATTTCATAACGGTCCACTATGATTGTTTAATAGTAGTGTTACAAAATCAAAAATAAATAAAAATAAAATGCGGCCTGCGGAAGTTTTAGTAGCGCTGTCCGCGGAAAATTCTTGTACAATCGTCGCATGTTTCCATACGGGAATTATATCGCGAACGATCTAGTAAATCAATTGTCTCGCTCTGACATATTGCTTTGTCTCGCTCTCACACTTCTAGTATGTGGTTTGAGAAACTAAGGGAACGAGACAGAGAGTATCCCTCTCTCTATTCCGAAGTAGTTGTGATCTTTTTAGAAACTTATGGAGCGGGTATCCCGGGCCATATAAACATCGGAAGGTGCCTCAGGAGGGCAAGGAACAGTAGACAGTTTACTAGGTACCAGAATGTACCAGGGCGCTTCACGCCACCGATAGGTTCTCAGTAGGCCCTTCAGGCACAATAGTGTCGGCCCTTATGGCATTGAGCGTTTGCTACCGCTCGCGAGTTTGCATCGCTCGCTTGATCAAAGGCAAAACCCAAGGCCGAGGTTCGTCCCAACTGAGAGCCCCTTGTGCATTTAATTTAAAAGCTCACAGGAGCTAAAATAGTAGGTCATGTCGAAAAAAAAAAAAAATCAGGAGGGCAGTTCTAATTTGACTGAGCTACAAGTGCGATCAAGAAAGAAGCGATATCCGGAGCGAATAACAAGTGATACAAGCGACCTCGGCAAGTTATAGTGACTGTGATTAGCAAGTGTTTTGGACATTGTTAGTGATAAGTGAAGTGAAGTGTCGTCGGCGACCATCCTTGTGGGAATAAACGTTTTTAAGAGTCATCAGGTGTTTTTTATCCAAATTACGAACCCCGGGGCTCGTAACAGTAGTTTATGAAACTTAACTATGATTGTTTAATAGTAGTTTATTAAACTTATATTCGTGTCGTTTTAACTTGCACTCGTATTGTAAGAACCCTTTATTTTGTGCAGTTTCATACACTATTTCATGTAATCTCATAAAGTTAGGTAAATAATAAAAAATGGTGTAAAATTTTCTTCAGCATCGCTACATACATTTTCATACATTTTTTAAAAACAGAAACAAATTTGAAAATGAATCGATCGATGATCCTGATCACGCACGCGTGTTGGCCGCGTCCACAGATTATAAAGGATCAAGGTGGTCGCGATGTAGAAAAACTGCATCACAACCTCTTTGGTCCAGGTCAGGCTGAACTTTATTGAAAAAAAGTTATATTATGATACAGTTGTCCATACAAGAGCTGTATAATAATTTAATTTCTTAATTTTATTTCTATGTCATGTGTAAAATGACGTAAAAATGTGTAAATGAAATGTATGAGATTAGATAAAATTATTTTTCTGTGAAGTCTTAAAAATTCGATAATTACATTCATCAAATATGTTGTTCCTTTAAAACTCTCCTCAAAAGTTTTCCAGACGGGTTTTTTGGCAGACTGTCTAATAAAATTACTTCTTTTAGTCTTTTAAATTCTGCAACTCTTTTGCTAACAAATTCTGTGATGTCCTTTGGATCTACTTTGTGGCCATCTTTCAATACAACGAATGCTTTTGGGACTTCTCCTATTTTTGGATCAGGGAAACCTACAACTGCAGCATCTTGAATGTCAGGATGTTCCCTTAATAGATGTTCTAATTCTGCTGGCGCTACTTGGAATCCTTTGACCTATAAAATAAAATCAATTTTATCTTTGTGTGGTATAATATATTATATCTTTGTTTAATTTTTTTTTCGTGTGCTAATACAGCTTTAGCAGGTAGTGGTAGCTCTAGTGTTGTAAGAGGACTAATATGTGGTGTTAGTGAACATAACACAAGTAAATGTTGAATATTTACCATGTGCCATGTAAATATTACTTTGTTTTATCTAAAGAAATCTTTTAAAAACACTGAAGGCTCAAAATTATACAAATATTAACGAAAAAGTGTAAAAGTACAGATAGAGAGAGAGAGGATTATAATAATTAGGAGTACAGAGTTTTGATAACTGAATCAACAGGATTGACGATAGCGCAATTATCTACGATAGCAGCACTACCAATCGAACGAAATCAATTACTGTAGCGAGAGCTCCCTTGATAAACTTTTAAATATCCAGAGCTTATTGTACTGAGTTAATTTCACCAACCTTAATAAGTTCTTTAAGCCTGTCGGATATTGTCACACCTCCATCTTTATCTATATAAGCTAAATCACCAGTTTTAAACCAACCATCTTCTGTGATTGCATTCTTAGTAGCCTCAACATTGTTTCTGTAACCTTTCATAATATGAGGACCACGCAGTAGTAGTTCTCCAATCTGGAAAGTATTATTTGATAATAAGTAACTGAGCGCTATTTTATAAATGAATTAATCTGGCTTACATCTATTATCATTACTATTCCGGTTTTAGAGCCAAGGATCCGTCTCTTTTGATTTTACTCCCTCAGGTCTTCATTTTCTTTAAGGCGAGTCAACTAAGTACTAAGTACTTCCCTGAGGTAAGCAAAAAATAATTTTAAGACAGGCCTTGACTAATCCAGACCTCCTTGTAAATGTTATCTTTTTTGTCGGGAGATAAGGGCGAGAGAAATAATCTGCCTCACATCATCTGCGACTGCGCGACCGCTAATGCACTAAAAAAAATCATCACTTTTTTGTATATCTTTTTAGGTTCTGATTGCTATCAGGCTATTAAATGCCTATTTATTTATTAATGCCTATTTAAATGTCTAATAGTAGGTATGTCTTTCATTTTAAGTTTTGGAACAACAGGAGTTTGATTTATACTCGATATTACCTCGTCAGGGCCTAAGGTTTTCATGTTAGAATCCACAATTTTGGCTTCTGTATTAGATAAAGGGTATCCAGCAATTTTTACGTTCTTTGAATGTTTCGGTGATGCTGTTGCCAGAGGTGAAGTTTCCGTCAAACCATATAAGTTTAAGAACTTTAGATCTTTCTAAAATGTTAACAAAACAAATGTTGTTAGAATTTTATATTATGTAATTATTACTAGCTCTTTCCTGCGGCTCTGCCGGTATCAAAAAGTAGCCTATGTTTGACCCCAGGTCTTCAACCATGACCATACCAAGTTTTATCAAAATCGATCCAGATGTTTATTTATTTATTTATTTACTTTATTCATGTACACAATGAAATGTAAAGGATTATACATAAGAGGAAAAGAAAGTACAAGGGAGCTGCTTATTTCTAAAGAAATTTCTTCCAGCAGACCCAAGAGAGGAAAAGACAAGAAAAGGGTAATTAGCGTGTACAAAAAAGAAAGGAAAAGTGAAGACTATACCTAATTACCTAGGTAAAACTATTATAAAATCCTTATAATATAGAAATACATAAACATACATACACAAATACTATTACAAATAATACATACTTAATAAACTTACATATAAAATACATACATAAATACCTATTGTGCTAAGGACAGATAATACTCTTTAACTAGTTTCTTAAATATTGAGATAGTTTTCGAGTCTCGTATGTCAGCTGGCAAAGAATTCCACAATCTTACCGCTTGGACTGAAAAGGAGTGAGTGTAGGAATCGGAATGATGGATGGGAATATTGAGGAGGGTTCTAAGGTGGGAACGGCAAGGTGCATCAATCGGACGAGAGAAAGAGAAACGATCCTTTAGATAAGAAGGATAGGAGGGATTGTACAGGACGTTGAATGTTTAGCAGTGAAAGCGTAATGATCAGACGGATAGATAGATCCATACTTAAAGAAAGAAAGAAAAGAAAGAAAAAGTCTTTATTTGATAGGTACATAACAATTTTGCAGGTTGAGAAAAGAATATAAAAAAAGTATTTTTGTATGTACCAAAATGGTATCCGCTCAGCATAATGTCATGGTGTGGACCATGACGCTGGTCTTCCGCGGATGCCATGCTTAAATATCTACGAGTACTAGTACTTAATATGATTATATTCGTAAATGCGATTGGTCTAATGCTTAAAAATCAATAACTTACTCTTCCTCTCTCCAGAACTCTATCGACATCAAACTTGGGAAGAGGTGCAGCACCGCTGGTGATCAAACTAAGTGTTTCCAAATGTGCTCTGCTCACTTCTGGGTGAGATCCCATAAACAATACTGAAATTGTTGAATGTTTTATTAAAATATTCTATTAAAAATACTTAATATTATATTTATTATCTTCTTCTTCTTTGCGAGTCGACTCTGGCTGTTATCAAACTTCAGACCATGAAAACTCTGCCACTGACAAGGCATTGTCGGTGGCTTCGTAGAGGTCCCTGAGCGTGCAGGTGGTCGGGTACGCAGGACAGGACAGGAGATGCGTCATGGTTTGGGGAGAGACCACGCACCGGCAGGCCACCTCCGAGCAATAGCCCCACCTGAACATGTTTTCCTTGCTTCGGCCTACGAGAGTCCGGAGTCTGTGTAAAGACTACCATGTAAGCCATGGCAGGTCATGCCCAGGAGGGAGGCACTCCGATAACGGCAGAGATGAGGCCGAAGGGTATCTCTCCGTCCAAATATCCTCTCTATATATTACATTTCTTATAAACACGAACTTTTATTTACGAAGTATAATTGAATTTACTTGAACCATGAGCCACGGGCGTATCACGGGAGTTTTAAAGCTTTTGTGACTTCATCATTTCAGCCGCAGTCAGTTCACTGCTGGACATAGGCCTGTCCTAACGATTTCCAAAATTACCGATCAACAGCAGCTTGCATCCAGCGTCTGCGTTTTCGAGAGACTTACTTATATACTAATGCTATAAAAACTCTGGTGTTTACTGTGAAGTATTTTTATATGGTTCAGTAAAATATATACCAGGCATGAAGAAGGAATTTAATTTAAGATGTTTTTTTTTTTTAAATAGTATTCTCTCATTGTATTTTTTTTATAGGATCCTTTCAAATTATGTCAAAAAACTTACCAATAGGTGGTGCAGCACTTAATAAGGTAATCTTTTCTTCCTGCATGGTATTCAAAAATGTCTGAGGACTAAATCTTGGCAGTGAGACCAATTTCACACCCACTGACAGTTTGTGTAGTAATGTAATAGAAAGTCCATAGATATGATAAAACGGTAAAATCGCCAATATTCTGTCCTGGTAACCAGCTGTATGTAATGTTAAATATTTTAGTTATGTTTGTATCTTGACAAAATTTTTTCGTCATTCAGAGTTTCTTATTTTTTCTTCATTGGCTGCTAAGGATCTTGACCACATTTATTTCAGACTAGCTGAGCCCGCGACTTCGTCCGCGTAATGTTCGATTATACCTACTTCGTTACATAATAGTCTTGCTGCATCATTTGCATGCGTCATTGCAGAGTTTTACACAAAATATTTGATGTTTTTGATATTTAAAATGTTCAGGAGGTCGCTATGTAAAATATTGCGACTGAATTGTTTGGCGTGAAAGAAAAAGTCAATCAATCGTGATTTTTATATGAATATTATCCTATAAACTCTTTCCAGATCTATAAAATCACGATTCAGGTGTGAAAGTTTCATTGATAACCACCAGTTGGTAGCAAGCATAAATGCTGATCTTGAAATATACCTATTTTTGAGAAGTATTTGTTTGACTCACCTCACTTGCCTTCAACTACCATATATGGTGAGTCATACTTCTCAAAAATAGGTATATTTCAAGGCGTTTCCGAAAAAAGGCATTTCTGAGAGCAGGGTGTGCTGATGTACCATGTAACAAACTCCATACGAATGACTGAAGAGTCATAATAAAGAACCCACGTCAGAGGCCGAAAGGCGTTTCCGAAAAAAATCTCGACGCCAGGTTATTCAGGGTCAATTGACCACGTAACTGATTCGATAAAAATGACTGAAAAGTAATAATGAAGAACCCACGTCAGATGCCGAAAGACGTCTCCAAAAAAACTCTGACACCAGGATGTGCAAGGACGATTGACCATGTAACTTATTCGATAAAAAAGACGGAAAGTGATTATGAAAAACCCACGTCAGAGGCCGAAAGGCGTCTCCGAAAAAACTCTGACACCAGGGGTGCAAGGTCGATTGACTATGTGCAACCCACTCGATAAGAATAACTGAAGAGTCATCCCAGGTTCGAGGCCGAAAGACGTCTCCTAAAAAGTCTGACATCAGGGTGTGCAGGGTCGATTGACCATGTAACCCACTCGATAAAAATGACTGAAAAGTCATAATATAGAACCCACATTAGAGGCGAGGTTTTGGTTACGTTAATGTCTTTCCATTCAGCGCGATTGCCCTCCAGTATTTTATGACCAAATTCTGAACACATGCTATTATGGTTCCGTGCTTTCGAAAGCACGTTAAGTCGTTGGTCCCGCCCGGCTGCCATCTGGCGGTCGTTAAAGAAACCATGTCAGTGGCCATAAAGTAATTCTAAATAAACTTTATCACCTGGATGTGCATGGTCGATTGACCATGTAACACACTCGTTGTGAATGAATAAAAAACATTTGAGTAACTACGTAATGACATACATTTAATAATAACTCACATTATGAACACCACCATCAATAATTACTCCAATTACAAAGCAATAGCAAAAATAAATTCTGTTGAAAAGCAAAAAAATACCGTTTCTTTGTTTCCAAAAATTTAAATGTCCAATGTTATTTGGCCTCTCATATGGTATGCACACCATACATTTTAAAAGTCCATTTAAGTTGGTAGATGTCCTTCGAAAACTGGTAAAATTAATGCGTATCTACCTATATGTTGCCGAGGACTATTAACTATTTAATAAAAAGTTTCTGTCCAGTAGTTTTTGCGTGAAAAATGAACAACAGACAGACAAAAATTCCAAAAATCATATTTTTGGCTTCTGTTACTTTATATAGATTCCACGGACCAATTACAAAGAGGAGATAGCGTTTCAAATGGCGCAGTGTTCCGATGTGAGAGCGCCCTCGTAATATTCTCTTCATCTTATATTCAATTACTACAGTTTTAATACATTTATAGATAGATGTACAGAGTTAACCTTACAGTACAGTTTTAATAAATGTAGATGTAGATTATAGAATATTGACAGTGAGGCAAAGCTGAAACAACCAAGGCATACAGGATCGATTGACCGAGACACCTTCTTCATGATTTAGCAAACGACTCCAAGGAAAATGCTGAAATTATGTGATTTTGACGACTTAGCTCTTACTCCGCTTATTACTTTGCTATGAAAATTTTATCAGGAGACTTTGAAAAAATCTTTCAATGATGATAACTTTCTTTCCTGATGTTCGATTTTGATGAAACAAAGATTAGATGTTGCCCTTGGTAAGGCCAATCAGGTTGTGAAAATTAAATTCAAATCTATCCAGTAGTTCCTGTTTAAAAGGAGAAATTGAAAAAATCTTTAATTGATGATAACTTTCTTTTCTGATGTCCGATTTTGATGAAACAAAGATTAGATGTTGCACTGAGCTAAGACCGATCAGTTTGTGAAAACTAAATTCAAATCTGTCCAGTAGTTCCTGAGATTAGCCTAATCAGACAGACAGACGGACAGACAGACAGATCTATTATTCTATCTTTAGTCGTTCCCTCTCATTTTCTAGCTAAAATAATAAATGTACAGACACGTCGATTCTACTCTTTTATTATAGTATAGAAGATAGATAGATATATTTCTATCAGTCAGTTTTACCGTAAAAGGTAAAACCATGGAGACACCTCAAAATTATGTCAAAATACAAAACATTCTAAACATTTCAATATTATCTACATAAATGAATAAAAAAAGAGATTTTTTTGTTAAAGATAATTTGTACACATATAATGCAAGAAGTCATTATATATTCACACTTTATTTAAAGTCTCTGGAGACGATTGCAATTGATTCCGGATGCTGTCAGTTGCACTGTCAAGCAAATAATCGTACTGACACTGAATCAATTTAACGATGCACTTGGAGTCCATAAATAAATAACAATTGCTGTGACTGTAGACGATGAGGGATAATTCAATATAGCTCGATTTTTGTAACACATCACTAATAAAGATGACAGTAGACTATTATTTACGGTTTTGGTCTCAAGTGTAATATTCCTGTCCGGCGCTAGTTATTTACACCAAAATTAGATCAGAAATATACATACATATATTTTTGTTTAATTTGTCAGTCTGTAATATTTACTCATTTACTCGTTTTTGTTTTTAATGTGGTCATGTTTATATGTATTTGTTTGTCCTGTATTATGATTATTTCAGCCGCAATCAGTCCACTGCTAGATATAGGGATCTTATAATTTCTAAAAGTAAATTAAAAAAATTGAAAGCGGCTAGCATCCAACGCTTGCCTGCGATCTTTTTCAGGTCATCTGACCATCTGGTCGCTGGATGTCCAACGCTGCACGTGGCTATGCATGACCGCCATATGAGAACATTTTTTTCCTTATCAGCCATCGGTTCAGCCTCGTAGTTTAAAGTTCAAAATTTGGATTCATTCAAACTATAATTAATATTGTTTACTTACCCGTCGTCTCATTATAATATTTGATTTCATCAACATTTTGTTGAACACAATTTGATACAATATTTCTATTAGTTAGTTGTACTCCTTTTGGTAATCCAGTAGTACCACTTGAATATGGTAAAAGAGCTGTATCTTCAGAACTTCTAATAACTTCTTTAAGAATACTATGATCAACATTATCGTCTTTAGCTAATTCATCAAAACATATAGTGCCTTCTGGTATACTTTGATTAATATATCCTTGGCAAGCGATAATAGGCAGTTTCACTTTAGACAGATTCATTGCTTCTGTTAGGACAAATATTGTTTCTGGTATTCCGACAAGTACTTTGGGTTTTGAAAGGGTGATTTGTCTGGAAACTTCATCTGAAATATGTGTTTAACTTTGTCTTTAATAGTGGAGATTTGTTATTGGCAATTAGACTAACATTTATCATACTATTTGTGAAGTAGCTGTAAATCTTCCTAAGAAAAATAAATAAATAAATAAGAACTGCATACCAACGTAATTCGGAGTCACCTTCTATAGATAAGATAATATCATTTACTGAAGGACGTAAGTCAATGCACACATTATCTTCAATCTTTTGAAACTCTCCTCCAAATAGGGCTAATTTTGGAAATATTTTCGCTCTATCAGATAGCTAGTCCTTAAGTACTTTGGTACATAACAATAAAATTACTGGTACCTTATTTCTATTAATTATTTGTCATCTACAACTTACAAGGTGTATATGTAGGATTAACGGTCGTAACAGCTGCTCCAGCTTCCAAAGACCCTAAAATTGTTAATGCGTAATCTGGAGAATTAGGCATCATCACACATACAACATCATCATCTTTGATGTTCAGTTTCTTCCTCAGATTTGCGGCGAAAGTTTTTGAATATTTTTGTAACTTTTCGTAGGTGTAATTACGTTTTGTTACTCCACATATCTGTAATAAGAGAAGAGCACATGTTATTTATCTACTCGTAAATATAATAAAACTAGCTGTTTCCCGCAGCTCCACCTGCGTCAAAAAGTAGCCTATATTTGACCCCGGATCTTCAACTGTATTCATACCAAATTTCATCAAAATCCGTTCAGCGGTTTGGCCGTGAAAGCGTAACAGACAGACAGACAGACTTTCGCATTTATACTCGTAATATTATAGTATGGATTGTAACAGGTCGATGTCTGTACATTGAAGATTTTTAGGAAAACACAATATGAGGGGTCATTATTGGACCAAAACAAGCCAAAATAAACATCCTTAGAATGTTTATGTGTCTGTCTGTATGTTTGTAATCGCAACGCGAAAACTACTAACTGCATAGAATTAAATGCGGTTTTCACAGTAATGTTGCTAGAGGTCCAACTTAGAAATTAGGCTACAATTTATCCCGAATTTTTCACCAGTTTCTTTAGGACAATTACCTAAAATATGTGGCGTGCATTCTACATAAAAGATGAAACTACACTGGTTAATTTCACTTTTTGGTATTTTATGTAGGTATCTAAAAATTTTAAAGAAAATTTTGCTATTGCTTTATAATTTGAGTAGGTAACTGATGGTGTTTATTTTCAATTAGGTCACATAAGCAATAGTAAATGCTATTTTTAATTAGGTAGGTATCTACTTATGAGTTTTTCAGTCATTCATATCGAGAGGGTTACATGGTCAGATTAATGGACCCTGAACACCCTGGTGTCAGAGTTTTTCGGAGATGCCTCACGGACTATGACGTGGGTCGGCCTCAAAAATAAGATTCAGTATAATTGCCATAGCGTGTACCAAAGTTATCTGTCCTGCTTAAGTTCTACGTATTTAAAAATAAAATAGAAGGGGCGCGCCCAAAAAGAGCTGGCTTGAAATCGCAAAGCAGGATATGCGTGCTAATGGACTATCTGTCAGGGATGCCGAAGACCGGGCAAAGTGGAGACGTAAAAGTAGGAAAGCGGACCCTGGGCTCCGAAGCAAACAGCTGAGGATGCAACCGGAAAGGCGCAAATATGATGATGATGTTATTAAATAAATACTTAGGTAGATACATTTTAATGAGTGGAATGTTATCTGAGCAATAAATTTTAAAGAAATAAAGATTTTTAGTCACGTGTTTCACTTAAAAATCGATCAATTACTTGAGTAATTGATCGATTTTTACAGGATTTCTACAGGAAAAAATTGATTTTTTCCTGTAGATTCTATTATTTAGCTTGAAATAAAATTTTACAAGTGACAGTCTATCGTTTACAAAGTGATACCATCAGACAGTTTCTAATAAATAGTAAGAAATTATTTATTGCTAGTAGAAAAGCTTTCAATAAAATTTAACACTATTGACTACAATTCAGTACTTACAATTGCAGTTTTATCAGCCCATTTATCCATTTTCTCCCAAATATGTTCTGTGAGCGTAGATTGTGGAATTTCCACATCTCTGTATGGAGATTTCACAATATTGTCGTTTGTCCATACACTTTTGCTCATCGATGAGCTCAAATTTGGCGTTGACGACGAAAGTAATCGTTTACTTCTTATTAATACTTTGTTTAAATTTGACGACATTTTATCTGAAACTAGAACAATTATTAAAACTGTTTACTAATGAAATGTTAACATTTTAGTACCTCGATTCAGTTTACCATCACCATGAACGCTGTAAAGTGTTTGAAACGTAAGGTTAAATGAACCAAAAAGCGATAAAAACCGAATTAAAATTGTTTAACTAATCCTGAAAATTTAAGATATCATAATTTTGGTACCTCTACAAACAAAGATTCAATGCTCTACGATGAAAGTGAGTGGAGTGGAGTATTAAATCTCTGATACTTAGACTAAGTATTGGTCTCGCGCGCCGCGGAGACCAATTATTAATCTAAGATTTGATAGAATCAACCGATTCTTTTCAAATAATAAAAGTGTATATAAACTTATAGTTAATTTTACATGACAATATTATCAATTTGCACGATAAGCAGTTGGTCTCAGATATTATCGCTAAATTGTTATAGCTAGTTAGTTAGCTTTGTGCAAAAGATATCTGTGTTTTGGCAACTTAACAAATATTACAGTGTTTGGTCACTTACATACCTGAAGACCATTTTTGGTTCAGGGGGCTTACTATCATCTCTTAATTCCATCCAAATGCAAGTAAGGCACCGTCTTGCTTATACTTATTCGAATTCGGGTGGAAATAAAAGATGATAGTAAGGCACCAGGCAAATAATAGGTTGGGGAAAAAGTTTCTTCGCATTTTTTAAGAAAATTCAAAGCATTTTTTAATATAATTTAATTACATTTAACTAAAGTATGTACGTGCCATTTTGTTCGACATGATCCCATTGCTATAGAATTTTGAGGCTTCTGATCAAAATACCGCGACAAGTGATTTTGGCAGCCCACTCGTGATGTCAACCTGACACTGCCTAAAGAATTCTGAAGAGACCAAAACAGGTGAAAATCTGAAGGTGCAAGGTCAGGACTATACGGCATTATCACCTCCCAGCCACACTCTCTTAATTTTTGCTGAGTGGCTAAAGATGTGTGAGTGCGTTATCATGATGAAAAACCACATCCTTTCTGTTGATTGATTCCGGCCGCTTTCTTTCAACTTCCTGTTTAATCTCATTAGTAGTAGAGTTCAGAATCGATGGTCCTGCCTGGTGGTAACAGCTCATAATGAATAATGCCCTTCCAATCCCACCACACACAGCATCACCTTGTTGCGAGTTAACCCGGGTTTCGCCACAGTCTGTGAAAGCCTGATCTGTCTTTGACCACGACCTTTTTTACACGTTCTTGTCGTACGTGATCCACTTTTCATCACCAGTTCACAGCTTCTTGAAAAATGATTCAGTTTCATTACGTCGTAATAAAGAATCACAAATGAGTACACGGTTCATTAGGTTTCTTACAGTGGGCTCATGAGGTAGGTACCCAAATATCGAGCTTTTTTGTGTACCCAAATATCGAGCTTTTTTGTGTACCCAGTTTTTTCAAATGCGCCAAAACTGCTTTATGGTCAATTCCCAGTTCTTTAGTTACGTATTAACTACTGGTATGCCGATCTTGCTCCACTTTTTCAAAAATAGCATCCATTTTATCCGTAATAGGGCTACCAGATCGACGTGCATCTTTGACATCAAAATTTCCGGATTGAAAACACTTAAACCAAATTTGTGCTACTCTCACAGACACTGCACTAGGTCCATAAACATCGCGAATATTTTTCGTGGCTTGCATTGCATTTGTAACTTTTTTGTAGTAAAATGTTAAAATGTATCGAATTTCTTCATTAGATTCACTCATCTTGCTAGTAAGAAAAACAAATTAAAATCACACATTCTCCTAATTTGAATTTGGAATTATAATCTTTTCAAATTTAAATTTTACTGATACCAAAACCAGCCAGATACAAATAGTATAGCCAAAGCGATTTTATTACAAGTTCATACATACTATATGCGAAAAGATCTTTTCCCCAACCTAAAACAATATAAGTCGCCCAATACAACACTAAAATTAGTAAATAATCAATAGTGCTAAATAGAGAACAGTGGTGATCTCTTGTGTCAGAGGCCAAGATCCTCTTTGGGTTGCTGAACTATCGTAGTAAGTAAATGTTTACGAATTTATTATTTTGTTATGTACGTTTATGTGCACAAATATTTAGAAAATTATAAATCGATTATATATTGTGCCAGAGTATTGTGTGAACAAAAAAAAAAACGAAAACTGTAATTATTTTCATTGGTGGAAAAATTTTGATTTGCTATATTAATTAAGTGTTACTTTATTAAAATTTTTTTTTCATAAGGTTAAGTTTTATTATTATATTTTTATATTCAGATAAAAAAATATTGACTCTAAATATAAAATACTAGCTGTTTCCCGCAGCTCCGCCTGCGCCAAAAAGTAGCCTATGTTTGACCCCTGGTCTTCAACTATATTCCTACTAAATTTCATTAAAATCCGTCCAGCGGTTTGGCCGTAAAAGCGTAACATACAGACAGAAAGACAGACTTTTATAATTTTAGTATGAATAATATGATAAAAAATACCTTTTATGTTTATTTCTCCAAAAGATAAGTAACAAAATATCGTTTTTGTTATACACACATCAATTTTTTATACACACACAGTATACACCCACACAAATATTATTTTAAAACTTATTCTGCACATTTTACTAACACACATAAAATTATTTCCGCTGTGCTGTATACACACGATAAACCACTAGCAACTCTAGACGTGTACTCATGTCATATCAACTTGAAAACAGCGTAAATAATTTAACTCATTCAAATTGAATTTCTATTACTACTACATAGAGACTAAATTTGATAACCTTTTTGTACTATCTGTCCATCCAATTTTAATTACAGGTTTTGTTTCTGTGAGAAACTAGTTTTGAGTCGTGTTAAGCTTATTTGACGGCTGAGTGAGTACAATTATATCTTCGAATACTCTTTTTTTTTACTATTTTTTTTTTATAAAGATTATTGTATTGAAATAAAAGATAATGTATTTTTTAATAAATAATTTTAATAAACAAAGCTTCTTTCAGTTTTTTTTTAAATTTTAATTATTCGTAATTTTTGTTATATTTTTCCTAATATTGTGTTGAAGCTGTTTTGTTCCAAATTTGTCAAATGAATTAGTCTAAAAATTTAAAGATGATTAATGATTAGGCATTTGTTACAGCAACAACTTAACAAACACTTTATTTCGAGAGGTATTTTAATTATCAGTATTTATTTTACTACAATATTATTGTTCATTATAACAGAACAACCAACATTTTAATTTTAAATTGCAATACAAATAAAATAGCAAATCATTCATTCAAACAAAATTATGAATATGGTCACTTTAACATTAAAAAATAAAGAATTGAATACATTTGTAATACAAAATATTGGTTAATAATCCCTTTACTGTAAATTTATCACAAATTCTAGTCAATATTATTTTGCTTGTCTCATAACTGTTGGTCGTTCTTCATTAAATAAACTCTCCAATTAAATTAATAGAGAAATTTAACTGTTGTGAAAAAAGCTACTTTTGGCATAGAGTAACATTTTTATCCTAGAAATACCAATAAGTTAAATTAAGTACTGACCGTTTTCTGTTTTACTAGAAAGATTCTATGATAACTAACAGATTATTTATTTTATTTTTATTTTATATAGGTATGTTATCAATATAGTCTTCATTGTAAAATTGAAAGAGAGATAACAATTTTATTTGTTCAAAAACATGGTTCTTCTTAGCTAGTCGATTTGGTAGTTATTAACCTAAAAAACTTGGTTAGGCATGTGGTAGGAATGATGGACTTAATATTTACCATTTCGCTGCCAACTTACGAGTATTCACGTAGTTTATTCGTTTATAAATTTAAGAGCTAGGACTCAAGTTTTTTTTTTTTCATTTTTCCTTATCACTTGCCAGTTCTTCAAATACTCGTACTCATAGTGAAATATTAAAAAAATTCTGGCAGCGAAAGGGTTTAACAGAAATATAACAATGCTCTTTCTACACATGAGTTAGTATTAAACTTTATCTCAAATAGCGTAACAAATACTCAAACAGATATTGTTGCGATGTCATCCAATTATGTTGACCTCAAGGTCGTTACGATCATTGTCGACGAAATTATCATGTCATTCAGTAATTACGAATTATTTTAAGTATCTCTTTCAAAATGATGGGGTCTCTGTTAGAATTGTAGAGGCCCGTCAGATGAATAACACTTGATTCTACAACAATAAAATTTGGGTTTTAATCTTTAAATCACGAGTAATTTTTTAGTAGTACATTCAGTCATATCGAGTGGGTAACGTGGTAAATCGACCCTGTACGCTTTGGTGTCTGGTTTTTTCCGACTTCTGATGTAGTTCCAACATTAGTATCCCCATAAACCATTGTCAAATTTTGTGTCGCTCCAGAAAAAGTATTTTTTTTACACAAAATCAATTTAGTTCATGTTTTAAATATTGAAAAGTCAATAACATTCAAACAAAATATTTTTTTGAATCTTATAGCTGCCTCCTTTGGTCCAGTGGTTAAGGCATTGGCTTTAAGTAATTAAGTCGAAGGTTGTGGGCTCGATTCCCTCGGGAAGCATATTTGTTTATTTTTTTTTCAGTTTGGTACTAACCAATATACTAATATTGCAGGCTAGAACCACTTGATTATCTGTTATCTACATCTACACTAATATTATAAAGAGGAAAGATTTGTATTTTTGTGTGTATGTTTGTAATGAATAAACTCAAAAACTACAGTGCCGATTTTATAAATTCTTTCAATATTGGAAAGCTACATTCACCCTGAGTAACATAGGCTATATACCGCAGGCTGAGCTGCGGGAAACAGCTAGTTAATGATAATTCCATGCTTTTGAAGTCATGTTAAGCTGTCAGTCCCGGCTAGCAATTGGTAGCCGTTTAAACGAACCGCACCATAAGCCGGAAGGTGGTTCCGAAATCTCTGACGCCAGGTTACACAAGGTTGATTAACCATGTAACTCACTCGACATAAATAAAGAATACAATAAGTAGCTTTGTCTTTGAGTTGAAATTAGACAGTACCTATGAAAATGACTAGGTACATTTTAAGTGCATAGCATACCTAGCCTACCTATAAAATGTAGGTATATCCTCGTATTTAGGGCATAGCTGACTGGTCCCGATTATGACGCGGCTCCAGCACGCTACATTAAACAATTGTATGATGTAGTAAATACCTCTGTTGGATTCGGGAAAATGTTTAAAAACATTACCCTAATACTCGCCGATATCTAGGTGATTTATGTAGTACTAGCTTTTTCCCGCAGCTCCGCCTGCGTCAAAAAGTAGCCTATGTTTGACCCCGGGTCTTTAACTATATTCATACCAAATTTCATCAAAATCGGTACAGCGGTTTGGCCGTGAAAGCGTAACAGACAGACAGACAGAAAGACAGACAGACAGACAGACTTTCGCATTTATAATATTAGTATGGATTTTTTTTAATTCGTTTTCATTCTGCCTGATGTTTAAACTCCTTTGGGATTAGTGTACCAAATAGTATCTTTTTTAAATGCTGACATTAAGGAATTTAATGTTAGATGAAATCAATACATTTTAATTATTGAGGTAATATCATTATTACACAAATGTTGTGTTCACCTTTTAATGGGTTGCATTTTAGCAACTCTGAATGAAATTTTGTAAAAGATATTAAAACAAATAAAAAAAAGAACCGATAATATCTATTTTGTAACACTACTAGAGATGGGCGCCTTCCTGGAAAATTTCCCATTTACTCCCGAAATTTTTAAAAATTCCCCGGCATAAATGGGAATTAATTATTTTCCCCCTTTTCTTCCCCTTGCATTTCATTTTTTGCCTCTTGAATTTCTTTCTCTAAACACTACCCAAAGGTTGGATGGAAGAAAGTTTTTAAGCACTGACGTAATGGCACAACCTCACACTTGAAGCCGAAAGCTGGTTGAAAACAGAAACAATGACGTCGATGTTTAATCCACGCATGGAGAACGCCATACATAAATGATGATAATTTAATACATACAGAAATCATATAACGTAACAAATAGAACAGAATAAAACGTTCAATAATTCCGAAAGACATTACCGAAGGTCGGTGAATTCAGTAATAATCCAATGATGGCCTGATACTTGGTATTTCGGTTCGACACTGCGGTAGTCAGTTTGGCGAACTTAATTTGCATTGAGTGGGACTACACACGTATCTTGCGATCGTAGTCACGAGCGAAACTGTAGACTTTTTGAAAGAATATATTGATAAGTCCGCCTTTGTACTCAATTTTCTAAATGTATTACTTTTAATTTTGTGATTGGTACAATAAAGTGTATATCTATCTATCTATATTTTTTTAATGCGCGACCACTCATGGCCTCTTGGATTATCTGTGTAATGATTCATGCTTTGCTGAAAAATTTGTAAAACGTATTACGAACATATTAACTTTTTTTTTTTTTTTTGGCAAAGCATGCAATCACACACAATTAAGCAAATAGGACATGTGTGGTTGCGCCTTAAGATAATAATATAGACAGTGAAAAAATATGTCATACGATAGATAAGATAATTTCCTGTTTTTGTTTTCTTTAAAATTATGTAATATTGGTTTTTAATATATTGTTATATGAAAGATAAATAAATAAAACCTATGACTGGTGTACAGTACAGGGTCGATAGATAATGTGACTCATTCGTCGAATGAAATTAATGAATGAGTACAGGAAATTCGGGAGTGGAAAAGTAATGCTCTACTTAACTGCTTAGTTAAATAACAAAGAAAATATAAAAGCTATATCTTCTCTATGTTGTTTGGAGAAGTACTAAGAGAAGGCTATAGAAGACAGAAAATATAATCGGTCAGCGCGAGTCTGATTCACGTCCTAGAAAATACCTTAGAATCCTTACGATTCAAAACACCAATTCAGCTAGACTAGACCCAAATTTCTACTGTTTGGAAATATTAAATCGACCAATTTTTTGGATCAATTCACAAACTAGTTGACTAGTTACCCGTACTGCTGAGTAACTAGAGATGTGTGATACAACTTTTAAGAATTAGCTTATTCAATGTTAACGTAACATTTTAGTCTAAAGTTTCATTTGATTCTATTGTATAATACAAAAGATTTCCAATTGTTTCAGAAAAATTACATACATAATATAGTAGCCATGACCTGTAGACTTTTGTAAATTCTTTACACAAAAACAATTGATATCGTGAAAAGTGCGAGTCGGACTCGCGCTCGATGAGTTCCGTACCATTATCAAAAAAAATCGTAAAAAAGTCAGGCTCCCAAGCCATCTTAAATATTTATTTTGCCGTCTAACTCCTATCAAATATCTATATTTAAGCTCTTCTTGTTCGTATGTGCTCACTAGTTCGACAAATCTCATTTTCTGCCGCCCAGTTGCCATATCTCGTGCACAATAGAGGGCCTGAGAGGTAAATGACCGACCAATAGAGTTGACCAGGTACTGGCCAAAACTAATACGGAACCTTTACCATTCTTACTCGTAAGATGAATAAATTAGATTGAAAAGCTATATAGGATGTATTAAATGAATTGTCATATTTTAATCTGTTTTTATTGACAGATAATTTATTTTGAACTAGATTTTTCCCGCGTTTTCGAAGTGTATCAAATCCCATAGAGATAGTGCTCTTTTTAATGATGAAAGTCACTCAATGACCTTTTTAGTACTCAAATGTATTATGTATGCAAAATTTCAGGAAAAAATATTCAGTAGATAACACGTAAAGAGGTAACAAAATATTATGGCCAATATAAATATATTTCAATGCTTTCACATTTCCCTGACTGTATGTATAATATGAGCTCTGCCTTCAAGTAATTTTCCACTTGATCTGTATACTTACTTTTTTCTCTTTCAGTTCCCCGTCGCAAGTCAAGTGTGAGCTTATTGGCTTGCTAAGAATTCTAATAAAAGTTACGTACCTACATCGAGTTAGTAGGGCTAAGTGGCTCTTTAGGGAACAATTTCATTGCTACTTCTGTAATAAAAAAAAATACTGTTTTTTAATTAGATGTATAACATGTTCGATGTGATACTATTTATTCTTCTTAATGTTACACTTAATTATAGACTACTAGCTTTTTCCCGCAGCTTTGCCTGCGTCAAAAAGTAGCCTATGTTTGACCCCGGGTCTTCAACTATATTCATACTAAATTTCATCAAAATCCGTTCAGCGGTTTGGCCGAGAAAGCGTAACAGACAGACAGACAGACAGACAGACTTTCACACTATAATATTAGTATGGATTTTTCATAATCATCTCTTTTTCATTAGTGAAATAAATTGGCGACCATTTGGGCACAGAAACATAGATCGGTTTCAAGCTACCTCTTCTGCACCCATTAGTTGAAACAGTCTTTGCGTGGAAGGAAATAGATAGCTACAAAAACATGTGCTTACTTTACGTGCCGCACTATCTTTGTTCCTATGAATTATCTGGTAGAGACACTTAGCACCAATGTAATATGTATTTCTAAAGCCGTGTCTCCTACGCCAAAAATAACAAACATTCGAACAAAACATGTTTCCCATCCGCCGTGCCGCGAGCGCATAACATTTTGTATGACAAAATTGTGGCCACGCCCAGGGGTTCAAAGTTAGATATTTGCAAACACAAAATACGATCGCAGCAGACCCGACTTTATATGACGTAGAAAAATTAAGTTAAAATAAATATATAAAGCGTTTGAAACCCTTCACAGCTACGGAACCACATACTTTATAGATGTTTACTTCCTAACGGCAGTTGTTTAATGAGCCTGCTACATGATCCCCGTTAATAGTAGTTTCGTTATTGAATATCTTATTTTCAACTCCGGATGATTTGTTTTTAAGAGCCTATTGGGACTATTACAGTTCTTGCAACAGATGTTTGGATATCGGATATTTGGCAATTCGGTCGGAAATTCAATCTGGGTCATATTGTTTGGGACCTTATGCCGTCCTTATTTTCTCTAGGTTATATAATTTTATTTTTTTAGGACAACTTTGCTTGAAATGAAAGTTTTGTGTTTATTTCCATTAAATGTTGCGGAATAGAGAGAGCATTTTGTTACTTAAAAACTGAAAATAGCAGCTTATAGCTTTATTTCAATGCACTCGTGACATCTCCGGTGTTGCAGGCGTTCATAGGATACGGTAACCACTTACCATCAGGTGGGCCGTACGCCAGTTTGCCTACTTAGTTGTATAAAAAAAATATATTTTATAACGATAGGTCTATATATTTTCACCATCACAGTAAATAACTTTGGTTATTAACTTTGACGATGAAATGATAATTAAAAAGACACCAGTAAACGAGGGTGTACAATAAATTTTGATGCCAACAGTAATCAAAACATACAGGTAGGCTGTGTCATATGGCTTCAGGTAGCCTGAAAAAAACTGACGGTGTTGACCACGAACACACCTCTGGTTCATTTATTTATTTAAACTTTATTGTACAAAATACAATTGAATACCACAATAGGCGAATTTAATTCCTTAACTTAATTCAACTTAGTTCATGTTCCTTTTAGTCTGATTTCCGTGTAAAATGTGTTACAAAGGTCATCCATATCTATGACCATGATTGCTTACTATGAAGTACCTATAAGCCGCAGACGGAACTGGGAATCATGCTTGTGAAGAAGAAATGGTGCGATATCGTTCTTTTAACACCATTTAGCAAAATATCTCAATAATCATTCAAGCTTCAAATTCACACAAATAGCGACTAAGCAATATACCTTCATATTGAAACAATCCAACGTAAACGTCAACTTAACAAATTGCTGGCGAAGGTCTAGTCGAATAGTTTTGAAGGGCATTCAAACGAGTTTTAAATGCGTTATTATGTGGTATGAGCACAATCAGCTAAGGTACTGTGTTGCGGGGCATGCGTCATTGGAAAGTTGGCCATTATTTTTATAAAACAATGTCGAGCGTTGGTAACAAAATTAGAAGCCATTTCCTACTGGCTTTTCATTTTAACTGCCTCCGGCGGCGTTTTCCTCGTACCCACGGTTAGTAGGTTTCGATTCCCATGTGAAGCATACTTTATATAGCTGTTTCCAGTTTGGTTAGGATAGTTCAGGTTTGAATCACCTGATTTCCTATTTTGATCCGCTATTTTCATAACTTTCCCAGTAGCCCTATTTTTGGTAAGTATATTTGAGTTATAGGGAATCTCGTTCCACTGAGTATATTTCAAGCAAAACTGGTGTGTCGAGTGATCTAGTTATCGAATGATTTTCATTCGACATAATCGGTGAGTCGACCGGCTTTTCAAAAAATAGTGCACTGAAAAGTAAGATTAAAAAGAATCGTATTTTATATTCTCTGACCTGCAAAAACCCCTCTCTGATACTGCAAAAAGAAAAAAAAATACGATTTTGTTTTCAAAACATTTTAAGATACAATACAATACAACGTTGCCCATATAAAATTAAATATAATATACAATCAATAATCTTAGTCAAATTCGACTCCAATTTCCTATTTTTATTTCCGTGTTTTTTTCTACTATCCATACTTTGTTACAAAAACAGAATTTAAAATTAAATGATATTTAATTTATCAAGAAAGCCCCAGAAATCTGGGAATAAACAAGAAGCAGCTACATTGAGTCGTTATCGGCGGCGACATTCATTGGAGTTGCTGAGTGTTATCGGCGTTTTCAATTACAACCCGCTCAGAAGTTTCTCGAACAATAGAGGTTCTCAAACTTTTCAGTATTATTTTACAAATATTTTTAATTATATCAACTACAAATAACTTAATTGTGAAACACAGGTTTTACAAGTTTACATAGGGATTTGATATTCTTTTGTTTGATACTATAGGTATACGCAATGGGCCTTGTATCTCACAATTTCTAACTCACTGCATTGGCTCAGCAACCCGAAACGGATCTTGGCCGCCTCCAACACAAAACTTCTCCACTCCTCGCTATTCTGAGCCATTGCTTGCCAGTTTGTGTTCTGAATAGTTTTTAAATCTTTGCACACTTCATCCCTTCAGTTGTACCTGGGCCGATGGGTTATTTCAATCGGTCTTCCCATGTACGCTATTTTCACAGTACGGTCTTCTCCCATCCCCTCCAGGTGGTCCAGCCAACGCAGACTTGTTGTCTTCGTTTCGCCCATAATTTAGGTACGCAATATCTTTTTTTTTAAGGGAGCCCCCTTAAATATTTGTTTTAATTCAATCTAAATAATATAATTTATTATTTCATACAAACACCGGCTAGATGGACAGCGCAGCGCTTGGTGCAAACCGTTTCTAAACAGATATTTCGAAATCCTTGGAGGTGGGTTATGACAAACATTGGACTAACTGCGACTGAAATGATGATGAGTAGGCAAAAACATGTAGCATATACTCGTAATATTGGGTAATTGTTACGCAGCCTATTGACACAGATTATGGGACTCTACTTACTTTGTGCTATTGAGGCCTCCTATACCAGGATTATCGTGTCGCCGCCCCTGACAATATTTTTACGCCCTTTTTAAAAACCCAGTCCCAGAAGTCCTCCATACCAAATCCTATCAGCTGATCACTAGACTTGTATTGGAAAATATACTTATCTTAAAGTAGCAATACAGTATAACTTTACTATTTACAGACAGACACAAACATTATGTACACAATTACAACTTAATTATTAATGTAAAATTCATAATTTCACCCCAATCCAAGCACTGATTGAGAATCACTGACTACCAAGAGTGAACGAAGACGATACGTACGTATGCCGTGTCCCAGTAAATTTCATTACCAAACTCATAAATGAATATTTCATATTATCCTGTTCATATTATGTTGGCTTTTAGCCGCAATTTCACTCACGAAATCGTATGGAAATAAAACTTTTTCAAGAATGTATAAATATAATATGTCCTTTTCAGTACTCCTAACCATCCTTATTTTCATACTATTCCATACTAATATTATAAATGCGAAAGTCTGTCTGTCTGTCTTTCTGTTTGTCTGTCTGTTACGCTTTCACGGCCAAACCGCTGAACGGATTTTGATGAAATTTGGTACGAATATAGTTGAAGACCCGGGGTCAAACATAGGCTACTTTTTGACGCAGGCGGAGCTGCGAGAAAAAGCTAGTAATATATATAGTAGGTACGTTATTTTAGAATCCAAACTAATAAATATTAAAAGTGCGAAAGACAGATAGACTTGTGCTTTATGTGTGTCTGTCTGTTACGCTTTCACGGCCAAACCGCTGAAAGGATTTTGATAAAATTTGGTAAGAGTATAGTTGAAGACCCGGGGTCAAACATAGGCTACTTTATGACGCAGGCGAAGCTGCGGGAAACAGCTAGTATGTACTATATTAGTTTTAATTTAACATCGATAAAGTTATAACGTTAATTTCCACCCAATAAAATTATCAATTAACGTAGTTAGGGTTGTTTATAACTGCATGCCGGGGTAAGTTTAACTAACAGTTAGCGTTAGTAACAGTTAATTTAATTAGGTTAAGTTTTGAAATGCTAGGTGAAATTTGATAAAGTTTACACAAATTTTAAATCGATTAACTATTTGTTCATACTTCTAAAGACACGTTAAGCCGTTGGTGGCTGCGTTAAAGGGGTTCCTTTACGTCGGAGGCCGATTGTACATGGTCGATTGATAAGGTAACCTACACGAAATGATGATGATGCCTCATAACATCTTGAGGGTGTCAATAACGCATTACCTGTGATCTGTGATGTTTCGCCACAGTACTTCCAAAAATTACGCTTAAAATGGTGATTCCTATTGAATAGCATAAATTATGCAACGGTCAATCGCCCCTTCTCAAATTTTGTCAGAAAATGGCTTTTTGCCGTCGGCGTTTCTAATTAATTTGCAATTTAACGTCCAATCAAGCGAACCATCGATATCTTGTCTTCTGTAAACTTTCGTTCTTTTATGGCTTGATTTATTTGGTTTTTTTTTAACGTTCCGCAATAAAAAAGGTTCTGCAAGGTATTCAGGGTCGATTGCCAATATGACCCGCATAATAATTTCGATCACAAGTATTCCACCTTTCGATATCTTTTCACATAGAGTACGCGTAGCAAACCTGAAATCATTGGTTTCGGAGTCCACGCGGAGTGGGACTGGCCTTCAAAGGTCCATTTGAAAAGTAACCACGTGTTCGTTACCCTACCCAGAATCTTCAGGCCAGAATAATATGAGTACAACACGTAATTAGAGCCATATATGATGTGTATGTGCCCTAAATAAAAAAATTGTGCTTATTATATATTTATAATAAAACGATTCCTGACGCGGTAACTCCAGAAAAAAATTCTAAACGATTAATCAGAGAAAGAAATATTGTGCATCAGCAGGAAAAATGTGCGCTGAAAATATTTTTAGTGCGTCTTCAAGTTTTGAAGATATCGCGTTTCCTGCTAGGGTAACGTTTTGCAAAATCGTATAACTCGAAAACTATTACTTGTGCGCCTGCAGAAGAAATATACACTAGAAGTTCTCGATATGTGCTCATTTGTGACAAAATGGTATTTAGGAAAATATTTATAATTAATAAGAAAATGCGATTTTTCAAAAATTTAAAAAAAACATAGTTCCCGAATTAACAAAGTTAGAAGTTCACTGAAAACTATTGCAGCCATGTTAATGCTTACAATCACCATTAAAAGTTTCAAAAACACAAGTTAAACGATTAATGAATAATTTTACAAAATCTCAATTTTTTTTTCATAACTTTCACATTAACTTACAAGAAACTGGCTGAACCCAAGATTTACAGGTCGCACCTTTAGAATTATAGAGACCTAATCCTAAATTTTAAGAAATCTACTTTCAGTCATAAAATGACATAAAACGAACATTCCTAGCGACCTTTAATAAAACATAGGCTTATTTTTGCGCTAGAGGAGCTACGCGTATATTTCGGTCTCTTTCATACAGCCGCGTTCCCCAATGTGCGTTCGGTTTAAGAGCGTCGCAAGCAGTACTGCGCCGCAAGAGCTTCGAGAAGGTCGGGGAATATTCATTGTGGGAAAGACTTAATCCCAATTGTGTCGAAACAATTCTAAATATAACATAAGTAAGTATAACTTTTTTCATTAAAATAAAGACCAATTGCATGTTGAGTCCATTTTATAGCAAAACTTATGAAATACCCTTTGACGTATTTGTCATTAAGTCTGTTTAATACAGAATTTATAATACAAAGAAAAGACCCTATAGCTATTTGGCCTATGTTGTAATATAAGTTTGTCAATATTATAAAATTATTATTGATTTTGTCACTCTTGTAATAAATACGTTCGCAATATTACTGACAGTTTTGTAAATAAGTCTTTTATGGTTTAAAAATGTGTTATGTTTTTGGTGAATTATTAAATTTAACATAAGCACAAAATATTATGTATTGTTATGATTTTAGGTAATAAAATAGAAATGAAGAAGAGGGCAGATTATATTTTAGAAAAAATCGGTGTGAATCGGGTAAGATCGCCTTTGGTACATTTGTACATTACGTTTGACATAAAATAAATGTTTTTATTTTAGTTTAATATCCTATTTTGTTCGCAGGAAAATGTTGGTAATAATAACAACTTTGAAACATCGACAAATATAGAAGAAAAGGCCGTTGAAGATAATATTTTTAATGTAAGTGTTTTAAAATTAATACTTTATTTAAAAAATATTGCGATAATAAGTATTAAAAAATATTGACCATTCAGAATAATTATAATATTATCTTGGACTATTTTCAGAATAACAGCATTAAAGAGATAATTATACCATCTCATTGTTATGAAATTACTGGTGACACAGATTCTTTAAATCTGATGGACCAAAATCTTTCTGATGTAAGTACCTACTATTCATATACATTTATACATATCCATACTAACATTATAAATGCGAAAGTCTGTCTGTCTGTGACGCTTTCATGGCCAAAGCGTTGAATGGATTTTGATGAAATTTACTGACAATTGATTTAAATGATGAAATTGATTGACTTAGTTGAAGACCCGGAGTCAAACATAGCCTACTTTGTGACGCTGGTGGAGCTGCAGGATGTTTCCCGCAGCTACGCCTGTTATTAATAAAATAGTAAGACCTGTATATATTTTATTTTTTTTTCCTGATGTTTCAGACTACGCCTGGAAATGCAAAAAATACATCATATAGTCCTTCAATAATAGAAAACTCTCCTGATAGATCTATTCCATATTCTGATCCAAAGACATTCCTTCCACATAACCGAGAAACAGAAATCGTGGAATGTCGTATAGAATTAGAACCTGAACACTCTTCTGAGAAGACTATTTCGTCAAATGAAATAAATAAACAGTCCAAGAAAGCACACATTTCGTCGTCAAGCTCAAGTAGTAGTTCTTGTTGTTCGAGTAGATCATCGTCAAGTTCATCTTCCAGTTCTTCTGAAAAAAGTAATCAAACAAATCCTGTTACTGATGTATCTTCCACATCTAAAACAGCAGGAGAAGCTGCATGCAGAGTTAAAAATACTAATTACCGTCTGTCACCGATAAACTCTAATGAAAGCGATGTGGATTTGAGTGACTCGGACCCAACTTATACTGTTCATAGATCTCGGTCTCGTATTAGAAAGTCTTCTTCATCAAGTGCTAATTCTTCACATTCTTCCAATATAGAAATTAATAATACAGATTCTGGCCCAGAAACTAACAGAAAATAAAAAAAAAACGCCAACGGAATCAATCAAACTGGAAACAAAACGTAGCTAAAATTTGAGAAATTCAGGTAAGGCTTACATTTCTTGTACTACTAAAAAGGAAGTTGCTGCCCGATCTGTTAAGGGTCCTTGTAATTGTAAACTAAAATGTTTTGAAAATATTAATAATGCCAATAGAAATACATTATTCTAAACATATTGGTCAATAGGCCATATCGAGCTACAGAGATCATATATAAGATCTTGTATGATGGAAATTAAACCTAGATACAAATATACTAATGCAGATAAACCACGATTACCTAATAATGCATTCTATTTCACGGTAAATAATAACAAGATTCGTGTTTGAAAACTTTCTTTATAAATACATTAGATATTTGTGACCGTCAAATCAGAACTGTAAAAAAGAAAACAGATCCACAAGGTTTTATCAGTACAGACAGTAGAGGAAAACACTCGTCAAGAAAGCCCACTGATCCTATTCTGATTGAAAACATAAAACAACATATTAATTCAATTCCAAGAATAGAATCCCACTATTTAAGAGCGTCAACTACCAGAGAGTATATTAGCGGTGATAAAACTATATGGGATATTTGGAGGGATTTTGATAAAATCCAAAAAGATCAAGGAAACCCTACTTGTGATATATTATATAGGTTATATTATGATATATTTAACAAAGAATTTAATATCGGTTTCTTTCAACCAAAAAAAGACAGATGCGACTTATGTTTTGATTTTGAACTTGCTACACCCAACCGCAAATTAGAAATTAAAGATAAATATGAAAATCATCTTAAAGAAAAGAATATATGCCGGCAAGAAAAACGCTTGGATCGTCAGAATATAAATGAGATTAATATTTGCGCAGTCTACGATTTACAAGCAGTCATGCAGTGTCCAACTGGAGAAACTTCATCTTTTTATTATAAATCTAAATTAAATTGTTATAACTTTACTATCGTGGAAATGCTACAGAAAGAAGAAAACATTAGAAAGAGAAACAAAAATGGCGAAGAAATAGAAAATGTAGTAGGGGCGTACGGAAAAGTGTATTGTTATTTTTGGGATGAGGTGTAAGGAAAAAGAGGTGCTAATGAGATTGGGTCCTGTGTTCTAGATTACCTTCGACGATTAAATGAGCAAAATCCCAACAAAAACTTGAACGTGACATTCTATTCCGATAATACCTATTCGCAAAATAAAAATAAGTATATTACAAGTCTATACTGTTACGCTGTAACTTCTTTCGAAAATATACATACTATCACTCACAAATTCTTAATAAAGGGACACACACAAAACGAAGGAGATAACGTTCATAGCCTTATCGAAAAAGAAATTTAAAAAAATAAAAAGTCTGGAGCAATATACGCACCGTACCAATATGTGACTTTAATTAAAAATGCCGTGAAATGTGGTAAACCATTTGTTGTGATTGAACTAACTCATGATTTCTTTATTGATTTAAAATCTTTACAAGAAAAGTGGGGATATAATTATAATGAAGATGAACATAAAAATAATGTTACATGGAACGATGTGAAGGTTCTGAAATTTTCTAAGGTGGAACCATTTGCATTCTATTATAAAACTTCATATTGCCAAAACGATTTTATAATGGTCAATGTTAGAAATAAACGTAAAAAAATGGCAAATGTAGAAGATATATTGTTAACAAAAGCATTTTTACAAAAACTAGATTTAAGTGAGCATAAAAGGAAAGATTTGCGTGATCTGATTAAGAAGAATTTAATTCCTAGTTATTATGCAGATTTTTATAACACTATTATTTAATTTTACTTTTTTTATACAAATTAGTATAAAAGTGTCCGAGACTGACTAGAATTAAGAGTTTGGATGTTTTTGTTTTGTTAACTTGATTTTGTAGAATGTTTTTTGTGTTTATGAATTCAAAATGTGATTTTATTTTAGTTCCTACAGTGTCCGAGACTGACTAAAATTAAAAGTTTTTTGATGTTATTTTTTGTTGACTTGATTTTGTAGAATGTTCTTGTCTATAAGAAATGAGGCGGTTAATAGGTATTTAAGTCAAAATGTTATCTTATTTAAGGTCCAACAGTGTCCGATACTGACTAGAATTAAAAGTATCCTTTAGATGATTTTTTTTGTTGACTTGATTTTGTAAAATGTGTCTGTCTTTATGAATAAGGCGGTTAATAGCTGTTTAAGTCAAAATGTGATTTTATGTAAGTTCCTACAGTGTCTGAGACTGATTAGAATTAAAAGTATCTTTGATGGTTATTTTTTTTGATTTGTTGGCTTCATTTTGTAAAATGTTTGTCAAATAAAATGTTTGTTTAAAATGGCATGACATATTTTGTTATAGTACGTATAATAAATAGGACCTACGACATGATAATATGCCCCCTAAATGTTAACAAATTCAGTGTTATAGAGGCTTAGTTTATTATGAAACGAAGTCTCCATCAAATGTTTAAACTAAGAAAGACCTAAACAAGAAAAGGTCTTGAATGAATTGAATAAATTTAATCAAACAAAGACCTAAATAAGTTCAGTCTTAAAAAAAATCTACATAAATTTAATAATAAATATTTTTTATATAATTTATTTTATAGTGTGTAGTTAAATATCTAAAGTATGATATACAACTGTCAAAGAGCATTTATTTTATGCAATATTCACTTGACATCAATTTTCTTCGAAATGTCGTGACTTACGAATCTTTATTTTGCCGTTTTCCTAAAACTAACATTTTTGTATTAGGTCTTTATAATTCTAAAGGTGCGAGGTATGAACCAGGAAAATTTAGGCCCAAGTACAAACTATTTTAATTTTAAATAGGATACATTACCTGCCGTCTTACTGGCGCCAAACCTGCTTGGGTTGTGTTGTTGATAGAATCTAACATTAGTCGGACAGAGGTGCAAGGGAATTGAGATGTTATAATTAGAAGAGAGTGTGCTATTTCCACGAAAACTGGACCATGTAAGCCCCTTTGAAATGAAAATAATTATATTTGACATTCAGTAGTAATATTTCCTTAAAACACTCTTAAATTGCTTGGTTTATTATAATAACAGCCGTTATATACTTTAAGTTAACTCAGTCACTACTATCACACTAAACCCCTAACGATTACTGTTTATAAAGTATTGATAATGTATCTCCTTAACTTGTTTGCCGACAGTCAGTTTGTTTTGTTATACTAAATCCCGTAGGATATTTTCCAGCGAAACTTATCGAGTTAAACTTATTTGATAAGCCTCTACCGTTTGGGAACTGTGAAAATGTTTGTATTTTCTTTAGATCGAAGAAAAAGGTTTCGAAATTGACAAATTTTTTAGGCGTCCGTAGTAAACACAAGGAACCTTATAGTTTTTCGCAGAGACTATCAGACCTAGAAAGTAAAATTTGGTTTGCATATTACTCACGCGGAGCGTACCGTAAAATAAATTTTGGATTTTTTTTTTATTTTTTTTCCAATTTCTCTTTACAATTCGTTACAGTGGGCTCCACGTATCAGCTTGATTTTTAAGATTTCGTTGAAGATTACACTAGGAACAATTTAATTTAACAAAATAAACTTAAAATTGGACAATTACCCAGGAATTTTGTTTACTTTTAACTTCTACTCGAGATCCGGTAAATCAAAATTGCGTTATAATTAACCGAGCGAGCGAAGCGAGCGAGGTCTCCGTTTCAACTTGGCCAAAAATGCTTTGGTATGTCTGTGTGTTCTCCTCTAGAGGTCGCATTTCTCAACCGATTCCCGTGAAATTTTGGGAGCAGGTTCGATAAAAATATGAAAACGATAGTCGAGCCGTCGATAATGACGGAGTTGGCACAATGGGCCTAAGCGCCTTTGGATTTTATGGCTCTTACGACCAATTTGTGTTTGTAGTGACAACAAAATAACAAAGGAATTTTATTTCCTATTATGACATACAATAGACGTATATTTTCACTATCATTGTCAAAAGATGAATCATCATCATCATCATCATTTCAGCCGCAGTCAGTCCACTGCTGGACATAGGCCTCTTTCAATGATTTCCAAAATGATCGGTAAGTCGACAAAAGATGAATAGTCCAGTTTCTTTATAAAGAGGTCTGATCGACTTAAGCGTCTAGAGTTCGAATCTCACCGGAAGGTGTTCTCTTTTTAGTTCATTGTATTTTTTTTTTATTTTGCGACCGGTATCTTGAAGTTAATTTTAAAAGTTTCTTAGAAGTACGAATATACTTATTTGTTTTCTTGGGAATTATGTAACTACAGGAAACCGTTTATCAAAATTACCAGTTTACCAACACTTTATAAGAATTCATTTTTATATTCATAACTAAACTAAGAAGTTTTTTTTTTGACAATCTTTTATTGTGAGACCAAAGTAAACGAGCCTAAACTCGATGGGATTACGTTGTTTTATTAAAGAGTTCCTATGACCGCTTCCCAGCTCCATCATCAGACCAGCTCCAAGTCATCATATATAACATTGCATTGCCACGCGATATACACATGTGTGCAAAATTTCAGCTTAATTGGAAACCGGAAAGTAGATCAAATTTATTTTACGAGATTTGACCCGAACATACATACATACATAGATTGCAAGTTAAATAAAAAGCTGGTAAAAGAAAAAAGAAACTGAATTGATTATTATAATTGAATAATTTACTTCATCGTTGTTTGTATAAACGCCAAGTTTTTGTAATTGTCACTACTCCTTCTGTTAAGAACAGACGAGGAAAAAAGACTAAAAAGATTAGCCGGACGAACATTATCAAAATTTTATTATTCAATGAAAAACATATGGTGTGAAAAGTTCCTTCAATATGCAACCTCTATAAGCTCGCGAGGTCTACAGCTCACAGAGCCACTAGTATATTTTCTTTCAATCATTTATTTTTATATACATAAAATAAGTACATTCTACCTTACTTACATCGATGTCCTTTTTAGGTGCTAAAACTTTTTAGTTGTGTGTACATAACATATTTCTTCTTAACTCTGATCAAAGGTATTGACCCATTTCTATTTGTTACCCTGTTTTTTGTTTTTGATTTCTTTAGCTTGTTTATTAAGAGTGACATAAATTGAGTATTTTGAAAAGAGATTCGAAAACTTTGATAAATTTATTATTTTGTTTTCATATTTCAATGTATTTTTCTATCATGAATCTACATTAAACCTTCGATATTAAAGTATTGCCTTAGGTACTCTCCATAAAAAATTAAAGTTTTTTCCGCTTAACTTAAAATATTTGTATATGAAATAGTACTAGTAAAATAAAGGTGGTGTGGCGGGAACAAAGATTCATTTAATGATTGACATATGTACTTTTTATGAGTAACAACTGAGCCGTCTGACCGCCGTTTACATTACCCTTTTTAAGAGAAATAAATAAAAGTTTTGACTGACAAAGTCGAGTCCACTATTTGCTTGTTTTCTTTTTCTAAATAAAGTAATCTAAGAACATAACAGAATATTTCTTTAGGTATTTTATTATGTGCGTAATAATAATTTACTCTGTCAAGTTTCTGCCAAAAAATAAGAGACACTTTATATCACACCTCATTTTTACAGACTAGGTATTTGTCACGTACTCGTATCTATGAAATCGAATTTTCCGCAGAACATATTGACACTATCAAACATGTATGTAGTTCGCTTCTTTGCTCATAATATCTGTCATTTTTTCTTTCATGATAAGGTAACAGAAGACAAGTAACGCATTTTGTAAGGAAATTGAACAATAACATCGAAAATATTTGGGCTCTTTATATTGGCTTTTCTTTAAGCCAACAAAAATAAACATCCTTTTTTAGTTTTAGTTTTTTACACTTGACGTAATATTTCGCACATATACTTAAGGTAGGTAATATTTACTTATAGTATAATTTACAATTAATAGTGACCGACATAGCCCCTTTTTGAAATGGACTTGATTTTGCACGGATAACTGGCGGGGCAGAATCCACGTTCTCGAATGACAATCTTGTACCGGTAAGCTCAGCTTTGAATTCCCACCGACAAATCTAACGTCTTAACATCTAACGTTTCAATAAATTATATTCTATTCTATTTCCACGAAAACTGGACCATGTAAGCCCCTTTGAAATGAAAATAATTATATTTGACATTCAGTAGTAATATTTCCTTAAAACACTCTTAAATTGCTTGGTTTATTATAATAACAGCCGTTATATACTTTAAGTTAACTCAGTCACTACTATCACACTAAACCCCTAACGATTACTGTTTATAAAGTATTGATAATGTATCTCCTTAACTTGTTTGCCGACAGTCAGTTTGTTTTGTTATACTAAATCCCGTAGGATATTTTCCAGCGAAACTTATCGAGTTAAACTTATTTGATAAGCCTCTACCGTTTGGGAACTGTGAAAATGTTTGTATTTTCTTTAGATCGAAGAAAAAGGTTTCGAAATTGACAAATTTTTTAGGCGTCCGTAGTAAACACAAGGAACCTTATAGTTTTTCGCAGAGACTATCAGACCTAGAAAGTAAAATTTGGTTTGCATATTACTCACGCGGAGCGTACCGTAAAATAAATTTTGGATTTTTTTTTTATTTATTTTCCAATTTCTCTTTACAATTCGTTACAGTGGGCTCCACGTATCAGCTTGATTTTTAAGATTTCGTTGAAGATTACACTAGGAACAATTTAATTTAACAAAATAAACTTAAAATTGGACAATTACCCAGGAATTTTGTTTACTTTTAACTTCTACTCGAGATCCGGTAAATCAAAATTGCGTTATAATTAACCGAGCGAGCGAAGCGAGCGAGGTCTCCGTTTCAACTTGGCCAAAAATGCTTTGGTATGTCTGTGTGTTCTCCTCTAGAGGTCGCATTTCTCAACCGATTCCCGTGAAATTTTGGGAGCAGGTTCGATAAAAATATGAAAACGATAGTCGAGCCGTCGATAATGACGGAGTTGGCACAATGGGCCTAAGCGCCTTTGGATTTTATGGCTCTTACGACCAATTTGTGTTTGTAGTGACAACAAAATAACAAAGGAATTTTATTTCCTATTATGACATACAATAGACGTATATTTTCACTATCATTGTCAAAAGATGAATCATCATCATCATCATCATTTCAGCCGCAGTCAGTCCACTGCTGGACATAGGCCTCTCCCAATGATTTCCAAAATGATCGGTAAGTCGACAAAAGATGAATAGTCCAGTTTCTTTATAAAGAGGTCTGATCGACTTAAGCGTCTAGAGTTCGAATCTCACCGGAAGGTGTTCTCTTTTTAGTTCATTGTATTTTTTTTTTATTTTGCGACCGGTATCTTGAAGTTAATTTTAAAAGTTTCTTAGAAGTACGAATATACTTATTTGTTTTCTTGGGAATTATGTAACTACAGGAAACCGTTTATCAAAATTACCAGTTTACCAACACTTTATAAGAATTCATTTTTATATTCATAACTAAACTAAGAAGTTTTTTTTTTGACAATCTTTTATTGTGAGACCAAAGTAAACGAGCCTAAACTCGATGGGATTACGTTGTTTCATTAAAGAGTTCCTATGACCGCTTCCCAGCTCCATCATCAGACCAGCTCCAAGTCATCATATATAACATTGCATTGCCACGCGATATACACATGTGTGCAAAATTTCAGCTTAATTGGAAACCGGAAAGTAGATCAAATTTATTTTACGAGATTTGACCCGAACATACATACATACATAGATTGCAAGTTAAATAAAAAGCTGGTAAAAGAAAAAAGAAACTGAATTGATTATTATAATTGAATAATTTACTTCATCGTTGTTTGTATAAACGCCAAGTTTTTGTAATTGTCACTACTCCTTCTGTTAAGAACAGACGAGGAAAAAAGACTAAAAAGATTAGCCGGACGAACATTATCAAAATTTTATTATTCAATGAAAAACATATGGTGTGAAAAGTTCCTTCAATATGCAACCTCTATAAGCTCGCGAGGTCTACAGCTCACAGAGCCACTAGTATATTTTCTTTCAATCATTTATTTTTATATACATAAAATAAGTACATTCTACCTTACTTACATCGATGTCCTTTTTAGGTGCTAAAACTTTTTAGTTGTGTGTACATAACATATTTCTTCTTAACTCTGATCAAAGGTATTGACCCATTTCTATTTGTTACCCTGTTTTTTGTTTTTGATTTCTTTAGCTTGTTTATTAAGAGTGACATAAATTGAGTATTTTGAAAAGAGATTCGAAAACTTTGATAAATTTATTATTTTGTTTTCATATTTCAATGTATTTTTCTATCATGAATCTACATTAAACCTTCGATATTAAAGTATTGCCTTAGGTACTCTCCATAAAAAATTAAAGTTTTTTCCGCTTAACTTAAAATATTTGTATATGAAATAGTACTAGTAAAATAAAGGTGGTGTGGCGGGAACAAAGATTCATTTAATGATTGACATATGTACTTTTTATGAGTAACAACTGAGCCGTCTGACCGCCGTTTACATTACCATTTTTAAGAGAAATAAATAAAAGTTTTGACTGACAAAGTCGAGTCCACTATTTGCTTGTTTTTTTTTTCTAAATAAAGTAATCTAAGAACATAACAGAATATTTCTTTAGGTATTTTATTATGTGCGTAATAATAATTTACTCTGTCAAGTTTCTGCCAAAAAATAAGAGACACTTTATATCACACCTCATTTTTACAGACTAGGTATTTGTCACGTACTCGTATCTATGAAATCGAATTTTCCGCAGAACATATTGACACTATCAAACATGTATATAGTTCGCTTCTTTGCTCATAATATCTGTCATTTTTTCTTTCATGATAAGGTAACAGAAGACAAGTAACGCATTTTGTAAGGAAATTGAACAATAACATCGAAAATATTTGGGCTCTTTATATTGGCTTTTCTTTAAGCCAACAAAAATAAACATCCTTTTTTAGTTTTAGTTTTTTACACTTGACGTAATATTTCGCACATATACTTAAGGTAGGTAATATTTACTTGGGGTGCAGGGCAGAGAACCTCCTCGAGTGCCCGGTCCTTTGAAAGCTTTGCATTCTCACTTGATTCTTGATCCGGTGAGAGGGCGGGCTGACAAGGGATTCGGGACGGTGCACCCTGGGTGACAGTTAATAACTCCCTGGTAGTCGGGGTCTTGTTGACTGTCGGCCAATTTCTGCCAACAGCCCACTCCACCGCCGTCTATTATGAGACGGCGAACGGATGTGGGTCTGGGGGACGGGCGTGGTCCATTTATGGGCCACGTCCGATTTGGGAGGGTGGCCGAAAGGCCAATGGTTGGGGCCGCAAGGCCATGGCTGGAGGGCGTCGTGGTAGAATGCTAACGCGACCCCATGGCGCCCTCAACAGCCGGTGCGGAAACGCCGGAGGGGTTTTAGTGGGTATTCCGGGCTGACTAGCAGCCCGGCGAGTCCCACACTTTGTGCGTAAATGCATTTCCCCTCCGTTAACAAAAAAAAAAAAAAAAAAAAAAAAAAAAAAAAAAAAAAAAAAAAAAAAGGTAATATTTACTTATAGTATAATTTACAATTAATAGTGACCGACATAGCCCCTTTTTGAAATGGACTTGATTTTGCACGGATAACTGGCGGGGCAGAATCCACGTTCTCGAATGACAATCTTGTACCGGTAAGCTCAGCTTTGAATTCCCACCGACAAATCTAACGTCTTAACATCTAACGTTTCAATAAATTATATTCTATTCTATTCTGATCTGTTCTATAAACGACATGAAGGAGGAGGCAGGTGTTGGATGCAGGCCGCTTTCAACAGGACATTCTGAATATCCTTGGATGAGCCCTAAATAAAGCAGAGAACTGACTGCAGCTGAAAGTTGAAAGAAAGACAGAAAGAAAATTATTTATTTAGTTGCTACGTACCGTACTCGCATTGCTCAAAGGAAAAGCCCGTGGCTGAAGTCCGTTCCAACTGTGGAGACCCTTGTGCTTTTGCCGAAATGGAGTTGATAAAGCTATCGCCTTTAACTGTCCCGGTGTTATTGAAAGCTCTCTATGTAGCTAAACATGTAGGTCCTATTAAAAAAAAAAACAGCCAAAAAGATTTAAGAATCCAGCAAAATTTTAGAAAGATTTATAAGTAAATAGGTATACAGAGATTTTTTTATTTTTCGGAAACCGGCACAGTGAGGTAATCGAAGTATATAGAGCTGCCGTAATAATAAAATATGGTACTGCTTTTCGAAATGTGGGAAACCAATAACGATATTGGATACTTCTGCGATAAAATCGACTGGGTCCTGTAGAATATTTTAAATTGCATACTTACCGTTTTCATTCGCTGAAAACGCTTTATATTATAGGACCATGTGCTTATAACTTCGTCTTGTATAAATAGTTTTGAGTGTATTTCTAAATTTTAATATTGAAATGGAACAAAAATAACTTACAGGGACGTAGGTAATATGGATGTAATTTTTATAGACTTACTTTAAAACAAAAATGTGAATATATATTTACACCTATGTTTACGTACGTAACATAGATATGTTTAATTTTTTTTCATTTTTTTTATGATGGCATCATAAAACTGTATGTATTTATTTTACATATTTAACGTGCCTCTTTGTATTGTGAGCTTTAATGTGACACATCGCAATACTTTACCACTTATTTGTCCAAATTTCTTCTATTGTTAGTTTGGTACTTTAGGATTTATTTTTTTTATTGGAAAATATTGTGTTCACCTTTAATTGGGTTGCATGCTAGATAAAGTACCTATTTACAATATGTAAGATATTATGAACATGTAACCTGTAGGTGTACCTTGATTGAATAACTATTGAGTTCCACTCATGAAAGAATCCTGCGTTCCTCCAACAACATGACCCTCGCTACTCCTTCTCACCATACCGGGTTTTTCTCCGATTCCTTTGCTGTGACGGCTGTTAGACTCTGGAATAATCTTCCTGAGTCCATTAGAACAGTCTCCAGCCGTGCCAACTTTAAAAGGCTTGTCTACGATCTCCTACTCTCGCGGTTACGGGAGCAAATTTAGGCAGTTAAACATGAGTAAATTTTGAGTTGCTGCTATTATTTCGTTGATACGTGGGGCGCACTATAAGTTTCCGGAATGAATATGAAAAAATACTATTAAAAGTACAAAATTAATTTATTGTTTTTCAAAATAATCTCCCTTGGCGTCTATGCACTTTTTCATTCGATGAAACCAGTTTTGAAAACTTTTGTGCCACTCCTCTGTGGTGACCTCTGAAACGTGTTTTTCATACTCCTCGACAGCCTCTTCTGGTGATGAAAATCGTTGACCGCGTAATTGGTTCTTAATTTTTGGGAACAGAAAAAAGTCACAAGGTGCCAGGTCGGGACTGTATGCAGGATGACTCATGAGTTCTACATTTTTTGCCTTCAAAAAGTCGTTTGTCTGTCTGGCCGTGTGAGAACTAGCATTGTCGTGGTGCAGGTATATGTGATGATACGGCGTTTACGGTTATTTTTACGGAGTTCGTCAATAACTTCCGGCAAACAAATGGTCGTGTACCAGTCACTATTCACTGTACGACGATTCTCTAAAGCAACAGTAGCCACGTGTCCAGTTTTATCAAAAAAAGAAGCAATCATCCGCTTAGATGCACTTTTCACGCGCGCCACTTTGGTTGGTTTCGGCTCATCTTGAAAGACCCATACGCTCGATTGCTGCTTTGTTTTGGGATCGTAGCAATAAATTCATGTTTCGTCACCTGTTACTATGTCCCACACCAAATTTGACGCACCTTCGTTGAATCTGGTAAGCATGGCACTGCACCAAGTGACGCGGTCCGTTTTTTGAGCCTCGGTCAAGTTGTGTGGGATCCACCGCGAGCACAGCTTTCTCACACCCAAATGTTTGTGTAGGATTAATTGTATTTGACTCATGCCTATTTCTAAGGATGCGCGAATTTCATGGTAGGTCACATGCCTGTCTGTTTCAATCATACGGCGCACAGCATTGATGTTTTTGTTGGTCACAGCGGTGGACGGCCGACCATCGCGAGATTCGTCACTGAGATTAATACGACCACGCTTGAATTCTGCAAACCAGCTATAAACAGTTGTCTTGCATGGTGCTTCATTGCCAAAAGCTGTTTCAAGCCGAGCGATGCTCTGTTGAGCTGTCAAATTACACTTAAAATCGTAGAAAATCATACTACGAAAATTTTCCCGAGTTAAATCCATGTTGATGCAGACACACAATTTTTTAAATGGCGCCACAAGGTAAAAACAAAAGACAGTCAGATGAAACAAACTGCATTCTACAGCCAAAGAGTTCTATTTTCAAATGTTGCAATAAATTTTTAAATATTGTTTATGTAAGTGGCCAGTTCCGGAAACTTACAGTGCGCCCTATGTATAACTCTTAAAATTAACTGTATTTAGATTATTATTTCATCGTATATATGTAAGTATATTATGTAAGTACCATAAGTAAGTTTATTATCATTCCAACTTTTTGTATTTATAGCTATATATTTTCAATACCCACATGACGATATTGACTGTTAGATAATGCTTTTAGCATTAAGTTCGCCTATTGTGCTATACAATTGTATTATGTACAATGAAGTTTTAATAAATAAATAAAATAAAATAAACTTCGCTGAGAAAGGTCTCAGAATAGGATAATTCCTAATTTACTAATAACCTTAATACATGTATAAAACTTTAGCTGCTTTACCTTGCCTTATGGAAAACATCAAGGGTGTACCCATGATTTTTCCATAGTAAAAATTATATATAAGGACGTTGAATCAACCCAATTCCGTATTGTATTATAAATGTTTGAATAAACAGAAACATTTTTTTTCTGGAGTTTCGCATATAAAATGAGACCAATAAAAACTATGAGAACAGTATTTTTTCCATGAAAGATCATCATCATCATCCTAGCGTGTAATCCTAGTTGCGTCGTCAGCTTACGCTTCGGAGCTTAGGGTACGCTGTACCTCATGGCCCAAGATTTGGCGGAACTGGTTATTACAATGGAGCGACTGCCGTCTGACCTCCGTAACCCTTTTTACAGGGAAACCAGACCAACAGGCCGACCCGACCGAGGCTGACCCGAGGTGTGTTAGTGGCCAACACGACTATCAACAACAACCGGGACCAACGGCTTAACGTGCCTTCCGAAGCACGGAGGAGCTTAAGATTGAAAATGCCACTAAATGGCGACTAATCCAATAATGGTCGCGTCACGCCGTCGCTTGACACGCGCATTCGCTACGGATACGCGGGTCGCACTCGACTAACGAGCTCCTCAATATTTTCCATGAAAGGTACCATACTTTAAATTGGCATTGAAGGAACAAATACTGTTCTCATGTGATTTAAGTATGCAAGTAAACCCACTAACTAAACCTGCTATTTACTGCAGTATTGGCTCTGTATTTATTTTCCAAAACTTGTGTTTATTTGAGTATTTGTGGATAATAATGGTAGAATATCATGCACTAGATGACTAACCACTCTGTAGGACTAAAGTTGATATAAAAATTAAGAAGCGTCATAAATGACTTGTATTCATGGCCGTAAAAACATTACAAAAAAAAAAAACTGTTGTATTTATTTGTAGCCATATCGGACATTAATCTGTTCAGTGGTGAATCGCTACGGAGCATCGTGGGTGGTGTATAATTTTTTATTTTATTTTGTTTTTATCAGTTTTATCCTAAAACTTTTGATGTCACTTATAGCTATTTCAAATTCAAAGAGGTTTTATTTAAAGCGGAACTCTGAAAAATTCGAAGTCTTTCGATCTAACTACGAAAGGTAATGTACAAGTTTTCTGAAAACTTGAGAATTTTCAGCACCACCGTATTTGAGATTTAAAAACTTTATCTCTTTTCGTAGTTGATATTAAAGTTTCGTCAAAAACATAACTCTTATCGCATTAGTTTTGTGAATGAAACCGGTAGGTACTTATTACTTCTATGAATAAGCTGTAACTCATAGGTACTTAAATACGTTTTCCAATATGGCGGCGTAGTATACAAATAAATGTTCCTTTCTCAATGTATTCGACACGTACAATTCAGTTAACTCTACCAAGTGATTTAGCACGGTTTATTTATTTATTAAAACTTATAATAATTTGGCCGACTTAATGCTAAGAAAATTCAATTATATCAATCGCATACATTTTTTTTCTAATGCCGGTTATCATTTTCCAATTGTGACTTTGGCTACGGGCTAGTCTTGGATTGGATGTTAATAATTTTTAAGTGATTATGATTAAAAATATCCTAACATTATCTACTACTCATTAATAATTCTGTGTATATAGTAATAATAGTTTCGTACTTACTTTGGGATAACTCAATCTTTGTGATTAGGTCCTACCTATTTATTTTTATCTAGTACTAAATCAAAAACAACATAACGGTAATTTAAAAAACTAAAACACCCGACTGCCGCCTTTCTGTGTGATTTGGAAACGAAAAATCCAAAAAATTCACCATTTAGATTTTTTTTTAATATCATGGTACATAAAAAAAAAACCAATAGTCACTCTCACAGTAAATACGAATCTAACGACACCTCTCAAGCTAAAATCCATCGAGCCGTTTAGGCTGCAGGGCGTGCTAAACAATTATACATACATACTCTCGAAAAAGTTAACTCTCCTTTTGGCGCAGTCGGGTAATACTAAGTGTGATATGTAACATGTCATCTATCGATACGTATATAGTCGTTTAGATAACCAGTTATTATGCTACGTTGTAAACAGACAAAGCCATCTTACAGTTTTGGCCGTTTTGAGATCTAGTCGTTTTAGCGATTAGGTAAATTTATACAAAACTAGCTGTTTCCCACTGCTCCACCTGCGGTATATAGCCTATGTTACTCAGGGTGAATGTAGCTTTCCAATGGTGAAAGAATGTTTTAAATCGGCACAGTAGTTTTTGAGTTTATTCATTACAAACATACACACAACAATACAAATCTTTCCTCTTTATAATATTAGTGTAGAAGTATAGATGTAGATAGCTAGTAGTAGTAGGTATCGATGAGGTTAATTTGTACAATACTATAAAAACTTTATATTGTACAATATGAAAAAAAATTACAAATATTTTTGTAAGTACATGGTGATCAAACACATAACTCATTATTTTAGTTTCGCCGTAATCAGGTAAAAAGTAGTTGAGTACCCAAATGTAACATTCAGACTCCAGTATTTGGCTGCACGATTGTTAGTCTTCGGTCAAATTAATGCGATTATGATGACAAAGAGGAATTTTAGTCACAATGGAAACCAAATGTTACTAATTAAAATAAGCCGCTTTGACGTCACTACTATATTATGACGTATGATGGAGCAGCTTTGCTAATTCTACCACTAAGTACTTACTTTGCTAATTCTACCACTAAGTACTTACGAGTAAGTCTACGTTTTGGAGTACTCCATTATCTATTCTGTGATTTTGGGCTTCAGCGTTTTATTATGTACTAGCTTTTTCCCGCAGCTCCGCCTGCGTTAAAAAGTAGCCTATGTTTGACCCCGGGTCTTCAACTATATTCATACTAAACTTCATCAAAATCCGTTCAGCGGTTTGGCCGTGAAAGCGTAACACACAGACAGACAGATAGACAGACAGACAGACTTTCGAATTTATAATATTAGTATTGATAGTATGAATTTTTTCACCTAAAATTTCTATGCATATTTCTACATCATTATTGTTAACTCTCCTACTAAGTAGGTACCTAGATCTACGTTTTGGAGTACCTATTAAATAAGGTTTAGGGCCCATTTTTTCATCGATTTTATTACGTATTTTTCAACTTAAAACTACCATACTTTGATCGCCAATTTATGTTTTAACATCTTAATTTTCAAGATTGGTCTACTAATTGCTAAAGAGTTAAAATTGAATCCTTTTACTAAGACTCCGCTTTACGTCCGTCGGTCACCACGCTGTTTCCCGTGAACCGTGATCGATAGTTCAAATTTTACATATCATTCGGCTGGTGCACCGTTAGAAGGAAGTAAATGTCCTGTAGTACCTTGAAACCCCTTTATCATCAAATCCCGTTATAATATTTTTTTAACAAATAGGTATTTCAAGTCTGACACCCGTATTCTTAAACATAACTATAAGAACGTTCTTCACTCAAACTCATTCGAGGGCGTCTTATGGAAGTCCTCAAACTTTCATTGGAAACGACATTCTTAGTTGGTTGCTTGAGCAAACTCCAATGAGGAACGTCACAGGTTATAATAACAATTCTAAACACAAAAATTGAAAATTACAAAAGAATAGAGTAAAAAATTAAATAAAGTAAGTAGATACCTAGGCCAAAAGTGGCAAAAACCCGATTTATATCCACTTCATTTCATTTAAAGGACGCCTCAAGGTACCTCTCGACCAACCTTATATTTGACAGTACGATACTCACCTCCAATGAGAAATGATCTCAAGTCAAGGAGCTTGGGACGACTAATCATACCAATGAGGTGGAGTAAGGTTGAGTCGAGTTTGAGTGATGGTTTAAGAATATGGGCATGAGTCGCGTCTCTTAGATGTTGTACTTAAGAGGCAGGCCAATAAAAATAGATGAACCCTTTTACACGCCGGGTAATTTGTTTTAAGCAAAGTGCTGCTTAAAACATTGAGGAAAGAATTTCGAAGATATCTTTGAAATGTATTCATTTTTTGTTTTTTTTTTATTCCAAAATAAAAGTATTTTAACTAACACGTAGTTATATAAATGACACTTTGGTATATTTCATTTTGTAACCGTTTGTTGTTCTATCTATACTACAATAAAAGAATAGAATCGATGTGTCTGTACCTTTATTAATTTGGGTAGAAAATAAGATGGAACGACTAGAGATGAATATTAGATTACAAAAACATGTTTAATCAATCTTGTCTGTGTCTTGTCAAAATATTTCATCAAAATCGGACATCAGCAAAGAAAGTTATCATCATTTAAAGATGTTTTTCATTTTCCCCTGATAGAAATTCATAGCAATGCGGAGTAAGTAGGTAAGTAGTCAAAGTCATATAATTTCAGCATTTTCCTCCGAGTTGTTTGCTAGATCATTAACCATGTTGTCTCGTCAATCGACCCTGTAAGCCTGTAAGTAAGTGTTATTGTTTCAAAATCCCTTCCCTTCAAGGTGCATTTGATGTCCGTTTCTCTTGGTTCATTCAATTCATGTCCTACAAGCTGCCCCATTCTGGTGTCAAAGTGTTAATCGACCCTATATGCCTTGGTATCATTGTTTCAGCATTGCCTCCCTCTCAATATCGACAATATATAATAAATATATAATAAAATTGTACTAAAAAGTTAATTCTGTACATCTATCTATATCTATACATATAAAAAAAATTAACTGTAGAAAGGTATATTCTGTGCATTGAATATAAAATAAAAAATAAAAATTACTATGGCTCTTGTACATCGGAATACTGCGCCATTTGAAACGCCATCTCCTCTTTGTAATTATTCTGTAGGATCTTTATCGTCTAACAGAAGCAAAAAATATGATTTTTGGAATTTTTGTCTGTCTGTTGTGCACCTTTCACGCAAAAACTACTAGACGGAAACTTTTTTATTGAATAGTTAATAGACGTCGGCAACATTATAGACATTAATTTATCCCCAAAATTTTACCAGTTCTCGAAGGATACTCGACCAACTTAAATTGACTCCTTAAATGTATGGTGCGCATCCTATATGAGAGGTTAAACAACAAGAAACTGGGGGTCAATTCCGCTAAAAAGCTTTAAAATACCAACTGATATTCAATTACGACTCAATTACGATGCTTTTTTGATATGCTTAATATTGGTCTTCTGCTAACACAATTTTAAATCTCTATTTATTTGCAACTAAAACGTATTTGAATGGTAATAGTAGAAAAAATATAATAAAATGATTAACAGAGTACCGAAAAGTTGAAAGATTTTTTTTAATAATACCTTTATTTATTCATGGTCACTAATAATAGTTATAAACATATTTGTGCAAAGAAATTAATTTTTATGTAAGTATTAAAGAAATTCATGATGTTTCTTATTGTTTCGCGTCTAGAATTTAAATATCTTCGTGTATACTTCTTACTTGGTTTACACCATGTGGTTACCGTTACTAGCACATTCAACGCCTAAAGTGAAATGCAATTGAAGATGGCTTCATGAAGAAATTTACGAAGCAGTGCTTCTTAAAATTTCTTCGGATTTTCATACTATACTAAACAGCCACATATTTTTTTATGAGATCATACCTAAATTAAAAAAATGGATAAAAATAGCAGTTTATGAAACATTTATTTTCATAAAAGTTACAATTGACTTAAATTTAGAATTTACTTATTATACAAACAAGATATGAGTAGGTTGGTAGGTTTAAAAAATTACATGTGTGAACTAAAGATCCCAGCATAATGCGTTATGCAAAAGTCATGGTAGATGCACTTATTCCTATAGGCGGGTCTGAATTGTGGAAGATGAACTTCTTAAAAATAATCACGAAACAGAAAACATAAATACTTAACACATTCCTAGACGCAAAAAAATTATGTTACTTTTGTCACTAAATGTATCAAAGTTTTGCGTTTAGAGCCATCTAGCATTTTAAATAATTCGATTTTCACAATGTAGGCAGACTTATATACATAACATTATTATATGCTTTATTTTGTACAGCCTCATTATGTATGATCTTAGTTAGGACTTGTGTAAAACATGGAGCAATTACAAAGAGAAGATGCCGTTATAAGCGTTTTGTAAGAAAGTATTTGTGAGGCTACACGGGGCGGAAGGCAGACATGCGGGGTGCTTGGTTTCGGCCGTGGCTGCAACCATGGAGCACGAGCAATGACAAGCTCTGCCCACTTTTGTGTCGGCGAGGCGCCAATGATCACATCACTGCGCCATTTATAACAGCATCTCCTCTTTGTAATTGCTCCATGGTGTAAACCGGCAACATACGTTGGGAACAAGTGTCCGGCCATGCCGCCTCCGCCAGTGTAGATGGGGCGCACCCAAACAGAGCAGGCTTGACGTCGCAAAGCAGGATATGCGTGCTAATGGACTTTCTGCCAAGGATGCTAGACCGGTCGAAGTGGGGCCGTAAAACTAGGACAGCGGACCCTGGACTTCGGGGCAATCAGCCAAGGATGCAACCGAGAAGGCCCTAAGATGAATAGTGTATATTATAACAACAATGTGGAGCTGGAAAACCTAACGAAGCAGACGTGTTTTAATCGATCGTGATTGTTAAGAAAAGCCTCTGTGGTAGGACAGGTCTAAATAAACGTCATGGGTTGGATATTTATGCCTTGAATCAACTGATTCTCCCTGCTTTAGAAGACAAGTTATGCCGTTGGCCCCGACTACCATAAGGTGGTAAGGACATAGGGTTTAATAGGGACTATTCATCCAGGAAAAAATGTTACGTAAGTAAACATGAGAAACCGCTGGTTAAAAGCTAGAAAATGAAACATCATTATCAAATTCATTTATTGACTTGTTTAACCCAACAAGGATTTAATGTGTATATTATACTTGTGTTGTATTTACTTGACTAGCAAGGTAGCGTTTTAGATTTACTCTTGAGTAACACAAATAAGAAGTTCTGAGCTCTATGTTACGGTATTAGTTGCTAATTTGCAATGAATCTTCACAGCTGCAGGTAATATTGACTGTACCAAAGAAATTCGAGAACTGTAGCAAAGAACTTTTATTTGAAACGGATTTTAATACAAACATTTTGGTCATTTATTTGATGTCAAACGGGAATATATGAGGTAATTTGTGTAGAGGAAGTTAATTAGCATGACCTGAAGAGTTTTAAACAGTACTCTGTTATGTGAAAATATATTTCTTTTTTTCTGGTTTTTGCATTTATTGTTGAATATATTAGAAGACAAATCTCAGATATTGTGTTTTTAGCTAAAATTGCTCAAAGTATTGTAGACTCGTCAAACGTATTGCAGAAGATTAGCTTGAAAGTCCCTAGCCGAGCTGTGCGGACACCGACATTTCTAGCAGTACCACATAGTGCAAGTAACCATAGTCAAAAGAGTTTCTTCGTTAGATCTTCTAAAAAGGTAAATAAACTGGCTGTCTGTACCGATCTTGACCTGTTTAATTCTAACCCCAATAAATTTAAAAACGCATTGTCAGGGGCGTGGTTTGATGGTTCTCATCTGTTAACTATTTCTTTAAATGATCCTACTTTTATCTTCCTATAATTTTTTTTCTTTATTGTATACAAATCAGACAAGCAATTTAGATTCATAAATGCGAGAATATGTAAATGGTCATTAGATATTGTGTAGTATTGTTGTTGAAATTGAAGACTGTATGTTCTCCGAATAAAGTAAAATAAATTCGTTTTACACTTTGGGTACGGAATCCTAAAAATGTACGCCATCAGACATAAAGCCTTATAAAAAGACATTAGGTTTTTATCATTATCAGGTATATCATACATCTGAATTATTTTATTTACAAATTAAAACTCCAATGTACGTATACCTGTGCGGAAACAGTACCAATACTACAGATTAAATCTAGATTATCTTTATTCTCATAGAACTATTTACGACTACTGCAAATATTTCAAAGCATGCATTGATTAATGCCACCCTACTTGACACATATACTCCGAGTCTAAATTAAGGCCAATAGCTAAATAATTAAGTCGAGAAGTGATCGTTAACCTTTATTCGGGTATGGACCCGTTACGTCAGTTTCATTACGTCAATTTTACATTTTACTTGAGGGTATAATAAATTCTGCTAAAGGAACTACGAAGCCAAAAACAGTGGGTCACTGGCGGCAATTGGTATTTAAAGGTCACATCACATATTTTTCATGAGATGCTAGCTTGATCTCAGTCCTCAGGAACACAAGCAACGCCACCAGAGATAATTACGAGCTCAAGGTTCGCAATTTCGAGATAAAAACAGCTAGTGACTACGGCACTTCTACCAATTCTTATTTCTATGGGTGCCAGACGCGCGGGATTCGCGTCAGTTTGAACGATCCTGATGAATCGACGAGTGGTTACAGTGGACTTATAGTGGTTGCCAACCGTTGGGCTGCACAGTTTATTTCGTATCAATAAACACCTTCATATCCAGTAGTTATAGCGTTTGCCTTGACCCGAAGTTCCCCCAGGAAACATATTTTGTTTAGTTGGTTCCAGTTTGATTAGGACATTGTAGGCTTGAATCACCTCAATGTCTAACAATGATAATGATTCCATGCTTTGGAAGGCATATTAAACCCGGCTGCCATTTGGCGGTCGTTAAAGAAACCACGACCGAGACTGAAAGGCGATTCAAAAAATTTACAGGGTTGACTATGTACTTATTCCACTTGATATTAATAAATGAATAATAAATTGCTCCAATGCAAAATACCGAAATGGTCTCAACCTCAAGGCCGGCACAAAAGCGCCCGATTGCAATACGGATTAGAGTCGGGTAGTAGTGAATTAATTTGAAACGTACCAATGATTTAGTGGCTCGGGCTGGACCTAATTTGGTTATGGATGATGTGGCCCGGTAGTTTATAGCGTGCAATTAGCAATCGCATGCACACTTTTGGTTTTAGAGTTACATTGATTTTAAACAAATTTGAGTTTGAAGTTATTTTCATTTCATTTCATATTGATTTTTTTATGTTAATATCTGTGTATGAGTAAACTTATGATAATTGTTTATGTAAAATTAAATCAATTGTCATAAAGATTCATTTGCTCACTTGAATATAGTCGTTCACGGTTCAAATTAAATATGTTAAACCCAATTTTTTAAGCCAAAGTAGATCTTGGCCTCCGGCATGAGAAAGAGTGCATCTGCGGCTTTTCTCTTGATAAGATATGAATGGATCATTAGTAAGACGGTGTCATGCGTTTAAGTGTCACCCGCGCTTAGAAGCCATAAAGAGATAAACTTAGGTGATGACAATTTTTTTATTGTAAATGGAACCACGAATCCAATGCTAGTAGGACTAAGAGACCGGTAAGACATTATTGGTGGGGCCACTAGTGAAAAATCGACAAATAATGCCCATAACACCTTAGTAAATTATCAAAAAAAGCAAATATCCGACTTATTGCTAATTAACATAAAGTTGAAAATTCCATCTTCTTTGTCAAAGTATGAAGATCTTCATTTTCATTTCATCAAGATTTTCGAATAACTTCAGCTTAGGTAAACAATTTCAATTTAGGCATACCGACTTGCAAGCAATTTCTGCTTACATAGTAAACCAGATCTTAGTATTGAATAATAAAATAAGGGACAAAAGGACTGCGAACGGTGGGATTTAGGTGTATGCATATTTGAAGTAGCTGATTTAGATAAACAATGTAGGGTACACTTTGACCATGTGCCAAAAAACAGCAATTCATCGGGAATAGGTTTCAAAATCATCTTCATTTTGTGTAGGTTACATTGTCAATCGACCATGTACACCCTGGTGTCAGAGTTGTGCGGAACAGCCTCTCGGCCTCTGACTTGGTTCCTTTAACGACCACCTAATGGCAGCCGGGATCAACGGCTTAACGTGCCTTCCGAAGCACGCAATCATCTTTATTGTCAGACAATCAGGTGATTTAAGCCTGCAATGTCCTAACCAAAGTGGAAACAGCTAAACAAAGTATGCTTCTCGTGGGAATCGAGAACCAACGTCCCTCGGGCCGAAGGCGAACGCCTTAACCACTGTGGCAGAGATTGACCTTGGCGGGGGCTGTGCACGTGGACCTCCAGCGGATAAGGGTTGCCGACCAGTCCCCTCTCATTCAGTGCTCGCGCTGTCTGGGATATGGGCATGGCCGGCGATTCTGCGAGCTGGAGGTTGACGTGTGCAGTCACTCTCTAATTAATTAATAGGTTGGGCACCTGAGGGCTCAATGTGAAGACTTGGTGGCGGGAGTCCCACCTTCCTGTAGAAACTGCAAGGAGGCACAGCATACCGATCTGGTTCACAATGCCTTCAGCACTGAATGCCCTATTAGGCAGAGGCGCGAGGCCCTGGCTAAAGCCAATGTGGCTTATGATCCATGATTCGACCAGACAGACAGACAGACACACAAATGGAATGGATGGAAAAGCAAAGATAATAATCGAGTGCGAGGCACAAGTATTGGATAAGAGCCTTGATCAGAAAGATAAGAACTATCTCTTCTGATCAAAGCGTACACCACGAACGAGATATCTTGTGTCTCGTAGTCGATTGTTGTCTTTAAAAAGAGCAGGAAAATTGGGTTTATAATATTGATTATAACACTCCAGATTTTAAAGGTAAGACGTTAAACGAAGGAAAACAAATACAAAAATGAAATCATGGAATAGTTACCATACGACGGTAACAAACAATTATAGCTAAATATAAAAGAACCGATAAAAGAAGTATAGAAACAGATACATTTAAGTAAAAGATATTATACGGAAGCATATGTAAATATGTATAAAAGTAATAGTTAAAGAGTGAAATAAATAAAAACACGATTACACAAAAGACAAAAACCAAAATAAGTCAATCGTATGATGAAACATATACTAGTAATGAAAAAACACGATAAAAATTTCAAAACACACACACACATAAAAAAAAAACAAGATACAAAAAAAAAAAACATGTAGCCAAGGGCGCCTCTACCTATAAGGCGGAAGAAACGTAAAATCACAAAAAAAAAAAAAAAACCACTGTGCCACGGAGGCAGTTTCAAAATGAACTTAAAATAGAAAATCTACATGTTTACGTAAATAAAGACCTCAAAAAATCATGCGAGTCCCAAGATATATTTAAGTAGGTACTTTGTAATATTTTGAACTTTCATCTATTTTTAATAAAGTTTTATGAATTTATTGCCGTTTGAGCAAAGTTCTCTCTCACAATTCTCCAAAATAGCTGAGATATAACATGTTATATAATAATTTTAGCCAACATCTGTTCCAAATAAAGTTTATTTCAGTTAAAAAAAATCTCTAATTAATTAATAGGTTGGGGAAAAAGTTTCTTCGCATTTTTTAAGAAAATTTCAAACATTTTTAATATAGTTTATTTACATTTAACTAAAGTATGTAGGTGCCATTTTGTTCGATTACTTTTTGCCATCTTGTAGGTAGGGACATGATCCCATTCCTATAGAAATTTTGAGGCTTCTGATCAAAATACCGTGACAAGTGTTTTCGGCAGTCCTCTCGTGATGTAAACCTGTCTAAAAAATTCTGAAGAGACCGAAATAGGTGGAAATCTGAAGGTACAAGGTCAGGACAATACGGCGGATACATTCACACCTCCCAGCCAAACTCTCTTAATTTTTGCTGGGTGGCTAAAGATGTGTGAGGTCTAGCGTTATCATGATGAAAAACCACACTACTTCTTGCTTTAATCTCATCAGTTGTTCGCGTAGAGTTCAGAATCGATAATCCTGCCTGGTGGTAACAGTTCATAATGAATAATGCCATTCCAATCCCACCACCCACACAGCATCACCTTGTTGCAAGTTAACCCGGGTTTTGCGACAGTCTGTGAAGCCTGATCGGCCTTTGGCCACGACCTTTTTCGCACGTTCTTATCGTACGTGATCCACTTTTCATCACCAGTTAACAGCTTCTTCAAAAATGGTTCGGTTTCATTACGTCGTAATAAAGAATCACAAATGAGTACACGGTTCATTAGGTTTCTTACAGTGAGCTCGTGAGGTACCCAAATAGCGAGCTTTTTTTGTGTATCCAGTTTTTTTCAAATACGCCAAAACTGTTTCGTGGTCAATTCCCAGTTCTTCAGCTACGTCGTAACTACTGATATGCCGATCTCGCGGCTTGCGTTGCATTTTTACCTTTTTTGTAGTAAAATTTTAAAATGTATCGAATTTCTTCTTATGATTCACTCACCTTGACAGTAAGAAAAACAAATGAATCATCACACATTTTCCTAATTTGAATTTGGAATTATCTATCTTCTTTAAAATTTTAACTTCAATGGTACCAAAGCCAGCCAGATACAAATAGTATAACCAAAGAGATTACAAGTTCAAACATACTATATGCGAAAAGACTTTTTCCCCAACCTAATACTTTGTATATGTTTTTTTTCTTTATATTTATAAAAAATTTCATCCTTTCCACCCATCCTTTACAAAAAATCTACTTTAAAAATTTGGACATAACAGGCTGTGTCTGCATCAACTTTATGAATGATGACTGATTAAACTTGTTTCTCGAAAACCGAATGAACAAGAATGCACCCGACATTTCCTATCTTAGATAAAGCGTATACTTTAAAATAATAGTCGCCATAAAAGAATGCTCTTCCAAAGAAAGTCTGTACCATGTCTGTGATGTTTACTTCATATTTGTAAATTCCCTGAAAAAAAAATAATTTATTTTAATTATTTTCATGATGTCTTTACCTCTTTCACGTATATAGCTTATAAACAATTGAAGATACCGGTATCTATAGACACCATTTAGTTGGCAAACGGACATACGGCCCTCCTCATTACTTACTAAATTATAAGGTTAGTTAAGATGCTTCAAGGCAGCCTTTAAAAACAGACTGTGTTGTCCACTAACCACATATCATAAGTTACCGTTGACTAAAAGATTACTGTTTTTGTTGATGTGTTTCTGCAATATGTTTCTTTTTTCGTCCAATAAATTGTATTTGCCTTGTATTATGTATTTACTGGTCTGCTTTCAAATAAAAAGCAGTGGTCAATTGGACGACACAACAGTAGTTTCAATGTTATAACCAGTACCGATGAGTCCGGCCATGGGGGAATTCGCCACGTCGAATTTTCACGCGAATCTACCCACGACTAAAATAAATACATAACAAACGCACTAACCAAGCCACTGACGACTGGCAAGACCAATAGCGAGTAGTAACGAAAACTATACAAAAACAAATGCATTTGTATAAATTTTAGGTTTATTAGTCGGTAGCTTAGAAGCATAATTTTCAAAATCGTGCCCTGACATCTGAAAAGTAAAGCTAGCGCAACTGGGAAACAAAAAATTATTTCGTAACCTCTTACCGGTTTCACAACGCATTTATCAGCTTTCAAATGAACTGTTATTGTTGCTCCAATGGCGAAGTGTTTACAAGGTTCCGTGTATTTGTAATTCCACATCACGTTCTTTTTATTATCTTTTATATTGTACACCATGATTCTAATCTAGAACATTATAAAAAGCCATCAAAATAAACAACTATACTGACTTTAAGAGAGTTAAGTTTATACTGTTCAAATTTTGTAGGTAGGTAGGTATTAATTTAGTTTTTCTCAAAGTACAGTCCGGACAACCGGGTTTACGAACTTTATGACTGAGAATCAGGTTACTCTACTAGCCATCGTACGTCCAGGGATCAATGGTTTGTCTTGTTTTCCGAATCACGGAATCATCTTTGTTATTAAAACATCAGCTAGGTGATTCATTTATTAAAACCTTATTATCTTCCAGTCTACCATTTGCAGAAATCTTGTGCGACGTAAAAAGTATATTGTGATTCAAACAAACAATAACCTAACTGAAATGGTAACAATTAAACTATGTATGTGTGCTTCCTTGAGGATTGAACCTACGAGTGACCTCTGGATTTTAACGGGTAAACCACTGGACCATACAGAGGCAATTTTGATGATCATGTTGTAATGTTCTTTAAAATAAAAAAAACTGCACTAATTTTATTAGTATAAATTTAGAGATAGTTTAGCTGAAATTTTATCACACTTTTCACAAGCTGTTTTCTGCGCATCTGCCCACGTAGTAAAAAGTAGCCTATGTTTGACCCCGCGTCTCTAACCATACCAACTTTCATCAGAATCGGCTGAGTTAGCCATGAAAGCAAACATACACACAGACAGAATTTCGCATTTATAAAAGTTGTATGAAATGTATGGTTTTTGTTCATTGTATCTCTTAAATATCAGAAGTTTACCTCATCTATTTTAGTCGTTTGGTTGACATTAACCAAAAATGTCCCATAAATGATATCATCAGCAATCTTGGTATAGTTGCATGTGATTACAGCTCGGTCCACAGACTTTGGCCCCCGACAAGTCTCTCCTGTACATTCTCTAAGGAGAAACGGACCCTGAAAGATGACAAATTATGGTAAAGTTAATAAGATCGCATCACTACAGTGGATATTATGTGGATAGTGGTAATAATCAGTTCCGCCAAATCTAGCGGCTTACAGCGTACCCTAAGCTCCGAAGCGTAAGCTGACGACGCAACTAGGAATACTCGCTAGGATGATGATGACTACAGTGGATCAGATCAGAAGTTTGAGAAATATAACTTTTATTTAAATTTTTTTCGATCAACTTACTTGAGAAGAGTCGTACTTTAACAATGTAGCCTTAATCCAGTAGAAGCTTTCTGTTAGCTCGGCTATTCACCATATGTGCCCCTGTCACTTTAATGCTACGTAATGCGTTGGTCTAAATCTATAACTTTTGTATTTTTCATTACTTGTACTGTCCCAATGCTGGGCAAAACTCTCCCCTATTCTATTCCACTCCTCTAGCATCCATAGCGACTGTCTCTCATCCACTGTAAACTCTTGTCAAATCATCAATTCAACCCACCCTTGGTTAGCCTCTGATCGTCAACTAGTAATTAAGAAGCCCAACGTTCGTGGTGCATTCGACGTGACCCGCCCAGTCCCACTTCAGCAGCTGAGCGGCCTTTGTATACATATAATTAAACATTTTTATATATTTACTTACATATTTATCAGAACTTTTAGCCATTTCAAATAGTATAACAGGCTGAATACAAAATAATATGACAACACAAACAGAATGACAAAACATTTTGATTTAACTGTACGAAACACGATAAAATAATGATTAATTTTCCTCTATCGTATGTAGCCCTGACAGCAATTTAATCTAAAAATTACATGAAGTATAATAATATAAAATTTAATGTCACCAATACATAATTATAATCAGATATTGGTTAAATAAGTCGTTGTATTTCACATCATTAAAAGTGTTTTTACTACAGTATCATCAAATTCTAATCACATTTTAATGGAAGCAATTTGAAGGGCCTAGTCATAGGGCCCATGGCAAAGAAAGATACACAACAACTATATGTATATAACAAAACATGTATGGGACAAAAAAAAAGACTAAATTACATATTCCTTGCTATCACAAAGCTGTCACAGATGATGTGCTGTGAATCCTTACCGACAAATAGACCCATTCAGCATAATATGTTACAGCCACACCACAGGAATGACTGCAATGCTAATTTTCAATGGACCTATTAATAGGTGTGTGCGTCACGAGCGAATGTGCCCCCAATCAATTAAAAAAAAACTACATGTTTTGTACTTACGCTAAATATAAAATATATGTATAAGTGTAGTGTAGAATAAAATATGTAAAGTAAATAAATATAGATATATATGAAATATGTTATGCATATATTCATACATGCCCATGTTTTTACTGTTGCTGCGATATCTGTGTTTGCAACAATATACTTTTCATTTTTAGTTTGAACGTATATATCGTTTGAATGCGCCAGAGGGGAGGGGGTACATTATTCCAGCACTTAGCTGCAGCATATTTAAAACAACCCCTAAAGGCAGCCGAGAAGTGTCGTGGGATAACAAGGTCATGTCTAGAAGCACGGTTTAGAAGTCCACGCATGTTCCTAGTCTATTCTATTTTTTCAGGTTTTTGTCTTTTCACAATTCCAAATAGTAACGTTGCGAAGTATAATCGCCTTCTTCCATCCATTCTAAGTATGTTCCCCCTATTTAGATTGCTATCGCAAGCGGCGCGGGATTGAGTGGATGATGTATGTTTGTTTGTATGGTGTGTGTTTGTGCTGTAGCTAGCTAATGGCAGAAAGCCTTAAAACATTTGCTTATCCCTTTCTGTATCCTATCCTACAAACTAAAAGTAAAAATCCATGTACCTACCTATTTGAAATCTCGTAATGTTATTATTGATCGCCTATCCATAGATTTAAGGGATTTTTTTTTCGGTGCGCGCACCTAATATGTTGGTGCACCGTGACTCCTCAGGAGGCGGCGGCTGAAAACCAGTGCTAGTCATGCTGCCATGTCTAGCGTAATACTGAGCCGCCACCTACAGAGACGTCTGTCATTCATATGTTTGTACTTTGTCAATCATTTTTGTAAATCATTTTCTGTATATTGATAAACGTTTCAATAAATTATATTCTATTCTTCTATTCTAGATACGGCGTGACATGCGTTCGCGGAGGTATTTTAATTATAATTTTTTTTGCGGCGCGTTGTATAAGCTTTTGTGTTCGAATTAATAATCGAGGGCCGTAGGCTTGATCCATGTAATTAAATTTTGAAAGAACCAAAGAGTCGCATAGTATAATTCGAATTTATGTACTCAAATAGTCTCGAATTTGGTATAAAACTTTGAGATGGTAAAAACTATTTCTAACGACTTCCTTGATTTCCTTGCCGGCTATTTTGACATTCAATTTTAGTACCCAGAACAATAAATTTAGATTTAAGGCTATTATGAACTAGTGAACAATTATCAGCCCATGTCTTTATTCTTTAAAGATCATCATTGACTTTTTGTACCGCTGTGTGGATGTTTTCGGGGTCGCACGATATATATTGCATGGCACTAGCTTTCACCCGCGGCTGCGCCTGAGCTTGAAGGATATAAAAATAAGTGCTTATTGAATGAATCTTCTAAAATCTTTTTTAGTGCTCCCTAGACCACAAAAAAAGACCATGTGCCAATTTTGGAATGAAACGACCCAGTGGTGTTGGGCTGCGGCGTAATATGTCAGTTTGTAAGATAGAAAAGAAGATTATAAAGGTCGATAGCCATACGCAACTTGCGTATTCCAAACGATTGCGCGTTTTGGTAGCAAATAGTGTACGGTCTGTTTTAGATTGGTGGTCATTAGTGACAATTCTGTCTTAAGGTTATTTATTTATTTATTTAAACTTTATTGTAAAAATACAATTGTGAAGCACAATATGTGGACTTAATGCTAAAAGCATTATCTAACAGTCAACCTTTAGGTCAAGCAGAGAGCTTTATGTGGGTGTAAAATAAAGTTAAATTAACAGAAAAGCATAAGAAAATAATATGCAATACATACATAGCATATATTTACATAATATAAACCCGTATTTACAATTATTATTTGTGTCCAATGCTGTATCTTGGTTCATGCTCCTGTTGGTCAAGTTTCCCTGTAAAAAGTTAACGAAGAAACGGTAGTGGCTCTGTGATCATGACTAAAGCGTACCCTGGGTACTCGTGCAGAAGATTAGACAAAATTTAACCAAAATCTACATCTTCTTTACCTTATCTCACATTACATTTTAACTAGTTGTTAGCCGCGACATAGACCTCGCGAATTTTACTCAATAAAGTTTAGCCACAAATTTCCCATCATTTACTGGGGCCATATGTAAGATATTCTGAATCCAAAAGTTTCATACACCAGGGAGATTTATCGAAATCCTGTGTCAGATGCCCTTAGGCATTCTGAAAAATCTGACAGTTTCAGCCACTAAAACACCTCTGACCATGATTCTGATCATCCCGAAGATCAGAAGGCAGTCGCTTTATGGGAATAACCAGTACTGCCAAATCTAGGAACACGATTAACAGCATACCTTACATTCTGAAACGTAAGCTCAGGCAGGACGCGATTTTTAAATACGCTTGGACGAAGAAGATAAATATAAGTATCGTAGACCAAGGCAAACAGAGTCAATTAACCTCTCTAACACCAGGGCTTTAACTATCGTTTGACCATTGGAATTTAAGCTACTAACTACTAATAAAAATATTTTAAGATCAAGAAAGTGAATTTAAAAATTAGAAAGATCAAAAATGTTGAATTGAGTTAATTTGGATGATTGTATTATCGTTCTTTCATATGCCAGCCATACTGACTTTCTACGAATCAATGTCTTTTTTTTTTTTCGCGATTGTTACACATTAAATTAAACTATAATATTTTAAATTATTTTAGCTGCTGTTGTAAGAGGGTTATTAATTTGGTATAAAAATAGTTGAAGACTCGGGGTCAAACATAGGCTACTTTTTGGCGCAGGCGGAGCTGCGGGATACAGCTAGTAAGTAATAAACGCGATTAAATTTGTTCTTTTTTTTACGGAATTTCGAATTTCTATGGAATCTCATTGAAAGTAAGTATATCCTTTCAGAGAAAAAATAGATAAGTCGGTTCAGACATGATAGAGTTATGGAGTTATACTGTCAACTACTACTCATCTTAGCGCCTTCCTGGATGCATCTTCGGCTAATTGCCTTGGAGCCCAGGTTCCGCTTTCCTACTTTTTCTTTTCCATTTCGCACGGTCTTCGGCATCCCTGGTTGTTTTGTTAGTCCATTAGCACGCATATCCTCCATTGCGACGTCAAGCCAGCATTTTTTGGGTTCCCCCATTCTGCCCGACCCGGCGTAGGCGGCATGGCTAGACACCCTGTTCCCCACTTAATTAGCCGGTTATCGCAAGACGTGGCCGTACCATCTTAAGCGGCTCTCCTGAATTTTGTCAGCTATGTCACGAACATGAAGACTGCCCCGGATACGGGAGTTTCATATACGATCTTTCCGCGACACTACACACATCCACCGGAACATCTTCATCTCTGTGACACACAACACTTGCTTATACCGCTCGACTACAGGCAGGCCTAATCATAGTTTAATAGACCTGTCCTTAAAGTCTAACCGGTATTTTTGGGTCACGAACGACACCTGTCACCTCGCGCCATTTTGACCAAGCTGCTGCTATTCGGGCTTTGACGTCGCAGTCAATATCCCCGGACGAGTCAAGTACAGATCCCAGGTATTTGATCCCAGGTATTCTACCACGACGCCCTCCAGCCATGGCCTTTCGGCCCCGTCCATTGGCCTTTCGGCCACCCCCCCAAATCGGACAGTGGCCCATAAATGGACCACGCCCGTCCCCCGACCAACATCCATTCGCCGTCTCATTATAGACGGCGGTGGAGTGGGCTGTTGGCAGAAATTGGCCGACAGTCATCAAGACCCCGACTACCAGGGAGTTATTAACTGTCACTCAGGGTGCACCATCCTGAATCCCTTGTCTCTCACCGGATCCTTGGGATCAAGTGAGAATGCAAAGCTTTCAAAGGACCGGGCACTCGAGGAGGTTCCCTGCACTGCACCCCAAGTCTAACCCAACCTAACAGAACTAAGCTACGGTTTTATTTAAAGAATTTTTTTATAGCGGCTCCCTGCACCCTCCCTTTCCACTAAACAAAGTTGTTTTGGTGATATGATAGTAATATAAATAAATCATCTGGCAAATAAAAAAAGTTCAAAAGAAACTTTGGTCATTAGCAAAAAGTTTATTTTAAATCGGTAAAACATAGTTAAATAAAATGGTACATATGTCATATTATGCTTCTATAATATAATTATATGCCAAACAATACATACAGCAAACAAGACGTCGATGAAATGTGTCGGGTCAAGTGAGATTCGTCAAAGTCAATTTCAGATAACTGATCGGTTCCCATGCCTGCTATACACACTTAAAATTTTATCAAATTGGACTAACGGCTCGAGAATTATCGCGGTATAAACATACATACATACAAACAATGTGTTTTTGCCCCAACTTGATATAGAGACCTCACTCGCTTCGCTCGCTCGGTCAATTCATTTTAAGTCGGTATCAAGAAGAGAAATAAATAGGCTATAAAATTAAATTAAATAATTTAGCTAATATTTTAAGTTCATGACATTAAAAAAAATTACACTAAACTAAAACAATGTAATAAAATGTTAACCAAAATTTTAAACTATAAAAATAGGCTACACAATGAGTCAACGAAGTCATGAACTTAGCACGATCATAGTCATTATTAACGATCATCAACCCGCTTATGGTCTGCGCCAAAATTCTTTTCCTGATCCAACTCCAAAATATGAATTAAAATGTTTGAAATAGAATCTAAAAAATTAATAATCGTCAACCAATTGGTTATTTCCTACTTTTCACATGAGTTAAGTTTAAAGTCGATTCAAACCTTTTTAAAAACTTTTAAATATTCTATCACTATAGCTATTTCCGACTCAACACCCTTCCCTCTCATATTCTCCTCATACAGTCCAGTCAATTTTTAGGTCTTCCCAAAGTCAAAATAAAACATTATAGTAATTATATTTATAAACTAAGCAATTTAAAAAAAAAAAAAGTGAAGCTATACATTAAAAAAAATCTAAATTCATACATTAAATTAACCATACCAATTGTGTGACGATTGTATTATTCTATTATTACACCATACAAATTTAAACAGGCTAAAGCTTTTTCTCAAAAAATTGATGAAATATAATACATCCCAAATTTCCCTTCTTAGAAAGAGCGACCATTTTGAAAAAATAGTCGCCGTAAAAAAACGAATCTCCATAAAAATTATGAGCTACCTCCACGGTGTTTATGGCAAAACTGTATATTCCCTGAAAAAAAATATATCTAAGGTAAATGATGGAAATATCAAACAGTCAACAGTTCTTTAGTGTTAATGTATTGATTGTGATTCTTAAATAATATATCAATAAGCTCAAGATCATTGAATAGCCCTTTTCTAAGAAATAAACAATGTATGTTATGAAAATTCTCCGCTGCAAGTATTGACTATGGTCAACAATCAACTAGAGTGCAGCATCCCTCATAATATATTCATACATTGGATGCAAGTGGTTGATAGTTATTAAGTTAACACTACATGAGCCTAATATACTCTAGCTTCTTCTACCCATATGCTTTCTTCCAAAACTGTGACTCACTCAGAATTGGTGAATGATTTTCATTTGGAAATAACCCTTTTCGAGCACAGTCAAACAAGATTTCATTCACGTCAAAACGAATCTTCAAGATAGTCTTTTCGGCATCATATGACGCTCTGATTTCGTCGTTAGGCTTATGGCATAAAACTATAAGTATTAATTTAGCCATTAGCGTCGGCGGAGTCAGAGGCAGCCAAATCAGCCCACGTATATGCTACAGGGCAGGCAGTCTATCGTTTGTACTTCGCCACAAACACACCTATATTAAAGGTCTTATGTACCTGCACTGGATTGAATAAAATACATAAAAATCAAGAAATTGAGTCGGCAACCAAAAATATCTTCCTCCTATAATTATTAAAAAAATTCTGCGTGTAAACTACTAAAAGGGACTCCCCACACTGATCAGCGCGGAATCGGCTTAAGCCGAGAGCGTATGACCACACTACTCGGCTTAACGCCAATCGTCCGTCGCGACGGGCCGATGCGAATGGCATTAGCGACGACCTTATTCCATTGACATAATATATGGTTACTAATATGGTTTTTCTGGACGGCTCTAGCCGATCAGTGTGGGGAGTCCCTAACTTAGATGGTCAAGAATTTTTATAGTCATACCCGTTTCACATTACATTTTTCAGCTTTCAAATGCAGTAATAATATGGAACCAACAGCAAAATGCTTGCAAGGGTCTGTTAATTTGTAGTTCCACATCAAATTTTTCTTTTTATTCTTCACATTAAACACGGTGATTTTTATCTGAAAGAAAACGAGAAATACATTTATTTGATTCAGACGATTTTTTGTGGAAGTTAAAGTTACAAGCACTTACCAAATTATTTTGCTTGCTTCCCCGCATGTGCAAACTAATAGTAGCATGGCGGGCATGTTGGGACTAACAGTAGTGTCGGCCGGCACGGCAATAGTTTGCATGAACTAACTGGTGGCGGAAGCACGCAAAAAAATAAAGTAACTGCTTTAAAAAGATTACTAAGAAAGACACAAAGTATAACATCCCATTCGCGAAAAGATCGCACCAATACTATCAACCAATGAACATTTCTGTAAAAAAAACAAACAAAAAGTGTGAAAATAGTGATTTCGAACGAAATATAGCCATTTATCATCTAACTATTTCGTTTTATTCGGAAACTGGGCCCAAATTTTTCATCATCCATAATATTTATTCACACCACTGGCTCAGCGACCCGAAGTGAATATTTGCCTCCCAAACGAGAGAGCGCCAGAGTATTACGCTATTCTGCGTCATCTATATAATATTATTTTACCAAATTTCATATAGGTCTTACCTCATCTATTTTCACTGATTCCGAAACATTGTAATAAAATGTTACAATAACAGAGTTATTTACGGTGCAGGCAACTTTTGCTTGATCAATTACTTTTGGTCCGCGACATATTTCCACTTCGCTTTTTCTTATAGTAAACGGGCCCTGAAAGTTTATTTATGAGTAATTGAACATTTTATAAGATATTTCATGATTAGATAATTTCAAAATCTTAGTGTCTATTTATATTTTCTTTAATTAGTTGCATTTAGTTAGGTATATAATTATGCTTGTGATCTTATTCTAGTTTAAAAAATGTATCTTTTTTATTTGACTGACGGCGAAACATAGAAACACTGTGTATCAAAATCTTCTTTTTATACAATTTAGTATGCAAACAGGCATGCGGCCCAACTAATAGTTAATAGTTAATTACCGCAGCATATGGATTCCGGCAATACCAGAAGTTACACGGTTGTTTAAAAAATTAAAATGGGCTTGTTTAGTGTATTTTTAATAGGTACTTACGTATTTATCCGATTTTTTTACAGTTAAATCCATTAGTGTAACAGGTTGAAAAGCAAACCAAAATGCAGAACAAAGGACGAGCTTCAACATAACGCGATGGCTACAATTATTTGTCACAATCATTTACATATTTATCTTGAAAAATGTATTTAAAGCCTAGATAATACACTCAAAGAAAACATTTTTCTGTAAAGGATTCACGACTTATAAGTCTACATTAACTTGTCCTATGCACTACTATCCAGCCAAATTTACAAAGCGCAAACAGCTGTGGAGGCAAATCTTGACTAGTTTTAATTTAGTTTTTCGGAGTCAATATAAAAATGTTATATAAGCAAAAACAGATTTTTCTGTAATGTTTTCACTGCGTTAAAATAGGAACAGTGGTTCCAGGTACGGGATCCACAGAGACGTACCCCTTACTCTGTAAGTTTTTAAAGATATTTGTACTTAATGGATAATTTTTGAGTAAGGTTTTTGAAATATTTAGATAATTGAAAATTATATTTTTAAACTGGTCTTCACTATAAAAATTAACCTGTCAACACAAAAAAGTTGATTGTCACAATTACGCAATTCGGAAGTAATTTGTAACATGAAAATTACAGAGAGAATTACATTAACAATATCTGATTCATACAATATCATTTTAAATAATTTGTGATATTAAAAGCTCGTTTCGTGTTATTAAACATTGATTCGTAAGGTTGGTTTGGAGTTTCGATGCATACTTTTTTTTAAACAATTCCACTGTTAACGATTAATTCATATCGAGTAGTTAATTCATGTAACATGGGCAATTGATCCTGGGTGCCCCTTATTTTACAAAGTTCACAATTGAATCGTAATTGGATCGCAATGGCAATTTTTGACGTTTCTGGTAATCTGTTACAAATTTTCAGACCAATCGTATTCAATTTGACTGCAACTGCAACTGGAAACTTTTGCTAATCAAATAATCATCAAAATCATATTTTTTTTTCAATAACCTCTGATTCTGTTATTTATTATATTTACATTCTTTCTACTACAACTAAAATGTATTGAATGTAGTTCAATACATTTTAGTTGCAACTAAATGAGATTCAACATTGTGTTGTGGCATGATATCAACAGCCCCTTTTTACCATCGCACCTCTCGCCATCGTCAGGGATTTCAGCCCCATACCTTGTATTCCATGTTATCGCGTACAGTACTCTTCAAACGGAATTTCCTCCCTCGTACACTGCGATTATGGAATGAACTCCCTGCCATGGTTTCCCTAGTGACTATAACATGGGAGCCTTCACATAGGGCGTGAAAAAATTCCTTCAGGGTCGGCAACGCGCTCGTAACATCTACGCCTGATTGCCTACTTAATTATATATGATAATATATTGGCGTGTTCTTACTTATTTCTATAAACCTGTGACAGCCTGCCCACGGGGGAATTCGTCATGGCGAATTTTCGCGAGAATAGCCACAGACGCCTAAACCAAATACATACAAATGCATTTGTAGTTTTGTAATCGTTTTACCATTCGCCTCGCCGGTCTCCAGTGCGGGTGGACCATGGGGGTGGACCCAATACGAAGAAAACGGGCAATTTCATGTATTTCTGTTTAATAGAACTACGATCTGAATTCCGTTTCGATATTTGAGTATACTTAAATTATAAAATTACTATAAAATAATAATAATTACTATATGAAATAGTAATTATGTCTATCTGTCTCTTACGTTTTCACGGCCAAACCGCTGAACGGATTTTGATGAAATTTGGTATGAATGTTGCTGAAGACTCGGGGTCAAACATAGGCTACTTTTTGACGCAAGCAGAGCAGCAGGAAACAGGTAGTAAAAACGTAAGACAAAAACCTTGAATAAGCTTTATTCAAGTAAAATATTAAGATTTAGTCTTGTCAGTTTCATTGGTTTAATTTTCGAATATCTAGACTTTTTTCTCAAAAACTTGATGAAACATTAAACATGCCAAATTCCCAGTTTTAGATAAAGCTGTAGTTTTGAAAAAATAATCGCCATAAAAAAAAAAGTCCCCGAAAAATTGTCGTGTAATTTCAGTGATGTTTATTTCAAAAATGTATGTTCCCTGAAACAATAAAAAAATACTAGTGTAAACATTATCATAAACAAGGCAGACTGCGTACTTAATATGGAAATGAAAAAACCCAAAAAATCCGCTATATTTTTATTTTGATATACCCTGTAACACTCCCCTCACCACAAACTCCAGTAAGCTAAAATCCATAGAGAAGTTCAGGCTACAGACTTCATCATCATAAATTTAAGAGCTGGACTCTTGTCGGCGGAGTTTCTTCCATTCTTCTCTATTATAAACGAGATCCTTGAGATTTTGATATGACGCGACGTTTACTTTCTCCTAGGCAATAGCAATCTCCAAGGCATAGCTACATAAAGCAATTAATGCTTTATGTAGCTATGCCTTGGTTTCCCTTTTTTGATTGATTTATTCTAGGTATAATACTGTTTCTTCCAACGAGGAGCTCGTTAGTCAAGCGCGACCCGCGTATCCTTAGCGAATGCGCGTGTCATTATTGGTCGCCATATAGTGGCATTTTCTATCTTGAGCTCCTCCGTGCTTAGGAAGGCACGTTAAGCCGTTGGTCTCGGTTATTGTCGATAGATAGCAGTCGTTAGTCTGTGTCAGATGCTTGGGGCAGCCTGAAAAGTTCTGACAGTGTAGGCCACTAGCACACCTCGGTTTATTTTCCTGTTGGTCTGGTTTCCCTGTAAAAAGGGTTTCGGCAGTCAGACAGCAGTCGCTCCATTGTAATAACTAGTTCTGACAAATCCAGGCCCATGACTTACAGCGTACCTTAGGCTCCGAAACGTAAGCTGACGACGCAACTAGGGATACACGCTAGGATGATGATGACTATTTCTTCCAACGGTTGACTGGTAGGCAATGCTATTAGCATTAAGCCTACCACTTATAAGCATTTTTTATCTGAACAACAATAAAATTTTAATAAATAAAAAAGACATATCCATACCGGCTTTACGAGACATTTTTCAGCTTTCAAATTGACTGCAAGTACAGGACCAATAGCAAAGTGCCTGCAAGGATCGGTTATTTTATAATTCCACATCATATTTTTCAAATTATTTTTTAAATTGTATACTGTGATTTTTATCTGAAAAAGAAAATAATCAGGTATTAATGCATTCAAAGCATTAGTCTTATTTTTATTTTTTTTATTATCTGTTTAAACGAATTTACAACGACCTAACTCTAATATCAAGCTTTTTCTTTAGACTACACACGTATGTACGTCTATGTCTTCTCAATACTACTTCTGACTATGTATGTGCAAGTTCAGGAAAATTAGTAGGTGGATAATGTGTGGAGAAATTCAAACAAACTTGCAAACTCATTTTCATAATATTAGTTAAGATAAATTATCTACTTCATATTTATGCTTTTCTCTCGTATTGACTTGATTCCTTAAACGATCATGTAAAGGCAGCCAGAAAACACACAAGCAAGCAACTTTAATTATTATCAGACAATCAGGTGATTTAAGCCTGCAATGTCCTAACCAAACTGGAAATCCATAGTAATATTATAAATGCGAAAATCAGTCTGTCTGTCGGTCTGTTACGCTTTTACGGCCAAACCGCTGGGCGGATTTTGATGAAATTTGGTATGAATATAGTTGAAGACCCGGAATCAAACATAGGCTACTTTTTAACGCAGGCGGAGCTGCGGAAAACAGCTACTAAGTTATAGAAAATATCTATAGTGTTGGTGAATATCATACCTCGTCAAATTTTACAGCTTTGAAAATCTTATAATGAAATTTTCCGATAATATCACCGTCATTTCTACTTAAGTTGCATGTAATTACCCCTTGATCAACTGTTTTCGGGCCATGACATGCCTCTACTTCACTTATTGTTATAACAAATGGACCCTGTAAAACAAGAAATTTAAAAATTTTAGCAATATAAAACGATGAAATTTTTTGTGAGACAGTAGCTGTTGAACGATATGAGCGGAGGGGAATGGGGAGATCTTTGCCCAGCAGTGGGGTAGTATAGGTTAAGGGGAAAAATGTGAAGTCAAATGTGGTATTTTTGTGGCTTGCTCCATACATACTTGTCACATTAGAATTTCAGAATTAAAAATTTAATTCCATATTTCACTGTCAGATATTAGAAACCTTAGAAAATAAGGTAAGAGAAGAAAATAAGACATCGCGTTTTTAAAAAGCCGAAAAATCTTTATCAAGCTTGGTATGTATTCCCTTATTCTACCCGTCCTAAACTATGCTGATAACAGCTACACCAACCTCACAGAGCAGCAACTTGATAAACTTGAGCGTCATCAAAATCTTTATATTCGATTTATATTTGGTCTTCGCAAGTATGATTATGTTCCTCAATTTCGCTCTAAACATGAATGGCTGCCTATTAGACTTCGCCGTAACTGGCATATCCTACCTTTATTATACTTAATCCTTCTTCCCTTGCTTACTTAAGAGAGCGCTTCGAATTTTTCAGTGAGATTTAACAAGAAGGTAAATTACGTAGTGCCGAAAATATACGCCTAAGAACTCCTGCTCACTTCACTACCTTCTACTCTGATTCTTTTACGGTCAAGGCAACGCGACTGTGGAATTTCCTACCACTGCCTATTCGAACGGCTCAAACTCTGACCAGTTTTAAGTGGCAAGTAAAGTCCCACTTTCTTTCCTCACTGTAGTTTCGTTCCTTTAAAGTTTATTTATTTTATATAGTTATTTATTTTTTATTTATGTATATTAGTATTTATTTTAAGTAGTTTATGTATCGTGTACTTTTGTTATTCTGCCTAGGGTTGTTCTGTTCTTTATGCACCATATCAGTATCCTTTCTTTTTTATTTCAAACTACCCAAGGTTGCCTGGAAGATATTGCTTGAGCGATAAGGCTGCCTTTTGTATACATACTGTGTTCATATTTTATGTAACATACCGTTTTTTTATTTTACTGTGCAAAGAAGTGTTAATTAAATAAATAAAAAAGGAATCGACATAAAGTTTATGATAGCAGCTAGGCTAGCAGCCCATCCCTAAATCGCTAAGGCCTATAGCTTCCTTCGATAAATAGGCTATCCAACACTGAAAGGATTTTTCAAATCGGACCAGTAGTTCCTGAGATTAGCGCGTTCAAACAAACTCTTCAGCTTTTTTTATTAGTATAGAAGTATAAATAAACAAGGACTCTGAAAACAGTGTAGACTATGTATATATAAATAAATGTATAGAGACAAATCTTTTTTTTTAACATAAGTATTTTTTTAAATTAGGTTTTCCTTTTTTTTATTTAGTACTGTTAGTTTAATTGTTATATAGTTTAATTAAATAAAGAATTCTCAAAGACAAATCATACAGATTGAACTATGACTCAACCAATCCAAGAAAGGAATGCGGGCTGAAAATCCAAAAATAGATGGCTAAAAGGGATAGAATAGACTATATTTCTACTACACGACAAATTAAGTATTTTCGTTTTCTTACTAGTACCAAAAAAAAAACCAACTTACGTATTTGTCTGAACTTTTTGTCGTAATATCTATTAGCGTCACTGGTTGGGGTATAAAATATAATGCAACACATATAACAAAAACAAACATTTTGTATCGACTAAAATCGAAACCGAGCAACTGTGATGGTTACATTTTTAGGCTAACCAGTCATTGAAATATTCGACAATAGTGCGGTGAGCGATAGTGCGGTGAGCGATAGTGCGGTGAGCGAATCTGAGTTTGCTTTTTCGACTTGAAAATAAGCAGTAATGGAAATAGAATAGCTTTCACAATTTTGTTCATGACACTGGTATTGGTTGGACACTGTCAGAAATAAGAAGTATTTTAAAAGTGATCGAGAACAGAAGGGAAATATTTGGTCGGTGTATGTCCAATTTGGCTTGTATGGCTTGCTGGCCATCGTTTAGCATTTTGTGCGCCGCCCATCGCAACTTTAACAAGCCAATCCGTTGGGTATAATTATATTTTGTAATATTTTATAAAGCAAAAATGTTATATCACTACTTATCTTTTCAATGGGATTTTCATGGCTTGTCTCATGATTTTGTTTTTAGTTTATAAAATACTGTAATATGACGATATTTGATCGTCAATGTCCGATGTACCTTAATTGTAGTCATGCTCGAAACCTGGAAGTAATTTTATATGAATGCTTTGTCTGATATCGGATTCAAATACCTCATTCATTATAATTTTCCATATCACAAACTCGTTTAGTAACGTATAAATTAAAAATAGCTTAATGTACTGAACACGGCTACCGTTTATATGAAAGAGCATCGAACTCAAAAATTGATAAGTGACTTACCGAATGCCCCATATACGCTTTATCTAGTGTAAGTTGCTGTTTAGTTGAGTATCCTACAGATCTACTCTTACTGCAGAATAAGTCATAATCCATACTTAATATTTTAAATGCGAAAGTCTGTCTGTCTGTCTGTTACGCTTTCACGGCCAAACCGCTGAACGGATTTTGATGAAATTTGGTATGAATATAGTTGAAGACCCGGAGTCAAAATTAGAGTACTTTTTGACGCAGGCGGAGCTGCGGAAAACAGCTAGTATGCTATAAAGTAGAGTTACCGTACTCCAAATTTGGAAACAATCGGATCTCTAAAAGTTGGTGATATCCAGTGGACTAGTATCAAATCATATCAAGTTGATTATCTTCGGCTACCGATCGCAAAGAAACTATAGCTAACATCCACCACAAAGAAACTTACTTTCACGTAAAAACGCATCAGAATCGAACCATCCATTTCAGAAACAGACAGACATAGGCGTCAAACTTTTAATAACCTCTCTTTGGGTCATTATTTTTCCAAAAAAAGTTTTTTAGGCTTAGAAATTAACCAAGCATGTTAGCAAAAGTATCCATATCCATACTAATATTATAAGTCCAAAAGTCTGTCTGTCTGTTACGCTTTCACGGCCAAACCGCTTAACGGATTTTGATGAAATTTGGTATGGATAGTGTAGGGGTATATCCTTGATGTGTAAGGATATCACTGTAGATGTTGTATGTAGGAGCACAAGAGAATCGATGTTATTAGGTAGAAGTCGTATATTGCACTAAATTATGTAAATTGTTAAGTATGTGACTGTAGCGCGCACGCAGGCGCTTATTAAGCAATTTGTATAGATATATGTTTGCATGTCGGGTTTGCCAGTACAGATAGGCTAACATAGGCTACTTTTTGACGCGGGCAGACACGCGGGAAACGCCTAGTTTAATATAAACTTCTAGCGCAATCACACAGATAATTGATACAAAGTAATTTGATTATATTTTTTTAAACAATTAAGTAACCATGGCGTCTCAGCAAATAACTCATACTTCTCTATCTCTAATTTCTCATAATCACGTGTAACATAAATCATGTGTAATATAACATCTATTTCAATAATAGGCATTCCTCTAATTGTATTGAATAACAGAATTGATTTATTGTCTTACGAATGCCATTGATGTTCATTGTTCATATACATGTACACATACATACACCTATACTTATATGTAACTAGCTGTTTATATGTAACAGCTTCGCCTGCGTCAATCAGTAGCCTTTATTTGACGCCGGAGTCTTCAACTATATTCATACCGAATTTCATCCAAATCCGTTTAGCGGTTTGGCCGTGAAACTACAGAAAGATGGAGAGACAGACAGACTTTCACACTTTTAATATTAATAGTGGATGTAGCTGAAACCTAACTTGTAAGTTGTTAAGACGTTCACACACGTATTTTCTAATTAATATCGCTAAATTATCCGGAATATGATGGAACATATACAACGCCTGCGGCCAAGGATGTGTTTCTTAAATAACTTCGAGAAACTTCTCAAATTATTTACATTTTAACAAATAACATAATACAACAGAATTTTCATGGGCGTCATTAAAATATTGCTATAGCTTAAAAAATATATCGTTATCCAAGATTTCGAAGCTGAATCAGGATAACTTATAGATTCACTAATTAATTGAGAGTGGATTACGTGATCAATCGACCTTGTAAGTTATTTCGAAATCGCCTTTCAGTCTCTGATATGATTCCTATAACTAATGAATTGATGAATTCCCGTGTATTAATCGTCATTTGGTCTTCATTTCACTAAATATTTATTTATTCAACTATAATGGTACCAGGAGTGGACTTAACGCTTAACTTAACTGGTTCCAATTATTACGATATTCCACGAAGATAAAAATATATAATACTCAGTTGAAGCTCAATTTTCTCGATTAAACACGAGTCTATAAATATTCAAGAGTAAGCCGCTGTTTTGCCTTCAGTTTTGCATATAAAATGAACAGTATTTAGAGTTTTTAACACAATTAATATTTTCACTTTACCTTTGTAGTAGTTTTAACAATGGAACAAAAAATGTTTACACAATAAGAGAGGTACAAAACTGAGCTCAACTTTACATGGTTTTAGAATCCGCCACCAAACGTTTAGGTTTAAGTTATTGTTATTGTACAATTTTATTTTTATTTGGGCAATAAAGATATATTGTATTGTATTTGTTCAGATGTAGGAGTAAATTCAGTTCTAAGTTTCTTTATTTGCCTTTTACTCATATCATCCTAGCGTCTTCCCAGTTGCATCCTCAGTCGTTCACTTCGGAGCCCAGGGTCCGTCATCATCATCATCCTAGCGTGTATTTCTAGTTGCGTCGTCAGCTTACGCTTCGGAGCCTAGGGTACGCTGTAAGTCATGGTCCTAGATTTGGCGGAACTGGTAATTACAATGGAGCTACTGCCGTCTGACCTCCGTAACCCTTTTCACAGGGAGTCCAAACCAACAGGAACATGACTGCCAGAATTTTTCAGGCTGCCCTAAGGCATCTGACACAGCCTCACGACTGCTATCTATCGATAACAACCGGGACCAACGGCTTAACGTGCCTTCCGAAGCACGGAGGAGCTCAAGATAGAAAATGCCACTAAAACGGCGACCAATCCAATAGTGGTCGTGTCACGTCGTCGCTTGACACGCGTATTCGCTACGGATACGCGGGTCGCGCTCGACTAACGAGCTCCTCATTTGGAGTCCAGGGTTCGCTTTCCTGCATTTACGTCTCCACTTCGCCCGGTCTTCAGCATACTTAATGGAGAGTCCATTAGCACGCATTTCCTGCTTTGCGACGTCAACTCAGCGCTTTTTGGGCCCGCCCCTTCTACCAGGCCCCGGCGGAGGCACTTGTTCCCAATGTAAGTTTCCGGTTTTCGTAAGACTTGACCGTATCATCGCAAGCAATTTTCCTGAAGCTTATCTGCTGTGTCAAGGACACGAAGGCTATCCCGAATGCGGGAGTTTTTATGCGGTACTTCCGTGACACTCCGCACATCCAGCGCAGCATCTTCATCTCCTTGACTCGCAGCTCTTGCTTGTGCCGCTCAAGCACGGGCCACGCCTCACTGCCATGTAAGAGGGCAGGCCTAATGATAGATTTATAGACCTGTCACATCCACAAGAATATTTATCTATTTGTTTATTATGTATGTACAGTACAGACTATAACAGAAGCGATAGTCTTTTCGATGGTCGCTATAACTTGTACTGGTATTATTTGTATTAATTTCATACTCCTATCACGTTTATCGCTTTTCAACTGCCTGCGTAAACTAGTGGTTAAGGCGCTGTACCACTTAACCCTTCGGTATTTGAATGAATGAATGAATGAAACGTATTTGATATCGCGATATTTGATTATAGTACGTACTCGTAATGAAATAAGGTTTAAAGTGGCGATACCGTGGCCTGTCACCAGTCTCTGTTTTAAACCCGGCAAACACGGGTTTTCGGTTGTTTTATTTTTAGTTTTAATTAAATAATTCAATAATTATAACCAAATATTGTTATTTTTTTAGGTATCTCTCTTGCTCATTAAGTTATACTTTTTATAGACGCAAAAAAGTTGGTAGTTTTCGCTGAAAATATCAAGTAATTCGCGACGTAATTTTTTCTGGATATAGCTTTTTGCTATTTTATTTTGCTAGGTTTTAAATACTTTTTTGAAAATATTTTGAAGTAATCATTTATTTTGGTCTTTGAACTGTACTTCATATTTTTTTCATGCTAGTATACCATGTAAACTAAGGCTAACTGCGCGACGAAAAAATAGACGTTTTACGGTATTCCTCTGATGCACAGCGCCTTTAGGCATTTTCGACTCGGAGGTCGTGGGTTCGATACCCACGGAAATTATACTATGTTTAGTTGATTCTAGTTTGGTTAAGATATTGCAGGCATAAATGGTGATTTAAATTTACCGACCATCACGACAGTTGTGTCGTGATGGTCGGTTAATGATAAAATACTGATGATTTCTTACTTCTGAAAGTTTGCACATTAATCTGTTGGTCCCGGCTGCACCACATCAGAGACCGAATGGCGGTTCCGAAGAACTCTGACACCAGAGTCTGACACCACATGCATTCATTGTGTCAAATAGGCCGTGGTCCTGTTTAATAATAACATACTCGTAGTAGTTGCTTACTAACAGTATACAAAAATACCGCTTACAGACATGCCTATTGAATTGAGTTAAAATTCTACGAAATTCCATGGCAGGAACAGGCAACTAGGCATTTAATTTCATTAAACGTTTAATTTCATTTTCAAATTACTCGTTTTAACTGTTAGTTGTATTGCGGGTCCAGTTAAAGGGTGGATAATCGGTAATACAATTTTAGGGGTGGAAGGGGTTGAATGAATCTATTTTGAACCGCCGTCAAATAATTCTAATTAACGAAAATTTAAACGATGCATGCATAATGATAGGTATTCAAGGAGAAGATAAACAGAGAGATAAGAACTTTTTCCGTCTAGTGGAGTCTACCATAGATTTATGTAGAGCATAAGACTGGCATTAAGTAGTGAAGGCTTGGATATAACCGGTTCAACGTTATATTAAGAAGTGAGGCACTTCCTCTAAAACGGAATTTATTCCCCTATTTGTTTAAAGGGGCACAAGTTAAGATCTAGCTTATTTTTGGTAAAATAAAAAACTAAATTTTTAAATCACTATTTTTAGGAGTAACCAGGAAATTTGCCGGCGTTTCAATGTTTGACGGTTTAATATCTGGATAGCATATACTAAGTAATATGTGCTCTAAAATATAAAACTTTATAATCCCAAAAGGAATCTAACAAAAACGTTGCCAATTTTTACCAAACCCTTAGCATTTTCCCATTTAAACATTTAGGATCATGGCTTGTATACTACTTGACCGGACCGGTGGCATGTTTACACTTGGCCAGGACCTTTGATCACATAATAAATAAATAATACCTACAAAAGATAAGGTTCCTACAATATGCCGAAAACAATGCAATCACACTAGCGTAAGAGCGTGCCTTTCATTGAAAACTAGCAAAGCCCTTTTAAACATGCATGCCCACTAGCGCTACGCTTGTGTGAATGCATTGTTCACGGTAATCGCGCACAACGCGTTGCAAGAATTATAAAGTTATAAGTTAGTTGTATTAAGTTCGCCTATTGTGCTATACAATTGTATTATGTACATTAAAGTTTAAATAAATAAATAAGAACCTTAACTTCTGGGTAATATTATTTATCTGTGCTTTGACTACAGTGTGCTATCTGGAACACAGAGACTATTAATTGGGTTTCTAAGTAGTACACTCACGTAACCTCTGTGCAAAAACTAAGATTTTGCAAACACAGGCGCTAGAGAGTGCGTTAGCTATTTTTAAGAAAAATATAAGATTTACGACAATCGAGCGGATTTGAAGGCCTTTATATTATTACGCGATAGGGTAAAACAATTGGAGAAAGAATGCCATCATGCCTATATTTCCAAAGCAGAAAAGTCTATAGTTAAAAATCATAAGTATTTTGGTCCTACATAAAATCAAAAACTAATTCTAAATCAAATAAAATGCAACCTCACATACAATAAGAACGTATTTAATACAGGCAAAGACATTTGTGATACATTTTGATAATTTTCGTCTTACTTTCTTTCTAATTTTACACAGCCTAGTCCTTCCTATTCTTCCAATAGTGTAGACTCCGTCTTACTTGTCGATATGCCACCGCCAGTTGCGCATATCTTAAATATTGAAATCCGCCTGGAGGCAGTCGAGAAACATTTACTGTGCCTTGATACTTCCAAATGGGATGGCCTGAATAAACTGCCTGCTTCTTTTCTTATTGCCACTACTAAGACGATATCGCTTCCAATCACGTTATTATTCGAAAAGTCACTGTGTCAAGGCATTGTTCCTAGTATTTGGAAGTCTGCTTTCACAACACCTGTAGATAATGTAAGAATTCCCATAAGAAGAGACCGAAACAACAAACTTTAGACCCATTTCCAAGCTTAGTATAATAGTGAAAGTATTTGAATGTATTATATACAGTCAACTAAGAATGGCTCTGAAAAATTCTTTTGGTTCCTTTCAACACGGGTTTCTCAGTGGGAGATCAACTGTGTCTAACCTGGTGCTTCTAAATGATTATCTCACGGAGACCATGGAATCTGGTGAGCAAGGGGACGTGATATACACTGATTATTCCAAATGTTTCGACCAGATTGATCATAAAACGCTAATTCTGAAGCTTGGCCATAGGAATTTGCGGGGATCTCTTGAGGTGGTTCTCATCTTATATAGGTCATCGGTCTCAAGCGGTTGTTGTTAAAAACTATCAAAACATATATATATCAAAACATAGACATATACTTTGACATCTCTTAGTACAACATTTTATGTTTAAAAAAAAAACAAACCATACAAACTGGCAACACTTCTCAAAACTTGTAAGTCATCAGGTGCGCGCAGACCTATGTTAATCTTTAACGAGTTTTCCTGTAGATCCTGTTCAGAAGTTTCCCTCCTCAATAATTCAGGTAATTGGGTGGCATCTTAAAGAGTTAAGACGCCCCAACGGACTTTCCGATGTTCGCACTTTTAGGGATGTTAAAATTTGAGAGTTGGCAACTTTCGTGTGACACTGACATTAATAAGGGTGTGTCCAACAGCGCGATGAAATAGCAACAGTTTTTGGCCCTAAAATCCCCTCCCGATCAGAAAATCAAACTAAGTGAAACTCATAATGAATAATCTGCATAGTTAGCTAATCGCCCACGTAGGAAAACGTCTAGCTATCAAATAGTACCAGAGTTGCGGTACAAGTTGATTATTTAATTTTCAAATAAATAGTGTCTTAAAATGTCTTGTTGAGAAGTATGCAGCAGGCTGAAAAAATATTGACAATAAAAAAAAGAAATCTTATTAATGACAGCCAGAGTCGACTCGCAAAGAAAAAGAAGAATGATATCGATGATAATTAGAATGCTATGCCCAAAGGCTAATACGTGACCCTATTACCAAATATTCGCTGTTTATCTGTCACTAGGCTCTGTATCTCAGGAACCATATTTAGACAATTATAATGCTCAGAGATAATGTAATTCTGTTGCCGCTATAGCAATAAATTCTACAAAAGCAACTCTGACTAGCACTTGACCGGTATTTTTGTGCTCACACAGTGTTACGGTGGGCCTATCCTTGGTTAAAATCATTGGCTGTAATGGATTGTTCATGGTTAATTTCATGGAGCTGTGGAGTGAATTCGTAGTAGATACATGTTGGTACCTTCCTGGGTTCGTCTTTAACTTTAATGCTATTACAATTTATAACTTTAAATGTATGTCATCTTCGTCCAAGCGTGTTCCCAGTTGCATCCTCAGCTTATACTCTTTTGGAAACCAGACCAATAGGAACATGACTCTAGGTGTGTTAGTGTGTCTGAGTGGCTATTTACATGTATCTATTTGCTAAAAATACTTATTAGGCTTTTTATAAAACTGTGAAATCCAGAAACCACCAGAGTCAAATAAGAAATGTTACCTTTTCCCTCAAATCTTGTTCAGAGCATAAACATGCCAGATTGTGTTCGGGAAGGGAAAAAAGGTTTCTTTGTCAAAATGCAATCCCCGTAAAACGCGGACGTGTGGTTACCGTCTCGCGGCGCTACTTCATCGGGCACCTTTCATATTTCCAAGGCAGAGTGCTGTTTCATGAGCACGACTTAGTAGAAACAATGAATATTGATCGCTAGAATTCGGTCGCAGCTGTTAACTATTGCCTTAATGCAGCTTCAAAAATTGACTGAAATATTTACTGCATTATGGGTCAAACCCAAATCGGATCTTGGCGTCTAACACAAGTGTTCTCCACTCCTAAAGTCAGATGTCATCTTCTCTAACATATTTTCAGTTACATCCTCAGCTTACGATTCAAAGTGAAGGGTAGTTTTTAAATTAGATATGACAGCAACAATACGGATTATTAAAAAAATTACTGTCGTCCGCTGATTTACTAGACTAGACGTATCTAGTGGTACAACATCTATTAACATTTAGCGGTCACCAGACACGAAAGCTTGACTTGGCTTGTAACCACATAAATAAAGACACAATTAGTAATGTTTTAATCTCTATTACAAGTATAAATCATATAACATAAAATTCATTCATAACATTTTAAACGTGTTTTCGGCCGCGGTCACGGAATCTTATAAATATGCAGTGCGTTAGTATAAAAGTTAAAATCATATGAGTCGGCAATAATGCAACTGCACCTTATCATATGTCAACCATGCCGTCGACACGAGTAAATAATAAACAGAGAGTCTCGTACCTCTAGATGTATAGAAGTAGTAACTATTATGATGCTCCCCTACCACTGTTCTTACCTCTTGTTGTTGTATAATTTTGTAATAAATGTCGTCAATGTATTTTTTATTTTGTTGTATGAATTTCGTTCTGTAATATATCCCACTACATATTTCTTCTTCTTCATCATCATTCTAGTAATTTTCCGGCATCCTCAATTGTTTGCTTCGGAGACCAGGGTCCTGTAACTTGTTACCTGGACGCGATGTAAATTTTCATGATTTTAGATAATCGAGTACACTATTACGACATAATGAAGATTGGTCTCTGTGGTGATAAATGCAGCTTCATTCGAAGTCCTCAAGTTCAAGTTCAAGTTCCTTTATTTGCATAAATGTAGGTAGGTACAAAGTTGACAAAGAAGTTACAGGTAACTTAGGAGTCCCAATACATTTTACCGTTGTGCAAATATGCGCTGTCTCATATAGTTACAATAAACATTACAATTTTATTTATTGAATTTGAAAAAGATAACAAAATTTATTTAATCTATTTAAATGTCAAAGTCAAATTTTAATTTCTATATTAATTGAAAGCCTAATCATAATCATAATCATTTATTCTTTTGTAAACATGTTGAATTCAAGATGGTACATTGAAAATATTACGCACATACATGTTTAGCCTACCAGGCATACAAAAGTGAAGTCAGTGGTGTCACACATCATCCAAACAAAATCATGCAAAACAATATAATAGCCTACCAAGTATTTGTCGAAAATACAAAAGTCATTTACTTGACAATGTCAACTGTCTAATTGCATTCTAACGGTTGTTACTTATATGCTAGATTTTTATCGAATAACCAGCAGTGGGACAATATAGGTTAATTTAAAAAAAGCTATGTTACTCTAGTAATGGGGTGCAGGGCAGAGAACCTCCTCGAGTGCCCGGTCCTTTGAAAGCTTTGCATTCTCACTTGATCCCAAGGATCCGGTGAGAGGGCGGGCTGACAAGGGATTCGGGACGGTGCACCCTGGGTGACAGTTAACAACTCCCTGGTAGTCGGGGTCTTGTTGACTGTCGGCCAATTTCTGCCAACTGCCCACTCCACCGCCGTCTATGATGAGACGGCGAATGGATGTGGGTCTGGGGGACGGGCGTGGTCCATTTATGGGCCACGTCCGATTTGGGGAGGGGGCCGAAAGGCCAAATGAGGGGGCCGAAAGGCCATGGCTGGAGGGCGTCGTGGTAGAATGCTTACGCGACCCCATGGCGCCCTCAACAGCCGGTGCGGAAACGCCGGAGGGGTTTTAGTGGGTATTCCGGGCTGACTAGCAGCCCGGCGAGTCCCACACTTTGTGCGTAAATGCATTTCCCCTCCGTTAACAAAAAAAAAAAAAAAAAAAAGTAATGGTATAATCTTCATACAAACTGTTGGAAAAGGGACTGCCCTTTCCTAGGAGTGGGCAAGGATTAGCTAGACGTCTTATGTCTACTGAAACATAGCTGCCTATCCATACTAATATTATAAATGCGAAAGTCTGTCTGTCTGTCTTTCTGTCTGTTACGTTTTCACGGCCAAACCGCTGAACGGATTTTGATGAATTTTGGTATGAATATAGTTGAAGACCCGGGGTCAAACAAAGGCTACTTTTTGACCCAGGCGGAGCTGCGGGAAACAGCTAGTATTGTATATTGTAATAACCGGTCAAGTGCGAGTCGGACTCGACACATTATCTATAAAAATCAAGTTTGTTGTATGGGAATCCCCTGAAATATTTATTTTATTTCGGTTTTTAGTATTTGTTCTTACAGCGTCAACAGAAAATCATCAGCGGCATCAATTGTGGAAATTTCAACTGTCCAACTATCACGGTTCATGAGATACAGCCTGGTGACAGACGGACTGACGGACAGTAGGACAGTCGGACAGTCGGACAGCGAAGTCTTTGTAATAGGGTCCTGTTTACCCTTAGTGTACGGTACCCAAATATAATGCTTTTGTCAAATTTAATATTAAGATCTCAATTATAATATTGTAATAAAACACACGCCAGGATTGCAATTGACATGCAGACAAATACTTTGAAATTTACAAAGAAATAAATTGATCTATGAATGAATAAAATAAAACAAATTTCGAATGATTGGTATTTCCATTCCGATGTATCGGAATTTTAAAGTCAATCAGTGAAACAAACAACTTTAATATGAAAACAATATCCGGTTTAATTTGGAATGGAATAAATTTATAAATCCATATTAATATTATAAATAGTAAAGTCTGTCTGTCTCTTACGGTTACACGGCTATACCTCTGAACCGATTTTGATAAAATTAGATTTGGATATAGTTAAATAACCAAGGTAAGACAGGGTACCTTTTTGACGTGGACAGAGTCACGGGAAACAACTAGTAATAAATATAGCGCAATAGACATGACGAATAATTTTCAATTTCATGTTTAAATGAAAGACCTCACTATTATAGGCACAATGGTAAAAAAACACGTAGTTAAAAGCATGTGCATTTTGGACGATACCAAACGATATACTAATGGATACCTAGCGGTGACGTCACGCCTAGGTAATTTACAAGGGTGAGACTAAAATTTGATTCATCTATATATATAAAAATCAATGCCACTTTTCGTTGTAATTGTATAACTCAAAAACGGGCTCACCTATCCAAACCAAATGTTTAGGCTTTGTTCGGACTATTTAGTAGATGGTTTATGTGAAGTTTGTACAAAATCGGTCGAGCGGTTCTTCATTTATCACTTTATACGTAGCGAAGCACGTACCGAGCCGCTAGTCGGTTATAATAATTTTTTTAATAATTTTATATTTTCAAAATGAACTTTCCCATCGATTTTTAAATTGTTATATAAAATCGCGTGTGCAAAATTTCAACAATGATCTTAAATGCATGTACCTATGCTATCATGCCATTACATTACTTTTTCAATTTTTTAACCTTGTCGTCTACCCAATTGTCTGTATGAAAGGGTATGCATGTTTATAAAAGGAATTATTAATTTTATGTAAACTTTTGTTTTATTATTACACATTACATTACAATTTTACTATTACAATTTTACTATTACACATTACATTACAATTTTACTATTACACATTACATTACAATTTTGGATATTTTTTTATTCGTGTTTGAAGAATTTGCTTTATTCGGAAAATAAAGTTTATATATTTAATTAAAATACATAATTTTTATTTTTACGCTTGAAACAATATAATAAAAATTTAAAGTATTCTGCAAAAAAAAAAAAAAAACAATTGTCTACATCAAAGGCTCGATGTCAAAACCATGTAACCTCCATAATTGATATTTTTGACCCAATCCCGTCAAGCGATCAAACAATTTCCTATAGTCCTATTACGTTGTCATTCTATCAGCCTTATTACGTAGCGGAAGTATTTTTGGATGAACAGATCACATGAAAGGCAAAATACGGGCAAAGAATAACAATTTTACAAGTCTGGATTGCATAATATCACCTCTATGTCAAGAGTAAATAAAGGCGGTATTGTTGTCTTAAAAAGGGGTTCTGTTAAATGTATCGTGGGTAGAATCGAAGAAAATGATGTCATTAGTAAGCCGTGATCGTCTTTGGACATTTTGCGAGTTCGTTTGATCTTTCCTTTTAATTAGGTACCTACATTGTGCATTATTGTGAAATTGACTTCAACGAAACAACAAATATAGAATACAATACTCTTTATTACATCAAAAAAGGAATACATTACAACAAAAGAGTGAGGAACAAAGGCGGACTTATCGCTGAAGCAATATCTTCCAGACAATCTTAGGGTATAACCACAACAACAAGCTTCACTTTGTCCTTAGTCTCTTACGACGACTGCCGAAAAAGAGGGCTTGGTTTATTCTCAAGCATAAATGCAACATGTGTGTTAAGTACACACAAAAAAGTAACAAATGTGACTCATGTTACCAAAATAATTTGTTCTAAGTTATTGCAGCTAGTGATCATGGATTTGTTTTATATTTTGGCTTTATATGCATGCTATAAAGATACAATTTTGAGCAATGCTTGCCATTTTTGTTGTTTCTTACTTTGGTACGTCATTATTTAACAATTTTAATATATCAACCGTATTTATCGTTGTCTCAGTTTAAAGTTTTTTTTTTATAATAATGACATGTCCCGCAAAATCACACTTACTATTTTTTATTGGCTACCTGTTTAACAGACCGAAGCAAGAAGAAGCAGCTTATGGAAGAAAATAATAAATGGCATAGAAAAATAAATGTAGAACATGATTAATGTGCGAATTTATACAATTCGCAATAATAACACCCCACGACAATAGCCAACTCTGATTTTGACAACAAAAACTACTTGATTTGTTGTTGAAAAGAAACACGACACCAAGTCGATAACAATGCTTTAATACTGTTTAAGTATCGTTCTATCATTTAATAGAGCTGTTATAATTCCCTCTGGATACTTTTGTAATAGGATCAAAAAATTTAGGGTAGCTTAGGGGTGTCACTTTTGTATAATTCCAATGCTCCAAGAATTGCTTTAGGATGATGTAAACTTCGAGTTATTGTTTAAGTAAGAAACGGATAAAAAATAAAATCTTTACATAAAAAAATTAATCTAAAAAAAAATATTCTTACATCCATACTATATACCATACCATATTATAAATGCGAAAGTCTGTCTGTCTGTTACACTTTCACGGCCAAACCGCTAAACAGATTTTGATGAAATTTGGAATGAATATAGTGAAAAACCCGAGGCCAAACATAGGCTACTTTTAGATGCAGGCGGAGCTGCGGGAAACAGCTAGTTGTAAATACATGCATGCCATTCGCAATGATAACTCTTTTTTTATTTTCACTTTTACACTATCTTTACAGTAGGTCTTAACCTAAAACAATAGCGTAACTATATCTCTATAGACTAACTAACCTATTCGTAAATTATCCATACTAATATTATAAATGCGAAAGTCTGTCTGTCTGTTACGCTTTCACGGCCAAACCGCTGAACGGATTTAGATGAAATTTGGTATGAATAAAGTTGAAGACCCGGGGTCAAACATAGGCTACTTTTTGACGCAGGCGGAGCTGCGGGAAACAGCTAGTAACAAATAACGCTGTTTTTGTGAATTCACCCAGAGAACAGGAAAAAAGATCTTTCTTCTCCGCTACCTTATTGAGAGTGGTCAGTGTTCGTTTCAGCGGCGCCTTATCCATCATATTAGTGTGTCCTAGCAACGCCAGCAACCGCGGTCGGCGGCGGCGCCACACGTATTTGGTTGGAACATACAGATGCAAATACCCTAACACTGAGCTATTACACAGTTTACCTCTTAATAATTTAAATTTGTAGTTAGCTAGACACACCTCCCTAAGGACTCGCAGTTCATTATATTCCACCATTCCAAGTATAAACAAAGTACCCTACTTTGTTTGCGTTAGTGGGTAGAAAGGATACACTCCATATTTTCAAAAATACAAAAACCTAATGAATTTGTTCTGAATACGCTCTAACATGGTGCTGTATTTAGCTTCATGTGGAGTCCATATGACTGCGTTACACTCAAGGGTACTTCTGACTAAAGTATTTTATAGTGCGATTAATGTTGTGTTTTGAATTTTGCAAAGAAAAAGTTTTCGATCGAAGATTTGATATTTCCGGTAAAGAACGGTTGTTTGGTTGGTTGGGCATTCTACCATGTTAGTTTAATACCGTGCAGAAAACCCACCACTACATAACAGAAAATAATCCACAAAAGGCGGCCTTTTAAGAAATATCTTTCAAGCAACCTATATGATAGAGTTGAGCAGGGCAGGACAGAGTAACCAGCGTGAATTAAACTTTGTAAAAATCCTTCTCGTATAGCTAGAACATTACAGGCTTGATACGTTTCTCTTTATCAAATACAATATTTTCGTAACATTTTTGACAAGCGGTTACTAAATTCTGACACCAAGGATAGTCGATTGACTTTGCATTACTTTTTACAACAATGCGGATATCTTATTTTTATTAATACGTCGATTGTGCTAATATTATAAGAACTATAGTATCAACTATAGTATAGATGCACGGGCGTGCATCATTAATTTTGATACTATATAGATATAGATATAGTAGACTATATAGATATAATAGAGTTATATTCGCCGTGAAATTTTAGTCGTTTTGGACCCATCGTCCAGTGACTCCATTCATGCAACTGAACAACTTTCCCCAAGATACATGAGTCGACATATAGAGTAAATTTTTGGACCTCCCATACAAAATGTCTCTTCACGTGACCTAACTTACTATGGAAAATCCAAATTTGTTTTTCATGTTTCGAGCTATGTTCCTTGGGGAAATTTGTTCGGTTGCGTCACTGGACAATGGGTCGGTCCAAAACCGACTAAAATTTCACGGTTTATTAACTGACAGTCGCCAACCCTAGTGGTAGAAACATTATTTTCGTATGGTATTGACAGCCCTAATTTATTTTATTCTTTCTATTGTGGTCAGTATCCACAGAAAAGGGGACGTTTCTGTTTAGGCTAAGTCGGGACATTGTTAGAGTGGATTCAAATTTCTATAATGAACATTTTTTTGAGTACAAAAAACCTATATTTTGATAGAAAGTATCGATACTATTGGCAACAATGCTTTTGGTAATATAATTATCGTTTGGACGTGAGTCAATATTGTTACATTAGTTTCATAATATAATACGTAGACCCACAGCAAAAAATTAGATAATGGATAATTGCTTTTAAGTACCTACTATGGACTCATTACTTTTTATGTACTTACAAGTTAATTTTTTACTTATGTTAATTAATCACAAATGTTATACATTTGTAAAGTTTAAATATGCCTTAATAAAAAGTGAGTAGGTATATAGATATATATAATCTTTGTGATAGATACTCGTACCAATAACAAAAGATGTACCTATTACAAAATACTTGAAAACTACCATAGCTTATCCAAAAAAAAATGTTGTACCCATATTGATTGGTGACATATCTATCGAACCAAATCAATTTAATAATGTTTACTTTATTATTAAACAAAGGTTAAAATTGAACACATAGTTAAAATCTACAATTAAAGTCTTTCATTGTTTAAAAATTGCACGAATAAAACAAAGACAATTTCTGGCCATTTATTGAATTATAAAGTATAACTTCTGAATCAGATATAAATAATTAACGTACTTCGTGTAATGAAACTTACGTTTAAAAATATGCAGGAAATTCAAACTATTATGTGTTTTAAGTCAATGGTTTAAAGGCTATTAATTATCGTGTGTGTTCTTAGACGTTGTGCATAGAACATAGTTTTGTCGCCTAATGACCGTGTAATTTGCATTTGTATCGAGTATCGGTGACTTGTCCTTTTTGGACCCTCTGTTAGTTTAGTATTCTTCGAGAATGGTACAATTTATAGGAGTTTTACCTCTCCAAATCAGAACCCCTGACTAGGGAAGAAACCTTTCCAAAACTGAACAGGTGCCTGAATAAATCTGGTTTCCATCATAGTCATTAATAACAGAAGTAAATTCTTCTGTAATAACCAGCTATAGGCATCTAAGATCTCTAGAGATATTCCTTGTTAGTAAATGGTTGTGTATGATTACTAATTGATCTTCAAGAGAAACTGGTAGCCATGTAGTACTAAAAAGTCCTCGTAGACAACTGGTTACGACACAGTTGCCATGGCAACCGAAAGGGCCGTGTATGTCTGCAGACTCAGAGGTGGTAGACATGCCACCAGGACGCCAACCATGTGATATTATTTACGCAGACGATAGCGACTGCGTTGACAATTTAGTTTGGCAAATCTGTACATCGCATCTGATGGGTAGTAAGGTAACTAAAAAATATCATATTAAATCTTAAGGCGGTCGTTGGCGTCTGCGTTAATAAAGTCTCGTGGTAGAAACACACATTAGGGCGCGGCGGGCTATAATCACCTATTACAAGTAATAATATACTACAGAGCGGTAAATATTGTACATCAGCAAACCTCGGACAACAGTCTAAATGTATAAGTGAGATTGACATAAAGCTCTACAAATTAAAAAGCCGGCGACCAGTCTATCGTCCCATGAACTGCTGGAGGGACGAGGTCATGAAGGACTTGGAAGCCTGACAAAGAGCCGACTGTCAGGAGGTTGCGCTGAACAGGGAACAGCGGAGATCTCTTGTGTCGGAGGCGATGATTCTCTTTGGGTTGCTGAGTAAAAATGATGGCTCATGTAAGCTCATGTCAGTCTCGCGACGCAAGCGCTTGCGGTCGGTTGAGTTCGTGTGTCACCTACAGTGATTTATGTGAAAAGATTATGACCTCGAAAGTAGTAAAATGTATAAATTGCAACATAGTCATAAGCGAGCTGTTATGCTTTGTACAAGACAAGTGTCAAGTAATGGATGAAGAAAGCATCAGTAGAATTTGTGTGACCGCCTTTGCGGAGGACGAAATAGTGACTGCAAAAACCCTATTGTACGAATCAATTTCGAAGCGCAAGAAAACTCGCAAAAAGGATGGAAAAAGTATTCGAGATATTGACGATATTATCACAACCATCAAGGAGACCGATGAAGAGCTGATTCCGGTTTTCGTGGCAAAGGACCTGAAAAAGTTGCCGCCTATCCTATTTGATCATGTCGATGTCACGCGTTTACTAAAGGATCAAGTGAAGATGCAGGACGACATCAAGTATCTGAAAAATAATTATGCAACTACAGAGGAAATTGGAAAATTGCGGATGGAGATTGAGGCATTAAAAAATGCTTCTATTGTTAATAATTTTCCTTGCAATATTAATGGGAAAAGAGGTGCATTTCTGCTGAACAGTTTTGATGGTTGTGATAGTGGACCTATGGGCTTAGCTCCCGAGGAAAACGAAGAACAATCATCGTGTGTGAGAAACCAAAATAATCGAATGAATTATTGTGATTAACTGGTGAGCGAGGGTATAAAACAAGTGAGCGTTTCAAACAAAGCCTCAACCGTTGAGAGCCCGGCAAGGATGACGCATCATTGCACAACGAGCGCTGCCACGGCTGCAATACACACGGGCGCGGAGAATGTTGTTATAAAAGAGAAAAGATTAATGTCAGAAATTGTTAGCGAAGGTGAATGGAGACAAAAAACGCCTGATGAAAAGTGGATTCAAGTGCAGAGAAAAAAAATGAGAAATCGTTTTACTGGGCACACAGGAAAAGCTATTTTTGATGCTGAAGTAAATTTTAAATCTGCGGATGTACAGATTCCATTGTATGTGTATAATGTGTCGAAGGAAGTAACCGAACAGGATATTATAAATTACATAAAAAAGAAAACAGACTTAACGTTGACTGTCATGAAAAAAGAGATGAAAGTGTGTAAAGACTACAATGGGTACAAAATTTTTGTTCCAAAGCGCTTGCAACATCTGTTTATGACAGACGAGTTTTGGCCGGATGGCGTTGCATATAGGCATTATGTAGACTTCCATAGGAAGAAATCGAGTCCAGCAAAGCAGCTTAATGGATAAGTGTACCAAATTAATAAGTTTCAATTGCAAGGGTGTTATGAGGTCTGTAGATTGTGTGAGGTATTTATGCAGGGATGCTGGTATAATTGCCTTACAAGAGCTTTGGCTGTTACCTGAGGAAATACCTTTTTTGGGAGAAATAAGTGATGACTTTGCCTACACTGGTAAATCTCCGATTGATTCTTCTGTGGGTGTTCTACATGGTCGTAAGTACGGTGGCGTAGCAATTTTATGGCGAAAATCTCTGTTCCCGTGTGTCTCGGTAGTGACTTGTAATAGTGTGCGGCTTGTAGCAATAAAGGTAGTATTACATAATCGATCCTTCTTGGTGTTTTCTGTTTACATTCCAACAGATTGCAATGAGAATTTTTGTGAGTTTACAGAGTGCATTAGTGAAATAAATGCTATAGTTGAAAATAGTGACGTAGAATCAGTTTTTATCCTTGGAGACTTCAACGCGCACCCAGGTGAGCTGTTTCATACTGAACTTTGTAACTTTTGTGCTGAACAATCATGGTCATGTGTAGATTTAGACTTGTTGCCGCCAGACACGTATACATTTATTAGTGACGCACATGGCAGTAGACGGTGGCTAAATCATATATTGGTGACTAGTGCAGCGAATCAATCTGTGACTAATTCCTCCGTGTTGTATAACATATATTGGTCTGATCACATGCCCATACAAATTGAATGTAACTTTAATATGGTATTATGTAAAGATAAAGTAATTAGCGATGACTCACAAACTGTTAACAAAGTAAAATGGGGTGAAAGGGAGCCTAATCAAATAGATCAATACTCTAATTTTTGTAACGAGATGTTGCGTAATTTTCACTTCCCACCAGAATTCAATGAATGTGCTGACAAAGTATGTAATAATGAAACCTGTAAATGTCTATTGGATAAAATGTACTGTAGAATAGTTGGTATTATCTCCGAGGCAGCCATTAAGAGTAGTACGAGTAAAAGGCCATATAAAAGAAAATGTATTGTAGGATGGAACACGCATGTCAGGGAGGCTCATGCGCGTGCTCGCTCGCATTATGAAATGTGGTCACTACACGGTAAGCCCGGTTCCGGTCCTTTATTTGAGAACATGTGTGAATCTCGTAAATTGTTTAAACAAAAATTGAAATGGTGTCAAAACAACGAGTTGCAGATAAAGATGGATATCCTTGCACAACATCATTCAAATAACGATTTTAAGAAATTCTGGACTTGTACAAGGGGGGCTAATCCTGTGGCGGGCCAGCCTGCGAGCGTAGCTGGTTTGCATAATTCCTCAGACATAGCGAACGCATTTAAGCGACATTTCCAGGTTGAGCCGCCCCTGGGCGCTTCGTCGCGGGTGCTTGATGCTACAGTACCAGATATGATGAGTGTGAAGGTCCGGTTCTCCGCTAAGGAAGTTTCTTCGGTGATTAAAAATATGACAAGGGGTAAATCACCCGGTCACGATGGTCTTAGCATCGAGCACCTGCAGCATGCAGGTGTACACCTGCCCCGTGTTCTGGCCATGTTCTACACCTTATGCATAGGACATTCATATCTACCTAAAGACCTGATGCACACTATTGTAGTCTCTATAGTTAAAAACAAGACTAGTGACATCTCTGATATGTCAAACTATAGACCTATCTCTTTGGCTACAGTAACGGCTAAAGTGTTGGACAGTTTACTTGACAGGCAGCTAAATAAACATATTCAGCTTGATAACGCACAATTCGGCTTCAGGGCTGGATTATCCACAGAGAGCGCCATTTTCTGTCTCAAGGAAACTGTCCAATACTACACATCCCGAAGGACGCCTGTCTATGCATGTTATTTAGATTATTCTAAAGCTTTCGATTTGGTGCAATACGACACACTATGGGAAAAATTAAAAAACGAATCAAGCGTGCCAGCGAAATGTATATCATTGCTTAAGTTTTGGTACAGTAGTCAGACTAACTGCGTGCGCTGGGCAGGGGTCCAGTCGGATGTATACAGGTTGGAATGCGGGGTGCGACAGGGTGGCCTACGCTCACCACGACTTTTTAATTTGTACATTAATGGTCTTATCGAGGAACTCAGGAGGACCGGAATCGGTTGTCACATTGGTGGAGTTTGTATTAATAATATATGCTATGCAGACGATATGGTGCTCCTGAGTCCCTCGATTCAAGCCTTGGGAAGATTGTTACATGTTTGCGATAACTATGCGGAGGTTCATGGACTCAGATATAACGTAGCGAAGAGTCAGTATATGGTGTTTAAGTCCAGCGCAAAAGACCGCAGTCACTCGCTACCTTTATATCTTTACGGCATTCCACTAAAACAAGTAACTGAATTTAAGTATCTGGGTCACTGGATCTCCGGTAGTCTCAATGACAACTTGGACATCGAGAGGGAGCGTAGGGCTTTGTCTGTCCGGTGCAATATGTTGGCTCGAAGATTTGCACGTTGTACTGACAAGGTGAAAGTGACACTTTTTCCAGGCTTTCTGTCAGTCATTTTACACGTGCAGTCTTTGGGTCAATTATACGCGGCGGGCATATGACGCCCTGCGAATCCAGTATAACAACGCGTTTAGGGTGATGTTGCGGCTGCCGCGGTTCTGCAGCGCTTCGGGAATGTTCGCAGATGCCCGAGTAGATGACTTTTACGCGATTATTAGAAAGAGAAGTTCGTCGCTGCTGTCCCGCTTGCGTTCCAGCCCAAACAGCATCCTAAAAGCGTTAGTGGACCGGTGGGACTCCCCGTTACTGGGACGTTGGATTCGCTTACACACAGTGTTGTGCCGAGTGTAGTCTGATATCTTGGTGTGGTGGGGTCCTACTACTTTGTATTTGACGTTTGTAAAAGTTGACATTAAAAATTTTATATTTTTGTGTAAATTTGTAATTTTTGGAAATTAATTTAATTATTATTTAGTTCCTGTCTCGTTAAATGGATTTTTAATCTGAAAATAAATGATTTATTATTATTTTATTATTATAAGCCTATGTAAGAAATTTTACTTATTGATCGCAGTAAGATAAAAAAATCTTTCATAGGGTTTCTCTTTTGACTTGTACCACAAAAATAACGACTGCAGCAGTAACTGTTCAGCTAATTGAAGGTTCCGGAGTAGCAATTTGTACGCAACCTGTAATTCACCTTTAATTGTTCGACTTTTGTAAAATGACATCGATAAGGCGCAGATTACCACTAAGTTGAGTATGTAATTGTTTTGCATTGTCTCTTTAAATAGTTCATTTTAATGGTTTGTTACTTTTCAGTATTTTTCGTAATTATACTTCACTAGCACTGGCCCGCTTCGTTCGATTGCATAGCTACTTACCTTTCATAATATCAGTCATAGCAGAGTTTGACACACAATCTTTGATGCTATTAATATTTCAAAGGTTCAAGAGGTCGCTATGTAAAATATTGCGACGGAATACTGTTTGGCGTGAAAGAAAAAGTCAACCAATATTGATTAGTGTTATGAACATTATAAACCCATAAACTCTTTCCAGGCCTATAAATCATGATTTGGGTGTGAAAGTTTTTGACAACCACCAGTTGGTAGCAGGAATGCTAAACTTCAGTCAAAGAGTCATAATGAAGAACCCACGTCAGAGGCCGAAAGGGTCTCCGAAAAAGCTCTGACACCAGGGTGTGCAGGGTCGATTGACCACGTAAACAAACTCGATAAGAATAACTGAAAAGTCATAATAAAGAACCCACGTCGAAGGTCGAAAGGCGTTTCCGAAAAAACTCTGACACCAGGGTGTACAGGGTCGATTGACCATGTTACCTACTCGATAAGAAATGTATTGAATGAACCAAGAGAAACGGGCATCAAATGCACCTTGAAGGGAAGGGATTTTGAAACAATAACACCAGGGCTTACAGGGTCGATAGACTGAGACAACTTCTTCATGATCTAGCAAACAACTCTGAGGAAAATGCTGAAATTATGTGACTTTGACTACTTACCTACTTACTCCGCTTATTACTTTGCTATGAAATTTTTATCATGGGACATTGTAAATATCTTTATTATATACGATGATAACTTTCTTTCCTGATGTCCGACTTCGATGAAAAAAAAGATTAGATATGCCCTAAGCTAAGGCCAATCAATCTGTAAAAACTAAATTCAAATCTGTCTATTAGTTCCTGAGATTAGCGTGTTCAGACCGACAGACGGACAGACATACAGACAAGATTTATATAAAACGTATTTTGTAATCTATTATTCATCTTTAGTCGTTCCCTCTCATTTTCTACCCAAAATAATAAATGTACAGACACGTCGATTCTACTCTTTTAAATATTATAGTATCTAATAAGTAATAATAGATTTTATAATAGGTTAATAAATAATCTAAAGTTTTCAGCATTTTGTAGACTAGCAAGTTTAATTTGTTAGTGCGAAAGTCTGTCTGTCTATTACGCTTTCACGGCCAAACCGCTGTACGGATTTTGATGAAATTTGGTATGAATGTAGTTTAATACCAGGAGTCAAACATATGCTACTTTTCGACGCAGGCGGAGCTGGGGCAAACAGCTAGTAATTAAAAACTTATTTCTTTCTTTTAAGATGTGTTTTTGATGTTTATTGTGTTTAAAATCTTTTGAGCTGGTGCAGTCTGCATGATTTGAATCCATCAATTATAAAGTTTTTATTTGCTTATGTTTTTTTTTCAGGAGCTCGTTTGTCGAGCGCGACCCAAATTTCCGTAGCGAATGCGCGTGTGAAGCGGCGTGACGCGACCACTATTGGATTGGTCGCCATTTTAGTGGCATTTTCTATCTTGAGCTCCTCCGTGCATCGGAAGGCGCGTTAAGTCGTTGGTCCCGGTTGTTATCGATAGATAACAGTCGTGTAGCTGTGTCAGATGCCTTAGGGCAGCCTGAAAAATTCTGAGTGTTGGCCACTAACACACCTCAGGTTCCTTTTGGTTTCCCCCTAAAAAGGTTACGGAGGTCAGACGGCAATCGCTCCATTGTAATTACCAGTTCCGCCAAATCTAAGACCATGACTTACAACGTACCCTAGGCTCCGAAGCGTAAGCTGACGACGCAACTAGGAATACACGCTAGGATGATGAAAGGTAATTTATAATAAATTATTCCAATTTCATATTCTCTACCTACAAACAACTCGTATGCACATTGCATTCTTAATCGTTCTTAATAAGATTGTCTACATTATTGTCCACATTCTGACCTATTCATTGTTATTTATTTGTTTAATCTTTATTGTACTTTATACAACAAAATACAAAAGTTGGACTTAATGCCTTAAGGCATTCTCTGCCAGTCAGACCTAAGGATTAAAAAGAAAAGGAATAAGGGGTGGGAAACAGCTAGTGTGCTATAAAACATTGCTTCATGCCAAATTCCAAGATTCTAGGTCGACTGGAGTTTTCCCTTTAGTAGTTGCGAGTTTGAAAATATGCGCCTTAAATTGCTGTTTCTTTTGATTGCGTTGACATATAAGTTTGATTTTTTTTACAGCTCCAAGGGACAGTAGAGCTGAGTATTTGATATAAATTCCAGCTTGATATCTCCACGCGTTCTTGAGAAAAAGGTCTTGACAGACAGACGGACGGACGGACAACAAAGTGATCCTATAAGGGTTCAATTTTTTTCCTTTCGAGGTACGGAACCCTAAAAACACTTAACTACTCACATAATACATAATAGCATTTACAATTTAGATGAAATTAATACATACATAGATACAATATGATTTTCCAAATTTTGTAACAAAACACATTGAGTTACTTAAATTATAATTTCTCAAGAAATGCCATAATAATAACTTACTTGTGACTTCTTTTGTTACAAAGATATGTTATAAGCTTATTTCCTTGAAAAAGAGTCCATTTAAGTTCGTATTGTCAAACACATAATTTCGCAAACTGTACTTACCTTTATATTTTGGAGGTGAATGAGACTATGTTACTTAATACGCTCCACCCTTCTCCCTTACCATGGGCCGCATTACTTTTTGATAACAATTTAGATTTTTATGTGTTTTAGATAAAGCTCTGATTCGTTTGGCAGAGGTCGGCAGAACGGTTTATTTATTTATTTCAGTTTATTACATAATCGTAAATGGCGGACTTAAAGCCTGAGGCTTTATCTACCATTCAACCACCAAATGAGCGATGCTGAGAAAGTTAAGCGGTAAGACAATGTAAAATAACAAGCTGCAATGGTGATTCTTAAGAAATATTATGGATATACTACTTACATATAATACATAATATTATTGTATAATAATATAAACAATACATAAACTACATATACAATTACTAATCGTCTGACAAACTGTGGAGAAAATGATGACGTACTTTTTTCTAAAAAAGCCATCCGGGTTTGCGTCTTACGGATTTCAATAAGCAGGGCATTCCAAAGGAGTACCGCTTGTACCTTAAAAGACTTATAAAACCCACTCTGAGAAATCGGCGTACGAAGTCGGAGATGATAAGACGAACGAAGGTCTCTGCCATGAGAATCACTAAGATATAGAATATTTGACTTACGAAATTAGGGGATCATAGGAAGGAAGAGAATAGAGAAAAGTTGAAGATTGCGACGGTGGCGAATTGGCAGCCGATTTAGCGGTTCTGCGGTTAGTTTGCCATTTCATTTTTTACGCATCGTTTACTTGAGCTAAAGTTGTAGTCCAGAAATTATGGCTCTGGGTAGAACACCAATACAACCACGGAAATAAGATTAGGTAGAAATGCCTTAACGTGTGCCACAGTTGAGCTTTAGTGGTTCAGTTTCACGGTTACATGGTCGATCAACCATGTCAAGAGTTGGAAACGCCTTTTGCTCTCTGACGTGGTTCGTTAAACAACCACCACATGGTAGCCGAGACCAATGACTTAACGTGCCTTCCGAAGCACAAAATCATCATTATTATCAGACAATCAGGTGCCAAGCCTGCGATATCCTAACCAAACTGGAAATAACTATACAAAATATGATTCCCATGGGAATCGAACTCATGACCCCCGAGCCTAGCAAATGCCTCAACCACTAGATCACGGATGCAGTTAACCCTGTATTTATTTATCTATCAGACCAGGAGCCCTATTTTTGAATTGAATGATAAATATGTCGCAATAAAATCGTTCGATATAAAACAAAAATCCTTAGTAATTAAAAGTAGTATACGAAAATAATTCGATATCTAACAAAAATGATTCGACTCGCCGATTTTGCGTGACTCACACTTTTCAAAAATAGCATTCCTGATCAGACCAGACCAAAAGCTTGTTAAAACAATACGAGAACACGTAGTAATACAACAGAGACCCCCATTACGAAAGATGTTAATGCGAGTTTTCTTGATGACAAACATTTTGCCTTTATTACTCCTTTAGGGAAATCTCTATGGCGCACAAAAATGAGTTTTGGAATGACATATACTACTAGTAAGACTTAGTAGTATTGTGAGAGCTCAGCGATTTAAAACAAATAGGATTTTGGCCTTTGACCTCGAGTTGCTCTGTCCTGTTTTCTACACAGATATAAGATTAGGTAGAAGCGCCATGTGTGCCCACTTAAGCCTTCCGTGTCTTAGTATGGCGAGACTCAACTATGGCATGCAGGTAACGCCCACATGACATTTCTACCTAATCTTTTCTCTGTGGTATTCCATCTTTGTAGTCTGCTCTTTTAAGCGTAGATTTTTCTATTCAAACGTTGGTGCCAAGTACTATTATTACGTATCGATCTTTCCCATAGATACTCTTCACTTAGCCGAGGCACTAAAGTTTTCCTACTCTAATTTCATCTGTGATTCAGAAGAGAGATGGGGAAGACCTTTGCGCAGCAGTGGAACGAAATAGGTAAATCAAAATTTCTTCCATAAAAAATATAATAGAAGTTCTTGTGAGATACTCGTTTACGAGAAAAAATCTTTTACTTTAACACATTATTTGCTGTCATTTGGTGGTCTTTAAGGAATCACGTCAGAAGACGGAAGGCGTTTCCAAAAAAAGGACACCATGGCTGAATGACTATTATTACTCAAATAAAGCACAATCTTTTTATAGCCTATCTTGATAATGACAGTGTACAAACCAAGTCACGTTGAGCAAATAAACATTAACGTTGAATCCCTTGTAATCTAACATCTCCAATCTTCGTTTCTCGAAACTACGTACGAATGGTAATAAAAACAAATGCAAGGAAAATAGACGAACTAATTTGGCGTAACGTATTTATTTTACGAACTTGTAAAGCTACTAGTTAAGCCAATACACGTGAGAAACTTCGCCCTTCCAAAGTTCGCTAACTTTGTTATAATTTTCTTGTCATTAGAAACTACGAGTCGTGGAACTCCTAAATATACTATAATATGTCTTCAGTGGTTTCATTTTATGTTATAGCCTATAACCTTTCCAAAAATCTAGCTATCATTACAGATTTTTTTGGAATCAGTATACCTACATTATAGTAACAACAATGGGCGGCGCACATAGCGTGAAGAACAGATGGCCGAAGTGGCAGTAAGATTCTCAAATGGCGACCACGAACCGGCAAGCGCAGTGTTGAACATTCATTGAACAGATGGTCAATGGCAGTCGCTGGATGCAGGCCGCTTCCAACCAGTCATTTTGATTGATGTGATTAGGAGACGCCTATGCCCAGCAGTGGACTAACTGCGACTGAAATGTTGATGATGAAAGTACTACCAAAGATCCTTTGTTCCTTCGAAGGAACTACTGAGACTTTTTTGTCCTTGTACTCCCTTCAATTCGTTTGGGGGAACTACTGACCCTAAGTTGTCTCTGTAGATCCTTCAGTAGGGTAATCAAATGGTAAATCCTACAATCTCGTAAACTCGCAAACAGTTCCTCTTTGTAATATAATACATCAGTACTTTTATCTATTCTGTGGCGATGTACATTTCTGTATACCTGATAGTGATGGGTTTCGTCTCTTATTAAAGTGCCCATGCAGAATAGGTAAAAGAACTTAGTATCATTCTCTTCTTTTTCAGCCTGGTATCCAAATTTATAAGTATTCTTAATATTTTAAGTGCGACAGTGTGTCTAACTGTTACACTTTCACGGCCAAATTGCTGAACGGGTTTTGATCAAATTTGAAATAAATATAGTTGAAGACTCGGAGACTTTTTGGCGCAGGCAGAGCTGCGGGAAACAGTCACTTATAATTTTGGTGTTTCAAGAGCCTAGTTCATAAAATCGACCGTACCCTCCTTCTGAGTCAGCAACGCTGGCGATACTCCAGATTTTGAAAGTGTCTTATAGGCTACGATAATTGTGGGCAGGTGGGCCATGTTTTTTTTTATTAGGGCTTTTATTACCTATTCTACATATTTATTAATAACCCGAGTCATTCAGACTCTGTAACTGAACAATTTTCACTTAAAAACCACCGAATTCTCAAAGGAACTAGGATTAGCTAATTAGCAAAGTATAGGTCATTTTTCTAACATGTTAGTCCCAATATTCCCCAGCGTATATTTTATATAATATTGGGTAGTGTCACGGACAGACTTTATGGTTTTAGTTTTTAGGGTAATTAAATCATACTGTGTAAATAACGGTCACGACCGTAATACAACATCTAGCTTTTTCCCGCAGCTCCGTGTAAGTCAAAAAGTAGCCTATGTTTGACCCCCGGTCTTTAACTGTATTCATACCAAATTTCATCAAAATACGTTCAGCGGTACAGTAACAGCGTAACAGAGAGACAGACAGGCAGAAACACAAACAGATAGATTTTGCATTTATAATATTAGTATGGAATATGAATGTAAAATTTGAGCCCTTATTACAATTGACTTATAAACCATTTGAGTCTATGCAAGTCAAAATCAGAAGAATATAAAAAAATAAAAGTCAAAATAGTCATTAATCATCCAAAATTTTATTTTAATAAGAAGTTACTTTTAAATTCACAACTTTGTATTTACAATTAGAAATTAACTTAATGTATAATAATTCATCTTTTTACAAAAATTACTGACATTTTGCTTTCATACGATTTTAGTTGACTATTGATAGATTATTCATCCAAATTAAAATCAAATACATAAAGGTAAAAATTATTAAACTATTAAATCGTATAGAAATGTTCGATTTTATAATATTTAAACTGTAAAATATTTGTTAAATTTCGGGATAAATAAATACGTTTAGCGTGAAAAGTTTACATAAAATTTATCTTTCAATGGAATTTGTAATGCAATTAATGTAGACATGTATTTTTCTTATATTTTGTAAAAAAATGTTATTTAATAATTTTTACATAACATTAATTGAATAAACAATAAAAACTACAATTATAAAATTCTACTCTCTCTATCTATCTAGGGTGTTGCCATTCGAAAAATTCGTTTTATACTTTTTTTTTTCATTTCATTCTTTTCAACAAGTTGGAATGGTTCCAAATGCGTGTTCGTAAAAATATGTTATTGACAGCAGACTTTCTATTTGTTACAATTCCATAGATTTCGCATTTGAATAAGAAATATAATGTTTTTTGAAGTTGTAAGTAACATAATAATACTGATATATTTTACATGGTAACATTAATATTAGTAGAATAGTTTTTAAATTGGCTATAATGACAAAGTAATTATTGAATCGAAAACTATATCAAATACATTTTAATTACCTTCATATTGCTTCATTTCTTATTTTGAGATATTATTTCTTTAATTATATTAACTCAAAATTTTATTTTTGTCAATGATTTGACCAAAATTTGATTATTTTTAGTAACAATTATGCACAGAAAAGTAAATATTCAAATTCTTTACTGACTTACTTTTATGAAAACAAAAAATGATGATAAATACATCGCGACAGTGACATCATAGCCAGTTGAGAAACAAGTAACTATTAAATAATTTAATTAAATATCTTAACCAGTCTTCTCTCTTACGATCTAGAAAAGCAAATGGCAGTCGAAGTATAAAACTAAGCTAGTATAAAATTCACGTTAGAAATCACACGAGCAGAGTCTATCTCTTCATGTACAGTCAATGAAACACGCTTATAAGCACTAATGTTAACACTAATGATAGATTTGAAAGAATTTTGAAGCTTGAACTTGGTTGCCAGTAGCTCGAAGATAGCATTAAAGAGTCTTCTCTATTTTGAGTCAAATCTCTAGGGCAAGCTAACAATTCTGTTGGCAAATTAACAACAAATACTTCGTTAGCTATAACTGGTTGCACCGTCGGTTCTGGTTTGTAATTTTGCTTATTTTCATCATAAATATCTTCGTCAATTCCTTCCTGCTGTTCACCACTGTCTGATACGACTAGCAGGTTATCGGGGTTTGTATTTTTATCGGCATTGAAGTCTTTTAATTGATTTGTGTTCTGATCGCTTTCGGTATTCTGTAGCATGCATGTTACGTCATCTAACGCTGCTTTGAGGGGTTCACTTTTTGTTTCGTTTCGCAGGACTTGGACCCAGGAGAGGCGACAATCACAGCTTAGGTTGTTTCCTGGAAAGAAAAAAAAACACTATCGTTAAGTTTATACACAGTTTACACACAACAATAATAAATAGAGGTAGTATAAAGGTGTACCAAATAGGTATGGCAACTCCAATAATATTCACGAGAGTAACACATTCTGTTCCGTTTATTAAAATGTTTGTTAATGATATGTTACAAAAGACGAAAGTATAAAAAATATATATTATTTGTTTCTTTTCATGCAACATCTACTATTCACCTAGGTGGAATTAATGGAAGCATTTTCTAACAATCAACCTTTAGGTCAAACCGATCGAAAATGTTTTATCGCATCGATTAGAAAAACTTGTAACAGATCCCAATATTATGATAGTTGAGGCTATCGATTTATGGCTGGATGTTGTATAAAACACCAAGACACAGAGCAGAGTCAAGTGCTTCTATGAATAAGTATTGCTATCTAATAATAAGAATACTGACTGACGCGTCGAACCAACTGTTCAACTGTGCAAAGAGTTCAACTGCCTCCGTGGTCCAGTGGTTAAGGCGTTCGCCTTCGACCCGGGGCTGGTGGGTTCGATTCCCACCGGAAGCATACTTTGTTTAGTTGTTTCCAGTTTGGTTAGGACTTTGCAGGCTTGAATCACCTGATTGTCTGATAATAAAGATGATTCCGTGCTTCGGTAGGCACGTTAAGCCGTTGGTCCCGGCTGCCTTGTAGTAGTCGTTAAAGAAATAACGTCAGAGGCCGAGCGGCGATTCCGAACAACTCTGACACTAGGTTGTACATGATCGATAGACAATCAAACCTACACTTAATGATGAGAGGGTTCTTATCCTTTTCTGTGATATAATATCATATTTATGTCAATAAATAGTCTCAAAGAATTTGGAATTGCTTCCCACGTTATTCTGATTGCATTCTAGGTATGGATTTCTCGAGATCCCCTTCTGACATTTCTTTACACAAACAAAGAACTGACATTTCTTTATTTTCAATATCCTCCAACTTCGAGAAACAAAAATGAAAATTTCAATTCCATTTGTTGAAGAAAGTAATTTAACAACAAAATGGGAAAACAGCAAAAAGTCACTCCTGCAGTATTTTGTTATTGTATTTTTAACTACTTATCATTATGGTAGCAATTAAATCCTGACTGCAATTCAAGAACTTTTCTCAAACTCTAATAAGTTTCTTTGTTGTGTAAATTGTTAACTTAAGAGTTTAGACGAATTAATTAAAATGGTAAACGCCGTGTGGTTTGTGGGATTGACAAAAGACCGCATAATTTCTTTACAAAGCATTACGAAATTGGTAGGTTTTGTAATATTATTTCTATATCTTAGACTTATTATCTTTTTGACTCACAAGTGTTGTCAGAATAATTAAATATTTTGCTTACATTACTTCATGATTTATTCCACATGCGGCTTGGAATATTGGCCCGCATAAAAAAAAAAAATTCGTCCCTAGTCATCATTCAAGTCCAGTTTCGGCTCAAATAACAAGTACTTTAAATGTAAGGCCACCAAAAAATAAAACAAATCATATGAATTTATTCACAGAGTTATTAGAAAGCATAACAAAATTAATCCTACGAATAGCATTTTTGTAATTTATTTATAAAAAAATTTATGCTATCGCAATATTTTATGATCTTGTCAGTGAATTTTTTTTTTTTTAAGTTTCAATAGACTGTTTTTTATGAGAATTGACGTTGTTCGTCAATTATGAATATACTACGTAAACATAAAAAAAAAAATATATTAATTTTATGATTCTCGTTAATCATTTCCATTAAAGCCATTTGGGATTATCAAAATCCTAGACACGCGGCTCTTCCCTAAATATGTAATTTACGGAAGGAATTATGATAATGTTTGTTGATTTTTATTAAAAACATTTTTCATTCTTCAAATCGAATTATAAAAGCCCTTGTTGGCTTACTAAAGGGAACTGTTAGGGTGACTACACACACCCTTTATCAGCATCATAAATGATACAAGCACTATTTTGCTGATATAGTCATACTTTTTTTTTTTAATTTTTTTTTAGTTTGTAATCTTTAAAAGTGCTGGGTTGGTTAATTAATTAAACAAGTACTTTCAATTATGAAATTGAAATGTTTAATAATTTAAAAAATATAATATAATATAAGAAGACATGCGATTTAAATGTATACTTGTAATAAATACCACGAGTAATGTAAAATGAAAAATGAAAACTATTAGATTCAAAACAGAATAATTTATTTGTATAGAACATTTTGTTGTGATTAGGATATTTTTCAATAGAGTGAGAATAGAACAACATTTTAACTGACCAATCACAAATTGAAGTAATCATTCAAACTTAGAGATTGGCCATTTCCCAGCCCGTTTAATTCCGCGTCAGTGGAAACGCAACCTAAGTCTATAGTCACCCTTATAAAAGGGAACTGTTACACTCATTAATTGTCTTCTATGTTGAAGGGTGCTTGAAGGGGATTAGTGCCTAGTGGGGACAACGCCATTGTTAGCTAAAATATAGTTATTTATCCCCTTGAATGGACACATGAAGTGTGTTATTTACCAGTAAATGAAAGAAAACCTTTTGTTGTCCTTGTCAAACTATAATTTGATTAAATTATAATTTATTTCAAATATGGCAATGATGCCAGCCTTCTCCGTACATTACGGCAAGAAGTTTGTAATAAAGTTTATAATAATAGGTATATTTATTGGTTTAGTTTAAATAATCATACCTTTATTATAATTGTATACAAACTTAGTTTATTTTTTATATTTAAATCTTTAATTAAAATTAAAAAAAAATCTTCAGTATTTTCCCTTAATCCCCATTTATGTAGGTGGTCTACTTAATTGTAATTTATTCATTCGCTCAATCTGTGTTTGACTGACGAAAAACATACGGTCAATTTCAACCTTTGACAAAGTCGCATTAAAAAAACGTAACAAAATCAAAATAGCGAAATTATATTTCTGTAAATTAACACTGTAACTTTGTCCTTTGTGGTTCCGTGGAACCGCGACTTGTAGCCGTGTCACGTCGGCTGCGACTTTAATTAATTAATGTTTATGAACTAATACCGTCAGTTGTGAAACTACTATGACATAAATGCTTTATGGTTTCTACGCTTCATTTTTGTTATTTCGCGCGAATTTTAGGTCTCTGGATCCGGATTTGTATTTGATGCGAGATCTCCGTGGTACAAGTACAAGTATTTGTTATCTCTATTATTTATTACATTTTATAAATTGAAGTCGCCGCCCACTTGGCTTTACCTGTCTGTTTGTTTGCGATAAACTAAAAAAGTACTCGGGATTCTCAAGGTAGGTAGGTATATTATTATCGTACATTCAGGTGTTTTATTAACTAGGTATGCGAAATTTGATATTTTTAAATTGAATAGGTATGCCAGAAAAAAATCTATCCATTTGAGAGAATCCGCTGGTATCGGAATTAACTTAGATAATGTTACTTATGATTTTTAGTTTTTAATATTATAATTTGTAAGATTTGGCCAAGGTAAAAAGTGATAGTGATGAAAATTATGGGACCTATTCTACTTTATATTTTAAGGTACTATTAATACAGTCTTACGTATTTATATTGCCTAAAAATTTCCATTTATATTAAAAAAGAGTAAACACATTTCGTTTATACTAGAAATAAAATGTTGGCTTATAATCGCTTACATGAAAAAGCTTTTCGTAGAACGGAATATTTTTCTTGTACACTCATCATCATCATTTCGTGTAGGTTACATTGTCTATCGACTATGTACACCCTGGTGTCAGAGATGTTCGGAACCGCCTCTCGGCCTTTGACGTGGTCCCTTTAACGACTACCAATTGGCAGCCCGCAATGTCCTAACCGAACTCGAAACAACTAAACAAAGTACGCTTCACGTAGGAATCGAACCCACGACCCCCGGGTCGAAGGCGAACGCCTTAACCACTGGACTACGGAGGCAGTTCACTTGTGGCTTGTACACTAATATTCTATAGATCATATAATTATATTTTCTAATAAAAGAATAAAAAAACTTACCACTCAAATAAAGAACCGAAGATTTCACTTTCAAATTTTCGAGTATAGGCTTAATATTTTCAAATGTGAATACTTCTATCTCATTGTTCCTCAAATCCAATAACTCGAGGCCTCTAACACCTTCTAAAAGCCCTTCATTCACAGCTTTCAATTTGTTACCAGTCATCGATAATTTCTGTAGTAAAACCAATCCATCAAACGCCCTTTCAGACAGATATTTCAATTCATTATTATCCAATAGGAGTTCATTCAAATTCCACAATTCTGTGAACGTCAAATCGCCTATCATTGACAACTTGTTCGACCGCAGATCCAATCTCGTCAAATTAGCTAAACCCCTAAAAGTATCTCTTGTGAGTATTGTAATCAAATTTGCCTCTAAAATCAGATCGCTCAGTACCGTTAGATGTTCGAAACATCCGTCGTGAGCCAAATTAATATTGTTAAACGACAAATCAAGGTACCTCAGACTTGGCAGATCCACAAACACATCTCGCTGTATCTCGGTTACTTTATTCTCTTTTATCGTCAAATTTACGAGCGCAGGGAGATTTGTGAACGAGGAAAAGTCCAATTCTGTTATTTTGTCGTTCATTAACGTTATTTCTTTTAACGTCGTCATGTTTGAAAACGTTTTCTTCTCGATCTTGGTTAATGTTGCGTAATGGATGTAGAGTTTCTGTAATCTCTTAAGTCTATAAATAACTTGAAGGGGTACGAATTTCAAGGCTCCGTTTGATCTTACGTTGAATGTAAGCCTTTCTAAATACGGTTGAGAGTGAAAACTGGACCAAATGGAATCGTTTTTATCTATTCCTCCGTTGAATACCCAGCAGTCTGCTCTAGTGGCTGTTTTTACATCGGTATTTTCACAGTAGCAATGTACTTTGGACTCTCTGTCGGTTATATCGCATATGTTGTCTTTGACTTGTGCGGCAAGATACCTTCTTTCATTTTTATCTCTGCGTTTTTCATTTAGTCGGCTCTCGGTGCACGATGTTTGCAGTAACGTCAGAGCTAGGGCTAGGAGTAAATATTGAACGACGGTCTCCATGTCCCCTTGGCTTTCAGTAACCTGAAACAAACAGAAAAAAAACATGTTAAAAAGGATTGCTTTTAGTAATTACGAGTATATTCCTAGTAGAGAATATTTTTAACCTAACTTTGTACGTAGAAAGCAAAATTGCAGGCCGAAATATGTAATTATAATTTTGACATGAAGGGACATAAGGACGAAAGTGACTCCCCATAACTTCTCCCAAGGGATAGTAACCCAAAAACTTCAATCATTTCCAAATTATTAACTTACAGAAAAGGAAAACAGTAGGACCTTGTAGAATTCCTACGTATAAAATGAATTTTAAAACAGTTATGTAATTGTTTTTTTTTATATAATAATGGGTAATTTTCTAGTTTTGCTTTTTTTATTAAAACATATTTATAAATAAATTAATACCTAGTTAATTTAAAATTTGTTGAGTTTCAATTTTAATAACCACTAATATAAATTATGGTCTTTTCAAAATTAATGTGTTTTTTATAGTATTTCATCCCGTTACTGGGCAAAGATTTCCCCATCTTCTATCAATTATCTCTGTCCAAGGACAAATCTAACCACCGCTTTTGGAAGCCCTTCCAGTGGATATTTGACAAAAAAAAACTTTTACAACCAAATCGAGAACCTCCTTTTAGAAAGTTGGTCAGCAACGCATATAAATTTTACATTAATTACATTTTGGGGCACGGGCGAGTGGTTTCTATGTAGTATAACAGACACACATCAAATACACAGTACACTGTTTGGCACAGCACTCAGACTAATTTCTGGGGAAATGTGTCTGATCATAGGGTTGACAGGTGACTGGCACGAAAAATTGAATTTCTTTTTTAAGCTGTGTTGAATAATGCACATGAAATTTAAAAAAAGAATCATCCGCTTACGAGAACAGTCTATGTTTTTGCAAATTTTATGTAATGTTTTACCTACGAGTATGGATGAAAAAAATCTACCCGACTTTTTCTGTCTAAATTATGATAATCATCATCAGATTTCTGTAAGTCAAGGCTATAGCTTCCCCCTGTCTACGCCAACCGTCTCTGTTCTAGGGCTTAGCCAAAGTCACAATATGAAAAACGATAACGAAATTAGAAAATTAACATCAATCCAGTTGTTGTCAGCTATTTTCTGACAAGTTGACCCACCTAAACCTAGCAAGTTCAACGACGAATCAGCCCAAAGTGTAAATAAGATTAGTTTTGAATTTTCACCAAAATAAAGTTAAAGTGTTCATTCATTCATTCACTAAAAGCTTAGTAGTTTTTTCAGATAATAAACACTTGAACTGATCTTATTTTTCTTGCAAATATTTGGCGAATTATATTTGTGAGAACATAATCTCTGCCATTGAAAGGCATAGTCAGTGACTTGACTCTTCGGCGAGGTATTAATAAGTTTGCGCCGCAAAAACTTGAGTTCTAGAAAGTACTGTTGATAATATGATGACAGAAATAACATTGTTAATAAAAGCAGTCAACGACTAGTCGGACTTGTCCACGAAGGGTTCCGAAATTATCTTTCACAAAATATCATGCCTGTTGCTGTCCCGGGTGCCAGGGAGGGGAATTTATTCTATTTTTTAGTATTTATTGTTATAGCGGCAAACAGAAATACATCGGTGAAAATGTCAACTTAGACAGTTGAAATAGAGGTAGGAAACAAATACGGTTCATGAGGTATATTCTAGTGACAGACGGACTGATGGACAGAGGAGTATTAGTAACAGGGTTCTGTTTTACCCATTGGGTACGGAACCCTAAAAATTTTCTTAATGAACCGATTAAATTTCTGATCGATCTATATTAAATAATTTACTTATCAGAGCCAGCCCTAAGAAATAACATTGTCATATCACGTGACTACGGCCCGTTTTTGGTATGAAAGGGGATTTTATCAACACTATCGAAATTACTTCCCCCTATTGTTCTTAGTTTATTGTTTTAGAAGCAATAGGTTATTTTAATATCCTGCAAACAAACTATTTTTGAACAAATCGACTTTATTGTTTAACGGTATTCATGACTCATTTCAGTTTTGGGAAACGCTTCGTAAATCGAACTTTAATTTATTATGTCACTGAGTTTATGTTTCATTTTCTAATAAACTGAATATACTAAAACATAGGTATGTATCTATGTAAAAATCTGTATTGTACACAAAGAACATAGTATCAGAATCCAGGTTACAATAAAAGGCGGACTTATCCCAAACAGTGATCTCTTCCAGTCAACCAAACAAACATAGGACATAGACATAATTGGGCACAGAAGAGAGTACAACATGCAAAGAAATCTTAGGTACAAAGTATACAGAAACTTCATCGAACAAACAAATTCAAACACATAAAAAATAGAAAGCTCAGCTCAAGTCCGATCGCTCGTAGTATTCCCATAGGTCATAGATCTGTCTATGCGCTATTATTAAATTACAAAAAGAAACTTGTCTGAGATAAAACAAAAAAGAAAACATTTTTTTAAAAACACACCAATAAAAGACCCAATATTGTTACATGGCCTATTTTTAAAACAATACAGAATACAAAAGATTCTGGATATAATAATAGGCGCGTGGAATTCCCCAAGTTTAATTAAAAAATATGCTGTCCCTGTCTACACTATGGAATTACCAATCGACTGGACAGAGACAATCATGCCAAAATTGAAACTTTTTGTTTTCCCTTAACGATTATTAGGCATTGAATTTTTAGGGCTGACATCTCGCCTGTTTAATTAAAACAAAGAATTGTTTAATACAACATTAGCCAGTAAAATAGGTCCTTTAAGTCTAATAAAAAAAAAAGTTTCGGGTATTTTTTTTTTTTATTTCATTTGGCTAGGGATGGCACTTTCTTGAAACTCGTTTAAGGAACGGCATGAGTCGCTCTCTTTACTCTATTGTTCATTTTGTAGATATCTTTTATTGTTATTCTTGGTGGCTTTTTTGTCCTAGATGCACTGTATTGCGTTTATTGAATCTTTTGTAGTTGTAAATAAAAGTTCTTTTTCAATGCGGTTCTGAATGAATGGTAGTGAATGACAAATACAACTATTGCAACGAATATTCTTAGACAACCTAGTACCTATTAACAATTTTTTCGCAATACATTATTATGTAATTTCTCTTGAGGTCTATACTTAAGCAAAGCGCAAATATTTTAGTGTCGAAAATAATATTGACCACAAGTTCATGGTGAGCGCACGTCCATATTATAAAGGTATTTTGTTGTAGGTAAAAAATTATACAGTGGTAGAAATCATCCCACATATCGCTGGCTTGTCGTAGAGCGGAGGGATCTGCGCGAGCTGCACGCCGATGGTTGGCAGGAGGTGGCGCAAGATAGATCGAAATGGAGATCCTTATTAATGGAGGCCAAGACTCCATTTGGGTCATTGTGTCTTAGCAAGTGGTAGGCAAAATCATGAGAAATTAAAAGTAATTCTATGAAAATAATCTGTAAAAGTGAATTCCACAAAATTCAGCAGTATTGATTGCAAAGCGAACAGTCCAGCTGCAACCGTGCTAAATTGGATTGTGCTGAAATCCTACGAATCGCAAGAATTTAGAACTGACAAGGAAATTGAAGCGCAGTCATCCAATTTCAAAAGTGGTCTGATTTAGACTAGAAAAATTGGGAGTTTTTAAAAAGTATTTTCAAATTCTAAACGCGTATCTAGGTGAGAAACTTGATCTTCCAACGTAGAATTCATTCATTCATGTTGATCGAGGTATTTATGCAATGGACCCTGTATCCGTGCACGTGTTACTGTGTCATCAAAGAATAAGTGTCTGAACCTTAGCATCATCTTTTCATGTAGATATTTTACCTTTTTTATTTTTGTTTTATACTAATTGCTCCCGCAGCTCCGCCTGCATCAAAAAGTAGTCTATGTTTGTCCCCGGGTCTTCAACTATATTCATTAAAATCCGTTCAGCGGTTTGGCCGTGAAAGCGTAACAGACAGTAGGATAATCAAATCAAATCAAAATAGTTTATTATGATATATGAATAGTTGTATAATATTCACCCTTATTTTTTATCGTAACTTTTTGGGCCGAACTGTCTTCTATTCATTTTAATGATGGACTGGTAGAGAATGCTCTTAGCTCTAGTGCACCAATTTTTATAAATATTTTTACTTGTGGTGTGTGTAGGTATAGATGTGTTCAATGAAATTTAGACCATGTTTTTTCGCCAATCACCACAAGATGAATAATAAAAATCACTGAGGAGCTTGAGATAGAAATGATCGTCACTAAATGTCGACCAATCCAATACGGGTCGCGCCTCGCCGTCGCTTGACACACGCATTCGCTTTAGAATTAGATTAGATCCGCAGCCGTGTTAGACTTTCGAGCTCTTTCGAGCGACTTTCGAGCTCCAAACAAACCAAGACCACACCTAACTAAAACAATTATATAACATAACATTATAAATCTGATTTAAGACAGCTTAACTTGCTCAGAAATTTCCGGAAACGGGCTGATTAAGCATGTAACAGGAATCAACTTACTACAAAAATGTGAAGTAACCTACAAATATGATCTAAATTGAATTCCGGTGTCCACCCAAGTGGTCACTATTGGGTACTAAACCCATATCAAACCAAGCAATAAGCTTTGTCAGATGTCAGCGAATTTTTACCCTTTGCACCCCTCAAGTTGTTGACGCTGCATTTTGGCGCCAAATTGGGATGAATTATTTTTAAACCTGACCGTTATTTCCTGCCAGGTAGCTGATCTTCTAAAAAGGTTGGTGATTTTTTTTTAATTATTTTTAGGTCTGATTATAATTGATATACGTTTGGTTGGCCCATTGAGAAAAAAACGTTTGTGTGTGATTTCGATGCTCTTTGGGTTTGCCAGACAAATTGATTACTTTTTATTTATTGCTAAACCAAAATCTTTTAGCTACGATACGGCATATATGTAATGTAGCGCTGAGTAGAATTAGGTTTATTGGTGCAATATTGTTAATTCATACATATTTTCAAAAGATTTCAGTATAACATTTGTACCGTCTTAGTGAATCGGGTAACATAAAATAAGAAAAGTATATAAAGTAACAATTTAATTAAAATTAAACATAACTTAATTAAAAAAAAACAATAACAGAACATAAGAAAATTAAAGGGGATGAGTATTTTAATTATCGCATCAGTGCGCTATCGGAAGTTAAATAGCCAACCACACTGTCCTCATCAAAAGCGCAGTTGTCAGAAGTGCAGGTGTGAAGTGACGACCTGCAGTGTAGAACAAATAGTATGACAACACAGGAAACACAGGATCGTCCAGATTTAAAGTTTTCAAATAAAACGTCCAGTATTTTCTAATTATTATCCGGAACCAGAGGGAAGGGCCCTGGAATCCGCAAATCAGACATTTAACAAAATGACCTATTTGCCTGTTTGTCTGCGACATCATGATCAGAGCTTAAAGGTGGCAGATTTAGACCAAAACCGTGAAAAATTGAAAATTATCCATCTACACTAATATTATAATGAGGAAAGATTTGTATTTTTGTGTGTATGTTTGTAATGAATAAACTCAAACTACTGTGCCGATTTCAAAAATTGTTTCACCATTGGAAAGCTACATTCACCCTGAGTAACATAGGCTATATACCGCAGGCGGAGCTACGGGAAACAGCTAGTTTAACATAAAGTGGCATATGTAGTTTCACAAATCTATAAAAAGACAAACTAAAACTATCTTAACATAAAAGAAAAATAATTTTGCAACACTCACCCTAATTCGGGGAAATTTACAAAATTAATATACTTATGTAGAGCTGAGCAATAATAAAATAGAAATAATAATTTTGTGAAAATTTTCTGTCGCTGACCAGCAATGTCAATATCCTTTTTTACAGTTCGCAGAGGCCCTTGATCATAGAACAAGAACCACCACGGAGGATTCATAATTATGAACTGCGTACGTAGTCTCACAACCGTACCGAAACGAAAGAAGACATTTAGTTAGAAATATTTAGTTGATTTTATTATTTTAAGTTAAAGAGTACTAGTTAAAGAATATATAAATACCGTTACACATTCCATCTGAATTGTTGTTTTTCTATTTTTCGAAATATGCCTTCCGAAGCACAGAGAAGCCAGAGATAGAAATCACCACTAAATGGCGAACAATCCAATACGGGTTGCACCTCGCCGTAGCTTGACAGGCGAATCCGCCACTCATACACGAGTCGCGCTCGACTATCGAGCATCTGTACAAGTATATTATCCTATAATATATGGTATTACATAAAAACAGCGACCGAAACTAGTTTATACTAAATGTAGATGAAGTTAATCCTCCGTGAACGGGTCGGAAAAGGTTTATTTTCGCATACATAATACACAATGTTATTCGCCCCTGAACTATTTTCCGTATGACTTCTCCTTGTATAGTAATGTAAAAGTTGTGTGGATTATATGGATACGTTTTCCGAGATTTTCCTAGAGAAACACAAATGCTTGATCTATTCTGCTAGCCGTTTGCACAAATTTTCGGTAATGTACGAGTATTTTGGGCGAAATTAACAATGGACTCGAAAGTAAATGCGATCTCGGATTCACACATAAAGGGTTCCGTATCATTATCTATAATTTTTATATATATATATATATATATATATTTATTTATTTATTGGAAGATCTTGTGAACTGGAAGACTTATCCCATTCTGGGATAAGTCTGCCTTTGTGCACATTTTATTTTCCTTTTAAATAATTTGAATGTTTATGAACAATAAAGAGTTTCTAACTAACTAAAAACCCGCAAAATTTTTCTTAAGAGATTGAACAAGACCACATCTCTTTGTAACAACGAATATAAAATAAGATAATGTAAAAAAAAAACATTAATCCGAAAAGAATATTATTTTTCCTGTATCTCTCCGATAAGCTTTGTTGTTATGAGCTGTATGCGAATGATTGAACCATCTTTGATACGATTTATTTGAAACATTTTTTTGTGTACCGTTCATTTGTAATTCAATGTTTGTAATGTCTTTTGTGAGGTAATTTGTACATAAAATTATATTGGAATCGTAAAATTCAGAGTGGTATGAGACAGGAATGCAAAAAAAAGTCATTTTCAAATTATTCCAAATCTTTTTAACTCATCATTTCAGTAGAACCAGTACTAATATCTATATCTTGGACAAAAAAAATTAAGATATCAAATCTTAACGCACCCTGGACTACTCGTACGAAACAATACTTCATGCCTTGACGAGCTACTTTCTTTGATACAAAAACTTGATTGGTTTGATCAAGTTTTGAATCAATCAGATAGCTCAATGGTCTAGAATAGACTAAAATAAAAATAATTATTAAAATAAACGAGACGCCAATGTCAGCCACTAAAAAAAAACATCAGCTTATTGGTCAAATAGTACAAACTTTCAACCTCAACACCACAACGTTATAGAAGAGTATCTTAAACTTTGTCACGCTAAACACGTCCCTATTACAATACATTAACGTCACATACGCACGTGACTCTGATCTTGGGCAATTTTTATACTTTTTCGCCCCAAATTATGTGTGAACTTTGATAATGTCGCAGTAAAAGGTCCCAAATGTTTTCTGAATTTATGTGGTTTGTGTGAATGAGATTGTGGGATGGTTGACCATAGATTTTTTCACATTGAGAACATCATTATGACGTTTCTTTCTTAGTATTTTTTCACGATGACCTAAAATATACTACAAATTTTACATCAAACTTGAATCGGTAGCTACACTAGTGATAATTAACTTTTATTTTCAGAAGAGCCGCATTCGAAGGTTTAGTACGGCCACGCCATGGAAGCCAGAAAATTACGTAGAGAACAAGTATCAATCCATGTACCCAATTGTACTCCCTCCAGGACGTGCTAGACGCTAACGCTTACTAACGATTTAACAACCAAGGATGCTAAGACCGAGCGAAATTGAGTAGGTAGGGCTACTACCCTATCTAGACCTTTAGCTCCAAAGCTTTCTAGAGCTCCTTTCTGATTCGGAAAACACAACAAACTATGGTATGAAACCAAAATGGTTGATAACTGGTTTCCTTCCATCTTATACCGTTTTTAATATAAACAACGGTGAAAAGTTATTCACGGTAGAGACAAGCCAACACATTAGATTTAAGCTTGTATTAAAAAACACAGTAGTCTGGAGGAAATGATGATGTGTGTACTTTGGCATTTGAACTAATTAAAAAAATATTAAGTGATTATGATTACACCAAAATTCAGAGATGTGCTTATCTATCATTAAATTTACAACGTAAGTACAAAATAAACTTAACATATTATAAATATTAAACGTCAGCAGTGGCTCTGAACGGAACTAGCCCACCCGGATTCTCATAATATAAGAGCATTACCGAGAAGGCCTCCTCATTACAGGTAGTACGTTATACAAGTTAGCTTTTTCAAGGACGCAGATTATACGAATCCACACCAACTCAACTCACAGTACGAGTTTGAAATATGAACTTTATGCGTAAATGTTTAGAGTGGACTCTTTAATGTTAAATCAAAAGAAGCGTACAAATGCATTGGCGATTCGTGGTCCACGCATTATTGTTAATCAACCCACATAAAGTTTACATTTTAATGACATACTGTGAGTTCAGTAGTTTGTAATCGTAGTGTGCTAAGCCCTTTCTATTAGGAATTTCCTAACACACTTACAAAGTTGCCGGGGCCATTCCTGACAATAGTTTCGAAGTACGTGATTGTTACACTGTATGCGGACTTTCCGAATTCCAGGTAAAAAAAAAAACCCAAAAGACAGGTAGATTTGAATGAAAAAACTGGGTTGCAGGTAGAAATGCGAATGTGTTGAAGGTACTTTAACGGAATTTCCAGGGTTATTTTAGATTTAGTAGCGTAACAATCTTATGTAGAAAGGAATTTGTCACTCAACAACGTCCAAATAGCTGAAGACAAGTTTCAAAATTGGTTTTCGTACGATGATTCTTCAAAGTTGTTTTCCTCATATCTGAGGATCTTTCTTTCAGACAGATCCGTTCTAGGCCTTCTGTATGGCCTCTTTGATGTTGCGCTTCATAGCTGCAATGAGAGGATCGGTTCAATTGATGGGCGTTGTTGCTCCTGGGTCTGGTTCCTGTCATCCGTCCTACTAATGGCATTTGAACTTTCTCTAGTAATTTCAAAGATGTTCAAAGATTCAATCATAATGCTAATATTTATTAGTTCAATATTTTACAAAAATTTTAACTGAAAGCCAAAGTTTAAATTTTATTATTCTTCCTTTTATTGAAATCTTAAAACAGCCTTGTTTAGTTAAGATATCATTGGACATAAATATTGCGAAATTGCCTTTATTTGCAGCCCTTTTCGAACTTCGTTCAGATTATGGAAGCCTTTGCAGTCCATTTCAGTAAATGAGACGTTTCGTGTAATATAGATCTGAGAACGCACAATTATGAAAATTGTTTCGTTTTCCTTTTTATCCCGGTTTAGATATCGAATTGTGGGTAGATACAGTTTGTACAAAGGATAACAGACCGTATTTCTGAAAGGGTATAAATTATTTTTAAATCACCAGTGACTGTGAAATATAAAAGAAGAACAACTATTACTGGTATGAAAACAGTCTCGTTGAATGACTGTCCAAACTTTTATATTGTAATGCGAAATGTGATTATATTTTTTTGTGCTACTTTACTATTTTAAATATAGATAGTATGAGATAGCACGGTACAGTGACAATTTTGGACGATCCTGGCACTTCTCAATAAAACAGGTCAAGTTGATATATACCAAGACGGGAAATCAAAAAACCAGTAAGAAAAGACGACCAGCGATGCGAGAGCTCCTAAAAGATAGGTGAGTGTTATCAAAGACATTAAGGTCATATCAGAGTTCTTGTAGCTGTATCCAGCAGGTGCGACTGGAAAGAGCTTTGAGCAAGTACAGTGCCCTTTTTCTGAGATTCAGCTCGTATAACTACAAGGTCACAGACAAACGCTGGATGCAAGCCGCTTACAACCGGTCATTTTAGAAATCAATAAGAGAGGCCTATGTCCAGCTGTAGAATGACTGCGGCTGAATTGATGAACCGCAAGATAAGTAGAGCATGGGGGATGGAAAGAATGAGAAGACAGTGACCAAATTGTAGTTTTACTGGTGGTACAAAAGACTTCAATCATGCATCAACAACTAGAGCTATAAACAAATTGTAAAGGCCGAAGGGTGATGTTGTTAATGAATTAAATTAAGACAAATGTGACATTACAAAATCATTTATCAATACAAAAAGAAAATCACGATTTTACAGACAATCTAAACAAAACGATACATCAAAATAAGTCATCAATCATATACCTCTAAATACTTCTCATTTAATTGGCTTAAGTGAAATCCGGAGTTGGGGCCATTGCTCAAATTTAACTTGGAGAGTTTGGAACTCCAGTTGCAAGTTAAACACAATTAACATTAATTTTGTAAATGATAAAATATTCTTAGACGCTTTGAAGGCGTGCTACTGAGCGAAGGAGCGATAAGAAGGATTTCTCATCAGGATTTTGTGTAAGGGGCTAAACGACAAGCGACATTTTTGAAGTTTTCGTGTAATTGTATTGTGTTTTGATAAGACGGAAATAATAATTTCCTACAATTTGAGGGAATATTTCGTCATTAGAGTCTCAAAATTAATGTGACATCATCTGTCTAACTACATCACGTGTTGACTTAAACACGGTCGTTCTCTTTGGCTACTGTTTTATATCATGCTTAAAACCATGTTTAACTTTAGGCTAGAGATAAAACGTAGTTTTATGGTAGCCTTTTTTTAGACATGTGTTGAACAGTAGTCATCTTTTTTGTTGTAAGTGATTAGCGTAGCCTATGAACGCCTGCAAAACCGGCGATGTCACGAGCGCGTTGCCGACCTGTCCGCTAATTTTCATTAAAAGTATCAAAATTGATGTGCTAGAAGGGGGAGATCACAGCTAAATAGTATACGACAATGATAGTTTTCAAGTATTTTGATGATCGATTATGTAATGCTAGTAATATTATCAAAAAAGTTACCTTATGAATTTAAGTGTGTACCTTCGCACACTTATGGTTTTCACTTTTAATCAACTCTTATTCTGTTACTACCCAACTTTACGAGTAAGTGGGTCTCGTGGTTAAGGTATTTACCTAATGATCCGAGGTTGTAATTACGCAACTTGTAAAACATTTAAGAATAATGTTGTACCCATATTATTTTGAGAAATGTTTGTAATGAAACTTTTCCATTTCTTAAAGGGACCATTCCTTAGAAACAAGATTTCTGGATAATTTGGAATCTCCATCGACACTTTGTGAATTGAGATTATGGTATTTTACTAATGGCAATTTACTTCCATCTTTATAAATTGTATTATCGGGTCGTAGAATCTCGATTCTTAAATCGTGACAATTATTTTGTTATTAAAATGAAAAACGAGATAACTTTTTTAAAACATGAAAGTAATAAGTATACCTGTGTAATAAGAGGCTGTCTGGCTTTGACTCTGACCGAATAACTTGGTCCCAATTAAACCAATTCCGATCCAACGACGACCAAAAAAACAAAACCAACCATCACCTCCATAAATGGGGATTAAGGGAGTGACCTTAGTGCGACTGCGAGGCACCTGACCAAGCCCTATTAATCGTGGTAAAAGAAAATCCACTTCGCTGTTTTCCAGGTGGAATCGGAATTCACTAACTCACACCCGCCGCTGAAATCTGGCTACAAAGCCTAGACATAAAGGTTTGATATATGTAGGATGAATGCCATTCTCAATGATGATGATAATGATTAAGGACCTCTTCTCTCTTTGACTTTTGATTTTGAGGGGATTTTGCGTCATTTTTGTGTTTAATCTGGGTCTTATATCCATGATTCAAAATATTGCTTCTCACAGATATAAACCTAAACGGATAGAGAAAAATAGAGACGACATTATATCCTAATGATAAAACTCAGACTTGGTAAAAACATAAAGGCAGATTAGTATCCTTAGTTATGCAGTAAAATATAATATACGAACTACGCAAGTTGAGCCAGCGGTTACAAGACAAGCTTTCCGGATACTTCGGAGTCGGGGGCTTACTATTATCTCTTGAATGCGAGAAAGCAAGCGCGATGGCGCAATACGGTGTGTACGGCGACATCTAGGTTACTCACTCGCATTTTGGTGGAATTAAGACATCGTAGTAACCCACCAGGGCTTTTCTGTGCTATTTCGCATTATGTGAGAAGGTTTGCTCACATTAGTGTACGGGCAGTATATTGGCGCTCGTGATACTTTAGAGTGTAACTCGCGCGCTGTCTACTCGTGTTTAAACACGGTTCTACATAAATTAAGTCAGTAATAAGCATTTTTAGGAATTCATGAACAACACGACCTTATTAATAAGCGTCCGATGTCATCCGATCGATCGGACTAAAGAGTCAGAAAGTTACGTTAGTATTGTTATTTCTGTGGCCTAGTGTTGAAAAAACATGAATAGTGATAGAAAAAAATGATTAGTGTTTGTGTTTTGTGATTTACTTTTCACCAATTATTTATAGTATTTAGATGAAAGGCTTTTTACCACTTTCAGGAACTGTCGTAGATACTTTATATATATAACGCCACAAAAGTCGCCTCGATAAAAACCTTTATTCTCTGAAACAATACTTGGACGCTTTCATCTTTTATGTTCCAAAATTACCTAATATCTCTCTGATAAATTGACAGCCCTCAACGTCAATTGTATCGAATCAAGAATCGATACAAACTTTATTCAATCACGATTCTCTCTCGCGATACGATCTCGAATTAAATTGTATTAATTTAACCGATACTTCAACACGTTTCATTCGTAACAATTTTAAGGAGAAAAGTTTTTAACAAGTGTAACTTTCTTAGCAGCGCTGCAACTTGGAATTAGCATGAAGTTTTTAATCGATAATGTTTCTGGGTGTTTTTTTCCTGGTAGGTATTGTCAGTGGTGTTTGTTTATAATTTTATACTTAATTTTATAGAAGCAGTCTTAAATTTCCTGAGTACTCGGTATTTTTACTGACTTACTCAACCTTCGTATACGATGACAAATCTTTATAGCGAATAATTTTGAGTGTAAGCCTTTAAGAGATTTTTTGGGGCCCTATTTTTATAAAGGATTATGAGTGATAAATAATATATTTTAAGTGACATTTGGACACTGTCCGAATTAATTATATCCGTCGTTATTTAGAAACTCGTTATATAATGAGAAAAATAATAACTTTTACGTTTTTTCTTCGATAAACCGGTTAATTCAATCGTAGTGTTATAAGTACTTATATGTTTAATCGATCATAATGATATAATCAATTGTAAGTAAAAACAAAAGTTTTAGTAACAGGTGATGACTGATAACAAAAATACAAATTGATAATTTCGAACAATAAAATGAATAAGCCTAAACATACATCATGTTATCAATCATACATATACCATTCTGTATTTCATACATCAATGTCAGGTGAACGTTAAAAATGTAAGGACATATCGGGGTTTCAGATCTGCTAACAAAAATGTTTTAATATTTATTTCTTAGTTTTGATTAGTGGAAGAGAGGAAGGCTTTTTGCCCAGCAGTAGGACACTTAAAATATATTTCCACTAAAAACTTTGACCGAATTCTAAACATGCTTTTGTTTTTTTTTTAAATATTTAGCTTTGCAGGGATACTCTCGAACGGCGGTATTTTTTACGTATTTTATCAATTTATCCCAATTAATAATAAACTGGTCTAATCACATTTATTCAAAGAACTGGTCTGGTCGGTGGATTTTTTTTTTTCATTTATCCCTATAGCTCTTAACATATACCTTAGAATAAAATACCCATTTCAACTCGCAAAGAAGAAAAAGTAAACTGCATTTCAATGTCCTCAATGTATTTCATAATTTGGGTAAAAGTTTACATTTACCTAAATTATGAAATACATCTTAACCTGCTAATCCTTATATCCTATCAACCAAAAAGAAAACTTAAAACAAACTAAATAATAATAAATGGCTAATAAAGATTTTTACATATATACAATACTAGCTTTATCGCGCAGCTCCGCCTGCGTCAAAAAGTAGCCTATGTTTGAAATCGGGTCTTCAACTATATTCATACCAAATTTCATCAAAATCCGTTCAGCGGTTTGGCCGTGAAAGCGTAACAGACAGACAGACTTTCGCATTTATAATATTAGTATGGATACATACTATTTGCAATGCGTCGAAATTTTAGGCAAACCTACCATTATTTTACTCGAAATGGATGTGCTCTTTGTTCTAAAAGTATGAAACAAATGAATTGCAAAATAAGCTCAATAGAACACGTCTTACGAGTATGTCTTCAGTTAAATATTCAGTATGAAACTTTCTATGTAGCGCATAGGTCGAGATCGGAATTATTTAAATGAAATGTTATTAACAATTTGTATACAGAAGCTACGCTAGCTAAGTTTAATCTTTGTTCTTATTCTTTGCGAGTCGACTCTGGCTATTATCAAACTTTAGAGGACCAAAACTCCGCCAACGACAAGGCATTGTCGGTGGCTTCGTAGAGGTCCCTGAGCGTGCAGGTGGCTGGGCACGCAGGACAGGACAGGAGATGCGTCATGGTTTGGGGAGAGACACCCAATAATCTAATAAATAGGAGATAATCTTTATTCAAAACTGTTCAAAAATATTTCTAAGACCATTGAAGTATTTACTAGTTTACGTTTAGGGTTACGAGAAAAGAGAAAATTTTCTTCATTTGTAACTGGTTACAAAACTTAGTTACGTAGTTAGCCGAAAGGGAATTTTCATAGGAAAAAATAACTAAATAGTAGATAGTCAAGTCCAAAAGGAGAACAGATAGAAAGTCAGTAGGTATTTCATATTTTTTTTTTCTTTTAATCACTATGTTCCGTTGTGCGGTGATTAAGGCTGGCCAAAAATATTCATGAACTGATTGGAGGAGAGAAATAATCGAGATTAAAAATTCGCGGAATTTTTATAATCTTTGGTGAGAAAGAAAGGTAATAGGTTAAGTACTATATCTACAAAATATCTGCTAATTTTTAATTTCTCCAAATGGAACATTAAACATCTATATCTGACACTAATTGGTATTGAGTTTGCTGCCTAGACCCATTCAGACAGAAAAAAAGAAAAATGTCTTGTATTTCATAGACCATTGAAAGGAAATATTTTTATTGATAACAGAAATAAAGCACAACGGTTACTAAAGTTCCTTATAATTATAAATAGACGGTTATATTCGAATCAAAAACATGCTACTTATAATAGCGACTTTATGGTGGCATTTTTTATGGATTTGACAAAACACTGTTTTGATTATTATGAAATAAAATGTCGGACGTATTTTCACAGGCATTATTAAATTTTTTTTCAAATGACTTTTTTAAAACGTAGTAATTCGATTATTTCAAGTAACTCTAGTAAAACTGCGAATGATGAATTTCTTATTTCTTTTTTCTGTTATCTTCGCAAATATTCAACGCAATCCAAGGATTTTGTCGTCATTTTTTAAGAGTATTTGCTTACGGATGAGTTGAGATCCTTACAAAAGGGGCCTTTTATACCTGCCCCTAATACACTTTTATAAAGTTCGAGATGAATTTGTAAAAGAACTGGTGCCCTATTATTGAAAAGCATAACTCACCCAAAATGTTGTTGAATGAAAATCTTTAATTTCGAACGTTAATCATTCGTTTCCCCGGTTTTGAGTAAGTCATACCTTTTCAAAATAGGGTTTCAGATTAAAGATGAATATTTATTTTTGCTGCTTTCCTCTTTAGGAAGTAGGCTTTACATTTTTATTTATATTTAGCTTTTGTCTCTAATATTTAATTCAAGTTTCAAGTACTGTGATAAAATGTTTTCGTCATGCAATGTAATTATATTCAAAAAAGATTTATAATCAAACAATTTATTTAATGAATTAATACCATTTCTATTTTGAAGCGGTAGAAAACTATGTCTACGTCAGCTTCAATGAGACGAGAAATAAAAATACAATAAAAATAGCTATCTAAAGTCAATATTAAATATCAAAAATAATACAAAAAGGAAAACTAAACCCGACAGCAGACGTTCAAAGGAGTTTATAGGTCATAAAAGGAAAGCCTTTGTGGAGGTAGAGTTGTTGCGATAACGATGGTCTATCGATACTTCCATCACCCTAGCGTGTATTACTAGTTGCATCGTCAACTTACGCTTCTGAGTCTAGGGTACGCTGTATGTCTGTCATGGTCTTAGATTTGGCGGCACAGGTTATTACAATAGGGCGACTGCCGTCTGACTTACATAACCCCTTCTACAGGAAAACCAGACCAACAGGAACATGACCCGAGGTGTGTTAGTGGCCAGCACGACGCACGACTGTATCTATCGATAACAACAGAGACTAACGGCTTAACGTGCTTTAAATTCCGAAGCATGGAAGAGCTCGAGATAGAAAATGCCACTAAATGCAAACACACACAAATCAAATAGTGGTCGCGTCTCACTGTTGCTTGACACGCGCATTCGCTAGCTCCTTGATAGTCTATCGATAGTATCATAATACTATTGTATCGTGGCCTCGAAAATTACTTGAACTATTGAAATAGTATAAATAAAAATAAGTATGAATTTCGATACTATCGCCTTAAAATTCACTATCGATAGTATCGCTTAGTTTCGATATTTTTGACAGCCCTTACTTAAACTATCGACTATTTTTAAGGTAAATTATCGATAGCAAAACTATCGCTATTGGAACATCTCTAGTGCGGAGGTAAAATGGCAATGTTTAGTTATAACATTATTTCTGTTTAGGGTATTAGCCCAAGCAGTACTAACATAAATTCTCTACTGGGTACTGTAATTTGTATTTACGTGTTACAGCCGTATTTAGAATCGTCAATGACTGTTAAAGCAAATTTTTCAATGTCAAATAAAATATTATGAAACAGAACTTTAAAATTTATACTTATTAGTAGGTAAAGCTTTACATTAAGCACACTATAGTATAGATTTAAACATTCTCTCTCTAATGGAGAATTTTGCATTTGAGTTTTAAGAATTAGCCTAAATAGCCATTATCTACTCTGAGTGTGAAGGAAGTCATTGTCAATTATATTTCTCAAAAAGTAAAAGGAAATTTAATGTAGGTATTTGAGTTTCGCTTGAGTTATATATTTTTATTAGGCTTTCATGTCTGTAGAAGAATAATTCCATCATTTTATTGGCCTTGATTTGTCATGATTCTGGGCATTTTTGGTAAGTATAAGTATATAAATAACTGTATTGTACTTCTACCCCATAGTCAAGTGGTATAGCCATAGCCACTGCCCATTAAATGATGAACGTATTTGTTGACTAAAGAAATTTATTTAAAAAATGCGTGTTTGAATTTATGGAAACTTATTAAAAAAAAATGCTTTTTTGTTACTCTGAAATAGATCCTAGTCATGAAACTTGGCAATAATAACGGTGATATGATATTCTTATAATAGTATTTAAACTTAAAATTTTCATCATTTCGTGTATTACTTCGACCTTGGTGTCAGAATTGTTCGGAACCGACCACGGGACCAACGGCTTAACGTGCTTTCAGAAGCACGGAATCATCTTTATTATCAGACAATCAGGTGATTCAAGCCTGCAAAATCCTAACCAAACTAGAAACAACTAAACAAAGTATGCTTCCGGTGGGAATCGAACCCACCACCTCCGGGTTAAAAGCCTTAAACACTGGATGACAGTGGCTTAAAATTTTAATTATCGCTATAGCAAACAATCCAGAATAACATAATTTAAAGCTTACGCGCTTTAAGCATTTAGCAACTGCAAATGCGACGACGTCGCCAGTTTAACCTAAATTTTCAATTGGGTTTCCTCGCAATAAGATCTGAGATTAAAGCATTTATCAAATGAGAAATCTATGAAACATGTGGTATATTAATGAATATCTATAATGTATTTGGGTGGTAAAATTCTATGAATAATGTTAGATGTTGAAAAGTAACTGGAATATGTTATCGCGGATTTGATTATGTAAATAGGCTTTCGACATCTGTGTTTCGGGTTTAATAATTACTTTCATTATGTTGCGAACCCAAGGTTGGTCGCTGTCGCCGCTAAATCGATGGGGAATCATTGATGGCACGCAAAACTTTCTATCCTCAAACTATGGTGCATTTGCTGTCTTGTTCTAGGTGCCCTAATATCTGTACCATGAATAATGTATACTTGGCGTTTGACAGGGCTAGAGAATGGAATGGGAATTTCCTATCTTTCCCGCTTCTTTTCTTATTCTTCCCGCTGCCCATCTCTAGACAGGGCTGTTCAGTTGGCTTGTTTCTGGGCTGATATCATATATTACCATCGACACGCAAAGAAGAAGAATAATTACTTCAGTTTATTCTCCCGTCTTCAAGAAAAGAAGAAGAATGGCTATGCTACGTGTAAAAATATTCACTTAAAATGTTAAACCTATGAGTAACAAACTGTTATTGAAAAAGTGTTGTAAAATAACGAGAAAGAAAATCGGTAAAACATGAGCTACTTCTTTATGCAAAATAATCTGCAGTTAGAACAAAGGTTTTATCGGGAGTAGATACTTAGTCTGTAATGGATAGGATTTGTTAAGAACATGACGCTAAAGCTTTTAAGTGCTGGAAAAACTGCTAAGCAACGGAAGATTAGCAGTTTTGTAAACAACGTTTTTTATGGAAATTACTGCTTTTTTGTTATAGTTTGATAGTGATGTTATTAGTTGTAAATGAGATATGAAAGCAACAGAGGAAGTCTGTTATTTCGTTCAATGAACAAAAAAGGGGATCCAGCCAACGTTTGTGTCACCATGCGATTACGAAATCTTTTTGTATTATTTTTTTAACATGCCGATCGCAAAATTTCAAGAATTTAGTACATTTTTGGTTTAGGTTGTAAAATACTGTGGTTAGGTGAGAAGTGATATGATCAACAAACTTACATTTCGAATGAAAGTTAATTTTGATGATCACCTCATAATGATAGAGTTAAAAGTTTAAAAGGTTAAATTATAGAAACACACGCGCGGTACTTGTTGAGATATCAACAAAAAGTTTAACCGAACGCGGTAAATTTTTTAACTCTGGTTTTAATTTTTTTATTATTAAGAATCATTGAAATTGTTTCAGAAGCTGTAATATATTATTATTTAGCTCTCTCTAACTGAATTCTTATGCAGAGCACAATGTATTTCCTGTGTTTATCTGTTCATCCGATATGTCAATGTATATAGATTTGAGGAATGTACCTTTTACTTTTAGATGCCTTTTTTGCAGAATTTGCTAAAGTAATTATTCACGTCTCTGAGTGGGACTGTAAGTCGTCGCTAACTGCATCATAATGTAGAGTTGTATATTTCAACGACTTTCAATCGCTGTATCGGTTTTGGTATGACTCATCTGAGTAAATTTCAAAAATAAGGCCTCTGTATCATTTCAAATCTGAGACCCACGTGTTTTTTTTTTTGGCGCATTTTTGGATGGATTTATTTGATATAACTTATATTATATTTACTCATAATATGTAGAATAAACATAAATAGTTGTTTAAGTAGTGATAGTTGCTATTGTTGGCATATAAAACGAATTTGGAACTTTGCACGTCCAAGTAAATTTAAAAAAATATTTTTTACACAGTTTACAGCTTAAGAATCAACTACCTACTTGCAACTTACCCACCTTTTTGGAAATCCGCTAACTCAAAATATTATTCTATGGTAAACGGTATTGGTGTTATAATTATAAAGTTAAACTGTAATAAACTTTTAAGTTAAAATAGTATTGTAACACTGTTTGTTTACCTAAATAAATAAAAAAAAATTGAATGAAGTACGAGTAATAAAAATAATTACATTTAAACTACAACACAAAACATGTAATAATTAGGTATTACAAACTAACAAAAATATATATTTCAGAACAACTACAAATTACATAAAAAATTCGTCAGTACTAGAGCACTACATATTTATTCAACTTTATCACAAAACATTGAAATGACGGACTTAATACCGCGGGTTTTTCCTATCAGTCAACCAGGTACAAAATATTAGGTGCACACTAATCGAAATGATTAGTATATAAAAAAAAACATAAACTAAAAAATATTAATTGAGTTTTAATATTTACGTCTTTGTAATGGTTAAGCGTCAAAAACATTCTTGTATAAAACTAAATATTTTGTTGAAAAAATACTCTACAATTTGTGTTTTACACAAAAATCATTTATTCAATTAAAATATTAATTAACAGTTACATTTTTCACACTTTGCATTTGGTAAACTATAAAAAGCACATGGTCCCGCTCAACACATCTATATTATTTTGTTATAAAGTTCAATAAAAATACAGTATCATAAAACACGTTCCCAATACTCGCAACCAATAAAGTACATATATCAAGAATAACATACCCTTTCAAATATCCCAAATCTCCTCAGGGAACACACGTGTACACTTTATCACTCGTAAAAGTTACGTATCGCAAAAAAGCGGGAAAAAAGACACGTACCCCGCACGGGTAGACGAAGGCAACTGAGCTAAAATTTACCCAGTTCACCCCCTGTAGGGCGTGGATTCCCCAAACTGGAGGGGAGTGGACGCCACGAAACCGTTAATAGGGGCTTAAGAAGTGACGGACAGCGGTGGTTAATTTGGGGAAAAACGTGAGATGATTTTTGAATTTTTCCACCAAATTTTTATAATTACTTTGAATTTCTGGCGACATGTTTATGGCTTCGGCGGATTCTAAGGAGTAAGTCAACGAAATAGTTTTTTTTTGTGATATTTTTTAGACTTTTCTTGTGCATGTTTTTGGTGACAGTTTTATTAGTTAGAAAAAAGAGTAGGCGACTATTGTCGGACTTTTGGTGCGAAGCTAAGAAAAGCGGTTTTAGTGCTGTATATATTCTTCAAAATTAATCAATAAAAGACGATCTTTATGCGACATCTCCAAGAAACCATATAAAAGATTTAAAGCCTACATGGAGCTTCCACCTAATTTTGTTTCTGTGGTGGTAATCATACTAATGTTTCTCTAACTTTTGGTACAAAAAAGTGTTAATTCTAACTTTGTTTCCAAAAGAGGTACTTTATATTGGATTGTAAGTACCTACAAACCAATACAAAACCAATCATTACTCACATACAGAAAACTTATGGAGCAAAGGCGAACTCATTATTGTACCCCAACAAAATTATACATATATATACATATATAAAAGTGGCAAGTTAAAACGAAAGCAAAACAACTTTTAAAGGGGAATCCGACAAAATTCAGACATCACCAACACTGCACTCTGGAAACGATGAAGTGAATTCAATATGTCAGAACTAGCGTTCAACTTACGGAATAACTTGGATGTTCTCCATTTTTAACAATTCAATAAGTACATATTTTCTTGTATTGGTTGGGGAAAAAGTCTTTTCGCATATAGTATGTATGAACTTGTAATAACATCTCTTTGGCTATACTTTTTGTATCTGGCTGGTTTTGGTATCATTAAAAGTTTTCATTTAAATGAAGATTATTCCAAATTCAAATTAGGAAAATGTGTTTTTCTTACTGTCAAGATGAGTTAATCTAATGAAGAAGTTCAGGTAGCGCATTAAAAACCTTTCCACACATTGCATAGCAGTTTTGGCATATAGTGCTGTGCGAGGTTTTTTTGGTAGGACTATCCTATCTGGATTTCTAGTATTTCTAGGATATATTTTTTTAGCTGTTAGATATAGCTTGGGATGCAATTTCACAAATTTACTCACTTCAAAAATATACAAACAGGGCAGAGAAAGAAGACAAAGCTTTTTGAACAGAGGTCTGCAAGAAGTCCATGGTGTTACTCTACACATGGCTCGAATGCACTTTTTTTGGACTATGAATACCTTATTAACCTCAACAGAATTACCCCACAAAATAAGTCCATATCTAGGGTCGAACAAACGTATCCATGATAAGCAGACAAGGTTGTACTTTGATTTGATATTGTTGCCAACCTATATACCTAGTACATATACAAACCGATTGAGTTTTTTACAAACTTGATCGACATGTGCTTTCCAATTAACATGTTTGTCAAGCACAAGTCCAAGAAATCTTGTTTGATTAACGTCTGTGAGAATGTCCTTATTATAATCTATTTGTAACTTACTAACTGTTTTTTGGTAAGAATGAAATTGTATTAGATTCGTTTTTGATAAATTAATTTGTGAATTATTACTAAGTAACCAGTTCGTCACTGTGTCAATTGTATTTTTAATGTCAACTGTAATATTATCATCTTTTGACGATTTAACAATAATAGAAATGTCATCCGCAAATAATATACAAAAGTGGTGCGTTACTTTAGGTAAATCATTAATATAAATATTAAACAGTAATGGACCAAGAACACTGCCTTGTGGGACACCATACTTGTTTATTCTTTATGTTGATTTATGAGTCTCCACTTCCCTATTTTCATTTAGACTTGATATTTCAACACATTGCAAACGGTTAATCAAATACGATGATTACCACATCAGTGCCGGCCCTCGAATGCCTTACTTCTCCAACTTCTCGAGCAATCATTCATGGGAAACTAAATCGAATGCGTGAGAAAAAATAAAAAATACAACAGTTGTTGTTACTCCACTGTCCATTTTATCGACTATCTGAGAAATCAAGTTAAAAGCAGCCAAGGTCGTCGATTTACCTTTTGTAAAGCCATATTGTTCATTTATTAATATATTATTTTTGGTTAGGAAATCAAGTAGACGTTTCAGGAAAGCAGCTTCAAATATTTTGGAAATAATGGAGTTTAAATTTATCGGTCGGAAGTTGTTCACGTTCTTTTTGTCGCCCTTTTTGTGAATTGGTTTTACAATAGCCTTTTTAAGAATTTTGGGGAAACATCCCTCCGAATAAGAAAGATTCATAAGATATGTTTACACCGGTGTTAGCTCTTTAGAGCAGGCTTTAATAACGTGTGTAGCTACTTCGTCATATCCTACAGCCTTCGTGTTATTAAGTTGCATTATTATTCTAGATGTATCCTCCTCATCAATAGGAGCAAGAAACATACTGTTACAGGTTCTTGACATGCAGGTAGATTGTGTTTTATTTACTTTATTTGTCAGATTAAGAAAGTAGTCGTTAAAAGTATTAGCTATTTTATAAGGGTCCGTTATGTTGTTACCATCCATATCTATATCATTTATAAATTCCAACGTGTTTGCTTTTTCCGACTGCTTTTTAATGAGATTCCACGAAGCCTTACACTTATTTTTTGACTCTTGTAAATATTTATTATTATATTTTTTTACAGATAGATCAATACACTGACGGAGAAGTTTATTATAATTTTTAAATTTTGCTCGATTTAAGTTAGATTTGTCAGAGTAATATTTGTAACGCAGGTATCTTTTGGTTTTACAACTTACTCGGAGGCCTTTATTTATCCATTTATTCTTAGTACATTTGTTGGTGATTTTGGTTATAATTTTGGGAAAGCACAAATTATAAAATAACATTAGCAAATCATTAAATTGCCCGTAAGCTAAGTTTATATTAGATTCGTTGTATAAATTCGAAAAAGAGAGGCGTTCCATACATTCTTTAAATTTCTTTATGTTTTCCTGGCAATAGTCTCTTCTAAATATATAATAGTGGTCATTAGTTTCTACTTTTTCCGTAATAGGAAAGTTTAACATTTGGGCAGTGTCATGGTCAGATAGATCCAGAGGGAGTGTCTCACCAATGCCATCATCTATATTGCTCATGATGTGGTCAATACACGACTGTTTTCTAGTGGGTTCTTTTATATGCAATTTCAAATTGAAGTTGCACATTAAATCTAAAAAGATCTGAGTACTTTTATAATTTTTGGTTTTAAGAGTATTTATATTAATATCGCCACACAGAATAACCTTGTTAGGCGACAAGCTTGTGAGTAGAACTTCCAATTTGCTAAGAAAATTATTTACATTTGAGTCTGGTGTCCGATATAAGCAGATTATAATATTTTTTTGTGTATGGATGTGTATACCACAACACTCAAATTCTTTATCGGTGGTTATTTCATCATAATGTAATTTCCTATATGCTATCCCTTCTCATAATAAAATACATGTACCACCTCTTTTCTTTTTTGCTTTTATTTTAAATCAAGAAGTAGTGTGGTTTTTCATCATAATAACGCTAGACCTCACACATCTTTAGTCACTCAGCAAAAATTAAGAAAGTTTGGCTGGGAGGTGTTAATGCATCCGCCGTATAGTCCTGACCTTGCACATTCAGATTTCCACCTGTTTCAGTCTCTTCAGAATTCTTTAGGCAGTGTCAGGTTAACATCACGAGAGGACTGTCAAAACCACTTGTAGAAGCCTCAAAACTTCTATTGCAATGAGATCATGTCTCTACCTACGAGTTGGCGAGAAGCAATAAACAAAATGGAACCTACATACTTAAGTAAAATGAAAATAAACTTTATTAAAAATGTTTTGATTTTTCTTAAAAAATGCGAAGGAACTTTTTCCCCAAGCTATTATTTTCTCGATATCCCATTTTTCCAACTTTTCATATAAATCTAACGGCCTGACAATAAGTGCTTTTTTTGAAAAGTGTACACGCAAAATCGGCGAGTCATACTTTCACCCCGTAGAATATAGATATAAGATAGCAACCAAAATACATAAAGTAAGTATAATCTGTAAAGTGTTCATTCATTCATTCATCTGTAATATCTAGAGACAATTTATAATGAAACATTAGTGAAAGTAAACAATGCCCTGTTATCTATCATAAATAAGTGATAACACAAATAAACTAAATCACAGAAAATAATAAACTCATTAAAAATGAACGGTAGATACAACTTTTTTAAAAAAGGTATTTGTTCAACGTTATTTTTCTCATATTTTTTTGTTAATTTAATTATTTGAATCTATATATACATATATATAAATCAATTGCTGTTCATTAGTCTCGCTAAAACTCGAGAACGGCTGGACCGATTTGGCTAGATGATTTTGAATTATTAGCGGAAGGCCAGGGAAGGTTTAAAAGGTGAATATATTCGGAGGCGGTACGAAGTTTGCCGGGTCAGCTAGTCTAAGATAAAGAAATAAAATTTGCTTGTCGGTATGTAATATTTAAAACATTTTCAAAGCCAATCGTTCGCCTATAACCATAGTCTGGGGACCTATTTTTGAAATGTATGACTTGTATGACGGACAAAATCATTCGAGTCACCCATTATCACAAATGAAAATCATTATATGTCAAACGAAAATTATTCGACTCACCGATGTTGCATGCCGTGAGCGAGTCAATTTTTCCAAATATCAACTTCGCTTTGCACACTTTTGCGTCTGTAAATTTTAGGAAATACAGATTAGAACTACCCTTCCTCTTAATTGTTTTATTGGGTGAATCCCGCTTAGCCGGACAGGTAAAAAGTACTTACATACCTAATGAGTCATCGTCACCATTCAAAAATTATTTCGCTTGCATCCTTTGCCCAAGGCTTTAGTACTATTATTTAATCTATTCTGTGCCCAAGGCAGGTACGGATTCCTCATTATGCGAATCGATCACCAAAATACAAGGTCTTTCTAGCCATTATGAATTAGAATATTACAATAAAAGTTTATTCTTCGTGGTTTATAATAAAAAATCGTAGAAATGGTTGCATTTTTATTTTATTCCTAGTTTTTAACAGTTGTGAATTTACTCATGCTCAGCGCCAAACAACTTTCACGGAAAAAGAGAGCGTGTTTATAAATACTTAAGCCGGAGATCGCACTATACAAAACAAGATAGTAAGTGTAAAAACTGAATCCCGACTACTGATTATTGTTATAGATCACATGTATACCATGCAATATCCTAACAAAAAAGTATCCATTGTCACCAGGACTAAAATTAAGAGTTCATTTCATTTTTCTTGTATTAGTATCATACATTTTAAATTAGCTTGATTTGAATGTACCTGCTATTTCTAAACAAACCTCAGTGGTTTCGTGAAATGCATCTTATGTTAATTTGTTTGTATCAATTAAATAATTGATTCATATCTCATTTATTGAAATAGTAAATACAATCATACATCCTACATGCATACATTCAAACAGATACATATCTTCCTAACTTTATAACCCTTCCTTTTGTCTTTGCCGTAGTATTACTTATTATAGCCCACCAGGAAAATAAAAAGCCTGCATTGGCGTCGCTACTGATCGCCTTTATGTGGCAACATGTTGTATGAGTCATGTCAACAACAAAATTGACAATGTCATTTAGTCAAATAGAAATCAATCCTTCGTTTTCATTCGCATCAAATATGATAACCTCTTATATATCACTTTTCTCTCGTGTTTCTCTCATTACCATATATTATTTTTACCATTTTGATAAATATGCAATCACAAAATACACAACGTCCACTCCTGTCTCTTTTTGACAGATGACATTGAGATGACGGAATGTAACTTGAATACCTAGTTGCCAGTAAAATAAATTAGTTTTAATATTTATCCGCAATATGGCCAAGGCTGCTATTTTCCTATTCGGGCTATATCCGAAGTATTTGTTTCATATTTATTTTATGACTTAGAAGAGCCACTTCACGGATATGAAATTACGTAGAAATTCTATTGTTTCCCCATTGGCTTACCCCAGTCTCATAAAACGATGAGTCACATTCACAAAGCACCTGCCTTTAATGTTATTAAGGCATACCCTTTGTGAACACCCAATATTTGATTAAGGTTATAGGAAATTGGTTACAAATTTTATTATACAACATCTTTTGTAAGATAATAAATTGATTTTTATTTTGGTCAATGAAAACAATATTCATATTTATGTCGTGAGCTTTTGTTTATAAATAGAGTTAAGCTGTGCAGAAATACGGTTAATTTATGTCAACTCTATATCTGAATTGATGCTTTATGAGGCTTTAATACCTTTTTTTTATACAAGTGTGACTAAGTTGTGTTCTCAACTTTGCTGACTGAGCTTACAAATTTATAATTTTTTTCTAAAAAAACTGAGCTTACAAAATAATAATTTAGTCGAGAGATTTTTTTGATTAAGTGAAAAATGGGGGCAAAAAGAGAGAAAGTTGATTGTAGTATTACTTATGAACATATTTCCATTAAAGAAGTATAAGTAAATAAATCAATCAATCAATCAAATATTTATTTGCATAAAATGTAGGTTTTGCAATGATTTTACAATATACTCGTAAATAGGTACCCAAATACATTTTACCTATCATCTTCATGTGATTACCTTGGAGCCCAGGGCCCGCTTTCCTACTTTTTCTCGTTAGCCTTCTACTACCTACTATCAGAACTACGAATCTATTTAATAATCTTGTACTGCAGTAAAAATATCCTTCAACCATGGTTAAACGCTAGAGGACCTTCAACCTTTAGAGAACGTGCGAGAGCAAGGATCCAGTTATTCAAATTACATGAAACAGCTAGAGGCATTGATTGAGAGTTAATTAAGGAAGCGAATTTGTTATGTTTACTTTGATGTGGAGAAAACATCCCTAGAGAGTCGTACATGCTACAGGGATGAGGGTTTTAGATAAATTACACTTTTAGAACATACGCATTTTGTACTCGTGGTATTTTAAGGTTAAATTATAAGTAGGAGTTTTCAAAAGTTGATTATTTAGATAGCGGGGAACCGGGTACAATATTTCTTACAAATATGAAATACTACCCGTTTCCCGCAACTCCACCTGCGTCAGAAATTAGCCTATGTTTGACTCCGAGTCTTCAACCATAATCCTAACAAATTTCGCCAAAGTCCTTCCACAGTTTGTGAAAGCGTAACAGATATAATACTTGTTAAAATTATTAAAGTATGGATTTTCATATACTACTTCGGATTTTCCCGTTTTCCCATTTTTGATATTTATTTCACAGCAATGTTTACTCTAAACATGATTACCACTCACCATTTAACATGCGCTATGTTCTAGATGAGTAGATAATTATATTATTTTGTTGGATAAACGCTTTATTATTAATGTGTGTGGCGAAACTGCCGGCAATAAATGATACATTCGTCTTTCAAAGTCTAAACTTATAAATCCAAAATAATAATAGTATACAAATAAAATAATTCGTAAAAAGATGTTCGTAATAACTAAGGTTAATGTATTCATTCCATTAAAACACGGGTAAATGTTCTTAAAAGTTAAATACTATTGCAATATTAATCACCATAGCTGCATTAAGACTCCTTTGCTAGTCAGATTAAATGCAGAAAGTTTTGCTTGTAATTTGAAAGTACTGCTGTCCAAACGGTAAACTTTGAGACTTTGAGAAAAACATAACTACATCGAGGTAGTCGTGTTAAACATAAAATTAAGAAAAACAAAAATGCACGTAAAACTGCATTGTTATGTGTGTAAATTGCGATGGGACAATGCTACCTAGATACTCGTATGGTATGTACGATATACAATAAAATTGAAATGGAATTTGTGACGCATTTTTTTTATTCCAATTCATGCGTAGTAGGTACAAATAATACTTATTAAAAATGGTAAATTTATATTTTACTAAACTTGCCCCCGATTTCACTATTTTCGGTTAAAAATCAACACAACAATCAAATCTTTATCTAGTTAAAAGTTTTATGATTATTTATAAAAAACAGATTTTTAAAGTGAGTGTATAATCTTTTTATTTGTTTTTTGAAGTGCCTGAAGCCCGATTTTTAAATGTAATGCATGACTCATATGTCGATTGAAATAATAACACTCTTGTGCAGCTGGAATTTCGGTGACAATTTTATACTAGAAAATATTAAAGATATAAGGCAAACAGGCACTCTGCACACCACAGTCACTTGGAACTACAGATTTACTGAAAAACCAAATACCTTATTAGTACTTGAGCACAGTACTTGAGTACTTTTTTGCCACAACAACCGTTAAACATTATCACCTTTTCGAGTGGGCCATATTTCTGAGTAAACATTTCAACACAAAGATGAGTACCTGTTCCACAAAAACACGTATAATACCTTTTTTATTTGCTAAGAATAATAATTTAAAAGTTCTCGAGTGATAGTACGAGCTTTGTTCTCAGTTCTTAGCAGTGCGAACTCTTTTGTTCCGTAATAAATAATTTTAAGAAACATAATGGCTGAGATGGTATTGTTTAACTTCTTAAATTTTATTTCAAATGGACAGTTTCATTCTGTTGTTCGTGGTGTTTCACTTTTTTTAAAGTTTTCGACGATACTTTATTCAATCGATAATAAAAACATCCTATGTAAGGTACTTATTAGTACTTTTGTGCGTATTTTTATAATCGATTGGTATGAAAAACAAAAAAAAAAAAACGATTGGCGAAAGCATTGAATACCACGGATGCGCTGGAGCGACGACTTGTGAAGATTTGAGGCCAAGCGGTCAGAAGTAGTGGAACAGAGAGAAATTTGAAGGAGGTGAGGAAGACCTTTGCCTAGCAGTGAGAAAATATAGGTCAATAAAAAAAAGACGGGCATTCGGGATACCAATGATATGAGCGGACGATTTCCATAAAACTATGGGGCAAAACCTGGATGCGAGCAGCAAGAGATGGAAAATCCATGATACCACCAAACTATGGGTGACACGGGGCTAAAGAAGACGAAGAAAAAAATTGTCTGATATCTGTACTAAATAAATAAACATTCGCAAAGTCAAGTCCACCAGTCAATAAGCACTGAACACAATGCATTCAGAGGCCATTCAGAATAATCCCCCCTGTAATTATAGTGGGACTTATCCCACACATTAATGGGAAGTACGAGTTATGGAGATAAAACGCCAAGGTCAATTTGCATTTCTGTTGGAGGTTCCGTACCGTATGTATTTACTATTTAGTCAATAAAACTTTAAAAGGTTTGTTTGTTTGTTTGTTTGTAATATCTTTATTGTACAAAATAAAACAAAGGTTCGTAAATTAAAGTGATAGATATTCTACAGTTTAACTTTTATTATGCATGTTTAAAGTATAAGAAACGGATATAAAACAATTTTTATTTTATTTTTCATAGTGTTTTAATTATTTATTAGAGACTGGAAAAAGCAAAAGACAAACAAAGAAAAACGAACATCACAATTTAAACTAATATAAAAAAACTAAAAAAAAGGTAACAAGGGAGGTTTTTTGTAATTTAATATTAAATCTGTTTTGTAATGGACAAAACTCTTGGTAGAATTTTTTACCAATTTGTAAATAAAATATCTCTTTTTATAAAAAAAAAATAGTTAATTGAAATCAAAATACAGAAACGTAAACTTTCATCCTTCTTTGACTATTTCTTAATTTGCGCGATTGTTACGCATTAAAGTAAACTATTTTAATAAACCCCTCACTAAAATAGTTTATTTTAATGTTGATCCTTCTATGTTGAAATTACAAGCGATATCCGTGAATTTTCGCAAAAACTCCCGCAGTTTTTCTGCATCACTAAAGAACCCCAACGCGTATAAAAATCAAAATATGTGTAATATTAGAAATCTCTTCACCCTTCGTTATGAAATTATGGTAATGTGGTAATTTGGAACCATTTTATATAACCTTTTACACAATGGAATAAGGTTCAAAATTAAATATGTTTTTGTCAAAAGAGGCAATGCTGTTATGGTCCCTTCATAAAGAGATTATTATAAGTTTTTTTCTCTCCCATGGTCTCTCATTGTCAGTAATGTTTGTATAAGTATTGTATGACGGTTTATTGTGTGGGTAAAGTTTAATAAAAAGTAGTAATATTGCTTGGGAGGCGAAAATATAAAATAAAACTAAACAGGATGAAGAGTTTTGCGTATGTATCTTTTTTGTAAAAATAAAAAAACAGTCTTTCAACTATATGGGCTTTCAAAATCGGTGGTTAAAGTTGGTCTTGGACAAAGATGTTTGGAGAGATATGGGGAGACCACTGCCAAGCAGTAGGACGAAATAGGTATGTTAATAAAAAAAAAGTTTCGTTAAAAATTAAAAGGAAGAGATTTTGGTAATATAAAGTGTCGGTTAAAGTCTTGTCTTTATTTGACTGAGAATCAGCTGTAATAGGAAAAGCCATTCATACCAAATTTCATAAAGTCCAGCGGTTTAGCCGTGAAATCCTAACAGACAGACAGTTTTCGCTTTTCTGCACCTCACTGATCACTGCCCACTGTATCACAAAATATAATAGTAGGAATCTGTATTCTCTACATAGCGACATTCTGAAAATCTACTCAGCCGACCACGACGTTGTAAAATGGATTGACAGCCTCTCTTTTTGCATTTGACTTTGCTGCAATACACCATTCGGAAATAATGATAACAGTTTTTACTTTTATAATACTCGTAAGTATAGATTAATGAATATAATATGCGACTTGGTTTAAATCGAAAATTAGATCAATCACTTATAAGCCGCTGGCTTAGCGACTCGAAGTGGATCTTGGCCTCCGAAACGAGAGAGCGCCAGAGAGTTATCCTGCGCGATGGCTTGCCAGATATTCCTATTATTTCAGATATTTAATCAAATATTCCTTACACTATTACAAATACCAAAAATACAGTGTACAACTGATGGCCAATGCGGCCAGTCATATCGATTTATGGGGATTAGCGTCCCCCGGATTATATCCCGTCAGACAGGGACTGCACTGTATTCACAGGATTTTATGTGTGATTCCCGGATTTGGTACAGTTGCGGCGATAATGCAGCGTTAAACACTAGTAGTTAAGTAATTATTTTGTTTCATGATTAGTTCAGTTTTAGTGTCAACTCACGCTCATGTAGTAATTATTTTCACTACGTTTACATGGTTGCTTTATGCTAACTAAAGAGCTTTTGATCGTTAAATTAAACTATTTTAATATGGTTTTTATTGCGATTAATGCTTATTTGTTTACACCTATCGTTTCAAATACTCTGCAGCGTTCACGTTTAATTTACATAATTATTAGGTTTACGATCGGCTTAATTGTGATGTCTTTTTTTTTGTCATTCATTCACATTGAGTGTTTTATATGGCCAAAAGACTCTGGTGTCTGAGTTTTTTGGAACCACCTTTCGGCTTCTGATGTGGTTTGTTAAACTACCACCGAATGGCAGCCAATTTTTTTTGTCCTTTCTTTATGATTTACTTATAAATGTCTAAAATCTTGCCTTAAGAAGAAATTTCAAATTTGTCACTGTTATTTAAACATTAGAGTTAAGAACAAAATCTTGTTGATGTTTTTTTTTATACTGATCATTTTCCAAAAAATACATGGAAGTAAAACCCCTGGCGAAAATTCGTATTTATTTTTGTATTAATGTACAGTAACATCTGTGCCAATTAAATATTGTTACAAATACATTTGTAAAAGATAATACAAAAATATGTAGCTGTATCTGCCCTTCGAATCCAAATCTGTGTTATCACAGCTTGTAATCTGACACTAGTAACATAATCGACCATTGCAGATACAGCTGTTGATAAAGGATTATTTATAGATATTAGTTCTATTAAAAAGATTACTGTAATTAGGTTTTGTATTATTTGACCGAATATGCGAAATGACTGGATGAAAACATGACCTTATCCATGCGAAAGTTTCTGTTTGTTTCTATGTTATCTCGCGATTTATCTGCCGAATTAATCTTCCTGAAATTTCGCATCTCAAGCACACAGATAAAAGAAATTAAAAGTATTTAATTTCAGGAAAGTATAATAATAAGAGAATGTCCTAACATTTTGTAAGGACTGTCCGTCTGGGGAAGTACCTCCGCGGCCAAATAACACTGTGATGCAGTGTTGTGTTCCTGCTGGTGAGTAGGGTTGCCAGGCTCCAGAGGGGTCGCTGTGCTGACAGCGTGTCCGCGCTATTGATATCTCCGGTGTTGCAGGCGTTTATAGACTACGGTAACCACTTACCATCAGGTGGGCCGTACGCCTGTTTGCTTACTTAGTTGTATAAAAAAAGTATCAGGATTAGGAAATAGGGTTACCATTCATCGCAGAAAAAAGTACTGTTGTAAAGTCGCGATGGGCCAACGATCTTTATAATATTATGGGCAAGACCTGGATGTAAGCTGCAAGAGACTAGGTAATACCGGTGGCTGCTACCGGGCTGAAGAAAGAAATAAGTGAAGTCGCTGGTAAATGTTTTAGTTTTTCTTTCCAGTTGCATCCCAACTAGTCATTCTACAGAACCCGTATTTCTTTGAACCGTAATAATGCTTATGGTATTTTTTTAATGTTATTAATATCACATTACTTTTGGCTCCATCTCGCGCCCCTTCAAAGATGGCGGTCTCATTGTGCGTAAATAAATCATTTTGATCGATACTATAGAACTACTCGCGTGCGAAACGCATGCATTGTAACAAACATTCAGTTATGTGTGGGTTAAGTTATAAAATACTTGCGTTAGATGTAGTAGACTGTCCTTTATACCACAAGCCGGAAAGATGTTGCCGTAATTTGCCCTGTTTCCAAAGTGTCTGAATCGACTGAGAACCCGGAAGACTGAGAAATGAGAAACCACTAAAAAGAAAATCTGGACATCTGGGCAACTTCTGTTGAACAAGCTATTTATCGCCCTACCTCATCCCAGCGCTTTCAAGATAGCATCTTCAGCTGGTTGCTCCAGTGCCAAAGCTTTGCACTATCATGGTTACGTAGTTCCTTCCATTATGCCCAATCTTCGGCATCCTTGGTTTTCAGACCCATTTGCACTCATATCGTCCCCTGGGACATGTCGAGCCAGAATGGTTCATCTTATTAGACAATTACATATCTGTTGGGGTGCCCAGCGTACCATCGGAACTGCATGGACCTATATAGGGTGGGTATAAAGTATCATCAAGCGTAAGTACATACTACATGTCTTTTTGGCACTTGGAAATTCATTCATTTTGAGTGGGTAACATGGTCAATCGACCCTGTACACCTTGATGTCAGATTTTTTCGAAACCGGTGTACCGAGAAAGACAAATATAATTTCTTGTGGCAACTGAAACCTATACAGTTTATAACATTAACAATTAATCAATTCGGCACTAGAATGCCGAGTTTCAAAATTTGACCTGCTGTCCTGCATGATTTTCAAACGTTGTATCTTTCAGAATGGCATAATCAAAGAAATTAACGTTACCAAATCATCAAATTCGTTATCTCCTATGAATTAAACTCTACAACGTTCGAAGGTCATTCGGCCGGAACAAGAGATTCCTTTGTGAACTTCAATATCCCCGTTTCGTTTTAAACTTATAATAATAACGGAATTCCCGTGGATTAATTGTGTTATTTTTGTAGGAACGGCTTTTTGAAACCATTGAGACGTTAGTAATTTGTTGTTTCATAAACATTCTTTGTACCTACGTTGATTTTAAATTGCTTTATCATTATTATTGTACTGGTAAAATATATCTTGTATTACGGGTTCTTTGTAGTATTAAAGTGACATTTTGAGGATTGAAAAGTCTTTGAACCCGTGTCCTCGGGCAAAGCAAGCAAATAATTCATCTTGTGTAGATTTGCATGTTCAAATTTTTTTGTAATTTTAATTATTTTTAACCTCGTGGTGTTACTATAGTAGTTTGAATACCAACTAACTACCTACAATATTTTTCTAGTTGCATATTCAATTACTTTTTGACGGTATTTGTCATTTAGCTGCCTTTTTACGGCAAAGTAGATTACGGGTATTGTATATTGCGGAAAACCAATTTAGTATTCCCAATATTAGTATTGATAAACAAACCCAAGAAAATGCTGAGGTACTCAAACGCCGGAATTCAGGGCACGATTTATTTGAAATAATTAAAATTATTTCACCGCTAAAGTCTAAATTAACGCTGAAACGACTGGAATCTAAATTATTTCGCCCACTTTAGAAATTTGTAGTGGATGAATGAACCTTTCAGTAGGAAATTTGGAGAATTCCTCCTGTTGGCTGGGAAATTAATGATATAAGGTACAACCGAGTATTGAAAAACAGACTTCATTATAGCATCCATAGGAATCTTTACTAATTGACTGAGCGAGCGAAGTGAGCGACAATCTCCATTTCGAGATTGACCAATTTTGCTTTTGTATATAAATTATGTTTCTACCGCTCTAGCGGTCTCATTTCTAAACGGATGGTTTTTAAAATTAGGATACGTGTTCCAGGATTTACAAAATTTTTTTGTTGAGAGATTTTTCACTTTGTGGTAAAATGGGGGCAAAATGGGTGAAATTGCTGTAGTAAATCACTTGTTTATAATGAACATATATTATTGAGAATATTATAATCACAAATATTATTTTACATGTAAAAATAATACTAAATAAGTACCTATAATTAGGCAATTGGCGGATTTAATGCTAAAAGCATTGTTCCGACTGCAGTTGGGTAATCATTAAACCACATCAGAGGCCGATGGGCAGTTCCGGATACTCTGACACCAGAGTAAACAGAGTCGATTTACCATGTAACCCAATAGAAATGAATTAATGGTTATCTCATTCTTCTTCTTCTTTGCGAGTCGACTCTAGCTGTTATCAAACTTCGGAGGACCAAAACTCCGCCACCGACAAGGTATTGTTATCTCATTTAACCATTAGGAAAAACAGAATAGTATGTTTAACATGTCCATTCTGTAATTTTATTCCTCAGCATGCGTGAGTGACTGACATAAAGAACAAGCGCGAACATTTAGCGAGCATTACACGATCATAATTCACTACAATTTACTGACTAGATGTGTGGAACGTGATAGATGGCAGCATACGGTTGTGATATGTTTTTCATTTCAACTTCTTTTTATTCAAGAGCAAATTTTACTATGTTCTTTCTTGAATGCATTCTTTGAATCCGTGGGGTGTTCTAAATATGGCTTCAGTCTATATGTAGAGTAATTTAGGTAGTAGTAGGTTCCAAACAACTCTGACACCAGGGTGTACATGATCGATTGATAATGTAACCTACACGAAATTATGATGATGATACAGTAATTTTATTTAAATAAGTAAGAAAAGCGATTGAAATAGTAAATATTAAAATTGTTTCATATAATGTGTAATGGCGATCATATGGAAACAATCTCAATAAAAAGTGGTCAGCATAGCCCTATATAAGAGGGCACGTAGTGATTATATTCTCTTTGTAAGAGGATCGTAATCCCTAATTAGCACCTTTTTGTGAACTATTAGATATATTTAACCAGTCTGTTACCACGGTTCAGTCCTCTGCAGCTCCGATGGCGTGGCTGACTATGGTCGTGAGAGCCGAGAATTTTTTGCAGCCTGATTTCCAATAACACTTAAAATAACGTATTTCATGGAATTCGAATCCACAACCTCCAGATTGTAAGTCAAACAAGCAAAATCTGATTTGGATCACCAGCGCGATTTCCAATTAGACTGAAACTAACGAATTTTGTAGACTAATCCACGACGATTGTAAGGTTAACATCTAAACCAAAGATTATGGAAACCAAAAACCATATAAATAATTATCCACAATATCATATTAAATCATTGATACTAACAATGGTTTAAGAACCACAAAACTTTTAATAGTAAAGCGAGTTCTGACAAGCCGCAGTATCTCGCAAGACTTGGTTCATCTTATGTTATTGTTGTTAGTAGTTTGACTGAGAAAACTTTGAACCTTGGAATTTTTAGTTCAATTTTTTTTCCAGAATTGAACATTTTTTAACCAAGTTTACAAAAATAGATAAAAGAAATGTTTGCATGTACGTTTGTCTGCGATTATCTAGCGTTTGGCTGAATTAATTTTGATGTGGTTCTCAGAAAACTGTTTCTTTCATTTAGAAGACATTTTGATATTTTGTTAAAGTCAATGCTGTTTTTTTTTTAATTATCAAAATACTATTATTTAGTATTTACTCTAGTCATATCTTCTTAGCTTTGAAGTGTAAACTGAAAATGAAACTGGGATACATGCTCGAATGTAAAAGACTGTATCTTTAAGAAATGCAGGCGCAAATTGAAATGTTTTACAATTTTGCCCGCGGTCCTCAGTTTACCCATCGTGTACAAGTTGGTACGTTAGTTTCCTTTGAGGATTCGGTTTACGAGTGCATCGTAAAGTCGAACAAATTCACCGCCGAACTAGAAAATATCCAATATGATAGCTTCTTTTGTACGTCTCTTTGTGCATTGAGACAGTTACTTTGTGGTCTCTTGTCAGCGCTGTATGATAATACTGATAATTTGAACTTCTGACAACGCTGTTACAGTTTGTTTCGTCTACTTTGTTATTTGTGGCCAGTGTCTTTGTGGGTTTGAATTTGGAATTGCTTTTGAGAAATTTTCGATTACCTTTTGTTAATGTCATCGACAAGGCTAGTATGTTTTCATTGATCTGTGTATTTTTAAAGGTAGCTTCGAAAATTTGTTCTCTTTTCAATACGTAAATTTTAGTCAGAGAATCAACGACCATTGTTTAAATTGACCACATGTTTGTCCTTTCTTCCATTTTTCCAGCAGTTTCCTAAATCAGGACAGTCATAATAATTATTACATTGTACTTAAATCATTGTACATAAAATCAGCACTATTTTTTATCGATAATGCAATACCTAGGCACATTTTGTGCTCTGAAATGTTTTAACGCAAATATTTTTTTTTAATTAAAATCTTTCTAATAGTTACGTACTCTATCACAAACACAAAAATTGCTAATACAAGAAGTTTACTTTTAATACTTACCTTACTACTTAGTCAACATTTTAAAGCCTTTTTACACCCCGTAGGGCACTCTAGCGCTTTACTTGTCAAAGAATTATAAGCCTTTGTTTTAAGCTGTTTATCAACATAGACATAATAAATATAGACACGTCTTCTTTGTGCATCGCGTTATCTACGCCAAAATAAGCCGATCACTCAGTGCGCATCTTCATGCTAGGTAAACAAAGGGTGGGCATAGTGCTTATAGATGTTTATTCACTAGACGTGGCATTTTTTCTTTTTAAATGAAACATCTGTAGTCACTAGACTCTTTTTCAATGGCAAAAAGTTTAATGGAAATTTTAAACAACCATTGAAGATCCAATACTTACTTACTTCTGCGATGGCTCAGCGACCCAAAGAGGATCTTGGCCTCCGACACAAGAGATCTCCACTGTTCCCTGTTCAGCGCAACCTCCTGCCGCCTCTTTCTTGGAAGATCTAATAATTTACTATACAGAAGGATTGAAATATATTTATTTTCATAATCGGCATTTTGAAGTTTTATTTTTATATTAAAATTACAGATAACTGGCTTCTTACTGGGGCTTTTGGCCTGTTTGATAGATAGTTCGGAAAATGTTTTTTACTTAACTCATTTATAAATCTTTATTGTACCACAAGTTTACAATTGGCGGACCTAATGCTAAAAGCATTCTCTCCCAGTCAACCATTAGAAAAAACAGAAAAGTTATGTGCGGCGCGAATTATTTTAAAAATACAATGAGAGAAAAAAAGCACTTAACTGCTAAATAAACATACATAGAATTACATACAGTATTCATAACTATACATATACATACATAAAAGAAGTGATGAAAACGGAAAAAGATGACGATTTAGAGTGATATTATGCTAGTGAGGTGAATTTTGACTTTTCTTTTGAAAGCGAATTTAGTAATGGTCTCTTTGATGTCATCGGGTAGAGCATTCCAGACATAAAACTGGACCGAAATAGGGGAGTAGAAAGGGTAAGTTTTTTGGAAGATCTAAGTTGCCTATCGTGACCGTCAGAAAGATACTTGAACTTACACCTTAGATACTCAGGGGACTGAGGCTCCTTGAGAATTGAAATAAGAGAAGTAAGCAACCGAAGTTAACGACGTTGGCGGATCGGAAGCCATTTCAGTTCGGATCGATAAGAAGAGATGTGGTCATATTTACGTAGACAGAAAATAAAACGAATACAATTATTTATGAGACGATCCAGTTTATTGAGAAGATCTTGATTGAGATCAGAATAGCATACATCAGCATAGTCAATAATTGGAAAAACTAACGTTTGGACTAATAAAATTTTGGATTTAATCGGGAGAAAGTTTCTTAGACGATTAAGTTGCTTAACTCATCATGTACACCAACTGACGGGAATATTAAATTTATTCTTTATGTCGGTCCGCCTTCAGAATGATTTTGCTTGCAAGAGGACAACAAGTATCTAAACCGAAATAATAATTATCTAGACATACGAAAGATAGTCATTTTCACTTTTAGACCATGTGGTCCGACAACTTGTCCAATCGCAAGCTAAAACCAAAAACGAGGACTCCTAAATCCAAATTTTCAACAGCATACGAGAACCCCTCAATTACCGTATGTTTGCGCGGTACTAGTTTATTTGAGGCCACATCCAGTTATTTACATATTCATGTAAAGGTGGAAGCCAGTTATTTAATTTAGCCATTGATTGCCCATGGCTGAAGGGTGGATCCCCGCCATTATATGCGCCAGGGTGCATAAAGGGTGTTTGTTTTTACAAAATGTTTGATTTTAGGGTGCATAATTACTGAAGACGTATTCGAATTAAATCTTAATTGAATTTGTCTCGTGTTTGAGTTGAGATTGTACTGTTTTATTGCTTTAATAAGTGGTTTATGTTACATTTTGCTGTTCAAAGGGTGAATTTAATATTTTATTATGTATATGTAATTGATCTTTGTGATTGTATTAAAATATCAAAGAACGAGAAAGATTGCGTTGTAAGAGTTGTCTTCAATAAAAATGTCCTTTTAATATGCGACATGGATCAACGCTTTGAACTTCATTTAAATTACTTTAAAAATTGTTTCTGTGTAATTTTAGCTTTTTAACGAAGTTGTAATTTATTTTTTATTGAATACTAGCTGTTTCCCACAGCTCCGCCTGCGTCTAAAAGTAGCCTATGTTTGACTCCGGGCCTTCAACTATATTACTACTAAATTTCATCATAATCCGTTTAGCAGTTTGGCCGCGAAAGCGTAACAGACAGACATACATACTTTCACATTTATAATATTAGTATGGATATAATTAATTTTACTATATATCTTGTTTTTGTCAAAAGCTATTTATTGATTATTTGTGTTCCAAATTTTTGAAAGTAACATGATGCAGATGAACCTACGTTAACACACAATATTTACAAAATAAATAAAATATTTGCCAACGTAAGGTTAGAATTAAAAACAGAAATATGCGTTTTTTTTTTCATAAAATTACGCTGAAATAATTTGTTCACAAAATTTCGGAACATATGGACCGGAAATGATTTGGAAATTATCCTTTAAATTTAATCAACTTCCCAATTTTCTGGCCAGTGCCGAATTTTGTATTAAAATTCTTGCTTTAAACAGTCATATCCCAACTAAATACCGTACTCTGAGTGAAGTCCCCATAGACCCCGTAATAGGAGACAGCTGGCCTAAGTCAAAAGAGTTTGACTTTAAATATAAAATTAAATTAAAGATAGACTTCTACAGCCAACTAGTAAGATCAAAACAATATATAGTTTGCTACCAATATGTATTTTTATATTATGTCCCGATAGAATCGCACATGTTTTTCCAGGTAACGTTAGAAAGTACTATATCTAAACTTTGTCACCTTTAGGCATTTGTTTAAGTGGTAGGAAATGGCTCAGACTTCTAGTCAGTCATTTGCAATTATTAATAGTTAAACGATTTACATACTCTGAAATATAATAAGCCTTAAAAGGGATGCTGAATCACGGAGTTGAAGAAATGCTGAGCCAGTTGTTTCGTGACAGTTGTAACATGGTTGAAACGCCGGAAAAACAAAGGTATAAAACCAGTGAATTTACATTTCAAATGTGCAGTTCGTTAGTTTAAAAGTTACTTACTCCGCTGGCTCAGGGAGCCGAAGTGGGTCTTGGCCTCCGAAACGAGGGCACTAGAGTGTTCTATTCTGCGCGATGGCTCGCCAGTTCTGAGCACACAGTCTGCATTGCATTGCTCTGGCGGTATCTAGAGCGGCAGCGATGGCAGGCAGCAGATAGTTAAGATATCGTGCAGAATAGAACACTCTAGCGTTCTCTCATTTCGAAAGCCGAGCTCCACTTCGGATCGCGAGCCAATCTTCTTTTCGTGTCGATTAACTCAGAATCAGACATTGTTTTTCCAGAAACATGCCACCTCTATGCTGCCAATGAAGTAGTAGTAGTAAGAAAGTCTTGCTTGCCCCTTGCCCGCTTCAACCTTCCACTTAGACCAAACGCATCGGGGTTGCAACACAATGGCGCGTCGGCATAATTTCACGCGCCGTCGACGTTGCCGCCTGCTCAATAATAAGTGCCGTGTTTACACGTAACCTTTGTTGTATAGACAGATTAATTCCCTCTGTGCATTTTGTGTACTGCCGGCTCAGATTGCATATTTTATCTCTAGCTCATTCGTCGTCCAAACGTTTATTTTTTTTTAGTTGCGTTCTCAGCTTACTCTTCGGAGCCTAGGGTAAGCTGCATATTTTATCTGTAGTCCATTGAAGTAAAGCTTTACAGTAAGGGGGCCATAGAAAATGTTTCTTAGAATTGCTAGGAGGCAGGAGAGGTAAAGAATATATCTACAAGAAATAATTTCAATTTCAAGTTTATTCATGGACCTTTACGAAGATCTGTATTGATTGTAAGAAGCGGCAGTGCATACTTTTTGACAATAATTATAATATACAAAAGGTATAGTTCGCCGTACAATCAATCTTTTCCAGGGTCTATAAAGAAATTGACTGCAAAAAATAACTCGTGATTAAAATTCTTGTAATAATTGTAAACCATCGTACTAAACTTCTATTCAACGTTGTATTGTCTTTGACTTATACTGTATTTACATGAATTTGGTAAATAAAGATAATAACAGAAAGAAACTACCAGATCTCTAGCTCTATATACCTCAATATTTCCAAGTACATTTGTAATTTAGTAGAAAATTGTTTATTTTATATTTATTTAAATATATTAAATCAGTTTTCTCTCTGCTTTACCCAAAGATGGACTGTTAGATAATATTTTTAGCATTAAGTCGCCTATTGTGCTTTACAAATTATATTTTGTACAATGAATTTTTAATAAATAAATATGACAATATCATATCTTTTCATCTCTAACATTGTATTAAACCTCAATATTTCCAGTTTATTCTCCTATAGAGGGCGGTGAAAGATTGTATCAGTTGTGATAATTATTCCAATAAATATGACACTGCCGCATCTATCTATCTCTAACTCTGTATTAAACCTCAATATTTCCAGTTAATTCTCCTATAGAGGGCAGTGAAAGATTGTATCAGTTGTGATATTAATCATTTTTATTTAAACAAATATGACACAGCCGCATTTAACCATCTCTAACTCTGTATTAAACTTCAATATTTCCAGTATAATCCGCACTCTATAAGAATAGAGGGCGGTGAAAGATTGTATAAGTTGTGATATTTATCATATTTATTGAAATAAATATGACACTGCCGCATCTACACATCTCTAACTCTGCATTAAACCGCAATACTTCCAGTATATTCTCCTATAGAGGGCGGTGAAAGATTGTCGCCGCGTCAAAGTTATCTTCCAAGACAGGATGTAATCCTTAGATAAAAATATACGCTTTTATTGATAAGTGATTGATGTATTTTTTATGAGGGGACATTTTTTTAATCCGCTGTCGCTCTTGTATGAAATTGAGTCAGAAGTGTGCAATGGAGATAAAAACTGTTTGCTTTACAACGCTTTGCACTTTGATTTTGTTTGGTTTTACTCAAAATTATCGATCGTTTGTTAAGTCTACTTGAGCTAAAATATGTTTAGTCTTTCTGTCTCAACTATATTTGACGTGATAGAATGAGACAAAGCATATTTTAGTTAACTTGGTCTTATTGAATGTCCGTTAATCCATACTAATGTTATAAGTGCGAAAGTGTGTATGTTTTCTTTAATGTGCAAACCGCTAAACGGATTTTGATAAAAATTGGTATGAATACTTTAGTTTATAAGAACTTTGCTGTACCTACGTGATAGCTTTCTCAATTAAGATATATTCTTTTCCATTCTATTTTATTATATTCTATAGTTGAATACCCGAGGTTAAACAAGGGCTACTTTTCACGCAGGCGGAGATGCGGGAAACAGCTAGTTATGAATAACGGGGTTAGTGTTAGGTTATTTTGGTTCGTCTGCCATGGTGATCTTTAGAGAAACCACGTCCGAGATAGGTTTGGAATAACTCTGACATCAAAGTCAATAGACCTTGCAACTCACACAATATCATACTAATATTATAAATGTGAAAGTATGTTTGTTTGTTTGTGTGTAACTAAGCAACCAATCGACTTGATTTTCGGCATAGAGTTAGTTGAAAGGATTGAGAGTAACATAGGCTACTTTTGGTCCTGGAAAATGTCATGTTCCCAAAGGAGGTTTACACGCGGGCGAAGCCGCGGGCACAGCTAGTGAATGAATAATCGGGTTCGCAAATTTTTGTACCGTATCTTACAACTTATAAAGTCCATGACGCCGAAGATCTCTTTCAGTTTTTTATCAAAATTGAAAATCTTTTAATGAGCGCATGTCCTGCAGTGGACTTTTAACCCTTAATTTGCCAGTGTATGTACTGTCATACATTAATTTTAAAAAAATGTTTTGTTAAAAAAACATCTGTAACAAATTAATTTTATAATATGGCAACAATAATAAAAAACAAATATAAATCTGGTAAATGGTAACATTGATTTTGACACTATGAATACAAAAAGGGGAGACGTTGGAAGTCATCTGTCCTGTCCAAGGTATTTTTATTAGTATTTAATGGTTTTTGACTTATGTGGTGGTAATTATAAATTCCTGATATTGTAATTGAATAACAGACGTATCAATTTTGAAGTTATTTCAATTTGCTACTGTTTTTCGTTTTTAACTTGATATATGGTGTGGCATACACTGCCAAGTGCTTGCCCATATTGTTTGTATGTCGTAGCATATATCGCCGAAAGAGGGTTGTTGTTTTTTACTTTGAGTTTGTTCATATCAACATGCATTTTGTTTGTTTTCGCCATGTTTTCGGTAGCAAAGCTTCATATTAGTGGTGGTAGAAATTAAGCGCTTATGCCTGCTGAAAATCCTCTGACGACAGTAAATAGTCTAATCTTGAAAATGAATTTACCTGCACCCTCCGTTTTATGTATCAACTTCCCCTGCAAGTACCTTCTTTGAGCTATCAGTGGAAAAAAGCTGTTTTTCAACAAAGCGCAACTATAGAAGAAGACGCTGATAATTTTGACAACTGCCAATACTGCATGAATCAAAATAGTTTTCAGTAAAATTATAGGCGGTAGTTTTGTACTCTTATTACATCACAGACAAATGTTAACTTAGTCTGCCTGCGACTATGAACGCTGTAAAGTTTTTGAAATGTTACGTGTAAATAAAAAGTAATAAACGCGATAAAAACCGTATTGAAATAGTTTAATTTAATGTGTAACAATAGCGAAAACATAAGAAATCAATATATGTATGTGTAACATGATATAATCCTGGCAATGTATGCCCCAGCATACGTCACATTGAAATGTCGTATTTGGCAATGTATATTGTGGCATACATAGATTTTCTGCAAAAATTTTAATGTCTAGATTTATTTTTTTGCGATTATTTGTCATGCCATAAAACTAATTTGATAGAAAAAAAAAAAAAAAATTTTTCTGTATTCCTACTGGTCTAGTGGAGCTAAGGCCACTAGTAAAGTTTCCTTGTCTTCCCCGAGGGTGCCAACAGGGGAGACAAGTCTAAGAAACGTTATTTTCGACTAGATTCCAAGAAAGTTGGCTTTCTTAACGTCTGCACAAAACTTTTTGGGAGAAGGTGCTAACCTCCTCCGACTCGGAACATTTGATTGCGTCTGAAAAAAATCTGCATAAAATATGTACCACCTGTCCCCTTTTTTCGAGAAGAGCATGGTCACCCTATTTTTTACAAGTATCAACAAAAGTAAAGCTTATATTTGCTAGAATAAGAGAGAATCCTCCTCTATTTTTATCTCGCTTGGCTCGGTCTTGCCTCCATGCAAATTTGCAGAAATACTCAGTCCTGTTTAATTTATTCAGTCCGTGAGTCACACGTATACACACAAGTAAGGTGCAACCTGTTAACTGTCAATGTCAGTTTCATTTCCCTAAAAGTTAGGGAAGTATGGTTGCAGTTGAGTTAGTCAATCAACGCTGTAAATAAAAAAAAAAACCGAAAGTAAATAATCTGTTTCTATCCGGGCAGTGTGTGATTGTTTTTGTTGAAATAAGGCTTCATTCTATTCTAATCAAACCTACGAGTGTATTTCGAGGACATGGTGGAATCGTCTGGCTTACTACGATCCCTTATTTTATCCTAATGCGAGTAAGTTAGCGGAATGTCGCCTTACACACCATAATGCGCCATCTCGCTTACTCACTTGCATTTGGATGGTATTAAGAGATGATAGTAAGCGGCCTGACGTGGTTAGTCCCAAACAGACTTCACCGCTCTCTGAAAGTAATCTGTTTTCGCCCGAGCTATTTTTAAGTGTTTCTAATCAATTGTTGATTTATTCTATTCTAATAAAACCTCTGAATGGACTTTGAGTCGTTATTTCGTCCATGGAAGTAATAAATCAACATTAAACAGCAAAATAGGCTACTTGACTGTATTCATACTTGGTTAATATTGTTATACTAAACAAAATATACACTAAAAAGTAACCGATTCTGATAACAACAACAAAATTGGTTGCTAATTAAGGCAGTAATTCGATTTTATTTTAAAGTTTTCTCTAAAAGAAAAGTCGGAGCGTGGTGGGGACGTCTTGCTATCTCTTTTGTACGCACGAAATCGAGTGGCAGTGACGTCACAGCTCACACAGTGCACCCTTTTCTTGTTTTTTTGACAGTTTCCCCTTCCACCGAATTTCAAAGGCTTATAACTTATTTATTTTTGAACGGATTACAAAAATACTTTCATAATTCTGTTTCTGGAAATAAAAATATTGATATCAAACAAAAATAAAAATCCTGCTATTTGAGAGCATTTTTGCGAATCTTGGGCCGGTAAAGAAACATTTGTTTAGCAAGTTTTAACTAAGACATTTTGTCTCTTCCTTTAAACATCAAATATCAATAAGAGAGAAAACAAACCAGTGTGTTTACCAGCGTGCGCCAGCCTTTCGACTTCTTGGCGTTTTTTCAACATGTCCTGAAAAAAAAGATAATAATGTTATACATGTTTTATCCATTTTATGACTACACATAGATTGGCTGGAAGAGATTGCATAGCAATAAGTCCGTCTTTGCTCCGTAGTTTTTAAGTACCATTAATTATAATGTTCATTGTATTTATTGTAATATGGGCAAGAAATATGTATTGTGTATTATAATGTTGTTCAATTCATCAGTCAAATATTTTAGTAATCCTACTTCATACATTACAATATTAATGTCTAAATAAATAGGCAACTGACACAAAAAAATACAGGCTTTATCTAGAACTAATATAGATTAAGAAAAAATATTTAAACGATATTTAAATTCATTAAATTAAACTATTTTAATACGGTTTTTATCGCGTTTAGGTATTACTTATTTATTTACACCTGACGTTTCAAACACTTTACAGCGTTCATGGTCGCAGGCAGACTAAGTTAACATTTGTCTTTGATGTCATAAGATTACAAACTACCGCCTGAAATTTTTATTGGGAACTATTCCGATTCACGCAGTATTGGCTCACAGTCAGTCTGCTTCCGAGTCTCGGAATACTGCGTGAATCGGAATAGTTCCCAATAAAAATTTCAGGCGGTAGTTTGTAATCTTATGACATCAAAGACAAATGTTAACTTAGTCTGCCTGCGACCATGAACGCTGTAAAGTGTTTGAAACGTCAGGTGTAAATAAATCTATACTAATATTATAAAGCTGAAGAGTTTGTTCAGAGAAGCTCAGGTTCGAATTGTAAATTTTTTTTTTGTGTTAGATAGATCATTTATCGAGGAAGGCTTTAGGTTATATAACATCACGTTGCGACTAATAGGAGCGAAAAAACAGCCGAAAATGTGGAAAAAACGGGGAAAATTATTGATTTTTGAGGGCTTCCGTTGCGTGCGAAAACCGTTCGAGATGCCCAGAAAATATGTATGAAAGAATTATTTCTCTTTAAATTATCTAAAAAAATGTCCGCGACAGTATATGTCTATTTTTTAATATTAACTCACAATAACCGTTTTTATGATAATCAAATTTGGTCGAAATTAATGCATTATTACAAATTATTTGTCAGAGTTGTATCAACATAATAATATTAATCTTTATCCAAATAAATGTGTTTTTGATTAAGAGTATTTAACTGTGAACAAAATTGTCTTTGACATCACCTTATTTCAATAAACATCTTATAAGATATTACAATTTTAAAATAACTCTGAAACAAAATTCACACGCGCCGCATGATGAGTTCTCGCCCATGATTCCCAAAATAATTATTCCACGCGGACGAAGTCGCGGGCACAGCTAGTAAGTAATAAACGCGATAAAAACCGTATTAAAATAGTTTAATTTAATGAATAACAATCGCGAAAACATAAGAAATCATGATATTTAAATTCCTTGCATATTCCCTATTAGTAAGTACAATTTGACAAAGATCATTTTCCAACTTGACAGGAAATCGAATCTAGAACCTCCAGACTAGTGGACTCATTTGTAGTGGATCATTGCGCAATAGAGATTGATCAATAAGACCTACAAAAGAGATTAAAACTCGTATCAAAGTACAATTAATCATGAATTTAAATATGTCTCCCAGCAAAACTTAGAACAACAGAAAAAAGCGCTCTGAATATAAAATCATCAATCAATCGAAATTTCTCATTATGATATGCATTTAATAGGGAGAGTGCAGCCGGCGAAGGGAGCAAATGACAAATGACAACCCTCGTTTATCTTCCTAACTGTCAACTGAACCAATCAACACACGTGTAGACTTCCCTTATAATCTGCAAAGTCATTTGCGCTCCGGAAAATAATATCCAGTACAAATCTTTACATTACCACGAAAATTCGGCTGCAAAATGAAATTTGCCAATCCATTCGTTCCGTCCAGGAGCAAATGACCCATGAAAATGATTAAGGGCAAGGCCCGTATTAGTTAAGTCAGGGGTCAGAAAATACTGGTTCGGAGATTTGAAAAGGCCTAGTTGCTATGGCAACGTATCTGACGGTCAACCAATCGCTAATCGCGCAATCAATCAAGCGTTTCGAATTTGGAATGTTAAATCTTCGACAGGGTGTGAAAGGCATTCATGATAATAATGGCATAATTTGGACAGATCTATTCATGGACGGGTTCATTCTTTCTTTCTTTATACTTATATCACCACATCGTAAATAAATTCATGATTTTTAAGAGCTGGATAAACTAGTGGGGCATGTTATTCTTAACAATCTTACGTGTCAAACTAGAGTGAAAAGGGAATTGATAGCCACTAGTGGCATTTGTTTTTAGGTAGAAACCGGCGCGCACATTGTAGCGAATGCCTATGTGTATTGGATTGGGCGCCATTTAATAGCATTTTCTATCTCGAACTCATCCGTACTCGAGCTGGTCTCGTCTGACAACTGGTGGTCATGGACGTGGACGGTTGTGGTGGACATTATCCTGTTGGTCTGGTTTCCCTTGGGTAACAGAAGTAATACGGTAGTCACACCAAATAGTGTTCTAGGATCGTAATCGTACCCTCAGTCCTAAAGCCTAAGCTGACGTTACAAATGAAACACACGTTACTAATTTTAAAATTACACAAATTAAGTTTACATAATATATAATTATTTTGCATTTAATTTAATTTTCAGTTCAGTCACTATCGAATACAGCAATAACTACTAAAAACTCTAATTCAAATTCAAAATTATTTATTATTACTAAAAACTCTACTGGATATCGCGAATTAAAGCAGATAAATTAATAGTAGTAAAGCGATTAAAATTATAAAATCCCGCAGCTCCGCTTGCGTCAAAAAGTAGCCTATATTTGACCCCGGGTCTTCAACTACATTCATACCAAATTTCATCAAAATCCTTTCAGCGGTTTGGCCGTGAAAGCGTAACAGACAGACAGACAGAAAGACAGAGAGACTTTCGCATTTATAATATTAGTATGGATTTTCTTGGTGGATTATGGTTTTTTGTGTCATTTCATTAAATGAAGAACAAAAATTTAAAAGTGTAAATAAGTTAGGAGTTAAATGTACTGAATATTTCCAACATTCACCACTTCGCTGATCATTATAAGTATTTACCGGTTGTTTTACGATGAGGGGTAATCTTGCGAACAGCTATAATATCGCTAATGTCTTTCGAAATAGGAAAACATGATTGTCTCCGTAAACAAAATGGTGGTACAGTCAATAACAAATAATGAATGCAGATTTGGTCAACTTTTTGTGCCAATCTGCCATATAAAATGTCTTTTTCATTTGCCTCGTTGTTCGGCCTTATCGCAAAAGCAGATTTTTTCAGACAACCCTCCGAAAAATTGATAGATAAATTGCAAATAATTAGCTTGGCTTTAGTGCGTACTTTTCTGCAACCAGGTAGGTAATTGCGGTATTTTAAATGACGCGAACGTTCGAACTAAAACCATGTTCCGAACGCGAAAGCTATTTTTGACTCACCAATCATGTCCAATAACAGTAATTCGAAATCGAACTTTAAATCGACAAAACCATTTTACATACTCAAAAATAGCCCTCGTAGGCTAAATAAGTCTTAAAAAAGAATAACAAAGAAAATATAATTGAACGTGAACTTTGTTGGTCGCATCATGTTTGGTAGAACTTTCTGTGTTGCAACGTTATTTTTTGATAACCGTTTTTGACAAAAGGAACGAATTTTACGAGCCACTACCAAAGTAACGTTTGGAAAAAAGTTACTGTCTTTTTGGCTAACGTACGAGACATTCGTGTGATAGTATAATTTCATAAATTTTTATTAGTTGATTTGATGGTCGGCAGTAGCTGCATCCATAGTCGCCAGTCGCTTCGTCCATAGTCGGCAGTCGCTCCGTCCATAGTCGGCAGTCGCTCCATCCATAGTCAGCACGGCAATCGCTCCAGCCATAGTCGGTGGTTGCTCCATGGTCGGCAGTCGCTCCATCCATAGTCGGTAGTCGCTCCATTCATCGTCAGCAGTCGACATACGGGCCCAGATTGAAACCGTCCTTCGCTTATTGGCAACTAAGTACTACTAGTAGAACTAATTCTCAAAACTCCAACCCAACAACAACAACTTATCCCTTGAAATGTTGAGACCGATAATAAAACTGGTTGCACCTTTTTTAGTTGACATATTTAATAGTTAACTGTCTACAGGCATATTTCCGTCTGCGTGGAATATGCGCATATAATTCCGCTTCCTAAAATATCTTCGTTAAATTCTCACTTTCGACCAATTTCAATTCTTCCAGTCCTTTCCAAAATTATAGAACAACAGCTATCTAAACATCTAACACACTATAATTTGTTAAGCCAAAATTAGTCGGGTTTTCTATCTGGGCAGAGCACTACAACAGCCTTGGTGAAAATTACGGATGACATTAGTTACAATATTGAGATAAAAGAACTAACTCTTCTTGTACTGCTCGATTTCTCAAATGCCTTTAACATGGTTGACTTTGATATAATGCTGGGTGTTCTTAAGTCTTTAAATTTTTCTTGCTCTTCAATTAATTGGTTTTAATTTTACCTTTTGGGTCGCCATCAATTAGTTAAGTGTGATCAACGTAAATCGGATGGTGCGAGTTGGCAACTGGAGTCCCTCAAGGTGGAGTACTTTCTCCTATACCTACTTTATTCAATTTACATTGATGGCATCACAACACTTCTTTCCTCTTCATTTCACCTTTACGCAGATGATCTGCAGATATATATGTCTGCTCCTCTTGATGACTTTGATCGTGCTGTTCCTGTCATTAATTCTGATATTAGTATTATATCATCGTGGTCACGCAACTTTGGACTTAAGTTAAATACACATAAAACTCAAGCCATTAATATCGGCAGCTCATACCTATTTCATTTCTAAATTTAATTCTTTAACTTTTTCTAATTTAGTTCTTGATGGTAATTTTATTCCTTTTTCTCCTACTGTGTAAAAACTTGGGCAGTATATTCGATCAAACCCTTTCCTGGTTACCACAAATTAATGAAGTTACTAGCTCTACATTCATTACGACGTCTGCAAAATTTTCTCCCTTTTCAAACCAAAATATTATTAGCGCAGTCTTTGTTGATTCCTATATTAGATTATGCTGACGTTGCTTACTTGGATCCAACGGAAGAACTTTAAAACAAATTGGAGCTGCTGCAGAATCAGTGCATTAGATTTATATTTGGATTACGTAAATTTGACCATATTTCGGAATTCCGGAATAAGCTGAAGTGGTTGCCTATTATTAGGTTACGTAGAAACGTTCTTATCTGGACTCTTTCATATAGGACTGCCAAAACCACTTGTCGCGGTATTTTGATCAGCAGCCTCAAACTTTCTATAGCAATGGGATCACAAGATGGCAAAAAGTAAGCGAACAAAATGGCACCATACTTTAGTCAAATGTAAATAAACTATATTAAAAAATGTTTTGAATTTTCTTAAAAAAATACGAAAAAACTTTTTTCTCAAACTATTAGATTGTAGGTGGTCGATTGAATTTCTCATTGTGCGATTGCTAGTTTTTGATAGTCAATGGTCTAAATACGGTATCTTGCTTCTTTAAAATCTTCTTTTGATTCCACTTTTGGTGACTAAAATCAGAAGTGGGATAAAATGGAGCGCATAAAATGGAGATTATGCAATCGTTGTCTTCTAAATTACGTATTGTATAATAAGTAATGAATATCTAGTTTATTAGTAATAGCAGTTGATTGTAGAGCAATAAAAAAATTTAATACTTCCAATATAAAGTCTTTTTTTATCTATAAAATACGGCAAAATTCATTGTTTCCTTATTTATGACTTTCAGCTTTTACATGTATTTTCATATCAACTTTACTTTGCCCCGAATAAATATTTGGCGGATATTCCCGCGAGCTTTCCAAAAAGCACTCACGCGTTTGAACTCCGTGAAACAAATTTTTGATATAAATACAACTTCTAACAGGCGATGTTGATGGACTATTTTGTGTAAGAGCTTTTAATAAAAGTATATTGACCGAGCGAACGAAGCGATTGAGGTCTACTATTCAAGTTGAGGCAAAACACATTGTTTGTATATTTGTTTGTATGTTTGTTGGAAAAATATTTATAGTTCGATAAGGCATACTATCAGTTTAGTCCAGTAAAATTTTAAAAGTAATTGGTTCAGTAGTTTAGTAATAAACTTAAAATAACTGTAAAATACCTACAATGATGGTGATGATGTCCACCTTTTGCAAATAAAAAAATAAAAAATATATTTTTCTCTCTATTTACTGGAGTCATCATAAAGTAAAACAAAAATAAAATAAAACAATTATAATAAAATCGTAGAAAGTCAATATGACTGGCGAATGAGAAAATAATAACACAATACAACATTTTTGATCTTTCATATTTTTTAAGTTCCTTGCTTGATCTTAAAATATATTTGTTTGTTTTCTAAGCCTAATCGACCGACCCCATATATCAGTACTACGACATGCTATATTATGCTGCATTAAAACGTTATTTTTGGTCAGTCTTACTTGGATAAAATCCATGTAGCATGAATACCAATGGTCAATGAAATTAAATAGTTTATTTTCAAAATAGGATATAAACAATTTAACACCAATCAATAAACGTCAATTTCGATAGATATTTTACACTCTGGCATTAGAGGGCAATTATGCTTTGGTATCTTCTTCATTCAAGCGTATAACTAACTGCGTCCTGAGCTTACACTTCAGAACATAAGGTATGCTGTTAAACGTGTTCGTAGATTAGGCAGTACGGTTATTCCCATGGAACGACTGTTTCGGGTGAGCAGAAATATGACCAGAGGTGTTTTAGTGATTAATACTGCCAGATTTTTCACGCTGCCTAATTTGATCCCTGGCCTAATCTGATACTTATGCCCAGCAGTGGGTTATGGAAAGTTGATGATAATTACCAATCTGACACAGGATAACGATTCATAAAACTTTTGGGTACAGGATGTCTTCAATAAGGCCCCAACGAATTTATTTTAATTTTATTTTTGGACCTAAACTCTATAGAGAAAAATTCGCGAGGTCTATGTTCGCGGCGAACGACTAGTACACATTACAATATATCTCATTTGTTATATATTTCTTTTAGTCGCCGGTGGCATCGCGGCGGAATTCGCCGTGGTGAATTCCCCCCTGGACAGGCTGTAAGACTCTAAATTTACTGAGGAAGCATTTAACAAATTGCATAATAAAATATACATATGAATGTATAAAAACGAACCACGAATCCCATCTCATCCAATAATTCAATTAACTTCACCGATCTAAAGCATCCGCATTTTCCGCATCCCAGCATTAAAAAATAGTAATTGTTCAAACTGCGGTTCGGCAGTAACAGTTGTCATTTAATATGCAATTCCGGGGAGCCGAAACTTTTATTACTGTGAAAATAAAATTTTGTTTAATACTGTCGCCAAGCCTGGAGCAAAATAGCCCATTTGATCCTCGAATAATGGGCCCAGAGCACAGACGTTACATCAATGCGGTATTAAGATGCTACGACTAGGAGTAACTAAGATAATTAAAAGTATATGGTATTGTTAGGCTATTTGATTTGGTTGAGTTTGGCTCTATAGAAAAGAGCTTTGATGATGAGTTTGATAGTACTGTCCAGATTTAATACAAGTCAATTTGTGACGTGATGACGAGAGTGATGAGTTCAAAGGAAGTAAGGGAGGTTTGAAAACATTGTCGTAAATGGAAATCTAGTCTCTGAATACACTCTCAGAAATTAGACATGCTTTTAGTTAACACTTTTTTAAAGATAACTAGGCTATTAAATTGTCAATTGCATGCGAGTATGGCAGGTCTTACAGCCTCCTCAGATACATTAACGATTATTTTAGCAAATACCTACTTTAAAGTTAAAAATATCTACCTAATAGATAGGATTCCTAAAGTTGCCTATGTAACTCGATACCAATGAGTAAAGACAGTAAAGTAGGCTATTCTACTGGTCCTTAAAATTTTATATCTGGTAAGTATCAAAAAATACAACAGTCGTTTAATTTTTATTGCACAAACTATTTTTATTACACATATTACCATCATTGTTTTCATATTTTATTACGACCATGATTTTAATAGCAGCATTAGGGTTTATAAAGGCGGCGATGCGATGGTATCAATATATAGAGCAGTAAAAATCATTAAGTCAATGATACATAATTACAGAAATTAAAAAAGGAAAGTTTTTACTTTTACACGTCAAATTATAAATTATCTTTTAAGAAATAAGATACAATCATTAATAATAATAACTCTGACACCAGGGTGTACAGAGTCGATTGACAATGTAACCTACACGAAATGATGATGATGATCTTGTAACAATTATTATTTTCAGTATATTTGTAAAACACCTCTCTGTAATATTGTATCAAATAAGATACATTTCGCCCAAAATTGAAACAACTTTTCCTGAACATTAGTGCCGCATCCAATAGGGAAATCCCACTTTAATCTTGGTCACGCCCCAAAGATGCTATTCCGTAGAGTTTATTGCATGAAATACGTATCTAAAGTACGAAACATATTTGAGAATTTCCTCTTATAACACCGGCTATTTGCTATGAGAACTGAGCCGATGATAATGGCTGATGATATCTATTGTTTCTTTCTTGTTTTCTTTTACTTTTATGTGTGATTTGACCCATTTTATTTATTTTGACGAGCGATCACGGGTTAAAGGGTTAATAGCATTCAGTCTCGTCCGTAATGATTTGATGATTACTGAATTCAATTGAAGTGAAGTAGAACACATGGTGTAGAGCTGTTAAGGCTTCAATGTGTTCTTAAAAATCCTTTTTAATTAAATAAGATATAATAAAGTCATTCTACTTATCTTTGAAGATTTCGTTTATTGTGTATCGAATTTATTTTGTAGCATTTTTGAATGTTCTTTAAATATAAAAATAATCTTTATAGGCATAAAAAGTTACAAAGAAGATTATTAAAACAAAGCAAAAGACAGGTTAGAAAGAATAGGCTTTGGCAAAATGATGACATTATTTGTATTTTTTCTGGAACATAATAATATGCCAAAAATATGCCTCCAGGCCATCCCGCCATCTTTTTCGTTTACTACCTACGTACAGAGCCGTACTACTCATTCATTCATTTATTTATTTCGAGGTGGTTACATGGTCAATCGACCCTGTGCACTCTGATGAATATTTCACTGTACAAGTAGCATGGCTCTGGAAGGCTTTGCCTAAAGATATTCGCTCTGCTCAGACTATAACCAGTTTCAAGAGTAGCTTGAAAGAATACTACCTCTCACTTTGACTTGATACTGCTGTTATTTTCGCTTAGATATTCATACAGTACGTATGAATGTTACAGTATGTAAGTTATTTATGTATGTTTATTTTATATGCAATATTTGTGTATGTTTATAATTTTCATCTATATCTGTACCCTATTTTCAGCTATGTGTATATAAGTTAACTATTTCTGTTTCACCTCGTAAGGGTTGACTGGAAGAGATTGCCTAGCAATAAGTCCGCCTTTGCTCATATTATGTTGAAGTCTTTGTAAATGTTATATTATTTGTTATTGTATGTGGGCAATAAAGATATTTTGTATGACAGAGTTTTAGTGAACCGCCTTTCGGCTTTTACGTGGTACCTAATGGTAGATGGGACCAACGGCTCAACATGCCTTCCGCAGCAGGAAATCATCTGACAATTACTACCTACATTTGTTATTACTGATATGACTTACTTGACTTAGTGTCCTAAGGCCCCCAAAGTGGGGCAGAGGGCGTCCAGAGTGTTTCGCCATTCCGATTGGTCTTGGGCCACACGCTTCGCTTCCGACCAGGTCATCCCGATGGTCTTGAGCTCCGCTGCAATCGTGCGTCGCCATTACTGATAAGACTAACGATTTTCGATTATTATGAATACTACGTTTAGATTTTAAGAATAAACGTTTGTTTATTTTATTAAAGTTGTAATTGCATTGGTTGTGGTCGATAGATAGCAGTCGTTAGGCTTGTAAGAACTAACAGTGTTGGCCACTAACATACATGGTCATGTACCTGTTGGTCTCTGTAAAATGGGTTACGGACGTCAGACGGTTGTAGCTCCATCGTAATAACCAGTACCGCCAAATCTACAACCATGACTTACAGCGTACCCTAGGCTCCGAAGCGTAAGCTGAGGACGCTACTAGAAAAAACGCTCTTGGACGAAGAAGAAACTTGGCTTGGTTTGGACAAATAATGAGACTAGAAGAAACATCTACTCAAAAAAGCCTTTAGCAGAAGGTGAATGGAAGCAAAAGAATAGGGAGACCTAAGAAGCGATGGATGGATTGCATAGAAGAAGACATGAGGATGGCAAGAGTTGATAAAACCATGGCAGAGAATCGAGAACTTTAGAAGGAAAAGTCCATAATGCGCCGACTTCAGATAATGGTAAGAAGAATGACGATTGATTATTAAAAATAACGACTAATTATAAAATTGAATCTAATGATACGACATACTATATTAAAATCAGTTGTAAAGTACTAACAAACATTGAGGCTATGGACGGCCAGAAAGTTACAGACAAACATATACCTAAAGTCGAGTAAAAACTTTGATACATTGTCAGCGTCATTTCATCGCCATGAAATCCAAGGCTAGAATAAATTTACAGATTTACGGTTTTTAAGCCATCTTCATCCACATAAAATGCAAAATAAAAGTTTATTGTCCTTACTAACGGTTATGTGTCAATAATACTGTAATGTTTAAAATAAAATAAAACAGAATAAAAAAACTAAAGATGTTTTTGTAATCTACATCTGTCCATCGGTCCATTCTTCAAAGTATGAAAAAGCCAATGTTCGCAATTTCTTGTATTTCCTACAAAACAATACAAACACTGTTTATTGCACCGAGAAAGAAAAACATTGGAGAACTATCACAGACAAATGTTAACTTAGTCTACCTGCGACCATGAACGCTGTACTTAAAGTGTTTGAAACGTTAGGTTTAATTTAATAATATTAATTAATATATTAATATGTTCTTACTTCCATATTTAATACTTAATAAATAAATGTAATTTAATATATTAATATAAATGCGAAAGTCTGTCTGTTACGCTTTCACGGCCAAACCGCTGAACGGATTTTGATGAAATTTGGTATGAATATGAATATAGTTGAAGACCCGGGATTAAACATAGACTACTTTTTGACGCAGGTGGTGCTGCAGGAAACAGCAAGTATAACATATCCCTGACAAACAAAATGCGAACGGTAATTAAATTCTCTCATTTATTAAATTTTCTGAAAAGAATAAAAAGTTAAAGTAGCATAGCACCTTTTGTTAAAATACAGCAGTTGACCCTGTCTCTAGAGACCAGTTAAAACTACTGGCTTTCGCACGCAATATAAAGGCGGGAATACAAAGTATAATCAACATTTTAGCATATTTTACTCTTTGTAGATTTGTAGCAGAAAAAAAAAAATATTCTAAAAACGTAATGTTGATGTTGTTTCATTATATAAAAGTAATAGAAGAATGGCGGGTTTAATTTTTTAACATTAAAGAATGTTAAAGACAGAATTATATAAGAAGGTTACTTTAAAATCATTAGCCAATATTTTTTCAGTGTGTTACGTATATTAAATTAAATCTTTCACTAGAAAAAAAATAGTGAAAACCGAGAAAATAATTTCGACCCTACGAAGAGTAAGCGAAATGTCTCCATAACTGAGAAACAACACTTACTCACTTGCATTTGTATGGCATTAATAGTTAAACAAGTCTAATAATTCAGAATACTACAAACTCCCTAGAAGGGGATGCAACTTTGAAAAAGCTGAAACGACTAGATAGAATCAGTAGCATTCACATCCTACTTACAAATGAATTAGCAAGGAGACTGTACGTACATACATCTCTGCCATCGCGGTATTAAAGCCGACCAAATTACTCGAGAGGTGCATTTATAAGCTTGTACAGTGCACAAGGATTTACTATGCATATTTGGGTCTAGTAATACAAAACCTTTATGTATATATGTTTTTTTTTTAAATATCTCGTGGTAATGCATCAGACAGTTAGTACCTACTGATTATTAAATGAAATAAAAAAACGAACAACATGGTTACGTACTTCCAAAAGCACGATAAGCCGTTGGAACAGAATTATTAATCGTACTAACACACCGTTGGTCCTGTCTTCGATCTCTATCCTCACTGATATCATTCCCAAAGAGGGCTGACGTCAAATCGATTATAAAAATAACGGCGAATGTTACAAAATTATCAAATGAAAATAATGTAAAAGTATGTTAGTAGTAAATGGTTCCATCGAGGTAACATTTCAGTAGACCCCTGAATAAGCCGGAAGATGCCGAAAAATGCAATCGGAACAATACTTAAGTAGATGTAAATAATTGGGTAGACGACAAGGTTCAAAAGTTGTAAAAATAATGTGAGGCATGATAGCATTCATGTATTTAAGCTCATTGTTGAAATTTTCACTTTGACATTTTCACAGGCGATTTTATATAACAATTTAAAAATCGATGGGAAAGTTATTTTGAAAATATAAAATTACTAAAAGATTATATTATGATCGATGGACACATGAAAAATAGAGAAACTTTCATTTAGGAACTATTTGCATAAACACAATATTTAAGGTAGTCATCGAACAAATTTTAGTCTCACCCTTGTTAATTACCTAGGCGTGACGTCACCGCTAGGTATCCATTAGTATGGAGCGTTTGGTGTCGTCCGAAATGCACGTGGCTTTAACTTCGTCATATCTTAGTTAGTTTAAGTTTTATCGAAGCATTTTTTTACCATTTTGTGCCTATTAAAGTGGTCTTTCATATAAACATGAAATCGAAAATTATTCGTCATGCCTATTGGATATTATATTTTTTTTTATATTTCTCAAGAACAATCGTTCATATTTAATACCTTCCCATGTACACCAAGCTTAACAACGTTCGTTTACAGTGTGACTGAATATTTCACAATATTACACCCCCCAACAGAAAGCGGCTTAATACATTATTCAAAAAATTTAACGCAACCGGTTCCACGCAGAAACAGATGTCGCAAACATTTTTCAAATGCTATATCAATTGATTTGTGTTACGAGAAGGCAGTAAAATAAACTGGGATTTTTATTTTATTTGTTATATTTTTTTATATGAACTGCTTAATAATGTATTTTAGGTTTAGTTTTTTTTTTTAATTATTGAGATCTATATTTAATATTAATCTGTATGTAATTTTCTATGAATAAAAGAATTAAAAATTTTATTGCACCATTTACAAACATAATACATAGGCAATTACGCAACCGGCCACTACTCGTGGCTGCGACGTCGGCCACGGAAACCGCGCGGTACGCGCCCACTAACCTGGCCATGGTACTCTTTGGCGCCTTGATTGCTCATTTGCCAAACGTAGATATATTTTATGATAAGCTGAAATCCTTTGTTCATTCGTGTATAATGTATGAGTCTCATAAACCTGTGTAATATGTCCTGTCCTAACTCACAGCACGCATTGGGAAACTGTAAGTGCTGTCAGTGTTTGTATAAAATAAATAAATAATAAATACATAATTAAATTTATGTGTTATAATGTGTTTTTCTCTGCCTACACCTACGGAAAAAGGCGTGATGGTATGTATGTAAGTATGCAATGTCTTTTGATTTATTTTTAGAAAATTGTAAAGCACAATAGGTGGACTTAATGCCAACCACGTCAACCTTTAGGTTAAGCAGAGAGCTATATTTGGGTCATCATCATCATCATCATTTCAGCCGCAGTCAGTCCACTGCCGGACATAGGCCTCTCCTAATGACTTCCAAGTTAATCGGTTGGCAGCAGCCTGCATCCATCGTTTGCCTGCGACCTTTCGCAGGTCATCTGACCATCTTGTTGGTAGATGGCATATGTGGATGTTTACCACTTACTAAGTTAAGTTTTAATGCTAGCATAAACTCGATAATTATAAAAAATACGAAAATAATTCGATAGGGTTTAGTCTTGTGGTTTAGTCTCTTTCTCTCATATCATAATGAATCATATTATTGTAGTTAATGTGGGCTTAAAGAACGTTCGTAATTTTTTTTTTTGTTGACAAGTAATAAATATTTAATATCGAAGAAAACTAAACCTATATTTCTCTAAAATCTATCTCACTCTAAATTTTTAAGCCAGAAAAATTTAAAAATTCATAGAAAAATGTTACGTTTTCCTGTTCTTAACTTCCCCATTACTTAGCCAATTGAAATTCATTTGGAGAAGTTTCATTTAATTTGTTTTTTTTTTTGTTTGCAGCAGACACTGAGTACGCTTAGGAAAGAATTCGTTATTTATTAAAAAATTATGTATTCTCGTTGTCTGGCCGTTTTAGTTAGCTCCCTCCTCAAAACAATTTTTAAAAATGCAGTTCAGATATGTAATATTACGTATAAAATTGATACTTATAGTGTACAAAGACTATGCTAAAAGAGTCATGGGATAGCGAAACCGAAATCTGAACTAAAATGAGAATAGCCAGAGCTGCCTCTAAGAATCTAAAAAGAGAATTGTGCAATCGGGAACTTACTTGAGAAATCCAGTATTATCATTTGTAGGCCATCATGACGGTCAAAATTGCCGGAAAGCGTAGAGTGGCGGGACCCAGATTGTCATGGGTTCGAAACACCCACCAGTAGATTGGAATTAGAACTGTTGAACAGCTGTTTGGACTCGCCATGGACAAAATGAGATTTAAGGAGCTAACAGCCCACCTTTAGTGAAAAAACACTGGCAACTCACAGCATTTATTTCAAAATTCGAATTTCAAAACAGCAATAAAGCAAATAGCTGGAATAGCCACTCAAAAATACCGATGAGTAAATACAAAGATTTGCAAGGCGTTCCCTGCCCATGAAAACTGACAGGAAATTGAAATGGGCGTGCCCCAATATTGCGGGCGGGCTGCCGATAATTCCCAGGATGTTTACTGACTGCAGGCAGGTGCAAGGCATATGGGGTTATTAAAATTTTCATCAATTTTCGATAGGTTTTAGGCTTTTTGGAAATTTCGTTTTCGATTGGCTCCAAAATATACTGTTTGTTTGACAGCGGTAAAATACTGTTTTAAGCAGTGATATCCGTTCAACCTCGCTAAAGGTGACAAGCGTTAATATTTAAAAAAATATATATGATAGCGTAGTAGCCTCCAAGAAGGGAGTGAAAAGATTACTAAAATTTTACAGTCGGCAATGCACCATTGGACATCCACCGACCAGATGGTCAGATGACCTGAAAAAGGTCGCAAACAAGAGTTTGAAGCAGACCACTTGCACCCGATCATTACAATATGCCTATGTCCAGCAGTGGACTGACTACGACTGAAATTATGATGCGTATAATGATTAGGAGTGCTAATTTTCAAAAGGGATTTTTGTCGACATTTATATCATACATTTCAGAAAGAAGGCTCCAGATCTGTTTGCGTGCTCAGTAGAGTTAATAAAAAAAGTGGTTGTAATGACATACGAGTCATGAGCAGGGCCCGTAGACAAGTTACAATTTGAAAAACGATACCTATATTCGAAAACAAAAAATCGATTTTCATACTAATTCCGAAAGATCGCTAACACGAATGTGTAATTGTAACTTGTCTACATTGTTAGTTTTATTTATTTATTCAATCACAAACAATTTTTACATACTCGTATCCTAACGACACTAAATATTTAATATATAATTTTGATTAGTACCGTACCTTTAAAAAGATCTATTTTTCAGACGGCTTATCTAGGACCTTAAAGTGTATCTTGGGCTTGAAAGCATAAGATTTTTACCGTACCAGGACAGAAATATAGTACTAACGTAGTACCATCGAAAAAACAGTAGAAAATTCTAAAAAAAATCACTGAATTTGAACAAGAACAAAAAAGGAACGTTATAAGAATGAACACGACACATTCTCTTATACCTAAAATACTCCAAAGGTGGACATAGAATTAATTGGGTCCCCTATGACCCTTGTAGGCTTAGTCGGCAAAAATCCTTCCCTCAAAATGTCCTGCGATTAATTTTGCACGACCCATACGATGTTTCGTTACTCCAGTATTTATTGGGAAGCGCACTGCGAAATACCTATTGCTAGTCTATTATATGTATGTTTAGGTTACTATATATATAATTAAATCGGATAAAATGGTTCGTACTTTGTGTGGGCCAAGGTCCGTACCATATTTATTAAATATCTCAAGCGTCTACCTGCAATAAACTAAATTATTTTTTTCTTCATATTTGTATTTATAGCTTCAATTTAAGCATGAATTATTTTAAGAGTTCGAGTTTCAGGTTTTGTGAAGAGAAATAATTTTTAATTGATTTCCTTAGGCCCTTTAGTTTATGTCATAAGTACATGACTGCGTTGCTAGCTATAGGTAATAAATTGTATTTACTTACGTTATTAAAAAATAAGCCATTCCAAGATTATTTTGCTCGGCTTATGTGTGGCTCATTCCGAAAATGCCATATATATTTCTTGAATATGGCTTCATAAAAGAAAAAGATTCATAATCGACTAACATGTCATTTCGTGAATAAGTCTAATCCACACTAATATTATAAATGCGAAAATCTGTCTGTCTGTCTGTCTGTCTGTCTGTTACGCTTTCATGGCCGAACCGCTACACGGATTTTGATGAAATTTGGTAAGAATATAGTTGAAGACCCCGGAGGTCAAACATAGGCTACTTTTTGACGCAGGCGGAGCTGCGGAAAACAGCTAGTATCCTATAAATTTACGGTAGGTTTTCCTTTATAAAAAAATATCATCAATAAAGTGCTCAATTTCTATCATCTCGTTTCATTGCGACAGAAATAATAACATTTCTTACCAAAATACACTTTCATACTCTCTTAAACACATTTTTTGCTTTCAACCCAACCGAAACAAATTCTTTTGTTCTCAAAAAACTGCTCGGCATAATTAAAATTTGAAATACTGGAATGGGCTTAGAGAAAAAATGAACCGGTCAAACGTTAGTCGGGTTCACTTAATATAGGTTCCGTAATAAAACAGATTGTAACCTTTACAGTATTTTTTTTGAAAATTCAAGAGAAATTTAGAAGACAGACAACCCGGAGTAGATGCTCTGGCGCAAATGTACAGTCGAGGGCAGATGAACCTGACCCTCCGATACTTATGGTAAGTATGGTACGGTGTCACGTTTATTTGCTCTTGAATGTACGAGGAGACCACATGTCTAAAAAATAAAGTGAACAAATTAATCTGCGATGATCGATTCGTTTACAGAAACTTAATTTTTTTTGTTAGTGAAACAACTCAGCAAACTAAAGTTAGTTTTTTAAAAATAAGACGATTTTCAGCCAGTATTTAAAAAAAAAAGATTATATATATCTCAATAAGTTTACAATTTTATAATGACGATAAAAATATCTCTGTAATTCATTAGTATCTTATATAATATTGTAGAAAGCTGACAGACGATTTGTAAGAATCTTAATAATATTCTTATTAACCTTTTTAAACGGTACGGTTAGGAATGGCGTTCCGTTTTCACCCTTCAACCCTAAAAATGTACACAGATGAAAATTTGCGTTGACCCTGTGTTGGAATGTCATGATATTTTAATTCTAACCCTAAATTGCTCGGCCTTTCTGTCTTAATTGCTCTGTGTAATTTTGCAGCTTACAGGTTAATTAAATTTATTTTGTGAGAAATGTTGTATGCATGTATCAGTTTTTTATCCTAAACAACCTAACTTTTTTTTATCTCACCACAAGTTTTAGGAAACTGTTAGTGGAGTGCTATGAATAAATAAATACTATTACTAGCATAGCCTATGCCTATTATTTAGGTATCCAATATGGCATATTTTAACCTGTTGCATAATAAGCTATAAGGATCACGTAAGGCTGAAATTAAAAATATATTATATAATAAAGTAACTTTTATTATATAATAAATATATTATATAATAAAAGTTACTTCACGAGCTAACCTCGCACATTTCGCCGGCACGCGGCTGCAACATGCAACTCGCGTGTCAGCTGTTTATACTTTTCATTTTAAATCAATTATCAATACAAATTAAGATACTATTGAACAGCTGTCGAGAAAGGACCCGTCACACCCAAGTATCCAGATGTGACATTTATGAAGAACAATAAACCAGTTTACTATGTGACGTGGTCTTGTATCTCCACACCATCATCAACTTATCAGTAGCGTCACTTCATGTATGGTGGTATGGCTAACAACATGGCTGTAGTAGGGCGTCTAATAAAAACGTTTGTACGACGACTGGTTTATTCAGTGTGCATCTACCTTCTACATTGACATATAATTATATTATGTGCAAGTACCTACATAACAATGGCCTATATCTCTTTTATAGTCAGCGTTTCCCTATTTGAGTTATCACACCAGTCTATAAATGCCAAAAATATCATGTACCAATTGACATGCCATTTTCCAATAATACCGTGACATTATTAAGTATTTTTTCACCCCTTCAATAAGCTAGTTACAAGTATGTCACGTACAGTACGTGTGTCTTTGACGACGTAATGCTTTCAACCTTGTTTGCACTGGGTGCCGGTAGAATATCCTGTTTGAAATATTTATGTATGGAGAAACATGTGGCAGTGTATTTTAGGTCATAACTATTGTTACAATATATTTTTTTTGTCCTTACTTCTTTTTTTTTAAATTAGCTATTTAGGTCCCACTGCCGGGTCAGTTAAGCAGTATATCCGTGAAAGAGTAACAGATAGAATTTCGTATAAATAATATTAGTATGGAAGTGAATCGAAAGCGCATCCCGAAAGATTGGCATATATTGGTACAGGCGGAGCAGTAAAAATGTTTAAAAACTATTTTAACACAATGTTTTCTTATGTTTTCGCGATTGTTATTCATTAAATTAAACTATTTTAATACGGTTTTATCGCGTTTATTACTTATTTATTTACACCTGACGTTTCAAACACTTTACAGCGTTCATGGTCGCAGGCAGACTAAGTTAACATTTGTCTTTGATGTCATAAGATTACAAAACTACCGCCTGAAATTTTTATTGGGAACTATTCCGATTCACGCAGTATTGGCTCACAGTATCTAAGGGTCTTGCAGTCTGCTTCCGAGTTTGTGATTTTATTAAGTTAATGACTGGGTCCCAAGCTGGCGGTACCTGCCATCCATCCTCTCTATTGAAATTAGGATGTTTTTTAATTTCAATAGCTTCACGTAACATCCTTGGAATGAATCTGTTTTCCTTTGCAAGGACTTGAGGATTATCAAAACGCATATAGTGGTTGGGTTTGTCTAGAGCATGTTCACAGACTGCAGACTTGGTTGAGCGTCTATTTTTCATGTCAGCAATATGTTCTTTTATACGAGTATTAATGCTTCTCTTTGTTTGCCCAATGTATGATAAACCACAGTCACAGTCAATTTTATAAACTCCAGCATCTTGCAATGGGATATTGGATTTTACAGGTCTTAAAAATTGGTTTATTTTCTTATGCGGCTTGTAATAGGTCTTGATTGAAGCTCGCCTAAGTATGTTACCAATCTTGTCCGTGACTCCCTTTATGTATGGTAAGATGGCAGGAAAACGATCAACTGTGTGTGGCTTGGGTCGACTTCTGTGACATATGTGTGGGAGGCTGAGATTGTTGCTTCTTAAGACAGACTTGACTCGTTGAAGCTCCTCCTTAAGATGGTGGGTGTCACAGATGCCGTGTGCTCTCTGTAACAAAGATTTGCCTACGGTAGCTAACTGACATGGATGATGGTGAGATTTACCGTTGAGATATTTGTCTGTGTGGGTGGGCTTTCTGTACACAGTGTGACTGATACTATTGTCAAGATTTCTAGTTATTAAAACATCAAGAAAGGCTAATGAATTATTGATCTCAGGTTCCATAGTGAATTTAATTTTACTATTAATGGAATTTAAATGATCTAACAAACTACTAAACTCCCCAAAACTCAAGTCTCTGTTTTGTTAGATCATTTAAATTCCATTAATAGTAAAATTAAATTCACTATGGAACCTGAGATCAATAATTCATTAGCCTTTCTTGATGTTTTAATAACTAGAAATCTTGACAATAGTATCAGTCACACTGTGTACAGAAAGCCCACCCACACAGACAAATATCTCAACGGTAAATCTCACCATCATCCATGTCAGTTAGCTACCGTAGGCAAATCTTTGTTACAGAGAGCACACGGCATCTGTGACACCCACCATCTTAAGGAGGAGCTTCAACGAGTCAAGTCTGTCTTAAGAAGCAACAATCTCAGCCTCCCACACATATGTCACAGAAGTCGACCCAAGCCACACACAGTTGATCGTTTTCCTGCCATCTTACCATACATAAAGGGAGTCACGGACAAGATTGGTAACATACTTAGGCGAGCTTCAATCAAGACCTATTACAAGCCGCATAAGAAAATAAACCAATTTTTAAGACCTGTAAAATCCAATATCCCATTGCAAGATGCTGGAGTTTATAAAATTGACTGTGACTGTGGTTTATCATACATTGGGCAAACAAAGAGAAGCATTAATACTCGTATAAAAGAACATATTGCTGACATGAAAAATAGACGCTCAACCAAGTCTGCAGTCTGTGAACATGCTCTAGACAAACCCAACCACTATATGCGTTTTGATAATCCTCAAGTCCTTGCAAAGGAAAACAGATTCATTCCAAGGATGTTACGTGAAGCTATTGAAATTAAAAAACATTCTTATTTCAATAGAGAGGATGGATGGCAGGTACCGCCAGCTTGGGACCCAGTCATTAACTTAATGGAAGCAGACTGCAAGACCCTTAGATACTGTGAGCCAATACTGCGTGAATCGGAATAGTTCCCAATAAAAATTTCAGGCGGTAGTTTTGTAATCTTATGACATCAAAGACAAATGTTAACTTAGTCTGCCTGCGACCATGAACGCTGTAAAGTGTTTGAAACGTCAGGTGTAAATAAATAAGTAATAAACGCGATAAAACCGTATTAAAATAGTTTAATTTAATATTTTAACACAATTTTTAAAATTAATAATGTGATAAAGGTCGTATTAAACAGTTTTATTTTGAAAAATCAACCCTAAAGCAGTTCTCGCCCATTACGGTTGAAAGTTTTCATGAAAGACACGTAAAATATACTTTATGGCGCAGTAAAAACTTGTTAAAAAAAATGTTAACATTTATTCAATTAAAATATTTCGCCAATATAAAGCAACATACATACATACAGTTCAAATACATAACCATACTTTTTAGCTTTGCCACAGTAGAGTTAAAAAAGATATGACAAAATAACTCGAAAGTATTTACTTTAATTTAACATTTACAAAACCCCTCAAATCCATGACACGTCCACAATTCACGTGTGACAAGCCTTATCAGCTTATGAGCGTCTAACGATACTGAACACGCGAGAAAAATGGTTTAGATACAAAAATTAACGATGTTTTGGTTGTTTTATTACTAGGCAAGCTTTTAAATAAAGTATTTTTACTTGCATTTGGATTTTAATTTATTGAATTTATCCGCTGGATTGCAAAGAGCATTAAGCGTATCTTTAGCAAGTGCGCGTGTCAAGCGACGGTGAGACGCGACCCGTATTGGTTTGGTCGCCATTATTGGCATTTTCTATTTATAGCTCCCCCAGGCTACAAAGGCACTTATGGCCGCTGGCCCCAGTGGTTATCGATAAATGGCAGCCGTTAGGTTGAGTCAGATGCCTTTAGGCAGCCTGAAAAATCTAACAGTGTTGGTTACTAACATACCTCGAGTCATGTTCCTGTTGGTCTGGTTTCCCTGTAAAACTGGTAACGGAGATCAGGCGGCAGTCGCTCCATTTTAATAACTAGTGCCGCCAAATCTAGGACTCTGACTTACTGAGGACGCAACTGGAAAAACACACTTGGACGAAGAACATCCATGTTCATTCGTATTCAAAGTATTACATTACGAAGTTATAACATAAACAAAGTACTGTTAGGTGTGTAAATAGGAGCTCGTTAGTCGATCGCAACCTGCGTGACCACTATGAGATTGGTCGCCATTTAGTGGCATTTACTACCTTGAGCTCCTCCGTGCTTTGGAAGGCACGTTAAGCCGTTGGTCCCGGTTGTTATCGATAGATAGCAGTCGTGAGGCTGTGTCAGTTGCCTTAGGGTAGCCTGAAAAATTCTGACAGTGTTGGCCACTAACACAGCTCGGGTCATGTTCCTGTTGGTCTGGTTTCCCTTTAAAAGAGTTACGGAGGTCAGACGGCAGTCGCTGCATTGTAATAACCAGTTCCGCCAAATCTAGGACCATGACTTATAGCGTACCCTAGGCTCCGAAGCGTAAGAAATCTATGTAGGTACCTATTTTAGTTCTTGTAATGTTATTATTAAGTTAAAGTTGGCCATAGATTATAGGATTTTTTGGTGCGCGCATCTAATACATTGGGGCACCGTGACTCCTCAGGAGGCGGTGGCTGAAAACCAGTGCTAGTCATGCTGCCATGTCTAGCGTAATACTGAGCCGCCACCTATTGAGACGTCTGTCAAGCATATATTGTACTTTGTCAATCATTTCTGTAAATAATTTTCTGTATATTGATAAACGTTTCAATATTTATTCTATTCTATTCTAAGCTGACGACGCAACTAGGAATACACGCTAGGATGATGATGAATGATGATGTTAGGTGGGTAAATAAACCTATTAACAATATTTTTAGTTCGAATGTTAGTCTCAACGAAAGTCTCAGAATTAAATTTACCAGTGTTAATGTAATAAAACCAATTAATCATAATTATTTCAATGAGTTTTATAATAATGCGCTAAGTTGCCGAAGGGTTAAGGGTTAGGGTCTATAATGAAAAAACTTGCAACAATCTGGCATCTTTAAGTTATTTATACTCTATTATTAATTCAATTTGTGTATAATTACTTTTAAAATTATGAAGTAATAATTAATTTTGAGCTAATTTTCATTTTAATCCTTTATTGCATTTTTTATTACTAGCTGTTTCCCGCAGCTCCGCCTGCGTTAAAAAGTAGCCTATGTTTGACCCCAGGTCTTAAACTATATTCATACCAAATTTAATCAAAATTCGTTTAGCGGTTTGGCCGTGATTTTAGCATTTATAATATTAAAAGTATGGATAACAAATTAATAGATAAACGGAATATACAATTCATGCACTAGTAGGTTACATGTAAAATCTGTAAAAGCAGAAATATATTCGAAACCGCCTTTCGGCCTCTGAAGTAGTTCGTTCAACAACCACCAAATGGGATCATCGGCTTAACGTACCTTCTGAAGCATGGAATCATCATTATTATCAGACAATCAGATGACAATGTCCTAACCAAACTGGAAACAACTGAACAAAGTATGTTTCCCGTGGGATCGAACTTACTATCTCCGGGTCTAAGGCAAATACCTTAACCACTAGATCATGGAGGCAGATAATATTAAAATTACAATAAAGATATTAAAATAAAAAAACAATATGAAGAAAAAAAATCTTATATTCTCATTAGAATATTCGCCTTATCGAAGCAACTTGAGATCTTTATGTTCAATGAATTAGTTATTATTTATTCAATGTTGGTTAGTTATTTGTATAATTCTTTTTTTTTTTTTTTTTAAATCATTTATTCAGTAAATATCAAATGTACACATAAAACAGTTACCGAACCGCGGAAACCTCGATGGGTTTATCTGTGTTCGGTGAGTCGCTATTACATTCAGAAAGTACTCAAGTATTTTTTCAAACTCAATTTAAATTTAAATGTTTGTTCTTGTAAATGTGTTCTGTAAATTTCTATGTATTATCTAAATTTCATTTTCCTAGTAGAGTGGTTTAGCAAAAATACCAATAACAATACAGAAATTCCAATGGCGAACATATTTGCCCTTGTAAATTACTCGGCAACAGGTGCTAACCATTTGCCCTTCCCTTTATTCCCTTTAATTGGATTAAACTCAAGAACGGGCCCTGCAAACGCCATTCATCTAACGCAATAAGGATTTTCATTTTTTTTTCATATTGGTTTTTTTTTGGTTCTGATTCTGGTATTGTCATTATTGTAATTGTAAAAGGCAGTGTTTATCAGGTAACCTCCGTGTTAATGCGCCCAGTGGGCAATGCGTTTGCCTTATACCCGAAAGTCGTGGGTTCGATTCCCACCAGAACCATACATTGTTCAGTCGTTTCCAGTTGAGTGAGGACATTGCAGTCTTGAATCACATGATCTTCTTTTCGAGTCGAAGGCTCAAACATTTCTATATTTTGTTATTCCAGAAACGCGCCACCTCCATCGCAATTTCCGTGGCCGACATAAGGTCTCCTTTTGTACAGCTCACCAGGCAAGCAGGGCACGTCAGAAGGTGCTGAACAGTTTGTACAGGATGGCCACACTGGCATTGAACCTCTGTTGGCTCTATGTATCCCCATCGCGCCAAATTATCCCGGGAACGGCTTACATCAGTACGGAGGGGTTAGGGATTGCTCAATGTAAAACCAATCACATGATTTGGTTGATAATAATTATGATTCAGAGCTTCGAAGGGCACGATAAGCCCAAAGTAATGGTTAATTTTTGCTGGGACCACGTCAGGGGCCGAAAGATGTTTCCGAAATACTTTGACACCTGGGTGTACATGATCGGTTGACATTAAAGCTTACTTGAAATGAATGATTGAATTTTAATAGAGGAAATAGCGCAACGTTGATCAACAGGCCAGCTGGTGGCCGCAGGCAGGTGCTGGATCCAGGCCGCTCGCTTCCGAGCATTCTGAAAACACTTCTAAAATGATGATGATAAACAGATAATTTGACATATAGAGTGACTTAACAATTGCAAGATATATTTTTTTTAAATATCTTACAGTAAACGAAGGGGAATAAAATTTTAATCTGATGTTGGTAACGACAAAATCTCACAATTGAAGCAGAGATTACCATGATAGTATGAAAATTCAAACGAATCAAATTTCTAGATCATTAAACGCATTACGATGTAAGATTTGTCGATATATAAGGAAAGTTATATGTCGAAATACTATTCATAAAAATTAACAACTATTTGTAGACGTTGTAATCCATATTTCGATACGAATATATATGTGCGAACAGATGTTCGCACAGCCTACAGACAGACAGACGTCTGTCTGTAGGCTTGCACGCCTAAACCACTGAATTTTGTGATTTTAATCAGACAGAATGGATTTTGATAAAATTTGGTATGAATATAGTTGAAGACCTAGGTCAAACGTAGACAACCTTTTGACGCAGATGGAGCTGCGGGAAACAGCTAGTTTTATATAAATGTAACTGTAATTGATTTAATCAAAACAAAATAATATCCGTTTCTTTGCTTAGACATATTCACATAAAAATGGTGCGTGCATAACCAAAATATTAAACATAAACTAACGTAAAATAATAAATTTAAAACCCGAAATTAATTCCGCATAACAATAAATGACTAAAGCGAAAGAATTCCTTAAACCTTCAGAATTGTGCGTGATAAAAACACTAAAAGTTTGTACAAGCTCGCGAGCTTTTATGGGCTCGTTTGTGAAAAGGTTTTGTAATAAAAATATAGAAATAAAAACTGGCTAAGTGCGAGTCGGACTCGCGCACGAAGGATTCCGTACCATTGTGAATATTTCAAGCAACGGTTACTGTTACTCGTTTTATATCGAGCAAAAAACAACAAGTAGCACGTTCAGTATAGCAGCCCGAGTTAAATATTTATTTTATTCTATTTTGAGTATTTATAGCGGTAACAGAAATACATCATCTGTAAAAATTTTGACTATCCAGTTATCACTGATCATGAGATACTGCCTGGTATGACGGTGGAGTCTTAGTAATCCCGTTTTTACCCTTTGAGTACAGAACCCTAAAAAGTATACATTCAAACACCTGTAAGTTTTGTAAGGTTTATGAGGTCTTGCTAACTGGGTCGTAACTGTTTTAAAGCTGCAGGTAATAAATATATAGTCGAACTACTTTCGGTGGTTAAGCGTCTGGTCATTGTCTGTCCTACTTTGTAATTCCTAGCTTTACCTTGGGTTTATACGAGACTTATGATCAATTTGATGATTAGTAACTAATATACCTACTTGGCATCCATATCCATACTAATATTATAAATGAGAAAGTCTGTCTGTCTTTCTGTCTGTTACGCTTTCACGGCCAAACCGCTAAACGGATTTAGATGAAATTTGGTATGAATATAGTTGAAGACCCGGGGTCAAACATAGGCTTCTTTTTGACGCAGGCGAAGCGGAAATAGCTAAGTGTAAATAAATCACTGAACTATATTCATACCAATTCAATTTTAACAAAATCAGTTCAGCTGTTTGGTTTTCAAAGCCATAAAACAGACAAACAGACAGATAGGCTTTCGCACTCGTAATACGAGTATTTGTATGTCTATCCATACTGGATTTACCTGAATTCTCCTCTCAGTGCTACGCTAACTCTTTTGTAATACTCGTACTTGCTGCACGTTTATGGAACAAGCTTCCTCTGGAAATCAAACAGCCGTCTCTTCATACCTTCAAATTCCGGGATAGGGAATACTTTGAGCGTTCGGACTTGAGTTGACTTAGGTTTAGGTTAAGTTGGGGTGCAGGGCAGAGAACCTCCTCGAGTGCCCGGTCCTTTGAAAGCTTTGCATTCTCACTTGATCCCAAGGATCCGGTGAGAGGGCGGGCTGACAAGAGACTCGGGACGGTGCACCCTGGGTGACAGTTAATAACTCCCTGGTAGTCGGGGTCTTACTAGCTGTCGGCCAATTTCTGCCAACAGCCCACTCCACAACCGTCTATGATGAGACGGCGAATGGATGTGGGTCTGGGGGACGGGCGTGGTCCATTTATGGGCCACTGCCCGATTTGGGGGGGTGGCCGTAAGGCCAACTGAGGGGGCCGCAAGGCCATGGCTGGAGGGCGTCGTGGTAGAATGCTAACGCGACCCCATGGCGCCCTCTACAGTCGGTGCGGAAACGCCGGAGGGGTTTTAGTGGGTAGTCTGGGTCGATTAGCTGCCCAGGAGTCCCACACTTTGTGCGTAAATGCATTTCCCCTCCGTTAACAAAAAAAAAAAAAGGTTTAGGTTAAGTTGGGGTGCAGGGTAGAGAACCTCCTCGAGTGCCCGGTCCTTTGAAAGCTTTGCATTCTCATTTAATTCCACGTATCTTGTGAGAGGGCGAGCTGACAAGGGATTCGGGACGGTGCACCATGGGTGACAGTTAATAACTCCCTGGAAGTCGGGGTCTTGTTGACTGTCGGCCAATTTCTGCCAACAGCCCACTCCACCGCCGTCTATGATGAGACGGCGAATGGATGTGGGTCTGGGGGACGGGCGTGGTCCATTTATGGACCACTGTTCGATTTGGGGAGGTGGCCAAAGGTCGGGGCCGAAAGCCCATGGCTGGAGGGCGTCGTGGTAGAATGCTAACGCGACCCCATGGCGCCCTCAACAGCCAGTGCGGAAACGCCATAGGGGTTTTAGTGGGTAGTCCAGGCTGGCAGACCTGGGAGTCCCACACTTTGTGCGTAAATGCATTTCCCCTACGTTAAAAAAAAAAAGGTTAAGTTAGTTTGTTTTACATTTATATTTATCGTAGTACTGTACACTCTTTGATGCCCAGGTACTCTTTTTTTCCTTTGGTTTTCGGGTTGACTGAAAGAGATCCCTATTAGGGATAAGTCCGCATCTTGTTGTATTCTATTTTGTTGTAACAATGTTCTTTCTGTATAATAAAGTTTTTATATACATACATACATACTGTGTATCCATATGGAAGTATAGATACGATAGGTCGCCTTTTGTACACTTACTGTATTCATGCTTCATATTACTTACATTTTATCGTACCGTGTGCAAAGAAGTGTTAAGTAATTCAAAAGCAAATTTTTGAAACTTAAAACCTCTTTACATTATGTAGTTCAGAGTCTTATGTTGTGTTTTTAGAATATGGTTTTATGTGATTATGATATTTTGAGAATATGATGTTTTGCGAATATCGTGTTTTACGAATGTGGTCTTTAAAAATATGATATTTAGCGACAGAGGGTATTGAATATTGATCCTTTAAACGATACGAATTAGTGATTTATTTCTTTGTTCTTACATGTTGGTTGGTACGTACAGTACTTGTAATTATTTATTCGAAGAGGTCGCCAGAGGTCAAAGGTACATTAACATCACATGCTTAGCTAATTAATTCATTCCATTGTATAGTGTTTTCTGGGAACGGCCATTAATATCCCAATCAATCAATTATAAACTTAGGTCTTTCAATAGAATTTATTGAACATATATAATTATATATTGAATATGTAAACATTAAAGCACTGTTTCCCGCTACTCCTCCTGCGTCAAAAAGAAGCCTATATTTGTACAAGGGTATTCAACTGTATTCATACCAAATTGCATCAATATCCGTTCAGCGGTTTGGCCGTGAAAGCGTAACAGACAGACAGACAGACTTTCGCACTTATACGTGGGGCGCACTATAAGTTTCCGGAATGAATATGAAAAAATACTATTAAAGGTACAAAATTAATTTATTGTTTTTCAAAATAATCTCCCTTGGCGTCTATGCACTTTTTCATTAGATGAAACCAGTTTTGAAAACTTTTGTGCCACTCCTCTGTGGTGACCTCTGAAACGTGTTTTTTATACTCCTCGACAGCCTCTTCTGGTGATGAAAATCGTTGACCGCGTAATTGGTTCTTAATTTTTGGGAACAGCAAAAGTCACAAGGTGCCAGGTCGGGACTGTATGCAGGATGACTCATGAGTTCTACATTTTTCGCCTTCAAAAAGTCGTTTGTCTGTCTGGCCGTGTGAGAACTAGCATTGTCGTGAGCAGGATGATACGGCGTTTACGGTTATTTTTACGGAGTTCGTCAATAATTTCCGGCAAACAAATGGTCGTGTACCAGTCACTATTCACTGTACGACGATTCTCTAAAGCAACAGTAGCCACGTGTCCAGTTTTATTAAAAAAAGAAGCAATCATCCGCTTAGATGCACTTTTCACGCGCGCCACTTTGGTTGGTTTCGGCTCATCTTGAAAGACCCATACGCTCGATTGCTGCTTTGTTTTGGGATCGTAGCAATAAATCCATGTTTTTTCACCTGTTACTATGTCCCACACCAAATTTGACGCACCTTCGTTGAATCTGGTAAGCATGGCACTGCACCAAGTGACGCGGTCCGTTTTTTGAGCCTCGGTCAAGTTGTGTGGGATCCACCGCGAGCACAGCTTTCTCACACCCAAATGTTTGTGTAGGATTAATTGTATTTGACCCATGCCTATTTCTAAGGATGCGCGCATTTCATGGTAGGTCACATGCCTGTCTGTTTTAATCATATGGCGCACAGCATTGATGTTTTTGTTGGTCACAGCGGTGGACGGCCGACCATCGCGAGATTCGTCACTGAGATTGATACGACCACGCTTGAATTCTGCAAACCAGCTATAAACAGTTGTCTTGCATGGTGCTTCATTGCCAAAAGCTGTTTCAAGCCGAGCGATGCTCTGTTGAGCTGTCAAATTACACTTAAAATCGTAGAAAATCATACTACGAAAATTTTCCCGAGTTAAATCCATGTTGATGCAGACACACAATTTTTTAAATGGCGCCACAAGGTAAAAGCAAAAGACAGTCATATGAAGCAAACTGCATCCTACAGCCAAAGAGTTCTATTTTCAAATGTTGCAATAAATTTTTAAATATTGTTTATGTAAGTGGCCAGTTCCGGAAACTTACAGTGCGCCCTATGTAGTAGAAGAATTATGGATAAATATTTTTAGAACTTTGATTCTAATAAAGAGTAGGTACACAAAATCAAAGCTAGCTTTTATCAGTTTTTTTTTGGTACCACGCTATGTTTTCTTCTCTTTTGGATTAACGGAGATTTCCTTAAGGCATTAAGTCCACTCTTTGTATATTATTTTTAATAGTGCAATAAACATTATATAAAATAGCAGGATATGTGTGCTAATGGGCTCTTTGCCAAGGATTCCGATGATCGGGCGAAATGGAAACATAAAAGTAAGAAAGCAATCGTTCGGGAACAAAATCTGAGTATGCAACTGGGAAAACGCTAGGATGAAAAAGATAATGCTAAATTAAAAAAAACACAGACTCTGGTCCTCTGGTTTACCGATTTTCGACGACACCACTCAACTGATGCTGTCTACGGTAGCGCTTGGAATCAATTTCATAGAGATGCAGCTGCATAGAAAGCGGTAGTATCGCTTGCAGCTTGAAGCTGCAGTTTGCGGTCTACGGCCTTGGAATCACACCTTTATGAAAAACGTCACGTTGGAATCACATGTTTTTAAACCAGTATACAAACATGCAAACAAAAGATTCTACCTGTAAAAATTCAGCGTCTTTTCCAACCAAATGCAGTCTTTTCATCCTAGCGTGTATTCCCAGTTGCGTCGTCAGCGTACGCTTTCCCTAGGGTACGTTTCAATCATGCTCCTTAATTTGGCAGTACTGGACATAACATTGGAGCGACCGTCTAACCGGATGCATAGGAAGGTTCAACTAAATGCAGTATTTCCTTGCATTTCAATAAACCAAATTATGCAGTTAAAAAATACCCGGTCAGCCAGCATCTTAAGATATTTTTTAATTCGTCTGTTTCTACGAATGTCGCAAGGAAATTGCGAATTTTAAACTTTTCACTATACCAGACATTTTTAAATTGCATTTTTATCCGGCAGCTTGAATTTTCTAAGTTAATTTGACATTTTCTTAATGAAATTTACTACTCATAGTGGATTCAGTGTATATCATTACGCTTATATTTAAAAGAATGTTCTGTTACAACACGATGTATACCATCTACACCACTACATTAAAGGCAACGGATGACCAATGTTTGTGTTTCTGCTAAAAAATCAGCATTGCTATCCAACGGAGAAATGCAGACAGCATTTTGGGCACGTTGTCTGTTTTTGTCGATTGCATAAAATAAATAAAAGAAGACTATTAGTGACTGACATTTCACGCTGCAGCCCAAACAGCTGGGTCGTTTGGTTCCGAAATTGGCACGTTGGTTCCTTTTGTGGACTGTGCACTAAGAAGGGGTTTTTCAAAATTCATCCCCTAAGGGGGTAAATTGGGGGTTTAAACGTTGTATGGAGAAACGAGAACCGTTGACACAATTTTGTGGAAACTTCTCAAGAGCGTACTTATTATAGAGTAAATACCTTTTTTAGGATTTTCCAAAAATCAACCTCTAAAGGTTTGAATTAATAGAAAACCATATTAGCAGAGATTTATCAGTGTTCCATTAAAATAAAATAAAATATTTCAGCAAAAGTAGTTAATAAGAAGCCTTCAAAGAATTGACTGTCAGGAGGTTGCGCTGAACAGGGAAAAGTGGAGATATCTTATGTCGGAGGCCAAAATCCTCTTTAGGTTGTAGAGTAAGTAAAAAAAGTAGTAAAATTAATTAATGTGTTAACATTGTCCTGTAAAGAAGCTTTACAGTAGTTTACAGCTATTACTTACAACTATTTGTGAACTACCTGTAGTAGTCTTAAGCACTTGTAGCCGTATTTACACAGTCATGTTTTTGTAATAATATTAAAATTATGTTTATTTATCCTTTGTAAAAGATTGTTGTTTTATACATTTTTAAATTTAATCTCAACGAAAAAGGAGAACTTAAAAACTAAGTCTTCTTCTTCGACCGAGCTTGTTTTCCTAGTTGCGTCCTCAGCTTACGCTTCGGAGCCTAGGGTACGCTGTTAGTCATGGCTCTAGATTTGGCGATACTTGTTATTACAATAGAGCGACTGCCGTCTAAACCCCATAATCCTTTTCGCAGGGAAACTAGACCGACAGAACCATAACTTAAAAACTATCTGATCTAAAATAATTATTAGATGTAGAGTAGAGTGTCCATAATACAAGCTGTTGTGCCGCTTTTTATTTTCTCTGTTTTTCCTAAAGGTTGTCTGGGAGAGAATGCTTGAAGCATTAAGTTCGTAAATTGTAATGTGTAATTTACTTGTGGTACAATAAAGTTTTAATAAATAAATAAGCAGCATTCTTGCGACAATTTTCCAATGAGTATACATTGTATGAATTGTCGTTTAGAGGATAAATGAGACATGTGGAACGTAAAAACTACCCGCGCTAGGCTTGGGGCAAATTATGCTACAACAACGACGTACATTGACGTAACGTAACGCTTGTGTGGCATACGTTGCGACTACGCGACGCAACTCTACACCCTTTGCCATAATTGTATGCATTTTCTTTATAATCGGGTTCATGTCTGACGGGAAGGAGAAACTCGAACTTAGTCGGAACAGAAATCCGCAACTCTTATTGCATTAATAATTCATATATAACTATCTCAAGCGAACCACGATTAATACAATAAATACAAATAAGGCCCAGCACAGACGGTAAAACGCAACTGCAACGAAACCCTTTTAAAATTATTAGTTTGAAACCAGTTTCAATCGTTTTTCACACACACCGCAACGTCACAATTAATTCGGTGTACTTTGAGAACAGACGTCAGCAAAATGTCTAGTTCAAAGTTGATGAAACGCAAACACGAGTTCCCTGCACGCCGGTTTCAACGCAACTGATTTGCAATGCGTATCAAACCGGTTTCCAAATGGTCGCGCTATGTGCCGTCTCTCATAGGAGTCTATGGCAGAAACTCAAATGAAACTCTAAAGTAACTAGAAGTTGCAGTTTCGTTGCAGTCGCTTTGCGCCGTCTGTTCTGGGCCAAAGTAGACGTTAAAGTGCGGGTTGTAGAAATGTAAAACGTGCACTTAATGAAAATATGAAAACAATAATTAAGCCGAATATTACCTGTTTTCGGTGTAAATGCAATCCAAAGTCTCACAACGTTCGTTGCACTAAAACTTGGACAATAAATTCATTGCTTCGTTGCTTTTCTGTATAACTTAAGATATTGAGTGCTTTGTTCGCAATACCATTATATTGGCAATTTCGTATACTAACCGGCTCTACCTTAATTTTCTTGGATATTTTTCACTGTTTGGTACACGCAGCATGTTTTAACTTATTATTACGAAAAAAATTAATGTTTTTCATAAAATTTTCTCGTCAATATGTATTTTAATCACATAATGATTAACTTGGTGCACATGACCATGACAATATTTTAAATATTTTTTTTTTTTTGTAAAATAATTTTAATTTCATATCGAGCCTGCATCAATAAAAAAAATACGCCTTTATTTCAGACATTATTTTGTGTACTTATTTCATATTACGGTATCACTTGGTTCCGTCTGTTGCAAAAACGGAAAAACATTACATTATATTAATTCAACTTGATGCACAATATACAATGAAGATCGATCAAAGGACGGCATAGTCTGCTTTTGGATTGTATAATATTTGAGTAGCGATGACCTATCATTGATTTCTGCTATTTATTCAGACTTTTAAACTAGACTCTATTAAATTAAATTAATTTATGGGATACTTTGTTTAGTTTTTTCCTGTTTGGCTAGGACATTGCAGGCTTGAATCACCTGATTGTCTGATAATAATGATGATTCCGTGCTTCGAAGGCACATTATAAATGCGAAAGTCTGTCTGTCTGTCTGTTTATTCGCTTTCACGGCCAAACCGCTGAACGGATTTTGATGAAATTTGGTATGAATATAGTTGAAGACCCGGGGGTCAAACATAGGCTCCTTTTTGACGCAGGCGGAGCTGCGGGAAAAACTAGTTAAGGAATAAATGTAATAACGATGTAATAATCTATTTTGGTGAAACAAAGTGTTAAAACCAAGCAAATTACCAAGTGATTACAGAGCAAGCGAGATATTTTCCCAGCGAAATGCACCACACACTTAAAAATGTGCAAAAAGTAAAATTACTCAGCTGGAAAATGAAATAGCTTGAGTTGTAGTTGCAATTTATTTCACCACTGAATTGAGTTCGCGATTTCTGTTGCTGTGTAGTCTTTGAAGCTTACAATTGGTGTGACGGAATACCTACTCAGCATTCCAACTCGAATTGCTTAAAATATGTCTTTTTTTCGGTTTTCAATTTTGAAAATGATTCTATTCAACATTATATACAATAACAATATATGTATGTCAAAAATGTAATGTGAAGAAAAAACATTAATTCAACAAAATAAAACAATTTTAATCCGACATTTTTCGCTTCGCTTTCGTCTTTGGCATAGCGAAAAAAATTATAATATTCAAGTAAATCATTAAACATGGCTATATATATGTATATAAAAACTTTAATGTATCGAATTATTCCTGATAGGGATCTCTTCCATTTAAACCTTCTAGACAAAAGAAAAAGAATACAATGAGTATTATCGGCCTAAATTGTGTACTCAATCTGTTTATGTTATGCCATTGTCTTTAATATACTAAGCTTAAACGAACAACTGTTATCCAAAAAAAAAAAATAGTTATTCCATGCCATTAATTTACATTGGTCATCTCATAACGCGTATAAACGGATATGGTACGATTTCGCTAAATTCTTTTTTATTATGTTTATTAAATGCTAAATGCAAGCAAGCCGCAAATGGTGCGTATCGGAAGCAGGGCTCTCTCAACACACACTGCGGGAATACCTGGTATTAGAGAACCAGGCCAAATACGGAAAGCATCTGGTTTGACTCCCTTGCGATAGACCTAGAGGCGGTGATACTAATTATTTATTCGAAGAGGTCGCCAGAGGTCAAAGGTACATTAACATCACATGCTTAGCTAATTAATTCATTCCATTGTATAGTGTTTTCTGGGAACGGCCATTAATATCCCAATCAATCAATTATAAACTTAGGTCTTTCAATAGAATTTATTGAACATATATAATTATATATTGAATATGTAAACATTAAAGCACTGTTTCCCGCTACTCCTCCTGCGTCAAAAAGAAGCCTATATTTGTACAAGGGTATTCAACTGTATTCATACCAAATTGCATCAATATCCGTTCAGCGGTTTGGCCGTGAAAGCGTAACAGACAGACAGACAGACTTTCGCACTTATACGTGGGGCGCACTATAAGTTTCCGGAATGAATATGAAAAAATACTATTAAAGGTACAAAATTAATTTATTGTTTTTCAAAATAATCTCCCTTGGCGTCTATGCACTTTTTCATTAGATGAAACCAGTTTTGAAAACTTTTGTGCCACTCCTCTGTGGTGACCTCTGAAACGTGTTTTTTATACTCCTCGACAGCCTCTTCTGGTGATGAAAATCGTTGACCGCGTAATTGGTTCTTAATTTTTGGGAACAGCAAAAGTCACAAGGTGCCAGGTCGGGACTGTATGCAGGATGACTCATGAGTTCTACATTTTTCGCCTTCAAAAAGTCGTTTGTCTGTCTGGCCGTGTGAGAACTAGCATTGTCGTGAGCAGGATGATACGGCGTTTACGGTTATTTTTACGGAGTTCGTCAATAATTTCCGGCAAACAAATGGTCGTGTACCAGTCACTATTCACTGTACGACGATTCTCTAAAGCAACAGTAGCCACGTGTCCAGTTTTATTAAAAAAAGAAGCAATCATCCGCTTAGATGCACTTTTCACGCGCGCCACTTTGGTTGGTTTCGGCTCATCTTGAAAGACCCATACGCTCGATTGCTGCTTTGTTTTGGGATCGTAGCAATAAATCCATGTTTTTTCACCTGTTACTATGTCCCACACCAAATTTGACGCACCTTCGTTGAATCTGGTAAGCATGGCACTGCACCAAGTGACGCGGTCCGTTTTTTGAGCCTCGGTCAAGTTGTGTGGGATCCACCGCGAGCACAGCTTTCTCACACCCAAATGTTTGTGTAGGATTAATTGTATTTGACCCATGCCTATTTCTAAGGATGCGCGCATTTCATGGTAGGTCACATGCCTGTCTGTTTTAATCATATGGCGCACAGCATTGATGTTTTTGTTGGTCACAGCGGTGGACGGCCGACCATCGCGAGATTCGTCACTGAGATTGATACGACCACGCTTGAATTCTGCAAACCAGCTATAAACAGTTGTCTTGCATGGTGCTTCATTGCCAAAAGCTGTTTCAAGCCGAGCGATGCTCTGTTGAGCTGTCAAATTACACTTAAAATCGTAGAAAATCATACTACGAAAATTTTCCCGAGTTAAATCCATGTTGATGCAGACACACAATTTTTTAAATGGCGCCACAAGGTAAAAGCAAAAGACAGTCATATGAAGCAAACTGCATCCTACAGCCAAAGAGTTCTATTTTCAAATGTTGCAATAAATTTTTAAATATTGTTTATGTAAGTGGCCAGTTCCGGAAACTTACAGTGCGCCCTATGTAGTAGAAGAATTATGGATAAATATTTTTAGAACTTTGATTCTAATAAAGAGTAGGTACACAAAATCAAAGCTAGCTTTTATCAGTTTTTTTTTGGTACCACGCTATGTTTTCTTCTCTTTTGGATTAACGGAGATTTCCTTAAGGCATTAAGTCCACTCTTTGTATATTATTTTTAATAGTGCAATAAACATTATATAAAATAGCAGGATATGTGTGCTAATGGGCTCTTTGCCAAGGATTCCGATGATCGGGCGAAATGGAAACATAAAAGTAAGAAAGCAATCGTTCGGGAACAAAATCTGAGTATGCAACTGGGAAAACGCTAGGATGAAAAAGATAATGCTAAATTAAAAAAAACACAGACTCTGGTCCTCTGGTTTACCGATTTTCGACGACACCACTCAACTGATGCTGTCTACGGTAGCGCTTGGAATCAATTTCATAGAGATGCAGCTGCATAGAAAGCGGTAGTATCGCTTGCAGCTTGAAGCTGCAGTTTGCGGTCTACGGCCTTGGAATCACACCTTTATGAAAAACGTCACGTTGGAATCACATGTTTTTAAACCAGTATACAAACATGCAAACAAAAGATTCTACCTGTAAAAATTCAGCGTCTTTTCCAACCAAATGCAGTCTTTTCATCCTAGCGTGTATTCCCAGTTGCGTCGTCAGCGTACGCTTTCCCTAGGGTACGTTTCAATCATGCTCCTTAATTTGGCAGTACTGGACATAACATTGGAGCGACCGTCTAACCGGATGCATAGGAAGGTTCAACTAAATGCAGTATTTCCTTGCATTTCAATAAACCAAATTATGCAGTTAAAAAATACCCGGTCAGCCAGCATCTTAAGATATTTTTTAATTCGTCTGTTTCTACGAATGTCGCAAGGAAATTGCGAATTTTAAACTTTTCACTATACCAGACATTTTTAAATTGCATTTTTATCCGGCAGCTTGAATTTTCTAAGTTAATTTGACATTTTCTTAATGAAATTTACTACTCATAGTGGATTCAGTGTATATCATTACGCTTATATTTAAAAGAATGTTCTGTTACAACACGATGTATACCATCTACACCACTACATTAAAGGCAACGGATGACCAATGTTTGTGTTTCTGCTAAAAAATCAGCATTGCTATCCAACGGAGAAATGCAGACAGCATTTTGGGCACGTTGTCTGTTTTTGTCGATTGCATAAAATAAATAAAAGAAGACTATTAGTGACTGACATTTCACGCTGCAGCCCAAACAGCTGGGTCGTTTGGTTCCGAAATTGGCACGTTGGTTCCTTTTGTGGACTGTGCACTAAGAAGGGGTTTTTCAAAATTCATCCCCTAAGGGGGTAAATTGGGGGTTTAAACGTTGTATGGAGAAACGAGAACCGTTGACACAATTTTGTGGAAACTTCTCAAGAGCGTACTTATTATAGAGTAAATACCTTTTTTAGGATTTTCCAAAAATCAACCTCTAAAGGTTTGAATTAATAGAAAACCATATTAGCAGAGATTTATCAGTGTTCCATTAAAATAAAATAAAATATTTCAGCAAAAGTAGTTAATAAGAAGCCTTCAAAGAATTGACTGTCAGGAGGTTGCGCTGAACAGGGAAAAGTGGAGATATCTTATGTCGGAGGCCAAAATCCTCTTTAGGTTGTAGAGTAAGTAAAAAAAGTAGTAAAATTAATTAATGTGTTAACATTGTCCTGTAAAGAAGCTTTACAGTAGTTTACAGCTATTACTTACAACTATTTGTGAACTACCTGTAGTAGTCTTAAGCACTTGTAGCCGTATTTACACAGTCATGTTTTTGTAATAATATTAAAATTATGTTTATTTATCCTTTGTAAAAGATTGTTGTTTTATACATTTTTAAATTTAATCTCAACGAAAAAGGAGAACTTAAAAACTAAGTCTTCTTCTTCGACCGAGCTTGTTTTCCTAGTTGCGTCCTCAGCTTACGCTTCGGAGCCTAGGGTACGCTGTTAGTCATGGCTCTAGATTTGGCGATACTTGTTATTACAATAGAGCGACTGCCGTCTAAACCCCATAATCCTTTTCGCAGGGAAACTAGACCGACAGAACCATAACTTAAAAACTATCTGATCTAAAATAATTATTAGATGTAGAGTAGAGTGTCCATAATACAAGCTGTTGTGCCGCTTTTTATTTTCTCTGTTTTTCCTAAAGGTTGTCTGGGAGAGAATGCTTGAAGCATTAAGTTCGTAAATTGTAATGTGTAATTTACTTGTGGTACAATAAAGTTTTAATAAATAAATAAGCAGCATTCTTGCGACAATTTTCCAATGAGTATACATTGTATGAATTGTCGTTTAGAGGATAAATGAGACATGTGGAACGTAAAAACTACCCGCGCTAGGCTTGGGGCAAATTATGCTACAACAACGACGTACATTGACGTAACGTAACGCTTGTGTGGCATACGTTGCGACTACGCGACGCAACTCTACACCCTTTGCCATAATTGTATGCATTTTCTTTATAATCGGGTTCATGTCTGACGGGAAGGAGAAACTCGAACTTAGTCGGAACAGAAATCCGCAACTCTTATTGCATTAATAATTCATATATAACTATCTCAAGCGAACCACGATTAATACAATAAATACAAATAAGGCCCAGCACAGACGGTAAAACGCAACTGCAACGAAACCCTTTTAAAATTATTAGTTTGAAACCAGTTTCAATCGTTTTTCACACACACCGCAACGTCACAATTAATTCGGTGTACTTTGAGAACAGACGTCAGCAAAATGTCTAGTTCAAAGTTGATGAAACGCAAACACGAGTTCCCTGCACGCCGGTTTCAACGCAACTGATTTGCAATGCGTATCAAACCGGTTTCCAAATGGTCGCGCTATGTGCCGTCTCTCATAGGAGTCTATGGCAGAAACTCAAATGAAACTCTAAAGTAACTAGAAGTTGCAGTTTCGTTGCAGTCGCTTTGCGCCGTCTGTTCTGGGCCAAAGTAGACGTTAAAGTGCGGGTTGTAGAAATGTAAAACGTGCACTTAATGAAAATATGAAAACAATAATTAAGCCGAATATTACCTGTTTTCGGTGTAAATGCAATCCAAAGTCTCACAACGTTCGTTGCACTAAAACTTGGACAATAAATTCATTGCTTCGTTGCTTTTCTGTATAACTTAAGATATTGAGTGCTTTGTTCGCAATACCATTATATTGGCAATTTCGTATACTAACCGGCTCTACCTTAATTTTCTTGGATATTTTTCACTGTTTGGTACACGCAGCATGTTTTAACTTATTATTACGAAAAAAATTAATGTTTTTCATAAAATTTTCTCGTCAATATGTATTTTAATCACATAATGATTAACTTGGTGCACATGACCATGACAATATTTTAAATATTTTTTTTTTTTTGTAAAATAATTTTAATTTCATATCGAGCCTGCATCAATAAAAAAAATACGCCTTTATTTCAGACATTATTTTGTGTACTTATTTCATATTACGGTATCACTTGGTTCCGTCTGTTGCAAAAACGGAAAAACATTACATTATATTAATTCAACTTGATGCACAATATACAATGAAGATCGATCAAAGGACGGCATAGTCTGCTTTTGGATTGTATAATATTTGAGTAGCGATGACCTATCATTGATTTCTGCTATTTATTCAGACTTTTAAACTAGACTCTATTAAATTAAATTAATTTATGGGATACTTTGTTTAGTTTTTTCCTGTTTGGCTAGGACATTGCAGGCTTGAATCACCTGATTGTCTGATAATAATGATGATTCCGTGCTTCGAAGGCACATTATAAATGCGAAAGTCTGTCTGTCTGTCTGTTTATTCGCTTTCACGGCCAAACCGCTGAACGGATTTTGATGAAATTTGGTATGAATATAGTTGAAGACCCGGGGGTCAAACATAGGCTCCTTTTTGACGCAGGCGGAGCTGCGGGAAAAACTAGTTAAGGAATAAATGTAATAACGATGTAATAATCTATTTTGGTGAAACAAAGTGTTAAAACCAAGCAAATTACCAAGTGATTACAGAGCAAGCGAGATATTTTCCCAGCGAAATGCACCACACACTTAAAAATGTGCAAAAAGTAAAATTACTCAGCTGGAAAATGAAATAGCTTTGAGTTGTAGTTGCAATTTATTTCACCACTGAATTGAGTTCGCGATTTCTGTTGCTGTGTAGTCTTTGAAGCTTACAATTGGTGTGACGGAATACCTACTCAGCATTCCAACTCGAATTGCTTAAAATATGTCTTTTTTTCGGTTTTCAATTTTGAAAATGATTCTATTCAACATTATATACAATAACAATATATGTATGTCAAAAATGTAATGTGAAGAAAAAACATTAATTCAACAAAATAAAACAATTTTAATCCGACATTTTTCGCTTCGCTTTCGTCTTTGGCATAGCGAAAAAAATTATAATATTCAAGTAAATCATTAAACATGGCTATATATATGTATATAAAAACTTTAATGTATCGAATTATTCCTGATAGGGATCTCTTCCATTTAAACCTTCTAGACAAAAGAAAAAGAATACAATGAGTATTATCGGCCTAAATTGTGTACTCAATCTGTTTATGTTATGCCATTGTCTTTAATATACTAAGCTTAAACGAACAACTGTTATCCAAAAAAAAAAAATAGTTATTCCATGCCATTAATTTACATTGGTCATCTCATAACGCGTATAAACGGATATGGTACGATTTCGCTAAATTCTTTTTTATTATGTTTATTAAATGCTAAATGCAAGCAAGCCGCAAATGGTGCGTATCGGAAGCAGGGCTCTCTCAACACACACTGCGGGAATACCTGGTATTAGAGAACCAGGCCAAATACGGAAAGCATCTGGTTTGACTCCCTTGCGATAGACCTAGAGGCGGTGATACTGCTATCAGAGAAAAACTCCAAACCAATGAAATTAACCACTCACCGATACTGGAACCCCTCTCCAGGTCTGGACAGAAGGTCGATTTGTCTGTCAGAATGTCAGAAAATCGTCTGTCAGATCATAGTTTTAGATTCAAATTGTATTCAATACATAAACTCAATAATTCTACATTGATTTTTGGTTTTCATTTTTCAAAATTGCAAATAAATTGCTATCCTGTTTAATTTACTGTGTACATGAATTTGGAAAATAAATAATTAAACCAAAACAATGCAGTTGAATACAATTTATTAGCTATTATTATCTTAAATACACAAAACGCAGTAAAACAATGTTTGTGTACAGCGTTCACGTATAAATTGAAAGTTAGCAAGTTAAGATATCTATAGAAATAGTTTGCATTACTCACAAAACTTCATTTACATTTCGAACTAGTTTTCACTTGGTAAAACTAATTAAATCGCAAACTTTGTGGGAATGGAGCTATTGTAAAACCACGGATAAATTAAAGCCTTCGTAACATAGGTATTTATACATTTTAAAGTTGTCGTCGAAATATAAGTTTTCCTACGACAATGAACGCTGTAAAGTGTTTGAAACGTGAGTTGTAAATAAGATATCCATACTAATATTATAAATGCGAAAGTCTGTCTTTCTGTCTGTCTGTCTGTTACGTTTTTACGGCAAAACCGCTGAAGGGATTTTGATGAAAAGTGGTATGAATATAGTTGAAGACCCAAGGTCAACTGTACTTTTCGACGCAGGCGGAGCTACGGGAAAAAGCTAGTAAGGAATAAACGTGATAAAAACCGTATGAAAATAGTTCAATTTAGTGTATTACTAAACAGTTTATCATCCACCGACCAAATGGTCACATAACCTGAAAAAAGGTCCCAGGCAAACGCTGGATGCAGACTGCTGCCAACCGATCATTTTGGAAATCATTGGGAGAGGCCTATGTCCAGCAGTGGACTGACTGCGGGCTGAAATGGTGATGATGAAACTGTTTAACTGTTTGTTTGTATAAAAGTTGTTTATCTGTTGTTGTTGTGTCTGAAGATCTTGATGGTTGTCCATATGAATTTGTTCAGTTGTTTTCAGTATAGTTAAGACATTTCATGCTTGTATGACCTTGAATATCTTTTCGTGCAAACGTGTTTCCCGCGAGCCTAGAGAGAGTGCCAGAATTTGGCTGTGCTGGTTATAACAATAGAGTGACTGTCTTCTCCGTGACCCTTTTTGCCTCACTAGACGATAAGACTGCATATGTACATAGTACCGACTCTCAACTGCATACAATGTATGAGCACGTTTGAGATTTGTATTATATTCCAAGGAATCAATTGTTTGAAATTGTTGCAATTCTCTTTAGCAAATTCTTTAAGTTTGCTTTAGAAATGAAATTTCTAGCGACTTGACAATGTAACAGCGGTACAACTTATGACATAATTATGATATTTGTCTGCTCCATGTAATTTAAAATTTTTGATTATTTTCGCTCTTAGAACTAGATGCCAGTCGTTATACTGTGTCAGATTCTTAAGGATTTCTATAAAACACTTTGAATGATTTTCCAATGGCTCTGGGGTCTCTGAGAAAAGGGCAACGGAGTTAAAACGACAGTAACTCCAATAAAATAACCTCCAAATCTAGACCTATGATTATCGAAAGTGTACCCTGAACTCTGATGTATAAGCTAAAGGTGACACTTTGTTCAAGAATACAATTTACTTTTTATCACGATATAATTGAGAGAGATTACTATAGGTCTCGTAACTCCATCTAAATGCTAGTGAGTAAGTGAGATCACGCAATGAAAAGAGACATCACGCTTACACACTCGCATTTGCATGAAATTAAAAAACCATGGTAACCCAGAAGTCACAGCAAACTTACTCCGCTGGATCAGTGAACCGATGTGGATCTTAGCCTCTGAAACGAGAGAGCGCCAGTGTGTTCTATTCTGCGCGATGGCTAGCCAGTTGTCAGCTCCCATCTCTCGCAGATTAGCCTGCATCCCAGACAACAGTTTTTGTATAATTATTTATTTACAAGTAAGTCTCTACATGAATTATTAGCATGACGAATACGAACCGCTTGGATTGTCTAGCCGCTGCGTTGCATGAATATTACAAAAAAAATCCTGATTTAAAATATTAGGTCATCGCCTGTTTTCCTACTTCTTAGTATGCGTAGTATAATTTAGTACACTATAATATTAACAACATCTAGTAGTTGCATCTAAGATATAGACAGCTATAAAGTTTGGTTGTAAAACGGAACTGGAACCGTATCAATTTATAATACCGAGTTAACTTTCAGCATTTCTTCTCGTTTCGATACTAGAAATTATTTTAGCTTTGGATTTTGTCAAGTGTAACGCTTGCCAATTTACTGGCAATAATATTGTTTAATATAGGTGGGGTAGTGACATAAATCAATAAAGCATATCCGTTAGTAAAAGTGGGAACTAGTATTTGCTCGACAGGCGTGGCGTTAGCATAGGTCTTAAGCCGGGTCTCCTGCGCCAAAAAATAACAAAACATGTTTTCTGTCAGCCGCGTATCACATTTTGTATGAAAAAAATTGCTAGGCCACGCCCAATTTACGTTAATGTTCGATATTTTGTGTTTGCACACAAAAAATACAGTCGCAGGAGACCCGGCTTTAGTTTTATCAGTTAGGTACATTTGTTTAAATTTTGTGCTTCAAAACTATGTTTTGTATATGGTTATTATTATAACTACTAACTAACTACTTAACTGCATTCAAACAATTTTTCATCGCAATTTACTTCTGTAAAGAATACGAAGAAACTTTGCCGCTTGAAGTAATATTAATAAATTCATAACAGTTTTTATTTGCCTCCGCATATGAGCCGTCACAGCCTTTGTAGTCTCGAATAAACTCTTTTTCTCGTTCCTCAGAAACCACTTACAGGATGTCGTTTGTCAAGTGCATTGTCTGCTTATTTTTAATACTTTATACTGTGTTCTTGAATGTTATTGTTGGTGGTTTTTTTTTATTTATTTTGATAAAAGATTGTGTCTGCGGCTTCGCCTGCTAAATTTAACTATTTATGAAATGGATGGCACATGTCACACTTTTTTTAAATAGGGCTACAGAAGGTTAATCACGCAAATTTTAACTTCATTACCAAAATTAAACCATGACCAAGAGTCTGGCACTCTTTTTCTCTCTTTTCTATTTGCAATCTATGATTTACTCAAAACCGATAAAATAGATAAGGTAAGACTGAATTATACCACAGATAAGATTCAAAGTTCTATTATCATAAATCGATACATAACCATTGGAGCTTTCTAACTATTTGAGTTTTAACATATTTTTCAAAAGAATATGAAATTTCCAACGTTCATTTTCAAAAGTCACGTTTAAATAAAAATATAAAAATATTCATGATAAGTATCTTTCAGAAACAACTTTTATTTGGAATGTTCCTTTATGCCAGGAAAAGAAATAATATCAAAACTTCTCTCAGAGCTTTCTTTAATGATATATTAAAAAGTTTCGCTACCCGGAACTAGATGTGTGCACTCAAAATTCTTAACAAGCAAGAGTATTTTTATATTTTTTAATTCGATGAAAGGATATTATATCTTCTGCTTCTACTCAACACCTTTCCGGGTCCATCTTTGGCTGATTGCTTTAGAGCCCAGGGTCTGCTTTCCTCCTTTTTTTCTCTCTTTCGCCCGGTCATCGGCTTCCCTGGTTGACTCTTCTGTTCTTCATCTAAGCGTGTTTTCCTAGTTGCGTCCCCAGTAAATGCTTCGGAGCCTAGGTTACGCTGGTTGTTACAATAGAGCGACTGCTGACTAACCTCTGTAACCTTTACAGGGAAACCAGACCAATAGGAACATGACCCAAGGTTTAGTGGCCAACACTGTCAGATTTTTTCTGGCTGGCTAAAGACATCTGACACAGCCTAACGACTGCCTTCAATCGATAACAACCGGGACTCACGGCTTAATGTGCTTTCCGAAGCATGGAGGAGCTGGAGATATAAAATGCCAATGAATGGCGATCAACCCAATTCGCATCGCATCTCGCCGTCGTTTGACACGCGCATTCGATACGGATACGCGCGTCGCGCTCGGCTATCGAGCTCCTCAGAAAGAAGGTACTGCCAAGAAACAAGTGGCGTCACTGCCACGTGCGTACGTACAAAAGAGATAGCAAGACGTCCCGACCACGATCCCACTTTACATTGAAAAGAAAATTTTCAATTCTAATTACCGCTATAATAAATAACCTAAATAATAATATAATTTTGTTATTGTTTTCGAAATCAGCTACTGTGTATATATATTTTTTCGTATAAAAACATTGTCAAAATATAAACACAGTCAAGTAGTCTATTGAATTGTATGTAGACAATATAGTAAGCTTCGTTCAATATTATTGGAAATTCGAATAAACTGTCTCATTTCCTTATATTTTCGTATTAAAAATGCCACTATAATACTTAGCGGAATCAGAATTTTAGATAAAAGATCATAAATTTTCTTTAAACATTTATGAGCTAAAATAAAAATGTCTTTCATAATATCGGCTACGACTTTAGCAAGACACAGCTACGAAGCGTCTACGGCGTAGCGATTGTATCTACAAAGCTACGCGCGTAGACTGCAAAACGGTGGCATTTGGTTTGAGATGTAGAAATTTCAGATTATTTTCTTATAAAACATGAATATATATATTTTTTCATATTTACATTTTGAAATTTAAAAGGAATAATGATGACATATAAATAAATATATTATTAAGGAAGTACGGTGTACATTAAGTGCCCAATGCTGAACTCTAGGCCAGTAAAAGGACTATTAGGATAATATTTTTTGATTTTAAATAACAAAAACGGTAACTGCATATTACATTTCTACTGTTGTAAAGTTGATAAATTTTATTTGTTTTTCTGTGCATTAGAGTTTTTATAGTTTTGATACTGTTAAATACACAAAACATTTTGTGTATTCAACTGTGTTTACATTAAAGTTGTCATGTTGTGTGTGCACGTTTTTGGGTGTAGGTCTAGCTTAAAGTGTTAACTTACTTTTACAATTTAACGTTAGTTAAATTGTTTTAATTGTAACCTGTTGTGTATACATATCTTAAATAGATTTCTGTTAATGTTGATATGAAAATTTTAAAGTTATAAATCCTTAATTGTACAAAGTTATAAATCTTCAATTGTACATTTAATATTTACTTTTAAACTCTGTATAAACATTGAACAAAATTAATGTAAAAATTCTCGATCACAGTTTTAAGATTCATTTCATATATAGGTAAAAGAGAGGAATAAAACCTCATGGTTTTTAGTCCTTGAAGTTGGAATTTGCAAGGTTGGTAGTTGTTACATATAAATTATGAACTAAGAACCAATTTCCTCAAATACCTACGAAGCCCGAACAAACGCTAGTAAATATATAAAAATGTAAATAAATATAAAACGTACACTTAACAACCTCCTGTCAGGACATGGGACTAAAGATAATATCAAAATAGATGCAGTTCCAACTGACCACGGACCTGCATTAGCGGCAGTAAATATAAATTTATGACGGCAATAACTGAACGAACGTAAAATAAAAATAGTACAGAATTGTAACTGAAAATGAGAAGCTAGATGGTTTTTTCGCAATCGCAAATGTCTACCGACGGTGAGTACGGCCTACGGCTGTATTAAATTGGTACTGTTGCTAATTTATTCGACAAGCTTGATTGCAGAGCGATACGCGCGTCGCATGTCGCACGTATCAAATGCACGTTTCAGGCGACGCGTCCCTTATTCGATTGGTCGCCATTTAGTGGCATTTCCTATCTCTAGCTTCTCCGTAGTTCTAAGACTCGTTAAGCTGTTTGTTTAATCGATAAATGGCAGTCGTTAGGCTATGTCACATGCCTTCAGGCAGCCTGAAAAAGTCGGGGAGTTTCGTCCACTAATACATCTCTCGGCATATAACTGTTTGTCTGGTTTTCCTGTACATAGATTTACGGATGTCAGGCAGCAGTCGCTTGCAATCAGTGCCAGTGAAGAACCCATAGACGAAGAAGATAACTTAAGCACTGACCATGTAGTAAACACGGAATTACAAAAACTATTCAAATTTAAAATCTGAAAGCGAGTAGTTAATTTATCGAAAACGTCAACTATTCACTGATTTTGTCAACGCAAATTTCTCTCGAAATCGGTGGCGGACGTCTTTTTATGAAGTGACAATTCCATACCGTTTTTATTTTGTGACCAAGGTGGCTTGTCGGACATAAAGGGTTCAGTATTATATTATTTTTTGACATCACACGTGATTACTTAACAAGAGGTAGAAAGATTTATTATTTTCTAAAGATTTTCTCACGTGGAATTTTGTTATAGTATAATACGTTTTGATCGATTATTTTATTTCAAATGATCGAATACTGATTTTTTTATAAATTCATACTTTGTCTAACTTACTTGTTCTACAAGTATAACTTTGCGGCACTTATGCTGAAAATGTTTACCTATATCCAGTTTATATAACAAAGTTTTTGTTTTACAAATAATTCATAAATTATTCTGATTTTTATGCTGGAAGCTGGGCTATATTTTAAAAATACAGTCAAAATTTTTGTTAATTTTGTAGGAAGGGATTGAGAAGAATAATTTTATGGCATTAAATATTTGGTTGTTTATAAAACAAGTCTTATGATAATAAAGCTAATTTTCAGTACTTTATACTAGAAAATCCACCAAACATCCATATTTAATTAAATGTTTAAAAAAGGTATTTGAAGGTGGCTTAAGATGGAAAACGCTTGATTTTAAGACGATTGCTTGGAGAACTACGACGATAAATGTAAAACAAAAATACATTTTTGAAAAATACAGCAGCACGATGTCAGCTTCCGAATCGCAGTCAGTCTTAGGCTGGGTGCTGCCATTGTCGAACACCATCAATGTACGTGTAGTGACGGCGTTAGCAAAAATGGGCTCCATGGACTACATTGTCAACTCAGCGCAGGGACATTCGGTCCATGGGGTCCTAACTTAAAGAATTTTTTTAAGGAAATTTCCCCTAAGCTTGCTGATGCCGTAGGTGACAAGAGGGCTGGCTCATTCCTAGCGCAATTGCAATTCAGCGTGGGAACACAGCCAGTGTTTTTAAATTTTTAGTATTTATTATTATTTTTTTTAAGTTTTTACTTTCAGTTGGTTTTTTTAAGTTTTTAGCTTTATTTGTTTGTAATAAATAATTTTAGTTGAAAAACAAAGGAAAAACTTTTGTTTGAAAAAAATAACAGAAGTGTCACAACCAATTTTCCGCTGAACCCTAAACATTGTGGACACTACCTGCAATATAATTTGTTTTACCTCGCCATAAATTAGCAACGTCTGTTATTTTCCCACCAATAATGGCGCACGTTTTTAAAGGAAAATATTGAAAAAATAATTAAAACAATAACTCTACAACTGCAATGGTTGAGTAAAAACAGTTTTTTATTGTTTAACACAAATGTTACTGTGGTTTATCGGCAGTAAAATAGGGAAAAACATGGGAAATAAATTTATTATGTATGGTGTGTACATATTACCCGCTTACTTAATTGCTTCATGGAAATAATTTTAGTATTATAAATGTTGAGATAACTGTTTTTACCTTGTCATGAATATTTGTTTATATTTCTTTGTATATTCATTATTTTGTGTAGGTTACATTGTTAATCCTAAGGGGCCTAATTCAATTTTTTATTTTATTTTTATTTGTTGGGTCGAAAATAATATTCTTATATATAATTAACTTCAGCACAACTGGCTCGATATTTTTTTATTAAATAATAAATAGATAGAAATTGTTTTTTATTAAAAATTAAAATACGATTAAACAATTCGACAACTTGTTATTAAATAAGGAAAAATTCTAGTATTTGCATAGGTTAAACAAATCAATCTATTTTATTATTAATATGTTTGACCGTGGGTCTTCAACTATATTCATACTAAATTTCATCAAATCCGTTCACTGGTTCGGCCGTGAAAGCATAACAGACAGACAGACTTTCGCACGGGTATGGATAATTTTACTTAATAGGTAAGGCTTATAATCTTTTAGCAATTCCATCAACTATTGACTTAAATAAATTTGTAAAAATATCATATCAAATATCACTTCAGTCTCAGTCAGGGGTGTTGTTTACAAGCATCTGTCCGATAGCTTGGATACCTAACACATGGGTACGCGAGCCTGACTTACCCGAGCTGCTACTGAGTCAACCCATGTCCATCTGAGTCAGTAGCATCCTAGTACCTCATCCTTTCCCCAAACCCAACCACATCCCACCCTTCCCTAGCTTAAAAAAACTTCCGATGGGCAGCAGCGTCGGAAGTACAATAAGCCGTTGAAACTGCGCTCGCCAATCCGCCTGCCAAGCATGGCGAGTATGGCAACAACCCCTCAATTTGGGGGAGGCCTAAGTCCAGCAGTGGACTAATTGCGGCTGAAACGAACGAACGAAAGAACGAAATATCACTTACTAATATCGACAAACAACAAACAAAACAATCCAAAACACTATTTTACAACTCGAAAATCAATTTTACATAAAAATCTAGTCGCACGTAGAAAACTCGATCCCGTAAATTCTCTTTTGAGAACACTGGAACGGCGCCATTTGTTCCCCAAATAGTAGCTAAAGTTGTTTACTTGTTTCTCTTTTGAGCGCGACTATCGCAAACTTTTCTTTTAGTTTTATAGTAATGCATCAACTGTTTGCGCTGCGGTACATTTTGTAACAACCTGTATAAATTTGAATGAGACGAACTCATTTGCTATTTCAGCAATGATTAGTTTTTCCAATTGCGTTTCAAGCTTCGAGCCTTAGTAAAAATAATATAGAATTATAGACTATTAGATAGAATAGAATAGAATTTATTGAAACGAATATCAATATACAGAAAATTATTTACAAAAATGATTGGCAAAGTACAATATATGCATGACAGACGTCTCAATAGGTGATAATAGATGATGTCAGAAAGCTTGAGTTCGTTTACAAACCTATCTGTTTGATAATTATTTACAAATGTATCGAATACTATATAACAAAATTACAGCAAATGAATAGTTCCTTACAAATAACATATTATAAGTCTCCATCAGCTCATCTTGTCTGTGGTTACCCTGAAAGCCTTTTAATACAAATTAAAGAGAGATCAGTAGTGCATCTTTTGTATTACGAATTATAAACTTTGTTTTATTTTCTTGGACCGCGGCTTAGACATTGAAATTGAGGACAGTTCTCAATTCGAGTAAATGTTGAAGAACCGTTCACAAAGACTCAAGAATCCCATAGAAATAAGAACACATAGAAGTGTAATTAGTGGGCCAGTTAACTTTGGTACACGCCACGGCACTTCTACCGATCTACCGAGTTTGAACGGTCCTTTAGTGTGTTAACTACCGCATAACTGCGTCATTTTTGAACCGATTTCGAAATTCTAAACTCTGTCTTAAGTTCACAAGTTTCATTCTAATTTATTATGGGGAATGAAATAAGTAGTGATAATGATCTAATCCACATTAAAGACCGAGACGCGGTCTCGACAAACTTCATTTTTTAAACATACTTACAAAAATGCTAATCGTTTCTAGAAACTATTAATAAGTGTAATGTGTGAGGAGCGCGTTAGTCGAGCGCGACCCGCGTATCTGTAGCAAATGCGCGTGTAAAGCGACGACGTGACGCGACCACTATTGGATTATAATTGGAATATCATCCAGGGACTCAAAAGTACGCCTTGCACAGGATATGATGAAATATTAACAAAAGTTTTGAAACATTCATCCAAAATAATAGCCCCTGTTTTATGTCATATATTTAATTTGTGTACCTTAAACGGCGTATATCCGGATAAGCTAAAAATTACATTAGTGAAACCTCTGTTTAAGAAACAAGATAAAGAAAATGTTTCTTGTTATAGACCCATATCGCTCATTCCAATAATGGCAAAAATATTTGAAAGGATAATTTATGACAGACTTTATAGTTATTTTGAAATTAATAATATACTAACCGAAGAACAGATAGGATTTAGGAAAAACAAGACAATTAACCAGGCTATATATAATTTTTTATTTAATGTTATGACTGGTGTAGATAGAAAGGAGAAAGTAAGTGCACTGTTTATGAACTTGACTGGTGCTTTTGACAACGTCAAGCATGATATTCTATTGGAAAAACTATATTTATACGGCGTAAGAGGAAATGCATTGGAATTAATTAAATCATATTTATCTAACAGGAGACAGGCATCAGTAGTAACAAAAATCTGTCCAAAGTCTAAATGTGAAAAAGAGTATACGTCAGACTATAGGGAGGTATTATTCGGGGTACCACAAGGTAGTGTATTGGGTCCACTTGTTTTTAATCTATATTAATGACTTCCCCAAATCTATAAAATTCCCGATGGTTTTGTTTGCAGATGACAGCACGGCAATATTTTCGAACAATACTACACGAGAACTACAAAGGGACATAAATACGTGTTTAGTTAATATAATGAATTGGCTAGAATCAAATAATTTAAAAATGAACCTTAGCAAAACCAAATTAATGACATTTGCAACAAGAAATAAATTGTGCTATTCAATTGACGTAATATAGGAACTAAGATTGACATAGTAAAAAATACCAAATTTCTGGGATTGACAATAGATGATACAATCAACTGGAAAGTACACGTTAGGAATGTATGTGCTCAACTTAGTAAGTTTTCATATGCATTGCGCTTGCTTAGTAAAATAGTTGGTACACCAACAATTATGAAGGCACATCATGCAAAAGTGACCTCGCCTTTAAGATAAACAAAGAGTAGACCTTTAAGGCTCAAAAACGATGTGTGAGATCGGTCTGTAAATTGCGACATGATGACAGTTGCAGGCCACACTTTCAGTCACAATTTTTTTTAACTTTACCAAGTCTTTACATATATGAATGTGTAATGTTTGTTAGAAAGAACATACATTTATATAAAAAGTGTGAGGGAATTCGCCATCGTAATAGATTGTCTAATCCTTCATGCAGAACCTCCTTTTTCCGACAGAGTGTATTTTGTATGGCTCCAAAAATGTACAACAAATTACCACAGGGCATTACTGAAATCGAGGATATAAATAACTTCAAAGAAAAATTATTTAAATGGTTGGTTGAAAAAGCATACTACAATGTAAAAGAGTTCCTTACCGACAAGTTTCAAAATGCTATCCAATAGGACAAACATATTGCATACCGCGCTGTTGTTTGTGGTCTAAGATCTTGTAATTGCTATATATAACATCATTGTACACCCATAATACGCAATAAAGTGGATTGATTGATTGGTCGCCCTTTTCGCGGCATTTTCTATCTTGATCTCCTTTTTGCTTCGGAAGGCACGTTAAGCCGTTGGTCCCGGTTGTTATAGATACATAGCAATCGTGAGGCTGTGTCAGATGCCTAAGGGCAGCCTGAAAAATACTGACAGTGTGGGCCACTAACACACCTCAAGTCATGTTCCTGTTGGTCTGGTTTCCGGGTTACGAAAGTCAGACTGCAGTCGCTCCATTATAATTACCAGTTCCGCCAAATCTAGAACCATACTTACAGCGTACCCTAGGCTCCGAAGCGTAAGCTAACGACGCAACTAGGAATACACGCAAGGATGATTATGATTAATAGGTGTAATGTTACTTTAGTTAATTTGATAGAAATTGACAAAAGGTATTAAAGATAATTAAAAAAATTATAACAGGTTACGATCTTCCAATAAGCTTATTCTATGTATTCCTCTATTTTCTTCATTTTCCTATTCTAAATCTTTCTCTGTCAGAGCGTGCAAATTGTGGAACTCCCTCCCCGTTGACATTAAATTGTCTCCTTCTCTTCCCTTCTTCAAATCTCGTGTTTTAAAATTCTACTCCGATTCTTAATTGAGCACAGCTTTGAACTATTATATTTTTTTGTAGCTATTAATATGTATTATTGCTTTTTCTTTATTATTTTAAGAATATGCATATATCTGTATTTATGTAGCATATTTTTATGTAGTTTATGTCATTATAAGTATTATTTTTGTTTAATATTTAATAAATAGAGTTCTGTTCTGGTTGCACAACTTCTACCATCTGTCTCTTTTAACTGTTAACAACTAAGGTTGGCTGGAAGAAATTGCAATAGCGATAAGTCCGCCTTTGTACTCAATATTCTAAATGTATTACTTTTAAATTTGTGATTGGTACAATAAAGTGTATATCTATCTATCTATCTAACTGTATTCCTGTAACGTCCCGGTTGACTGGAAGAGATCTCTTTATGGGATAAGTCCGCCGTTGCATTTATTTTTAGTTTTGTATGTACTGTAATGTATTTTTCTGTGCAATAAAGTTATTACAAACAAACAAACAAAAGTAGTATTTATGTTTTTGTCATCTTTCTGTCACCTGAATATTTTATGATTTAGGGCTCGCAGGACTTACGTATACAGCACCACATAAGTGGGCATAAGGTCGCGTAATTTGCCACGCAATTTGTTTGGGTTAATTCCACTTAGTTTGGATAAGGAAGTACTGCTCTTTCCTGATCCGTACGTAGCCAAAGACATACAAACAACTTTTTAAATAAAGCAAAAGAATATTTAAATCTCAATATGTTTATTTCAGTACATATATGTCCCATTAGGCACTTTATCTTGATATCAGCCTAAACGTACCTTCCGATTTTATGTTAATAATGAAGCAACTACACCGTTCGACTTCCATAACCCTGTATGATCCATGGAGACTTAGAGACTAACACCCATTCTCAAACTTTACCTCAAACTCGACTCAACCTCACTCCATCTCATTGGTATGATTAGTCGATACTAACTTCCTTGACTTAAGGAGATTCCTCATTGGAGATGAGTATCGGACTGTCAAATATAAGGTTGGTCGAGAAGTACTTTAAGGATGATGATTTTAAAAATGAAATAAAGTGATTATAAATCAGTTTTTGCCACTTTTTGCCTAGATATCTGCTTACTTTTTTTATTTTTACTCTATTCTTTTGTATTTTTCAATTTTGCTTTGGATTGTTATTGTAACCTGTGTCGTTCCTCATTGGAGTTTCTTCTAGCAACCAACTAAGAATGACATTTTCGAAGAAAGTTTGAGAACTTCCGTAGGGCGGCCTCTGAGTTATAGTGCAAGACGTCCTTGAGGTTATGTTTAAGAACAGGTGTTAGTGTGGTCAAACTGTCTTTTTTTTCAGGCCTTTAGGTAAATAATATAAGTTAACGATATCCATCTAGCGAGCCGGGACCAAGGGCTAAACGTTTCCGAAAACTTATCAAAAACTTTTAAATATCCAATATCCAACTAAACATGTTTTTTTATGTACTGACCTTCTTAATCTCAACTTTTTCTTTATTGCATATTCAGCTGTTACTGAGCTTAGGGTTCGCTATTTTTTTATATCGAATCCGGAGTTCTGTAGCAGGGTATTTCTGTCCCAAATAAAGAACTAATTTTCCGCAACTTTTCCACTGCGTTCCCCCGCAATAATTTCCACCAGTTTTGCGCCGGGTCACGCTTGACGATATGGACAAAAAGGTCGCTAATTGAAATCTGTTGGCTCGGAATGAAATTAGATTGGCTTTTTCCAAATAATCGAGTTCTCTATGTCAAAAGCATTACTCTCATACGTGTTGGATTAAATTTTGATCAACTTGGAGACTCGTATGCATTGAAGCGGCGAAAGGTCAATTCATTCAATTTCAACTAACCTCACGAATTCGTTATTGAAAATTATTCGAGTCTGTGGCTACACCATTACCTTTGTACTTACATAATTACCTTACCTTAAAGTACAAATCAAGATACCTTACCATCACATGCAGAAAATACCTTGATAGAACAACCTTTAGAAACAGTTACAAGTACCAGCTCTAAGAAGAACTCTTTTAAGGATACCAAGAAAGAAAACACAACACACACATCATGCAAGCATTTTATTTATGGCGACGCATTGTCAAAGAAACGGCGAGTTGTCATAGAAACAAGATTGGTTGATCATGCACGTGCTGTACGGAGCTTATCACACGTCGTTGTCAAGAAACAAGAATAGCACAGCACACGACTCTTCACTTCAAGCAGCACATCACATCGGTCTTCACTCTTCATCAGTTCGTGGATGAACACTTCACAACACGTGGAAACTCGCCGCTCGCCGCAAGCTGTGCGCACGTCCGCACCGTTCCGAGCGCCGCCGTCGAAAAGGACTGCGAGATTGCGCGAGCTAGTTTTATTGGAACGGCCAAGCACGTCACGCGGTATCCAGTTCGTCCCGCGCTCCCCGCGCGGACCATCGTCAAAATGCGCCACCAAATATGGACGTAAACTGCAATACTAACTTATGATTGGTTATCATATTGCAAGAAAAATTCACACTTACTACACAATAATTTTGTATAAATACGTGTCAATTTTGTAAATAAAGCTCGAGTCCTGCGCGCCGTCATAAGGCGCATCCCCGTCGACGTTTCTGTCGACTTTGTAAAGGAGTCGCTCTTAGAGCAAAATTTGCCCGTCCGGGAGGTCCACAGAATGTACCGTGGCAGATCCCCGCGAGTACCATATGAAATGGTACTCGTTGTTCTCAACCTTTCCCCAGAGGGGAAAAAGATCTTCAAAATAGACAAAGTTGCCGGGCTTACCGGCTTCTCTGTCGAGCCTCCCCGCAAACGCGGAGTCATCGGGCAGTGTCACAACTGCCAATACTACGGGCACTCTGCCCGTAATTGTCATGCGCGCGCCCGTTGCGTAAAGTGCACGGGCGACCACGCCACTCAAGATTGCGAGCGCACAAGAGAGTCGCCTGGCGACCCCGCTTGTGTGCTTTGCAAACAATCGGGTCATCCGGCCAATTGGCGAGGCTGCTCTAAGGCGCCCAAAACTAATCCCTGGCATTCACAGGCCAGACGCGTTCCCGCGTCGCCTCAAAATGCCCGTCCAACCCAGGCCAGACAGGCCGAATTCAGAAGCAGCCCAGCTGACTTCCCAGAAATGAGGACCAGAACATCCGGTCCCCTCTCCCAGCCGCCACCCGCGCCGGCTAACCCGTCCCAGCGAGCAGCTGCAGCGGCCTCGGCACCCGCAGCTCCTCGTCCCTCCAAGGCCTTAAGCCATCCGCCCCCGCCCGCAGGCGTGGCCCGCGCAGCACCCAATACTGCAAGGTACACGGGCCCGCGTAAGGCCACCGCTGAAGAGGCGTCTAACATAGCCTTAGAGGTACTGGACTCTATGGCGTCAGATGACTTCGAACTTCTCGAGGAGTTGGGGTACGCCCTCATAGCCGCCGGCAACAATTGGATTGCGCGTGCGAAGGTTATGAGGGGGTACCACGACGTTATCAAGAGGTTGCAGGCGGTCCAGATCCCCGCGCATCTTCTGCCCTCTAGCCATCCGTAATGGGTAGTACAGGTCAGAGGAACAAACCCCGTTCGCTGACCGTGGCATTCTACAATGCCAACGGATCCCTCCGCGATCAAAGGACTGAAATTGCTGAGTACCTCACCCACCATCAAGTGGACATCCTCCTAGTGCAGGAGACCTTCTTGAAGCCCTCTCACAGAGACCCAAAAATTGCGAACTACAACATAATTCGCAATGATAGATTAGACAGGCCGAAAGGCGGAACTCTAATCTATTACAAGAGGTCCCTGCACTGTTGCCAATTAGACCCGCCAACCTTAACGAACATGGAATGCTCAATCCTCCGTATAGCGATGACCGGCCACTCGCCGATCAACATCGCTTCCATTTACCTCAGCCCCTCCAAATCTCTGCTTGAGAGCGATCTCCGAGCCCTATTCGCCATGGGAAACGCCACCATCTTAGCTGGCGATTTCAACAGCAAACACATTCATGCATTCATGCATGCGGTGGCATTCGCTAACGAACTCGACGAACGGAGAAACCCTCACGAGACTCGAAGAGTCTCTGGATTTCGATGTTGTAGCACCCCTGGCCCCGACCCGCTATCCAATCACGGACGGCCAAAATCCCAGTGTCTTGGACTTTGCCCTACTAAAGAATATCACCCTTTAAGTGTGTTCTTTAGAGGTGCACTCAGACCTGAGTTCGGACCACAGACCGGTCCTCCTACAACTAGGACAGACTGACAATGGGCGTCCCGCCCATACAAGGACGATTACTGATTGGAAGAAACTCGCAAGAGTACTCAACCAATCCTCCCCAGACCTGGACGCTATCCCTGACAGGATAACGTCCACCGAACAGACAGACTCGGCGATCTCCTCCCTCACCAACCACTTGCAAGCAGCCATTAATGATTGCTCCAGGCAGGTCCCTTCTGGGGGACACCCCACAGAACTAGCGTCCACGTCGCGTCCCCTGGTAACGTCGCGTCCTGTCCACCGTAACGGAGTGGCAGGCCGACGGCTAATAAGTTCTGTGCTGCCGGAGCAATTAGTGCATACGATGTCTGAGTCGCAACAATTGCGAGACGCCTCCGGGCGTTTTGTGAAAAAAGGCCCTTCTCAGGGCCAAAAAGGCCCTTTTCAGGGCCAACCTAAACATTCAGATGGGGGAGGGAAGGGTTCGGATCGGTCCAGATCCGAGCATGAGAGGAGTCGGAGGGAGTCTGAGGTGGAGGAGCTGTCCGATGGCTCGGCGGTAGGCCAGCGAAGGCTGGGAAGCCTGCTGGGCAGTCTAGGCTCCATCACCTCGCTCTCGGAGTCGGTGCTCGGTGCCAAGCGCCTCTATTCAGAGGTGGCGAGCGGCTCCGACACCGAGGTTGGTGCGCCGCGACCGAAATTGGCGGTATCGAAGAAGGGGAAGGCTCGGGGGGCATCTAATGCCACGAGGGCCCGGGCTGAGGCACGAAGGAGCCAGGAGGGGGATGCTGAGGCCTCCTTCTCGGCCACGCTGGAGGCTCGGGCCTTCCGAAAAGCAGGACCCCCGCGGGGGGATGAGGGGATGGAGGCGGCCCCCATTGAGGTGCGGGACTTCGGTTCCATGGGTGCGGAAGGCCTCATGGACACCGCGGTGGAGAGGCTCGGGCTGATCACCAGCCTAGTTCGGAAAACCACTGCCCTCAAAGGGGGCTACAGCGCGAAGATCATGCGGGCCTCCTCGGACATCCGGGACATCGTGGATACCCTGGTGGCGCGCAACGAGTCGGATGAGGTTAGACGCCTCAAAGCCGACAATGGCCGCCTCCAAAGAGAGGTGGCCAACATGAAGGCAGAGGTCGCTGCGCTCCGCCGGGGGTTCGAGGAGTCCCGCCGCGAGGTCGGCCAGGCTGCGCGGACTGCAGGGAGGCAAGCCGCTCCACTGATGGAGGAGGAGCTTGTGCAGAGGCTGGAGGCCTCCATGGAGAGGATGATTGGTGTCCGCCTGGCAGACTTGGAGTCTCGCCTACCTCGCAGGGTCACCCGCCCACCGTTGGCGGGCGACAACTCCGAGGTGGCGCGGTCTGCGAGGGCGGCCATTGAGGAGGCCTCCGGTCTTAGACCAGAGCCGCGGCCTGCACAGCCTGCGCAGCCAGCGGTGGAGGAGTTGGAGGTCCTAGCCCCAGCACGCCCGGCCTCCAAACAGCGGAAACGCAAGGGGGCGGCTGAGAAGGCGGCGGAGTGGGGGCCCTTCGGGCCGTTGACCTCAGCCGAGGCCGAGGCATCCCCGGAGCTCCCCTGGGTGGAAGTGCGTGGGAAGGGGAAGGGTGTGGGGAAAAAGTCCCAGCCCAAACCCACCACGACACCCAAGACGACACCCACGGCGGCCCCCGCAACCGTGCGCAAAGCGCCCCCGAAAACGGCGCCACCGAAGGCGAGGAAACTGAAGGTCCCGGGCTCCTCGGCTGTAATTCTGAAGTTACAGCCGGAGGCAGCGCAAAACGGGGCCTCTTATGCCTCTGCCCTACTAAAGGCCGAGCAGGACGTGAACTTGGAGGAGCTGGGCATTGGCTCGCTCCGGATTCGCCCGAGTGCGACCGGAGCGAGGCTAATTGAAATTCCCGGCTCCTCCAGTTCGGACAAGGCTGACGCCCTTGCTTCGGCCTTGAAGGTGGCGCTGTCCGGCGTCGCGGAAGTGTCCAGGCCCGTCAAAACCACGGACTTCCGTGTGATGGGCCTGAACGATGCGGCTACAGTGCCACGGGTAAAAGCTGCAGTCGCCAGGGTTGGGGGCTGCACGGAGGACCAGGTCTGGGTGGGCGAAATCCGCCCAGACTGGCGGGGCTCTCGCTCCGCCCTGATGCGCTGCCCGATCACGACGGCGAAAAAGCTGATCGAGGCGGGCAGCCTCAGCATTGGTTGGGGCTCCGTGCGGCTCCAGCACTTGGCGGCGAGACCCATGCACTGTTATAAGTGCATGGGGAAGGGGCACACCGCGGCGCTGTGCCCCTCGCAGACCGACCGCAGCCGGCTCTGCTACAGGTGCGGGGAGGCAGGGCATTTGTCCGCTTCCTGCACCGCGGCACCCCGCTGCGCTGTGTGCCGCGACGCCGGGAAGCCGGCGGAGCATGTGATGGGGGGTAGGTCCTGCAACCCCCCGTCAGTCCGCGGCAAAGGGCCGTCCCCTCCTCCGCGTGAGGGCACCACACAGGCGGCGCCAGCTGGCCCAATGGAGGAGTGATGGGGGCCTTCCTCCAGGCCAACCTCAACCACTGCGCTCGGTCGCAGGATCTCCTCCTGCAATCAATGGCGCAGTGGGACATCGATGTCGCGGTGGTCTCGGAGCCGTACGCGGTTCCCTCCCTACCCCACTGGGCTGGGGATCTGGATGGCTCCGTGGCCATCGTGGCCAAGTCTGGCGCTGCCTCTCCCCTCACGCTCCGGAGGAGAGGGCATGGGTTTGTGGTGGCGGTTCGGGGAGAGTACGCCATTATTGGCGTTTACTTTTCCCCGAACCGGGATTTGCCGGCCCTGGAGCAGTTTCTGGACGCTCTGGGGCCGGAGGTAAGGCGGCTAGCGCCCCTAAAGGTCCTCGTGGCCGGCGACTTCAACGCCAAATCCACGGCGTGGGGGAACCCGGCCACCGAGCCCAAGGGGCGGAAAGTTGAAGAGTGGGCGCTGGCCGCAGGGCTGTCCCTTCTGAATAGAGGGGCAGTCCAAACGTGCGTGCGACGGACGGGGGGATCGGTGGTGGACCTGACGTTTGCCACCCCTGCCGCCGCGCGCACAGTGACGGGTTGGAGGGTGGAAGAGGGGGTGGAGACACTATCGGACCATCTGTATATACGGTTCGAGGTGCTTGCCGCCCCCGGAAGTCAGGCGGCATCGTCGTCACGGGTGCGCAGTCGATTCCCGCGCTGGGCGCTCACGCGGCTCGACCTCGAGCTGGCGGAGGAGGCGGCTATCGTTGGCCGCTGGAGCCTCCCGTCTCTCGTGGGAATGGGGGTAGACGAAGCGGCTGGCCACTTTAGTGACGCTTGCACTGCAGTGTGCAGGGTGGCCATGCCTAGCGTCAGTCGCCCCCCCCCCAGACGGGCGGTGTACTGGTGGTCGGCGGAGATTGCCGCTCTCCGAGCCGCCTGCAACGGGGCCCGTAGAGCGTACGGCCGGAGTCGACGCCGCAGCCCCCGTGACGAGGAGAGGGATGACCAGCTGTATGCGGTGTATGTCCAGAAACGTGTGGAGCTACAGCTGGCCATCAGTCGGGCCAAGGAGGAAGCCTTCGAGGAGCTGGTGGAGGGCATAGATAGGGATCCGTGGGGTCGCCCGTACAAGTGGGCGCGAGACAAATTGCGTCCACAGGCGGCCCCGCTGACGGAGACCCTTCAGCCAGCTCTGCTGGAGGGGATTGTCGGGGAGCTATTCCCCGGCAATCCGCGGGGGTTTTCCCCGCCAAGAATGGCCCGACGGCCGCCTGACGAAGCGGAGGCTGATCCGCCTCCCGTCACCGACGTCGAAATGGAGGTGGTCCAAGACCGCCTCCGGGCTAAAAAGAGGGCACCGGGTCCAGACGGGGTGCACGGGAGGATGCTTGCGCTGATCCTCGTGCACCTCGGAGAGAGGTTTCGGGAGCTGCTCGACCGCTGTTTGCGGGAGGGGCGGTTCCCGAAGCTCTGGAAGGAGGGTCGACTCTGCCTCATTCCGAAGGGGAGTCGGCCCCTGGACTCGGCCTCGGCGGTGCGACCTCTGGTCCTGCTGAGCGAGGCTGCGAAGGCCCTGGAGAGCGTCGTGGCTTCGCGCCTCGTTCGGCACGTGGAGAACGGCCCGGGACCGCGTCTCTCTGACGCGCAGTATGGGTTCCGGGCCGAGAGGTCCACCATCGATGCCCTAAGGCGGCTACGTTCGGTGACAGAGGAGGCGGATCGGGATGGAGAAGTGACCCTGGCGACGTCCCTCGACATCGCCAACGCCTTCAACAGCATCCCGCACAGCGTAATACGGGAGGCGCTCGAGTATTTCGGGGTGCCCCCGTATCTGCGGAGGCTGTTGGAGGCGTACCTGGAGGAGCGCTTCGTCCTGTTCGAGGACAGGGGGGGTCGAATGGTTCGGCGCAGCGTCGGATGCGGTGTCCCGCAGGGGTCGATTCTCGGCCCTATACTGTGGGACATCGCGTACGACTGGGTCCTGCGGTGTCGGCTTCCCCCCGGGACTGGTGTCATCTGCTACGCGGATGACACTCTGTTCACGTCCCGGGGTGCGAATTTCCGCGAGGCGGCGCGGTCGGCCGAAACGGGTCTTGCCCTATTGGTCGACCGCATAGAGAGGCTTGGGCTTCGGGTCCGTTTGGACAAAACCGAAGTCCTCCTCTTCCGCGGGGCCCGGACGCGAGGACCCCCCCCCCCCAGGAGCGCGCCTCCGGGTGGGTCAGGAGGAGTTGAGGGTGAGCACCCAGATGAAATATCTGGGGCTCATCCTCGACGGACGATGGTCTTTCGGCCCCCACTTTCGCGAGTTGGGGCCGAAGATCATCAGGACGGCTGCTTCGCTCGGCCGACTCCTCCCCAACCTGGGTGGACCGAGCGAAGCAGTGAGAAGGCTTTACTCTGGCGTCTGCCGGAGCATGGCGATGTACGGTGCCCCCATCTGGGTGGACGCCCTCACCGCGACGAACAAACGCCTTCTGCGACAGGCGCAGAAGGTGATCGCGGTGAGGGTGATACGGGGGTACCGTACAGTGGCCTTCTCTGCGGCCACGGCCCTCGCGGGCGACCCGCCGTGGGAATTGGTGGCGGAGGCGCTCGCCGAAGTGTACCACTTTGTGGCAAATAGGAGGGAAATCGGCGAGCGCCCCTCGGCGGAGATCGTGCGGCGGGTGCGCCTGCGAGCGCAGACGGAAGTCGTGCGGAGGTGGGAGGCGGACCTGGCGCAGGCAGCGTTCGGTGTCCGCACAGCGGAGGCCCTGCGTCAGGTCCTGGAGAAGTGGATGATGAGGCGGCGCAAGCCTCTCACCTTCCGCATGACGCAGGTGCTCACCGGGCACGGTTGCTTCGGTGAGTACCTGCACCGCGTGGCCCGGAGGGAGGCCGAGCCTCGCTGCCACGATTGTGGCGAGGCTCAGGACACCGCTCAACACGTCCTTGAGCGGTGTCCCAGGTGGAGCCGGCAGCGCCATGAGCTGGCCGCCGCGCTTGGCGTCACGGACCTGTCGCTCCCGAGTGTCGCCAACGCGATGCTCGAGAGCGACAGAGCTTGGGCGGCAATGGCCTCCTTCTGCGAGGTCGTCATGTCGCAGAGGGAGGTCGAGGAAAGGGACCGCGAGGACGATCCCCTCGCGGACCCGATCCGGCGGCGGAGAGGGGGGGTGCGACGCAGGCGCTACTTAGCGCGCCTGGAAGCGCCCCCCCCGTAAACGGTGGGACTGTAATAGTCCCACCCGGTGGCAGAGGTCCTCCAGGTGTCGGAGGACTTCTGAGAGTGGAGAGTCCGGTTTCTGGTGAGAAACCGGCCAGTCGCAGAGGCGTCTTGTGCTAGTTAGATCCGAGGCGCCTCCCTGCAATGCGGCAGACGGCACCCGCAGGGGTTTAGTGGGTAGTCTGGGCCGACTAGCGGCCCAGGAGTCCCACACTTCGTGCGTAAATGCATTCCCCTGCGAAATCAAAAAAAAAAAAAAAAAAAAAAAAAAAAAGGCAGGTCCCTTCTGTGGATCCGAACCACAGATTCGAACTGCCGGAAGATGTAAGGAGGTTGTTGACGGAGAAAAACGCCGTAACAAGAGTACATTACCTCTATCCCACCGATGAAGTCCGTTCCAGACTTCGCTACCTGCAACGTCGAGTTAAGGAGCGAATGAAGGAATTAAGAGACGAACGGTGGGGTGAATTCCTCTCTGAACTCAAACCGTCACATGTCACTTACTGGCGTGTGGCGCGAAGTCTGAAGTGCGATCAGATAGCTTCAACTCCTCCTCTCAATAGACCAGACGGCTCCATCGCCTTTGATGATGACGAAAAAGCTGAATGCCTTGCAGACAGCCTGGAGAGCCAATGCTCTCCTAGTCGTGAGCCAGTAGACCCCGAACATGTAGAACGTATGGAAACGCATGTAGAGAGCATAGCTGCCTCTGCATCGAGTCCACCCGTTATCGCACTCCCGCCCACTACGATTGACGAGGTACAATCGATAATAAAGTCCCTAAAACCCCGTAAAGCTGCCGGAGCTGACGGGATATCCAATGGCTTACTTAAATGCCTCCCTCAGACCCTACTACTGCTGCTAGTGAGCATCTTCAATGCTTGCTTAGCAAATTGCACGTTCCCAGACGCCTGGAAACAAGCAACAGTAATAGGCATCCCCAAACCAGGCAAAGACCTGAAAAACCCGTCCTCATATCGGCCAATCAGTCTTCTGAGCTGCATTGGTAAGATATACGAGAGAATCATTTCAGCCAGACTCAAGGATTACATTGAATCCATGAATCTGATTCCCGACGAGCAAATGGGCTTTCGCGCAAAACACTCTTGCGTGAACCAATTGCACCGCCTAACCGAACACATCCTAGGCAACCGCCGTCGCGGAAGACCCACAGGAGCACTCTTCTTCGATGTAGCGAAAGCGTTCGACAAAGTTTGGCATGTTGGCTTGGTAGCCAAATTAGCCGTAATGGGCCTGTCGGACAGTCTCGTGCGCATCGTACGGGACTTCCTGTCGAACAGATCCTTCCGGTACAAAGTTGAGGGTACGCTCTCTAGTCCCAGACCCCTAAGAGCCGGAGTCCCGCAAGGCTCCGTGCTTTCCCCGACCCTATACTCGTTGTACACCAACGATGTACCCCGCACCCCGCACGTGGAGTTGGCTCTATTCACTGACGACACTGCGCTATACACGTCCAGTCATGGAAAAGACATCATTTCCAAACGACTGCAACAAGCGGCCGATGCCCTCGGAGCTTGGTTCAGGAAGTGGCGCATCGAGGTGAATCCGGAAAAGAGCGCAGCAGTGTTCTTTTCCAAGGATTCATACGGTGCAACACGTCCGCCAGCATGGAGTACGGTCTCGCTCTTAAAAACGATATCTATGTTTGGTAAACCCATTCCATGGGTGAACCAAACAAAGTATCTGGGCGTTATCTTTGATAGCAAGATGACCTTTGGAGCACACATCCAAAGAGTTCGCAACAGAGCTGCATTCTATCTAGGCAGACTCTCTCCCATGATCAGCAATGTAAAATTGTCGCTTAGAAATAAGCTGACACTTTACAAGCTAGCCATCCGCCCTGTCATGACATACGCGAGCGTGATCTTCTCACATGCAGCTCAATCTCTCCTGAACAAGTTCCAACTCATCCAGAATAGGTTCGCACGCAGAGCCACGGGATCGCCCCCGGGCCTGCGTACACGCGACCTACATAGGGACCTTGAGCTTCCATCCATTTCGAGATATATCAAAGAAACGTCTCAACGTTACTTTGAGAAGTGTCCATCCCATCCGAACCCGTTAGTTGTGCGGGCTGCCAACTACAGCCCGGCGAAAAATGTCCCTCTGCGGCACAGACGCCCGGGGAATGTTCTCTTTGACCCTGACGATCCCATTACGGTGGCGAACCTTCCCTTCGAAAACCCATCGACTCAACGGAGTCCTGGGTTTTCCATAGGAACATATAACCGCACCCGCCGGCGAGTGCGACGTAGTAGGAACAGTAGACAGTTTACCAGGTACCAGAATGTACCAGGGCGCTTCACGCCACCGATAGGTTCTCAGTAGGCCCTTCTGGCACAATAGTGTCGGCCCTTATGGCATTGAGCGTTTGCTACCGCTCGCGAGTTTGCATCGCTCGCTTGATCAAAGGCAAAGCCCATGGCCGAGGTTCGTCCCAACTGGGAGCCCCTTGTGCATTTGCCGAAAAGGCTGAGTGGTTAATAGCCCTCGCCTCAAACTGTCCCGCTGTAAATTTAAAAGCTCACAGGAGCTAAAATTGTAGGTCATTTAAAAAAAAAAAAAAAAAAAGTAAATAAAGCATTCCATTCCTTCTGAACAATTGGAGTATTACTCAAGTGCCTCTCTCGCCAAAAGTCCATTCATTCATATCGAGTGGGTTACATGGTACACCCTCGTGTTTGAGTTTTTCGGAACCGCTTTCCGGCCTCTGACATGGTCAACTCAACGTTCTTAAGTTCTGTTTTTCCTATCTAGTGCGGTTGATATCAGAAAACATTATAAGGATTAATTAACAGTCCGCATCTAATTTAATCAGGTTTTATTGCACCTTGACATTACATAGGTATTCGAGTAACACGCCAAGTGTTTTATTCAATTAATCAGTGTAATCTATGCATACTATTTCTCTTAGAATAACTCAAAAATCAAAAATATTTTGACTGCAAACTTGCCTTTTATATTTGCCCGGTGATCTATTGAAACGTAATCGAAAAATGATTTTTAAAAACGGGCGTTTCAATAGCAGTCAGAGCTATTAGCGGAATTCATATTTTTGATAAAATATTTCGGTTGCCCAAAACATCATATAATAAGTTTAGTATAAAAAAATAGGTATATGATCATATGTTTACTGATGCACTATCCAACCCAGACCATGTTTTTACTTATGTACCCGTACGGTGAAACTATGACAATGATTATGCGTACCCCAGCTTTAAATGATTGCTTTAATGATTGTTTGCTGTACTTGATACCTGGTGACCTACCCTGGGCAATCTGGAAGTTAGTAAAAATACATTATTGCACCATAGATAAAGTCCAAATCTAAGACATCTTGAAAAAGTAGATGTTAAGAATACCCGTAATGGACGAGAGTATGAGCGTGGTAGAAGCGAGGGCAGTCTGGGGATTGTAGCTAGTGGAAATCCGTAGTCTTACTTACTTTACTTATGTAAATATTCAATGATAATATGCTTATTATTCAATTTTTTTAATAACAAATATAGATTTGCCATTTTTCTCCAACCTTTGTTTTCGTAAGATTAATTGTAAATTGTATCCGATGATAATTTATATTCAAATGTTGAATTAAACCCCGTGAGTCGCACATCCGACCAAAACCCCTTACGGGATTAAGGAAGTACACCTCACTCTCATTTGTCACTCAAGAAAGGCTTTGAAAGGACGCCATTGTTTGGGAAACACTAAAATCAGAGTATAATAACTGACAACTGCGGGCTACATCCGTCCCAACTAAAATTAATGCAATCCTTTGGTTATAGTCTTGGGTAAGCTTTTGTGTAACGCAATTGGGTATTCTACTCAATTTATTTTTATCATTCATATCAAACATTTTACTATTAGAAACTGAAAACAGAAAGATTTTTTGGAATCCGTTCTTAAATAAATAAGTTATAAGGCTTTGAAATTCGGTGGAAGGGAAAACAGTCAAAACACAAGAAAAATATGCACTATGTGTGCAATGACGTCACTGCCACTTGGTTTCGTGCGTACAAAAGAGATAAGCAAGACGTTCTCACCATGCTCCCACTTTTCTTCTTAAGAAAACTTAAAATCCAATTACTGCCTTAATTAACGACCAATTTTGTTGTTGTTTTCGGACTTTTAGTGTACATAATGTTTCGTATGCAAATATTGCCCAAGTATGAATACAGTCAAGTAGCTTATTGTAAATAAATTAATAATATGAGAAACATTTGAACAGTCATAAAGTAGCTTGTAACTGTAACATCTCCGGTGTTTGCGACGGACCTATTTAACTTACTAACTGTTTATCGCCTGCGCTCAAAAGTAGTATGTTTGACTCCGGGTCTTCAAATCCATATCAAATTTCATTAAAATCGATTCAGCTGTTTAACCGTGAAAGAGAAACAAAATACCGTCATCATCCTCATTGCGAATGGCATTCATTTTGCGTAGATCAAACATCTACATCCAAGTTTCTCAGCCAGTTTGCGGCTGGTGTGAGATTGTGCAATTCCGTCATGCCACCGGGAAAACGGCGCAGTGAACAAATACCTTTTCATCCAAACTCACAAACTTTCGCGTTTATTGTATTAGTAACACTGTAACATCTCCATTTTTGCACATTTATTCTTCGCATAATACAAAATTTGAAAGAGGTAACTATTTTAAACTATCTGAATAGGAAGTTAACTGCCTTCGTGGTCCAGTGGTTAAGGCGTTCGCCTTCGACCCGGTGGTGGTGAGTTCGATTCCCACCGGAAGCATAGCTTTGTTTAGTTGTTTCCAGTTTGAAAGGACTTTGCAGACTTTAGTCACCTGATTGTCTGATAATAAAGATGATTCCGTGCTTTGTAGTCGTTAAAGGATCCACGTCAGAGGTCGTGAGGCGATTCCGAACAACTCTGATACCAGGGTGTTGTACTTGGTCGATAGACAATGTAACGTACACGAAATGATGATGACTATCTAAATAGTAGATATATTTAAACGTCAGGCTGGCTAGTGTATCCTAGAGAGTTTTTGCAGCCTCTAGTACCTGAGCTGAACAGTTAAATAGTATAGAATTGTTCAAATAAGTTATGATAAAACCACCTTTTATTGGTTTATCCTGGATTTGATGCCACAATCACAACGAACTGTCTTTTGACCACCATTATTAAATGAAACAGCTGATGATTATTATCATTTATAGAAATCAAAGTCTATCATTGACATCTTGCACTATTACATCGTTCTCCAGCATCTTATTTTCAACCTTTCTTATTTGATTCTGCTGCATCGTACTTTTATTTGAATTTACATAAAAATATATTCTTTATTTCTTAGCATTCCTAAGTATTCAAAACATGAAAAAAAAAATTCTATACGAGCAGAGTCTTTTGAAACATAAATTTGTCCACTAAGTCTCCAACTTCTTTCTAAAATTTATGTTTAAAATCGATTGCAATTAGGGCATTGTGACTTAATTCGAAAGTAGATTAAGGGCTGCTAGGATCAAATGTATCTGTTAATCTCATTACGTTTTAATGAGTTTATCCAAATGAACTGGGTCCTTTTTCGATCAGAGCTCAGAACAAAACGGAAAGTTAGTCGCTTTGTAGTTTAAATTAATTTAATAGAAACCAGAAAAAAATACTGCATTTCTATGTATAAAACAATATTACGAAGGCTCTTTTTATTTATTTATTTATATTTTTGAACACAGTAGCATCTTATATTAGGTGTAGGTACATCTTGAAGTTTGGAGAGTTTATAAAATTGTCCAATCTGTTATTATATTTTATAATCTATCATTATATTTTTAGATCATCAACGGCATCGACATCAGAAAATAATGAGTCTTTAATTTTAGGCAATTTCCCGGTAGCAAATTGCCTAAAATAACGCTTTAAAATCTAAGCGACCGTTTTTGTACCCTCCGATTGAAGCCAAACCGTAGTCTTCGCTTTCGTATAATTAAAACATGCTTCACTTGAAAAAATCTGAAGATCACTGGGGTATGTCTGTGTTAGTGTAATTTATCACATCATTGGTATTGTTGACTTGGCATATATATTCAATGAATGTATTGATCAAGGTATCTTCCCAAATTTAATGAAGTAAATTAATCCCATTATTTAAAAAAAAAGGAGAGAAGTTAGAGCCTGGCAATTATACATAGGGCGCACTGTAAGTTTCCGGAACTGGCCACTTACATAAACAATATTTAAAAATTTATTGCAACATTTGAAAATAGAACTCTTTGGCTGTAGAATGCAGTTTGTTTCATCTGACTGTCTTTTGTTTTTACCTTGTGGCGTCATTTAAAAAATTGTGTGTCTGCATCAACATGGATTTAACTCGGGAAAATTTTCGTAGTATGATTTTCTACGATTGTAAGTGTAATTTGACAGCTCAACAGAGCATCGCTCGGCTTGAAACAGCTTTTGGCAATGAAGCACCATGCAAGACAACTGTTTATAGCTGGTTTGCAGAATTCGAGCGTGGTCGTATCAATCTCAGTGACGAATCTCGCGATGGTCGGCCGTCCACCGCTGTGACCAACAAAAACATCAATGCTGAGCGCCGTATGATTGAAACAGACAGGCATGTGACCTACCATGAAATTCGCGCATCCTTAGAAATAGGCATGAGTCAAATACAATTAATCCTACACAAACATTTGGGTGTGAGAAAGCTGTGCTCGCGGTGGATCCCACACAACTTGACCGAGGCTCAAAAAACGGACCGCGTCACTTGGTGCAGTGCCATGCTTACCAGATTCAACGAAGGTGCGACAAATTTGGTGTGGGACATAGTAACAGGTGACGAAACATGGATTTATTGCTACGATCCCAAAACAAAGCAGCAATCGAGCGTATGGGTCTTTCAAGATGAGCCGAAACCAACCAAAGTGGCGCGTGTGAAAAGTGCATCTAAGCGGATGATTGCTTCTTTTTTTAATAAAACTGGACACGTGGCTACTGTTGCTTTAGAGAATCGTCGTACAGTGAATAGTGACTGGTACACGACCATTTGTTTGCCGAAAGTTATTGACGAACTCCGTAAAAATAACCGTAAACGCCGTATCATCCTGCACCACGACAATGCTAGTTCGCACACGGCCAGACAGACAAACGACTTTTTGAAGGCGAAAAATGTAGAACTCATGAGTCATCCTGCATACAGTCCCGACCTGGCACCTTGTGACTTTTTTCTGTTCCCAAAAATTAAGAACCAATTACGCGGTCAACGATTTTCATCACCAGAAGAGGCTGTCGAGGAGTATGAAAAACACGTTTCAGAGGTCACCACAGAGGAGTGGCACAAAACTTTTCAAAACTGGTTTCATCGAATGAAAAAGTGCATAGACGCCAAGGGAGATTATTTTGAAAAACAATAAATTAATTTTGTACCTTTAATAGTATTTTTTCATATTCATTTCGGAAACTTATAGTGCGCCCCACGTAAACCTATCTCTATACTGCCCGTATTGAGTAAAATATTCATAAAGATTATGCTCAATCAAATGCTGCGTCACTTTGTAAAAAGGCTTATTATAGTACTGGTGATTTTCTTAATGACAGGAATGTTGAACTTAAGCTTGGTGCAGAGTCCTCGACAAGCTGACATATCATTATATATTATGTTTTTTCATTTGACATTTTTTATTGATTATTATTTTTATTCAGTCAGAAATCACAATAAAATATTGTGCAAAATGTTGACAAACATGTGAATTCTTTCATTTAACTAGTTAATTAAGGAAGTTTTTTCTTATTTGTAAATTGACGTTTTGAAGAAAATGCTGGCTGGCTTTGGAAGTGGTAGTAAACTTAATATAAGAAAATTGACGTCAATAAGTGATATTTATATCCTACTAGCTGACCCGGCGAACTTTGTTCCGCCTTAGAGTCAATAAATGAGCAGACTTTTGATTTTATCAAGGTCAATTTTTTATTTCGATAATTAATGTAAATTAAAAAAACAAGTATGTTAATGATTCTTTATTTTCCATGTATTTTAGTGTATGGGTTCCACTTTTTAGTGAAACACCTTGTGATAGACAACATTTTTCGTTTGATTACCAGGTGCAAGAACAAATAACGCAGATGGTCTTCCGACCCGTAAACATGCCACATATAATTGACCATGGAGAAAAACATGGATTTTCTAGATTCAGACCACAAACTTTTAAGGATTGGCCTTGTGATTTGTGTATGGTCATGGTGAATGCAAGATGGACGGAAATTGAAGTCGTTTAAACTCAAACGGCATGTCGGTTGGGATCATCGGGATCCTTGGAATGAGAACTTCCTCACCTTTGAATTTTCCTTTGAGTATCGTCGTGTAAATCACATTGATCATCAATTTCCTTACCACCAAACGCGTTCCGTTGCACAGTTTTGGTTGGTTTATGCTTCGAAGCATGATTACTACTGAGCCAACCTTTAATGTGGTAAGCCACATCCAAGGAGTTTAAAAATTCAATTGGATAGTTGGTGGCTTCATCTTCATTTGTTACACAGTCAATTGATTTTAAAGAATGTAGTGTACCAAAGATCTCATTCTGAATTATTAAGTTTAAGTCATCTACATCTTTATTCTACCATTTTTAACCAATGAACGGCTAGACTGTTTTTTTTCTGATAAATTGCTTTCAGTTGCGTTTTGTTATACCACGTTTTATGTCACATCCCACGGGATAAAAAGTATCCTATGTCCTTCTCCTCGTTCTAATCTACCTCCTACTATAATTAACCATAGACTACATTACGTTTAGCTGTCTGTTAATTTTGTTATACCATTTTTAACAAATGAACGGCTAAACTGTTTTTGTTACTGATAAATTGCTTTCAGTTGCGTTTTGTTATACCTCGTTTTATGTCACGTCTCACAGGATAAAAAGTATCCTATGTCCTTCTCCTGGTTCTAATCTACCTCCCCACCAATTTTCAACCAAATCAATTCAGCCGTTCTTGAGTTATAAATAGTGTAACTAACACGACTTTCTTTTACTAACAAATATACATTTAAGATAATTTTGATCAGAAGCCTCAAAATTTCTACAGCAATGGGATCATGTCAAGATGGGAAAAAGTTATCGAACAAAATGGCACCTACATACGTTAGTTAATTGTAAATAAACTATATTAAAAAAATGTTTTGAATTTTCCTGAAAAAAAACTTTTTCCCCAACCTAATATAATTTTGGACAGGCAGTTAATGCAGCTGGAGTTCCTTAAAAGTACAAAATAAAACAAATTTCCTTGTTGCAAGATAAATTATACAATCAAATAGTACTACAAGCCTTATCATATCATTATCACCTAAGCACCTCTTAAAGGTATAGCAGCTGTTCCATTAAGTGGTAAGATCTTGCCAAGGCGGTGGTCCAACTTTAAACTTCTTATCCGATTTTTCAATCACAAGATTGTCTAAAACTATTACGTTAACAATTTAAAACGACGCATAACGCTGATCTCGCGGAAAAGACTCTGAGATTCTAACAAAATCTATCGTTATAAAATTCATCAAAGTGCAAACTTCGCCTGCTTACTTTGTACACTGCATTATTCGTACTACGCTCATAAAGTATCCCAAGATTCAAAGTGGTAGCACAACGAAAATGTCTCTAAATTTCTCCGAAATCCACCAGAGAAGAATCAACTTAAACAACAAAGTATTACGTTTCAATTTTGTTCTGAATTTTTCAGTTGCTACTCTAGATCGATCGAGCGCTGCATTTGTACCAAGTGAACCAATTTAGGTGATTTTGTTCAAGGTATTCGGAAGCCTGTTACTCGGGCCTCGATCCTTGTTGCCAATTAAAAGTGTGATTTATCGCTTTCATACTGTAACTAGTTTCTGAACGGATTTTCGTGTAAACTCCGATTTTGCCTTTATTCGACAGTTTATTTTGAACTGTTTCGTTTGAAAAAACTTTTTTTCACTTTTATATGCAAAACAGGGCATATTATTATAATGGAATTAGGTTATTATTGCGTCTTACTGGGCCAGATTAATATAGTTTTATGCCAATGATTCTTATTTTGAGATTGATATGCCACGAAAGCAGAAGATTATGATAAAAAGTGTTATCGCAGCCAATGAACTATTGCAATATGAAAATTTCATATGCCGACCCTTATATTTGTAACATATGATATATTATATCAAAAGTTTCAAGTCAAAAAATCTTATGATGTCTCATTGTATTCTCGGAAAGGTACTTAAGACCTTTCTTGAAACATGCTTGAGACGTAACATATATTTGGTTTTAATTTTGTCATCGTCATCGGGGCTTTTCCTCGATTTATTCCCAAGAAGTTTCGCAGTTCAGGTTCTAGTGTTATTTTTTTCTTCAATTTAATAAGAGTTAGCTTTTTTCAGCTGCCTGCCAGTAGATATTTCTACTAATATATTTATTTTTCAATATTTTCCAAAGAGCGATGAAACGATTTAGCTAGTAAAAAAAATATTACCAAATTAGCTGAACCGGCGAACTTCAGAGAGCTCTTGACGAAAAGGAATATGTAAGTACTAATAAACTAAACATATAATTCCAAAATGATACTCGAAATCATACAAAGTTAAACAATAAATATCGAGCTTGAAGCCATTATCCTGAATATATCGTTCTGTATCTAAAATCCAATATATTTTCAACATATAGCAAACTGGAAATGCGAAAAAGCGATAACATAAAGGAGGGCTATAGCGAATAGAGTTCTAGATATATGAAATCAATATTGTTGGATTATATTAATATCACATTATATTATCTTTCTACAACAAATTGGTCAAACTGTAACTAAAAAAAAAACTGTTTTTTACTATGATTCATAATACTCTAAGATTTTTGCTGATAAAAAAGGTCTATAGAATGACATTTTAAATATCAGCCAAATTTAAACAGCGCGTTCAGTACATGAAACAAGACCATTGGCAATTAAAAAAAAAAGAAAAGAAAAAATAAAAAGTTGGTCCAACTCCATCTACGAAACATACCTACTGTAAAAGTTTGGTCAGTCTGTTTAGTCAATATTTGGATTCAAAAATATTGAACTACACGAAGTTGAGAGTTTGAGTACACCCATGCAAAACTAGTCAGGTGGTTCGTAGTATAATTTACAGTGTTTACTTTATTTATACCATCTGGTATTTCTGTTGGGTCTGACAGAAAAAAAGAAAGAAATTGAATGCAGTTGAAATGAGAGCTTTACGGAGTATGTGTGACGTACGTCTCAGCTATAAAATTAGAAATAGTGAGATAAGGAAAAGGTGAGGGGTGAATGAGGATGTAGTGATAAAGATAGAAAAAGGCATGTTAAGATGGTTTGGGCATGTAGAAAGCATGGATGAAAGGAGACTTACGAAAGGTATTTAAATCAAAGGTGACAGGAAAAGTCGGTAAGGGCCGGCCTCGGAGAACATACTGCGACCAAATCGCAGACATATTAAAAAAGGGAAATGTCAGGAGTACCAATAATCGACGAGCGTGTATGATGAGAGTTATGAGCGTAGAAGAAGCGAGGGAAGTCTGTAAGGATCGTAGCAAATAGAAATCCGTAGTCTCTGCCTACCCCTACGGGAAAAAGGCTTGATGGTATGTATGTATGGTATTTCTGTTCTCAGCCATTCCTTTTTTCATACAACTAAGTAGGCAAACAGGCGTACGGCCCACCTGATGGTAAGTGGTTACCGTAGCCTATGAACGCCTGCAACACCGGAGATGTCACGAGCGCGTTGCCGACGTTTCCGCTATCAGCACAGCGACCCCTCTGTAGCCTGGCGACCCTACTCACCAGCAGGAACACAACACTGCATCACAGTGTTATTTGGCTGCGGTCTTCTGTACGGTGAAGGTACTTCCCCAGACGGACTACTCCTCACAAAATGTCCTACCTCTCTTAAAAGCAAGAAAACTTATAAAATGTGATAAATTAATTCCAGTTATGATCGATACAGTTAACAAGTTAAAATGTGGTTCTTAACTAGTCGCCGAGCGGAAAAGTTGTTGTTTGAACGAAGAACTCGCTGATTCTTTACTTAACAGGGTTGGTAGTATTGAAAAAGCAATCTTCAAAAATGGAAGTACCTAAGTTTTTTTTAACAAATCTGTGTGTGTGTAAATTTTATTAAAAATATTGAGTAAATGTAGTATTATATTCACTGGTAACACTATAATCGTCTGCGATAATAGTCAATAGATGGGCGATAATGGGGGTGGAAGTTTTTGACCTTTAAAACATGGAAGGCGGTAGATGGAGATTGATTCCAGCGAGAGCTGTTGACGAGGGCAGTAGTCTTATATCATTGGTGTTTTAATTAGTGTGAATACGGTACATCGAATCCATCATATATTGTTAGTTCATTTCATCACACTAATCTACATCTACACTAATATTATAAAGAGGAAAGATTTGTGTTTTTGTGTGTATGTTTGTAATGAATAAACTCAAAAACTACTGTGCCGATTTCAAAAATTCTTTCACCATTGTAAATCTACATTCACCCTGAGTAACATAGGCTATATACCGCAGGTGGAGCTGCGGAAAGCAGCTAGTAATATTATAAATTCGAAAGTCTGTCTGTCTGTCTGTTACGCTTTCACGGCCAAACCGCTGAACGGATTTTGATGAAATTTGGAATGAATGTAGTTGAAGACCCGGGGTCAAACACAGGCTACTTTTTAACGCAGGCGAAGCTGCGGGAAAAAGCTAGTATGTGTAATGTGTTATTTATATTTCCAAGTATTATTACTATTGCTATATATAAAAGCCAAAATTAGTATGAATCCTTTTGTTAAAGTAATAACATTAAATAAAGTATTTAATGTAAAACAAGATGTGCACGGCACATTAGAACACCTGATGACTGGCACAAAGTCTTTAGAATCTAAGGCATCATCAGAGGAAAACCCGTATTTGGAACAAAAGAAATAATTATCTTTTACTATTTTCCTTGAACCCTAATTCTCTCTGAAATTGCCACACCTTAAAATTATTCCTTATAGTGTTGGGTCATAACAGCATCTAATTCAAGTTGTTTACAAGTAACACTATCTGGGCCAGATTTCCATGGACATTTTTCTCAAATGTTAAGTAGTTATATCCATCTATTTATGTTCACAAGTCTATATTTCAGATGGAAGATGATGATGTCCTCCACGACGTGTCCATCGACGGCGACACCTTGTCAGTTTATGGCATGAGCTCGGATTTGACTCGCAAACCCGAACTTGGTCTTGAAGGTCCGATTACATATGCATGCATAGAGTACATCTAACTGTCCGCTTCCATTATATGTGTAGTTGTAGGTGACCTTGGGACGCGTTTTCCGAGCATGGCGTTTGGTATCCAGTTCCTCGAGACAAGCATCCTCGAACTTTGCCGTTCCCCTTTTGATGGCATTACGCCATGCTGTCATTAACAAGGTGTTCCGCTCCCACGTATCATGAGATAAGCCACAACAGGTTAGACGTCTTTTCACGACGTCCTTGTAGCGAAGATACTGTCCGCCAGGTTTCCGCTTTCCACCAGACAGCTCGCAGTAGAAAACAAGATTTAGGTAATCTTATGTGAACCATACGTACAAGGTGTCCACACCACTGTAACTGCCTTTTCATTAGGATATATTCCATACAGGAGATGTTGGCACGACGCAGAACCTCGGAGTTCGGAATACGTTCCTGCTATTTAATTGGAAGTATTGCACGAAGACATTTTAAGTGAAAGGGGTCCAACCGCTTGATATCTGCAAGATGCTGATTTAGCTGGAAGCAGAGAAACTGACTCCTGACTCTTGACCTGACCACCTGGATGACTGGCAGCGGATGCGACCGGGAAAACCCTATGATAAAAAAAGATAACTCTTAATAATAACATTTGTTAGCTCTTCTAGAAAATGATATCAATATCAACAAATATCAACCATCTCCTATATTTGAACTTTATAATACAGACTTCATAAAAATAAACTATTATCATTCCCTAGTTGTTGTACATTTCAGGGGACGTTACTGCATCAAATATTTTAAATTTTAACACATTTTACACATGCATAATGATGCATACAGTATGTTAATACGCCTTTTATCGCGTTTATTATATCGCGTGGGTCTTACAGTCTTCTTTCGAGTTTGAAGAGGTCTTTGAAAATGTCAGAATAAAATTCTTTACGTTGGAAATCTATGTCCAGCTTTGGACAGCGTTGGTAGCGCCCTATTATAAAGTCTGGCATTATTGTATGTAAAAAATTCAAGTCTATGGTCATAATCCTATAATACCTACACCTATATGCTTAATTCAACCCATTAATCATAATTAAATATGCAAAAACGATTAACGATAACCCTGACAGATTACACAAATTGAATTTCACGAGTACCTCCCTGAAACTTGCATCGACAAGTTCACTCTCCATTAATTTTCTATTTGATTAGTTTCAATTTACTGATAATATATTTTTTAAGAAGTTTTTTAATATATAATTTACTAGCTTTGTTCCGCAGCTCCGCCTGCGTCATAAGGTAGCCTTTGTTTGACCCCGGGTCTTCAACTATATTCATACAAAATTACATGAAAATCCGTTCAGTGGTTTGGCCGTGAAAGCGTAACAGACAGACAGAAAGACAGACAGACAGACAGAAAGACAGACAGATAGACAGAAAGACAGAAAGACAGACAGACTTTCACATTTATAATATTAGTATGAAAGTATGAATTTATCAGAAGTGGATATTGACTAATTGGTATCTAGAGCTTTTGACAAACATTAAAATTGAATACTACTTTCATAAAAAAAACTCTGCATGCAATTTAATAAGTACACGGTCCATCTGATAGAGAGTAGTCACAGTAGTCAATAAATGTATTAACCAGTACCGCCAAATCTGGGACCATAAAAAGCGAACTCTACTCTGAAATTTAAGCTGAGGACGCCACTAGGAAGCACGCTTAGATGAAGAAGATGAATGCAATAACCGTATTAAACGCGTTACGCGCTTCCTTTTAACAGTCCGTCACCTAACTCAGGTGACAGTTGAACAGACCGACGATTTCCGCAAATTTTCGCGCGCTTTCCCGCAAACGGGAAAAAATTAATACCTATCTCAAAATTTTATATATCATAAAAAGTTTTACATATAGAATCCTTAGATAACAAGCTATCAGAATAATGTATTTTAATAGCAATTTTACATTTATATATATATAAATAGGTATGACAAGTTCAAAATAATGTATTTAAAAATTTTCACAAAATTCCAGAGAAATTATTTTTTTTCAAAGTAAAGGAGTAATTCATATGTATTTCTTTTATTTATCAAAACATTCATATCCAATATCATATCAAAACAGCAACATCTGTTGAATTTTGAAAAAAAATTATTTTGTATCCTATATTAAATTTACGTACGAGTACGTTGCTAAACTCGGGTCTTATACGTGGGGCGCACTATAAGTTTCCGGAATGAATATGAAAAAATACTATTAAAGGTACAAAATTAATTTATTGTTTTTCAAAATAATCTCCCTTGGCGTCTATGCACTTTTTCATTCGATGAAACCAGTTTTGAAAAGTTTTGTGCCACTCCTCTGTGGTGACCTCTGAAACGTGTTTTTCATACTCCTCGACAGCCTCTTCTGGTGATGAAAATCGTTGACCGCGTAATTGGTTCTTAATTTTTGGGAACAGAAAAAAGTCACAAGGTGCCAGGTCGGGACTGTATGCAGGATGACTCATGAGTTCTACATTTTTCGCCTTCAAAAAGTCGTTTGTCTGTCTGGCCGTGTGAGAACTAGCATTGTCGTGGTGCAGGATGATATGGCGTTTACGGTTATTTTTACGGAGTTCGTCAATAACTTCCGGCAAACAAATGGTCGTGTACCAGTCACTATTCACTGTACGACGATTCTCTAAAGCAACAGTAGCCACGTGTCCAGTTTTATTAAAAAAAGAAGCAATCATCCGCTTAGATGCACTTTTCACGCGCGCCACTTTGGTTGGTTTCGGCTCATCTTGAAAGACCCATACGCTCGATTGCTGCTTTGTTTTGGGATCGTAGCAATAAATCCATGTTTCGTCACCTGTTACTATGTCCCACACCAAATTTGACGCACCTTCGTTGAATCTGGTAAGCATGGCACTGCACCAAGTGACGCGGTCCGTTTTTTGAGCCTCGGTCAAGTTGTGTGGGATCCACCGCTAGCACAGATTTCTCACACCCAAATGTTTGTGTAGGATTAATTGTATTTGACTCATGCCTATTTCTAAGGATGCGCGAATTTCATGGTAGGTCACATGCCTGTCTGTTTCAATCATACGGCGCACAGCATTGATGTTTTTGTTGGTCACAGCTGTGGACGGCCGACCATCGCGAGATTCGTCACTGAGATTGATACGACCACGCTTGAATTCTGCAAATCAGCTATAAACAGTTGTCTTGTATGGTGCTTCATTGCCAAAAGCTGTTTCAAGCCGAGCGATGCTCTGTTGAGCTGTCAAATTACACTTAAAATCGTAGAAAATCATACTACGAAAATTTTCCCGAGTTAAATCCATGTTGATGCAGACACACAATTTTTTAAATGGCGCCACAAGGTAAAAACAAAAGACAGTCAGATGAAACAAACTGCATTCTACAGCCAAAGAGTTCTATTTTCAAATTTTGCAATAAATTTTTAAATATTGTTTATGTAAGTGGCCAGTTCCGGAAACTTACAGTGCGCCCTATGTATACTATAGGCCGGTTAACTAAGACAGTTTAGTGCTTAATCCCGTAGTCGCGTTTTACGATAAAGAGTAACAAAGCCTGTATCACAGCTATACAACGGTTCAGCCTATATTAAACTGCGTCAAGAGCAGTATTCAGTTATTCCTGGCCATTGAAATCGATCTGTCTGTCATGTAAGTAATCCATGAATATTCGAACACTGCTCCCTCACCGAGCCTAGTTCCATCTACTTTGAGGTACAGTTCACAAAGATAAATGACAAGAATCGACCCTGGTACACACTAGTGTCTGTTTTTCTGAACCCGCCTCTTGGCCCCTGACGTTGTACCTTTAACGATCGCCAAACGCTTAACGTGCCTTCCAAAGCACGGCATCATTATTATTATCAGACAATCAGGTTATTGAATCACCTAAAATGTGCTAACCAAACTAGAAACCACTAAACAATGTGTGCTTTCCTTGGGAAATGGGTACGTTCCTACCTTCGGATAAAAAACAAACTTCCTAACCCCTGGACCATGGAGACATGTAATTAAGCTTTAGCTCTTTATAATAATAAAAAATTAAAGTGCAATTAAAAGAATGATAGGGCTCATCTTTGCAGCACAAGTGACAGTACATTTATTATACCATAGTTACAGAATTATAGTCCAAAGTAGGATTTTACAACGCTCTGTACGTTTTTGAATGTGAATGACGTAGACTGTACTATGAGCAAGGTACATTTGGCTTCAATATGTATGAAGTTTGTAACTCACAGAACTAGAACATTTAGGTTACCGTAACAGCATTACAGTCGGTACTTATGACAATAATTTAAATATTGTCAGTAGATAATGAATATCATTGACTTTGACAAAACAATTTGAATTAAATTTCCTTATTTTTCCCTTTTTTAAGAATAGATGGGCTTGAATCTATGTATATAAAAATAAAGTTATAATAAAAGTAATCTTAATTATTTTATTTATATTTCATTGCCTACGTAAATTAACAAAAGTCGATATAAATCGATAGTAAAATATTATCATTGAGTACCGATCAACCAAAGACGTAAATATATTTCAGTTAAAGTATTAATATAAGGGTAGAGTAAAGACCTGTTCATTCGTCATTATGTTTTTTTTTGCTCTTTTACTATTTTTAGACACGTGCCTGTCTGCCGCTATTGATTTACTTTCCTCTCAAGGTAAGGGATTTTTATAAAAATATACAACATCCTTCTACTATGGTTTAATTTATTTGTAACTCTGTTTTTGAGTGCAGTAAAAAAAAAAATCGCAGCTTAGAGTAATTTAGCGGGTTGTCATCATTCAGTATTAGTAACTTTTCCTCGTGGTTTCGCATGCGTAATGAAATTCCACGAGAACAGTACTGTTCTCTGGGATGCAAGGTAGCCTTTGTCTTTCTCAGTACTCAAGACTATGAGTATGCGAAATTTCAGAATAGGTTCAGTATATGAAGCGTAAAGAGAGAGCAAATCAATACACAAACTCACTTCCCCTAAAATAAGTATCAAAAATAAAAGAATTGAGAAACTCAATTCTGGAAAAAAAAATTACTGAATCCAAATCAGGCCTAGGAAATAATTTGCTTTAGGAGACCATCGGAAAAACGGTAGGATGAAAATAACATTTGCAAAGCTGCTTATAAGTGAACCGAATTTCTTAATAGACCATAATTATCAGTTATTGAAGCTATTGAAGGTAGCTTTTATTTAGTAACATGTTTGATAGAAGTTAGACTATTTGCATCAAAATTCAATCCAACTATTTATGCCATAATTAATATGTCGAATGTTACTAATTTTAAGCGATGAAATTACCTAATCAACTTTGTTACTTATTTGACTTCGAGTAGAGACTTAAATGTTATTGTTACTTAAAGTTTACAATAATAAATACATTTTCTTCGAAATAGAAATCTTGATTATAAAACAGAATATAATTATAGTTTGATTAATCCATACTTTCATATTAATACTGTAAGCGTGAAAGTCTGTCTGTCGGTTACGCCTTCACGAACAAACTGCTAAACGGATTTTGATTAAATGTGTATTAGGTATGTCTAATAAATAAATAAAAATACAAGCAAAAATATGCATTTGCTTTAAATATATTAGAAAATTATTAGGTTAATAGCACTTGATAAGAATGCGTGGAAGAAAAAAGGGGATGCTTTGGCCCAGCAGTGGTACCCAGAATAGCTACAAAAAATGGTATTTGAGACAGTTCGTAAAGAATAAAACAATAATATTTCGTAGAGAAAGCTCATTAAGTCCGCCAATCGATAAATGTATTTAAACTTATGGAATAATAGAATTTCATAAATAAATAAATAAACGATTAAAATTTTCAACTTATAACAGAAACAATAACTTTTAATTGAAACCTTATGCCGTGTTCATGCGTCAAAAAATATTTTTTTTTTAATTTCAATGAACCTACCAACAAACATGATTTAATTTCCTAAACAAAATACCAATTAGAAATAAGTAAATTAAAAGCTCAGAAAACCAAGTATTCTCAATTTTTATGACCAGAAAATCATTTTCATCTATAAAAAAATATCAATTTAAGTTATTACGAACGAGCTTTGGGTTTCAATGGAATTACTTTCGTCGTAATCCTTAAGTCGTATTGAAAATAAATTTTCTTAGGTAGATTACTAAACGGAATCTTTGGATTATGTAGACATCGATTTTTTAGCAATTTTCAACCCTTACTAAAAAAGAGTCTTTTATTCGCAATGTATTCATAAATGACATTTGGGACTTTTGACGGGAAGTTGTTAAGAGCAGTATCGGCGCTGTATTTTATTTTCCAAAATTTGTGTTTTTTTTGAGTGTTTGTGCATAATAATAGTAGATTATTATTCGCAAAGTGTTCAAGAATAAGCGTCAGTGTTGGGAAGTGATACAATGTTCGATTTATGTGATTTTATTGCTTGTTGCCAAAAGCTCCTGGAAATCGCTAAGTGCAGTTTTTTTACCACTTCACTTAGCATAACATAGTCAAGTTAGAAGTAGACTTGACTTGACTTAACTACTGACGTGAATTTAGACTTTCTTGACTAAACGACTTTATTGTATTATTTTTACTTGTTATTGGATAAATACGAAAGTAAAAGCCATGTATAAAAAAAAAACATTTATGAACATAGGAAGGAAAATGCCTATGCCACAAAAATCCGGCTAGTTCGGGCATTTGTATTTCCCATATTCTAGTACGCTGTAGAAACGTGGATCCTGCGGGAAGTAGAGAAGATAGATGCCCTGGAGATGTGGTGCTATAGGAGAATGCTCGGAGTATCGTGGACTGAATTCCGTACCAACTAGTCTATACTTCGAGAACTCTCCATCAAGCAGCTTTTACAATCTTTGGTACAGTCTCGTCCTCACCTTTTTTGGTCACGCATACCGCTGAGGGTAGGTGGTTATTGAGCGACTTGTGAACCAGAGGAAGATCGCCTAAGAGGTTGACTGACCAAATAAAAGCTACATGAGTGCACGAGGAAGGTGGTCATCAGAGAGTGGCGGTATGTTGTGAAGCTTGCCACCAACACCTGAAATGATGACCGTAGTCGTTGTGAATGATGGTCGTTGCACCGACAATGAAGAAATAAACCTACTTACCTCTATTATCGGAGGCACTACTCGCATTCTTCTTCTTAGCGTGTCGATGTCCTTCCTTCAAATTTACCCCAAGAAGTGTTCTGCCACTGTCACGGCATCAGGTATTAACGATTGCCGCCTTCAGATCATTCCAAGTACAGGAGTTAGGGCACAGGGGGCAGGACAATAAGTGCTTCACCGTTTGGGAAGAGACACCACACTCACACACATTTTGTGATAAATGTTTAAACCCCCACCTGGCAAGACTATCTACATCGGCCAACTTGCGTTGATATATCATCTTATCATTATTTGTACCGTAATTGTCAGTAACATATTGGAGATAACATAGCGGCTGCGGTTAGGACTGTTTCTAACATCGAATAGATACGGGAAATTATGTCAATGGCACTCTAGCCAGGTAATGTGGGACTTTGTGTAACAATATCTACTTCAGATTAAACTTGAAAGGCGGACGCTGGGACTAATAGGTTTGTTGTTTACGCAAAATTAATCAATATAAATTCGATACTCCGTCTCTTAGAAATTTGACGCGTATTTGGGATTGTTTGAACTTCAATGAGGGTTTTAGGCAGTTATAAAAACGAACTCTGATTACAATCTTCTTGACAGAATTTTCTGTAATTTGTCATCTTATTAAATAAACAATATAAGCACTTAATAAATTATTTTGCGTGCTTCCGCCACCAGTTAGTTCATGCAAACTATTGCCGGCCGGCACCCACCCACTACTATTAGTCCCAACATGCCCGCCACCACTAGCTTGCACATGCAACACGTGTTTCGCCTCTACGCGAGGCATCTTCAGGCACTAGAAGAAGCTGTTAATAGTCCGACGTATAAACGACGATTATACGTATTCGTCGTTTATACGTCGGACTATTAACAGGCGAAACACGTGTTGCATGTGCAAGCTAGTGGTGGCGGGCATGTTGGGACTAATAGTAGTGGGTGGGTGCCGGCCGGCAATAGTTTGCATGAACTAACTGGTGGCGGAAGCACGCAAAATAATTTATTAAGTGCTTGTAACTTTAACTTCCGCAAAGTAACGCCTGAATCGGTTAAATATCTTTAAACAATATAACATAATTTTGCAGAAACGAAGAAACTTAAATTACAAATAAAAAATAATTATCAAAATTTCCGTTTTTATTCTATTTTAATTGAAATACTTGACCGGATGATCGGACAATTTAGTAAATGACACCATAGATACTTAGCAGTGGTGCGTGGAAAGCGAAAGGACACCTAAGGTGTTTGAAGCCATTATAAATCGAAAGAAGGATACTTATTTTACACTTTCACATATTAACAATTTAAATAAAGTATAAAGCAAATGGTATTAAGAAAACAAACTTGAACAAAGGAATTTCATGCTTCATAATTTTAACAACTTTAAGTAAGTAGTATAGCACCGAACGTCATAAAATACAAAGAAGTTAAACTCTTAAAAATTTTAAATCGCCATGTCTTATTTTATGCTGTTATAAAAATCGACATAAATTATTACGTAAGAGAAAACTGTTCCCAAACTTAGTATTCATGAAGTGTCACTTCACGGCAGTACAGTAATTGACATAAACATTATGATGAACTCCAACCGATTTCGGCCATGGCGACTACCTACTTACTGCTCATCATCATTCTAGCGTGTATTCCTAGTTGCGTCGTCAGCTTACGCTTTGGAGCCTAGGATCTAACTGACGGACTAATTATATTTTTTTAGGAAACTAGTCTATTGCCGAATACTTTACAAGTAATATTTCCAGGAGTACCTACTATTTTAAAAGGGCTTCTCATGCAAAATTAGAGAGTGAAATAATTTTTTATTGATGTCGAATGATTATTGTTCGATATCCCACGATTTTCATTCATTTATTTAAATTTTATTTTACAAAATACAATTGTAAAGCACAATAGGCTAACTTATTGCTAAAAGCATTATCTAACGGTCAACGTTTGGGTTAATCAGAGAACGTCAAGTGGGTATTAACAATATATAATTATATAAGATTAGATAATTATATATTAGATAACGAACGAATTAATGATTGTTTTGTTCCAAAAATTACAACAAAAAGAACAAATTTTCCTCCTTCTTTCAACTTTTTTAAATGTAGGCATACGAGTACTAGTAACATTGTAAGGAACAATAAAGGCTATTGCTTAATTGTAGACGACATGGTAAGCTATGACAAAGCCTTAAAGCCTACGCAGTCAAGAAATTGGTGCACTATACTTATGAAAATTGCTGTTATTAAAGTAGGAATTGAGGTTAAGTTGTGAGGTGTAGTTATGCAAGCCCTGTTAACTAGGTACTTTTTATTGTAGCGAAAATTGTTTCTGTTGTTCAAGGACTAAGGCGTTTGCTAAGTGACCTGGAGGCCTATTTTTAAATATATAACTCATTTGTTGAAAAAAAATATTCGATATCGAACCAAAATTATTCGATATGGAACAAAAATTATTCGACTCACCGATTTTGTGAGAGCCACACTTTTGAAAATAGCAACCTTGAAAGTCGTGGGTTCGATTGCAATATCTTCTTTTTCGTCCAAATGTTTTTCCTATTTACGTACTCAGCTTACACTTCCTACTGTTAATCATGTCCTAGATATAGCGATACTGGTTGTTAACTTAGATGTTACGATATTCTATAAACTATTTAAAATATATGTCATAATTTTTTACGGCTTTCACTAAACAAAAATGCATTTTGGTTTACCAGCCTGGCCACGGGGGAATTCGCCGCGATGCCACCGGCGACTAAAAGAAATACATAACAAATGCACTAAAAAGCCACGGGAACTGGCGACTGGCGAAATGAGTAGTAGTAACGATTAGTGCACTGAACAAATGCATTTGTATATATTTCTTTTAGTCGCCGGTGGCATCGTGGCGAAATTCGATGTGGCAAACTCCCCCGTGGCCAAGCTGTAAAAGTAAAAATAAGACAAACTATATATAAGTTTAGCGGTTAGTGTTGCTTCCAGTCCTAATACGAACATTTTAGAGCCACTAAACCGGTTTCATTCTATCACATAGTTGACCAAGTCCTTATACTAATGTATAATGTTTATCCGATAGTTCGATCGTGTACGAAACACGTCCTTCGACGAGCCAATGTTGGTGGTATCGAGGCATACATAATGCGTCGGCAGTTTAGATGGTGTGGTCACATATCCCGAATGGCAGAAGAGAGAGTGGCAAAGTGCATCTTCTAATCGGAACTGGTGGAGGGTAAGCGGAATACGGAGGATAGCTCCTCCGATATAAAGATTTCCTTAAACGTCATATGAGAACATGCAACATAGAACCATCTCAGCTGAAACGTTTGGCGGCACAGCGATTAGGATGGCGAAGGACAGTGGACAATCAAGTTCTGAGGTTTGAGGCCCAAGACAAAGCAGATATTGACGCTAAGAGTGATGAGGTCAAAGCTCGTCAACCTGCTGTCCTTGACTATTTTCGTTGACGGCGTACTTACATGCCGTCAATGTTCACGGACGTTTTCCGCAAAGATAAGCTACATAAGCCATCATAAGGCGCATGAGCGTCAAATTACCGGCTAGGAACAGTAAGTGGTCGCCAAGGAGCTCGTTGGTCGAGCGCGACCCGCGTATCCGTAGGGATACGCGTGTCAAGCGTCGACGTGACGCGACCACTATTGGATTGGTCGCCGTTTCAGTGGCATTTTCTGTCTTGAGCTCCTCGGTGCTTTGGAAGGCACGTTAAGCCGTTGGTCCCGGTTGTTATCGATAGATAGCAGTCGTGAGGCGTGTCTGATGCCTTAGGGCAGCCTTAAAAATTCTGACAGTGTTGGCCACTAACATACCTCAGGTCATGTTCCTGTTGGTCATGTTTTCCTGTTAAAAGGGTCACGGAGGTCAGACGGCTGTCGCTCCATTGTAATTACCAGTTCCGCCAAATCTAGGACCATGACTTACAGTGTATCCTAGGCTCCAAAGCGTAAGCTGACGACGTAACTAGGAATACACGCTAGAATGATGATGAGCAGTAAGTAGGTAGTCGCCATGGCCGAAATCGGTTGGAGTTCATCATAATGTTTATGTCAATTACTGTACTGCCGTGAAGTGACACCTCATGAATACTAAGTTTGGGAACAGTTTTCTCTTACGTAATAATTTATGTCGATTTTTATAACAGCATAAAATAAGACATGGCGATTTAAAATTTTTAAGAGTTTAACTTCTTTGTATTTTATGACGTTCGGTGCTATACTACTTACTTAAAGTTGTTAAAATTATGAAGCATGAAATTCCTTTGTTCAAGTTTGTTTTCTTAATACCATTTGCTTTATACTTTATTTAAATTGTTAATATGTGAAAGTGTAAAATAAGTATCCTTCTTTCGATTTATAATGGCTTCAAACACCTTAGGTGTCCTTTCGCTTTCCACGCACCACTGCTAAGTATCTATGGTGTCATTTACTAAATTGTCCGATCATCCGGTCAAGTATTTCAATTAAAATAGAATAAAAACGGAAATTTTGATAATTATTTTTTATTTGTAATTTAAGTTTCTTCGTTTCTGCAAAATTATGTTATATTGTTTAAAGATATTTAACCGATTCAGGCGTTACTTTGCGGAAGTTAAAGTTACAAGCACTTAATAAATTATTTTGCGTGTTTCCGCCACCAGTTAGTTCATGCAAACTATTGCCGGCCGGCACCCACCCACTACTATTAGTCCCAACATGCCCGCCACCACTAGCTTGCACATGCAACACGTGTTTCGCCTCTACGCGAGGCATCTTCAGGCACTAGACCAAGCTGTTAATAGTCCGACGTATAAACGACGATTATACGTATTCGTCGTTTATACGTCGGACTATTAACAGGCGAAACACGCAGTAGTAGCACTGAACGTCATAAAATACAAAGAAGTTAAACTCTTAAAAATTTTAAATCGCCATGTCTTATTTTATGCTGTTATAAAAATCGACATAAATTATTACGTAAGAGAAAACTGTTCCCAAACTTAGTATTCATGAGGTGTCACTTCACGGCAGTACAGTAATTGACATAAACATTATGATGAACTCCAACCGATTTCGGCCATGGCGACTACCTACTTACTGCTCATCATCATTCTAGCGTGTATTCCTAGTTGCGTCGTCAGCTTACGCTTTGGAGCCTAGGATACACTGTAAGTCATGGTCCTAGATTTGGCGGAACTGGTAATTACAATGGAGCGACAGCCGTCTGACCTCCGTGACCCTTTTAACAGGAAAACATGACCAACAGGAACATGACCTGAGGTATGTTAGTGACCAACACTGTCAGAATTTTTAAGGCTGCCCTAAGGCATCAGACACGCCTCACGACTGCTATCTATCGATAACAACCGGGACCAACGGCTTAACGTGCCTTCCAAAGCACCGAGGAGCTCAAGACAGAAAATGCCACTGAAACGGCGACCAATCCAATAGTGGTCGCGTCACGTCGACGCTTGACACGCGTATCCCTACGGATACGCGGGTCGCGCTCGACCAACGAGCTCCTTGGCGACCACTTACTGTTCCTAGCCGGTAATTTGACGCTCATGCGCCTTATGACGGCTTATGTAGCTTATCTTTGCGGAAAACGTCCGTGAACATTGACGGCATGTAAGTACGCCGTCAACGAAAATAGTCAAGGACAGCAGGTTGACGAGCTTTGACCTCATCACTCTTAGCGTCAATATCTGCTTTGTCTTGGGCCTCAAACCTCAGAACTTGATTGTCCACTGTCCTTCGCCATCCTAATCGCTGTGCCGCCAAACGTTTCAGCTGAGATGGTTCTATGTTGCATGTTCTCATATGACGTTTAAGGAAATCTTTATATCGGAGGAGCTATCCTCCGTATTCCGCTTACCCTCCACCAGTTCCGATTAGAAGATGCACTTTGCCACTCTCTCTTCTGCCATTCGGGATATGTGACCACACCATCTAAACTGCCGACGCATTATGTATGCCTCGATACCACCAACATTGGCTCGTCGAAGGACGTGTTTCGTACACGATCGAACTATCGGATAAACATTATACATTAGTATAAGGACTTGGTCAACTATGTGATAGAATGAAACCGGTTTAGTGGCTCTAAAATGTTCGTATTAGGACTGGAAGCAACACTAACCGCTAAACTTATATATAGTTTGTCTTATTTTTACTTTTACAGCTTGGCCACGGGGGAGTTTGCCACATCGAATTTCGCCACGATGCCACCGGCGACTAAAAGAAATATATACAAATGCATTTGTTCAGTGCACTAATCGTTACTACTACTCATTTCGCCAGTCGCCAGTTCCCGTGGCTTTTTAGTGCATTTGTTATGTATTTCTTTTAGTCGCCGGTGGCATCGCGGCGAATTCCCCCGTGGCCAGGCTGGTAAACCAAAATGCATTTTTGTTTAGTGAAAGCCGTAAAAAATTATGACATATATTTTAAATAGTTTATAGAATATCGTAACATCTAAGTTAACAACCAGTATCGCTATATCTAGGACATGATTAACAGTAGGAAGTGTAAGCTGAGTACGTAAATAGGAAAAACATTTGGACGAAAAAGAAGATATTGCAATCGAACCCACGACTTTCAAGGTTGCTATTTTCAAAAGTGTGGCTCTCACAAAATCGGTGAGTCGAATAATTTTTGTTCCATATCGAATAATTTTGGTTCGATATCGAATATTTTTTTTCAACAAATGAGTTATATATTTAAAAATAGGCCTCCAGGTCACTTAGCAAACGCCTTAGTCCTTGAACAACAGAAACAATTTTCGCTACAATAAAAAGTACCTAGTTAACAGGGCTTGCATAACTACACCTCACAACTTAACCTCAATTCCTACTTTAATAACAGCAATTTTCATAAGTATAGTGCACCAATTTCTTGACTGCGTAGGCTTTAAGGCTTTGTCATAGCTTACCATGTCGTCTACAATTAAGCAATAGCCTTTATTGTTCCTTACAATGTTACTAGTACTCGTATGCCTACATTTAAAAAAGTTGAAAGAAGGAGGAAAATTTGTTCTTTTTGTTGTAATTTTTGGAACAAAACAATCATTAATTCGTTCGTTATCTAATATATAATTATCTAATCTTATATAATTATATATTGTTAATACCCACTTGACGTTCTCTGATTAACCCAAACGTTGACCGTTAGATAATGCTTTTAGCAATAAGTTAGCCTATTGTGCTTTACAATTGTATTTTGTAAAATAAAATTTAAATAAATAAATGAAAATCGTGGGATATCGAACAATAATCATTCGACATCAATAAAAAATTATTTCACTCTCTAATTTTGCATGAGAAGCCCTTTTAAAATAGTAGGTACTCCTGGAAATATTACTTGTAAAGTATTCGGCAATAGACTAGTTTCCTAAAAAAATATAATTAGTCCGTCAGTTAGATAATCAAAAAATATTGGAGACGTATTTTTTCTTTTGAAAATTCAACAAATAATGTTAAAGATATGGCGCGTCAAAGTTCCGTGTGACGTCACAGTGTGCTACACTTATTCGCAATATGTGACGTCACGAGCCCCCACTCCTAAACTTTAATGCGTTATATACTTTAATTTATCGCCCAATTGACAAAACAAAAAATACGTCACTAATATTTTGATTCCCTAAATGAATATTGGTACAGTATCCGACGATAAAGGCTTTGTAGAGTGGTTTCGCACCTACACGAATTTACCTGTTAATTTCCGATCATTATTAATAAGAGCTTGCAATGATTTGTGGAATTACCATTGAACGATTATTGCATTTATATGCATTGTTGACTGCCAATTTGAAGTATTTCACTACTTATTGCTTCCTGGTACTAAATATTTTTATATTATATTGAAAATTCCTTCCTATGCCCTCTGGGTAGTCTACTAGGTAATTAAAGATATCGAGTCAGAGGCGGATTTCATAAATAAATAATTTACGTCACAATAATAATTAAGGTTTCCATTTGATAATAGGGAACATGTTACTTTTCTATGCTTTAATAGATAGGCATCGACCCTAATAGTCACCACAGAATAGATTTATTTAGGTATAAGACCAAGCCATATTAAAATTTGTTCTACATTTAAATCTATTAAAACAGTGGCTGAGTGGAGATTATTATTGTATATATTATTAATTAATAATAGATTAGAGATTGCGAAGATCACAATATTTTTCTACATTATACTAAGTCTGTAGTAACAAATAAACCAATTGCCTATCTATTTTTATTTTTTTTTTCTGCACATGGAAGACTCACAAGCAACAATTCTCATAATCCATACTAATATTATAAATGCGAAAGTCGGTCTGTATTTCTGTCTATCTGTCTATCTGTTACGCTTTCACAGCCAAACCGCTGAACGGATTTTGATGAAATTTGGTATGAATATAATTGAAGACCCGGGGTCAAACATAGGCTACTTTTTGACGCAGGCGGAGCTGCGGGAAACAGCTAGTCATTAATAAAAACATAAAATCCTACATATGGACAGTCAGTTCTATAGTTTCATGATATAGTTCACGATGAAAGTAATCAATGTTAGAATGCTTGGTCTCTGGTGTAACTTTGGACGTAATAGTGTACGTCATATGACTTTGTTACATCGACTTAATTACAGCAAATTATAATAACAATGAGGCTAAATTAAATGCAAAGGGAGAACTGTGTTACGGCCTATTTTGTAGTGTATCGAATTGGTGGTAAGGATTGTCGAATACGTTAATGATTTTGGGATTAAATTTATACTTCGTCGTGCACGCGTGATTTCCTAGTTGTGTCCTCAGCTTACGCTACGGAACCTAGGCTACGCTGTAAGTCATGGTCCTTGATTTGGCGGCACTGCTTAATACAATAGAGCGACTGCGATCTTACATTCATAACTCTTTTTACAGAGAAACCACCACCATAGAAACTATTATTTTACTCGTGAAATTATCGTTTTATACTACAAGTTGTTTATAGCCCCCATTATGGGGCTAAGTACAATTAAATAAAAGCTACTTTACGAGCGTTTTAAATACTTATTTATAGTTTGTCCAATGTTCATTTTGCATCAATCTTATTTTAGATATTAACACCTGTAAAGATTACATAACAATAATTAAGAATTTTAACGGATGATTTATTTGTTCCTAGTGCGAGGTCAACCTAACGCGACGTCATCATATTCGATAATGAATTATTTCCGCCGCTGAAATGTACGACGAAACCTGCCACCTCGTCCAAAAACAATATAAAATATTCATGACACAGTTACTGAAAGTATTTCATTGAACTAGTAAAATAACAGGTGTGTAATAATACACCTTACAATAAATATTTTGTTGTTTTCGACTCGGCACGAATAATGTTTATAATCATTGTTTATAATTATAATAAACTAGCAGCCCGTCCCGACTTCGTCTGGGTTATACAAATTATGTAATATTAGGTTGAAGCTAACCTCTTCATTTGGCATTTCTTTTAAAACCAGTTACACAGATCTCGCTAAGGCCGAGTCAAGTAGTCCTAATAACCGATGAATACCATATGTATTCGTCTCATGATGTGGTGGTGAAACCCGCCACCGAATGTATTTATTTCCAAGGATGATCGAAACATAAAATAATCTATCTTTATGGCTCTATGGGCATATGTCTCTGCCACTTCGGTAGGCATATCAAAATTTAAAAAAAGTAAATGTCAGTGTCAAAGTCATACTATCGAAACGGTTAAATGTTTAATAGTTACGTCTACCGATGTGCCCCATAGAGCAGTCAAGATCGATTTTTCAAGTTCAAGTTCACTTTCAGGGGAATCAAATGTGATTATTTTTTTAAATTCGAAGTCGTTCACAACTTCGTCTCTCTAGCGGTACCTGGGACGACCGACTGGTCGCTTTCCACTTGGTCGTCCCGTGTAAACTCTCTTAAACATCTGTCTACCCAGCTGGCAGTATCAGAATGTCCCCATTATTCATAAAACACTAATATAAACTTCCCCCTTTTTGAGTTTTTTACAACACTTGTAGAGAACCAACATATGATGCTGTTATCTTATAAGTATAGTTTAAATCCGTTAAATAATGTTACACCAAACTATCCTCCCTTTTGCCCTCATTTTTTCTCCAATTAAAAAAATCTCTCGACAAAAAAATTAATAAATCAAGGTGTGTCAAGTTCCGTAAGGATCCGTTGAGAAATGCGACCTCTAGCCCGAAACATACATTTTTCCGTACAAAAACAAAATTGGCCAGTTTTGAAATGGAGACTTCGCTTACACTCAGTCAATTATTATTTCTTTATTGTGTGTGACAAAAAAAGTTTAAATAATTAAATAAAGGTTACATAGTTATAAAATCTAAACTAAAAAGTACCTACAGATAAAAAATATATTTTCTTTAGTTTAAAATTATGATGAATCTGAGAAGTTAAAACATCTGTTTAAGTATGACTTCAAGTAAATCAAACGTTGTATGTGAGAAAAAAATATTACTTCATCTAACTAAATGATATATATGTCGAATGAAAATCGATATCGACGAGTCGAATATATTTTGTTTGATATCGAACAAAAATCCGTCGACCCACCGATTTTGCGTGAAAAATAAAATAGCACTCCTGGACTATAAAATACGTGTAATAATTACTACGTAAAACGCCGTTTTTAGCCTCCAAGCCATTAGTGACGCCACTTACCCGTAACTTTGCGTGAAATATCGTTTGTGACAATATGCAAATATGAGTTTAGGGGGATATTGAACTAGCAGGGTAGCTTAGGGTTCCGTTGGTGTAATTATCTTTTACATTTTTTACTTTAGACACGCTTCAGTTCTTAAATAAATTAGAAAAAGATTAATAACCATGTTTTTTTTTTTTTCATAACTAAAAAAGAAACCCTGCAACAATTGGCGAACTTATTTAATTAGCCTTCATTGTACAAATTAAAAACTATAATCAGCACAATAGGCGGACTTAATGCTAAGAGAATTCTCCACCAGTCAACCAATAGAAGAAAGAGAAATGTAAGTTTAGCGCAAAAAAAAAAATACGAAAACAATTAACATAGAACAAATTTCATGGGTCTGGTTTCCCTGTTAAAGAGTACAGAGCATTTATTGCCCGTGGTCCTATCTCGGAGTTCTACTAGTCGATCCATGGGCATTTTTTTTGCCCGTGGTCCGTTCAATCGAACTACGGCAAAATTTATTTTTCCGTAATACTATCTATAGGACAATGAATAAATGAATGAATGAATAATTTATTTATTTAAGTAACAATGATTCATATTTGTTAGTAATACTTATGATTATGTTAGTATTATGTTATAAAAAATAAACAAAAATAAAACACCAGTGACTCACATAGGCCACTCCCGTACCATCCCCCCGGATATGGCACAGCAATGGTTTATGTGGAGGCTGTCCAGTCTCCTTGCAATCATGTGCAGGATGCTGTGGTTGCCCCCGCGCAATGGGCAACTTGGCCGTGGTTCTACTAACTAAATGAGTAATGATTCTCTTTGTATGTAAACTCCACACAGGAAAATAATAGTGAGACGACAGTCGCTCTATATTAATAATCAGATAAATTTAGGACATGATTGAAGCATACTCTGGGCTCTAAAGGAAAGCTAAGGATGTAACCAAGAATGACACTTGGATGAAGATGATGGATTACCAAAATTAACCCAAGAGCCAATGGAATCTCTACCGAAATAAAAGAAGAAAGAAAAGTAGGAAAGCAATCCCTGCCATAATCATCAACAACATTTCAGCCGCAGTCAGTCCACTGCAGGGCATAAGACTTTCCTATTGATTTCCAAAATGATCGCTTGGAAGCGTCCTGCGTCCAGCATTTGCGATTTTCCTCAGAGCATCTGACTTCGTCGGTGGATGTCCAACGCTGCGCTTGCATGTTTCTGGTCGTCATTCGAGAATCTTTCTGCCCGGCTATTTTTCCCTGTACTCTAAAGTAACCAGCTGAAGGGATGGAATAGGATGAAGAAGAAGAATCCAAAATAAATCATTTGCTTTACTCTGTTGCTATGGAAAATGGTATCTGAATACATTTTTAAAAACTTGTTGAACCAGAAATAACAAAAAAACTAAACTGTTATCCTGCCGCATGCTGACAAGCTTAGCATAAAATGAATATTTATTAGTTCCGTAGCAAAATATTAGTCTGGTAATGGAATAACACGTCAATTATGTTTATCTAAATACCATTGGAAAACAGAATATGGACTAAAAATATCGAAGAAAAATAATTTTCTGTGAAACTTTATTATTTAAATCAAATTGTTGATTTTTCTTAAAGACCAGTATGAGATTCTTAATGGGTTTTTTTTTTTAATTAGATATATAACTATTTATAGTGTTTATATGTGTCCATTTAGTGAAAAAAAAAAAACAAAAACTGCCTCGGTGTTGAGTGGATATGGAGTTTGCCTCAGACCCGAAGGTAGAGAGTTTGATTCATACGAAATACCAACATTCTTTGTTTAGTTGTTTCCACTTTGTATTGGTTAAGACATTGCAGGTTAAATCGATAATAATGGATTCCATGCTTCAGAAGGCACATAAAGCCGTTGGTCCCGGCTGCCATTTGGTGGTCTTTAGAGGAACTACTTCAAAGGCCGAAAGGCGGTTCCGAAAAACTCTGCCACCAGGGTTTTCAGGGTCTATTGACTATGTATGTGTGAACTTGAGGTTTATTTGCATTGACAAATCAAACCTCGCAGCCTAGAGGAGATATATCGCCAGTCCTCTGTGCACGCTGAATAGGCTAGTTTCCACTAAGAACTAATTAGAGAGATAACACTTTCTTATCATTAAATTATATATGTAGGAATGAAAAAAATAAACTATATATCACAAAAACTAAAGATTGTTGCTATTTTTAGAAAATAAAATCAAGGAAAATAGCCATTTTGTCACAAGACACTGAGCACCAATGAGAAGGATTACGTCAGCTACGCTAATATTATAAAGTAGTTGAGGAATGTTTTGATTTTTAAGAAACTAGCTGTTTCTGCCGGCTCTGCGCGCGTCATTAAGTAGCGTATGTTTGACCCCAGGTTTTTAACTATATTCATACCAAATTTTATCAAAATCGGTCAAAGGTTTAGTCGTGAAAGCGTAACAGAGAGACAGGCAGACTTTTGCACTTATAATATTAGTATGAAAGTATGGATATGGATCACATTTATTAATTGAATAATTGTAACTTAAAAATTTTAACATATCAGAATTTGTTTATTCAAATTCATTAAAATTCAAATTAATTCACTTGACAAAAAATAAGAAAAACTATACATATATATAATAATATTATAATAATAATAAATTCTTTATTGTCTTGAAAGTTACAATTTTAGATAACGTGTTATAATAGCAACTTTTACGAACAAGTGCATAATATACCTACGTACTTTTTTATTTATATAAGCTTTATTGTAAAAATACAATTGTAAAGCACAGTGGATTTAATGCTAAAAGCATTATATTCTAACAGTCAACCTTTGGGTCAAGCAGAAAGCTTTATGTGGGTGTAAAATAAAGTAAAATTAACAGAAAAGCTAATATACGTTATAATATACTTAAGCACCTGTTTGCTTATATTAAAAGTGTAAGTAATAGTATATACTACCTAGTTAAAACCCCAAACTCACTGAGTCACACCATATTCGCGTGCATCAACCAATTAGGGATTATGATGCGGGTAAATAATAGTAAACATACGAGATTGTGATTAATTATCTGTGCTTCATGGCTGACAACCCTTGCACGTGATATGGAACCTTATCAAATTAACAATAATTAATAGGTTGCTGCGGATGGATTAGACTTTGGGATTTAGTTTTAGTAACATTGATACTCCGTTCATTTCATGGAGTAATTATAGGAGATGCAATAATAAGCGTTTTCTAAGTAAGTGTTTGTTAGGCTAGACGGGGCGGAAGGCAGACGTGCGGGGTGCTTGGTTTCGGCCGTGACTCCAACCATGGAGCACGAGCAATGACAAGCTCCGCCCACTTTTGTGCCGGCGAGGCGCCAATGATCACATCACTGCGCCATTCCAAACGGCATCTTCTCTTTGTAATTACTCCATGGTTCATTTATAATTAGCGTCGAAACTTTTGAATTTATTTTTAATCTAATTAATATTACCTAGAAATATTGAATGAATTCTTAATTCTTGTATTTTTCTTAATTAATATGAAATTAAGTTATCGACTTTTTATTTTTTAACGAGTTTGTAAAAGTTTTAAATTCAACAAATAAATATATATAGGGACAAATCACAAATATTGAGTTAGCCCTAAAGTTCGAGACTTATGTTATGGGATACTTTCTCGACGATACTATATTTTATAACAAATAACTAAATAGATTATTTATCTACATACAAGACCTTGAGATACAAATATACTCGCTAGTCAAATAATTTATAAAATATTAACCTAATAGTTAGTGGAAATTAACTCTAAAAAAACACGCCCAGTACATACATACACAATCAATTCAAATTAAATATTAAATCTTAATAACTGGATTTGGAATCTAATTACAAATTATTTAATAGTTATTAAACTCTCTTATTTCACATTTCTGACTTGGTTTATCGACAACTATAATTACTAACTATCATTTACACTAATAACACACGGCTTCTCACAGAAACCGCAAGTCAACTTAACCTTACTATACAATCAAACTAATTGACATCCCAACTCTACATATTATTTAAAGGGGTATTGCCTGTGTAATGTAATTATACAAATTAATTACTCTTTAATGTTTTTAAGTCAACTTTATTTAATCTCATACTAGCGCTCTGCTTTACCCAAAGGTTGACTGTTAGATAATGCTTTTAGCATTAAGTCCACCTATTGTGCTTTACAATTGTATTTGTACAATAAAGTTTTAAATAAAAGAAATAATAAAATAAATAAATGTAATAATTAATAAATTAAACGAATTCATTCTCATATAATGAGGCTTGACCCACATAATGTAATAAAACTTCGTAAGGCACGTTAATTCGTTGGCACCCTAAGCTGCACACTATGTGACTATGTGTAGTCCCTTTTAAATATATTCGATCAATCTAAACAGTATAAACAGGCTTTCTTATCAACAGTGATTAGAAAAAGGGCTTTTAAGCGAAATTCATTCTGAACGGACGATACCTCATGCATCAGTTAGTAACAAATTATGAGCAAAACCACATTGTCATCTAAGCTACGTCTTAAGAACACAAAACAAAGAACCGTATAACGTTTCCAAGAAAATCCTACACAAAGACGATTCATAAATCATTGGAGAATAATTGTTTACCGAAATAAAGTAAACAAGTATTGGGCTATAGGAACAAGTAATAAATTTGGTAAATCACGCAATTTAAGGTACAAGAGGACTATAAATACAAATTAATGATTTATGTTTACCGTGCTACGACAAGGTAAGTGGCTTTTCTTTGCAAGTTACGTTAATTTTAACCCTTAAAGAAAAAAAGAGGTGTTTTAGAAGTTTCACGTGTCTGTCTGTGGCATCTTAGGCGGACAAGCTAATTTTGGCTTGTATTTGTTTTAATCTAATTTGACCGAAATAGTTCTTAGCTACAGTTTTCTAAGATCTGCTCAACCACTTAAAAATAATTAGTTCTATATTAGTCTAGCTATAGTTCTACCTATAAGGTGTTAATAAGTAGTGCAGTTTTTCACACACATGAGAGTCTGAGTTTCGAAAAACTCAGACCACAGTGCTCAGAGTGGATTGACCATGTAACCCACTCGATATGAATGAATGAAAAATAACTTACCGGTCTTCGGAGACTTAACAGATCTTAAAAATAGCACTACAATAAAAAAATCCATAGCAAAAAAACTTTCCTAAACACACAGCTCTCAGTGAAATGAAGTACCACGTGAACAAATAAATCAGTTGTCGTGTTTGGAATCACTTGGCAATCTAACGCAGCTTGTTAACGCTTGATGTTTATATGGGTAAAGGTGCGTGCTGAAAGTTGTTGGTAAATAGTTTCATTTTTGCTAAGAAGAAATTCGAGCGCGGCGACTTATCAGTAAAGATTTCGCGTGTGAAATGCCGCCCGTAGATAGGTATTCATTCTTTCTTTCATATCGAGTGAGTTACATGGTCAATCGACCCTGAACAGGGTGTCAGAGTTTTTTGGAAACGCCTTTCGGACGAAGCACGGAATCATCTTTAGTATAAGGCTGCGTTTCCACCAAAGGTTGTGGTGGAAACACAGTCTAAGACAATTAGGTGATGCAAGCATGCAATGTCCTAACCAAATTGGAAACAACTAAACAAAGTGGGAAGCTAAGCTTCCTGTGATAACCCGTCGAGCATCCTAGTAACTAAAACGAAAGCGCTTAGTCACACGGGTATGTTACTAGGATATTCGACGGGATAATCGAACCCACGTCGTCGCGGTCTAAGGTCATCGTCTTAACTGCTGAACCACGGGGGCTATCAAGGTCGCCATTTGTGGTATTCTCTTTAACAAGCCCCTCCGTGCTTCGGGGGGCTCTCTTAGCTTATGGTCCCGGCTGATATCAACAGATAGCAGTCGTTAGGCTGTATCAAATATTATTAGGTAGTTAGCCTGAAATATCTTACTCTTATTCCTTTTGATCTGGTTCCCCTGCGAAGCTTCGGACTGGACAGCAAGGACTCATAATAAAATTCGAGACAGGCTTTGGGCGACAACGCCTTTTCATATAAAAGATTGGTCTTTAGTCTTTGCTCACATTTTTGTTTCATAACTTACTTACCTAAATTAAATGTTAAAATGACATAACCTGTATTCAAACGCATCTGTTTCACCCATGGAGCAATTACAAAAATGAGATGCCGTTTGAAACAGCGCAGTGATGTGATCATTGGCGCCTCGCCGACACTGCAGTGGGCGGAGCTTGTCATTGCTCGTGCTGCATGGTTGGAGTCACGGCCGAAACCAAGCACCCCGGACGGCTGCCTTCCGCCCCGTGTAGCCTCACAAATACTTTCTTACAAAACGCTTATTACGGCATCTCCTCTTTGTAATTGCTCCATGGTTTCACCTATTGTCAACTAGCTACTTACCTACTTACTAACCGGTTGCGACTGAGAAGCGCATGGTGGCGAGTCGAGTGTTGGCGATACTAACTCATCGATGTACTTATTCAGTGATCTAAGCGTAACTTTATTAAGACTTTTATAGGTATATGTTGTTGTAATTTCCCAAATAGAATGAGATGAATAATCAGTGCCGGGAAAAACTTAATTGAAGTTTATAGTGTACTTTTAAGTATATATAAGACTAGCTCTTTCCCGCAGCTCCGCCTGCGTCATAAAGTAGTCTATGTTTGACCATGGGTCTTCAACTATATTCATACCAAATTTCATCAAAATCCGTTCAGCGGTTTGGCCGTGTAAGCGTAACAGACAGACAGACAGACAGAAAGACAGGCAGACAGACTTCAGTATTTATAATATTAGTATGGATAATATGGATGGTTGTTTTTATTTTTTACATTAACAAAAAAAAAACTACAGCGTGTGTACTACGCTTTATAACCGCTAACCAGTATTTATTCGATCGAATCTGATTAGATTACTTGTTTTACTTATCTCTGGTACTTTGTGATTTAATTAACGGAATACGTGTTACTTACTTGATGGTTATCATATTAGCCTTCGATTCTTCAATTCTTCGAATTTCACTGTAACAATTTGTTTCACACATTATAAAATCATGATATTATTGATGAGCAGTAGGTAGCATGACTAGTACCAAGTGGCATGCTCGAAAAAAGAGATAAAGAAACATTTAAACATGGTGGGCATGCGTCTTAATAAAAGAGTGGGAGTTTTACACATTTCAAATTATAAATGTTGCAGTCGCTCGTTCCAAAAATTTCCAATGTTATATTTATTTATTTTACCTTCATTGTAATAATTACAAACTGTAAAACACAATAGGCGGGCTTAATGCTAAATGCATTATCTAACAGTCAACTTTTGGGTAAAGAAGACAGCTTGAATGTGGGTGTACTGAAAGAACCATGGAAACTATACAAGGTGGATTAAAAAACATTGGCATAATTTACACTGATAAAAGTAGATAAGAATATGAGCAAATTTAAGAATCCACCCTTAAAAAATATATTATGTAGTAGCTTATTATATGTTTTTCTAGTGAGGATCATCAGTTAACCAAAATACGTTTCTATAAGAGATACACAATGTTGCATGTCGAAGGTCATGAACTCAAAAGTTTTCTACAATATTTTATACCCATTGGTGTTATCGCGGCTAAGTTAAAACGTTCACGTTTAAGCCACGAATCTGTTATAGCGTTCAAAGCAAAGAGCATTGAAATGCTTTAAAGTAACGCGGTATGCCAGGGGTGTACGACGGCTACATAGTTTTTCAATTTTTTTCTGAGACACCCTACTTACTGATGCTTGTTTGGTAATAAAACAGATTCCATGATAAGCTTAATTTTCATATCTCTTTGAAACGTTTTGATTACAATCTAATATAAATGTATTAATACAAATTAATACAAATGTATCTAATAAGGTACATTTGTGTACTGTAGTTGCTCATCGTAAAAAAAAACAAGCTGTTTTTTTTCTGTATCCAAAACTACTTCAAATAAAATACTTAATAAAGTACTTGGTATCGCTGCCTTTCATGAAAAATTTTTTAGTAGTTTGGGAGAAAATGTAAAATATTTTTTTTAAAAAAACTTCGTTTTTTCTCTACAATTTTGACTAGTTGCTTGTTTTCAATTTTCAGCAACCAACGAGATCCGACGGTCTTTGCGATTACATATTGAAGATATTTTTTTTATTTTTTTATTTTTGCTACGGAGCTGTGCCTTAAATCGCTACCCTTTATTTTAGTTTAGCAAGTTATTGTACGAGCACTACGCAGTAAAAAGTGATGGGAAGTTTTTATCGTTTTGAAAAGGTCACCGTTTTGTGTCGCTATGCATTTGATTTTATAAAAAAACGTGATTCAATTGTTTGTCTAACAGTCATTCAATACTACATGGTTTTAAACAAAGCTTTGCATTTTTAGCTTTTGCATGACGATCTGAATTTCTACAAGAGTTTGTGAAAATTTTGCTCGCTAGCGTTCGCGTTTAGGATTTTGTATGAAAATTTTAAGCTACTGTATTCTCCCAGGGTCGGCTTTACACATTATATTTATTTATTTTAAACTATATTATCAAAAATTGAACATTTTCGTGTTGTACTTAAAATGCTTACTAATTGAAGTATTTAAAATTTACTCATGGTAGGGTCTGACTATGAAAGCAAAGAGGCAGGGCTTTTTCCCAGCAGTGGGATACAAAATCGCTACAAAAAAGGGGAAATTCCACAGATTTGATGGTGAATAACGGGTCGCTGACTCTACGCACTGTATGTATTCTGCAAATTAATGTTTCTGATTCTGATAAATCCGCCAACATTAGTAAGTGGTCTATTCATTGGCCGAGCTGCCTGTGTGGTCCAGTGGTCAAGCCGTTTTCCTGTAGACACAGAGATGGCGGGTTCGATTTCCATAGGAAGCTTACTTTATTTAGTTGTTTCCAGTTTGGACATTGCAGGCTTGAAACATCTTCACGCCTAATTGTCTGGTAATGAAGATGATTCCGTGCGTGATTGTTAACCCGTTGGTCCTGGCTGCCAACTGGTTTTATAAGTACAGGCTGAGAGGCGTTTTCGACAAACTATAAGACTAAGAAAACAGACTAGACTTGACTTATTATAAATAAACAGGTGTAGTCATGTGGAGAAGGCAATCAGTTATCAACGATTTTCAAAGCCTGTGCATAAACACAGTAAATTACACATTAAATTTACACGATCGCAATTGCTCTCGGAACCCATACAATATCGATATTAAGTGGTTGACTGCCATCATATAGCTTGCATATGAATTGGTATTGCATTACTAAAATATTAACTGCCGTGATGCTGTGGATATACGTAACTACATCAAAGTGGCAATTTAATAAGCAATTGAATAGTTAAGAATATAAGAAAGAAGGTAATTGAGTTGTGGATGTTATAAAGAAATTGAATTAAAAAATCGGTCAAATGCAATCAGACTCTAGCACGAAGGGATTTGTACCATTACCTATAAAAACCGCAAAAAGTTCATGCCTGTTTTATTAAAAACCTCCTTAAATATTTGTTTAATTATGTTTTTCAGTCAATCTGGGGAAGATAGCAGGCAGAAGACCAGTCAGCCGTCCCAGATAGCGCTGGAGCGATGCAGTGCAGGCTGATCTGCGAGAGATGGGAGCCGACAACTGGCGAGCCATCGCGCAGAATAGAACACTATGGCGCTTTCTCGTGAGGAGGCCAAGATCCACTTCGAGTCGTAGCCAGAGGTGAAAAATACTTACTCACTTACTTAAGTAAGTATTTTTCACAGCGGAACACAGAATTGAACCATCTATAAAAATGTCAACTGTCTATCACAGTTGGACTGGATGGAAATGAAAGTCTGAGTAATAAAGTCCCGGTTTACCCTTTGGATGCGGAATCCTTATTGTCACGTATCATGACACGATTAGCATGTCAGGAGATGTTGATCTTCCCGCCTCATAACATGCCCAATTTGTATGTATGTTTTTTATTCCACAATAAGAACGTCAAAATAATTTAATTATGAAGCGGAAATCCCAAAGGGTTCTTTCGAGTTTAGCAAAAGTTTATTATTAATGACTATTTAGGAGTTTAGAATACATATGCCCATCTCACCTAATCTTCAACCCGTCAGCACAATTCCCAAAGTATCTGTTTTCTGATAGCCAAACCTTTCAACCCCTGCGAAGTTTGGACCCCAATCAATCTAACCACACTATCAAACCTCCAGCGCCAACTTACAAACTCTACGATAAAATGTTCGGGGAATAGTTAAGTTGATTTTACGAAGCCTACAATTAGTTCGTTATTTCGCGTTTATATTTCGCATGTTTGCGGTGTTTAAGGTTCATTAGTGATTTCAATAGAAATCTTCAATTTGCTTTTTTTATTTCGTCGTTTACAAACATGTTTAGTCATTTTGCATCATTTTCCTTTTAATTTGTGTTTCAAAACACGTTTTCAGGATTCGTATATAGTTTGTAACAAATTCAATTTTTTTATATTATATATATTACAACTCTTTTTTTTTCTTATTTATTTACAATTTCCGTTAGTTAACTAGGTACGTATTTAATTTAGTAGATAAACTTTCAATTGATTAAAAATCTCTCTGTTTGTGAAGTAATTTGTATTGTAAGTAAGATGCGACTATAATGTGTGAATTATGTTTTATAATGATATTAACCAAGTACAACACAAAATAATCATTTACTTTGTGAACCCTACTAATCAAACACATAAAAATTTACAAATCTCATTAAAGTTTTTAACTTTGCCGAAAGGCTACGACCCACTAAAAATAATGGATATATTTGACAGTTATGGCTTGATTGCTAGTAAAATTGGCAGTAGAAATTTTATCTCTTTTGGAACAACTTCAAATAGACTAAGTTTATAGATTTAAGCATTTTCGGTTTTATATCGAAGCCAACCGTGGATACTACTGGGTCACAATTTTGTTATAGAATACCGCAAGAAAAAATGCTTGCCGTTATTTCGACATATCAAGTCATTGTCGTTTAAGGAACGGGATTAAAAAAGTTACACAATGGGAAAATAGTTATGTAATACTTACTGACTTCCTACTTACTCCACTGACTCAGCGACCCGAAGTGGATCTTGGCCTCCGAAACGAGTCTAATAATATGATTGTGATTAAAATAGCTTACATTGTAATCTGTCAGATACACATCCTAACATTTAAAACATCCTGCATTTTATTTTATTACATTTTCGTACAACCTTAAAAATGTGCGAATACCGAGTGTATGTAACAAGAACTGACCATGTATTTTCATGAAATTTAGTATTAATAAAAGTTCTTTTTTTCTTTAGAGAGGGTTGGTTCAATTGTCAATGCGACCAATCATTTATTTTTATCATTTTTCTACTTATTTAAGAAAAAGACTAGAAAGTACACACTATCAAGTTTTTTTATTAGAATAAATTAAATGGATTTAAAATTACCATTTTCGTAATGGTCATTTGTATTTAATTTGGACCTTCACTGGTATTCAATTTGTCACGCTGCAGAAATAAGGAAACTAAACTGAAATTCATTCCATTTCATAGTTTTACCTTAACGCACTATTAAAGACTTCTTTGGCGGCTCTATATAAATATGACTTCTATGCCCGCCTCATTTTTCCGACTACAGAAAGGGTTAGCTATTCGGTGTTTTAAATGTCATTAATCAGAACCACAAAGAGTCTATTGTGGCCATCGCAATACATTTATCATAAGCGGTTTAGAAAAATGACAATGGCCGGCGGAACAATTTATGAATTTTCACACATCGCTCTTGTATGACGTTTTTTTTTGCTTTTACAGGTCGCGAAAGGGTTGTATTCTACTTATTACTTCTACTTAATACTATTTAATTTTTATTTCTGTACTTCTAAAGGCACATAAAGGCGTTGTTCGCCGTTGTAAAATGACAGTTGTCAAAGACATCACGTCACAAGCCGAGAACCTCTTTCAGAAAACTAATACCATGGTGTGCATGGTATTTGCATACTACAAAATATCACTATTTTAATAGACTAATTACATGATTAACTCAGAGAATGCCTCATGTAGAAGTACAAGGTCTGATAACGTATTTGTGTGTGCAAGCTACGACGTACATGCTGGATAACAACAGCGGGTGAACGGCGATCGGCAGTGTGCATGAAGCTGTGTCGAAAATACGCAAAGTAAGTTTGAAAAATGAGAAGAAGAATTAGAAAACTCACCTATAGAGTTAACATTTACAGAAATGTTTAGATACAAACGATGTCACGAAAATTGTCGCTAATAGCGTAAAGTTGAATATCTGAGCCACATTTTACAACACGACAGATATCAGCTGCTTCCATTGATTATGATGGTCAAAATACAAGGGAAAAAGCAGGCTTGGATGGATGATGATGTCTTCCACGACGTGTTCGTCCACGACACCTTGTCAGTTTTTGGCATGAGCTCGGATGTGACTCGCAAACCCGAACTTGGTCTTGAAGGTGCAATTGCTATTATGTTGCACTCTAACTGTCCGCGAATGCTTACGGCGTGAACGGCACTCCATTAAATTAACTAGTGCCGCTAAATCTAGGACAATAAATTACAGCGTACCCTAGGCTCCGAAGAAGAAGAAGGAGTGCTGGTAGACGGAAAAAATCGTGCAGAGAAAGTCAAAAACGATTTGATGTAGCAAAAGATCGAGCGAAATTTATTTATTTTATTCACTAGATTACCATGTCCACATTATCTTACAAATTCTTAATTTGAACATAAGAAATTTGCGGAGCTGACGGCCATCCTCCAGTGATGTGTAGTCGTGCCATCAAACAAAATTTAGTGTACAACAAGCCTAACATGGCGTCGCTTATTTGCGACGTAGAACAGCTGGTCAATTTATTAAAGCCATTTAGATCAGCGGACAGTTAGGACAGATGGATGGTAAAATTAATGTGCTATATTTGTACCGCTTTGATTGCTTAGTGCAAAACAATAATTTGTTACTTATTATCAATATAAGGAATACTTCAATAAGGAATTATATTTATTTGGGCAAAATAGGGAAGAATGAAGAATTTTAGTGACGAAAGCCAAGATCCTCTTTGGCTCACTCGTTCATCGTGATTTGTAAGGAGTTTTGTGTTTCTTTTTTAAAAATGACAAAATTCATTCATACATTTTTTCCCCTTTAACTTTTTTGCGACAATCTATCTTTCCGTTTATCCCAATGGTTGACTGGTAGAGAATGCTCTTAGCATTAAGTCCGCCAATTGTTATAAGTATATGTGTACTTTGTTGAACAATAAAATTTTATTAACTAAATAAATAATAAAATTCGAATTGGACATAATTTTACCAGAAATATTAGTTTTCCGCTTCATTTTACTGCCACAGCACCTCCGTGGTCCTGTGGTCGAGGCGTGTGCCTTAGATCCTGAGGGGATTATTTATTTATTAGGGATATTGATTGATAGAATAACAAAATATAAATTTTTATTTCAATACAATTCAAATGATATAATCTTGAATTGGCATAATCATTACATATTTTTAAAAGCTATAACATTTATAATATTTTCAATTGGAAAAGTATAACTCCATTTTATATAACGTTTACGTACACTAAATATCACATGTATGTATGTATGTATACAACTTAGGAAGTATACTTGCATAGAAGTATACTTGCCTTGTCATAGAAGCGACTTAGTGTCAAAGGACGACTTTTTGACAGAAGGTAGTTTAGGTTATGGTTATTTATACAGTGACCACACCAGTGAGCGAACGAGCGATAGACCTTGTGACAGAAGCAACTGTCAGAAGGTGAATTATGAAAGAACTATTAATTATTTGCGGCTAGCCGTTCCGTTGAGTTTGTTATATCTAATGACGATTATGGTTAATATTATGTATATATAACGTTTATTATACGAAACAACAAAAGATAATTTTATAACTGTAAAACGAATCAAAAGTTTGTTATATTGAATAATTGTTATATTAAAAGATATTAGGTATATTTATAAAAAATATATATTTTAGATTTTTATTTAATTTGAAAATTCTACTAACCAAAATTATATATTTCGTTGAAATCATTTTAAAATATAGATATACTAGCTGTTGCCCGCGGCTTCGCCCGCATATATATACATATATATCACATCTGGCACGTCGGATTTTAAAATGGTTGTTATTTTCGTAGTCAGCCACTCGATGAACCATACAAATAACACCCATTTCTAAAATTCGTGACTTGTAAAAACCTTAAAACAGGTAACGAATCATTTATCAAAACAAATAATCTTGTGAAGTTTCTACTACAAGGACTTACTAATCTCCTTCCCCCGTACATACTTTGGACATCAGTTTCCCTAAAAATCTCTGCCTCCCTTATTTTATTTATTTAACCGTAGCTACTTCGGACCCCATTTCACCCCCTTAGGTGGTGCGTTTTGAAAACTCCTTGCTTAGTGCACCCCCTGATTACAAAAGGAGCCCCCTTGCTAAAATTAACACAATAAATGATCCACAACCTCTTCCCCCTTTTAGGGGTTAATCCTAAATATCCTTAAATAAGGTATTTACATCATGAGAAATAATTTAATAAAGTTTTAAATAAAATGGTCATATGTCCCCATACATAGTCTGGACCCTTATTTCACACTTTATGCAGGTGAATTTTGAAAAGTATTTGCTAAAATTCGCTGATTAAAGATTATTTATAGCTTTTCTTTTTCCAGACTTTGACCCATTTTTCCCTTTTAGGAGTTAAATTTAAAAATATATATAAAAAAAATTTAAGATGTGCATTTAGAAAAAAAATCTTGCTTAGTGAACCCCTTAATCTCAAAAGACCCGCATGCTAAAAATCATTGAGATATCAGTAATCGTTAAGTTTTTGCTCTATCAGACTATGTCCCCCTTTTCCCCTTCTCAGGTTTCAATTATCAAAAGAAATGATCTCCTTCCCTCATATATACATATAGCCTTATTTGACTCATTTGAGCCTTCGGGGGTGAATTTTGAAATATCCATTCTAAGTGCACCCCTTGGCTAAAACCTACATGCCAAAATTTATTGACACATTACTGATCGTTTAATTTTGCATTTTCAGCGTATGTCCCCCTTTAATGAGGTGAATTCTGAAAAATCCTGAAACATGTGATCATCTATCATTCATCAAAATCATCGTCAATCATTTAACAAAAGCAATAATCTTGTGAAGTTTCGAATGAATCGGACTAAGTAATCTCCTTCCCCCAAACATATTTTGGATCTCCGTTTGACCCCCTTAGGAGGTGAATTTTGAAAAACCTTTCTTATCTGAGCACTATGTAATAACATAAGACTTGCTGAAAATTCCTGTTTATAGCTTTTATGGTTTAGGCTGGGCGTTGATGAATCAGTCATTCTTGTTCTTTTTATATATACATGAAACCGTTTGTTCTAGAATCATGAAGCTTCAATGACTTATTAATGACGTAAATCTGTACTACAGATAAAATAAGTTAAAAATAATAGGGTATTAAAAAAAGTAAGGTATTTTAAAAATTTTACTTCAGAAGGGGTTGAAGATTAAAATTGAGTAAAAATATTATGATCTTTGAAATTCCAATTTAAAAAATTGATAGATGATCCAATGTATGGTAAGAAATAAAAGTATAACTGTATCACTTTTTTTTTAAACTTTCTACTTGTACCGAACTTACAATTGACTTATTTTCGTACAAACTTTCACCCCCTATTTTACCCCCTTAGAGAATGTTTTATTTTTAAATAGTGATACTGTAAACTTTTGTTTCAAACTGTGAGCTCAGATGTCAATTTTTACATTTCTAACTTCAAAAATAACCAAGTTTCATACAAACTTTCAACTCTCATTTCAACCTCTTAGGGGATGAATTTCCAAAAATCCCTTCTTAGTGCACACTAACGGTATTCAAGGAACGTTTGTGCAAAATTTCATGCTTCTAGACCCTGTGGTTTCAGCTGTGCGTTGATCGATCAGTCACTATCTATCTATGTCAGCCAGTCAGTTCTTTCTTTTATATATATAGATTGTATTTATATCTTATATAACACTCCCATCCTGAGGTCGTAGGTTCGATTCAGCCGAAGCCAATGGGCTTAGTATACCTTTCGAAGTTCGGAATCATCTTTAATACCTATCAGATAATCAGATGATTCAAACCTTCAATGTCTGTACCAAACGGAAAACAAGTAAAAAAGAATAGAAATATACACAGCGGCACATTTTCTCAGACCGAGCTAAAAATACTAAACTTGTAAACACTTCAAAACCTTTTCTAAGAACGAAACTCAGTACAAAACCGCACAATTATCACCTCAGTCTGGTAGAAAACTTCCTGCGGTTGGGAAACACTGAAGCGCAGAGTTTCTCAAACATTGACTATATATTGCTAGCGTAAGGATGCGCCCACGCGATTAAACGTAACTAGAATGATGTCAATTGAAAAAAAGAAAATTTATAATGGCCACAAGAAGCCCTCACACGGTACAGATTAAAAACTTTCACAAAAAATTATCACTAAAGCCCTCAAAATTTATTATTTTTCCTGTAAAGTTCAGCACAAGGTCTACATTCTGAATTTTTTTCAAAATTTTAATACCAGCAACTTTGAAGATAGCCTAGTGGGAACGCTCATTTTTGTTTTCTTTCCTAGATAACTCCAATAATACCGACCTAAAAATACTGAAAAAATTATTATGAATATCTTCGAACTGAATCCTTTCGTGTGATATATCACAAGGTTCGAAAAACTTTTTTTTAATTGACTTTTAAAAAATCTATATATATAAAATTCTAAGTCCTAACTGACTGACCTACATATCAACGCACAGCCCAAACCGCTGGGTCGTTTAGTTTCGAAATTGTCACGTGGGTTCCTTTTCTGGTCTAGGGATGCACTAAGAAAGGATTTTTCAAAATTCATCCCCAGTTAAACGGGGTTGTAAACTTTGTATGGAGAAACGAGATTAGACCAATTTCTTTGAAATTTCTCCACAGAATTGATCATGATAAATGAATGAGGAAAGACCTGTTTCAGGATTTTTCAAATCCTAAAAAGGGGACAACGGGGTATTCTACTCAATTTATTTTTATCATTCATATGAAATATTTCACTACCAGAAACGGAAATCAGAAAAATTTTTCAAAATCAGTTCTTAAATAAGCAAGTTTAAAAATTCTCAAATAAGCCTTTGAAATTCGATGAAAGGGCCAACTGCCAAAAAATAAGAAAAGGATGCACTGTGTGTGCATCAATGTCACTGCTACTTGGTTTCGTGTGTACAAAAGAGATAGCAAGACGTCCCAACAACGCTCCCATTTTTCTTCTTGAAAAAACTTTAAACTCCAATTACTGCCTTAATTAACAACCAATTTTGTTGTAGTTTTCAGAATCGTTTACTTTTTAGTGTACTTATTGTTTCGTTTGCAAATATTTCCCAAGTAAAGTATGAATACAGTCAAGTAGCCTATTGTTATCCGGTCGTTATATTATAGACCCACGTGCCCGATTCAAAAAACCATCAACTCGTACTCGGCTGTCTAAACTTGATGTTTTTTATGAAGAAAAATTATGTTATTTGTTATTAGACCACGCCTGCGAAGCCGCGGGCAGAAGCTAGTAGGTTAATATTATTCCTTGGATATATAATTGATATTAGCTAATTATTAAAAGATATATAATTTTGCATGTTTTTTTAATAATTTTAAATTAACTATATAATAATAGTACAAATTGGGCATTGACTACTTAACCCCCCAAAACTAGTCTCCATATTTTAAAATAATCTATTTTTTTAACCAGCTTACCTTCGGGTTACAGACACACATGTGTGTATCAAATTTCAACTTGATCAGTCCAGTAACTTCGGAGAAAATCGACTGTGACAGACGGACAGACAGACGACACGTGTGAAACTATAGGTAAGAGTTTCTATTTTACCTTTTGAGGTACGGAACCCTAAAAAAGTAGAAGGCCCATCCTGAATACAAATCATTGTTCTCAAACTTCACACTGACCGCAAGTTCGCACTACACTGTTAAACGGAGTCGAGTATCAAAGTTTGACGTTCGGTGTTTTACTAAATAATACTTTTTATTAATGTTCTTTGAAATAGCCGATATAATAGCCGATATATTATTCGATGAAATAGCCTTTTGACCGAAGAATAGGCTAGTTTCCTAAAAAAATATAATTAGTCCGTCAGTCAGATTATCAAAAAATATTGGAGACGTATTTTTCTTTTGAAAATTAAACAAAGTATGGTAAAGATATGGGGCGTTAAAGTTTCCTGTGACGTCACAGTGTGCTACACTTTTTCGCAACATGTGACGTCACGAGCCCCCACAACTAAACTTTGAAGCGTTATATCTTTATAATTTATCGCTTAATTGACAAAAGAAAAAATACGTCATTAATATATTTAAATTCCCTAAATGACGGAGTAACTTTAATGTTATTCTTTTGACCCAGGAAACTAGCCTATTAGTTGTGTCTAAAATTGCGTTCTGAAATAGTTGCTAAAGTGTACTACTATTCCACGGCTCCTGATGTCTATGGTTTAAGGAGTCCTACTATGTTGAGCATTTGTCGCGTTTATTAGTTTCACCTGTGCGCCGTTTTTCAGCCGTGTCGTCATCTGACGATAAAATGACGAGTTAAGAATTTTTTTTGAAAACACGGACCATTTATTCTATTTATTTCCTTGTTGTTTAATATTATTTTTTTTATTTTGTGTTTCTTAAATAAATTTTTACTTTCTTTTTCTTTCTTTATACTCGACTATAATTACCATCCTGAAATACATTTTCGAACAAGAATAACTGTTTTCAAATACAGTTGAACTAGTTGACTCCTAACCATCTTATTATTAACTGTTAAACAAAATCTAACATCACGTGAAATGAAATGTTTTCCTGAACAATCTCAAATTACAATGTTGGTAGTCGAGTGGGATATTACTAGTTAGAGTTCAAGCCGATTAAGCGACAAAAGCACGCGAACCAAGCTACTCTGTAATATTCAAATCATGGAATGCAGTGCCTACGTAAATGATTTATTATTTATTTAAACATTATTGTACATAATACAGTTGTATAGGACAATAGGTGAACTTAATGGTAAAAGCATAATCTAACAGTCAACCTTTGGGTTAAACAGATATCGTCATGTGGGTATTAAAAATATATAGCTATAAATACAAAAAGTTGGAATGATAATAAACTTACTTATGGTACTTACATAATATACTTACATAGATACGATGAAATAATAATCAAAATACAGTTAATTCTAAGAGTTATATCAACGAAATAATAGCAGCAACTCAAAATTTACTCATGTTAAACTGCCTAAATTTGCTCCTGGAGACAGTTCTAATGGACTCAGGAAGCTTATTAAAGAGTGTAACAGCCGTCACAGCGAAGGAATTGGAGAAACACCCGGTATAATGAGAAGGAGTAGCGAGGGTCAAGTTGTTGGAGTAACGCAGGATTCTTTCATGTGTGGAACTCAATAGTTTGAAATCAGTTTTTAGGTAATCGGGGGACAGTGGATATATATGCAATTATTTTTTGTGAAGATAAGTTATGTAGCTTAGATTAATAATTGGTCGCGGTCGTAGAGTCGCGGAAACCGGGATTAATCTAAAATCATTAGAGATCAATCTAAAGTCTGTAGGTATTTCTTAAAGATTTTCAAATGAAAAGTAATAATTTGAGCTAAGTAGACATAACTAATCCAACAGTTCCTACATATGCATGACGACAGACATGCAGAATGTAGTTGCAAATGATTATAATAAAGTATGTGAATATGAATTTATTTCCGAATATGTACTTAAGTATTAGAAAATTATTAACATTAGTAACATGTTCGTTCACAAAACTTTTACTCTGAATTTACATAATATTAAATACTAATATTTTAGGTGTCAAAATTTGTTTCCTTGCCATTTTTCATTACAAAATAGTGCGATGAATTGGCATCAAAAAATAGCGTGTAAAATGAAAAAGAAGTTATAAAAACGGACCATGGCGGATTTCAAGATTCTATTGAGAGAAAGAGAGCGGAAATTGGTTTAATCACAACGAATTTTAGAAAAATATCTTTAAAGTGAAAAACTTAGGATAGATGACTAAACAGTAAACATAACAAAAGTGATGGCAAAGCATTGGGCAAATTTAATATCAGCAGTCAATAGCTATTTTAACTCAATAAGAAAAAGGAAACATAACCATAATTTCCATTCATTTCGTATTCAACACTATGTAAAATCATTGTCCCTCGGAACAGACCACCAGACAGACAGACACGTTGATATATGAAATCTACCCGCTGTCTGTCAGGGCAATTATCAGGAGACACAGCCACATACATCAATCATACAGACGGACATACACATTGCATGATATTGTATGCATTAGTGGAAGATAGCTGATGACAAATGGCAAAATATATGGCAACATTAGTTACTGTTACAACCAATGCTACCTAAGAACCACACTTATTCGACTGAGAATATTTGCACTCACGTCCTTGCGACGTCGCGTAAGCATAACTTTTCGGGTTTATCTACACTAGCCACAGAGAATTGAAATCACAGATATAGATATAACCTGGAATTATTTCATTGTTAGTCTGCGTATTACTGCTAGAAGGAGGGTTTTGTTTTTCGAGAGTATGTAGGTATGTGTGTATGTATGATAATAGGCTACTTGACTTGGGCAATATTTGGATACGAAACAATGTGTACTCTAAAAAGTAACCGATTCTGAAAACAACAACAAAATTGGTTTTTATTTAAGGCAGAAATTGGATTTTAAAGTTTTTTCAAGAAGAAAAGTGGTAGCGTGGTGGGGACGTCTTGCTATCTCTTTTGTACGCACGGAACTAAGTGGCAGTGACGTCAGTGCATCCTTTTTTTGTTTTTTGACAGTTTCTCCTTCCACCGAATTTCAAAGGCTTATAACTTACTTATTTAAGAAAGGATTTGTGGCAGTGAAATGTTTCATATGAATGATAAAAATAAATTGAGTAGAATACCCAATTATATGTCCTCGCTTCATTCTTCAGATATAATATTAACAAGGTAGTTTCCTTATCCTACAGCAACGACGCACGATTTTAGAGATGAGGGTAGACATCGTTTTTTTTTTTTTGTTTACCCCCATTCTGCCTTGCTTGTAATGTACCAGTTGAATTTGTTCTCATTCCTTTTTCGTGCGTAGCAACGAACGGACGTGTTCTCGGAGAATTTAAAACTAAATTTATTTTATCGTTATCATGCCGAAAAGAAGTGCTGAAGAAAGGCTGGAGCACTATTCTAATAAGATACGCAGGTTACAACAAAAATATCCGCGTTTAACTATGCGTATCAGTAGTTCGTCAGAAGAATCTGAACTGGAAAATACTGGTGAGTAAATTTCATATTAAGTGCTTATGCTTGTTATATACCATGCAATAAACTTACATGTTTGCTAATACCTAGAGGTTGCCCGCGTTGGTAACACAAAGGTTATTTCAACCAAGAGGTTACCCGTGATGGCAATACGATGGTAATATTGAGTAATACAAAAAAAAAAAAAAAACCCTGGAGGTTGCTTGTGATAGTAACACAAAGGTTAAATAAAGTCTATGTTATTCTAAAAACATACTTGTTCATGTATGTTCGCTATTATATTAACCCAGAGGTTGCCCGCGATGGTAACACGGGAAATCACATTTTCTATTAACCGAATATTGTTTGTCCTTTATAGGTATGAACATTATATCTCCGTCACCTGCAGAGGGGGTTATTCCAGAAGAACCAGAGTTCTTAGATCCGGAAAATGATCAGGAAGCGGTACAATTGGACACAAATGATATCCAATTACCAGGACCGTCAACCGAGGTTCCATGTACCGATGACGCCGGAAATACAGACCTGGACCCTAACATTCTAGTCGCCTTGGGAGAAGTCACAGATGATTCTCCAGAATTTGGTGGCAAGATTCATGACTGTTTGGCAAAGATTTGGACACCTCTTTTGAAAAAGGGACTCGACAAGGAGGCCCGAGCAAAAATTCTAAAGGAATATTTAATTCCTGAGAATTGTCCACTCTTAAAGGCTCCTTCTCTGAATCCGGAGATTTTAGTCGCTATTCCTGATACAGGAAGATATCGCGACAAGAAGATGTCTTCATCCCAGGACCAACTGGGAATAGGAATTACAGCCGTCAATAGAGGGCTTAATTTATTATTGACCAATACAAAGGTTGAGGCGATAAAAAGCATTAGCGACGGTTGTCGTATATTATCGGACTTACATTTTCAAAATACGGAAACTAGAATAAAATTCATAAGCCCTGGACTAGATAAGACATTTTTACAACTTATTAAAGTTTCTGAGCGAGACAATACTTTATTTGGCAATAATTTATCTGAAAAGATTAAAGCTTCTAAAGCCATTACCATACAAAGTCAACAAATTAAGAAGACTCCCAATCCTCCAAAAGCGTCTACATCGCAAACGTCTACGACTCGGACCAATTCCAACCAGGGAAACTGGCAAGGCCCTCCTCGTTATCAGACAAACAGGGGGGGGCGTGGAGGTCAACGGAGATTGAACCAGCGAGTACCAGCTCAGTCGTCTACAACACAAAAGAAGACGAACCAACCACAAACACGGAGGAACACTCGCCAGTAAATCAGGTACACGCCGGTAGGCTTAAATTTTTCTATGACTATTGGACCATAGTAACATCTAATCCTTTAGTACTAAAATGGATTAAAGACGGTATAGATATACAGTTTGAAAGAAACGTTATACAACAACACAACAAGCCAATAATTTTAGAACAAGAAAGATGGGATATGTCTTTAGCTATAAATAAACTTATTAAGTTAGGCGCCATATCCGTTTGCCATCCGTCAGACGATCAGTTCGTGTCAAAAATATTTTTAGCTCCCAAACCTAACGGGGTAAAAAGATTCATTTTAAATCTTAAATCCCTTAATGGTTTTATTTCAAAATCACATTTCAAGATGGAAGACTACAGGACCGCTTCCAGACTTATTTCAAAAAACTGTTATTTAGCTTCTATTGACCTTAAAGAAGCTTATTTATTAGTACCCGTAAATAAAGCCTTTCGTAAATATTTACGTTTTCAATTTAATGACCTTGAATCTAATTTGATTATGTATGAGTTTAATGCTATGCCATATGGTCTATCGATAGCACCAAGAATTTTCACGAAGATAATGAAAGAGGTAGTTAAATACCTTAGAGGTCAAGGTCATAAGTCGGTCATATATTTAGATGATCTTTTGTGTATTGGGTCAAATTATGACGAATGTCTAAAAAACGTTAAAGTAACATTGCGTTTACTTGAGCAGTTAGGATTCATAATCAACTTTGACAAAAAGTTTACTTATAGGTACCTAAAATGCAATGCAAGTTTCTTGGTTTTGTGTATAATTCTAGTGATTTAACAATCGCATTACCAGAAGAGAAACGATACAAAATAGCACAGTTATTACATAAATTTTGTTCCCTACCCACATGCACAATAAGAGAGTTTTCGCAACTAATAGGTACACTCGTAGCCGCATGCTCAGCGGTCAAGTATGGCTGGGTATATACAAAGATTTTAGAAAGGCAAAAATATCTTATGTTGGAGAGAAGCGGTAATTACGACACTAAAGTTTGTCTTCCAGCAGATATACTTAGAGATTTAGTTTGGTGGAAAGAAAATATTTCACATACTTTTAATAATATTCAAGTCACCATTTTTGCGGCAGAAATCTTTACAGATGCATCTAGGACGGGCTGGGGAGCATCCTGTAAAGATATTCGAGTACATGGAGCATGGAAAGATAGCGAACTAAAGTTTCATATCAATTACTTAGAACTGTTAGCGGTTTATTTTACATTAAAGACTATTGCAAGAAATATGAATAATTGTGCTATTTTGTTACGTATTGATAACACAACTGCGCTTAGTTATATCAATAAAATGGGAGGTATACAATTTCCCCATTTGAATGAATTATCTAGAGAAATTTGGCAATGGTGCGAGAAGAAAAATATAATGGTACAGGGTTCTTATATTAATTCTAAAGATAATGTAGAGGCAGATTTTGAATCGAGAAAAATCAGTACAGATATTGAATGGGGTCTTTCAGATTGGGCATTCAAAATAATTACCAAAAAATTTGGACAGCCAGAAATTGATTTATTTGCATCTCGCACCAATGCCAAATGTGACGTTAATATCTCTTGGCTCCCAGACCCAAATGCGTTATGTGTCGATGCGTTTACTATTCAATGGATAGATAAATATTTTTATGCATTTCCGCCATTCTGTTTGATTTTAAAATGCTTGCAGAAATTAATAGAAGAAAAAGCGGAGGGTATTTTTGTATTCCCCCAATGGCCAGCGCAACCTTGGTATCCACTATTAAAGAGCCTAGTAGTCTCCGAAATTATATTTTTCGGACCAAGTGATAATGTTCTAAAATCCTGTTCCAGGAACTCGATACCTCATCGCCTACACAATCATCTTACCTTGGGTGCTGACCGCACTTCACGCTCTCCGCGAAGCTTTCCTAAAGCGACAAGTTCCACCTGACGCAATAGATTTGATGTTGGCAATTGGCATCACTGCCCGATAACACAAAGAAGCAATATAACACAAGTTTCAAGCTCTGGTGGCATTTCTGTCTATCTAATAGTGTAGATTTCTTTGTTGGGTCAGTTCCACAGGTAATATCCTTTTTGAATCGTGAATTTCATAACGGCGCTAGCTATGGATCATTAAATTCACATAGATCAGCACTCTCACTTTTATTAGGTAATAATATAGGTTCGGACGAGTGCATAAAACGGCTCCTTAAGGGAGCGTTCAGGTTAAAACCTATAAGACCAAAATACTCCCATATTTGGGATCCTCAAACAGTTTTAAACTTCATATCTGAATGGTACCCTCATAAAGATATTACTCTGGTGAAATTGACCAAGAAATTAGTGACATTACTAGCATTGTGTACAGGTCAAAGAGTACAGACCTTGTCATTAATTAAATTAAAGAATATTTGTTTTATGCAAGACGGTATGCGTATTTCGATAACTGATATTATAAAAACATCGGCACCAGGCCGGGACCAACCGGTGCTGTTTTTGCCAAAATTCGAACATAACTTAAATATTTGCCCAGTACCTAACTGTAGTCTCAGATTATATAAAACACATCGAAAATGTTAGAACTGTTAATTGCGATAATCTCATATTAACAACAAAAATGCCTCACAAAGATGCTTCCTCGCAGACTATTAGCAGATGGATAAAATCTGTGTTATCGGACAGTGGTATTGATGTTGCGATTTTTACCGCCCATAGCACGCGGCACGCATCTACATCGACAGCAAATGCGGCTGGCGTAGGCATCGATACAATACGCAAGGCTGCGGGCTGGACTAATGAACATACTTTTGCCAAGTTTTATAGGCTAAATATTTTAAGCAAAACTGATAACCAATTCGCCAGATCAGTATGTTTATAACATTTGATTTAAAGTTTATACTAATTAAAAATAGAATGCATTGTTTTCTTTTGTTTAATTGTGAAAATAAACGAACTTTGTCATAAAACTATTCCTCATTTCATTATTTTATCTAATAATTAGTTCTTGCAAATATATTTCTCTAAATATCTACCTTGTTAATATTATACCTGAAGAATGAAGCGACGACATATAATATAAGATCAAACGAACTTCTAAGTGAAGTTCGACCGATATTATATGAGTCGCTTCATTCGAAGATATAAAGACCCAACCCACCCACTCCGATTTGCAAGAACATAATCATGATAGTGGTAAATCAGTCTCTAAAGAAATGGGAACAAATTCAACTGGTACATTACAAGCAAGGCAGAATGGGGGTAAACAAAAAAAAAAAAACGATGTCTACCCTCATCTCTAAAATCGTGCGTCGTTGCTGTAGGATAAGGAAACTACCTTGTTAATATTATTATATCTTCGAATGAAGCGACTCATATAATATCGATTGAACTTCACTTAGAAGTTCGTTTGATCTTATATTGTTTGGCATGCTCTACAGCAGTAGTTCCCAAACTTATTTTTCTCGTGGACCACTTTCAAAATTTTACTGGTTTCGGTGGACCCCCTGCTGCTACATTTCTACCACATTCTTAAAGTCGCCAAAAAATAAAAATTGTGTCACTTCTGAGTTCTGTCCCTATATTTCGATATGTAAAATAAAAACGAAAAATGGTACATTTTATATCACTTTATTTATTAAAAGAATAGAATTACAAGAAAAAAATATTAAGGTAATATAGGTTCAGGTCATAATTTTAATTAATGGGAAGGATGTATCTGATGGAGTGTCAGCAAACGATCAATGTTTGGCTTTATTTTTGTGAGCAATAACCGCAAATCCCCCCGCTCTGTGATGTTTAATTTGCTCCTTTTTTTTGTTAAGAGGTTTGTAACGGCACTAAAACTCCTTTCGACAAGATATGACGAGGGAAAAGCTATTAAAAATTTCCTTGCGATTTCCCACAGTCCAGGATATTTTTCGGGTATTTCTGCTTGCAGCCAAAATGTTGGGTAGCCTTTTCTAAATTTCACCTTCAGCTCCTCATTAGTGCTTAGCTCGAGCAGCTCCTCTTGTAATACAACATTGGCCACTTCCGTTTCATCAAATGGATTTATTATCCATGGTGGTATATCCATCGTCAGTATATCTTCAAACCTGGTTTTGAAGTCATCATGCAGGGCACTTAAATGTTGACTGTAGGTATGGATATCCTCATCAATACATTCTACCTGCGACAAGTTTGGAAATTGAGAGAATTCGCGCCGACTAATGTTTTGCTTCATAAATTTCAATTTCCCAAGAAAAGCCGAAATTATCCCCTTTGTTTTTATTAAATTCAGGCTGTCCCCTTGTAACTGCAAGTTAATATCATTAAATTTTTTAAACAAATCTGTCAAATACGCAATGTCTGCTTTGAATTTGATCAAGTTTTCTTTTAAATCTGGATCTCTACTTTCTAAGAACTCTAATATGGAATCGAAAACAGAGTAAAATCTCGTTAAGCATGCACCTTTCGACAACCAGCGTACTTCAGTATGTAAGAGCAGTCGTTGGAAGTCTTCATCATTTTCGTCGCACAATTGAGCAAATAAACGTGTATTCAATGCATTGCTTCTGATTTTGTTGACAGCTTTTATTACAAAATGAAGAGATTGGTTCAACCTGTCACTTAAATGTTTTGCCACAAGATGTTGTCGGTGGATTACGCAATGAATAGCTGTAAGTCCTGGTATAATTCTTTTGAGATGACTTATAAACCCACGATATCGCCCGACCATTGCAGGAGCTCCGTCTGTTGCCACTGAAATAATGTTTGTAAATGGGATCGATTTTTCCGTAAAAAAATTACTCAGGACATTAAATATTGATTCGCCTTTAGTGTCAGTCTCCAAAGTTCTGGCAAATAGCAATTCTTCGTGAATTTCTTCCTCAACAATAAATCGGACATATGCCAATAGTAATGCTTCATTACTGGGTAACGTTGACTCGTCCAGTTGTATAGAAAAATGAGTTTTTTGCAGATGATTGCACAAAAAGCTTTCGATATCAGAGCTCATTTCATCAATGCGTCTTTGTACAGTATTGTTACTTAATGGAATTCTTTTTAGTACGTCAAATGGAGATTTGTGCAAAACAGTTTTTAAAACCTCTTCAACAGCGGGTAAAATTAATTGTTCTCCGATAGTGTGCGGTTTTCCAGATTTTGCTATAAGTAATGAGATATTGTAAGATGCCCGCAAGCCATCATCGTTACTTTGAGATGTTGAAGCGAACATACTGTGCATGGTGGGTCTCTTTCCATATTTTTCATTCAATGTTTGAAAATATTTTAAATCTTTACCTATTTTATCAGTATGACACCTTTTTAGATGATCTTCGAGCTTTGATGGTTTCATAGAGTCATTGCTCAAAACTTTGTTGCATAATAGGCACATGGGCAATTGTTTGTCTGCCTCTGATGGAACAAAACCATATTTCAAATAATCGACACTATATTGTCGACATTTTTTCTTTGCTGTAGCCATGTTTCGTGTCAGTTACCTTACCTGTAAAAAAAATGTTTTAGTAACCAAGTTTTTTTCTGAATATAGGTATCACACCGCAGCCTTTGTCAGCACGCGGAAATAGAATTACGGCTTGTAAAGGGACCAACTAATAAACCGCTGAGACAAATACAAACGTTTTCACAAAACGGTATCAATTTTAAAGTACATAATTTACCACTAATTTTTAATAGTATAAATAAAAATTAGTGTACTCAGTATCGAATACTGATCATATTTGTGTAGGAAAAAATAAACGTCGAAATCCCAAAATTGTCCATAAAAACGATAACTAACATTTTATTAAATCAATGAGTTCACGCGCTCCGTGTATTTGCGTATTTTTTGTCTGCGGCTTCATTGTTAAAACGTGACAAACAGGCATCGAAGTTCAAGCCCCGCCCTTTTCCCGTCGCCCGCGCACCGCTCGCTCTTTCCGAAAAGGAATAGTTTTGATAAAATAGTTACTTCAAAATCAATTTAACATGATTATGAAATTACTGTTTTATAAAATTAGTAGTTATTTGCAAGAAAAATTACAAAATTAATTGCTCTGCAATATTGCTTATTCGGCCTTTTTAGAGAGGCAGTGCTTCTCTCGTGAAAAAACAATTGAATAAAACGTGCTGTGTTTGTCTTCAAATCGAAAGAGGACAATTAAAATATCTGTAAGTTACTAAGTTACCTATCTATACAGGCCGTTGTGATCAACCGACTAGTACACGTAAACAAAATACTTAAGTACTATAACAAAAAAAGGTAGGTTACTTACTTTTCTCCGGCACTAGCAAACACAGATATAAATTTTCTCACAACTTTTTTCCAAATTCCGCCTTGTTTTCGAAATTCCGGAAACAAATGAATGCGTTTGGTTGCCTTTGGCATCAAGTATTTATAGTGTTGATCAAGTTCATGTCTGAACAAGCATTAAGCATTGTCGGGCGGATAGCGCTTTGCAAGTCTGTACACGAAATTGTACGTAATATCGAATACACAAGTTTGGACAAGTAACAGTCGCTTGCCTTATTAAAATATTATCTGCTTAGATAGGTACTTAAAACAATGTAGGTAGGCCCTTATAAAAACTATGCTTACATTTTTGCTCTTTACTATCAAAAGCAGATAAATTTTCGTGGACCCCCATTAACATCTTATGGACCCCCATTTTTTGTTCACGCCTACGTAGACCCCCAGCAAGTCTCCCGTGGACCCCTGGGGGTCCACCTGGACCACTTTGGGAATCACTGCTCTACAGCCTGAACGGCTCGATGGGTTTTAGCTTGAGAGGTGTCGTTAGATTGGTATTTACTGAAAAATAAAAATCCAAATTACAGATTATTTTAGGTGATTTCATTTCCAAATTACACAGAAAAGCAGTCGGGTTTTTTTAGATTTTTAAATTACCATTATCTTTATTGTTGGTATTATTACTTAGACGTTTAATTACTCTCGACAAGATATTATCAAAAAATATAAACAAAGAAATTCTTGCTTAAAAATATCTCGCAAGGAAAGCCGAGGGCAATTACTAGTTAGTAGTATATGCTAAACTATATTTAAAACAAATGTCTCATGTAACGAAGATCGATTTGATAGGAAAACCACCTGCGTGTTTGTTTAGGATAAACCCTTCTAATGTAATATAAGCCTTCTGTTTACCGTCTCTCTTGCAATTTCCACAATAAACAATAGATATTTTCGTTTTAATATTATTCTGTTACTGTAAATTTATCTTTAGAAAAGACCTATCCATCTTTTATCTGATTAGTTGACATTAAACGAATTAGAATTAATTTTAGCCGGAGTCAGTCCACTGCTGGACATAGGCCTCTTCTAAAGATTTCCAAAACGGCCGGTTGTAAGCGGCCTGCGTCCATCGTAAGAAATATACATGTCTTTAAATGAAACTGAGGTACTGATACTAGTGTGCCCCATAGTTTTATCTGCCTATAATTTTAAGAAATTATATTTTTTTATACGTCTAAGTAGGCAGACAGGGGTATATCCCACCTGATGGTAAGTGATTACCGTAGCCTATGAACATCTGCAACACCGGAGAAGTCACGAGCGCGTTGCCGACCCTGAAGGAATCTGTTACTTGTTTGTTTTTAATTACTTACATGAACCTTGTGCCAAAAGTGATATAGGTCTGGTAGCTTTTTCATCCAACGTATAAGTTTAGCGGTACAGCAGGAAAATGCTGCCAGCATACTGGGTACGTTGCCTCGATGGGGTTCGTTGGAAGAATTTTTTTTATATTTAATGTTCTGTTACGTATAAGTTGTTTTGATTTCAATAAAAAATATTTTAAAGTGATAATTTTATTGAATTGGTGTACTTAATACTAAAAATGTTCGATTGGAAAAAAAAGAAAGCAAGTTCAGCTCAAAAAAGAACGAACCTACAACAAAAAGCAAAACTTTCCACAAAAGTATTTTATCAAAACCATAATAAATACGTTCACTGCTTCTAAATACAATATTAACTAAAAATTAACATTTTGCCAGGCCCTATTATATAGTTATGATTTAATTGAAGATTGAAGTAAAATTAGCCGGCACATGTTAACGGCTTGCTCAAATTCTGAGTAGGGTCACCAATCACTAAGTGTTAGATTTCTGGGAAACTTCGCCCTACAGATTCATATCAGAGCATTATATACTATACTAGTCGTACTAGTGGCCGCCCACGTCGTCTACTTTTGCTTGGAATATTAATATAGCATTTTTTGGATTTTACTTACTTATAGCAAAGAAACATTCAGAAATCTATTCGATAATCGGATGCCTCCTGATTACTTATGAAGCAACTTAGGCGTTTGTATCTGTATTTATGTATCTTTAGTATTATTTTATTAGTTGACGCTTACGACACCCAAAATAAGAATGAGATTGTCCAAATTAATGAGGTTTATAAAATGATACATACAGACTTTATTTTATACAATTGTACATAAAAGAAAAAATACACTGCAGAGAACTAACTGCCTATTACTAAAGAAATCTCTTCCAGCAGAACCGAGAAAGGAAATAACAAGTGAAATACAAAGTTCTATTTCTAAAAGTTTAAATCAACAGAAATATAATTACATCCTATAGCGATATTCTCAGAAAAGCTCCAAGTTACAATTTCAAACTTGTACGCACCCTTACAACCCCTTACAACACGTATGTATTACCCTAGTGAAGCAGTATTAAATTTAGCTAATACCCGACTAATCGGCCAAGTTTAGAAGCAGTGCGACCCTTGACAATAGGACCTCTATTTTAGAATTGCACCGAGGTGATTGTCAAATCCACATGCGAATTACTTTCACATTATTCATAACTTTTAATCGTTCTAATACCGACATGCTTTTTACAAGCACAAAATCTGAACAAATACAGCGAAATATTTGTTCTCACCAAATGATTCTGATTTTTGAGACGATTCGCAATACGCAGTATATTGATAAATTCAAGACCTGTAATGTAAAATGAGTAGGTACACACGTTTCAAAATTCAAAATAATTTATTCAAAACGAAAGATTGCTTAATACAAAACTAAAACTTATAAGAATAGCTTATTCTGACAGTAAAAATGTATTTGAATGCTTTAGGACACTTTTTTATAAAAAATGAAATTTTAAATTTTTCATACTAATTCAATACGTAGTTGCAATTTTCGTTATACATGAAATTCTAAAATCGACCTCCAAGAGTACAAATTACGACCGTGATACGATTGTGAAGGGTTAACAGCTGTCGTCCGTATTTTGATTTGGAATATTGATAACGTATCGGCTCCATTGTTCTATTATGTTTGGACTAACTCGATTGCTTATGTGTTTTGACCGAGGTTGTTTTCAAACTGAAGCCTTGATAAATATTTATGTTAAGGCTTTGCCGTCGACTTCACTGGCAGAAATGTTTTGTTTTATAAGGAACAAAACTGTAACAATATAGAGACTCTTTCTTAGAAATCATGATTCGTTTGGGTGTTAAGCAATTTTGTTTTAATGAATGGTTTTTTGCTTTGCGTAAAATCGCAAGTAAATTTCCAGGTAGACAAATTGCGGACAGTTTTTGAGAGGTGATAACAATATTATAAAGGAACATGAGTATTTCATTAAAATACTATTACATTATAGATACATAATAATGATAAAAGTAATATTACAAAAGCAAGCAAAAATCATTTCTATCAAATGTATAGCTAGAAAATATTAAATACTAGCTGTTTCCCGCAGGTCCGCCTGCGTCTAAAAGTAGCCTATGTTTGGCCCCGGGTCTTCAACTATATCCATACCAAATTTTATTAAAATCCGTTTAGCGGTTTGGCCGTGCAAGCGTAACAGACAGACAGACAGACAGAAAGACAGACAAACTTTCGCATTTTTAATATGAGTATGGATTCCCTTATATTTGAAAAAAATATATATACAACGCTAATTGATTGACTCAATCACAGCTCGAGAAGCAAAACTTTGTTTTAAATTTTAATACAAATAGAACAATGATAAATACAATACCTCAGTCTCGAATAATTAAATATTTTCAATCAAAATTTTGCTAAAATACCTAATTCAAAGTTAAATTTGAAATTTCACAAAACAACAGACCTATTTTCAAAAGTTAGTACTTCCCCGATAAGGCTGTGCATGACGCCATTAAACCCGTGCTACACAGTAATCACGTCACAAAGAAACTATTAAGCTTTGAAAATTATAGAGAGCACGTTTAGCTAATGCGGGCTAGGACGCCTGGGTTGAGGTGACAATCCATTGAAATCAAAGCTAAGATATTAAATCTTCGTTAAAAGATCTTCGACTATAAAAAGGCATGAAAAGAATTAGGTCTATATGCTTCGGTTACTGCTTATGTTCGTTTGTTACTGTATCGAATCTGATTAAGATCTCTTTTACTTTCAGCTAATCATTAAAGAGATTTTAGAAATCGTGATCCACAAATCTAAAATAGATTTTTTATGTGGTACATATTTACTTACTACAAGGGCGCAAACCCCAAAGTGGATTTTGGCCTCAAACTCCGACATAAGCCATTTAGTACTTATAATTACTTACATACCTAAGTATTACTTATTATTTAGTGCTTGTTTTTGTCATTGCTTATTCCGATTCATACATTAAAAATTTATATCTTTTTTACATCTTTTATATTTATTGTCCTAGTCTTACCTTTATTTGTAGTAGAGCCTCGAACATTATAGCTAACACTGGTCCAATGTCATTGTTATTTATTTTCATGTTCTACACTTTGGATTTAGATGAGAAATATTAACAAATTCAATTCCTAAAATTTAATTACAGTTCTTACTGTTTTGCTGATTACGTTCAAAGTAATTTTACTTCGTATTTTGAAGCCCAAAATCACAATATTTTTGCTCGACATTTGACGGACTTTGTGTATGGAAATCAGCTGTCAGAAAAAGGTGATAAACAGTGACCTTTAATGGCAACTAACGCTTTTTACGATACCCGTAGAGAGAATCAATATTTTTGTGTTATTAATAAGAAAGACCATCACGGGACTTGCATATTTGCTAATTCTAGCGCTGTTTAAAGTATTTTAATTTTGTATTAGTCTAAAATAAAATGTATGTAGGTATATATTTAAAAGATTTGCGTTATATCTATTTGCATTAAAACAAATGGCGTTTGTTTTAGCATTAATACGCCTATTACACAATTGTATATTTTGTACAATAAAGTGTAAATTAATAATTTTCGTTAGTCTGCAAAAAATCCTGAAAATAACTTCATAAACTCAAGATGACAAATTAAAACGTTTAAGATAAGTATTTCTTGGTTTGTTATAAACCTTCAATTCCCCCTTTTCATGTATTTTTAGATGATTCGTCATTGCGATATAAATCATGTTAAAACTTAATAACAATTTCTCCTACAAACAATGAGAAAATTTGCTTAAATAAATAAAAATTTAATGATGGATGCCGAAGGTTTTGTGCTATTTTTATCTGTCAAAAGTGAAGCCATAAATCAGGACTGAAGACTTTACGATTATTTTGTATTTCACCGCTGCGCGTCTAGATTGTTTGTGTTCAAGTTGTTATGATATTAAAATTAGTTTGTGATTGCGGTCTAGTTTCAGACTGTTTTACTGTTTTGATAAAAAACAAAACAGTCTGTTGATGATTCCTTTAGCTACACATACATTTCTGCTCTATGTATGTTTGTTCGGAATGGAATATTGAGAAGTAATTGTATGACTTTTAATCCCTGATAATTTCTACAAAGGCACCTTCTGAAGGCACCAAATAAAACAAACAAAAATGTTTTATTGCTTTAAATTACTTTAGTCTAAAGTTATGGTGAACAGAAAACATGAAATTTTACCAGTTCTCTTCGTATTGGGCCTTAAAATTACACTGCTCTTAAATATAAATTCAAGGTTTAAGGAATATTTGAAAGATTGAATATAAATTTAAAACACACCCAAACAAGTACAAATTAATCAGGCAAAATATGTTTAATTAAAAATCGTCAATATAATTTATTTAAATTACTGTTCCGCGTGGCTTCTTTCAGCTTGTGTTTATTATATACTAGCTGTTTCACCTGCGGTATATAGCCTATGTTACTCAGGGTGAATGTAGCTTTCCAATGGTGAAAGAATTTTTGAAATTGGCACAGTAGTTTTTGAGTTTATTCATTACAAACATACACACAAAAATACAAATCTTTCCTCTTTATAGTATTAGTGTAGATGTAGATAGTGTAGATTATGAGATCCTTCAAAAATTAGGCTGCATATATTGTTCTAAAAGATTTTTAAAAACAAACCAGATTTTTAGTTACAAGCGTAACGTAAAACGAAAAAGAATTAGTTTTTTCAGCGTTTATTAAATAGTATAGATATAAAATTATATGATCAGCATAATATGGACTCGATGTTTTTAAAAAAAATGCATAAGTACTATTAAATTCAAACTTACGAACTTAAAAACTGAACTTAGATCAGCCTGCCAGATCGAAATTTGAGTGATTCAAACTATAGCTAAAGCCGCGCTTAAATGCTTGATTAACGAAGCGATTTACTAAGTTGCTGCTTCCCACGGGAGCTCACAAATTAGAGGACATGAAGGGTTTAAATTTTAAACTAAGTTTCAATTACTCTTCAGTAGATGCTAATTAAATTTATTCTTTGTAACTTCGGTTAATCCGATCACGTTAATGCTTAAGAAAGTTCGATTATAAGAATCAGAAAATTCACTTTGCATTACAAATTACAGTTTCTGGACAATTAATATACAGAATGACTTTAAATACACCAGCCAAATTTTTACATTGCGATTTATATGTGACAATAAACAACTTTCTAATAATAATATAAGTGAATACCGAGAATTTTTTTATCTAGTAAAAATTTGGATGTTGTTTCAAAAGTTTTAAGGTGTATACTTTATTATTATATACCTACTCTTTTTCAAAATCTTCATACTTTGTACGACTGGTTTTCCGACAAAAAGATTAAAATATAAGATTGGGTTAACTAAGAAATGTAAAAAAAAGGTAAATTATGATGTGAACAAGATCGGCCAGAGGGAGTCTAAATTATTTTGAATAAGAAAAAGAAAGAGTTTTTCACAGATTCAATAACATTCAAAAAAAAGGTATCAAGATGATGATGATAAGCATTTAAGACACAAGAGAACCTAAAGGTTCAATTACAAACTTATCCGACTCGGAATCGAACCCAATACCTGAGGGCTGAAGCGATAACCATTACGCTGTAGGACCGTCTGAAAATGAAAAGGCCAACTAACGAGGTTTACTATAAACCAGTGACAGACCAGGAAACGTTGATTAATTGGTGGTATTGAACACATGCCTCCCCAACAATGTCCCGTATTGCTACCGATTTGTTACCTGTCAAAATGAACGCTTTTCCGTGTCATTAAGTGTACGAGCGAAGTAAAAAATGGTGTTCAATCAGTGTATCGTTAAAAATGGTGTTAATTCAATAGATTTATTGGAAAATGGGTTGTGGTTTTCGGGGTTATCGGGTACAGTTCACAGCACAAATATTAGTTCCGATGTTAAGTTTATTGGAGGCCTACTTCTGTAACCTGTGGTCTTACAAACCTAAGGTTATGAATTAATTATCCCTACACCCTAAGATTGACTGGAAGAAGCTTTAGCGATAGACGTTTGTGCGTCACGTTTTTTTTTATTGTTTGTTAACATGTTTCTGAAATATTTCTACATATTGTCATCATCTGATGATGATCCTAGCGTGTATTCCTAGTTGCTTCGTCAGCTTACGCTTCGGAGCCTAGGGTACGCTGTAAGTCATGGTCCTAGATTTGGCGGAACTGATTATTACAATGGAGCGACTTCCGTCCGACCTCCTTAACCCTTTTTACAGGGAAACTAGACCAACAGGAACATGACCCGAGGTGTGTTAGTGGGTAACACTGTCAGAATTTTTCAGGCTCCCCCAAGGCATCTGACATAGCCTAACGACTGCTATCTATCGACAACAACCGGGACCAACGGCTTAACGTGCTGTCCGAAGCACGGAGGAGCTCAAGATAGAAAATGCCACTAAATGGCGACCAATCCAGTAGTGGTTGCGTCTAATAGTCGCATGACACGCACATTCGCTACGGATACGCGGGTCGCGCTCGACTAACGATCTCCTCCCGTAAAGAGTACATATTGTAATGTACTATATTTTCGTGGGTGCATCTCGTAGAAACTTTACTTTGAATAAGTTGTTTTTATTTAAGACATGGCAGTAACTGAGCATGCTTCTCAGCGACATCTTCAGCTTAAGCTTTATCAATAGTCCAAGATATGGAGGTACCGAAACTCCAAAACCAATGATTTACCAAGTTAAGTAACTAAGTACTAGCAGTTTTTTATAGATTTCAGTGTAAGTACAACCAGTTCATTCTTCTTGATATCCAATACGCTGCTACATGAGTCGCACCCGTTGTCGTCATAAGATCACTTTTACTACATGTAGCAGGGCAAAAGGGGCTCTCAATCATATGAGACATGCTGTACACTGGCTCTCCACAACGCGTGTCTTTTATGTACCCCCATTTCAGTATATTTAATTCACAACGGCCAATCTCAGTATGCAGACGATTTTATGATCTCCAGATTGACCAAGGTAATGCACATCTTGGGGGAAGACGCTCTAGATCAGTTGACGCGCTACCTTTCACTGCGCTGCAGTCAAGAATATAACCTCTCGTTAATGGAAAATAGTACGGATGTATCAAAAACGGCCAAATGGCACTTGTTTAATTATTATCTAGATTTATGTGCCGTTAAGTGTCAACGTCAATACGCCGGCGGCGGAGCGGAAAATAAGTTGCAATTTGTCCGGACTGCCGTCAGCCCGTTTTAAAATAGCTTGACGTCGTTTTCATAATTAACTTCTGTATCCAGTATAGATGTATTATGAGATCAATTATTACTTACAGTTTTACTTTATGTTATGATAAATTTAAATAATAACATTTACACAAGGGATTTGATAGCCTACCTACTTCTTTTTTTCAATTAGAACGTCCGATTGACCTGCCAGCTTAAGTTAAGTTATGTAGTCTATGATGGAATACGCTAGCTCATTAATTGCTAATTATATTAATCTGCTCATTTACTCTAGCCTTGAAAACGCTCAGCGGGCTTACCATAATGTCTTATAGCAGTATTATTTTAATATTAGATACTCTCAAAATTCGTACCATGACACGTAAAAAACAATATTACTTTAAGCTTGCATTTCCTAGCAGTTTTGATGACGTCATAGTAAATTGTTCATCAATTCGTTCCCATGCGTACCATGAGCTGTAATTTGACCTTTAGCAATATTGTTTTTACGTCAGAATTAGCGATCTTCAAAAAGTTGGTCGGATGCCATGGAAACAAGACTTTTTTCATGTTTGTTGAGTGTGATTCTTTCAATGATCTTGTGAAAGTAAAAGTAATGAAATATGTATTTATTATAATCTTCTACTAACTTATAAACGCGAAAGTTTGTAATAATGTAGGGATATATGTTTGTTGCTCTTTCACAAGAAAACTCCTGAACCGATATGGCTAAAATTTTAAATAATCAAAAATCACTTCAAAATATAAACCACATCGCGGAATATGAACAATCCATATAAACAAATAGATTCTTGGCGCGCATTTTTGAATGAACAAACATATTCACAGTTTCACAACACACGTATTCACCTGTGTGTTTATTCGTAAGTACCTGTTTTTAACAGTAAAAGTATTTTGTATTTTACAATGTACTCACCACGGAACAGTTACAAAGTAATTGCTCCGTGTCCTCACATATAATTAAGTTTAACTTACTTGGAATTAGCCATAGTTATAATAAATATTTTTTTCTAAAACATAGGTATTTTCGGTGCCAAAAAGTTTTGAGTAGCCGCTAGCGAAGTCTCTTTGAGACGTAAAATATGTTCCGTTCCGAATCTTGCTTGAGTACACAACTTCGTTTGTAATCATAATCAAAATGTCAATTTTTATTTGTTGTAATAAAAATTTATTATTGTAAATGTATTTTATACATACATTTAATTTTAAAAACACATAATTTTTAATTAAATTTTTAATTCTATATTTCGTAAGAAGACCGCGAGAGTCAATCGGAACACTGCGTAAAAGTGATACAGCTACACGAATTACATAGCGTTATCTCGCTCTCACAAACGCCAAGGAATAGACAAATCATTCGTTCTTTCACGACACTACGCAGGAATAAAATAATCTTGTTTTGAAAGTTCATTGTACGATTTGGATTAATATTATTATAAGCTTGAAACAAGACGGGCGAAAACATTATGGTTTTGTTAAGTTTATGGTAAGTCCCCTGGTTATAACTTATAACCTGTAACTAGGTAACCTGTGTAGGTTATAACTTATAAGTGTGCTGGAATACGTATGCTGAAAGAGAGATTGCTTCTCTAAAAATAATAATTCGAATATATTTTTTTAAATTACACTTTTTGAGTTCCATTTTTAACGGATTTTGGAAGGGCCTGCTGAAAGAAATGTCTTAATAGCATATATGCGCTACATTTTCTTAGGTTTAAGTTTTTAATGTGTATTACATGAATAAAATTGAATGGAATAATACTAAGCTTGCCAGTTTGTGGTCGCCATACCAAAATTATTTTTTTTATGGTATCTTCTGTTTAGATCTCCCTCATTACATTCTGGGATATGTAAATCTTCTACGCATTCAGCGACCTTTCTTATGAGGCATTTATGTCGAGTGAGCCGTAAATAATCACTTGAAAATTTTAAGCATTTTATATTCCATACAAAACCGAACATAAAATTTCTTCCATATGAACATAATAAAGCTATTACGTGCCCAGTATGGCACGTCATCGTTTGACAATTAAATCCGCAACGACGAAATAAAGCCTACGCAGCGGCAGCATCTGAATTGCTGGCTTATATTTTTGAACCACATTATCTTGTAGGAGGGTTTACTCGTATTGTTACAATTAAGCAACATTCGAAACTTGTAGTCGATTAAAGATCAATTATAGATCGATCCACTGGTACATTTTGCATAGGTGCCATATATTATCTGTATTTTTAAGTTGAGGAATTTCCGCAACAGAATATCATCGAGATTTTTTTTATTAAATAAGCAAAAAGGCATGCGGCCCAATGGTAAGTGGTCACCGCAGCCCGTGAACGGCCGTAACACCAGGAGTATTGATGTATACAAAAATAATCTGTATTTCAAAGGCCGAAGGTCGAATTCACATAACTTATATAAGTAATATATATATATAAGTTATGATAGTATATAAGTAGTGATAATGGAGAAGAAGAATATTTTCCGCAATAAATATCATCGAAGAATGTGTAGATAATTATGTTAGGTATGTTAGGTGTGGTATGTAGTTAAAATCTACATTTTAACTTTCGTGACATATTTATATATACATTTTTCACTACAACACTTTACGTCATTAATAATATTAATAATTATGAAATCATTTTTCCGCGGTTTTTATTGCCTAAGAAACATTTTAGGGCCACAAAACTGGTGAATACAGTATTGACCGCGTCCTTAAATAGTAGCACAATGTCAAGTATTGTATCTGTTTTTGTTTCCACAGTTTTTGTTAAATAATAGTGATTATATTTGAGATTTTTATTACAACATGCGATACTTATAATGGGCATCGGATTACTAACTATTTGAAAGCTCGCCGTATTCATGGATACAATTTCTGTATTTTTTATTCATAGTTTGATTCGCATGAAAACTGGAAATCATATTGAAGTACATAAGAGAGAAACAAATTGTACGGAATCAACAGTAACAGCTTTATTTAAAATATATATATTTTTATTTCAAAACCGAATAACACCAAACAACAAAAAATAAGTTGGCAACATTCTATAGCCCAGTGAGGCATGCATGGTCGTAAGGATCGTAGGTGTCTAACCAATGCGTGATTCAAACCTGCAATCTCTTAACCAAACTGGAAACAAGTTACCAAAGTGCCTATGATTCCCGTAAGAATCGAACCCACAATCTCCCGGGCTAGCTCTAAGTATTGACCACATTATTATTTCATTTCATCTCATCTCACCTCACCTCATCTCATTAATTTCAAAATACCTAATGACCTAAGTGAATCTAATATCAGTCGGCCTACTACTACCAAAATAAACTCAAATTATGTTTTTCTAAAAACATTACCCTCCTTCAAGCACTCGGGTAAAAATTATGAGCAAAGCCTAGGGCAAACAGTTAATCGACGTCATAAACAGTGCTAATGCCTCCAAATTATTTACCACGACAAAGTATCCTTAATTAAAACAACGATTACGCTATAACAGTTTGTCTATTACCGAAATACGAAATAATTTGTCTTATGTCGCTGATATCAATTGTTTATTAAACCAGATAGTGTGGGGTAGTGTCATTGCGATTGTCAAAGTTAATCGATAGTATCGCGATACTGTTTTGTAGTTTAAAATCATATTGCCCTATCACTATAAACTGTTGATAATATTTTCTAAAATTTTAACAAGAAAGGGACGTACTAAGGCTTCCACTTGGTTCCGTACGTACAAAAAATATAGCAAGAGATTCTCACCACGCTCCCACCTTTCTTCATTAGAAAACTTTAAATGCTAATTACTGCTTTAATTAATTATAAATTGTGTTGTTGTTTTCGGAGTCTGTTACTATTTAGTGTATGTATTGTTCCGTATAAAAAAATTATACAAATGTAAACACAGTCAAGTAGCCTATTAGCAGACATCAAGTCTTTAAGCTAAACGTATTATCTAGTCAACCATTGGGAGAATAGACAAATAGTTGTAAAAAAGTTATATTTCAAGGTCGACTATGGATAGTAAAACATTGCTATCACTACAACACTACACCACAGTTTAGGGCGTTTGACAACCTTTTATGTGCAAGCTTTAATAGTCGATTGTCGGCGTAAATTTCAGGACTTATGGGGTTTATTTTAGAAATATTTGATCAATCAATATGTTGCATCGATATGTTGGTTAGAAGTAGGTGTGTTATGCTGTTGCGACATCGTAGCCATAGTCTATTACTATTAGTAGACATTTCATGTTCTAGAGATATATTAGTCAATCGTCCGATGGCGTAAATTTCAGCACTTGATCCTCGAATGCCATAAACTCCTCCTGCCATAAACTCATATTTGTATCAATCACCAACCAAGCTATATATAACGGCAGCCTGCTTTCTATCGTCAACCTTTTTTGTTTTGACGTCATAACTGATGTAGTCTAGTTGTAAAAGTTTATGTACATCGTTGTCACTCTAAAATATACAGCTAAATTTGATATTCAAATGGCTATTTACAGAAATAAAAATTTCGCATAGCGTAATTTTTTTTATTATCTTTTCTATTTTGGTCTACAGCATCGACACATCTCTCCGACAGACTTTCGGTCTGGCCGCCAAAACTATAGGTAGACTTAGTACTATGTAGAATACATAAAAATGTAATAAATATCTCTTGCATGAGATTTTAATAACGTATTTGCTATCGAAAGAAAATCGAAATTTGTCAGAATTGTGTATGGATATTTTTAGTTAATATGCTTTTCGCTAGGGACGCTTCGAGAAAAAATATAATATCTATGAATTTAACATTCAAGCGAGCTAGGTATACAAACTCAATTCACCCATATCGTTATTCTACACAATATGAGTTCTGTAGTTCGTTACATTGTTTTTATACAGTCTGTCAATGTTTCAAGGAAAAGCACTGGTGGGGGGGTCGGTTCTCGCCATCGAAGGGGATATAAAGATGAACGTCGACACGCTAAGAAGATACTCATTATGTTTGAAGAAATAAAGGCACTGAAATTTGGTGGATCCAAATCTAGACTAGGTTGTTTTCGCTTTGGGTGGGTTTATAGTAAGGTGATATCGGCTAAGAAATGAAACTTCTTGTGAAAAGGAAATCTCAGGGGCGACTTGTATCTATCTTAATAAATTATTGTAAATGTATGTAATGCCAAGCTGTTGTGTACCTATATAATAAACTAAATAAAGAGAGACTAGAAATAATAAATGAGTAGTGTAAATGCTAATGGGCGTCAGCCGGTGCACTGGACTGAGTTATCTTATATGCAGCCCTTGTACGGCTAACTGTGTAGTATTTTCATTTTAAAACGCTATTTATGCCGTAACAAAAAAGTTTACGTTCGTTGGAAAACCCCATGTGTCTAATCGTACTTTAGTCGTTGAAATAATTATCATTTTCAGGGTTTCATGACCGAGATTTGAAAATTTTATATCCATGTGTCATCGGACTTGCCAGGATTGCGTGTGCTATTAGTGGCGACCATACAGTAACTACAGATTTTAAAAGCCAGTGATTGCTTAAGCTTATGACGCCGACATAAAATGAAATGCAACACCAATTCGCCTTAATGCACCAAAAATATATTATAATATAAGGTACAAAAGCACAAAGTAACTCAAAAATTACATAAAATCAAGCTAATAACTTTATTAATTATATTAAATTATAAAAAGACTTGATGTGTTTTTGTGGATTGTCTAGAAAAACTTCAAGTATCTATATCAACAAAAACTTTTAATCAAATTATGCAATAAATAGGCCAGGTCACCATATAACAAATATATTACTTGAAATAAAAACTACTTACATCTACACCACAGAAAAATACTAGCGTACTCTCAGTAAAAATTCTATAAAAGCCTCGTTTAGACTCGTGGTTGACCTATTTGACTGACATTGTTGGGCCGATGTTGTTCATGGCGACCACGTCAGTTCTTTACGCCTCTATCGAGAGATTTGAAGGCTATTTTATTGATATAAGACACCGTTATTAGAAGAACGATTAGTAAAGATGCTTAAATTGACGCGAACGTATTTTTTTAAAACAAAAAAAGAGGTACTGAGACCAACTAGTTTTTAATAACAAATGAGTTGTGTAAATGCTAATGAGCGTGAGCCGGTGCAGTGGACTGTGAGTTATCTAACATGCAGCTGTTTGTTGTCTCGCGAAATGGCTGATTCCAACTTTACTTCAAGTATTATGTTGTTTACAAAATTATGATTACAAAAAGCAATCTCTGTGATTTCAACTAATTAAGGATGCATGGGCCCAATTTATGTAGGTATACTTTAATTTTTATACAACTGCAGCGACGCCAAAAATGAGGGTTAGGTGTTGTTTTTATGTTTGTCTCTTTATTCTGCTAAATAAAACGTCACTAGATTTGTCTTGATTGCGCGAAAGTCAAAAAGGCAAAATGTTGTATCAAAATAAAGGATTTTCAAAGGCAATTAAAAATATGACTTTATATGTACAACTCTATCTGTAAATTGATTGTTACCATAATTAATTTGTGTTTCTAACAGTTATTGATAACATGAATGAATAATATTTAAGATGTTTCTCTTGTTTTACATAAATCTGGTTGACTTTTGAAGTCTATCAGAAGATTATTGACAACCGAATCAAAAAGCTTGAAAAACTATTTTGAGACCCTTTTTACGTCAATGTATGGAAAAGAAGGTAAACTTCTTAAAAGTCATGGATCGTTTTAACATTAATACATTCTTCGAAGTGCCTAGATCTGGTATTATAATCATATATCACGCACTGATACCATCTCGAATTCGTCTTATCAGACACGCGCGGGTACGCACGAACGACCGTTCGTATCAAGTGTGAAATACTCTTTAGAGATTCACTATTTACACCGACGTGTAACAATCGAACTAAACGTTCTAGCTGTTGGCGATTTATAGTTTTGATGCTATTGACTTCTTTGTGAGAACGTGTTTTACGTTTACTATACAGTTATCATCATCATTTCATAATTTCAACCTACGTTCGCAGTCGTCCACTGCCAGACGTAGGCTTTTCAAATGATTTCCAAGTCACCACCGGTTGGAAGCGGCCTGCATCCAGTGTTAGCCTGTGACCTTTTTTAGGCCATTTGGCCATCGGTCGGATTACATTTTACCTAAATCTTATAGTTATGATAACTTGGAGATCTTCTCACCTTCTAAACCCATTTTAAATAAGGTCATGATTCGGAGTTGTAAGTGGTCTGGCCATGCCTTCAATTTAGTTTTTAATTGGGCCTACACCATTATTCTTTCAAGCGTTTGTTACAAACAAATGCTCAAAGGGTGATATCCTCACATTGTACGAACAAACAAAAACAAGCTAATAATAATTTGAGACACATCCGACGAAAATCAAAGTCAAATAAATTTACATTTAACACTACTGAGTAAAAGGAAACCCCATAAAGTTATTGAGATAAACCATTACATCCTCTTTACTGTCAACGCCATTTTTTTCAAAATGGCGCGAAATGCCAGCAGCTTTCGCGCGCGCGCGGCCGTCACGTCTCCGGTTACACGATGAATGATTTCTCGGAACTGCGGTGTTTATAAACATGTTACGTATACCGCCGTATTCGCCGTGAAACAAGCTAACTCGTTGTTGAATAATATAAACAATAGATAGTTCGAAATGTTTACAATCACTAGCTAAAGTGGGTCGACTGATTTTTTTTTTTTTTTTTTGTATTAATACTTAAATAAATATTATATAAAAAAACCTTTAACGCATAAAAACCATAAACACTGTTCAGTACATACCTATTCATCGTTATTTTAATTATTTTAAGGGAAACACCTTATTAATTACGAAACCCACACGAAATCCACTTTAAAAATAACACCAATTGCCGCCACTTGAAAAACCACGTGACAGCCCGCGAAAGTAAACGACTACATATAAAAAAAACTTGGGCGCGTTCCTGTTTATGGCTTGGTTTTGTTCTTTTGTTATTATAGAAGCGTTTTGTTCCATTTTTAGCCCTATGCTAGCACGTTACTCCGTCAAATACGCTGTTTTTACCCGCGGTCGAGAGCAGACATATTATGTTCGCGGCGCCATTGACGGTCATTTTGAACGCAGACATGATATGTCTGATGCGCAGTTTAGAGGACATTCAACTTCTATTCAAATACAAATGAGACCAATACAGAGACGCGATCAAGGATTAGCCAAGCAAAAGCCAAATATTACGCTACTGTGTAAATACTAGAACATATCCGAAAATCAGCTCCAGCGTTGTCTGAACACGGTTCACGCACGTACTCCGAGAAAAATGTCCGGACCTTCTTCAAAGAACGCGCGGAACGGAAAGGAACCGTACAATTTCTACGTTGGTTACATATTGATTTTGAAATATTTTCATTCAGAAACTAGATTTTTGCAGGAATTTTTAACGATTGTAATTGGTTAGTAATAATATTTTTGTCTGTATTGTACTTACTGCATTTGCTCAGCGACCCGAAACGGATCTTGGCCTCCAATACAAGACTTCTCCACTCCTCCCAATAGGGATGCCAGTGTGTCTTTTGTAAGGTTTCCAAGTCCTTGCACACTTTATCCTTCCATTCCATCTTTATTTTTTGCACTCAGGAATTATATTTTATGAACGGATTGGAAACGCTATGAAGAAACTCCAGCAAGTGTTGTGTAGCTAGAACGTGCAACACTTCGGGAAACTTTGTCTTTTCTTTTCATTACAGTGAATACTCGACATCAATAGAGATTTGAAATTTTTGACAGCGATGTAAACTTTTACTGTTCGCTATGGTTTCGCTACTAACATGAGCGTAAAGTAAAAAAAAAAATACTGTTCATTTTCTTGAGCCAAAGCAAAGTCTCCATTTTGAGAAAGGCCAATTATGCTTTTGTATGGAAAAATGGATATTCCGGGCTAGAATTCGCATTTCTAAATGAATCATTACGAAACTTAGTACACGAGTTCCTTGATTTACTTATTTATTTTTTGTCGAGAGCTTTTATAATTGGGGAATAAATATTTAAAGGTTTTTTTGAATGAATTTAATATTAGGAGGATGTTTGCGAAGTCTTCTGTTCACAGAACTACTAGTGACATCTGTAATTCATGTTATAACTAAACTGTGAACCCACATATTTTGATTAAGTTGTTGAGTTTTGAAGTTAGTGCTTGTAGAATTAGAAGCATCTGCATGACATCTCATAACTTTTGGACAATACGAACCATTTGGTCTCGGCAAAACATTTAACATTTGTGGCGTCGCTTCTTCTCCACTTGGGCTTTGGAAGTGGTGGTAAACTTAATATAAGTAAATTGACGTCAATAAGTGATATTTATATCCTATATTGAAAACTAGCTGTTTCCCGCAGCTCCGCCTACGTCAAAAAGTAGCCTATATTTGACCCCGGGTCTTCAACTATATTCATACCAAATTTTATCAAAATCCGTTCAGCGGTTTGGCCGTGAAACAGACAGACAGACAGACAGACTTTCGCATTTATAATATTAGTATGGAAGTATGGATAAACGATTTCATTTCATTTAATTTCACATGAATATGTTTTTTATTGCTTGTCACCAACTTACGACGAAATTACTGGGTACTGTAGCTTAATATCCTAGACCACGAGATAACAGCGTGCTAGTTACACCCTCAAGGTCTCATGAGTGGGAACCTAGCTTTACTATCATCTCTAATAGCAGAGCAAAAATAAGCGAGCAAGCGAGATATCGCCTTACACCTTGTATTGTGTAATCTCATTTATTTACTCGTATTTACCCTGCTTTAATAAAAATTTTAGCTTGACAACACACATTACTCATAGCTACGTAAACCCTTTATCTTAAGATCTTGATAAATAAAAAATAATTTAAATTACTTATCTTGTAACTTGATATCCTAGAGATAAGCTAAATATCAATGCAGATAACTACAATTGTAATTTATATAAACCCTGAAATCAGCCAATAAAGACAGTAATAAAGTAACAGTGTAGAGTACAGTTAAACATCGAACCTTCAAAAAAGAGTGTCTTCATTATAACACCTTCCTTTCATTCACAATTAGTTTTTTTTTCTCTTTTTTTCAGTCGTTTTTGCCCTGATTTTAGAGGTGACAGTAAGGCCCCAGGCCAGCTACAGTAACCGCGAGCCTATCTTTCGCTTAAGTTTGTAATCGTGTGTAAAAAAGAAATATTTCATTGGGTTACATGGTCAAGCGACACTGTACACCGTGGTGTCACACTTTTTTGGAACCTCTTCTCAGTCTCTGACGCTCCTTTAATGACGACTAAATTGCAGATGGGGCTGAAGCACGTAATCATCATCATTATTATTAGAAGTCAGGTGATTCAAACCTACAATATCCTAATAATATGTTTCCTGTTGAAAGGTTTCATTTGCCAACTCATTTTATCGTACTAACAGGTTTCCATTTTCCCTGGATTGCAGTCTTATCTTAAGGTTTTTTACAATTTGACTATATAATTATGACACCAACACCGTTTACCACAGATTATTCTTTAAATATTATATACCAAAAGGTGGGTAAGTTGAATGTAGGTATCATTATTAATTACAAACAATTAAGTAGGTAGATTATTTTTACGCTGCAAACTGTGCAAGAACCAATTTTTTATATATACCAGGACGTGCAAAAGTAATATCTATATTATTGAAATATGTGTTATATGATTTTGTTAAACAATAAAAAGGTGATAGTTTACCAGCATTTGTGCGAAAACTGTGAGTAGCAAACAATTCATAACTTCTACGACAGTGTGATCGAGTAGGCACTTTATAACAAATTCTATTCGTAAGTGGGATGCAATCATATCTACCATGGCACATATCAAATAATAACATAGCTCCCAAGTACAGACGTCTTTGTTGGAGTGTTATATATTTATACCGTACTAAGAGCTCATCATACGAAGATCGACTTCTGAAATATTTGTAATGCATCACCTCATTTGAACAGACTCAAATGCATCTACATATTTAGAATATAATGGGTTCCAAATGGCAGCGGCATACTCAAGCTGAGATCGAACAAGTGCGTTATATAAAAGAAGATAGGTCGAAGGCCTAGTGAAATCAGTGCAGGAGCGCATAATAAAACCATACATTTTAAACGCTTTGTTAATAATATTGCCAATATGTATATCCAAGTGTAGTTTGCTATCAAGAGTGATACCTAAATCCTTTATTATATCAACTTTGTCAATTTCAATACCATTCAATTTATAATTATACATAAGTATGTTTCTTTTTTTTTGTAAATGTTATCGATTTGCATTTTCTAATATTGAGTGTTAGTTTATTCTTTAAACAATAAGCAGAAAAATTATCAAGATCTTGTTGAAATTTGATTTGATCGTTAACATTATTGATATTATGAAATTTTTTTAAGTCATCTGCATAAAGTAGAAAGTCACAAAATTTAAAGCAATCGTTTACATCATTTATGAAGATGACGAAGAGCAAGGGACCTAGTATTGAGCCTTGCGGTACTCCAGAACTGATTGGGACTAGTTCAGATTCATAGCCATTCAACACTACCTTCTGTGTACGGTTTGTAATATAAGATTTAAACCAACGCCAGAGATTGCCGCGTATACCATTGCAAGCCAGTTTTTCCAACAATATTCTATGGTCCACTGTATCGAAGGCCTTCTGGAAATCTGTATATACACTGTCAGCTTGTACATTATTATCTAAATATTCAAATAAATATGACGTATACAATAACAAATTTGTGACTGTAGACCTTTTCTTAACAAATCCGTGTTGTTGTTCTATCAATACTTTATGAATAGTAGGATAAATACTATTATGAACCAACCTCTCAAAGATCTTCAATAGAGTGGACAATATTGAAATTGGTCTATAATTTTCAATGTCTGACCTATCACCATCCTTAAAGACAGGCACTATACGAGCGGATTTTAAAGAAGTTGGAAAAACTCCCTCCTTTAAGCATGTATTAAAAACATGTAGCAAGGGCAGACATATATTTTTAGAAATTGCTTTAAAAAACAAAGGTGGAATACCGTCTACTCCTGGGCCTTTCGATGTGTCAAGATTTTGCAATTCATTTAATAAAGCTTTCTCAGTGATTTGTAAGTCAGTTAAGTGAATATCCGTATTTTGATTACACTCGGGCATATCATCCAAATCAAGATCACAAGCAATATCACTCGGTTGAAAAACTGATTTAAAATAATCTGAAAATAAGGAACAAGCTTCCTTAGAGGTATATACAGTTTTATTTTATATGTCATAATACTAGGTAAACTACTTTTATTTTTTTTATTATGTACATAAGGCCAAAAGTATTTTGTGTTGGTATGTATATTCTCTTCTGTAGATTTAATATATTCTTTATAACATTTACGAGATAAATCATTAAATCGTTTTCTGTAAATAGAAAAAATTTCATAATCTGACTTGTTAGCATATTTTTTCCATTTAATCCAGTAACGATTTTTATTTTTGAAAATATGAATTAAGGCAGGAGAAAACCATACAGGATATTTCACTGACTTAGCAATTTTCTTAGGTACGTACTTCTTAATTATTCTGTAAAGTTCCTCATAGAATATATTCATCATATCTTCTGCAGTTTGATTAGAAAAGAGATTTGACCAGTCAATTTTAGCAATTTCTTCGTTAATTAATGAATATTCAGCTTTATGAAAATTAAATTGTGTTTTTGCCTGTTCTCTAACGCAAGTGGAGTCGCGAGCGACAGGAAGTAGTACAAAATACGGCGGGTGGTTACCGTGCGACGGTACCAATGACAAAGGCGGCTGTTCGTAATGGCAACCATCTACATCAGTAATAAATAAATCCAGCACTCGACCTTTATTGTTTTTTACTTTATTTAATTGTTGGCAGTCAATGGATTGGATAAAATTTATCATTATATTAGCATTTTCCGGATATTTGCATCTAATATGTGGTAAAAATATGGGCATAGTGGTGTCCCACCCAATATTTGGAATATTATAATCCCCAACTAAAATGCACTTGTTTATATCAGAGCGTCGTTGTATTAGGCTCGATAATGAATCTAGATGCCATCGATAAACGCTCGGATGCGTGCTGGGTGGTATGTATGTAGCAGAAATAAGATAGTTGCAATTACGAGCCCGCAAGTCAAGAGTGACAAAATCTACCCAGAGGAGACGCGGAGCCGACCGGGCCGCTCCCCCCGCCGCCGCGCGCCGCCGCATTTAATTTAGGCAATTAGACACAGCTGTTCCTATATGCTACCCAGCAAAGCTGTCAAACCACTTTTATATTTTTCACTACCTCACAAAATGGTCTTTTGTGAATGTCAAACAATTTAATCCCTTCCATTTGCACAGAGCATTGTGAAATAAAAGTTCAAAGGATTTTTCACAGCAATGATTCGCTTGCAAATATGTGCAACACTTCAACTTTGGCGCTTTGTAGTGTTTAAACAACTATTTTCTCTTAGTTAGCTCTTTTTGTACGGTAAATATTAATAGTAATCGACGAGCGTGTATGATGAGAGTGATGAGCGTAGAAGAAGCGAGGGAAATGTGTAAGGATCGTAGCAAATAAAAATCCCCCCCCCCCCCTCCTACGGGGAAAAGGCGTGATGGTATATATGTATGTAAATAGTGAAAGACTTCATTTGTTACAAATACGGATAGAAAATGTTATTATTATTGGTTAAATTTCCATCTTTAGCTACTCCGTGCTTCGAAAGCAGTGACCCTGTTCAATCCGAAGATGGACGTCGTTAGATAGCCTGAATCCGATAGCGTTGGTTCGTTATTGCTGGTCTTATTTGTCTATAAAATAAAAGCGAAGTTGGCAGTCGCGTTTAAGGTTTTTATAGCCATTGTCGCCATGGTGAAAGGTCCTGACTGACCTGGTCTAGGTCGCAGGAAGACGCTGGACGCAGGCCACTTTAGATTGGTCATATTGGAGATCCATGAGACATGCCTATGTTTAGCAGTGGACGCCTCGTAGCTGACATGATTGGCTTAAAAGCCGAAAAACGAGATGTTTTTTGCGAATTTGTACCAAGATAAGTTCAAAATTACCTTGTATGAAATAAAAAATAAAATTACTTATTCACCGATATATGAATCTTTTGATTTAAAGCTTATCCGTAAAGCTATGAATAATGTAGTGAATTTTGCTCCCAGACTTGCAAGAACGCTTAGCTATTCCCATTTTGTACCGAACTGTTGATGAATGGTCGTATTCTCGGTTTTACTGCCATATTTAATGTATTTTCAGCTAAACGTGTTTCTGAAATTGAAGAAGAAAGATTTAATATTTATATAAATATATACTATTATTTGATAATTTAATAAATGAACTTACAATTTAATCGTCAGTAGTTTCTCACTGTGGTAGACAAAGGCTAATTCCACTTACTACGATTCTAATGGACCGTTCACACTGACGCGAATCCGCTCGCGTGGCGGGGCGCCCACAAAAATAAGAATTTTATAGAAGTCATTAGCAGGCCAGTTAACTTTTTCATACGCTACGGCACTTTTACCGACTCTTATTTCTATGGGCATCCATCCCGTTAGTCGGCCGGGATTCGCGTCGGTTTGAACGGTCCTTAACAGATATCGTCTCTACGCCCATGGTGTAAAAGGAATGAAAATGTGTAATCTATTTTTATACCGAAACGACTACCGAGAGACTCATTAGCTGTAGTTGAACATACAGACAAAATACGTCATTATCAGTTCAGCTGCAGTCAGTCTCCTGCATTAGAGGCCTTATAAGTCACTACTGGACATAAGGCTAATGATTTCCAAACTGCAGGCTGCTCCTACTTTTTCCTGCGAAATTTTTCAGTGGGAGTCCAGTCCAACGCTGCGTTTGGCCGTCCGTGGTCGCCATTTAAGAATCTTTCTACCCCATCGGCCATCAGTTCTTCGCGCTATGTGCCCCGCCCACTGCCACTTTAAGGAACTAAACCTTTGGTCTACGTCGGTGACTTTTATTCCCCCACAGATTTCATTTCTGATTGGATCTTGTATAGAAACATCAAGCATCGCCCTCACCATAGCTCTTAAAAATACATATTCAGATACTATTTCCAAGTAATCTATTTATTACACATAAGTTTCTTGATTTCTGGATACTGCACGCATCGCTAACGTTCTGGAAAAAAATATCTTCCTCGATTCTAATTCAATTTTATGCCCGACTGAGCTCAGTTAACAAGATCTTATCTGGAGCTCATTCACCGTGTACTTTGCTCTTTATATTAACTCTTTACATTTAATTTATGGAGGTAATAGGCTAGTTTCATGAAAAAAATATAATTAGTCCGTCAGTTAGACAAACAAAAAAAATAGGAGACGTATCTTTTCTTTTGAAAATTAAACAAAGAATGGTAAAGATATGGCGCGTTAAAGTTCCGTGTGACGTCACAGTGTGCTACACTTTTTCGCAATATGTGACGTCACAAGCCCCCACTCCTATACTTTGATGCGTTATATCTTTATAATTTATCGTTCAATTGACAAAAGAAAAAACACGTCATTATATTTTTTGATTCCGTAAATGACGGACTAATTTTAATGTTTGTCTTTTGACCTGGGAAACTAGCCTATTGTCCAGTTTAACTTTGTCTTTGCCTGTGTTGCGGAATGGTGGTTATTGTGTTTCAGAAATTTAATTCGTCTTAAATACTTTTTCTTCTTTGTCCACCTCTTATCCCAGTTTATCTTCGTCTTAAATAACATTGAAATAAACTTACACCAAATATTATTTTGCAAACATCGCACCATTCTAGGATCTAGATACATTATTATTAGGATTAAGAAATATAAACCAATAGAAAAGCCTAATTCAGATTCGTTAAACAGGGTGAAATTTAACGGTGTCGAAAATATCATTTCTGTATGGTGAAATCTTGTATTCAAATGGTTAATGAGCTGATTATCTTAAAATGACTGAAAGGATCTCCAAAAATGCCAGAAAACATTTTGAATGATTGATTTCAAACAATAAACGCATTTTTTCAATACATTACGATGGCAAATATACACCGTTAAATTTTATTCATTTTGGACCCATCGTCCAGTGACTTCATTCATGCAACTGAACAACTTTCCCCAAAATACATGGGTCGAAATATGGAAACCTCCCTTACAAAATGTCTCATCACGTGACCTAACTTACTATGGGAAGTCCAAATTTGTTTTTCATGTTTCAAGATATGTTCCTTAGGGAAATTTGTTCGGTTGCATAAATGGAGTCACTGGACGATGGGTCCAAAACGACAAAAATTTCACGGTTGTATACCTGTAGATACACAGAAACATAATACATCAAACCACATATTATTGTCGGGTTCAAATATAGATCATCATCATATTGAGTGGGTTACATGGCCCTGTCTACCCTGTAGAGTACTACTACCATCTACCCAGGGTATACCCTGGTATCAGAGTTTTTCGGCAGCGCCTTTCTGACCTCGTTCATAAAATGGCAGCCGAGCACATTGTGGAAACACGGAGTTAACAAACAATCAGGTGATTCAAGCCTGCAATGTTCTTACCAAATTAGAAACAATCAAAGTATGCTTTCCGTGAGGAATCGACCTCTGGGTCTAAGGCAAACACCTTGACCACTGACACGGAGGCTAAATATAGAAAATAATATTATGCTTAATGCCAACTAACTTAATCCACATTCTATTCTTAGGTTAAGTATGCAATATAATCTGAAATCCTTAGTTAATTGGATAATATATCAGACAATATGCACAGCGAAGTTTGTGCTAGAATCTAGATACATTTTGCTAATAAAACTTATGTTTTGGGTTAATTAGCCTAATTTTAACTTTGTTTAAGTGAACCCAAAACAATTTAAATAGAGTTACGTAAGCTTAAGCTTATTTTGATGACTTATTTGCTTTAAAATTTTATTTTGCCCGACACTTAAGTCAGATTTTTCAAGAGTCTTGGGGGTAAATAACTAACATTATCGACCATCTAGCATAAACATTATTTTCTGCTATCTAGAAACCGCAACAAAATAGGCTAAAAGTAAAAAACTTGACATTTGTTAAGTATTTTAATTTTAAAGCCACATAATGAATAAGAAATATATGAATTTAAGTTAACTATTAACTAAAATCAGTGTCCATATCTCTCCATCGTATTAAAAAGTGCTATTAAAAGGTCTATTACCATAATCCCTGCATGACGATACCCCATAGAACCGCACCCATTCACCTCTAGTCCTTCGCGTTTTTATCCTTAGAATTAAATCAAGCATTTTAAAGTATTTTATTTTGTGTTTCGTTAGAACGTGTGTAAGATAAATTAAGTGAGTAAATGTATTATATATATATTTATATATATATATATATATATATTTATATAACTATAGTTAACAAATATTCACCTTTGCGGGAGCACAGCTTTTTAACAGTCTACCTTCATTTATTAAAAATATGAAATTTTAGATTGAATTAAGTGGCTAAAATTTACTATTATTTTACTTATAGGTAACTTTGTAAGAAACAAACACATATAAAATAATATGTTTGGAGTGACATATATTAAGTGTCTCCATAAACATTTGCTAATAGCTTCTGCCATAATACCGATTTTACATGTATCTAATAATTTTGATATACCGATTTAACTTGGCGATGATATTAATGGAAATGGAAGTGAATAACTTAATATGTTTTAATATATTCATATCAGTGTTCTCATGTAAGTGACTCGTATGTCTTGTTTTGAGAAATAAAGAATTTTTAAACCTTTATATTTAACGAACTACTTTTGATTATATTTTAAAATACCGGTCTTTACTATCTTGATGATTTCTGAAAAGATTGGATTTTTAGAAAACAACTCTTATTACTACATATTTGGATTAGTTTTTTTTTTTCTTTTAAAATAATTACACTTTGCACTTTTCTGGTTGCGTCGGAGATCGAGGGCCGTTTTCTTAATTAAAATTTCACGTCTACATTTCGCCCGATGTTCAGTATTTTTGGCGTAAGTCTTATCCAGCCCATCTGCTGCTGCCGTAAATCTAAATCTAACCTCTTTTATTTGTCGGTATATATTAATTTTAGAAATTGTTCAAAGTCGGGGTCCGATTCTCACTCCTTTAGATATAAGTAGAATTTGAAAATTTTCAAACAAAACATGGCTGCTAACTACAAAAAAATCAATATACATCCGCTTTTTTTTTGCATTCGACATAATCTCTAAAGGCGCGAGAATCGGCGTCCTGAGCTGAGTGGGTGCGAGTAACAATAAAACACCAAGGCAATAAATCAAGATAGATATTTTTACTGTCGCGCTAAAATTTAACTTGCATGAATAAAACATTTAATTTTGTGCTCCGATACTTTATTCCTGCTAATAAAAGGTACTTATAGGATAGCTGTTTCTGTAAAATGAATTATTTTCGTTACGGATAGAGCGCAGCGCAATCCATGTATAATGAATGAATGAATGAACACTTTAACACTTTTTGAAGATATTCTTTTTTTTCTTATTTAATTTATTTATTTTTTCTTGTACCATGCAATATTGGATTGTATATGTTCTGTAAATGTTTTTTTTTAACAACAATGACAATCATTGCATGTACTAACAATCATTGCATTTTTGATCATTAAACAATGAACATTTGATTATTTTATAATCATATCAGGAGTGCATTTGCTGACACTGAAGAATTTTTTTTTCAGAGCCGTCTTGAGGCTGCCTATCACGTTGTAATCATACCACGTACAGTCAGCGTCAGAAATGCATACTTAATTTTTAGAATAACCAGTACTTAACTAAACATTACTTAGCAGAACGCGGGCCAGCTCCAACTCTGTCCTAGCAGTAATTGCTGACAGTGTAAGTTGTCCATTATGTCTGGCACTGCTGTAACAGACACAATGTGTTATTACCAGCGGTGTTAGATGGAGGGTACCTAGATCACTCGTGTATTTTCATTTTGTTAAATATGCATGTTATATGGGTCTTACTTACTTTCTTACTCCTCTGGCTCAGCGACCCGAAGTGGTTCTTGGCTTCCGAAACGAGAGAACGCCAAAGTGTTCTATTCTGCGCTCGCTGTTGTCGGCTCCTATATGGGTGGTCTTAGTAACCTGAATTAAACGTATGTTATTTTTTATTTTACTAGTGTAGTACCTACTGTATTTACTGTACATGCTCTTGGGACGCTGATTGTATACAAATGTATCTCACCACCTAAAGTTGAACATACCTGTATACTCCTCACAGTGTTACGCCAACTCCTTCTCAATTCTCGCTGCAAATCTCTGGAACAAGCTTCCTTCGGACTTGAGCTGAGCTTACTGTTTTTATGTGTAATTGAATTTGTATGTTAGATGTAAGTCTATGCACTTAAGATTTCTTTGCGTGTTGTGTTGTGCCCTCTTCTGTGCCCATATGTCTATGTCCTATGTTAGTTTGGTTGACTGGAAGAGATCCCTATTTGGAATAAGTCCGCCTTTTGTTGTAATCTGTATTGTGATACTATTCTTTGTGTACAATAAAGATTTTTACATACATACATGTATATACATTTTATAATTGGTGCTTACGAAGGCGGAATTTCAAATTTGGCTAAATACGCACTACTGATCATTATTATTTTACAATAAGTACATATATTTGAGGGAGGGCGCTGCTGTGCTCATGTCAACATCGGTTCCGTATTAATTAATACGTTAAAAATATTAAAATACTATTTTCGACTAATATTTATTCAAAATATTGTACAATTTACTTCAAAACACGCGAGTACTTGTTATTAAAGTAAGAAATTCCCAGTGTGTGTACGAAAATACGGATTGTTGCCGAGACGGTTACATGTTTAAATGTTGAGGATCTATGTGTTATCAAGAAAAGACCTAGTCACGGAGTAACTAAAGGTCAGTTATTTATTATAATTGAAGAAGAAAAGTGAAAAGAAGAATTGTTTGTATCAATTTTATACAACATAACCTCGTTTCTCACAACTTAAAAAATAAATCTTACCTTCAATAATAAAAATAACACCAATACAAGCGACATCTAGCGTCGAGTAGAAGAAATTGTTGATCAGAGTACTAAAGCATTGGTAATTAAGACTCTGTCACGAACCTTTTTTACGGACTGACGTTTTCGAACTTATTTAAATAAAAATCTATATTTGTGTCACAAATGGAAAACATTATGATTATTTTGAAAGAAATACAAAAAGAATTGGCCACTCAAAGGCAACTCATGCGAGATATGGAAGAACGTACTAAACAAAATATAAATAAAAATATAGATGAAAAGTTTGGGATTATGAAAGAATTAGAAATAAAACTAGAATGTCAGCAACAAACAATTAACTACATTGAAAGAGAATTAAGGAAGAAAAATGTAGTATTTTTCGGAGTCGAGGAGACCGAGCAAAACTACGAAGACTTGCAACTTATCGGTTTGAACGTCATTAATAAATCCATGAAAATAGATTGCCCAAAAGAAGAAATAGAATCGGTAAGAAGGATTGGTAAGAAAGCAGGAAAAATTAGACCTATCGTGATGACTTTATCAACTATGGGGAGAAAAATTCAACTTTTGAAAAAGAAAAATTCACTCCAGAATTCATCTATTTACATTAAAGAGGACTTTCCACAATCAATACTGCAAAAGAGAAAAGAACTTAAAAAAGAGATTAAAAAGGCCAGAGAATTAGGGAAAAATGTGGTTCTTCGATACGACAAAATTATAACTGTTTCAGAAAAAAAATCAACAAGTCATCCTACGTCGTCAATACGAAAGTCAGACAATAATAAAATATCAAAGACTCCTAAATATGCACCAGGGTATTATCGACATTAATGAAAATCAAAAGAAAAAATATACATCTAAAAAAAAAAGCAAAGAAAAAGAAAGGAAAGACATACATTTACACATGGCTCGTAAAACCCCGGACCCATTTTCTGTTGAATCAACATCAGTCAGTGACCCTCTTCATCTCTCACCTTCCCCAAGTCGGCTGGTCACCGCGGGGAAGTAGACCAATACCCCCCTCCAATGGAAATGGTGTAATTAATTGTAATTATGAAATTATTTACTGATTTAATGAATGAAATAGAACATGTTGTTACAACAATTTATTATTTATTTTGGCGGGGAGGCCCTACGCTTCAGTGGCGACTTCCAATAAAGAATTATAAAAGAAGAAAATTATTAGAAAGAAATATTTTAAATTTATTTGTGAAATGTTATAATAACTTTTAGCTAATTCTAGTTATTATTTCAATGTTGTATTCGTCTTGATCTTATTGTAATTTCAGATACGTTGTTTATTAAGATTAAATGATTAAGAAATAACTGGCACTGTAAAAAAAAAAAAAAAATACAATTTATTTGTTGAATTTAAAATAATGTACTAATATTAAAATGTAAAATATCTTGAATTATGATGTAATAATGTTAATAAGAATATTTGATATTCGGTTAACTGATTATATAACATAACTTATTTAGGTAAAAGTGTAATTGTGTAGTTTTGTCAGCATTAGAATTGAATATGTTTACTTAAATATTTTACTACTGTTCTTACAAACACTTTCTCCAGAACATTTGTATTATGTTATTGGTAGAATAAAGGGCTATTTTATTTTATTTTTTATTTATTTTACATATATTTGAACCATGGACCTAGATTTAAAACGATACCTATCTGTATAATTACCCCCAATACTCTGTAAATTTCTCTAGAGACCTACAAATTACCTAGAAATAGTGAAAGCTTTGTGGAACATTTGTAATATGAAGCCTCATTAGAAGGCAAACTAGTATGAAATTACATTTATATATTAGGTTAATAGACTATATTATAAGTGACTGACTGTATAAATATTTGTTTACCGTCACAATATGCATCAAAAGTATACGAAAACTTAAATAAATACCATATTAGTTTTTCAGAATAGTCAGCTTTTATTTTCAGTAAATACACTGAATAGATAATAATAAGGCTGGATATATAATAATAATAAGGGTGGAGACTGAATAGATAATAATAATAATAATAAGGTAGGGTCGTGACGACCCCATCGCCCACTAGGTTCCCTTCGCAGGGCAGCTTGTGGCGAGCTGTTGGGCCTGTTGGTGAGTGGCGACACCGCGGACCTGGGTGCTCCCAGGAGACGCCTCCGTCCCTCACCTCCGGCCTTCCTTCGCCAAGGTCGGAGTGGACGCCTATGCGGTACCGGACCCCTACCTTTGGCTTGCCTTAGCCGGCCGGCCAGAGTGAAGTCGCAAGAGCTATATGCTCGAGGGTGGAAGTGTATTGCACATAATGGCTTAATAACGGGGAACCCCACTCAAGAGGCAACACGCGATCGCGAAACCGGAGCCGCACCTCTCGGCACCCTTAGCCTCTCATTCCAATGTTGCCCCTCTGTTGCCAAACGCGGCGACTATTTGGGGGGCCCATTCACTGAGTTGCGTATAGCCAAAGACGGGTTTTCTCCAAAGGGCCTCTACCCGTTGGATCCATATCCCCGCGCAAGCCTCTCAAAGAACCAGGGCAACCCGTGAATTCCAAAATGAGATATAATAATAATAAATCATTTATTCCGAAATAAACATTCCATATCATTTGTCATATTCAATTAATTAATAATAAATAGATAAATAATGTATATGCCACTATATTACTGACACAGTAAAGAAGATAAAGGAAATACACAACTTATGCTTTAGCAGCCATTATGTCCAATGCCCAGCATTGTACTATTACCTAAATCGATGAATGACTAATTCGTAAAAAGACAAAGGACGAATTCTCATTTAGTCATGTTTATCGAGTGGATTACATGTACATGGTCGATTGATCTTACATCTTGATACAGAGTTTTTCTATACAGCCTTTCGGCATCTGACGTGGTTTCTTGTGACAATTGTGATGATCACCAAAAGTCAGCCAGGACCAACGGCTTAACGTGCCTTCATTCGTATCAGATAGTCAGGTGATGCAATGCCCTAACCAAACTGGAAACAACTAAACATATAATAATTTCATTTTTCGTGGGAATCGAACCAATGATCCCCAGGTCTAAAGCAAACGTCTTGACCATGGCGGTAGATGAAGACTTATTCTGAAAATGGCCAGTCTCGGTTTACATGAGTATGCCTTTTAATAGTAGTCTATTCAGATACACAAGAAATCAAAGATACACAGTTGTTATCCCTCTAAATAGATCTCTATCGATTGATGCTCTGAATAAATTAGGTGCTCTCATATTTACTGTCTGTGCTGCCGTATTATGTATTCACTTACAGGTCATTGTTTGAACGTCATTGTTAAAAAATATCGTTATTACAGAAGTGTTTCTCTTTTTAAGCAATATTCCGGTTGCGTTTTCGATTGGTCCCAACGACAATAGTCCCTGCCGAGCCTAAGATGTACGTATAATCATCTGATTATACCGATGGCTTAACTTATTAGACCATAGATATCTATCTATAATCTTACAAAGTATGCTACCGGTCTTCGCCACATTTATTTTTAGAATTCGATTCTCAAGTGACTCCTTCCACCAGTTTGCGCGTTGCTTCAGTCTCTCGCTATGTGCTTTCGTCAGTATATCTCCTATTTACTCTACAGTTGGTTACAGAGTGGTATAAGTAAACTAGAAGGGTCTTGTAACAAAACATAGTCAAAATTTTTTTTTGGATCAAACCGGGTCTTTTCTTCATAAGTCCTACTTTAAATTTAGAACTACTTGTTATCTCGTTTATTGGATTTATTATATACTACACGTATAATATTACATCCGTGCCTTGTTTTGTAATTAGATATAAAGCCAACAATTCTGCAGAAAATTTCTTACCGAGTAAACTGATTCATTGTAAATCAGCTATTCCCGCAGCTAAGAACTCAATCGATTCTCTTGTAAACACATCGTCTAATGATCGTCTAATGTTCAGAAAATGTTTTCTATTCGCATCTTCAAGCTTTCGAACTTTTGGTACGCTTATAATAATGGTTCTAGATTTGGCGGTATTAGTTATTACAATGAAACGACTACGTTTCGAGCTCGGTTATCCTTTTTGTAGGGAAATCAGAATAGGAACATGTGCTTCAACAACCAATAGATACCAGTCGGGGCCAACAGCTTAATGTAACTTTAAAGGATTCATTTATTTCCACACACAGTCTGGAACACCATACCCAACCTAGAAACAACTAAGCAAAAGAACTACTTCTGTGTTATTCAAACCCGCGGGTCTTCGGACAAACGTAATAGCTACTGGACCAAAGAGGCAGTTAGTTATACCTACATCTCCAACTAATCTTAGTCAACTAATATCATAACACCAAACTGTCAATATGATGAAGTATCATTCGAATATGTATCAGCCACAGAAATAAGATTAGATAGAAGTGGCATGTCTCACTTAAGGCCAGTTAAGTCTCTCAATTTTTGACTTTATATGGCGAGGCTTAACTTTGACACACAGGAAACGCCCTCATGTCACTTCTACCTATTAAATTAAACTATTTTAATGTGGTTTTTATCGCGTTCATTTCTTATTTATTTACACTTAACGTATCAAACATTTCATAGCGTTCATGGTCGCAGGTAGACTAAGTTAACATTTGTCCGTGATGTCATAAGAATACAAAACTACTGCCTATAATTTGTTCAAAACTATTTTGATTCACGCAGTATTGGCTTAAAATATCCAAGAGTCTTGCAGTCTGTAGAGTTTGAAATTTCAGTGTACCTGCGGCCATGAACTCTGTAAAGTGTTTGAAACATTAGGTGTATTAAATAAGTCATAATCGCCATAAAAACCGTATTAAAATGGTTTAATTTAATGTGTGACAGTGGCGAAAACATAAATGCGCATGTTGCGCTAGTCAGCGGGCGTCACCGAAATGGACAAAATACGAAATCAGTTCATAAGAGAAGTTTTAAAATTGCCCCTATATCCGAAAATTGGATTTATAAATGCCTTGGTTGGTATGATCACGTGCAGAAACGATCTGAGGATCATATTGTTAGGCTTGCCCTCAACATGCAGTAACATTATCGCCTTGAACAATGAAGCTTGAACTCCACGATGGCTCAAGATCGTGCAAAGACGGACAATGAAGGCCGACCCCAAGTAGATGGGATAATGTCACTGATGAAGAAGGAGTGGCGAAAACATAAGAAATCACTTCTACCTATACTTATTTCTGTGGAATCAGCTTTACGTTGTTAGGATCACTGCCGATATTACTCAGAATTGAGTTATTGTGAAGTGCCTTGCGTATTTGAGATTTGTGGTATGTATTCAGTGTTCTCGTGCTATGAGTATCAATACCATCACTGTTGTAGATACTAAATTTTGCCTAGATATTGGTAGGTTTAGGATTTAGAATCAATATTGCATGCAGTAAAATGTAGCTCAAATTTGGATACAGAAAACAAATCGTGTAATTTACGTGATTTACTTTGGGGTTAACTCAATCTACACAAATTGACTTAGCCCAAAAGTAAGTTCGAAACTTGTGTTATCGGGTACTTATTCAATGATACTATACAAATGCAATACAGATAAACATCTAATACTCAGACCAATCAGAAAAAGATCATTTTCCATATTGACCTGGGCCCGTAGAAAGGTTGCAATGAGTTGTGAGACATTTCTATTTTTTTACTACGGAACAGCCCGAGAAGCTACTTTGAAAACTCTGACACAAAAGTATTCAGGACCAGTTTACGTTGTCAACAGGATGAAAATGAAAAATACCCTATCCAAAAATACGTTTTCTTTTATCGTAGTCGTATAAACAACAGTGTCCAAATCCTGAATTATTAATAGGAGCGTTAGGCCATTCAATTTAGGCCTCAGGCCTTCCGAGTGCTCCTGTTCATAACTATTTATATACTTGAATAATATATGATGTTAAATATTTGCTGCTTTATAAAAACTATTTATTTACATATTTATTTATGAATCTTTATTGTACCAAAAGTAAAAAAAAATACTTTTACAATTGGCGGACTTAATGCTAAAAGCATTCTCTCCCAGTCAACTATTAGGAAAAACAGAAACACTAGCTAAAGATCCCTTTCTCTCTTTCACACCAAAAACTTTTGAGTAATTTTAATCATAATTTCCCGTAGGTTACATTGTCAATCGACCATATACACCTCAGATGTGGTTTCTTTAACGACTACCACATGGCAACCAGGACCAACGGCTAAACGTGCCTTCCGAAGCACGGAATCATCGTTATTATCAGACAATTAGATGACTTATCCCTAATATATAAAATAATGTCCTAACCAAACTGAAGACAACTAAACAAAGTATGCTTCCCGTTAGAATCGAACTCATGACCCCGGATCGAAGGCGAATGACTTAACCACTGGACCACAAAGGTTAGTTAGCACTGGACCACTGATGTAAGAATGCGGAAATAATTTGTTAATTTTTGCATTTTTAAGCGGCTCTATAAAAAAATGCAAAAGAAGAAAGTAACACGGTTCTCAATGGTTTTAATTTTCATAAACCAAATAAATTTTATACCGATTCTATTTTTATCGCACAATTAAATATAATTCGCAATGCAGGGCATAAGTTTTCCGGGGAACTAATTGCTCATAGGTGCAATCACGTGACGGGGCCGCATGCAAGCGAATTCCTAACCGTTATTATGGGAATTACCTTACAAATGTCCAGTTTTAGTTATGTTTTCAAGCGTTTTATTTCAATTTATTGTGCCGCAGTGGGTAAACAAGGACATAGAATAAATAAGTGTTGATACAGAAGGTTTATTTTATGATTAGGTAAGGCATGGAAGTTTTTAACGCTTATGAACGTAAAGAAACAGCATTGCCTAATTTTGACCGGTCGCTAAATACTAGTTTTGTTTCTGGGTTTCTGAGAGATGCAGATGGCGATGACCTAGACGAATTGGACAGTGGATGGCTCCACACTGCACTTGGCCGAGATGCGTGGAATGCTAAAATGGTATGCTAGTAGGGCCCAGCTGACAATAAATCTGTCTTGTCTTCTTCCGTGCTTGACATGCTAAGAGTTTTGATCCCAGTATTAGGTTGTGTCGAGAGTGGAGTCACAGACTAACAATTGACCAATATTTCGTTTAATAGTGTGTACATATTTGTGCCGCTCGGTGTCGAAACATTAGGTCCAGGGGGTCCTAGCTTGTAGAAAATTTTTAAAGAAATTATTCCCAAGCTTCTTCACACTGTAGGTGACAAGAGGGCTGGCTCATTCCTAGCGCAAAGAATTGCAATTCAGCGTGGGAATACGTGGGGCGCACTATAAGTTTCCGGAATGAATATGAAAAAATACTATTAAAGGTACAAAATTAATTTATTGTTTTTCAAAATAATCTCCCTTGGCGTCTATGCACTTTTTCATTCGATGAAACCAGTTTTGAAAACTGGTTAGTTTTGAAAACTTTTGTGCCACTCCTCTGTGGTGACCTCTGAAACGTGTTTTTCATACTCCTCGACAGCCTCTTCTGGTGATGAAAATCGTTGACCGCGTAATTGGTTCTTAATTTTTGGGAACAGAAAAAAGTCACAAGGTGCCAGGTCGGGACTGTATGCAGGATGACTCATGAGTTCTACATTTTTCGCCTTCAAAAAGTCGTTTGTCTGTCTGGCCGTGTGAGAACTAGCATTGTCGTGGTGCAGGATGATACGGCGTTTACGGTTATTTTTACGGAGTTCGTCAATAACTTCCGGCAAACAAATGGTCGTGTACCAGTCACTATTCACTGTACGACGATTCTCTAAAGCAACAGTAGCCACGTGTCCAGTTTTATTAAAAAAAGAAGCAATCATCCGCTTAGATGCACTTTTCACGCGCGCCACTTTGGTTGGTTTCGGCTCATCTTGAAAGACCCGTACGCTCGATTGCTGCTTTGTTTTGGGATCGTAGCAATAAATCCATGTTTCGTCACCTGTTACTATGTCCCACACCAAATTTGACGCACCTTCGTTGAATCTGGTAAGCATGGCACTGCACCAAGTGACGCGGTCCGTTTTTTGAGCCTCGGTCAAGTTTTGTGGGATCCACCGCGAGCACAGCTTTCTCACACCCAAATGTTTGTGTAGGATTAATTGTATTTGACTCATGCCTATTTCTAAGGATGCGCGAATTTCATGGTAGGTCACATGCCTGTCTGTTTCAATCATACGGCGCACAGCATTGATGTTTTTGTTGGTCACAGCGGTGGACGGCCGACCATCGCGAGATTCGTCACTGAGATTGATACGACCACGCTTGAATTCTGCAAACCAGCTATAAACAGTTGTCTTGCATGGTGCTTCATTGCCAAAAGCTGTTTCAAGCCGAGCGATGCTCTGTTGAGCTGTCAAATTACACTTAAAATCGTAGAAAATCATACTACGAACATTTTCCCGAGTTAAATCCATGTTGATGCAGACACACAATTTTTTAAATGGCGCCACAAGGTAAAAACAAAAGACAGTCAGATGAAACAAACTGCATTCTACAGCCAAAGAGTTCTATTTTCAAATGTTGCAATAAATTTTTAAATATTGTTTATGTAAGTGGCCAGTTCCGGAAACTTACAGTGCGCCCTATGTACAACCATTGTTCTTGGCAGAATACCACGCGGACATTGTTTAGATTAAAATTTTTAGTTCTTTCATTTCTTTTTCTTACTTATTTTTTATTTTATTTTTTAAGGCTTTAATATTGACCTTTTATTCATTTAAAATGGGACATGGCTCTAGATCTTTGGAGAGTAAGAGACGAGAAAATGTGTTGACATAGGTCACAAAAACTGTGTAAAAATCATTTGCAACTGGATGCCGTATAATGACACCAGATAACATAGAGTATCTAATGTAAAAGTTACTCTTTGATCTAGTGAAAAAAGGAAACAAACACATTTATACTATTAGTAGTTCATGTAAACTAAACTACGAAGTAGTTACTTGATTCAACTTTCACTCCATTTTCTATATTCACTGCAGTGAATTTCTCACTGCAATGGACCCGGGCGGAGTTGTTTTTCAGGTTATCCGGCTTATCCGTGAGTTGCTAGACCGACGACCACCAACTTTTGCGCCAAAAAGAAAAAGTCCGCTGCGGAATGGTGGATTTTACAAGTCCGCTGCTTAAAATCTGTTCTGATATTGAATTTCAGCTATCTGAGTCATCGAATAACGAAAAGGTAGAGTTAAGTTACTAAGGATTATTTTTAGTTATGAAGCTATGCAGATTTTTCAAGGTTCCGTATTAATAAGATCTTATAGAGGGGCGGTGACATAAGCTGTTGCGCTTTGAAGTTAAAGAAATTTAACTATTGAGCTGGCTGATTTTTACTAGAATTTTTTAGAGGGGATATGATGAAAACTGTTATGCTTTGAAGTTGAAGGCATGGAAACCACACGATAGAAGATTATAACGCACAGGCAAGTGCAACATTTTAGGGCAATATTATGATGTTCACTATTAGAACTTGTATGATTATGATGCATTGTAATGTATCCCGTTCCTACGCATAATATTGCAGTATAAAATTTGTATTACAGAATTTGTTCTTAATTATAAGTTTGCGTGTGTACGCGATTGCAAAGTAAATTGTCGCTTTGCCGTTGTGAAATTTCTTAAACTAGAGAGCAATAGAAGTTTTCTTGTCAAGATTTTGAATAAATAAATGGCGCTAAGCCCTTCTACAATAAATATCTAGTATACTATACCAATAACAATTTTTATATTTCTGTGAATTTAATTCTTACTATTTATTTTTTTAATTATTATTTATTACACAGCTACTACACTACACATACAGTTTCCCAAGATGTATAGTGAATATATATTGCTGTCAATTTAAATATTTTGTATGAATTTAAATATTTATTCTTAACCCAGATAGACCGACCAACCCATACATGGGATTTGTAAAATAAAAAAATCTACCTCCATTACTTGATGATTTAAATATAAGTTACACACATTTTTAGAAACTTTATTAATTGACAGTTGATGTAATGTACAAATAACTTTGTGGATCGTATAGCTTTTCTTCTTTTTTGTCAAGTGAATAAATTTGAATTGTCAATAATAAAACATGTCTTCAAATAGGTCGGCTTAGGTAAGATGCTAACTAATATTTTTTAAATCTTATATTCAAAATAAAAACTACAAAACATAACCAATTAATATTGCGTACAAAGTTTTAATAATTTTGTTTTCTGCATCTTTTATATCATCATTAATTTCATAATCCCATATATGGGCCCGTCGGCACAATATGGTACAACCTTAGTAGTACTTCAAATAAAAAAAAATATCTAGTTGATGTAATTTCAACAAATATAATTACATTGCATACCCTTTTAATTAAAACATAGTATATTGTAATGAATGTGATCCAATATTTAACATTTAGTCCACTAAATTACCCTAGCGTCTTACTGTTGAAGGTTCTGGAGAAGAGCGTAATATTTTCAAAATTTTATTACCTACCAGGTTCTTACTTATAGGGGCTACATTGTCATACAATAAACTGCAATAAAAAGTGACTGAAATTAAAAAAATCATGATATTTTTGTTTATTTTTCGCATGATGTGTATCATGGACTCCCATACTAAAAATATTTTTAAATTACTCAAAGACAATTTTTTTTACAAATTAATGTCAACAATTTTGCTTTAAAACGTAATAACTATTTTCATTGATAACAAATGTTGTACTAATATTTTATTGATTAATTCAAAATTTTCTATAAAAAAAAGTAAAACGGAGCGCTAGTGCCGACCGACCCATATATGGGATGTCATTTTCCAGATTTTCCAGAAGAGTTAGTTTTTTTTACTATTTTTCCTAAGGTACTAGGGACATAATAAAACAAATATAAAAAAATGCATCTTTCAAGAATGCAAGAAAAAAGTTTTAGGCTTATGTGGGTTAAATTTAAGTTACATTTAAGTAAGTAACTAGCTTGTTCTCCCAGTCATTGCGAGCAGAGTCTCTTTCATATATAAGGTAGGTATTTTCATTTTATTATTTCAATCTACAGGCGCCTTTTAAAAATACTTCCAGACTTAATATTAAAAGTGCAAAAGTCTGTCTGTCTGTTGCTTTCACGACCAAACCGCTGAACGGATTTTGATGAAATTTGGTATGAATATAGTTGAAGATCCAGGGTCAAACGTAGGCTACTTTTTGACCTAGGCGGAGCCGCGGGAAACAGCTAATTTGCTATATAATAAGTTTACTAGTTTCATTAAAAAATTTCATTCCATCGTTAGTACCACTAATAATTCTGTGGTTCCATTTGATTAACTCTTAGTTAAATATGTTTTACTGTCTTGTTATTGTATTTTTTTTCTGTTTCTGAATAACAATACAATATATTTTTATTGCGCATATTAGAACTAAAACTTATTTTCTTTCTTTCACTTTGGTTACAATAAACATTTCAAATTCCTTAATATAACTTGTTTGCCACCATCGTGTACTTTCCTTCAAAACAACACTAGCCCAAACCCTAACTAATTTGGGCCGGTCACGTCTGTCACAGAGACCTAAAACATCCTAAAGATTACATCAGACCCGTAATCTTGGAACTACTTGCTATCTAACCAAACAAGCCCCAACTTAAATTGCTACTACCTCAAACCCTCATATCAGGTTGATTCCGGTATAAACCGCACCAATCCGGTTTTGGTTGGCGCTCGTTTCGTTTTCATTTAAATTCAATTTAAATGTGGAATGTACGTCCCGTTTTGTTAAAAATTGAGAATCACTTACTAAATTTGCCAGGTCCAAAAAATAAAAATGAAATCTTAAGTAATCATTAACGTGGATATAAGATGAAAGGTATCTCGGAATGATTTTTAGGCGTCCATTCAATCCTGTAAAAATTATATTTTAAACCAATATCTAAATACATTATTTGAAAGGAATGAGTCAAATGAGAAATGTATTCCAAGCTTAGTATAGTACCAATCTATTGCTTCATTTAATTACTGTTATGGTTCAAACTCCCGATGAAATTAAATAAAAATAAAAAATCTAATAATGTAACTACCTACTTCATTCCTTTTTATATTCTCTTACTTTTCGGCATTCACTGCGCTTAGTACATTTTGTGCGCTTAGTACATGTACGTTTTGTACATTTAATGACTAAATTATTATTAAATAACGTTTTGTTACCGAGTTTGAGTATTTAATTTAAAATTTAATTGTGTCCACTACGAAACATATACATTATTGTTCAACTAAAATTTTTTCAAATATATTATAAATACAACGTACATCTATAGAATCTTGATCAATAAAATCACGTCTGTTTGATATTAAAGAGAAAACGGTAGAGCCGTTTTCTCTACTTTCTTTTTCATAGAGGGCGCCACTTCCGCGTGTGTAATCGCCTTAAATGTTGCAATATCGTTCCTAATGTGTGTGCCATCTGTCGCTCGATATAATAGGCGCGACTGGCACCATTCTTTATGCTTTAAATATTTGGGTGTTAATATTAAGGGGAAGATGTTTTTGAAGATTCAGATTCACTTAAAACTATTTTTTTAAATGTTTAGTATGGAATTAATTTTGACTTGTAAACCGAAGAATGACGCTAAGTACTAACGAAATAATAGTGTCACGGGCAATATTTTTATTTTATTAAATCTAAGTTAATCAATAATTCTTACGAAGGCCAAGACTCACTTTGGATCGCTGAGGCATCTTCGTAGGTAAGTCTACAATGATTTGTTTTATTTAAAGTATTAAAATCTGTCCAAAAACATGTCAAATGTTTTGACTTTAGTATTACATCACTTTACTAAGAAATCATTAGGATAAATAACGAAATTCACCAAATCTCATAACAAGGAACCGTCTTACGGTCCAATGTAAACTTCTAACCCTAACATTAGAAATTCGGAAGGAAACCCGAACTAATTTTGCGAACTCGTCGAAATACTTTCAAAACCAAAGACCAACACTTTTCCCTTTCTTTTGGGAATCTTAGAATTGTTTTGAGAATACCTCGTCATGAACAGGAGGGAAAATAATGGAATAAAATTCTCTATGTACGTATTTTTTTTGTTTCTCTTCTTGGCGTTTCCGCGGGGACTTCCGTAGCTGTTTGCTGAGTGCTGGTAAAAAAATTGGCGATGACTAAAAGATTTTTTATAACACTAAAAATCAAATATAAATCGTCCATTAACTCAAAAATACGAGTAGGATATTTCCCACCCACCTTAAGGTCCAAAAAAAGATAAAAGATAGTTTTGGGATTAGTCCGCCTTTGTACCGCAATATTCCATGTACGTTCATGTTATTTTTGTGTGTTTTTTTGTTGCAATTTTACATACGTACGGGTGACATTTATAATACGTACGGCAAAAAAATTGGAACTCCCTTCCAGCAGACATATTCCCGGACTGTTACAACTTGGGTCTCTTCAAAGCTAGAGTGAATAGGCTTTTAATGAGCCAGCGAGCTCCATCATAGACCACATCTGCACTCAACATCAGATGGGATTGTGGTCAATCGCTGGAAATTTCAACATAAATAAAAACAACCTGGAATAGAGGTATGAATATTACCACAGTACCACAAGATGTGCTCTATCGCGAAAGCTTGTCAACGCTATACCACTGATTCTCGATTATAATATTTATCTATTCTGTGGTAATTAGATTTATCCTAAACATGTAATTAGTTTAAAGGAATCTCCATCGGGGCTGAAGCAGTTTGCGGCGGAGCTGTCGAGGCGTCGGCAAATTTACGTTCCTAGCGTTCCGAGTTGCTGAATCACGGAGTCTGTTTTCAACTTAGTTTCTCGTGAACTACTATATATCTTGTATTGTCTAATATATTTGCAAGTTTTTCAGGATTTTGTACAAATGATTGAGAGATGTTTTTGTTTTTTGGATTACCGGTGTGTGGTAAAATATAACACCTTCATAATAATGAAGAAGTAATAACTTCTTCATTCGTTTCCTGTTCACACTTTTATTTAGGGTCTTTGAATCGCGCTATGACGTTTGTAACTTTAATTCGCGAGGTCTATTGTTCACAGAATTTCTAATTAAAGAGATCATGTGGTAATAAACATCAGCCTTTCGAAATGTATTCAAACATTTTTTATGTTAAAAAATATATTTCTCTACTAAATAAAATAAAGTATTTTAATAAACGTCGCTCCATCTGTCGTACATTCTGATTGGCTCAATTAGTGTGACGTGTTTTTAAAAACAAAATATTTTTTGTTTGGTTACATTTTTGCTGATGTTTTTACAATGGTAATTTTATAATAGCCCATGTTTTGTTGCTGCAATATTTCTGCAACAAGAAAATAATGAATACAGGTTTTAACATTATTAGATTGTTTTAAGATACTTAGAAATTATAAATTTGACGTATATGTGTGGCATATGAAGATATGTCACTTGCCACAAGTAGGTATGCATCTTTAACTGTTCCATACATATTGGGAGATTTAGTAGAATTTTTAATTTTAACTTCATGAACAGGATCTTTTTTAATAGCACTTTAACGCCTTTAGTGAAATTAGTAGTTCAGTCACAATTGATGGCCTACATAAAAATTAACGAATATTTTCTAATTGTGTTGAGTAGGTACCTTTTTGTCTTACCTAAACTTCTTTCTTATAAAATTCTGACCCTCGTCAATAAATCGCCACAAAGTCTATTGTTCCTTATGATAGCTGTAGAAATACAACAATAATGTATTTAAAAAAAAATACATACAGTCGAACCTAGAACCGCCTCTTTTTGAAGTCTGTTAAAAATTGAGAGAACCCACCCTTAAAATCTTGTGAAATTATGCATTGCACGTCGTTTGCAGCCCTAGTCTCTTAAGAAATAGTGTTCTTGTATCCTGTCTTTAATAAGGGGAAAATATAAGGATCGCTTTGGGGTTCAAGCTACGCTATCTTTGATAGATAAAACAATATTTTGTAATAATCGGTTGGCGTAAAAGGGACATAAAGAAAAATAAGGCGCACAAGAAATCCTTATTGCCTCATAATCTAATCAATTTACAAAATCATCTCGTCTGACATAAACAAAGCGATTCTATTGTTTTCTGGGAGAGAAGGTGATGACAAAAACATCAATTGGGTATTCTACTAATGTTTATTTTTTCTTTCATATCATTATTTTTATTTCCAGAAACAGAATTATGAAAGAATTTTTGTAATCCGTTCAAAAATAAATAAGTTATAAGCCTTTGAAATTCAGTAGAAGGGTAAACTATCATAAAACAAGAAAAGGATGCACTATGTGAGCTGTGACGTCACTGCCACTCTGTTTCGTGCGTACAAAAGAGATAGCAAGACGTTCCCACCACGCTCCAACTTTTCTTTAAGAAAAAACTTTAAAATCGAATTACTGCCTTAATTAACAACCAATTTTGTTGTTGTTTTCAGAATCGGTTACTTTTTAGTGTATATTTTGTTTTGTATAACAATATTAACCAAGTATGAATACAGTCAAGTAGCCTATTATAAAGGAAAACATTTTTAATGTAAGTATAGTGTTGTAAATGAACCGTTTTAAAGCAAGATCCGTGGTTTAAAACCAGTTTTAAATAAATTTAAAACGGTGACCACGTGGTTACTAGTTTATTAAGATATTATTATTTTGAAAATAAAAATGAAAGATACTAGTTGTTTGCCGCGAATATAGACCTCGCGAATTTTACTCAATAAAGTTTAGCCACAAAAATAAAACTTCCCATCATTTACTAGGGTCATATTATATATTAAACCCAAAAGTTTCATACCAGGGAGAGATTTACGTATCCCTGTGTCAGATGCCCGTAGGCATTCTAAAAAATCTGACAGTGTCAGCCACTAAAACATCTCTGATCATTTCTGTTCATCCTGAAGGTCAGTAGGTAGTCTGTCCATAGGAATAACCAGTACTGCCAAATCTTACGAATTTGTTTGTTTCACTTTTACTTTTCAATAAATATAAAATAACAAAAAAAGTTAAGTACGAGTATAGCGCTAAACATTGCTTAGCTACACAGTATAGCTTCGAATACTGGACAACTATCCCCTTAAAAGCCGTAAATTCTAATACTCTTGATTCCTTATTAACAACGGCTTAGAAAGGGCGGTCCTGGAGTAGAATTAATATCCACGCAGTCTTTGTATTATTTGCTTTAACAACTTCAAGGCTTTACACTTAATGCGTTTATTTTTTTTTTATATTTGTAAATGAGTTTGTTCTGTAGAAGTTTCAAGGTGGATCATAGGATTTGGATCGTTTAAGCTAGCTTTGTAATTGTATCATGATCTTAATCACCATTGTTTTTATCATTCATCACCTGACGAATATTCAGAGAATATTTTATCACAAATATTTGACACTAGCTGTGCCCGCGGCTTCGCCCGCGTGGAATTCCGTTTGTGTCACGAAAAAAAGTAGCCTATGTCACTCTCCAGGTCTCCAACTATCTCTACACAAAAAATCACATACAAACACACTTTCACATTTATAATATTAGTATGACTAGTATAATTCCAAATAGTAATTATATTTTTTCAAAGTTGATTATTTTATAGGTATCATCGTTAACTGACCGATTTCGAAAAAAATTATTAATAGTGCAGATCTGGAAACATCAATAATGCAATTTGAAATTAGCTAGTAAATCTTTACGCAAGCTAATAAATGAATGAATGAATGAAGACTTTATTGCAACATTTACATACATTTAAGAAAAGATACAGCATTGAAACCAATTAACATTAAGAGAAATGATCTAATGTGATGTGCTAATCACTACACATACAGCTGTATAGTAAGATAGCACTTTTTTAGTGGATAGGATAGATTGTGAACTGTTTTTCCTAAAAAGGTATTAACGACAACAATACTTTTGAGGTTGATTATTTTAATCTGATCTGAAATCAACTAGCTTTTGCTTGCACATCGCACGCGTCGTAGAACCCCACGGGTATAGTGTTTCTTTTTCGGAATGAAAATAGGCTGTATAAGAACCAGCAAGCCCCACCATCACATCTACACTTACGACCAGGTGGGCTCTTGATCAATTGCTGGTCATCTACACTATAATAATATTACAAAGAGGAGAGATTTGTATTTTTGTGTGTATGTTTGTAATGAATAAACTCAAAAACTACTGTGCCGATTTCAAAAATTCTTTCACCATTGGAAAGCTACATTCACCCTGAGTAACATAGGCTATATACCGCAGGCGGCGCTGCGGGAAATAGCTAGTTTGTAAATAAAAAAGAAAAGATATCCTGTATCCTACTCAGTACGACTGAAAATGTGTACGTATGCAAAATTTCAGGAGCATTGCTTTAGTATATGAATCGCGAAAAGGTACCAAGCTTACTTACGCAATTTTAGTTAGAATTTGTATTTGTACTAGGATAGGGTACTCGTATATTTGTAATAAAACATGATTAAACTATTTTAATACGGTTTTAATCGCGTTTATTACTTATTTATTTACACCTGATCTTTCAAACACTTTACAGCGTTCATGGTCGCAGGCAGACTAAGTTAACATTTGTCTTTGGTGTCATAAGATTACAAAATACCGCCTGAAATTTTTATTGGGAACTATTCCGATTCACGCAGTATTGGCTCACAGTATCTAAGGGTCTTGCAGTCTGCTTCCGAGTTTGCCATTTTATTAAGTTAATGACTGGGTCCCAAGCTGCCATCCATCCTCTCTATTGAAATTAGGATGTTTTTTAATTTTAATAGCTTCACGTAACATCCTTGGAATAAATCTGTTTTCCTTTGCAAGGACTTGAGGATTATCAAAACGCATATAGTGGTTGGGTTTGTCTAGAGCGTGTTCACAGACTGCAGACTTGGTTGAGCGTCTATTTTTCATGTCAGCAATATGTTCTTTTATACGGGTATTAATGCTTCTCTTTGTTTGCCCAATGTATGATAAACCACAGTCACAGTCAATTTTATAAAAACCGATAAAAACCGTATTAAAATAGTTTATTTTAATGAATAACAATCGCGAAAGCATAAGAAATCATTATAAAACATGATTCTTGCTCTTTGCTTATAAAACCATATACTAGCATGTAATGTTAATGTTGCATTATTTTGCATCAAGTGGTACTTCTGCAGTAAAGGTTGTTTTACCGGTTTCCAAACAAGCAAGGGTAGGAAAAAAGAGAGGTAGGACCTTAAGAGAGGTAGGACTTTTTGTAAGGAGTAGTCCGTCTGGGGAAGTACTTCCACCCTACAGAAGTCCGCAGCCAAATAACACTGTGATGCAGTGTTGTGTTCCTGCTGGTGAGCAGGGTCGCCAGGCTCCAGAGGGGTCGCTGTGCTGACAGCGGACAGGTCGACAACGCACTCGTGACATCTCCGGTGTTGCAGGCGTTCATAGGCTACGGTAACCACTTACCATCAGTGTTTGCCTACTTAGTTGTATATAAAAAAAAAGGTATAAATTTGATAATTTAACCTATTACCCAACAAAATGCTATACATTATGGTGTTTTTTATTAATGGATTGCAAAAGAGATTTTACCTTAAGAACATTATTTTAGCAATGACCTAGGTCGTGATGTCGAATTTCACACGGGTCGCCATATCCGTTTTGAGTTTTTTTTCTATTTTATACAAGCTTTAATCATGATATTCAACTAGAAAAATGAATATTTGTCTAAAATATAGTTGCTAGATATAGGTGCAGAACTCATTTTCATTGTTAAAAAATGTGTGCATAATATTACCTAGGTGTTGCTTTTACGTCTGTCAAGCGCAACAAGGGTAGAAAAAACAAAAATATTTTTCCCCGCCATTTTATACTTTGACATCTAAAATTACGGCTGCCTCTCATAACCAGCGTTTTTGAAATTTATTTTGAAGTTCATTTTTGATGTTTGCTTATTGTATTCATGAAAGAGTTTAATAACTTTTTGGGGCATGTGTTTGCAACACTCGTCCGTGTCAAGCAACGACGAACGGGACTTGGCTTGGATTGGTCGCTACTTAGTGGCATTTCTATCATAAGCTTCTTGGTGCTTTGGAATTTAAGTGAATACCACATGGATCGAATATAAGCTTCATTACTGCCTCTGTTTTTCTGCAGACTCGGAGATCGTAGGATCGTTTTCTAATTTTTTGACAATAATTTATTGCAATGGAGTGACGACTGTCTACTCTATGCCACGCGGCCAATCGTGATTGGCCTCTTTGTCCGTTTTCATTCGATATCTCGATAGATGAATAGAACCACTTAAAACGTAAGTAAGTAATCGAGTATTAGCGCTTACCGCGATCGGCCCCCTGGTCACACCTACCATCGCTTGACGAGCATGATCTTTATAAACATCCTTACCCTACTAGCTAGGCTTTCGGTCTATCACAAGCACAAGTATGCACATGAATTTGGAAGTCTTAACCATATTTGAATCATCTCATTATGTGTAAAAACACGCTTAGACTACATAAGTCGCATGTGGCATTAATCAAAAAACGGGAATATTTACAGACATACGTATATTAAAATTTCAATTCCAGTACATCAAATGCCTTTGATAATACGAAGACTATTTTCGAATTTAATATTTTGCCATTTAACGTATATTGAAAGGTTTCCCGCAAAATGAAGAAAAGTTTTCGCCTGAGGGAATTAAGTGTATTTCGTAGTTCGCATTTGTCCAAATTTGATTTTGAAACTAAATGGAGATAAAATTAGTCCCTTTGGTTTTAATATTAGAAAACTGCTGAATCTATAATTATTTTTAAACTTTGATGAACATCGTCAATTTCAAGGGATAGGTTTTTCGGTTGTAACCCTTTTCGTACGGTTTAGTACTTAAGTAGGTAAAAACTCTTTACTGCGTCGTAGAAAAATACTTTTAAACTTTTATCATCTTTTGATAGAATATAACGAAGCATGTAGCTGATAATCCTATGCACTTTTTTATTGACAATTAATTAAAAAAATGTCTGTTTAGCTTAAATATTCCATGATTGGTACGCCACAGTAATATGAAGTAAAGATATCTTTGTTAGATATTTTAAATAAACAAAAAAAAAAACTAAAAAAATGTAATTAAATATGAACTAAAACTAAACTAAAATAAAAATTATTTTTAATATATGAATTAAAACTTAAAAATATTTCGGCACTACCTGATGCTAGGAAGCGTCGAAATATTCCTCCGCATCGCTGTCCGTCGATAGCAAAGTGCCCAGAATGCTGGCGGCATTGCCACGTTGAATGGCAATGCTAATATTTTGAGCTAAAATGCTCAAGCAGCCCTCTTGTCACGTGTGCCATCGAACTAACACCTTTATGTACTACCTATGTTTTAACAAATAAATGATTTGATTGATTGATTGATGAGGCGCTTACTCAGATCCCGGTAGAGAGCACTCAGTCCCCACGGTCCAAGCGTTTCAACCCCAAACGGTTCAAATACATAGTTTCCTACAAGTCTTGTATACGAGTATTTGCGCCACTTGGCAGTCTCCGCTGCCTCGGCAGCAACGCCTGCATGCCCCGCAGTGCTTGGAAGATGGGAAGGCGCAAGGGTATCGACGCAAGTAGCGTCCCATACCAGAGGCCAGCCCATCTTCATAGGCAACAACGACATTCCATCCGGTTTCTTGCCATCGTCACGTACCAGGCCATTGAGTTCAAAAACTGCCGGTACGCCGGCGATGGTAAGAGCACGACGGATAATACCGTTTACGTTGCCATGCCGGGACAATCTGCTTGCGCTTCTGCCGCAAGATAGGCCGTGGTGACCGAGCTCACTGACGGCTTCCCCGCAATGACAGCAACACGGAGTGACACATGGGACTCCCAGACGAAGACACGTGGCGAAACGAAATGTACCGTCATCAAGCAGGACCGAGATTTGATGACTGCAAAGCAAAGCCTGAAGCCAAAGTCACGATTCCCATTCTCCCACAGCCAGTAGGCGGGCGCGATCTGCAGTATTGCCCGGAAAATTAAGCAAACTTTCACGGACAGAACTTCAGTGCGGCCGATCCCACTGCCTCTGACAGGAGGGGTAAATCAATATTTGGACAAGTCATTTTCCAGGCATATATAGCATCATTCAGGCCAAGTACGTTGGGATCGACTAGCGAAGATGAGAGTATTTTACTGATTAATTCCTTGGTACCATGAACTGATGACAAAAAGGCCGGTAAACTGACACTTGAAATTTTGCGTAAGCCCAGGCCACCCAATCGAACTGGCAGAGTGGCCTATAGCCATGCACAAGTTTAATTTATTTTTTAGGCTATCTAATGTTTTCGTGTTTACTTATCAAAACCGTATTAAATTGCTTAATTTTATTATTTAGGACCCTGACGTCACTTCTAATAGCATTGCATAGCAAAAAATTTAAAGCTAGAGATAAGCTATAGGTAAATATAAGCTATAGTCAGGGGTGTTGTTTCCAAGCATCTGTCCGATGTCTTGGATACATAGCACACGGGTACGCGAGCACGACTTAACCGAGCTGCTACTGAGTCAACCCATGTCAGTAGCATCCTAGTACCTCATCCTTTCACGAAACTCAACCACATCCCACCCTTCCCTAGCTTAAAAGATATTTTATTTTAGAAAAGATTATTTTATTTTAATTTAGTTAAGTGTGTTGTGACGTTGCTGCCTCTCTCCTCGCCGCATACGCCCATCGCTCCCTATATAAATGGAAGCAACACCATACTGCTGGGGCAGTCTTCACTCCGATCTCGGAAGTTAAGTATTCATTATTAGTGTTGCTTCCGTTTCGTTAGGTCTCTGACTTTGTGCCTAGAAACCACGACCTTAGTTCTTGTATAAATTCTTATTACTATTTCACTCAGAATCTTCAATTCCTATCAGTTAACTTTTCCCTTGTTGTATTTTTGCTAACTACTGCTGTATCAGTTAATAAACTGCTAAACCATAACTTAGATTGAAATCTCTTATTTCTTTCAAGTCCTTAAAAATTCTAAATGAAGTTTAATGTTATAGTATTATTACTTATACAACATGTTTTGTACTTTTTCACCAATTTCTAAGAGCCTTAAGTTAATTATGTTAAGCTACGCTCGTTCATGTCATCCAAAAATGGTTGACAACTGAAAATCAGCGGCTGCTTCTTCGGAGCAACATATCGCTGAGCTGTGGCCGATTTGTGCTGCTGTGGCACACATACTTATTGCATGCTAGTAGGTTAAGAAGTTGTGTTTAATTCTGTTTTTCGGATGCTTTGTTTTTGTGTGTGACAGTTGAACAAAATAAATTGTTTATCTATCTATCTTATCTAAGCTAAGGTCTCAAACTGGATATCAGCGGTGTGATCTAACGTATAGATTCTTATTGAAGTGAACTAATAAGCAGCGGCTCGGGGAGCGGCACGCCCGGTCGATCCGCAGATCGCTGACATTCTTGCAGTTTAAGCACAAAGTAAATTTAACAATTTTGTGGTTTGAGGCCTTACTATATAATATACGAGTACGATGTAGAAGAAATAATAAAATACGTCATGGAAAAGTATCAATTTATTGTTTACACACTCCCAATAGAGAATATACAGTTATTTATCGCTTATTTACATTAATAAGCAAATTAAACATTCATTAGCTGAGTACATGAGAAACTTTAAGGTCATTATCAATATCGAATATCGAACTCCGTGAATATTTATTTACCGGAGAAACTGCAATTATAATACTTACAAACGAATCTTTTCCACATACAAATTTTCGCCTTCTACAGGCATTAAAAGTGGTTTAGTTTCACGTACAAACGTGAAACAAAAATACTAATAAAAAATATGTTGAAACCGGGAAAAATTTAACTTGGGTTTGTCTGAGACATGGTTCTAGTTTCTCGAGTAGTTAAAACATCACAGTGCATAGAAACTGTTTAAAACATAAATAAATACCTAACAACAAAAAATAAATTTTACAAGTAGTATTGTTAACGACCTGCTAATTAGCATAGGTATAATATATTTTTTAATATCCTATAGTGCTGGAATAAGTAAAATCAAAAACACGACGAAATATTTAGAGTTTTTATCGCTAAAAGCGATGGTCCTATATAGTTAATTGAATTGCGTGTTTGACCCATAATAAGAAACTCGTATACAAAACAATCTTTGGTATGATAATCACTATGATTTTATTAATAAATTAAACTATGAAATAATTAATATTCAAGGTATCCTCCTACCTTTACAGTCTTTGAAATTAAAAAAAAACAAAATGAATATACATTAAATTAAACTATTTTAATACGGTTTTATCGCGTTTATTACTTATTTATTTACACCTGACGTTTCAAACACTTTACATAGTTCATGGTCGCAGGCAGACTAACATTTGTCTTTGATGTCATAAGATTACAAACTACCGACTGAATTTTTTTATTAATTTACTATAAATTTCATAAGAAAAAATTAATACACTTTGAGGTTAAATCATTTTAATAAATAGAGCTATTTTCTCATAAATATTATGAAAACATTAAAATAAACTATTTTAATACGGTTTTATCCGCGTTTATTACTTACTAGCTGTTTCCCGCAGCTCCGCCTGCATCACAAAGTAGCCTATGTTGGACCCCGGGGCTTCAACTACATTCATACCAAATTTCATTAAAATCCGTTTAGCGGTTTGGCCTTGAAAGCGTAACAGACAGAAAGACAGACAAACTTTCGCATTTATAATATTAGTATGGATTTTACACATTTAAGGCCAAATACGAAGCGAATGACATTTCCCATACATTTAACATAAGCGATATTAATAGGTTTTTGTAATAAAAACGGATTATTTTTGTAATTATATCTTTATATCCATACTAATATGATAAATGCTAAAGTCTGTCAGTCTGTCTGTTACGCTTTCACGGCCAAACCGCTGAACGGATTTTGATGAAATTTGGTATGAATACAGTTTAAGACCCGGGGTCAAACATAGGCTACTTTTTGACGCAGGCGGAGCTGCGGGAAACAGCTAGTAGTAAATAAAGAAGGCGGTCACGTACGGGAGCACAATAAATATATTTTTACATACAAATATTATTTCCCAGATGTATATTCACATATTATATGGAAGAAAAATCATTTTGAGATATAATAAAGATAGATACTTTACACGTTTTTAATGGTTATAGTGATTTATTTAAAAAAATTAAGAAGGCCAGTTTGTGTGCGGACCAAACAAACCTACAAAACATGTTTTAAAGCTTAGAATTACTTCAGGCCAAAGTTTGTTTCAATCAAAACTTCTGCACCACTGTGTAGCTTTCAATTTACATCAAACATTTTAATAAAATACTTTGAAATTAGGTCTATAACTAATGAAATAATAATTTTAAAATGCTAATTAATGCTGAAAGTTACTGCCACCAGTGCTGCAACACGATTCTTAATTGGCAATAATATTTTACTCTTAATATCATATTTAAATTTGAGCATTACTTAGAGAGTTCTTTATTGAGTATAAATATCAACTTTTCGGAACAGGAGACCTCGTCCAAAAATTAGAAAGGTGCCTACACTAAAATGTCTTTTTATAATGATATATTATTGGTAATATTTTTACATTAGTGCCCTAAACCATGACAATTCAAAAAAGTTTTATTTTTCTCTATTATTTACATAGTCCATCTCATTGGGTTCTTCAATTGTGCATACAGACATACTTATCAAACTTATTTTAATTATATTTATCTTTTCTTCTAAAGTTATCAAATGGTAATCATAAACAAAATCAAACAAAATTAATGCTTATTGCATTCTAACTCATTATTTCGGAAACAATAATTTGAATAACTTTAGCTTTTTATAATCATCCTATCCATACTTGTCTTATAAATACATTCAGGCAATCGTTCAATGCAGACAACCTTATATCTAATAACTTTATAAATTATCAAAATGTTAATAAGAATATCAACATATGCAAAGAAAATTATCTTACCAATTCTTATGCTAAATTCTATCATAGTTTTATTTACATTATGACGAACATACAAAACGCTACAATGCTTGAGCGAGAATTGTTAATATTATCCAGTGTAATGGAACTAAGCTTCTAAAACTCGACGAAGTTTTATAGTACTTAACTTCGTCTTGAGTTGGTGGGGAGTAGGTGGCTTCGTAACTGAGCTTCTTTGGACACGGCAGTATTTCTGAAGGTATTTCAAGAAGTCTCCTACGATATTCTACTTTAGAATCATCAATTTCCGTCTCCTGATCTTGCATGGTTTCGTCGTAAATTTTATCATCATCAAAATTTTCTTCAATGTCGTCATAGTCTTTCTTGTAGATTGTATTAAGTTTTTGAGGTGATTCAGTCTTCTCTGCTTTAAGTATACCTAGATTGATTTTTGATTTACTATCCAATATGCAATTTAGTCTGCCAAGTGATGCCTTTAATCGTTTGCTTCTGGTTTCATTTTTGAGTTTATGCAGCCATGATAACCGACAGTCGCATGTTAGTCTGTTGCCTGCAACAAAAACAGTTTGTTATCTAAATGTTAAGTAGACTGCTGTCCCGGCTCAACTTTAGTCTTATTTGATCTATTTTGACAAAAAAGAGGAGTGGCGACGTATTGTGAAGCTTGCCACCAATGATGACCACGATCATTCTGTCATGAGTGATATCGACAAAGAGGAAGAAGATTTATTTTGTTTGAATTTTTTGATGTTCTAGACCTTTTTTTTATTTTATTCTTTATGCAAGAACCTATTATCATGGTGATTAAAACCATAAAAAAATAACGCATGGGTACTACTTGACTGTATTCATACTTAAGCAATATTTGCATACGAAACAATATGTACACTAAAAATTAACCGATTTCGAAAATAACAACAAAATTGGTTGTTATTACTGCAGTAATTGGATTTTTTTTGGATTTTCAAGAAGAAAAGTAGAAGCGGGACGGGTACGTCTATCTCTTTTTTACGCACGAAACCGTGGCAATGACGTCACGGCACGCACAGTTCATCCTTTTCTTGTTTTTTGACAGTCTCCTTCCACCGAATTTCAAAGGTTTATAACTTATTTATTTAAGAACGGATTTAAAAAAATCTTTCTGTTTTCAGTTTCTGGTAGTGAAATGTTTGATACGAATGGTAAAAATAAATTAAGAAAATACCCAATTGTTAATTTCTACATCGTAGTACCAAAAGCAATCTGGCGAGCAAACATACCGCAGAACCGAATTAACACAAAGCATAGTTAATCACAGGCGAGTTCTGATACGAAGGCAGGTTTTAACTCACTTCCTATATGAGAAGTTTCTCGATTCAATTACTTTATTGCATTACTTTTAGTGGTACAATATACAGCTAATTACTATTTTTATCTTTTATTATCTAAATACTACTAAGAGCCAGAGGTCGATTCTCAAAGATTCAATTGTCGTGTTTCGAATGAAATATAACTTTTGACCTCTTATCATTGTAAACCCTAGAGGTAGGACATATCGATCTTATATATTCACTATTCATTCAACATATGATCCACAATGAAATAATGATTGAATATTATTCTCGATACTGTCAGAGTAAAATATCGTAAATTACGCAAGTTTGTATTGAAAATGCGTTTTCTTGATTATGACGTCAATCATACTCGATTATAAATATTGTATGAAGTTTGACATTTTTGAATGATATTTAGATTGTGAAAAGAAACACATGTACAGCTGACCGTAGAGAGATAACTATTTTTTTTCTGTCGGCAATTTTTTTTTTATTTTAGTTTCTAAATAAGATTATGTTTCATTACAATCCCGTTTCCTTTTTAAAACAAATAAACAAACCTTTAAATCATAGACAAAGCAATTTTGAGAGTTTTGTGTATGAAACGTTAGCGTTGACCACGAAATATGGACGCTATGAAAACGTCACGATACGACGGTTTTCACGTTGATTCATTTTTACATGACTGCATAAAAATAGTCAGGAGCGAATACAATTCAAGTATCGAACATTTCCCTTCCAAATTAGTTCAAAATACAAATAAGCAGCAGGCTGACTGACTGACATGACCTTCGCTTTGGTCATATTAGTTTATTTAATTATTAAAACTTTATTGTACCACAAACAAGTAAACATGATTATACAATAGGCGGATTTAATGCTAAATTAGTTTTAAAATTTAAAAAAACCTGAATAATATTTAGAGTTCTTAAGTGTGTGATCAGTTACAAAACTAAAGCTTTTAATGATGCATACGGCTTACAGATGTTAGAGTCTAGCCTTGGTTTCCTATGAGTTTGAAATATATTAATATGTACCTATATTCTTCTATAACAAGATAACGGTAATTTAAAAAACTTAAACAGTTGACTGCTCTTCTGTGTAATTTATAAACGAAAACCCCGTTTTTTTTTTATATATCCAGTGTCACTCTCACAGTATATACGAATTTAACGACACCTCACAAGCTATAATCCATCGAGCCGTTCAGGCTGCAGGGCGTGCCAAACAATTATACATACATGTAAACATACCTACATATATACTCTCGAAAAACATAACCTTTCCTTCTGGCGCAGTCGGGTAACAAATATAAATGATGATGAAAACTCCATTGTGTGAATGTTATGTATCCGTTCTTAATCACGGATAACGACTTTGATAGTTATCATGTAAGTATATTGGTATACCTATATCTGAGTTGCAACCATGAAAATTATGAGTACAAAGAGCCCTTTATCTTTATTAAAATAGTTTTCAATAAATGTCAATAAAATATTATATTACTCGATTACAAACCCTATAGTTTTCGGGTTCAGCTGGTTTATTTTGTGGTTTCGTGGTCAAATGGCAATTAACTACCCCTTTGATTTGAAAGCAATATGTTGTATGTATGACGATAGTTTTAGAAATAGTTTATTATGTGGTGATATCTGTGGTCAAGGGTGGTTTAGATATTTCACTATTGAGCTAAAAGTCGTGATTTTGAATTGTATGGAATGAATAATATTAAATTTTTGAAGTATTATTTAAGTCTCGTAATTTTGAATCACTAGATTGCTGCCAGCTTCACATAGCATTCACCGAGGCGCTATATAAATGTAAGTATCTATAGACTTTTAATACCAACACGACGATATCTGTTTAATCCAAAGGTTGACTGTTAGATAATGCTTATAGCATTAAGTTCGCCTTTGTGCTATACAACTGTATTATGTACAATAAAGTTTGAATAAATAAATATAGGTATTCAAGGGAAAAAACAAGTTAACTGAAATATAGGTATGTAAACACATAAATAGTAAATTAGTTCTTAGTAAGGTAAGTTCTTGATTTCATGTTTTAAGATTTACACAGCTCAAAAGTTCACCAAAGAGACCTTAAACATCCTTTGATCATTATATCCTCTCCGAGATTTATATATTCAAATGTGGGCGTTAAATAATGTAATTAATTCTATTTTCGGACGAAACTGTAAACAAAGTTTATAAATACAACTCACCATCGAGAGATATTAAAGCATAATTTGTCTTCATATTTTCCAAGATATTCTGAACTGCCTCCTGACGCAGTGTCTCTAAAAAATTATTTCTCAAATCCAAAACATTCAACTTCTGAATTTCATCCAGAACGCCGTCGTCTAATGTTGCTAACTTATTATCGGCCAAAGAAAGTTTCCTCAGCCCAGGCAACCCTCCAAAACCCCTATCTGATATAAATTCTATTTCGTTTCCATCCAGGTAAAGTTCCTCAAGGCTCCAAAGTTCGGCAAATGCCAAGTCGCCTATCATCGTTAATTTGTTGTTCCTCATATCCAAAGTAATCAGGTTGGACAGGCCCTGGAAGTTCTCTCTTATGACGACAGTCAACAAATTGTTGGCGAGATCCAATTTTATTAGATTGTTCAGATGTTTGAAACAACCGTCGTGGATTACGCTTATTGTGTTTTTCGACAAATATAGCCTCTGCAAATTCGGTAGTACGTAAAATACGTCTCTTTTCAACTCGGCGATCTGATTTTCCACTAAGCTGACGTTTGACAGCATTATCAGATGAGCGAACGACATCGTTTCCAATTTTGTTATTTTGTTCTTCTGTAGTATTATTTCTCTCAATGTTGTTGAATTTGTGAATGCGAATGATGGTATACTATAAATATTAGCGTATTGTATGTGGATGTATTGCAGGCGTTCTAGTCTGACGATAACTTTTGCTGGAATGTAAGTTAAACCTCCGTCAGCTCTAACATTAAAGCTGAGTTTTTCTATTTTAGGTTGTGAATAGAAATTGGACCAGAACGGATCATCTTCAGCTATACCGCCATTGAAGACCCAGCAGTCTGCTTTTGTAGCTGTCTTTATCTTAATGCTTTCACAGTAGCAATGTACTTTGGACACGCGGTCTTGTATATCGCAAATGTTGACGTAATGCGAATAATTTTTGTCATTTTTCCACCTTCTTTTATCGTTTTGTCTACTCTCCGTAACATTTATCTCGACTGTCGCAGCTATCATCAGGATTAAATATTTGAGATTCATCTTAATTCGCTATCTCATCGGCGAGATTTCCATCTGTAACAAAGAAACCGGGAGTTTAGTTTAAGTTCTTTTGTTTCGTTCCTTACTCGTACATTAGAGCTGTCGTCCACAATAATTATGCACATTAGCTTGGCCGCGGACGGAGAAGTGAGGGAAATTTGCAGATTATCATATTATCGATGCTTTATAACCTATGAATTGATTATGCATTGTCAAAATAAAAAGCTCGAGTACTACAGTATTATAAGTTCAAGCTCATATTTTTTTAAATTGTATATTACTTTATTACTTAAAAATCAAGGTATAATATTATGAAAAGTATTCGTAAATTTCAAATTAAAAGAAGATACTACTCGTATACAGTCTTTCAGATACGCTTATGAACTATGAAGATCCACCTTGTCTCACCAGGTATAAATACACAGTATGATTACCAACAAATGAGAAAGCGGGAGACTACATAAAGGTAGGCGTCCTACCTCTCAATCACATCTTAATATCTCGCCATATCTCAGCTATAGCTTCCAATGTCTGCTATACTATACTGCAGTGGACAACAAGCCTGAAGTTCTGATTAAATTGTATTGAAGGCGGACGTTAAGGAGCTATTACTGATGAACTTAATTGACACTCAAAGATTAGTAGAATGGATTCAGAAGTGCAATTTCATGTTTCAATGAGTATTCTTAAAGTTTATTTTTAACAATTTCAGTATGGATGAAAATAAATGAAATCGTAAAAATATTTTCAACTCCCTTTTCGTCGTTAGGCGTTGATAAAATAACAATATCAGTGTTAAGAAGTACCGTACCATTTATAGGATATGTTCGAAATTAAACTGGTGCATTATATTATTGAAGTATTTAGATTAAGAATAATATACAGTCATGAACAAAAATTTGCCATAGACCCAGGTCTATGGCAAATCTCCAGAGATTATGGGTTCGATTTCCACGGTAGGTATAGTTTGTTTAATTGTTACCAGCTTGGTTAGGACGTTGTTGGCACCCGATTGTCTGATGATAAAGATGGTTTGACTTAAATGTAAACCATAGTTGACGTGCTCTCAAATAAGTGAATATTTATAAAATAATATTTCTTTAAACGTGTACTAAGCCCAATGCGAAATATCGAAGTTTGGAATTTCTTATTTAGGTCTTTATTTAGACTTAGTCCAAGATTCATTTGAAACATTGTTGAAACAGATATATAAATATATTGAATAAAGTAAAATAACTAAAATAACGTTTCCGTAATGTGAAAGTTTATCTCATTCAATCGTGATAAATTCCTAGTGATTGCAAATAACACATGATGATGTAAATGAGTCAATTATTTCTCTATACGAAGTATTCAATAATAATTACAATCGAAATAAATAAAAATCATGAATGATGGAAAAATTTGAAATACTTACTAGTTTGTATCTGAACAAAGAACTACTCTAACACCAGGGTGCACATGGTCGATTGACAATGTAATCTACATGAAATGATGAAGATGATGACAAAGAAAACAAGCAAACACTTACCAAATTATTTTGCGTGCTTACGCCACCAGTTAGTTCATGCAAACAATTGTTTTTAAACATTGTATTAACAGCTTGGTCTAGTGCCTGAGGTTGCGTCATGTGTCTCACTTACTAATGGTGGCGAGCATGATGGGACTAATAGTAGTGGGTGGGTGCCGGTTATGGTATCATTAAAAGTTTAAATTTTAAAGAAGATAATTCCAAATTCAAATTAGGAAAATGTGTGATTTTCATTTGTTTTTCTTACTGTCAAGATGAGTCATTCTAATGGAGAAATTCGATACGTTTTAAAATTTTACTACAAAAAAGGTAAAAATGGAACGCAAGCCGCGATAAAAATTTGCGAAGTTTATGGACCGAATGCAGTGTCTGTGAGAGCAGCACAGTTTGGTTTAAGCATTTTCAATCTGGAAATTTTGATGTCAAAGATACACGTCGCTCTAGTCTATTTTTATTAGTTTTACGGATAAAATGGATGTCATTTTTAAAAAAGTGGAGCAAGATCGACATATCAGTAGTCACGACGTAGCTGAAGAACTGGGAATTGACTACAAAACAGTTTTGGCGCATTTGAAAAAAATGGGTACACGAAAGAGCTCGATATTTGGGTACCTAACGAGCTCACTGAAAGAAACCTAATGAACCGTGTACTCATTTGTGATTTTTTATTACAACGTAATGAAACCGAACCATTTTTGAAGAAGCTAATAACTGGTGATGAAAAGTGGATCACTTACAACAAGAACTTGTGAAAAAGGTCGTGGTCAAAGGCTGGTCAGGCTTTACAGACTGTGGCAAAACCCGGGTTAACTCGCAACAAGGTGATGCTGTGTGTGTGGTGGTATTGGAAGTGCATTATTCATTATGAGCTGTTACCACCAGGCAGGACCATCGATTCTGAATTCTACTGCGAACAACTGATGAGATAAGCAAGAAGTTGAAAGAAAGCGGCCGAAATTAATCAACAAAAAGGGTGTGGTTTTCTTCATAATAATGCTAGACCTCACACATCTTTAACCACTCAGCAAAAATTAAGATAGCTGGGAGGTGTTTATGAATCCGCCGTATAGTCCTGACCTTCAGATTTCCACCTGTTTCGGTCTCTTCAGAATTCTTTAGGCAGTGTCAGGTTAACATCACTGCCAAAATCACTTGTCGCGGTATTTTGATCAGAAGCCTCAAAATTTTTACGGGATTACGTCCGTAGGGACGTAGGGTGTAGGTAGCTACAAGATGGCAAAAAGTAATCGAACAAAATGGCACCTACATCTTTAGTTAAATGAAAATGAACTATATTAAAAAATATTTTGAATTTTCGGAAAAAATGCGAAGAAACCTTTTCCCCAACCTATTATAAATAAAACGGGCTCTTTTAGCAAAAAACCTACACGACCGCTGATTACGACATAAAATTTGAGATTTCGCATACTAAAATACTCTGATCATCTTTTCAGCCGCAGTCAGTCCACTGCTGGACATATGCCTCTCATAATGATTTCCACAATGCATCCAACATTTGCCAGCGATTCTTTCAAGTTATTTGACCATGTGGTCGGTGGATGTTGACCAATGCTACGCTTGCCGGTTCATGGTCGCCATTCGAGAACCTTGCTGCCCAATCAGTTCTCCGCGCTACTTTTATCCTTTAAGCCATTCATCATCATCATCATGATTTCGTGTAGGTTACACTGTCAATCGACCATGTACACCCTGGTGTCAGAGTTGTGAGGAACCGCCTCTCGGCATCGGAGATGATTCCTTTACGACCACTCACGCACTCATCTTTAATATCAGACAATCAGGTGATTCCTGTAAATGTTTGAACCAAACTGAAAACAACTAAACAAAACATGTCCGTGGGAATCAAACCCACGCATTTTAAAAGTTATGTACCTAAAGTATATTTCTGTAAACGCGCTTACTATTTGAGTAGACAGAAAAAAATCAAACTGCATTGTTTATATTTCACAGCGTCAAAAAACGTTATATTTATCAACGTTCGTCGCGTGCCATAAAAGGCTCTTATACACTATAATATCACACCACAATATGCTGCCAACATAATAATTTGGAGACTGGAACGTCGTCTTTTCATGAGAATTTTACTTGTCACTTTTGCACGTAAAATATTATGTTGCCAGGAACATAAATGACTGGAACTGACAATGTGTTTTCATAATTCAGGCTACAAAATGAGATTATAGCTAATACATGGACGAACTCATCGATTTTGGTAATTATTGACTGTCCATGGAGTGATGATGACGTTTTGTACGCGTATATCGATCTTAATTACTTATCAGTTCAAAAAAGATGATAATTGAATGATACATTTCCGGCTATCAAATGAAATCTGTCAATTTTAAGATCGACCCCTTTTCTAGACAAAACTGGTACTTACTGAAAGTTTTACCAGTTCGTGTTATCGTGTACATTCTACCAAAAGACAGATTTTTTAGTTTGACAGGGATTTTAGTTGCTTTAAACCATATTCATGAAATAAATCTTAAACCGAAAACAAAGCGGTCTATTCCATGAAGTATTTTTATGCAAATTCATATATCTCAATGGTACCGTAGCGTAGCGATCATACAAAATAATTCATTCATTTGTAAGATATGGGTGACATAAAGATTAGGTTACACATTGCCTCATGTTGTTCCGTTTACGTGAATTAAGGAAAACATTATTATATTTGAACATGTCAAGCAAATATAAAAAGTTAATGTTGTGAATGTTCATATGTAGATAAAGATTTATAACCAACTTGTAGACCTCAAAAATTCAAAAGGTGGTATTTTAGGAAATCACATTTGTATTAGTGATTATAGGGAATGAGTGAAATATAAATAAGTATTTTAGAAAGTGCATTTTTTTTTTAATTGTCAATCAGAGGATATAGAACATATGTACCGAAACGGTCTTTTCCTATCTTGGGTCTGTTGTAATAGATTTTTTAAGAAAGCAGCATGCTGAAAATGTCAATTCCTTCACAACATGAAAAAGAAAATAGAGCTTTTGAATACGATGAAGCATAGTAAGTTAGAATACTTTGTCCGCGTAATGAGAAACTGCAAATACAGGATTTAGCAACTGTTCATACTGGGCAAAATCCTGTTTAGAAGGAGCGTTAGGAGAAGACGCCACTCCTGGCTGCCTACGACTGGTTCGGCCGTAGTAAAACCTCGCTGTTTCGAGCATCGGCATCCAAAGTAAAATCGCTATGATGTTGTCCATCCATAGTAGAGGAGCGCAAAGGAGAATAAAAAATAAACAACACCCTGCACATGCGAGGGCAATTTGACTTGACAAAAAGAAGAATTTCGTCTACTTGTCGAGTCATGCTCTATACTTGGCCACCTATTTGCCTCTTTTGCCTATATTCTCTCCTGTCACTCGTTGGTTGACTGTAATAGATCCCTAAGTGGGATAAGTCCGCCTTTGTGCTTTTGTTTTGCAATGCTTGTGTATGTTAATTACTTGTGTTTTGTATAACAAACAAACATATAAACCAGGCGGAAGCTTTTCAGCCCTTGTACTAATTCTGTTAAGTTCCGACCTACTATTTGGTAAATAAATAACTTATCAGTTATTCTGTATATACCTGTTAATTTTCTAAGAATTATTAGTTATGTCACCCGTTTACCGCAGATGTGGGCAGATTACAGATTTTCACAAAAATAATGTATTACACTAAACATAATGTATTACATTGTACTTAAAAGTATTTATTCCTTGAAAGTATAACATTTTGGATATAAAAATATATTAAAATCTTAACAGAAAACTATTTTATTTACATACTACAATAATGAATACAATAACAATAAGAAATAATTTTATGTATAACAAGACTGAAAATTAATGGTCCCAAAGGGTCCCCCTGTTGTACTCCCAACTGGGAAGGATATGCGTCTCTAAAACGGATATTATTATCCCCTGCCGATTATGACATCAGTTCTTTAATATGATCTGGCCGAAGTCCATCCAATCCTGCAACCGATTTACTAGAAAAAGATATTACATCCTCTAAATCATAAACGCTAGTAATTGATACTACTTGGCAAGCACTATTTGAACGAGATGGATCTGGATGCTTATTTTTCAAAGATTCCAAAGTATCAACAGAATCTGGTGCCAAACAAGAGTCCGAGTTCTGGATACATTTTGTTTTGGAATAATGAAATTGTCCCCTAATTCACCAAACAATCAGTCTAACTGATGGTTATTCACATTTTCCTTAACATTACAAGTTAGAGACCGCTGATCACTAACTAGGTACTGCTTGGGACTCTTAACGCAAAGTAAGCAAAAAATAAACAATTGAAACCATTCTTTACTTCCATTGGACTCAACACACCGACTGATAATTTCAGATAATTTCCCAGCCGCCATACACCTTGCCCCTTTAGGAATGTGTTTCAGTTAAAAGTTATATAAAAAATTGACATGCTTAAGGTTTATCTAAAAAGGTGAGTATATTGTAACAAAGTATCAACTTTAATAAAACGACGTGTATTTTTCGTCAACGAAGAATGTTTGAGATTGAAACTTTTAAGCTGAGATAAGTACCTAGTCACGTACCTGATACATTTACTTTATAATAAACTTCGCATCAATAAATACTTTGAAGAATTTAATATTATAAATAATAATATATGTCTCTATCTGTCTGCTTTTGCGTGAAAGCGTCACGACTAAGCCGCTTAATCAATTTTTAATAAAACTTTGTATGGATGTAGTTGACTAACACAGCTGCCTTATTACATTAATGATCCCTAAAATACTTTATGAGATTTCATGAAAAAACATGGCGGCTAACCACAACGCAATACGTCCGAATTTTTTTTCTACAAATCTATCTAAAGGCACGTAAATCCGGGTCATAGGAATCGTCGCTAGTAATAATATAATGCAGTTTCGTACACAATAAATTCTGAAGCTCCTAATACTTTAATCGCGACACAGTGGACGAAAATACTTACATACTCTACTAATATTATAATTGAGAAAATCTGTACATGTCTTTTACGCTTTTACAGCAAAACCCTGAACGGATAATATCTTAATGAAATTTGGTATATAGTTGAGGGACCGGGTTCTAATATAGGAGCTGCGGGAAACAGCTAGTTGTATATAAATTAAATGTGTGGAACCAACATGACTATTTCTTATTACAAATACTCCATTGGCCGCATCTAAACTACTTTATCTAAGTCATTAGTCTTAAATACAGGATGATTCTCGATCGTGTCAAATGAACTTAATGAGCACAGGAAACAGTCGTCGTTTTATTCAATTGGTCATACCAGGGCTTTTTTTTAACATCTGTCATAGTTATTAACTTGATACTTTGTACTATTTCAATTAAGATGGAGTTCCTAATTTTAAACTGCCATATTCATAAAATTTTACGAATGTCCTGTAAGCCCACATTAACTAAAATAGGTTTCGTTTCGTTTTTTCGCGTCACACATAGACAAAAGACAATGGGACTAAACATATTTTAATTAAAGTAGGTTTAACAAACTTACGTAATTTTGTATGAATAAGGCGGAGAGAATTTTATATCTGTTTCTGAAACGTCTGTTAGTATGTTGCAGTTATCTCTGAAAATTGGACCTATTTCAATGAGAATGTCACATGCGTATATAATTTAAACAAAATCTTAATTATTAATTCATTAAAACCCCATTACAAAATATTTGATCGGCGGACTTAAAGCCTTTTTGTTTTAAAAACATTTGTTTGTAAAACCTTAGATTTTAAGCAGGAATCAATAAGTATGTATCCCAAAAAGGACTCCGAAACAAGAGATTCGGACTTCGTCCAAGCGTTTTTCCTAGTTGCGTCCGAAACTTATGCTTCGGAGCCTAGAGAACGCTTTAAGTCATGGTTCTAGATTTGGCGGACTGGTCATTGCACGGTCTGACTTCCACAAACCTTTTTACAGGGAAAATAGACCAACAGGAACATGACCTGAGGTGTGTTAGTGGCCAACACTGACATTTTTTTCAGGCTGCCTATATCCTTCCGAAGTACAGAAGAGCTCGAGACAGAAAATGCCACTAAAAGGCGATCAATCCTTTAATCGTGTCTCGCGCTATATAGTTTCTCGCTAGAATATTCTGTTGTAAACTATATTAATTACGTTAGGTAGATAAATTTACATTTAATATAATATCCTACAAATAAATTATGTAACAAGTAATGTAGGCCGTTCATGCCTCGTGTATGTCGAGGCATCTGGGACGCTTTAATAACGGCTCAGTATTTGAAATGTCAAAATTTCTTTATTTGTATTTGTCAAACATACGTTGTCGTACAATAATTAACTAATGATGGTAGATAAGTGCCATCTTGGAGAAATGAAAAACAGTCTTTTTTTTTATAAGCGGTTGTTATGTTTTGTCTTGCTCATTGCTATGTTAATGGTATTATTGCTGTCAAGAGCTTTTAAGCAAGTGGCATTATACATATTTAGCTACAAATGCGTTATGTTTAAGCTGTTGTGTGTTTTAATTCGTTTTAATATTGTATTTACTCGTATATCTTGTGACATGCAATAAAATATCTGCTCTTTTTTCGTCAACTCTTTTACCACTATCGAAAATAAAATAGGTGAATAAGTGATGATGATTATTATTGCACCAAAGCAAATCCATACTAATATTATAAATGCAAAAGTCTGTCTGTCTGTCTGTCTGTTACGCTTTCACGGCCAAACCGCTGAACGGATTTTGATGAAATTTGGTATGAATATAGTTGAAGACCCGGGGTCAAACATAGGCTACTTTTTGACGCAGGCGGAGCTGCGGGAAACAGCTAGTATTTTATAAATAACTAATTTATTAGGCATTCGAGTAGGTTGCATGTCGATTGACAATGTAACCTACTCGAAATGATTATGTTAATTGTAAAACTTAACAGGTTTGTAATGTTTGTTACGGCTGAAAATGTAACATTTTAAAAATATTTAAAGTTTGAGTTCTCGAATTCGAAAACAGATAAGCGTATTTTAATATTTACAAAAAAAAATAAGTTACTTAGAAGTGACAGTGACATCACTAACACTTGAATTCGTGCGTACAAAAGAGATAGCAAGATGACCACACCACGGACCCACTTTTAATCATTGTCATTAGAAAACTTCGGAACTTTACTTTTTAGTGTAAGTATTGTTCCGTATGGTAATATTGCCCAAATGTGAACACGTAGCCTGTTACTTCCTACTTTTATGAGTTACGGTTCCCTAAAAATATAGCCATCAACGCCCCAATAACGATAGCTAAAGTGCCAAACTTGAAATAAGTTAATAATCCTTTCGTTCCGCCGGCATCCCTAATGCTCTCATTAAACTCAATTAATGTTTCATTAAGACGTTGTTATACACTTAATGACACGGCTACAAAAAGAGATGTTTTAATTTCAATAGGACATAGGTTTATTATTAGCTAGTTGTTTCTCGCAGCTTCGGTTGCGCAAAAAAGCACCTAGCCTACATTGGTCTTCAACTTTAACTTTTATCAAAAGTTTTAGCCGTGATAGCGTAACAGACAGACAGATAGATACTGACTTTTGCATTAATAATATTAATAAAAATAAGTTAGATGTACATATATTATAATAACACTTTATTGCACCAAGAAAATATTATACTTTTAAGTATAGATATAATACAAAAGTTTGGATTAGTATGGTCAACAAAATGGTTTCAACAAAATTTATTGTATGTAAATGTGGCGAACAGGAGTCGTAAATTAAAGTATATTGATAAAATTAACACATTTGCATTATCAGACTTAAATAAAATAGAAAAATAAAATGACGTTTCGTTCAATAACTTAACTCTCACTCGAACCAACTTACTTAATAATTAAAACACCCAAAAAGGTCGCCACTATATTTCAATTAGCAAAGTTTAATGACCTTTTATGTTATTATTAAAGTGGCAACACTGAGTGGTATTCACCCAAGAGGTTTATGAGTGGACAAAACCGTAGGGCGACAAATTTATGTGTCCAGTGATAATAAACAGGGAATACGACGCTGGAATTAAAATTCTAGATGTCTCCTAAAACAATACCAAATTATAGCCAAGCCACAGAATAGGTTAACACGTTCAGTGCCGGAAACGCACATGTACGACGTAAGCAATGAAAATGCATTGTTATAATTTATTTGAAACAAATGTGTTAATACTAATACGTACATACATACAAGCAGAGTAGATCAATGGGCACTACTGTCGTTCCTGCTCTTGCACAGCACAGTGCACAATCTATGTTGGAGCAGATCGGGCCAATTTTTGTCGCCTCTACACACATGCCAGCTTGCTCTCCTGCTCCTGCACAATCTATGTTCGAGGCAATATTACGGCAATATCATGCCGTCTCGATTCTACACACTTGCCAGCCAATTTTCCGTCTCACGGCGAATTGGTCCAACCACGCTACAGACGCTGTGTCGTGCAAGCCTGCTGGGGAAATCTAGGAAGCGAGTTCGGTCGGCCGATATTGGGCCAGTAGCAGGGGCAACACACTGCAAGCCTGCACACGACCAATCTCCGTCATCAGTTCTCAGTGACGTCCCGATAACGACAACGGCGGCAGTGGATAATCGGTCTTATCTTTTATAATAATGAAGATAGCACATCCAGTCACCCTTATTCTTCGACGATGTTAATAAATTAAGCTAGTGCAATGTGCACAGCGTCACAGGGGCGCGTCATCCTTTTAACTTAGAGGCTTTGTGGGGTGATTAACTGTTATGTACTAAAGCTAGTTTTTGTATTAAACTTTAATTTGGACTAGAAATTAGTTTTTGAATAATATAAATAGCAATTTGGAAAATTAGCTGCTTATTTGCTTATGCTTTTTTTGCTACTTAGTCGAATGTTTATGTCTGAAAGTGAATTACATTTAGATGTATTCGTTATTACACTAATTGAATTATTAAAGAGAAGTTGAGTTGTGTGGGTAATGTTTTTTGAGTGTTGAATTTTTGTCCTAAAATCCTGGACAGATTTAAAGGTTAATTTAATTCTCATTTTAAACTGGCGGACTGTGATACTAAAAACTTAAAGCTCTCTGTCTTAAGAATTATGAGAGAAATGTTAAAAAAAACTTTTTTTGTTTTTGGTTAAAAATATGTAAGTGTACGGCTTAGCACCAGTACGGGTAACCGTTATAATTAAAAGTCTTTTGTTAATCTGATTAAGTCCGAGTACAAGAACAGAACACGGGGGCTATTACACAGCAAAGAGTGAGACAGGGAAAAGTCATTTCTCAGAAACTGTTTACCGCTGCTATGGAAGAGGCCTTCAAACTCCTGGAATGAGAAAGACTATCACTCACTTTCGTTTTGCCAACGATATCGTGGTCATGGCAGAGTCGCTGGCGGACTTATGTACCATGCTCAGCGACCTCAATGTGGTCTCTCAACAGGTGAGCCTTGAAATGAACATGAACAAAACCAAGATAATGTTTAATGTCCACGTTGCACCATCACCTGTTACTATTGGGAGCCAAACCCTTGAAGTTGTAGACCAGGTATGTCTTCTTGGGTCAGTTGATTCAGGTCGGCAACTCTAGCTTCAAGGACGAGGTCCTTCGTCGAATCCGACTCAGCTGGGCGGCGTACGGGAAACTCCATAGTGTTTTCTCGTCCAAAATACTTCATTGTTACCAATGATGACATATGGGTCCGAAACGTGGCCCCTCACTATGGACCCCATAAGAAAGCTCAAGGTTTCCCAAAGAGCTATAAAGAGGGCGATGCTCGGTGTTTCCCTACGAGATCGGATCAAAAACGAGGAGATTCATAGGAAAACAAAAGTCACGTATATACCCCAGCGGATTAGCTCTTTGAAGTGGCAATGGGCGAGCACATAGCGTGTAGAACCGATGGCCGATGGGGCAAAAAGGTTCTCTAATGGCGACCATGAACCGGTAAGCGCAGCGTTGGACATCCACTGACCAGATGGTCGGATGACCTAAAAAAGGTCGCAGACAGTCGCTGGGTGCAGTTCACTTCCAACCGACCATTTTGGAAATCATTAGGAGAGGTCTACGTCCAGCAGTGGACTAACTGCGGCGGAAATAATGATGATGATGATTATGAATCTTATAAAATCTGAATACATCCTTGATAACCATAACCTATATGGGATGTGATTCTGATAGCAGAGAACGCACGACTCTCTTGATGGTCGTCCAGACGCGAACTCTGATTAAGGATTGCTCCGGCGCAGTGGCGTGCGCTGAAAAACATCTCTGGATAGGCAAAAGTCCAGCTCGTATATTGAGATTTTTTTTGCCATAGGAACACACACAATTTCAGTTTTCTAGTTATGCAGACGATTTGGCCTTTGCAATACTTTATGCCCTCTAATTAAATAATGATATTATATTTAATAAATAAGCCCTAATAATTACAACACCTACCTTGTATGTTTATATGTACCTTAATATGTTTTCATGAAATTAAACATAACAATATGTTTTGGCTTACCGCTTCTCAGCTGATCCAATTTAGGCCATCTTTGTCTATATTTATCGTTTTTGCACAAAACACACATGAATGCAAGCATTTATGTTTAATCTCAATATTATTCACTTCCACACACGACATTATGCAATTAAATCGAACGGAAACAAATAATCTCTTTTGTAAAGTTTTAAAGCCTACTTTCTAAATAATCTGACTATAATGAGAAAGACACCGAGCGCCGAGCGAGGCGTATTTGTTTGTAAATAAAAAAAAGGCGTCAAAAGATGCGTTCAAATGAAACAAATAATAAATGCAATTAATGTTCACTAAGATGATATAAAAATAATAAGATAATTACATTGTTTTGTATACGGACTTCTATTATCAGTCCAACGTCTTAATTTTTTTTTTTATAAAAAAGATACATAAGAATATTTTTGTGTAATAATGTTTTCAAATTTTAATCGTTGAGTGAACGCATTTAAAGACAGTGTCTCATAATATGGATTTCGGCCAATCAGATTCAATTAGCCTCACTACTACATGGAAGCGCAGGCGCGTTTGTACAGGTTCCCGATATAGACACAGACAGAAACTTGCTGCTTATGTGTGAAATCGAAGACAAAATTCGGACTGCCTACCTTGGCGATGACGCGATCCCCGCACGGCTTAGCTGAGTGATACCTACTTACCTAGCGATGTGCCTGTATGCCTGCTTTGCGCTTGGCGCGCGAAAATGTATCGGGCGTTTGACGGTGCGTTTACTGTTTTTTGTTATGAATGAAAATTAAATGTAAGTAAAAAATCACAAGGTAGGCAATTGATGTCTTTTTGTCTTTATGGGATGCACGTCGTCACTGCTCTAGCGCATATATAAAGCACGCTTTTTAAAAAGTTTAGTGTTTGTATGTGCGTGCTCATACAGTAAGTAAGCTAACACAACTGCCTGTCTGTAATACCATTCAAAAATACTCTTTATTTCACCAAAATAAAAAAATTACCTAACAAATACTTATACATCAAAATAAGGTACAAAAAGATAGCGATTTTTTCCAGTCAAACCTATAAAATAACGAAACCCACTTAACATAATCATAATTTATACCCATTTCATTTATCAGTTCATATTTGTCAATTAAAACAATATCAAACCCCTTTTGTCCAAAATATGGTCAATCTCCAACCAATCTCGTACCGTATGTTCTAACTATGGATACAAATTGATTTTCCACTAAATCGCTTGCCCACTATTTGACGTTCACACCTAAGCGACCCACCTCATAGTCTGGCACACCTGTGATATGTAGGTAAATATACTATATAAATAAAGCTACTAAAATTCATTGCAATTTGGTTGCTATTGCGGCCGAATAAAGTCCAATTTTGCGTGGGATCTATGCCCATGCATGCAGAAAATAACAAACTGAACCCATAATTAGTTTGCTTATTTTCTCTAAAATTATCAATGACAATTCAATATTAATCGCAGATCAGCCTGGGAGAGATGGGAGCTGACAACTGGCGAGCCATCGCGCAGAAAAGAACTCTCTGGCGCTCTCTCGTGAGGAGGCCCAGTTCCATTTCGGGTCGCTGAGCCAGCGGAGTAAGAATAAAAAAGTATTCAATATAATATTCTTTTTAACTTTGCGACAACGACATTTTAATGTTCTTCACATAATTTGTGAAATACGTGTCGCTGGCCCTAACGCTTTATGAGATTTAAATACAAATAAAAGTTATATTTATTTACTGATGCAACTAAGTAACCCATTTGTTATTGATAGGTATCATACATTCTTTGTACTAGTACAAAGAATTTACATTCTTTGTACTAGTACAAAGAATTTATGATTGATGTAGAGCTAGCGCCAGCATCATAAGTACCATAATAAGACTGAAAAGAAGACCTTAGGTGATATTGTACAATTCCCCTTTCTATGAAATTTTGAGTAGGTAATAAGACATTCAGTCCGGGAGAATCAAATTGTAGGTTATGATTGAGTTACAGAATATACGAGTATATTTGTAAACTTTCGACGAGGAGGACGGGCCACCTGTAAGAAATACCAGACTATCGTGCTTTAAAAACCTAGACCCAATGGAAACCGCAACAAAAGAGATTAAAAGGCAGTCCAAGAAGTAGATGGTTTGATTGTGCTTCAATTCATTTATCGACAAATACATCAAGTTGGTCCACAATAAGTAAAGTCCCACCTTTTTTCCTCGCTAGAGCAATGTTAATTTATTTAAAAATAGTCTATTTGTATCGTGTATTTCTAATATTCTACCTAACATTGTTCAATTTTTTAAGCACTATATCCGTATCTCTCTTATCTCTTATAATTCAAACTACCCTAAGATTACCTAAAAGACATTGCTCATGAAAAGGCCGCCTTTTGTATAAATACTGTATTCATGCTTTATGTTATATCATATTTTGTATTGTACTGTGTGCAAAAAGTGACAATATTTATTTAAAAGTATACGTGGTCAAACTACTTAAAATAAAATTTATAAGCATACTATGTTGTTCGTTACAAAACATACTTTGTAGCTAACTTTTTAATCTCTATATGTAAATGTATTTCAGTATTCATTTGGAACTGGTACACTTCAAAAGCGACTGTGTCGGCTGCAATATGATGTGGAATTGTGGGCACATGAAACATTACATGAGTCTCGAGTGAAGACATAGGAGACTGGAGATCGATAGCGCAGCACGCGTATCCATTTTTTCATCAATCTATATTAAAAATCTGAGTATTTCGTAAGTCCTAACTTATACTTTACCTAAGTTTATGGTTACAACGATATAGTGCAATCGGATATATTTTTTTTAATTTTTAAGTTGTAAGCTTCATGAGGTACGACCAACTACATGACTATTTGTAAGTGGGGAACTCTTTCCATATCTAAACTTGGTCCGAGTTGACGTCTCACAAAATTTAAATAGACGATTCGTCCGTGAGACGAGCAACTGACTGACTCGCGTAGATGGCTGTGTCAGATTGCTTGAAACATCTGACAGTGTTGGTTATGTACGTACATTTCGGTGTAGTAACTTTACACTTCAGCGTAAAAGCACCAGAATAGTCTTACCTTCTCTTGCCTCCTTACTTGAAATCATAGCCGACACCGACAATCCTAGATATCAGGTTTCGCGCTAATATTTTCGCTATAAGTAAGTTTTCTCTATGTCGTAATATCTGTATTTCTTCATGCATCGCATTGGCAACAAACTTTTCAGCGCACTAGAAAACACATTTTTGCAACTAGGGCACGTTTAGATATTCGTTTTTGATGAATATTATTGTTTGTTTGTTAACTCTTTTTTACACATACAAAAAAACATGTAGAAGTAGGGAAATAAAGAATCTGGCGAATATTTTATTACTGAAAAAGATTTCTTATCTGAGAGAAGCGCTGTAGTGTTTGAAATATTAGGTGTAAAATAAATATAAAAATAATGTTTTTTCAATCCTTAATATTTGCACTATACTTAACCTACTACAATACTTAATACTTGCACTTGCATCACATTTTGTAGCCTATGTACGAGCTTCTTATTACCTACCTTACCTAAAAATTAGTTTATCACCACAGAATAGATAATATTTATTTATTTATTTATTAAAACTTTATTGTTCCACAAAGTAAACATATACTTATAACAATTGGCGGACTTAATGCTAAGAGCATTCTCTACCAGTCAACCATTGGGAGAATCAGAAATAAAAAAAAAAAAAAAAAACATACACAAATATGGTAATGGTAAATAATAAAAGTACTAGTATAACACCCACATTGCTCCCTGAAAAATTACTGTTTTTATTACTGCAACGCACACATCTAGCTTCACTTTGTTGTATACGGTTGACATTTTTGTATGTGATTTTCATGTAATGTGTTAACTTCTCTACTTATTAATTTTTCTATCTAAGTATCTAATTTCCCATTGTTTCACTGCTAAAATCTTTACCCGTATAATTTCCAATAAACTTGCAAGTTAGGTGAGCAATCAACCTATTTACCTGGTTTTTATGCGATGTACGGACCCTGAGGTCAGTGTAAATATAGTTGTTTGTTTTAGGATCTATGTATTTAGGATGAGCTTTATTTCTGATGATGCCCAGGGGCAAAAAATGGCGGCATGAAATATATCTATACAAGCAGTTTCCCGCAACTCCGCCTGCTTCAAAAAGTAGCCTATGTTTGGCCCCGGGTCTTCAAAAATGTTCATATCAAAATCCGTTCAGCGGTTTGGCAGTGAGAGCGTAACAGACAGAAAGACTTCGCACTAATAATATTACTAGCTGTTTCCCGCAGCTCCGTCTACGTCATAAAGTAGCCTATGTTTGACCCTGGGTCTTCAACTATATTTATACCACATTTCATCAAAATCCGTTCAGCAGTTTGGCCGTGAAAGCGTAACAGACAGACAGACAGACTTTTGCATCTATAATATTAAGTATGGAAGTATAGAAGTATGGATATGGCAGTATGGAAGTGTATTAATATGGATCTTTTTGCACTTCGATCAATCGATGTTAACTTTTTTTTGCTAATAACACAGAAAACACAATAGTATCACCGTATTAATAGCTTGATTTATCTGACTATTAACTATTTCAGTTCCTTTTAGTAAGTGTTATAAGATGGTTAGAAGCGAGAAGGATTTGCTTCTCGCTTATAACAGCTAGTGTTTTCTAGAGAACTCTTGTGGCTAAAACCAGTTAAAAATATTCAGTATATTATAATGACAATTAACTTTGTTTTTTTCAAAAGATGATACAATAATATTGATACTCTTGGATAGGGCCAAGTAAAAAGTATATAGCCGAACGAAGTTTTAGATATTTCAAAGAGCAGTTTTCATTACTCTGTTTTTTCCAAATAGGATTTCTGCAACAGAGTTTTTCATTAAATATATGAATAAGTAGTGTCTGAGATAATTAAGAGCCTGTCGTTTCTTTGATTAAGAGTTTTCTTTCATAATAACTTGTGATTTTAGTGGTTATAACGGTACTCTCAACTTCGTTATATTCCTGTAAAAAGAAACTTAAATTTTATTTTACTAGCTGTTTCCCGCAGCTCCGCCTTTGTCAAAAAGTAACCTTTATTTGACCCCTGGTCTTCAACTATATTCATACCAAAATTTCATCAAAATCCGTTTAGCGGTTTGGCCGTGAAAGCGTAACAGACAGACAGACTTTCGCATTTATGATATTAATATGGATTTTAGATTATATCTACATACTCTGTTCCAATTATTAACGAAAACTATTTGTTTGAATTTAGAAGAGTGGTGAGAATTTTGAATATTAGCCTGTTAGTTGGTTAATTATATCGGTATTTCAAGAATCAGATCTAGGGACAAAAGGCCCAGAGTAGATCTGACTGGATAAAACTAAGAGCTGAATTGGATTCTGGTGGTCACGACCCTGAACTATGAGGTAAACGATTTTGAAAATAAAAAATATATAAATAAATATAATTTATTAGGTACTTAAATAACGAGTTTACAATCGTAATTGTTGGAACCTCCTTCTAAACAAAAGTATGCCTGTGCCTGGAGGCTCCGCTATTTTATAACAGTTGTTTATATTATTTTACATAATAATAAATTTTGTTTAATATATTATTCTTAGACTAGTAAAGTCTTTGTTTCTCATAAAAATCCTATTATTAGAGGTCCGAAAATGTTATTCATAAAATTTTACACGATCTTTTCATAATTTTTTTAAGTACTTACGAGGAAGAAGATCGTCAAATATTGTTCTTCGACAAAAAAAGAGTGATCTCTACAAACCTCGTAAAAAAACTAGTTGTAAAACAAAGTTGCTATGAAAGCAATACAAATTTTAACTTTTCCTGTTGATATAGTAAGCGCCAGCAGTCAGTTCAAACCGCAATTCATTTACATTAACTTTGCAAAATCTGCACTATCCTAGGTTTCTGGTAATTAAGGGCACGCACGACAATTGTAGCACTATAGACAACCGGTCAATTTGACCGCAACCGAACCGGTTTTCCGGTTAATTGCTAGCAAAAACCGGCTGCCGAAACGATTCCTACAATGGTTCATTAGCGCGAGCAGAATTTCAATTCGCATTCGGTTCGTACCAATCGTCATAATTGGCAAATCGATCTTGCATTACAAAATTATCAAAAAGTTTTTGTTGTGTAATGGTTTTAATAGATTATTTGAAGGGTCGTTATCTGTAGAGAAAAATAAAAAAATCTGACAGTGTTGGCCACTAATACAACTCGGGTCATTTTCCCCCTCTTAGATTAATAATTGGTCTCCGCAACTAAGACCAATTTTTTTTCTTTCAATATGGCTCTTACTTTCGTATTTAACCAGTAACAAGTAAAATTTTTTTAGTAAAGTTATTTACTCAAGCAACTCTAAAGTCTAAAGTTAAGTCAAGTCAAGTTGAGTCAGAAGAGTCAGGTTAAGTGAAGTGGTAGAAAAACTGCACTTAGCGATTTCGAGAAGCTTTTGGCAATAAGCAATAAAATCACATAAATCGAACACTGTATCACTTCCCAACACTCATGCTTATTCTCGAACACTTTGCGAATAATAATTCACCATTATTAAACACAAACACTCAAAAATGTAAATAGGAAAATAAAATACAACGCCGATACTGCTCTTTTCAGTTTCCCGCCAAAAGTGCTACGACTAATTATTAATCTAAGTTCCCCCTGTTGGACGTCATGACGTCCCAATAAATTCATTCTATTCTACATTTGAATTTTGAATGTCTGTTTGTGTTAACTTTTTTTTTCTTATTTTATTATATTATCACAAGCAGAATTTTGAATTCATGTTCGTATTATCATAATTGGCAAATCGCTCTTGTGTTATCTAACTATCCGCCGACTGATTAATTCAATGGTAACCGGTTATTAATTCTACAGACCTTAATTCATTGAACAATGGCTGTTGAGCTAGTGTACCGAAATATTTCGACATACGAGTAATCTATACATGTCACATACAATCTCACGAATATAATTCATAACTAATAATTTCAGCATATTTATATAGTGCAGTCAATAGCCATTTTGACTCGAAAGATAAAGCGTATTTATTACCTACACAAGTTAAAAAAATACTTTTTAAATAATTGTCGGACTTAATGCTAAGAGCCTTAGATATTAATAATTGGTCTCGCTCGCTCGACTAGATACCGCCGGCGTACTAGAAAAATGCAGCAACTAAAACTACGCCGAATTCAGCGTACTCGCGGCATACCCGCGTCAATCACGCCGCAACCGATGAGTGAGTTGGACGTCCAGATAAATTTAAAATTTAATGTAAAAGCAGAAGCAAAATGGCAGTTTGCGTAGTCAAACTGTGTAAGAATAATACTAAAATAAAGAAACTGGTATTACATACCATTAGTAAGTATTGCATAATTTCGAAATATGGACATAAATTACTCACGAAAATAATAAAACCCTAAAATATGGCGCGAAGTACCGCTCAGTGCTCAATGTAGCCGTGTATTAAAAAATCCCAAATTCCCCAAGGTTTCGATTTTTATTATTTGGATATTTTGTTTTTTAACGTGGAATGTACTAGCTGCTTCTCTTCCGGCGCAGACTCTACAAGCCGGCCGAGGGAGTGGGCGAAAATCGAAGAAACCATACCTATCAGTAAGCGATGCGACTAGCAACCTATCACTATTTTGATTCCATTTTCCACCTTCACGCCCACCAACATTCTAAATTTGGCCTTTGGTAGGCGCCCCGTAGTAGTGTTGCCGGACAATCGATTATCAATTTTTTAATTAAATAATCTAGGGTCACGATAGTATTGATATAATCAATTTTATCGATTTTTGACAATTAATCGAATATAATCAATTATTAATTGCAATACCAAGCAATAATTAATCAATGGTTGAAATGGGTCGATATAATCGATTTAATCGACATAGGTAATCGTTTATATCGATCGTTATGTATCGATTGTCTTTAGATTGTGTATCGAGTGTGTATTGATTGTGTATAAAGTGTGAATCGATTATTTTTCGATAGTATCGATTTATTCTGTAGTATTGATTTTTGACAATTTATCGAAAATTATCGATTAATGGATTATCAATAGAAATACCAAGCATTTAAGGTACCGGTACTATGCAGATATACCGGAACTCTTACTCGGAACTTGTATATGTAATATGTATATCAACTACATAACTGTATGTTTCCCAAATATAACTAATAAACTCGGCAACAAACAGAAAAAAATATTATACGTACAGAAATATACCTGTTGGTTGTCTGGTAGAAAAAGCCCACGGCTTTAAGTCCGCCATTTACATTCTTCAAGTTTAAATAAATAAATATAATATCAATAGTATTATCGGTATCGATTGTATCTATATGTATCTGGATAATATCGATACATAATGAAAAATAATCTAAGGTATCGATAGTGATGTCACTATCGATACCTTAGATTATTTTTCAACTATCAAATAATCGATTATTAATCGATGTGTAATCTATTTTCCGGCAACACTACCGTATGGAAAAAGGCCGTGATAATATGTATGTTTATGGCTATTTATTTATTTGTAATTAAACCCGGGTCACAACATAAAAGGAGTCAGTTATCAATTAGCTCCAAGCTAAATAGATGAAAGATAAAATAAATGAAAGTTCTGGTTGCAATTTTAGGGTTCTATATTAGAATTATTAAATAAAGTAGACGAAAATTAATCATTTTCTCTTAGCTCCGAAACTATCGATTCCAGACTTTCGATGCATAAATTCCAGGAAAATCAATGACACAATTTTAAATTTGTTTAGGAGGTCCAAATGGTAAAAAATAAAAAATCGTATAGAAACTTCTCCACGCGATCCGACTCGCACTTGGCCAGTTTTATTTAAATTTCATTTTAAAGGATTTTCTAAGCTACATTTTATAATCCGTAACAAGACGACAGAAATTAATAATTTTCCCATTGGTCGGGCACCAGTCAAGTAGCTGGCAACACCATAATCGACGCTAGTGTGCGTCTTTGCACATTGTTTTACACACACTGTCCTAATAAGTTGCCGCATTCTGGAAACTGAATTTTGTTCACAGCGCGGTAACTAGTCGTAGCGCCGCGGAGACCAATTATTAATCTAAGGCTAAGAGCGTTTCTTACCAGTCAATTATTTGGAAGAAAAATTTTATTATAAGTTTTTGAGGTCCAACCAAATCATAGTCAACTGCGTCATTATATCAACATTGAAGCCTTCGAAATTGGATAGCAAAATCAATAGGTGTCTCTTAGTAACTGTTTCCAATATCAAATATACATTTGGTCCGGGAAAGGAACATTATGTAAGCAAATTGGTAATGTAATTTTAGCTACCCTTATCTTCATTGTACTACTCGAATCTAATATGATGTAAACAAGATCAGTTTCTCGAGGTAAATAATAACTATATTCAATATCGCGGTAAATGTAAACAATTAAATCAAGTTCTCAAAACAGTAAATCAACGTGTTTACATTTTCGCGGGAAAAAAGTTGTCGTTTTAATCAAGCTATGTGGTGCGTATCGAAAGCAGGGCTCTCTCAACACACACTGCGGTATACCTAGTATTAGAAAACAAGGCCAAATACGGAAAGCATCAGGTTTGAATCCCTTGCGATAAACCTAAAGGCGGTGACACTGCTCTCAGAGAAAAACTTCAAACCAACAAAATTAACCACTCGCCGATGCTGGATCTTCTCTCAGGTCTGGACAGCAGGTCGTTTGAACCACAGTTGTAAGCTACTCTTCTAAAATTTCTAAAGCAAATATAGTTTCTCAGGTCCAGTGCGATAGCACTAAAATAATTAGTAAGCGATAAATTGACCAAAAAAACGTGCACGCTAGCGGGCGGCACAGCTGGGTCGGGTGCGGAATAAGCAGCACGCCGATGGCGATTAGGCGAAGCCTTAACGAACACGAGAGTCCGCTAAGACGAAAGAGCGATGAACACTCCGCGGAGGCCTGGCAACAGGTGTTAACGAGTTACAGCATACTGAGCATTCCCGACGAACTACCAAGCGTAGACGTGCGCATGCGCATTCTGTGGATGCCAGACGTAGACAGAAAAAGTGCAAGCGACAGCACTTTGCGAAGGCCAAACGTAGACGTGCGCTTGGTGCGCCTTCCAGGCGTATGATAATGAGATGTTAAAGTTACTCTGTCTGCCTATCTGTTACCTTTCTTTACAAACAACTGAACAGAAATTTGGCATGAATTTGAACCATGACGACATAGCCTAGGTACTTTGGTCGCGAAAATCTAAATCGACGCAGGCGAAGTATTCATTTTAAGTTTAAGGCTTTTGCCTTAAACTCAGAGGTCGTGGGCTTAATTTCCACTGGAAACATACTGGAAACTGTTTAGTTGTTTCCAGTTTGGTCAGGACAATACAATAAGCTTGATTACCTGATTGTCTAATAATAATTATTCCGTGCTTCTGAAGGCACGTTAAGAACGGCTTAACGTGCCTTTGGACCAACGGGTCCAGGCTGCCATTTGACGTTTGCACAAAAGTCTGGTTGTTCATTACATATTCACGGAAATCCAAAACACTGAAATGATCCGATCGATCCCCAAATACACTGTGTCCGATGTTTACATTCACTCGAGAAATGTCCATATCATAATTTCGAATGCGTGCCCACGAATTTCTTTCATTTTCATCTGCCTTTTTAGGTTATAAGGTGGATAAATTTTATCATTTGACTATATGCTTATGGTTTTTGTATGATCTTTGGAAAATGGGCCGACTCCTTCTCTTCACATGGGTGCAAGTGGAGATTGACAGAATATGGCAAGTTTAATGTTATTTGTATCTCTGTCCGACAGGAACAGGCCACCAAAAAACAACCGCCGGTTGTCAACCGGGACCAACGGCTTAACGTGCCTTCAGAAACATGGAATCATCAGACAATCAGGTGATTCAAGCCATGTCCTAACCAAACTAAAAACAACTAAACAAAGCATGCTTCCTGTATATAAGTATGGTTAGGATAACTTATAGTAGACATTAATGACGTATGCCTATGTTAAAGGTTTGTAGATAAAAGGAAGATTTTAACCATCCATTAATTGTAGAATATTTGACTAGAAAAATGTTAAAGGGGATAGAAACAGAGATGATAAAACCGCACCTTGTAGAATATTTGAATGGAATGTTAGAGGGGATAGTAACAGAGATGATAAAACTGGGCTTTTAAATAAAAAATTTCTGAGTATTATCGCAGTACTCCAAATGAGTCAGCACAGTACTATTTTTCATAAAGGGCGGAATATTTCTCTTTAATTTGGCTTTGAAGCTTAAGATATAAACGTGAGACAGTTGTGAATAGTTTTAAGTGACACTAGGTGACTTCTTTGTTCAGAATGTTGCTTTGTCAAGATTTCGTCTGAACTTTCCGTATACAGATTTGTTCGAAAATATGTGGTTGTTTCTTGAATTTATACCCAATTTCTTTGACATAATGTTTCATACATTCAAAGTCATTCATTATTACAAGATGAAAAAATAACTCGTATATCGTTTAGTTCATTCTAAGTAGAGCATGATTATTAATCCATTTCTTAATCGGAACCGAAATATACATTTATGAAAAATTCTAAAGGATCGGGGAGCACGGCAGTGCCCCCGCCAAGTCGAGCGGGAAGCAAACACTGCCGTACCATCCTTTACTGGAACCATTTCGCCGCATTTTCAGGCCCCTATTTGAGAACCTCTGGATAAAACCAGAACGCAGAAATTTTCGTCATCCAGTAAGCTATAATCACATACTAAAAATCCAAATTTCAAGTCTGTAGGTCATTTAGTTCCGAAATTAAGCAAAAGCAAAGTTCCGCATTTATGACACTCACTCAGTCATGATCATCAAAATAGAATTAGTACTTCCCATAAACTTAGAGAGCTGAAATTTGGTACAGAGTTAGGGTTTAATAGCCACATAAAGGGGAAAACTATAAAAACTAGGATAATCGAAGATCTGGAGTACCTGGTGACCCTGATTAGAAAACACAAGAGCCCAACAAAACTATTACACATCGACATACCGCCTTTACAAAAAATATTCAACTTGGTGGGCCGCTTCATTTGATGTCAAACATCGAAGGTCTGAAGTATCTGATGAAAAACCCTTGGCTGGTCGCAGCTGTATTAAAGATATGGTAATGCCCCCTTCTACTATTGGTACATAAAAAAATCGACTGTCATTGCAAAAATCCAGAGTAGTGGGACACATCTTCTAATTTAATTTAGCCTGTAGCGTCCCACTGCTGGGTGAATACCTCCCCTTCTGCTTTTAATACGCATATAAATAAAATTAAAGGAAAACTCTGGATAAGACTAGACTAGCTTTTATACTTATACTTACAAGTTTACAAGAAGAAATAGTCGAACGATTAACTTGTAATAATAAAAAAACTACTCCTAAAAAGAAAAAACTGTGTCAAATAAGAACATCTAATAAAATAAATCAATATGCCCACGTTTCTACAAAAAGAAGTGAAATCCCACCAAAAACATTCTGTAAAAAACTAGCCGAGTTTCGATGGAGCTGCTTGTTTATCTCTAAAAAGTAATGAAATCTAGACAAATTCGTGCCAAGTCTAGGGTTCCTTACTGCGATTTCTTTATTATTATAGTTAATATTGTGTGACTTGGCCGTTGACGGGTACACAAGGGTAAAACACCAGGTACTCCATGACACCATTGCACCAATCTGTCGCCAGAACCGCTACCAATTGACGATGGAAAATTGCCACTTGGAAAACGTTGATTCAATAACCAGTCAATTGTAGGCTTGATAAAGCTGCGAATTTCAATAATACTTATGTATGGGCGAGCCTGAAACAAACAGTATAAAAAATTATACCAAGTACAGACGGACTTCTAATCATTGATAGAAGTCCGTCTGTACGTCTATTTTATTATAGATCGGTGGTCGATTTGACGCTCCAAAAAGAAGAGAGCAGAAGTCAGCATTGTCAATGCTGAATACATGTGTTGCACAATTAACAACAGCCTAAAATGAGACACTAGCGTCCATCTACCAATACCAGTATGGGCTATTATCTTGCATAACAAACATAGGTAGTTACAACAGATATAACACTAACATATAAAGAATGTTCAACGGCCAAGTCACACAACATTAACTATAATAATAAAGAAATCGCAGTAAGGAAGTTTGTCTAGATTTCATTACTTTTTAGAGATAAACAAGCAGCTCCATCGAGACTTGGTTAGTTTTTTACAGAATGTTTTTGGTGGGATATAATTTACAAAAACCCACACGCACCTGCCACTGCTGGGGTATGATTCTCGAACTTTAGAGATAAAGTAAAATCGAGATTTATCGAAAATAATGTCGACTGACTACAGTCCCTCACCCTATACTTAGTCCGCCATTTTATTCGTATTTCAACAAATCTCGCGCGAGAGTCGTAGCTCTGTATCTATAATCCTTATCAGATTGACGAAGAATCTAATGACTGCGTAAATTTTGTAAAGCAAATCACTACAACGCCTCTAGCGGATAGTAAGGTAACTAAGAAGTTCTATACTAAATCTAACGTAATCACTAGCGTCTGCGTTAAATATAACATCTCATGGTAGAGGCATTTGTGTATTTAAATTTAAAAAAAACATGTAGTACAGCCAAATATCTACAGCAACCACTAATTCAATAGGCCGCATGTTTATCAACTCAAAATAAAAAATAAAAATTCAAGTTGTTGCAGTCAAGCTCTTAACTATTAAAGTTAGTTTCAAGCAATTAGTTAACTCGTGGCTAGTCGATTAGGTAGTCGACTAATGGTAGAAAATCAATCATGTAGAGTCGACTTGGACAAGTGACTAGAGCGATTTAGAAGTTTTAGTTAGTATGAAGTGAGTGGTCGAAGTTGTGCAATTTCAATAAGGGCTATTCTTAAGGTTTTAAAGAGGATCTTGCTACTCTATCTTCTTTCATCACAGTGTTTCCCGCCTTAAGTTATATAGTCGACTATGACGTAGAATAGTAAATAACCAACATTACGAGTAACACATACATTGCCGCGCGTTCGTACGCGACCGATTCGTAGTAGTAGTAATCGGGTAAAAGATATCGAGCTCGCCGCTATTGTATGGATTGTCCGGGGTGTGCTTAGTCGCCTTTTAAGAAATTGACGAGCCAATACTTAAGTGAAAACGTAATTATAATTCAGGCTGATGGCTGGTAACATCGGCCACATGTTTATTAAAAAATATACGGGCGGCTACTGACGCATCTGCTCCTGCAATTTTTGTCGTCTCCACACACATGCCAGCTTGGCTCTCCTGCTCATGCACAATCTAAGTTAGAGCAAATTGTGGCAAATCATCTCGTCTCGTTTTTTATCCACTTGCCAGCCAATTATCCGTCTGACGGCGAATTGGTCCAACCACGCTACAGACGCTGTGTCGTGCAGTCCGGCGGGGGCAATCTAGGAAGATGCGGGACAAGCGCGGTCGGCCGATATTGGGCTAGCAACAGTGGCAACACTCTTTCATACTAGATTGTCCCTTTTGATCTTTGAAATGTGTAAAGTGCCTAAGGTAAAATTTCTGAAGTAAATAAAGCATAAAACTAATATCATATAGTGATTACACGTCCAAAACATTATTCCATACAAACGTCGATCCACGTCATGCCACATGCGTGACCAAAGCCTCTTTGTGCTACATTATAATGTATTCAGTTAATTGGCCGGACAACTGACGCCTGTACCCCGCCACCGGAACGATTTTACACAGCTTTCGTTTTAATAACATACATTAAGCCATGTGGGGATCATTTCTGTGGCATTTTCAACGTTGATTTTTTTGTTTGTCAAGGTTTTGATATGGGATCATTTTAAAACACCGGCAGTCATAGCATTGTAAACAGTTATGTCTGTTGTACACTGAATTCGTAAAGTTTCAATTTTATTTTTATTTCAAAACAAACCCTTAAATATAGTTATTTATTCCTTTTACAAATTATATTGTGTCGGAAATTAAAAGAAAAACACACATCACTAAAAACACTTAGTTATTAAAATTATTGAAATAATCACAAAATCTAAATTATCTCAAACTCAATCATAATATTGTCATTAAAATCTAAATTGCATGATGCCGTCTTCAGTATACTTATGTAAGTAAAAATACACTCTATTAATTATAGACATACCTAGATAATGTTGTGCTGTGCGTTTTCCTGTAAAAAAAAAAGATTAACTGAGTTTAGACATCATTGTTCTTTTGTAATAATAACATTAGTCTCGTGGCAATATTGCGATTCTATCCATTTTAATTAGCCTAATTTTTTTTCGAATTCGATATGTAATTATTCGAATTATACAGCCAAATGTATTAAAAGTTTTAAGTTAGTTTACCAATACCAAATCTTGTCCAACATCGCTCAGCCAACGCCAACATTTGTTACAATCTACCAACGTTCGAGTATAGATCCCATTACCACCCCATATGCACAGTTTTTATCGCGTGCCATATTATGTTCCCCTTGAAAACTATTTAACTAATTAAAGGGTCCGATGCTCTATCACCTGCCTTTAATATAATAAAAGCACATTCCTTTTAATTAGCAATGGAGTTAATTAATATCGATGACTTTCGACACGTTAATGTTACAAATTGCGAACATTTTTTATGGGTTCTGTTTAAAATGAAATATGATAATAAGGAATTTTGACTGTCATTTTCTTACTTGTAATAGAACATGGCCGTGAAAACGTAACAGACAGATAGACTTTAGCACAGCATGGAAGTATGGATCTATAGATATATAAGTTTATAATTTATTGGTTTTTATTTAAAAGAAATATTTATATATCTGGTACAATCGTGATCAATTTTAAGATATTAAAATATATATTAAAAGGTACCACCTGTTTAATTCAATAACCGAAAATTATTCAACAAAAATTAATTACAATTTTCACCGTTAGAGGTTGTATTAAGAACGATATTTCGAAATGATAAAAAATTTAATATTTCAACGTTGAATAAATTATACTAGAATATAAGTCATTCTTTGAGCTCCCCATTGCATTCCTATGAGTCATTCACACTCTTGGTAAAATAATAAGGGGGGATTTTTTGTGATTTACCTAACAAGGGATTATGAGTCAGCGTAATTGTGTAAAGAAATTATTTGTACATGTAATTATGGGGGGATATTTTATTGTATTGTATCTCCTCTTGGAATTCACGGGTTACCCCGGTCCTTTGAGAGGCTTGCGCGGGGATATTGATCCAACGCGTAGAGGCCCTTTGGAGAAGTTGATGTCATGTGGTGCTCCTGCCAAAACCCGTTCTCAGCCATATCAATAGTTGAAATTTCCATGAACAGGTCTCGGCAGGAGGAGGAACTTTTTCTAATGAGTGAAAAGAATAAATGGGCTATGGTGATGAAGTTTGGGTGGATTAAATTTGGGTTATTATATAGAAATTCGTGCACCTGCGATAATCATGATTACTGATTATTAGTGGCAGGCGGTGACTCACCACTCAGTGAATGGACCCCCCAAATAGTAGCGTAGTTTTAATACTAATTAGATTAGTTTTCTATATTATAATAATTAGCGGATTCGTTCTTTGAAGTGGCAGTGGGCGGGGCACATAGCGCGGAGAAGCGATGGCCGATGGGGCAGAAAGGTTCTCGAATGGCGACCACGTACCGGTAAGCGCAACGTTGGACATCCACCTACCAGATGGTCAGATGACCTGAAAAATGTCGCAGGCAAACGCTGGATGCAGACTGCTGCCAACCGATCATTTTGGAAATCATTGGGAGAGGCCTATGTCCAGCAGTGGACTAACTGTGGCTGAAATGATGATGATGATGATTTAATAAAAATATTGATTGATAGCACTAAAAGGAGACACTCTGTAAATTCTGTGACTCTCTGAACAAAACTCTGAAAATATGAAAAGCCAACTTACATTTTACAGTAGCCATACGTTTCAATTCCACGTATAATTGCTACCAGTTGCCAAAACTACAGAAATAACCATAAACTTTTATACCCTCTTTAGTTGGCGTTAAAACACCAAAGTGCTGGATTATTGCTGAATGGTTTTTCTCGATGGTTTCAAATGTGCCGTGGGAATTCAAACAGGAGTGCTATTTTTGAAAAGTGTGACTGAGTCGAATAATTTTTGTTCGATATCGAATAGTTTTCGTTCGATTTCGAATGATTTTTGTTCGACATGTGTATACATTTTAAAAATAAGGCTCCAGTACTGGAAGTCTTTTTAAAACTTTATTTCAGCATTTTAGAGAGTAATAGACTTCATCATCATCAATACCATTTTCCCGTTTACATTATGACTTTGGATCTGCAAAAACATTGAATTATGAAAGGGAAAAGAATATTTAACAAATTTGAACATGCGGCCCCCTAGAAGATATACAGTCATCGAAAAAAAACAATGTTTTTGTATATGTGTGGGGTTTCAAATGAACGCCTTTAGGCAGCCTGACAAAAACTGGCAGTGTTAGCAACTAACACAGTTTGGGTCATGTTCTTGTTGGCCAGATTTTCCTGTAAAAAGGTTACTGAGTTTAGACGGCAGTCGCTCCATAATTAAACAGTGCTACTAAATCTAGGCTTACTCGTTATTTTTCTTTAGCCTTAAAATCTGGAAATTTTTTTTTCGCAATGTTTATCTGCCTACTTGCTCATGCTCTAATAAAAAGACTATCCAACACTGACAGAATTTTTCAAATCAGACCAATAGTTCCTGAGATTAGCGCGTTCAAACAAACAAACTTATTTATCTTTTATATTAATAAATGAATAAAATAAAATCCATTTCTTTCTGAATAAGTAGGATTTTTCCAGGCTTTGTGTTGTTTTAATTTAACACGGTATTTAAAATTTATATCAGAATCGAATTCTATTATTACGACTCCATGAAACTTAATAGGTGTCAAACTAACGTACAGATAACTTCCCTGATGGTGAATAGATAAAAATGATATAACAACACATTACTTTCACAAATTAAAACCAGTACAGAATTAGTTTGTTTTTTTTTTAAAAAAACGCAGAGCCGACTTCAAATTCAACTAATGAAAAAATATCAAAGCCTTCTCATAAATGTAATTTAATATTTTTTCTGTAAATCTCATCAAATTGTTTTAAACAAATGTGAGCATTGAAGACAAAGCAAAGATATAACTTTAGTATGTATGTACTTGATTATTTACAAGAATCGTTGTTTGATATCATTTGAAGATCAAGAAATTGAAACAAATTAAAACAATAAGAAAACTATATACAATACAAAATATCTTTATTGCCCACATACAGTAACAAATAATTTAACATTTACAAAGACTTCAACATAATATGAGCAAAGGCGGACTTATTGCTAGGCAATCTTCTCCAGTCAACCCCGAGGTGAAAAAGAAACAGTTAAGTTAGGGTACAGCAACAAATATAGTTGAAAATTATAAACATACACAAATATTGCATATAAAATAAACATACATAAATAATTTACATATTTACTATGAACTAACATAACTTATATATGAAGTCGACTATAAACTGAAATAAATATAACGTGTGCTACCTATCTATCTACTTTCTAAATATTTTATGCTATACAGTACACTTTTATTTCGAATAATAATAAACAATGCACGGACGCCTATTAACTGTACTTTTATTATTGATGGCAGCATTTTATTATATTCATTTAACGTGTGGAAACGATTTTAATTGTTCCATATAGTACTGGGTCTTTGTTAACTAATGTTTCAAATACCGGTATTATTTTGGGTTGTGCGTTATTTTGTAGAATACATTTTTAAATAATTTCATAATAAATAAAATTTTTATCATAACTTCATAGAATGACAATGAATATACATTTATTATAATTTTTAAATATTGATTTTTGTTTATTGTAATATTATTTATTACACTAATTATATTTAATAATTACGTATAATAGTTTTTTTACACAATTGACATTTAAAATTTTGATATTAATTAAATCAGAATTTTGAATAAAATATTATTAATTGCCATATTTTCATTTTCAATTTATATTATTATATAATGTTATTCTGTCACAAGCGCTCGCTTCGCTAGCTCGCTCACTGTTATGATCACTGCATAACCATAACCTATCCTACGAGTTTATGCCATAAAGTCGTCTTTTGACACCCAGAACAGAAACGACTCTGTAACAAGGTCTGTCACTCACTCGCTTCGCTCGCTCGCTCACTGTTATGGTCATTGTATAACCTAACCTACTTTCTGTCATAAAGTCGTCCGTTTCTCTCTGATTAAAAAATAGTATTTACATTTTCATTAAATAAAAATGCTGTCGGGGAATAGACTGAACAAACAATAATCGTTAAAAAAATTAAGTATTTGTTAGGTTTGTTAATTAAAAACAATAATCATAAAAGTCATTTATGCTGTTTGCATCATTATGTCTACATGTATGTGTCCCAAAATTGTATTTTCCTGGTGCAATAAAGTGTTGATTAGATAGATACGCCTACTATTTTATAAAAATATATGCCATAAAAGCTGGTGTCAAGATTTTTATTCGAAACACTAAAAAATACCCGATTCCGAAAACAGCATCAAAATTTATTGTTGAATAATTAACATTTATTTTCTCAAAAAGAAAAGTGGGAGCGTAGTGGGGACGTCTTGCTATCTCTTTTGTACGCACGAAACCAAGTGGCAGTGACGTAACTCCTCCCCATATGTGCGACATTTTCTTGTTTTTTGACCGTTTCGCCTTCCACCTCAAAGGCTTATAACTTAGTTAATTTTGAACGTAAAAAAAAATTAATGACAAATATAAATATATAATCATTATGTTAAATATATTTCACCACTAAAACTAAGACTTATTAAACAAAAAATAAAACTAAACTACAAACTAAAAAGACATTGATAAATAATGAAATACATAACTTCCTGTGATGTGATGAAGGTTGGCGGCATTTCCTCTCTGGATAGCTATGCTGATCCTCTGACCAAAATATGTGCCAGCTCTTGGGTCCCCGGAAACATCGACAAGGCGTGCGGATATCTCTTTGAACAAGAGTTTTGCATCCGCACCCCATGGCCCCATAGTCTCCACAGCAAAGGGCACAAATATGTACGGCTCTCCTAGAGCCGCATATTTGCGCCTCTTATTGGTCTCTGCCGTCGCAGCAGCCGCACCCGCCCTGCAGGCAGTCGCTTGTATATGGGATGGTGCTACTGTATCCACACAAGTAGCATCCCACACTAGCGACTTGCCATTTCTCCATGGAATGAGCGTCATACCGTCGGGTCGCTTACCATCATTCCGAGCAATACCTGCAGGCTCCAGCACTGCGGGCACACCGGCACTGGCAAGCGCCCGACGGATTTAGAGCAGCATGGCGCGAAATGCGACCTGCACTGAGGCGACAGGCCAAGCCGTGGTGACCTAGGGAGTCGACGCTTCCACCGCAGCGGCAGCGATGAGGCTCATTTGTCCTTGCCCCTAACCGCAGACATACCGCCAAGCTGAAACTAGTCCTGTCCATCAATGTACCAACATTTGAAGACGGAATGGCATTCAACCAGAACCCTGACTCAGGTTCACAGGTAGCCAGGAGACGAGATCGTTCTGCTTGACTATCAGATGTCTCCAATAGATAGTTTTGGGCATGTAGGCAGAGCGGCTCATCCCAATGTCGCTGCGAAACCAGGTTCAGGGGTAGATTGATATGCGAACCGGCTGCACTAGACCAAGCGTTTCTGGCCTCCGTCAAACACGCTGCCTCGACATCGCAAAGCGACGGGTCTAAGATTTTTCCAAGAAGGCTAAGCGTGCTGTAAACGGAAGACAAAAAGGCTGGTAGTGTCACACTAGAAATTTTCCTTATACCAAGACCACCATAGCGTACTGGTAACGTTGCCTGATTCCAGCATCTGTCGTTCAGGGGACAGTTTAAAATGTTGACCAACGTTTCGCGCACACATTGGTCTAAACGGGACAGAAGCTGGACGTGGGACCAAAGTGGAGTACATCGCAATACGTAGGTGGTCTTGGGCATGAAAAGACAAAACTTTAATATTGTATAAGCCAAATGGGGGTTGAGATCTACGAGACGGCTGGAGGATGCTTCAAAAATAGAGATTTGTTCATCTACATAATTTGAGAATGCATCCTCCAGCACAGGTGCCCCTAGGAGGCGAAGAGATTCATTATTTACAATTTTTATATTGGGAGCAAGAATATTAAATTTTCGAAAAATTTCGTCACTAGAATGCAACCCGTCCTTAAAATAAATCTCACATTTAGAAAAATTTAAATCCAAACCGATTTCGTTAAATGATTTTATAATTTTCTCTAGATCAGATAAAACAGATTCTGCGTCACCTCCTAAGGTTCCGTCATCTAAATACCACATGTTCAATTTTGAAGCCAAATTTAAATTGAGTAGAATATGTAATTGTACAGGCTTAAATAAAATTTAGTAGTCGATATAATTTTTATAGAATGATTTAAATAATGCTTTAGTGTAATTAATATCATTCCCATTTGTATTTTGTAATAATTAGTTTGACCACATTAACATACTTAACGAAATAATCTCATTAGCATGCATATTAAATACCTATTTTGAAAGATTTATTGTATTTAAAATTTGATTATTACTGAAATGTAAAATATAATTAGTTTATGCATAACCCAACTTAGTTTAAACAGTGTATATTATTCAGTATTTAAATGAAACTTAAAACATCTAAAAACTTTTTTTTAATGCGATAATTTTACACCATTTTATTTTTAGTTATGGTTTTAATGCCAATATACATCTGACTGAAGTCAACTAACGTGTTCACTCCAGCTACGTAAGTAGTTCCTGTTTATCTGAAAAATCGGAGGGAAAGTTCACGTCATCAGTTATATCGGACGAAACTGTCGTTCCGAGAGTACAATTTACAGTTTTCAGTTATGCCAATAAATATAATGCCAATTCGTGCGTTTAGTCTCGGACAGTAACTTATTTTGTAATAAAATAAAATAAATAAGAAACTCAGGGTACTGCAAGATGAGGTAAAAGTTTATAACCAATAAATTGACCGTTTAATATTGAAAGCAGAACTACTACACACGTTTACCGCCCCAAGGGTGTATTTAAGTCTTCGGGGCGAAGAAATGTTTGTTTCCGAAATTTATTTTCGAGAAATAGTTTTATGTCAATTGAGAGGTGGAAGAAAACTATTAAGGGATGAATATAGAAAGAAACCGGTTTATTTATCCGATCAGTTAGTAAATATTTGTAATATAAATAAAAGGTATTTATTAATATTACAAATATTTATAAATTAAATTAAACTATTTAAATACGGTTTAAATCGAGTTTATTAATAATTTATTTGTTACTTATATAAACTGTTTTAAATGTGTAACAATCACTAAAATACAGCAAATTATTTAAACTATTTTAATACGCTTTTTATCCCATTAATAGGCTAGTTTCCTAAAAAAATATTATTAGTCCGTCAGTAAGGTAATCAAAAAATATTGGAGACGTATCTTTTCTAACTATAGATTTTACTAGCCGTTACCGTCGTATTTTCAGTACACCCATATTTAACCTCTCTGCTATACCCAAAGGTTGACTGTCTAACAGTGCTTTTAGCATTAAGTCCGCCTATTGTGCTTTACAAATTGTAATTTGTACAATGAAGGTTAAATAAATAAATAATTTTAATTTTAGCCTTTTAACCCTGGAAACTAGCCTATTACTAATTTGTTTTACACCTAATGTTAATACATACGTGTATTCTTATTTCATCACAGACAAATTTGAACTTATTTTACCTGTGACTATCGCTGTTTGCGACTTGCGACTACTGTATGAAATGTTAGGCGTAAAATAAATAATGAACGCGATAAAAACCTTACTAAAATAGTATAATTTAATGTGTAACAATCGCGAGAACATAAGACATTATTGCCTATAGAAAATATTTTTCAGCCCTAAAGGGACTTTAGTATTGGAAATGAAAATAAGTTTGTCAAAGTTTTTCACGAATTTGACATGAAATGACATTACGATGGACTTTAGAAGTAGTTTTTGGAGTAACTGAAAATGAGGGTCAGACTTTTCTTGTTTTATTATCAACTTTGTTATATTATTTCCCAAACGTAAAGGCCATGTTTATGGGTCGAATAATAAATTTGACAGTTATGTGGTATTTTGTATCAGTAGTTCATTTCGTCATAACAAGATAATGCCAAAAAGTGGATAGCAGACATCAGAACTTGAGCCAGCAATGTATTCATACAACTTTTTAAACAATAAATTCTATCAAAAGGGATTATGCCGAAGGGTCTAAAATTGAATTTAAAAAGACCTTCAGTCATCGAGATTTCTGGAAATTCTAGGGTGGTGTAATAATATAAATCATCATGCACGCAAGTGACGAAATAAATCAAAAATCTGACGTCACTGTTCAAAATACTAAAGAATATTCAGAATTAGTCAAATAAATTTCTTGAAGTTTCTTAGTATTTTACGAGTCAACAAAATTCACTTGAAACAACTTATTTGTCTCTGAAGACTCTTATCTTGTGTCACATTTGTCAAAACTAAGTCTGTTATTTTGTTAGTTGCGAGTTTTAGTTCTTATGTTAAGTATTTAAGCCTATTCAAACTTTTGAAGGATAAATAAATAAGTCGGGTATCTGTCCAATATTTTTAAATTCCAAAAAGTTATGCATAACATACATAACATGTAGGAACTAATAAAATCTTATTTAAATAGTATAACGCAGATAACTGAAATTACTAAAATAGATGTAAAAAAAAGATAAAACAAGTTTTTAGATCTAATGAACGCGTTAATAATTACGGTGTACCTCAAGGCAGTGTTTTGGGGCCTTTACTATTTATCATTTATATAAATGATCTACCATGGATCACGGATTATCATTATTTGCGGATGATAGTGCAATTACAATAGAAAGTAAAGATCAGGACATCGGAAATTATGTTAATAATATTAATAATAATTTATCGAAAATTATAGAATGGCTTAATAATAATAATTTGAAAATAAATTTAAAAAAAACATTAATTATGCACTTTAATCAAAGAATTGACAACAAACCGGATGCTCACATTCACTATAAAAATAATATTATTGATGTAGTAAATAAGACGAAATTCCTAGGCATAATAATTGACAAAAGTCTTAATTGGAAAGCACACACGGAAGAATTGTTTAAAAGACTAAACAAATCATCGTTTGCTCTTTTTTAAAATCTCCTCGATACTTAATGAGACAGCAATACTGACAGCGTACCATGGGCTGGTATCCTCAGTACTGAGATATGGGATTATATTTTGGGGCAACTCAAATAATAAAAGCCAAATTTTTAAAGCCCAGAAGCGATGCATTAGAGCAATGTTTGGACTAAAACCTTCAGATAGCTGCCAATCATACTTCCATAAATTTAAATTATTGACTGTGCATTCGCTCTATATCTTTGAGGTTAGTGTATTTGTAAAATCTTATCCTCGTCTATTTACAAGACTAGCTGATGCCAATAATAGAAATAGAAGAGATCCTACTACATTGCTATTGCCAAAGTGCAAAACGAGGCTCATGAGTAATAGTATCTATAGCATGGCAGCAAAAGTGTATACTAAACTGCCTCGGAATTTGAAGGAATTACCCCTAATTAAATTTAAAGCTCATCTGAAAGAGTTGTTGGTAACCAAATGCTATTATCACTTGCATGAATTCTTTTCTGACAAAATGTTGATTGTGACTTTAAAGGGCAGCTGATCTATTTTTTGTAAGATTAACTCGCATTTATTTTCTGGTTTTATATTGTTTTGCATGATTTTGTTTAGATGATGTGTGGCACCACTGACTTCACTTTTGTATGCCTGGTAGGCTAAACATGTATGTGCGTAATATTTTCAATGTACCATTTTGAATTCAACATGTTTACAAAAGAATAAATGATTAAGATTATGATTGTTATAAGGACAAAGTTGATGTTTTAAATAAATACATTTTATGCGTATGTACGCGTGCAAAGTGGCATGCGCTGAACATTTCCAGAATCGCGTGACAAATACCAAACCATAATCGCGAGGACTATTTTTGAGAATGCAAAACCGGCGAGTCGAATAATTTCCGTTGGATTTCGAAGGGTTGACACTGCGATGCAAATTGCCGACTTTTTCTCATAATGCAAGATACGACCCTCGGAACCCGTCTTTCATTATTTTGTAGGCTTTCTTGTTGATACATTTCAAGTAAATGTTACAAAAATTTCAACTCACTCTACATTTACTTATAACCCACTAGCTGTGCCCGCGGCTTCGCCCGCGTAGAATTGCCTATGTCACTCTCCAGGTCTCCAACTATCTCCACACAAAAAATCACATCAATCCGTTGCTCCGTTTTAACGTGAAAGGAGGACAAACAAACAAACACACTTTCACATTTATAATATTAGTATTGATTAAGTATTTTAAGTATAAGTTTTAAGTATGTTATACACCAATGCGAAGCGGATTATCTCCTTTTACAGAGCTTAAAAACTTTTACTCCCACATAACATATGTTTAACATACGTAGTTCTATAGGTGCTAATGTTCTATTCAGTGTCTAACATGGCTCTTTATCTCCGAAACTTTTCAAATAAATACTTAGATAAAAGTAAAAGAATTATCATATAAATCAGTTAAGTTGCACGGGTTCTGCACACGTGAAAGTTCTGTATTCATGTATCGACTCCAGTACTTGCTAACATAATATTTTGTTAGTAAAATGTGTTTGTTTGTACATTTTGCACAGAAAATATCATTACAGTAAATACAGAAGTTAAAAATAAATGCAACGGCGGACTTTCCCATATAGAGATCTCTTCCAGTCAACCGAGACGTTACAGTACGTTGTGTTTTGGTAAAAGGGAGAAAGTTTAAAAAGCGTATGATATTATGGTGTGATCATGGATGTAAGAAATAGACAACTCCGCTCTAGAGCCAACACACTTTTATAAGCTTCACATTGCAATTTTACAATGCGCCATCCGTATTTCTTACATCCATGGGTGATGTTATAACTAAACTTTTTAAAGGAATAGCTAGAAACGGCTCCAATGAGACAATAGGGAGAGTTCTTTGGGCAGGAATGAGACACAAGATCTGTATCTAAATAAATTAGTTTCCGAGTTCCCTATGATTAAAATTTTGAGCATAGTTGTACTTCAATTGTAACTACCGCCGGCACAATCAGTTAAGCATAGTAGTTGTGCCTTGGATCTGAATGGCACCTAGTGCTGCCGAATGTTGTTGTCGTCTACTAAAGAGAGGGGTCTTTAGTAATCATAAGAGGCGACTTAAAGTAATCATAAAGTTTTCAATATACTTTTACGTTTATCCGAATTGAAATTTAATTACAATATTTTACAGACCAATATCACAGAATTATTTATAATACTAACGTACCAATATTAAAAATTTAAAGTAGACGCCTAAACATTTTCACTTTCCACTTACCGTAGGACATATACCATTATTAATTCATTATTCGCCCTATAATTACTACTATTACCCATAGTTGAGACGATGCTATATAAAATATTCAGTATTACGAGAGCTACAGAGGAAAATAGCATTTGAACCATCGTATAAAACTGTGATACATAGATATACTTTGAAATAGATAACGCATACAAGCATTTTAGAATTAACTTTTTCGTCCTAGCGTATTTCCTAGTTGCGTCATCTTACGCTTCAGAGCCTAGAATACGCTGTTAATCATGTTCTAGATTTGCTGGTACTGGGTATGACAATGGAGTGACTGCCGTCTGACTTCCGTAACCTGTTTTACATAGAAACCAGATGTTTTTAGGCAACCGAAAGGCCTCTGGCACAGCCAAAAGACGGGCATTTTGTAATTAACAATACAATTCAAATTTTCTGTAGTGCACCAAAAAAAAAGAAAAACTTTACCGAATTACTTATCCCTCACTGAAGCAATATCTTCGAGTCAACTTTAGGATATGGGATAACCCTTTTTCCGTGCACTGTGCTGACTTACTATTAAAAATCTGTTTAAATATACCCCAATGTGTTAATTTCTAGTTTTCCTGAATATTTTTATTTAAGGTATATACCTTATATTTCCTTTTTTTTTATCAATGTTACTTTGACTTACTTGAATAATTAGAATAGGATCTATTATTAATTTTTTTTTAGAAATGAAAAAAAAAACACTATTCTCCTAATTTACTAAGTATTAAACTCACATTATGTGAATCGTCTATTTCCAAAAATTGTCAATGATCGTTACGACTTGAATAAATAATAATGCTCTCAGTTTTCTTTATACCTAGGCCGTTTAGAAATTTTACTTTTAATATGTGTAGAGAGGAATAGGGTTCGATTAATATTTAATTATATTTTCTAGAGACCTAATTTATTTATTTACTCTAACAAAATAGTAACAGGTAACAATAATCTTAAAGATATAACAATTTTTTTTTAGCATTTACGTCTATCATTATTCTTTGCAACCTTTTTGGAAGAAAGGTGTGGTAGAGGAAGCTTGAAGAATAAGCAAACAAATGTACGAAGTTTCGTTGTTTTTAGGTTCCGTGCCCAAAGGGTAGAACGGTACCCTATTACTACTAAAACTTCGCTGTCCATCTGACATCAAGCTGTATCTCACGAACGGTGATAGTTAGACAGTTGAGATTTCCACAGATACTATATTTCCGTTGCCACATAATCAAGAAACACTAAAAAATATAATAAAATATATTTTTTTATACTACTAAGTAGGCAAACAGGCATACGGCCCGCCTGATGGTAAGTGGTTACCGTAGCCTATGAACGCCTGCAACACCGGAGATGTCACGAGCGGAGCGCGTTGCCGACCTGTCCGCTGTCAGCACAGCGACACCTCTGGAGCCTGGCGACCCTACTCACCAGCAGGAACACAACACTGCATCACAGTGTTATTTGGCTGCGGTCTTCTGTAGGCTGGAGGTACTTCCCCAGACGGACTACTCCTTACAAAATGTCCTACCTCTTTTGAAAATCTATTTAAGGGGCCTCCCATACAACAAACGTGATTTTTGAGGTTTATATATATAATGGTACGGAGCCCTTCGTGTGTGAGTCCGACTCGCACTTGACATATTATTTCAATACTACCTTTTTCCCGCAGCTCCGCCTGCGTCAAAAAAGTAGCCTATGCTTGACCCCGGGTCTTCAACTATATTCATACCAAATTTTGTCAAAATCCGTTCTGCAATTGGTCGTGAAAGCGTGACAGACAGACAGACAGACAGACTTTCGGATTTATAATATTAGTATGGATCAGTTAGAATTATTACGGTAATTTAAATCACCTGATGATATTAAAGCTTTCAAAGTCTCCCTCTCACTGACGACAGAAGGTTCATAATTTCGCTTTAGTCAAAATGTTTTTCTCATTTGTATTGTAAAAGTAAATCAAGGCACGTTTGTTCAGATTATGAAAACGGTTTTGTTTGTTTCATTATTAGATTTACAAGGACAAAAAACCTTATAATTCAAACATGGATTTAACATAATTTTTGTAATTTATTTTAGACTAGCTGTTTCCCGCAGCTCCGCCTGCGTCAAAAAGTAGCCTATGTCTGACCCCGGGTCTTCAACTATATTCATACCAAATTTCATAAAAATCCGTTCAGCGGTTTGGTCGTGAAAGCGTAACAGACAGACAGACAGACAGACATTTGGATTTATAACATTAGTATGGATTTATTTATAAAAAAGTAACAACCTCTTACTTGATTTTTTTTTTCATAATGGTCTGTAGGCAAACAGGCCTAAAGCCCAATAGATGATAAGTGATTATCGTAGCCTATGGACGCGCGAGGATTTTGGAGCGGCCAACGACAGAGCACTCAACTTTGCCACGTTTTGTTCTAGACTTTTACCACCGTTATAAAAATAGTTTATTAAGCTGATGTTAGCTAAAATGTTCTGCGTTTCCTTTCATCACGCTAAATATCGGATAGGAAAGGGATAGGAGTAACAGAGAGACAGACAGACATTCGCATTTATAATATTAGTATGGATTTATTAGACAACTGGTTTTACTCTGCGGTATAATATATTGCCTATATTTCGAATACTTTCTTTAGATTAGGCTAAATAATATAAAACCAAACTTCGATCTTTCATTTGTAAGTTCAGGGAGCTGATTCTCATGCCTTTAGAAATAGGTCGAATACGACATTTCTCAAAAAAACATGGCAGCCAGTTAGCTGCCATTTTATATATATATTCGACAAATCTCTTATTCGACTTAATCTCGAAAGGCGTGAGAATTGAAATCCAAAGGTAACTTAAAAATGTTCACATTTACGGAATTAATATTATTATATCACGAGTAAACATACTTATACATACAATAGGCGGACTTAACGCTTTATGCATTCTCTATCAGTCAACCATGTGGAGAAACAGAATATATCTTGTTTATTTTCTAAAAACATTTGTTTAAAGCAATTTTTAATCTTTTAAAAGGTGAATTATGTACATTAATCCTCTTAAATCATAATTTATAATATCCAGAAGCCAAATTGGAATGTTAAGAACATTCTAGACTTCTGAAGACAACATTGTGCAAACATAATACTGTGTTAGAGAAAATTCCAAGAATTCCAATACACGTGTATCCGATAGATTCGTCACGTATTATAACTTCAAAATTACTTTCAGCTCATATAGTAAGATAGGAAAACATTGACGGGGCAAAATTACAAGTCATAAATTCAGAGTATTTCTAGAATAAATTTATTTACACCCTATGAAAAGAAAGGCGTTTTGTCTAAAAAAAATTTAAAATGTAGATTTTTTTTAAAGTTGGTGAACAAATTTAAGATACGAGATCATATAAGTCAGAAATCTAATTTAAATAATTAATCAACCATGCTTTCTAAGCCATTACAAATATGGTGTTGCCGTCGCATGCTTCGCACTAATGAGTTATAGAGAAAAAGTTCTCCATCGCGTCTCTATGTCTAGGAAACTGTAGTAACCCGTCAAAAGGCGCAAAATAATAATATTTGGGGCACGTTTTAGGGTACGACCATTATCTTCTGCGTTAACTTATTATAATGAGCAAAATGGAAGGCAAAAGACGTGCAGGGGGAAGTAAGAGTTAGGGTTGTGAAACATCAGGAAGTGGACTGGAATCGCCATGCGCCAGTGTGTGGGAGCCGATAGCGCTAAATGTAAATGACGTTGACGTATTTAGCAACATGAAATCATGGCCGCGAGAGCTATTTTTGACTATGTAATATCGGAGTATAGAATAAAAATCGTTCGACTCACGTATGTCTAATGAAAATCATTCGACACTGATTTGCATCCTTAAAAATAGCCCTCGCCTTTGTTCTCAATTTTCTAAATGTATTTCTTTTAATTTTACTTTTGTGTTTGGTACAATGTCTATATCTATCTATCTCGCGATCATTGTTTGGTTTTGGTAAATATAATACGTTAACGTGTTTCGCAGTCTGCGCTATCGGACCCATGTTTCGCTTGATGATAGACAGAGGTGAGTTTCCGAAACTGCCAACGAGTAATGGAAAGGTAATACTTAAAAGAAGAAGAAGCGAGTAGTATAAAAGAGGCTAAATATATACTAATGCACCTTTTATACAACATTCGTATCAATTTTTCATTTCATCGTCCTTAATTTAATATTTTTTAATTCTTTTTCACTTCAGAAAAAATGTTAACATTTTGTAATAATTTAACAGAATGTAGACTAAAATGAAATTCTATAAAACTTGTTCGACGTTGTTATAACAATACCCAGGCACTTCTTTACTTTTGAATTAATGAGTTGGAGAGTTTTAATGCTTTTAATGTAAAAAAAGTCTAATATAATAATGTTGTTTGGCTTTAAAAGCGTAAAAAAAAATAGTAACAGAAATTTTCTTCTGAATTTTACTAGATTATGGTGTGATTTGTTTTTTATTGAATGATTCCATAATCATCAACAGATTTGAAAATGAGGTTTGAGAGAATTGTTTTTAGCGATTATTTGATATTTCTTTAAACTTTATTACTAAGAATGAAAATGGCGGACTTAGGGCCGATTATATTCGTTATTAAGCGTGATTATATACTTTTTGGTACTAATTTTATAATCTGACTTTCGCCTTTTACCTATATTGTCCCACTGCTGAGAAAGGGTCTCTTTTATTCTCATCCAATTATCTCGTTCTAAAGCAAATAAAATCAAATTATCTTTATTTGTGAAAATAGGTCAATTAAGAAGACATGCAATTATTAAATAAGTAATTATCCCATCCACTGTCAAATCTCTTCAAATCATAGCTCTAACGCAGCCTTTGTTGATTAAAGTAAGAAAACACGTCGAATAAAGTATTTGATAATCCCTTAGTCGCATTTTACTCGTACGACACAATACAAAAAAGGAAAAGATGTTTTTTTTTCTAATCCAGAGACTGATATGACTTGAAACAATAATAACTTTTTTATTATTTTGACATTACAATGCCTCAAGTTGGATTTTATTTACTATTTATTGCTTTACAATCAAGGACTTTGTACATAATATACCTTATTTATTATAAAAAAAAACTTTATGAAAAATACATATAAAATAATTTAATGCTTATGAAATGCTCTACATACCCTTATACATATATACAGACACAGAAAGATAATACTTAAAGCGCAAAAAAGAGACGGTTTTTTTTTTTCAAAGAACATATTTTATGAAAATTATATTTACGTTTACAAAAAAAAAATAAAAAAATATCAGGGTTGGTTTTATAAGAATTCTTCTAACGTACAAGCGGTACTCCTTTGGAATGCCCTGCCTGTTGAAATCCGTAAGGCGCAAACCCGCTTGTACGATAAACGTGTTAATTTTCTCCACAGTTTGTCGGACGATTAGTAATTGTATGTGTAGTTTGTGTATTGTTTATATTAGTATACAATAATATTATGTATTTTTTGTAAGTAGTATATCCGTAATATTTCTTATGTCCACCATGTCAACTTGTAATTTTACATTGTCGTACCGCTTAATTTTCTCAGCATCGCCCATTTGGATGACAATTTAATAAAGTTACGAGTAAATAAATAAATACTAATCATTGTTTATCAGCTAACCTGGAAATGTTAAAAATGATTACAGTGAGTGAATAAGGTATTTGGTAAAAGTTTTTGTGCAAACCAAATGCGAGCATTCGTCTAACATCGAGTTTTCCGCAGTCTAAGTGTTTACGTGCCTGAAAAATATTTACATTTTTATGTTCAAAACTATATTTTATCTGCAAATGGTTTCGTGGCGTTTCGTGGACATTTCCATTTTTATTACAGTTGCATATAACATGTCATACGGATGATTGAGCCGTTTTGCTTCAAAAAAAAATCATTTGTTCATAAAAAAATATATACAAAGCGGTGTGGTGAGGAAAGTAGTTCGTCAACTTATGTCGTTTTTAGGAGTCCCAACAAAAAAATCATCTCTATTTAGTTGTATATAGTTTGGGTGGGACATTGCAGGCTTGATTCACCTGATTGCCTGATAATAAACATGATCCAGTGCTTCAGAAGGCACGGTCAGAGGCCGAAAGGCAGTTCTGAAAAACTTTGACACCAAAGTGTGCAAGGTCGATTGACCAGGTAACCCACTCGTTATGAATAATTGAAGCAAATTATCATTTTAAGTTAATGATGCGATTTTTCGAAAATAACAAATGGTAATTTTGAAAACACACACGGCACATTGCAAAGGAAATGTAACCACATTCAAAAAGTAAAAATAAATAATGAAATAAAATAAAAATCATTTTATTGTCATGCATCCTTAGATATTTGCTTCGGAGCCCAGGGTCCGCCGGTTTAATTACCAGACGGTATGAAAAAAAGTAAGTAAAAGGTTTTGCCGCAACAATAGGTTACTTGACTGTGTTCACATTTTTACAATACTTGTATACGAAACAATACATACGCTGAAAAAGTAACCGATACCAAAAACAACAACAAAATTGGTAATTAATTAAAGCAGTAATTAGCATTTAAAGTTTTCTAATGAAGAAAAGTGGGAGCGTGGTGGGGACGTTTCAGTTTCCCCTTCCATAGGATTTCAAATGCTTATAACTTATTTAATTTTGAATGGATTAGAAAAATTCTTTCAGTTTTCGAATTCGGAAACTTAAATTTTGGATATGAATAATAAAAAAATATTAAGTAAAGTAGCCTATTGTAATTTTTCAAAGTTTAAACCGATTTTATACCAGTGATTTTAAAATACATGCATATTGACATGTATTAGAATTACATACAGAAACTATGTTTTACTAATATAGATTCAGATCGACCTCCATATTTACAGAAGTCAATTTTATTCTGTTAATCCGAACTGTTTGCTGATCTATTTACCTAATTAGTTGGAATTATTTGTATTCCTGATGGAAATTAAAAATTAGCATAAATAATTAAAGTTAAGAATCAGAATATAATCATTATTATGAATGATTATTTATAACATAAAATTTCAGGATTATGAGCGTAATACTTTTCTTGATACTTGCGTGTTAAATATGAAGTACGTTAGTTTCAAAGTTAGAATTATGTTATTTTAAATTCTTATTTTTCCTTTATTTTTTTCAATTAAAATTAATTATTACAAACAAATGAACCTAAAATCTTAAAAAACTTAATGAAAGTAAAGACTTAAAATTAAAAAAGTTCATTTTAATCAAGTTTCATTTTAAATTTAGTGTTATATATTTTACTTAAGATTTACTGTAATTAAATTAAGTATTTGTCATTGTCCCAATTTTTATGTTAAGATCCCCATCAACTCGTATAAAATATTTATTGTATGTAACACTTCCGTACAAATGGTAATCTATACTAATAATATAAAACTAAAGTGTTTGTTTGTTTATTTGAACGCGCCAATCTCAAGAACTACTGGTCCGATTTGAAAAATTCTTTCAGTGTTGGATAGCCTATTTATCGAGGAAGGCCTAAAGGCCTATAGGCCTAGACAAAGTCGGGACTCGGGTCGGTCGGGTTGCTGGTGTAATATAAATGGTCATCTATTTCATAATAGACGTAAAACTAGATATTTAGAACTTGTTTGTTTTCCAAAGAAATAAAAAAATATTGAAAAACAAGCCATTATGTTACATAATTCTTGAATATTGTTTAATTTTGTATACATAAAATTCAGACTTAAAATTTTTAAATTTAAAATTACATTTTTATTTAACAAATATATATATAAACAATTTTATTTTATCAAATATATAAATAAATGTTTAAATTAAAAATTTATTACCACGGGTTTGCTCTACATTTTCCGAATGCTCTAAGACATCACCATCCTAGCGTGTATTCTTAGTTGCATGCATAAAGGCATCTGACACAGCCTCACGACTTCTATCTATCAATAACAACCGGGACCAACGGCTTCACGTGCCTTCCGAAGCATGGAGGAGCTCAAGATAGAAAATGCCACTAAAATGGCGACCAATCCAAATAGTGGTCGCGTCACATCGTCGCTTGTCACGCGCATTCGCTACGGATACGCGGGTCTCGCTCGACTAAAGAGCTGCTAATGCTCTAAAACATTTGTTAACAAAATAAATTGTTTTGTAAAAAAATTATTTTATTTAATTTATTTACAACGTTCGTTCGTAACATTTTACAGTTGACACTAGTGATTACAACATATCTGTATTTCATTCTGTGTACATATTTAAAAAAAACACGAATTAAATTAATACATAATTTTCTTAGTAAAAAAGTACTGAAAGTGGTATCAGAACGATAAATCAAATTCTACATTACCTGTAACTGACTGAAACTCTACACACGCAAAAGAAAACAAATTTCAAAAACCGAACACCTTTTCATTTAAGTTTAAAATTTAAAAATATGGAATAAGTAAAATACGGCGTACCTAATATCACTCGATCGCAGTACGAAAATACGCGTCGCGAGTAGTGACTTTGGAAAACGGGTGACTACCACGGAGTCACCGATGCGACTGAACCAAGTTAGAATCAGAGGGAGGACTTATGTACAGGGACGTTAACCGTAGTTTAATTGAAGTCACCCTGTTAATTTAATTAAGTGTGATTTCTACGATTTTTCATTGATTAGGTATTTCTTTGTTTGTTGGTTCGTGCAATAGGAGAAACTAAATTAACGATTTCTGTTTTTATTGGTCAGTACTTCAGTATACTAGGAACTATGTACTGACTTGTATTTATTATAGATGTTTCGATATATTAAACTAAAATGGGTAGACAATAAAGTATCTAGAAGTTGTATTCTAGTATAAAAGTGAGAAAGAAACTGGTATCCTGACTCGATGTATGTACCTGTTGTATCTATGGCCAAACTGCAGCCTACACATATAGTACGTTAGTACTATTATTAATTCTGCGTGCATATAGTATTCATTTATTGTGAGTTGCTGTAAGAAATCCAATATGCCTCCTGGGTAATACTTATATAGAAATATTAAACTGGGCGGGTCAAGAAATATATTAAGATCACTTTTAACATATAACCAAAACACACACAAATTGTATAATTAATATTAATTCAAATCTCTTATTTCGACTTTAAATTTGGTGCATATTTTTTTTAAGACATAATGTGACGCATACATGTTCGATAACTACCTATATCTTTAATAATTTCTTTAATCTGTAGTAAGTACAATGTAATTTTCACCTGACTGCGCCAGAAGGCGGGTTATGTATGTTTGTATGTATAATTGTTTGGCACGCTCTGCAGCCTGAACGGCTAGATGGATTTTAGCTTGCGAGGTGTTGTTAGATTCATATTAACTGTGAGAGTGACACTGGGTACATAAAATTAAAAATTACACAGAAAGGCAGTTGGGTGTTTTAGTTTTTTAAATTACCGTTATCACGTATTTTATAAAGCCTACTGACTACATATTCAATACATACTGTATAATTAAATTTGGATTCAGTTTAGAAATTTGTATTTCACATAAAACGCGATTACAAGAAATGTGTAGTCACATATAAATACTAGTAAAAATACTAAATATCACCTTCATCATATAGTACCTATATACCTAGTGACAATTTAATAAACATGTCTCGTTTAAGTCCTGTTTGCTAAAAGCATTACGAGTAGTGACAAGCTCCGCCCACTTTTGTGAGCGGCGAGGCGCCAATGATCACATCACTGCGCCATTTCAAACGGCATCTCCTCTTTGTAATTGCTCTGTGTCCTGCCAGGATGATGATGATGAGTTTTGTAAAGAATCCACGACCTCACGGTCTAAGGCAAACGTCTAAACCACTTGACCACGAGAGCCGAGAATAACTAAGAAATAATTTTATATTACTCCACCCGGAATTAAACTACTATTTATTCAAAACCGGGGTAGAAAATATGTTACTCTTCTCGCACATTCCGATGGGCAAGTTATATAAAAATCTATTTCTACCCAGGTTTAGCGATATGATTTAACCGATATAGCCAATCCATACTACCATATTTCCATACTAATATTTTATCTGTCTATCTATTACGCTTTCACGGCCAAATCGCTTAATGGAAATTGATGAAATTTGATATGAATATAGTTGAAGACTCGGGGTCAAACATAGGCTACTTATTGATGCAGGCGGAGCTGCGGTAAACTGCTAGTTTTTTTTGTAAAAGTTAACTTCAGGCATAGTTACGAGTTTGCTTCGAAACAAGTCCAATATTTTATGCTTTCAAAACAAAACATTTTTCGAAATACTTAAATAGAAACACTGAAATATCACATGACACGCAAATGTCCTTTTTTGTTCTGTACAAAAACGAAACGCTGACTCAAAAACATTTGGTGTTTGGTTTTCGACAGAAGATGATGATATTTATTTTAATCTAGTTTTTGGTCTTTTGAGCCAATGTGTTTGTAACACAGCCAATTTTTTACAGTGTGCTTGGTACGTGAAACTATTTCACTTTCAGTAATAAAACTAAATCTGTAATCTAATAACAGGTATAAGTCTAGTGAGTGGCTTTTGTATGGGAGAACGAAAGATCTTTATCATTAAAAATTTGTCAGGTGTTTAAAAAGTCATCCATTCTTCCATACTCACTAATATTATAAGAGCGAAGTTAATTCTGTCTGTTCGCTTTCACGGCCAAACCGCTAAACGGATTTTGATGTAATTTGATATGAATATTCATGCTATATATATATATATGTATTGCATATTATTTTCTTATGCTTTTTTGTTAATTAAACTTTATTTTACACCCACATAAAGCTCTCTGCTTGACCCAAAGGTTGACTGTTAGATAATGCTTTTAGCATTAAGTCCACCTATTGTGCTTTACAATTGTATTTGTACATTAAAGTTTAAATAAATAAATAAAAGTCTGATTTTTTTTATCGTTAATTTTATTAAATCGTTATCTTATTTTCATGGGAACGATTTAAAAAGGCAGTTCGTCAACATTAATTTTTGTAACACGAGTAAAGTTTGGATATAGAAATGTTAATATTTAAATCGTGGATCGAAGTGGCACATACATTTTTTTATAGAAGAGACCAGTGTGCGTCGTATCGGAGAGGAATCAAAAATTTTGCCATGTTTTTTCGCAAAAGCTCAACCTGTCGTAATAAAATTTATTATATAACTAGCTATTTTCCGCAACTCCGGCTGCTTCAAAAAGTAGCCTATGGTTGACCCAGGGTCTTCAACTATATACATACCAAATTTCATCAAAATCCGGTCAGCGGTTTGGCCGTGAAAGCGAAACAAACAGGCAGATAGACAGACAAACTTTCACACTTATTAGTACGGATACCTGCTGCAAAAATAACCTATGTTTGACCCCGGGTCTTCTACTATATTCATACCAAATTTCATCAAAATCCGTTCAACGGTTTGGCCGTGAAACTCAGCAGGCAGACAGATAAACAACCAGACAGACATTGGTTAGTATGAATGGAAGTCCATACACAATTTTATTTTACAATAGGCGGTCTTAATGCTAAAATAATTATCTAACAGTCAACCTTAAGTTTAAGCAGGAATATTCAATGTGGTTGTACGAACTATAATAATAAGGAACTTACACATATCCATCACTTGCGCGGAAACCATATATGGAATTTTTATTGTTATCTTGATTGCAGCAAGCGAAGGGATAAATTAATGTAATAAATTTACATGACCTATAAAATTTTATATTTTCTCAGTAATCCTAGCCAAAATCATTATTAATATTATAAAAGTGACAGTGCATTTGGACTTTTCCTATTTCTGTTTGGCCCTTGGGTTGACTGGTAGAGAATTCCACTTGGCATTAATTTGCATATTTTTTTGTATTGTGTGTAAATTAATTAAATATTTGTTTGTGACCTCTTCTTACTTCAACTGCTAATCCTATCTTTCTGAAGTTTTATCCCAGAAAAAAGTATTGTTATCATTTAACCCTTTGACAGCCTTGTCCCATTCACCGTCCGTCCGAATTTGTACTGCCTCTGTGGTCTATCTTTGACCCAGAGGTTGCGGATTCGATTCCCACGGGAAGCATACTTTGTTTTGTTGTTTCTAGTTTGGTTAGAACATTGCAAGCTTGAATCACCTGATTGTCTGATAATAAAGATGATTTCATGCTTCGAAAGGCACGTTAAGCTGTTGGTCCCGACTGTCATTTAGTGGTCGATAACGAACATCATGATCCTATTGGTCTGGTTTCCCTATGACAAAAAGCATTACGGAGGTCAGACGGCTGTCGCTCCAATTTAAGAACTAGCACTGCCAAATCAAGGACCATGATTAAAGCGTATCCTGGGCTCCGAAACGTAAGCTGACAACGTAACTAGGAATACACGCTAAGATGAAGAAGATTGTTATGTTTCTGGGTTACGAACGCGTGCGCAGCCGCAGATAAAAACTATCCAAAATTACCCTTTCAACAAATAGTTTTAAAACACTGAAAAGGGAAGTGGGAAATATTTGTAATCTGGCACACTGGCACGTATAAGCAATATGAGGCGAGGCCTAACAAAACAGACGTATTGGCTCACGTAGGACGTATATAGTGGTCCTTCTTGGGCAAGTTACAGACCTCCCAAATAGCCGTGAAGTTGATATATGTGCCACTTTTTCATCGATAATACGATACATTTTATGTTACTTTTCCTTGTTGGTCGGAAATGAGAAATTTGTCAGTTCCGAATAGATTTTTCGATTCCTTTTTGTCAATGATCTCTGTGGTTGTGAATTTACCTCACGTTAAAGTTTGTCTGTAGTCCCTAGATTTACAAAATGTGCACAAGAGCAGCATTGTACGATTTAATTCATAAAATATAAGAAAAGCTTGTTTTGTTTGAAATTGGTTCGTCTCGTCTTTTCATATCAAATATAATTAAGAATTGATTAGAAGGATTGTTTTCTCATTACCAAATACAAAAGAAATATTTTAACTATTTTTCCAACTATGTTTTAAAACTAAAGGATTAAAAAATCTATTCATTCAACTCGCAACTCATCGAAGTTACAAAATAAAGTTTCCTTTAAACATAGCCCCTTCATAATATTTGAATGGACAAACTTTATCAACAATCCTTACAGGATTTTCAACTCATCATGACCCATAAACTTCAGTCTCTCATTCTTCCTCATCGCGACTTTTAATTACGAACTAGATAGCATCCGTCAACTAACGTCTCCCTTTTTATTCCACTTCGAATCGTTTTATTTCGTGCATATCAAGAGACCAACTTTAGCATTGAGTAAATAGTCCGATAAACTACACAATCTTATTTTATTCTTAACCATTTACATCTCGCAGATGGGCGAAGGTCTCCACGATCTGTCTCCACGTGTCGCTATCCAAAGAAAAAATTGTGAGTCTTTTTCGATTTTGATGAAATTTGGTATGGATATAGACTTCAAAGTACACTACTATACTAAATGACTCTGAGTCTACAAAGACTACTTTACTTACAAATATATGCTACTTTTGGCCGCAGCCTGAGCCGCAAGAAACAGATAGTATAATTTATCATTATGTCCCATCGGCGCATTCGCGAACTAAGAATTAGGATCTCCGCATTCCTTGTTTAGTCTCGTAGGGAAGAGATCTCTCTTGAAGTCCGCCCTTTACCTCATTTTATTGTATACTAGCTGTTTCCCGCAGCTCCGCTTGCGTCAAAAAATAGCCTATGTTTGACTCCGGGTTTTCAACTATATTCATACCAAATTTCATCAAAATCCGTTCAGCGGTTTGGCCGTGAAAGCGTAACAGACAGAAAGACAGACAGACAGAAAGACAGACAGACTTTAGCATTTATAATATTAGTATGGATTTGTTGTATAAAATTCTTGTTTTGGTGCAATAAAGAGTATTTGTATTGTATTGCATTGTAGGGAAACACCGAGCATACACTCTCCATATCTCTGACATGGCATGACTATGTCACAGTGTCAATAGTTATGATGCAGCATAAAATAAGACACCTAACACTATTATATATCTATTCAACTCTTTATCAATGCAACTCCAACAATCTTCTTTAAGTTTCCCATTCACGGTGCGCACAAATTGAAATAGATGGATTCAGTCCGTTTCCATTTATATTTTCTTTCTAATGCTGTCTCTTTATTCACTGTCAGATTGCTTTTTGTTTTTAAATGTTTATAATGCAAACATTTGCTGTGTGTGTGACTTTAAGAATGATTACTCCGTTTTCCCCCTTTGAGGCTGTAAATAAACCCGGGGAAATGCAAATTAGATTTTACCAAGGGAACTAGCTACCTCTATCTTCTAGCGTCTAGTTTATGTATCACAGATTACAGAAAATATATATTGAGACGTCTTTCACGCACTTTATCTATCTTGTACCTTTGCTTGTAAGACCTTTCCTGTAAGTGATGGATCTATCAATAAAGTTATTCTATTCTATACTATACAGATGTTCGTTCATTGTTCAATTTCCATACATTAGTATGCGCAAACTTTCTAGGTAGGTTACCCCTTGGGCATTCTCATAGAATATCAATGTAACGCCATCTATAGAATATTTCTTGATGAATTTGACCACAGCACTAAATCAACTTGTCATAGAATGATAGATACAGAAAGATGGTTCGCCCCCAAAATTTACGAAAAAAGCGTAAGTCCACCTATTGTGCTTTACAATTTCGTATTTATACAATAAAGTTTGAATAAATAAATAAATAATAAAATATTACAGAACAAATTACAATAAACATAAGTTATATATGAAAAAAAAAGAAAAAAAAACAGTAATTTGCACAAAGATCTGGATAAAGTGGAAGTTGGAATTAAAAAATAATGTACCAATCCTTAAATTAATGACCAAAGGTGGCTATGACAAATCTAAGGGCATTATAAGAAACATGTACATTTTATTTCGACGCGTGAGTAATGGAATGGTTACATCCAAACCCTTCGCCACAATCAATACAAATAATGTAAGCCATAGTCAATATAATGTTTTTATTTGCCAAAAGAGGATACGTTGTGTTTTATTGCAAAGCCACATTCTTAAAGAACCATGACTGTTCGTATCACACATATTAAAAAGAAACGATGATATTTTTCTGTTGAAATTATTCTTCTTCTTGTAAAATTTTATATTGTTAAGCTATTGCATAGCTTTTATCACGGGCTTTGAGCGCGGCGACCGAATCAAGGAATTCCGTAACGAAAATAAAACCTAACACCCCCGACTCCCCCTACCATGTAGGCTTACAAGCAAATTCATCACAAATCGTCGTGGACACTAGAATCTTTATTATTCTGTGCAAAAATGTAAGTATGTAAGTACCTACCTAGGTACCTTATGCTTACTTCCGTTGCAATAACTTTAGTAGTCAACTATAATAATTATAATTGTATAAGTTGATAAAAATGCTATTCTAGCTTTACCACGTCAGTCCCCGAGTGCCACACGTTTTTTTTTTATTGCCTATCTCATGGGCTCTTATGGACCAAGGGGGATTAGAGGGAGTTTATTAGACTATTTAGGCGTCATAAAATTCTGTTTATTGATTTTATTTAATTTCTTTTGAATTTATATTCTTATTTTGGACTTTTCCCCCTTTATTTGGGATTAAAAAATATTATTATACAATAGATTTTTATGCTTAGTTTGTTTTCTGTTTAGTCAAACCAATATCAATGTTTTCATTTCTATACTAAATATTTATTTATTTATTCAAAAAGATAAAAAGTTTAATTTTTTAAATAACATTTTTTGACTTTTACTGACATAACACTTATTGAAAATGGCACCTTATTTTCAGCTAAATCAACAACAATGGGTTCCATAAATCCACCCTTTCTGGTCAAAGGTTAAAAACAAAAGCTTAAGATTGATAACTTAAAGGTTAGCCTGGCATTTACAAATTGTGTTGCATAAACTTTAATAAACTAATATTGTTGTTGTTGTTATTTAGTTTATCTGTTACACGAATGTAAATGTTTATATATCTTCGGTTAGAATTCCATTGTAATGGTGCTCCCACGCGTTTACAAATATTTTCTAACATTGAAACATTTATTAACATTCATTATAATGTGTGTGAATTTTTTGTAAACAAATGTTTACTAACGTTAGTAAACACTTTGTAACAGCAGTGTGGGAGCACCATAAGTATTTATTTTCATGACCAGTAAATAGAGAAAAAATACAATCTTGGAAGTATATTACAATACACAACCAAACAAAAAAAATGTGAAAATCAATTCTCTATCTATATGATATTCTATAGATTGCGAGAAAATATTGTCAGTATTGTCAAGCCCATAGATTAATAATTGGTCTCGCGCGCTCGACTAGATACCGCGCTGTGAAGAAAAATCAGTTTCCAGAATGCGGCCACTTAATAGGAAAGTGTGTGTAAAACAATGTGCAAAGACACACACTAGCGTCGATTATGGTGTTGCCAGCTACTTGACTGGTGCCCGACCAATGGGAAAATTATTAATTGCTGTGGTCTTGTTGCGTATTATAAAAAGTAGCTCAGAAAATCCTTTAAAATGAAATTAAAATAAAACTGGCCAAGTGTGAGTCGGCTCGCATGTAGAGGGTTCTGTACTATTTTTTATTTTTCTCCATTTGGACCTCCTAAACAAATTTAATATTATCTCATAGGTTTTCCTGTAATTTATGAATCGAAATTCTGGAATCGATAGTTTCGGAGATAAGGTAGGGGAAATGGTTAGTTTTTGTCTACTTTATTTTATAATTCTAATATAGAATCCTAAAATTGCAAAAAAACTTTCTTTTGATTTATTATTACACAGTACAGTATGTTAAACGTTACTTTAATTTTCTATTTAGCTTGGAGCTAATTGATTACTGACCTCTTTTTAGTTGTAACCCGGGTTTAAATACAGATAAATAAATAGACATACACATCCTATTAATATTATAAACGCGAAAGTTTGTAAGTATGGATGGATGTTTGTTACTCTTTCACAACTAAACCGCTGAATTGATTTTCATGAAATTTGGTACGGATATAGTTCAAGACCCGGAATCAAACATAGGCTACCTTTAGCTGCGGTAAACATCTTGTACATACGAGTAGATATTATCATGGCCTTTTTCCATACAGTAGTGTTGCCGGAAAATACATTACACATCGAATAATAATCGATTCTTTGATAGTTGAAAATATAATCTAAGGTACCGATAGAGATCATATATCGATAGTATCGATATTGATACTATTGATAATATATTTCAGTAATTTTTTTCTGTATGAGTTGAATGACGATGATTTGTGTTATGCCCGCTGTACATCCCGCCGCCGAATTCCGGTATATCTGTATAGTATCGGTGCCTGAAATGCTTGGTATTGTTGTTAATCCATTAATCGATTATTTTTCATAAATTCTCAAAAATCAATACTACAGATTAGATTATATCGATACTACAGATACATAATCGATTAATAACCATTGATATAAACGATTACCTTTGTTGATTAAATCGATATAATTTATATCAACCCATTTCAATAATCGACTAATTGTTTAATATACAATACAATACAATATAACTTTATTGCCCACATCTGGGAAATCACAAAACTGAATTATAACATTGTTAACAATATGGAGCAAAGGCGGACTTATTGCTAAGCAATCTCTTCCAGCCAACCTTTGTACAGTAAGAGAACATGATGTAAGGGTGGGCCCAGTAGAATTAAAAATAATGTCTACTCTATAGATAAATCAACACAGACACAGATATAATTTGGGAACAAGGGACAGTGACTAATAAGAAACACATATGATATATATTCTACATACCTTGAAGGGACAGATAGTGCTCCTTAACCTGGCTCTTAAAACTAGTAATAGTTTGAGCCATGCGTACATTAACAGGCAAAGCATTCCACAGGCGAACAGCCCGCACCGTAAACGACTTGGAGTAAGACGCAGAAGAGTGGGTTGGAGTTTTGAGAAGTAGGTCATTAACACTGCGCGAAGGACGGTTCTGATCCGATTTCAGAAAAGTGAAACGCTCTTTTAGATAAATAGGGGTACAAGGAATAAAGAGAACTGAGAACAGGAGTACAAGGATGTGATAGTTACGACGAAGCCTAATCGGAAGCCACTTGAGTTGTGCGCGGAAAGTAGAGACATGATCATATTTGCGGAGTCCAAATATAAATCGAATGCAAAAGTTTTGGAGGCGCTCAAGTTTATTCAATTGTTCTTCAGTAACATCAAGGTAACATGAGTCGGAATAATCAAGAATAGGGAGAAGTAAAGATTGTGCCAGCGAAATTTTCGTTTCTATAGGTAAAAAGTTTTTTAGTCTAGTAAGTGATCCCGCCGAAGCAAAAATCTTCCTACTTACTTCCGCAATCTGTGGAGACCATGAAAGTTGTCTGTCGAAAATGACACCTAGGTTCTTAACTCTGTCACTGTAGTCTATTTTAACCCCATCAAACATTATCGACGGAAGGGAGGACCAGTCTAGTCTAGAAATATGCCATGCATTACCTATGATGATGGCTTGTGTTTTTGCTGGGTTTACAATAAGTCCATGAGATTTACTCCATCTGGAAATTTGAGAAAGATCGTCATTAACTTTATTGATACCATTTGCGAGGTCCTCTACAGAGGCATGACAATATATTTGTAAGTCATCTGCATATAGGTGGTAGGAAGTGCAGAGTTGAAACGAGACTGAATTGATAAAGATAGCAAATAGTAAAGGAGATAGAACGCCGATATTGCAGTTAATAATCGATTAATTGTCAAAAATCGATTAAATTTATTATATCAATACTTTCGATATCCTAGATTATTTAAAAAAAAAACAAATTCGATTAATCAATTATCCGGCAACAATACCCTACGGGGTACCAACTACCTAAAGGCCATATTTAGAATGTTGATGGGCGTAAAGTGGTAATGGAATCAAAATAGTGATAGGTTGCTAGTCGCATCGCCTACTGATAGGTATGGTTCTTCAATTTTCACCCACTTCCTCGGCCGGCTTATATGGTCTGCGCGGGAAGAGAAGCAGTAGTACATTCCACGTATTTACTTTTCTCCCAGATCAGCATTAAAGAAATAAGATGTTAAAGACAGACAAAAATGTCAGAAAAAACTAAAATTACAACATCCCTCTTTTGGAGTCGGGATTTAAAAAACAAAATATCTAAATAATAAAAATCGAATCCTCGGGGAATTTGGAATTATTTAATACACGGCAACATTGAGCACCGAGCGGTACTTCGCGCCATATTTTAGGGTTATATTATTTTCGTGAGTAATTTATGTCCATATTTCGAAATAATACAATACTTATTGATGGTATGTAATACCAGCATCTTCCTTATTTCTTTTAGTATTATTCTTACACAGTTTGACTACGCAAACTGCACATTTTGTGTCTACTTTTACATTAAATTTTATATTTATCTAGACATCCAACTCACTCATCGGTCGCGGCATGACTGACGCGGGTATGCCGCAACCATGCCGATTTCGGCATGGTTTTAGTTGCGAATTTATGTAGTATGCCGACGGTATCTAGTCGTAGCGCAGCGGAGACCAATTATTAATCTATGGTCAAGCCATTATTTCAAAGAAAATGAAGAGAGTGTAAAAATGGGCTTGGTTGGTAGAATAAAATGTAAAAATGTGATGTTGAAAACGAACCTAGTCGAAATAAACTCCAATATTTGTGTTTGCGTATTTTTTATCTTTTGGTAAGTCTTGTGTCGGAGGCTGAAGATCTGTTTCGGATCGCTGAGCCAATGCAGTATTTTTTATCTTTGAAAGTTAATATTACACTTGTAAGTTCATTAAGTGTTGTATTAATAGACAAAAAAACACTTTAATAGCTCTCTATTAACACAAAATGGATCTTTGATATCTGAATAAAAATAATTTGAATAATCATTTTAATTCAAGTAAAAAAAAAAAACAAAAAAAAGTAATAAAAGATTATATATTGAAGCTGGTTTTGATTAGGTCCAAACAAGGAACCTACATCTTCGCTGATCATGTAGGGCTCCGAAGCCGTCATAATTTAGATAATGTAACATCCCAGACAAACTAAAAATAAAACCGGTCAAGAGCGAGTAGGAATGCTATTTTTGAAAAGTGTACACACGCACAATCGGTGAGTCGAATAGTTTTTGTTCGATATCGAACGACTTTCATGTGATTTATCCATACATCCATATACTAATATTATAAATGCGAAAGTCTGTCTGTCTGTCACGCTTTCACTTTTCATTTTGATGAAATTTGGTATGAATATAGTTGAAGACCCGGGGTCAAACATAGGCTACTTTTTAACGCAGGCGGAGCTGCAGGAAACAGCTAGTATGGGTGTATACATGGGAGAAAAATAGGGCGAAATATAGGTTTTTTTTTGTGTATTGGTTTTCTGTCAATACTTAAAGTGTGTACCTATTGCTGTTATCAATATGGAGCAAAAACGAGCAAAAAAAATCACGTTTGTTGTATGGCAGGGTTTGCAACACTTAAATATAGCTAATGGTGCCGAGAGGTGCGGCTCCGGTTTCGCCATCGCGACTTGCCACGTGAGCGGGTTTCCCCGTTATTACACCATTTTGTTATTTTTTTTTTATTATACTTGTACCCCCGATTCGGTTACGGGAGATTTTAGATGCTAATTTTAATTTTTCTTACACTTGAATCAGTTCAGGTATTCGGAGAACCCTCCGTGTCCCGTTAAAATTTAAGTCCTCAGCATACTTATTCTCATATTGCGTGTGATCCTATACGCCGCCATCACATCCGGGAAGAAGAGCTTTGTTGTGGAAGCTGTACTTCCTTCGAGGTATCTATGGTTTCACTGATCGAGCGTCGCCGTTCGGATGCTCCTCTTGACATAAGACACAGGACAGCTGTCATAGACTGGTTTTTGTTTAGATTTCTCAGCAGCCTCCTTGGCTAGAGCGTCGGCCCTCTCGTTGCCTTCCAAACCCGCATGTGCCTTAATCCAGAATAAGGACAAGAGATATTGCTTTTATATTGTCTCTGATCTCTACGGCTAGTGGGTGGAGGCAACTGTGGTTTCTGACGCTCAGTGAAGCCGCCATTGAGTCGCTGAGAATCCCAAACGATGACGCCGTCCTGTGCTTCTTTATTTCCCGCGTAGCGACGCACAACGCCAGCAGCTCAGCCTGGTAGACCGTACTATAGCTAGGCAGAGATAGTTTGAGGGTACGGGTTTCGGCGTCCTCAGTCCAAAAAGACAGAGCCGCACCTACCTTGCTGCCATCAGTTAGGGAGGGACGAAGGCCTCCCCTGGGAGCACTCAGTTCCGCGGTGTCGCCACTCACCAACAGCTCGCCACAAGCTGGCTGCGGAGACTAATTGCACTGGGATGGGAACCCAGTGGGCGATGGGACCGTCACATCCCTACGCCTTTTTAATTATTATAATATACTAGTATATATTATATAAAAAGTAAAATAAAATTATATCGTACACTTAAAGCAAAGATAGGGTACGTCAGCCATTTCAAGACACACCAGCGAAGCCTCATATAACCTTGACAGACTTACCCCCATATTCTCAAACGTTTGCTCAAACTCGACTCAACCTTACTCCAACTCATTGGTATGATTAGTCGTCACTAGCTTCCTTGACTTAAGGGTTTCCTCATTGGAGGCGAGTGTCGAACTGTCAAATATAAGTTTGGTCGAGAGATACCTTGAGGCGGCCTTGCATGCCCATAACAACTGGAACAACTTTTTGAATCGTTACATCCCAGAAAGGGTGGCTCGTAGAAAAAAAAAAGCACTGATACATTTTTGATAGATAATATGATGACCTACAATTTTTGTCTAATATATTTTTATGATAAGACTTACCGTTTCGCTGAAAATCGCGAAAAACTATTTTTTTTGACCTTTGACCTCGAGTAATTTTTTTTCCATACACGGGAATGATGGGGAACTTTTAAGTTTTATTTATAATCACATTTTTAACAATTCTACCAATTTTCAGCTTGATGCGAATTTATGTACCTTTGCTCTCATTTTTATGTTTAGATTGACCGGACTATTTGTATTTTTCAATTTTTGTGCTATGGTTTGTTAATATAACCTGTGTCGTTCCTAATTGGAGTTTGCTCAAGCAACCAATTAAGAATGTCGTTTTCAAGGAATGTTCGAGGATTTCCTTAAGGCAATGAGTTTGAGTGAAGGACGTTCTTAAGGTTATGTTTAAGAATACGGGGGTTAGTCTGTCACCATAGCCGAAGACGGCCAGTTTTAAGTTTTATTTTAGATTCCATATATAAACATTAGATAATAAAATAAGAGATATAAATAAAATCTCACAGTTCATATTGAAGTAGTGCCTATTTCTTATGTTAAACTTTCTATTTTAAGCAATAAACTACCTGAATGCATTAATTAAACCACATATACATCTTGTTTCAGTCTCCACTTCTCGTGTATTTTTATAGTTTATTTATTATATATATATATATGTATATTAGTATTTATTTTAAATAGTTTATGTATCGTGTATTTCAGTTATTCTGCCTAGCGTTGTCCTGTTATGCACCATATCCGTATCTCTCCTTTCTTTTATATTTCATAAGGTTGCCTGGAAGAGATTGCTTGAGCGATAAGGCCGCCTTTTGTATACATACTGTGTTCACATGTTATATAACATATTTAATTTTTATTTTACTGTGTGCAAAGAAGTGTTAAATAAAAAAAATAATAAAGAGTAACAAGTAAACCGAAAAATTAAAACCGGTCAAACACATAACCATTCTATTTTTTGACTTCGTCGCACTCGGATAAATTTTTTGTAGAAGAAAGCTTTTAAAATAAATATTCTGTTATTTATAGCAGTAAACGACATAGAGCTTCATATAATATTTCCATCAAAATGCTTTAAGGCGATGATAACGACTTTTTAAAAACATTTAACACTCATATTTCAGTGGACTGTAAAATTTAATGGCTTTTTGCCTCCATTTATCTTACACTATATTTTTCCCGCAGCTCCGCCTGCATCAAAAAGTAGTCTCTGTTTGACCTCGGGTCTTCAACTATATTCATACCAAATTTCATCAAAATCCAGTCAGAAAGACAGACAGACTTTCGCATTTATAATATTAGTATATATATGGATACATAGTTTTGAGTAGAACCTTGAGTTTTTAATTCATACAGCATTCTCAGCAAGTTTTCAGAATAAATAATTAAAGGATATCTTTTTCAGAAGGATAATTTATAAAGTAAATCTATACTAAGTAGTTGCTTATGTCTGTCTGATCTAGACTCATCATCCTTGCGTGTTTTCCTAGTTGCGTCGTCAGCTTACGCTTCGGAGCCTAGGGTACGCTGTAAGTCATGGTCCTAAATTTGGCGGAACTGGTTATTACAATGGAGCGACTGGCGTCTGACCTCCGTAACTCTTTTTACAGGGAAACCAGACTAACAGGAACATGACGTGGTGTGTTAGTGGCCAACACTGTCAGAATTTTTCAGGCTGGCCTAACGCATCTGACACGGCCTCACGACTGCTATCTATCGATAACAACCGGGACCAACGGCTTAACATGCCTTCCGAAGCACGGAGGAGCTCGAGATAGAAATTGCCACTAAATGGCGACCAATTTAAAAGTGGTCGCCGCACGTCGTCCCGTAACACGCGCATTCACCACGGATGCGCGAGTCGCGTTCGACTAACGACCTATCTGATCAAGACTAATGAGTACGAGTATAGATTCAGAACTTCTCCCTCTGGAAAGAATTAAAATTCTTTCAGTTTCTAATATTCGCTTAAGTTATCAATATCTCTGAAGCGGCTGTAAGTATTAACAATTAATTGCAAGAATATTTAAATCAATTGATTACTTGTGGATTTATATGTTCGTGTAGGTTCATGGTCTAAGGTTTAACACATATTAGTCGAACTGAGATTTATTATTATTTTATAAATGTTTAATAATTCAAGCGTTATTTCCCGGTACTTAAAGTTACAAGCACGTTACAAATATTTGCGTGCGTTTATGTTCTAATTAAAAGTAAGTTGGTGCGGCTAAATAATTTGGTAAGTGCTTATAACTTCAACTTCGTATAGTAACGTCTGAATTTATTTATTAAAACAAGATTCAATAATAATAAATTATTGTATATAGTAATAATAAAAATCTGCCTTGAATAGCACGCTTTAAGCCATCATAGTTCCGTCTCAAAATAATGAAGGCGCGCTGTACAACCGGTTTCTTATAAATAGAGGCAGATATTGTTATGAAAAAATTACTTTTCTTCCGTTCCTATTTAGACTTATTCTTAGGCTCTCACAAATGCAACAGATCTCTTTCTGCAGGTACTTTTTAGTGTTTTCTTTTTATACCGCAGGAAAATGTACGACATTTTTACACCTGAGTTCACACAAATATCTCAAGTACATTCAAGAGAAAAAATGCTATATCGAAACACTCTGGTGTTACCTCAAAATATATTCAAGATTTGATCACGGAATCCTTTCACCATGAAATAATACGAGTATTATGCTCTGCGCGAAAACACAAAAATTCGATCAGTAGCTTTAACTCTAAACCAAAATATCTTGAACTTTAAACTATTATGTGAGAAAAAAGTCTCGGTATATTTAGTAGAGGTCAATATATTTTGGTCGAGCTGTGAAACCAAATTTCTTTTTCAAAGGGGGCAGTAGATTGGGTACGAAATGTCCGGAACCAGATTTGACACTCTGCCGATATCGTCACATTACACCCCTCTATCGGCTGTAAAGCGCGAAAGTATGGAAAAGGATTTCCAAAATACTTTAGATATATCGTGTTTTACTTTAGATATATAATATTTTTTAATTATCATAATGAATTCGTTAACCATAGAATTAACAGGTTATTTTTTATTGTAAATGCTGCGATGACAATATTATAGGTAATAATAAAATTTTCGCGTTTCTGTGGACCCAACACCTTCGGGACACAAGCCAATCTCACCTGCTAGTGGTGCGCCTGCTAACCAACACGTACAAGGCTCTGACGGCGGCTTTCCCTGAGGGACTTGGAGGTCAGACGGCAATCGCCCTCGTAAAATCCTAACCGCCAAATAAACTATGGGAATATACTAAGCGGATCCTGTGCTCCGAAGCTACCAGGTGAGGACGCAACTGGAAAAACGCTTGGATGAAGAAGTCTTTTTACACGATGAGGATATGGCATGGAGCAAATACAAAGAGGAGACGGCGCATTGACTGGTGCACCGTTACGGTCATTGGCGCAGTGACTTCGGAAGTGGGCGTGGCTTACGTGATTTTTCGTTCAACTGTGAAAGATGCGTGACGTGGAGCGAACTCTAATGATTTCCTTATTTTTCTAATTTACGTTTCGTTTCAGCTTAGAATATTTTTTTAATTATATTAAACCATTTCGTTTTAAGTGTTTTAATGCTGTACTGTTATGGTATTACAATAAACGTAAGTAAATAACATATTTTCGAATTTATTTAATTGATTTAGTGTTTCACAAAATATGTGCCTATTTTTAATGTTCAAAATATCTGTAATATAAAGAAATATAATATTTATTTTTTATGTTGAAATCTTCGATTTGCTAGCGACATCTATTGGTAAGTAGAGGGGATCATCAATAGAGGCGGAGCCACGGCCAAACCGAGCTCCCCTCACGTCTGCCTTCCGCCCCGCATAGCCTCACACAATAATTTTTGTAAGGAAGCTCTCGATACGCGATCTCCTCATTGTTATTACTACGTGGGCGGTACTATAGCACATTAAATGGTTACAACACAAGAAAAATATGGCATTCCTATACAAGAAGCCTTATTATTATGGAGGACTAAATGACGATATCGAAGTTTCTACGAATTGGAGACATGGACATAAACACAACCTCCGACAATACGTCGTTGAAGTCGCCGTGCCCCATGACTACCACCGCGTCTGGCGGAAAGATCTTCCCATTGCGGACGTCGAGCATATATTCTCGTTGCTCCCGCCGTATCTCCAAAAGTACATGGTACACTTAGAAAAATCATCTTCCACATTAACCATACATTTACGGGCCTCGTTGAAAAATCGACAGGTGCATGTGATAGCATTCGGGCATCGCCATTCGCTATATTTATTGGGACCTCCGTCGACGGCAGAAAGACGGCTGATATCAGCCGGGCCCAATTATTTTTTTATACGAGGATTTGGGGTGTCACTTAGGGTTTAGCCTAAAAAGGCAAAAAAATTGGATTAGGATAACAGAGATCCGGTTTTTTTATTTGAATACAAATCTTGTATTGTTATTTATGGCTTTCGAGGAAAATGTTTGAGTTTGATTCTACTTATTTTTTTAGCCCAAAATAGCTCAAAAATATTGGAGTTGGATGAGAGGGCAATAACTTTTATTTGTTTAACTATTTTAATATTTATTTTTTAAATAAGTAATAAACGCGATAAAAGCCGTATAAAAAAGTAGTTTAATTTAATATGTAACAATGAGAAATCATAAGAAATCATTAAATCTCGTCTTGTTATGACTCTTTGTAAAAATATTTAAATCTGCATGTTACGATTTCACAAAAAAAATTGTCTATTTTATGTGAGTTTTTCTAATATGAAAAAAGGGTATAATTTTTGTTTGATAAAATTTTATTGTTCTGCGAAGTATTTATGTTTGTTGTGACTTGTTTCAAAGGAATACATTTGTGACTAAATCTTATTATAACAATGTATCCGCACCTATTATTCAGTATTTATACTATTTTTAAAGGATTTGAAATTGCGTATTATTATTTATTATTTTCAACCAACTTCATGAAATGAAGTGTAGATACACCAACAGCAAACATATACATTAGTGACAACAATATTTTAATTTGAATGAAAAACAGCTGATATGGGCTGACATTACAGAAGCCCAATCGTGCTAAATGCAAATGACGTTAACTTTTTTACTGAAACCAAACCATGACCGCGCGGGTTATTTTTGGTATGTGAAATCGTGACCACGGCCGTTTTGTATTAACTCTCTCTACTGTACTCTACTGCAAGTTGGTTACGTGCGAGTGACACCCTAAAAGTAATAAAAGCGTCAATAGTCTACTTTCGTAAAATTCATTTAAGAATAATATCTAAGTTAAACTGTATTTTTGAGTAATATCGCTGAAATACAGCTGAATATATTATTTACATTAAATTTTTTTCACCAAATAATCAATATTTTGTTATATTCAAATACTTATCCATTAGAACATTTCTACTTGATTATTATTGTGAAAGCTTTCGCTAGCAATATTTGATCTTGAAAATGAAAAATATATTTTTCATCTGTTTGTATTATAATATTTCAGACGCAGCTATGCTTGGGGTTTAACTGTCAAAAAGTAAAAAATATTTGTGAAATTTAATAATAACTCTATTTAAATCAAATAAAAATAATATGATGTCAACACTAAAAGCTTCAAAAATATTAGAAACTGAAATGAATATTCTAGGTATGTGTCTTTCAAACAAACTTTATTACTCTATTACAATCCTTTGAAGGTTGATTTTTGAGTAACGAACTCAAAAATCAACCTTCAAGGAATTGTAATCTTGACTATATCTTCATGGAATTTCATCAAAGTCGGTTCTGTGGTTTAACCGCAAAAGCGTAACAGAGAGAAAGATGGACCGACAGACTTTCGCATATAAGATACTAACTGTTTTCTGCAGCTCCGCCTGCGTCAAAAAGTAGCCTATGTTTGATACCGGGTCTTCAACTATATGCATACCAAATTTCATCAAAATCCGTTCAGCGGTTTAGCCGTAAAAGCGTAACAGACGGACAGACAGAAAGATAGACAGACTTTCGCATTTATAATATTAGTATGGATTTATGTATATTATTTGTATAGGTATATGTATTGTTTATGTATGTTTATTATATTATAAGATGTATGGTTGTGTAGGTTTATTCGTATAAGTATAGATTTTACAAGCCATTCCCGTGGTATTTTCAGTACAGCCACATTTAAGCTCTCTGCTATACCCAAAGGTTGACTGTTAGATAATGCTTTTAGCATTAAGTCCGCCTACTGTGCTTTACAAATTGTAATTTGTACAATGAAAGTTAAATAAATAAATAATTTCAATAATGGATTACCACTTCGAAGATTGCTACAAAATTATGATTGCTATGAAGCTACGAAGTTAACTACCAAGCAACATCGATAGGATGCTACGAAGATGACTACACAGCTACGAAAATGCCTAGAAAGCTACGCAGATGGCTACGAAGCTACGAAAATGACTACGAAGATGGCTACAAAGCTATGACAGAGTTTCTCATTCTTTTTCATACTATTTCGTAGGTAGACAAATAGTAACTATAGCCACCTATTAAACGGGACCTTTATTCATTCACAGAAATACGGAAAAACAAATTAGACTACAAAATCAACAAACATGCCTGAAAATATATAAATATCAACTTTATTGAACCAATCACAAAATTAAAATTGAAATTGAATTGAACATCTCCGGTGTTGCAGGCGTTCATGGGCTACGGTAACCACTTGCCATCGGATGGGCCGTACGCCTGTTTGCCTGCTTAGTTGTATAAAAAAATACATTAAGACAAATTGAGTACAAAAAAATGTTAATGTAATGTAATGTTAAACTAAAAATATACATACATGATACAATATAAGTGTTATAATATTCAATGCGACCTTTGCCCTTGGCCGTGGCATGATTAACAGCAGTTTCGATGCGCAGCTTTAACCGTAACTTCGGCTTATATGTACGGAATCCACACATTTATAGGTTTATCCATTCGACTCAGTGTTTATGGCTCATAATAATGTATTTACGTATCTCGGTAAAATTGCTGACGTGTTTTTAAAGGCTTATTCAGTTTAAGGCTGTTGATTTAATGTTAACAAAAGGTCTTAAGTGCTTATGAATGTTTTTTTAGTTGTATTATATGTTGCTATGATATAAAATAGATTATCCTTGAGTAAGTGTCCTAGAAATTTCAAACTTATATTGTGGTTATTTTGTTTGGAAAAGGACTTTTTTATATCTGAACAGGACATAAGTAGGTATGTAAGGCTTTGAGATCACTAATTACATGTTTTTAGGGTTCCGTGCCTCAAAAGGTAAAAAAGGAACCCTTTTAGGATCACTTTGTATTCCCGTCCGTCGTATGTAGTTCGTCTGTCTGTTTTTCTTTTTCTAAGACCCTTTTTCTCAGGAAGGCGTGGTGGAATCAAGCACGAATTTATATCAAATACTCAGGTCTACTGTCCCTTGTAGTTGTGAAAAAATCAAACTTCTAAGCCAACGCAATCTAAAAGATACAGCCGTTTATGCCGAAAATTTCCGCAAATTTACGACACTCGCAAGGGAATCCAAACCTACAGGGTACTTCCCGTAAACTCAGAATTTTAAAATTTGGTACGAAGCAACGTCTAAAGGAGAAATTACGAATACCGTAAATTTTTATTAACATCATGTAATAAAAATATTTTAAAAAATTTAAACTTACTACCCCTTTCCTCGTGAACGCGATACCTACAAATTTTTACGGAACCCTCAATGAGCGAGTCCGACTCGCACTTGACCGGTTTTTTTTAAATGTAGTTTTATATTAATAACATAAGGTTTAGGCCACTAACACACTAAAAATATTGATCAAATTAATCTGGTTTTTATCGGTTCTTAGTTTTTTATATGTGCTCTCATATACACAAAATTTATATAAAAAAATTCTTAACGATAGCCTGATAACAAAATATAATAATGCTTCACTGCACCTAATATTCTAAAATTCGGATTTTAATATTCGATAGAAAAGTCTAGATTTCTCTGAAACTAGTCTAGAATTAGTATTCCCAAAGCGTCTCCAAGTAATCAGTAGCTGGTTATCTAAAAAGTGAGCTCTACTTGTTCGTATGCTACTACGGTATTTTAGCAAAAACACAAGTTATGTCTTAATGGTCAGTTTTGTATAAAAATCTGGCAAGAAATAGCAAATTTTCAATGTGATCACTAGATTTACAGTGTTGCAATTTACATTCAAAACAGAAATTTCAAAAGTATGAACAGCCTAATAATGATAAAAATTAATTTGCACGCATTGAAACAGATTTCGACAGAGATTAAATACAATATTTATCTGTTTTTCTTTTAACTTGGTTTATATAATAACTAGCTGTTTCCCGCAGCTCCGCCTGCGTCAAAAAGTAGCATATGTTTGTCTCAGGGTCTTCAACTATATTCATACCACATTTCATCAAAATCCGTTCAGCGGTTTGGTCGTGAAAGCGTAATAATCAGACAGACAGACTCTCGCATTTATAATATTAGTATCGATTCAAAAAAAAAAAACTAAATACTGTAGAAATAAAAAAATATACGTTGATAACTAAATTGATCTAAAGTTACATAAAAAGCGTAATATACCCCGACGACGTCGAGGTTTTCTCCCTGCGGCATGGTGCCCTGACCGCTGGCAGCGTTACCTCGCTCTGTAGTTAGACTAATACGTTGTGCGAGGTAACAGTCACCCAATTCATGGGCCAGCCGTACCTAAACCACGGCCTTTTTTCTAAAACCATTTTACACACCCACTGTTATTTATGAAATTCTGTGAATTATATAAAAGAAGTCCCAATTATTTTTCTTTCTACGTCTTAGCATTGTTTTTTCAGGTAAAGTCAGCAAAAGGGTCAAGGTAAACAGAAAAGTAAAATGGCTTCTAAGAAAATAATTAAGAGCTTCTCATTGTATACATTTTTATTATTTAAAAAGAAATAAGCACGCTCGTATTTAATTTAATTGATTGTTTAGGCTTATTTTTTCTGATTTTCAGTTTGGTGTGACATTAAAATGTTTCACCCTTATTCTTCATTAAATTTGAAAATTCTAATAACCAGTGAAAGAATTAATTACCAGTTAATAGCCACTTTTATTATTATTTACACTTTTTGACGAAGCATGTTGCGCCTCGTACTATGTAACGCATAAATGTTAATAAATAAAGTAAAACCATTTTAGCCAGATATTCAATTATTAGAAATTTCTAATTTATAGCCACAAAAAATACTACCAATTGGACTGGCAGTGGTTTCTCCAAAATCTAATTATGAATCTAATCTTTGATTTATAGTCATCATAATCGCCGTCATAGGTTCTCCGTGCTATGTTCTCCGCCCATTAACACTTTATAGAGTTAATCCGCTAGGCTAGGCTATGTATAGTTTTGTTCTCCTACGGATTTCCTCATTTCTGATTCTATATCGTAGGGAACCGAGCATCACCCTCTTAATAGCTCTTTAGGCAAACTTATAGTACTACAATTTAATCAATTCAAGCTTTTGTCCTTGAATGTATGTTTTACTGTGAGCTTAAATTCATCTTCATTCATTAAATTAAAGTACCTATTTAATAGAATCGCGTACAAAGCGCTATAAGATAAATTTCTTTTTCGTACGCTGAAACTATGGAATGAGCTGGAGCTCATTTTACGCCATTTTGAAAGACCCTATGGATAGGGTCTTTCAAAATGGCGTAAAAGTTTTGCTCATGGGTCGGCAATGCGCACATGACACACCTGATGTTTCAGGCGTCCATGGGCTGCGGTGACCGCTTACCATCAAGTGGTGCCTTTTTACCTACTTCATAAAGTTTACTCAGATTTATTTGTTAAATAAAAAAATCTTATTTCATTTACGTAATTTTCTTATTTTAATTAAATTTTGTGAGCTATATTATATATTATGTGCATGCTGTGTTATGTATAGTTTTTACTCAAATACTTCACTTTTAAAAAGTTGTTCAAATTATTATAAGTTTTAACAGCCTATTCAATATCATTAAATTAAATAAATTAAAAGACACAAATAGCTTCATATGGCAAATAACTAGAACAGCCTTGGTGATAGTTGTTGTAACATTATAGGAAAATCATACACTTTCCTCGCAAGTATGAAATACAAGAGAAATATATTTTCCTTTCAATATTCGTGATATATTGTCTATTCGAATAAAAACATGAGACAATTTGCTTTTCATGTACCTGTGTAAGTTTCCCGACTTTAGCTGATATGTCGAATATTCGTGCAATTTGAGTATATTAGGAGTTCCTTTGCGTGGGTACCTCCGCCCTATTTTTGTCAACAAATAGTGCTTGCACTGTGTTTATATTGCAATTAAAATTCATAGTCATTTTGAAAAAAATCAAAAACTTTTGGGGTTAGCTGTGTGATTTGTACTTATATATTTATTTATTTTATTTAAAAAATACTCCATCCTTATTATGTACTCTATACCTACAAAATAAGTCAGTATTTTTAGCCACTATTTCATACGTTATAATATGAAGATAGAAAAGGAGCCCCATTTTGAATGTATAAATCATATTTCGAATGACAATTGTTCGACTTACCGATTATGACAAATGAAAATCATTCGAGTCATGCTTTTCAAAAATAGCACTCCAGTAAAGCTTAAAATGAAAATAGTCGACGACGTATGAACGAGGTAAAATTGACGAAACATTCAGGGAACTGTGAAAGGCATGACGTTGCCTCAATTAAGATTTTGAATGGAGTTATTTGGGATGATAGAACTGAGGTAGAGCAATAGTTACATAAAAGTTTGTGTTTATAAACGTTACTATCATATAAAGTTGATAAAGTTGTTTTTTGAACGCACTAATCTCAAAATAGTACATACAAAAATAATATTTAATGTTGTGGAATTTGAGATCCCAGAAGAATTGCCAAAGAATAAACCTATAGAATAGCCATAGTAAACATTTCTAATGTTGTTTAGAAAGTTTGTTTGTTAAAGAGAAGCTAGGTCTATTGATTGCCCCTGTGTTTAAGCGTATTTTTTTTTTATACAACTAAGTAGGCAAACAGGCGTACGGTCCACCTGATGGTAAGTGGCGAGCGCGTTGCCGACCTGTCCGCTATCAGCACAGCGACCCCTCTGGAGCCTGGCGACCTTTCTCACCAGCAGAAACACAACACTGCATCACAGTGTTATTTGGCTGCGGTCTTCGGTAGGGTATTTCCCCAGACGGACTACTCCTTACAAAATTCCGTGACACGGAATTCTACGCGGGCGAAGCCCGCACAGCTAGTATGAGATAATGTTATTTTTGCGTCATAGAAGTGTGCCATAACTCATAGCACGTGATTATGAATGAATGAATACGTTTACCTATGATAATTTTGTGTACCATTCGTTGAAATCCCCTAATTTATGTACGTACCATGTTTGGATATTGTGTGAATTCGATTGATCAGAATTAATGACACTTGTATGTTTTTGTTTGATTTTACTTTGTACTACAATAATCTTATACCATAGATTAATAATTGGTCTCCGCGGCGCGAGACCAATTATTAATCTATGCCTTATACTTAATGGCTCCTTGTCTTATAGAAAACATTTTGCTATTTTAATTTTTACATTTAAACTTTATTTTACAACAGAACGTTTTTTTATATACAACTAAGTAGGTAAACAAGGTGGGCCATCTGATGATAAGTGGTTACCGTAGCCAATGAACGCCTGCAACATCGGAGATGTCACGAGCGCGTTGCCGACCTGTCCGCTATCAGCACAGCGACCCCTCTGGAGCCGGCGTCCCTACTCACGAGCAGGAACATAACACTGCATCACTGTGTTATTTGGCTGCGGTCTTCTGTAGGGTGGAGGAGTTCTCCTTACAAAATGTCTTACCTTTCTTGTTCAGTTGTGTTCAGAGCCAAATTTAAGACCATTATTGAACCTATCCCTGGGCTGGTTGGGCTCTGAAGCATACACCGAAGATGAAACTAGGAAATACGCTTTTCAATTTGATATAGATTGTTTTCTAGTCAGACTAGTTTTATTCATTACTAGCTACTTCCCGCAACGCCGCCTGCGTCAAAAAGCAGCCTATGTTTGATCCTGGGTCTTCAACTATATTCATACCAAATTTCATCAAAATCCGTACAGCGGTTTGGCCGTGAAAGCGTAACAGCAACAGTAAACAAAGCATATGAAAAACAATTTGGACAAAAACACCAAAGTAGTATTCGTGAAGGAAATGAACATTTTAAGCCCCATATGAAAGCAGCAATCGACATAGGAAAATGTAATCATTATTAGTGGACATTGTATTAAAGAACTGTATAAATTACTATAAAGGACCCTGTACACGACGTTACTGTCCAATCATTTATTTGGGAAAAAGGAAAATTATGGTAAATGGAGCGGTTATGAAAGCGATTAAATTGTTTTAACATGTCTGATATAAGTAAGTAGTTACATTTTTTTAAACAAAAAAAACATGTTTGATTATATAGTGAGATGGCATTGCATTAATTAGGGACAAATGACACAAATTGAGTTAGCCCCAAAGTAAGTTTGATACTTGTATTGTGGGATACTTACTCAACGATTCTACATTTTATAACTTACTAATATTATAAATGCGAAAGTCTGTCTGTCTGTCTGTTACGCTTTCGCGGCCAAACCGCTGAACGGATTTTGATGAAATTTGGTATGAATATAGTTGAAGACCTGGGGTCAAACGTAGGCTACTTTTTGACGCAGGCGAAGCTGCGGGAAACAGCTAGTACATTATAAAGATAAACATCAAGACACAGGCCAATAAGGAAATTGTCATTTTTGTGTCTTGATGTGTAAGAAAGAGGTGGTATGTAATGAAACACACTCGGAGTAGGTTTGATCTTGAATCTTGAATGATTTATCATTAAAAAGATAGGGGCTTTATATAATCTTAAAGTAGGGCATAAATAGTCATTGCCCTTGCCCTTATCTAGGTTAGGGAAATGGATGATTGTTCCATATTAACAGGTTATAAGGGTAACTATTAAGGGCGTGTGTTGTACTCTTCGCGCACACTACATTGACCTAACCGGTGATCAAACCCCCCACTAATTTATTAGGCCACATAGGTCGTCAATACACCAATATATTTTATTTTGTGTGACCGAACCTTTAAGTTCTATTATTTTATTTAAGTACTATATTTTTTTCTATTCTGTGACCACAGTGCGTATCCTAACAAATCACCATTTAAAAACTAACTGCCAACTGTAACTCCCCTCGTGGTCCAGTGGTTAAGGCGTCCGGAGGTCATGGGTTCGATTCTCATGGGAAGCATATTTGGTTTAGTTGTTTCCAGTTTGGTTAGGACATTGCAGGCTTGAATCATCTGATTGTCTGATAATATTTATTTATTTAACACTTCTTTGCACACAGTGAAATACAAATTAAATATGTTACATAAAATGTGAACACAGTATGTATGTATGTAAAGGCGGCCTTATCGCTCAAGCAATCTCTTCCAGGCAACCTTAGGGTTAATGATGATTCCGTGCTTTAGAAGACACGTTAAGCCGTTCATCCTTGATTGAAAGTCGTTACAGGAACCACGTCAGAGGCCGAAAGGCGGTTCCGAATAACTCTCACACCATGATGTACGTACAGGGTCGATTGACCATGCAACCCACTCGAAATAAACGAATGAACCATGTATAAAAAAAATATCGCACAGTGTATAAAACCCTTTACATTTTTTCGTTGCGTGAACCGAGGTCCATTTTGATTTATTCGCAACATTTGTCAATTCCGATTTAGATATATAATAATATATGCATGGCTACTCAGTCATTTATATTTTTGGAAAGAAAAATGTGATGCCGTCCGGTCATGGGTGCGAATGTAGTAATGGAGAGGTCAAGTGAGGAAATATTACCGTACATTTTTTAGTTTTTACGTCAAGCTTTAAAAGAAAGCGGAGAAATTACGGGATTACTCTTAAAAAAGGGCGTTAAAGGATTTCTCAAGGGTCGGCAATACGCACGTGATGCCCCTGGTGTCGCGGGCGTTCATGGGCTACGGTGACCACTTACCATCAGATGGGCCGTATGCATATATGCCTAAAAATTGCAAAAAAAAAAAAAAATATGACATTGCTCTAATTCAATATTGATATGAATCATACTGGAAATTTTATTGGAGCTCGATAGTCGAGCGTGGCCCGCGTATCCGTAGCCATTATTGGATTGGTTATTTGGCATTTACTATTTCGAGCTCATCCGTGCTTCGGAAGGCACGTTAAGCCGTTGGCCTCGGTTGTTATCGATGGATAGCAGTCATTAGGCTGTGTCAGATGCTTTTGGGCGACCTGAAAAGTTCTGACAGTGTTGGCCACTAACACACCTCGGTTCATGTTCCTGTTGGTCTGATTTCTCTGTATAAGGGGTTACGGAGGTCAGACGGCGGTCGCTCCATTGTAATAACCAGTGCTGCTAAATATAAGACCATGACCTACACCGTACCCTAGGCTCCGAAGCGTAAGCTGACGACGCAACTAGGATTACACGCTAGGATGATGATGTACTGGAAATTTTATTATTATTTTTAAAACAGGTCAATAAATGTATAAAAACCGCAAAAAAATTACCTTTGTTTTATAAGAGTTAGTCTGTCTGAGAGTCTCTTAAATATTTGTTTTATCTTAATTAAATTATTTATTTTTATAGTGAATATATACCTACTGAATATTCTGTAAATATTTTAAGCTAACTGTTGCCTTCATAAAATCGCCCTTTATTCTGTTTTTTTAGTATTTTGTGACAGCGGCAACAGAAATACATCATCTGTGAAAATGTCAACTGTCTATCACGATTCATGAGATACACCCTGGTGACAGACGCACAGATGGACGGACAGTAAAGTCGGTACGGAAACATACAAAGAGACTACATCTAAATCAGCATATTAGTCCGGGCACCACGTTATTACAGACAGCCATAAAAACATCAAACTTATAGGTAACACCCCACTTTATTACCACCAAAATAAAAAATAATTCCACAATGCCTTTCAGTCAGACTACAAGTACATTTCAAATGGTTGTTTGGTAGCACAAAATACTGCTTGTTTGTTCTAAACGTGGGTTCCCGCTAAATATCGTGTCTTTTGCACATTAAAGGCAACAAGAGCTGGTTTCCACCGATTTACACGCCAACGATATTCAATATAAAATAACTGGGTGCTTACTCATTGTAAGATTTTTACTGGAAGTGACCATTGGTCACACGGAGAAACTTTTTTTGTCAGTGTAACGAGTGTAAATTTGCTGGCAATTATATTGGTCATAAATAGTAGGACTAGTGCAATCAATCTATGAAACATAGCCGTTGGTTAAAGTGGGGGGAGACTAGTCTTCGTTTGACAGACGTAGCGTCAGCATTAGTTGACATAATGTCAGTTAGTTGCATAATTTGTTGTTGTTGCTAAGCCGGCGTAGTAAATAAAATATGGCCATGTAGGTTAGTTAGCACGGTGGGCATTAAACTGACCATGGTTATGATGACAGACTTTTCGCCTGGTTTTACATCGACGAATGTAAACCAGTACTTGCTTAAGTCAACTTCGTATTGGCCAGTTTTTTTTTTGTGGAGCCCAGGATCTACCGTCTCTACCCAAAAGTAAATACTTGGGGATTCCAGAAGACCACCTACCGCGTCGGTACTTTACAAAGGATTGAACACACACAACAATCCAATATGAGATAAAAGATAAAATTTCCTTCATGCGAAGTTGATTAGTTTCTCGACAATTTAAAAAAAAACAGGTAACTGATGATGATCATGAACAATCTTATAAACCAAGACTGTGACGTTGTATCAATAATAAAGGTAACACGAAAGAATAGCAACGAGTTCTAATATAGAATTGCATTCTCTCGTTCGTGGAAATAAGACCTAAATTACCACATCCAGCACTTTCTTACATCTACAACTGAACCGTTTATGTAAAAGAGCGACCCTCACGCGGGTTCAGTAGAAACGGAATAAAAAATCCGCCAAATCACTAATGCACTGCCCATAATTGGTTGTTACTACAATTTTCCGGTTAATTGTCGAAAGGGCCATTACTGTGGTATTCTGGACGGAAATTGGAGAGGTCGGATGTAAGGGTTTAGTTTTTTTAAATGCAGTTACTATTGCTTTTGTTGGGCGAAGTGGTTTATTTGCGTCAACTTTTTGTATCGAATGACTTGTAGTATTTGTTGATACTACGTACCCCTTTTTGCCCATGGCTCGACGTTGTTCGGTAAATAAAGAACTTTGATGTCAGTTTCAAGGTTTTGGTTGTCGGTAGGTAATTATTTTAAAAGTTTAAATACTAGTGTGTGTGTATAAAAATATAGACAGATGCGAAACAATGGCGTACAATGGCGGAATTATCCCAGAAAGGGATTTTTTCTATCATTTCTAAACAATCTCCGACTTGCAGGAGGTGACTCAAATGGAATAAACAGGTTATTTCCGGGTAAATAAAGTTTGAAACGTGTTGAAACCATTTGAATTTGTTTTAGTACTAAGGAACCCTATATTTGAGCTAACTAAACTCCATTGCACAGCAAGTTCTAAACCAAAGTGTAGTGTAACGGAACTGGGAACACATCCCTTGGTTCACTGAGCTTTCTAACTTTACCTTCGTTTTATAATGTCGCTTAAAAAGACATTAGGGTTTTCACATTCGTGTGAAATTTACCAACTTTGACATACCAGGATGATGTAGTCGTCAGAGCCCGGAAGGCGGTTCCGAATAACTCTGAAACCAGGGTGTACAGGGTCAATTGACCATGTAACTCAGTCGAAATAAACGAATGACGGGTTAAACACTAGCCAATAAATGTTTAACTGTTTTTATTGTTTATTTAAATTTTGATCAAAATCGTCCCAGCGGAAGACCGCAAATGGCCAGACGAACTGGATTCTCACTGCCCAGGATAGAGAGAGATGGAGTAGTCTTAAGGAGGCCTAAACCAACTCTTTGGAACTCTATCTACCACTAGAGACTCACCAACTCTTGAGAAAGGCTGAAAAGAAGAAAGAAGAAGATATTTAATATTTATATATCAAAACTTCATTGTCCCGCAAGTAAAACAACTTACTTATAAGCGGACTTAGGTAAGAGTATTATCTACCTATCGACCAGTATACAGTACATACATGATGAGTACGATGACTAAGTATATAATGTCAATTACTGCACAAAAGTTTGCTCTGTAAGTTCACATTTACATTACAGCTTTTTAATGATGTTGTCTCATTCGACGCTTGTACGTCTAATTAACAGCTTAGTCTTGAGTCCAAAGATGGCTTTTGCAAGATCTTATACCTACGTTTTAAGGAATGACAAAATTTTTATAAGAAATTCTCTGGCGTTTCTTTTATTTACTTACCCTCTTATTTAAAAAAAACAAACGTTCATTAAGACCAAATTAACTAATTTATGTTTCGTCTCGTTGTTTCACGTCGAAAATAGATAAGGCGGAAAGTACTAAACATAAATTAGTTAGGTCGTATTGAACGTTTGTTAATTTTTATGAATAAGGGGGTCAATGTTTTCAGGATCTGTTTTGGCGATAAGGTGTGTCACAATTAGCTGCCAGATATCTAACACATAAAATTTTACGCAGGCCTTATGAGAACAAAGCCTTTGTCTTGAAAAACAAGAAATCATTTCTTTATCCAACTGTTGAAAAAAAAACATTTATAACAACATTGTTACCTTTTCATACCAACTCGTAATCCTACAATTTAAGCTTTTTATCTTCTCATGTCTTACAGTCATGATAAAGTTAAGAGTATAAATTATTATTATTTGTCGCACATATTTCGTTGTTTTTCTTTGTAAAATAAATAGAATCTAAATCCGTTGGAAAAAATGTTTGATCTGTTTCAGAAAAATCGAAATAGATATTTTAATTAAATAAGAAATAAAATTTAGATATTTCTATTATGGAAAAAATAAATCTGACAAAATTCAAGAAATTTTTCATTAGCTACGAAAAGCAAGCTTTGGGATAAGTATATAATATAAATAAAGTTTATTTTTATTTTGTATGTTTACAACAAAAAGATTCGAAAGGCCCGGTTTTGTCTGTCAAGAATAAATACATTTTCGTTTAAATACGTAGTCTAGGATCCTGTTGGTGTTTCCCATCGTATTACTTTACTTATGTTATTTTAGAGTTATTTTTAAAACAAAGTATCAAACAAAAAAACTTAAGAGCAAACTTAAATCGCACTTCCTAAACAGCATGTAGATGATGTATCGAAGACCGCTTTTTGTGCTCGCGCTAGCGTAAATAGGCTAGTTTCCTAAAAAATATAATTAGTCCGTCAGTTAGATAATCAAAATATATTGGAGACGTATTTTTCTATTGAAAATTAAACAAAGAATGGTAAAGATATGGCGCGTTTAATTTCCGTGTGACGTCACACGGAATTTACGTCACAGTGAGCTACACTTTTTCGCAAATCGTATTCCTTAACTTTGATGCGTTATATCTTGTTAACTTATCGCTCAATTGACAAAATAAAAAATATGTCACTAATATATTTTTAATCCCTAAATTACAGACTAATTTAATGTTAATCTTTTAACCCTAGTCCTAGCCTATTGTTTGCAGTTGTGATATTTATAGATATGTATACTAACACTCACTGATAAACACGCCCAAAAAATCAATGTCTACCAAAATAGTTTGGAAAGAAGCGTAGTTGGGGTTAGGAGAAAAGATAAAGTCAGATTAAACCATATTAAGGGAATAACTAAATTTAAAGACCCGAAAATGACATACAAGACCTTGAAACGGTAATGAGCTGGTCATATATGTTAAGAGAAAAGAGAGAAAAATGGACAAAATCAGTAACGGAATAGTACCCAAGAAATGGAAAAAGGAGTCAGGTCCGACAGAGTATACGCTGAGAGGATGACATTAAAAGAACTGCAAGACGAGCATGGATCAGAGTGGCAAAAGACCGTGAAGCATGGAAAGCATTGGAGAAGGCCTATGTCGGAGGACAAGCTGTTTCTGCTAGTGATGATAGGAAACAATTGTAATGTTTAATTATGCAAAACAGCAATAAAGGCTTATTTTATTTTATTTATACTAACACTCCACCGCGGTTTCGCCCGCAATCACACAAATACACAATGTAGAATAACTTTAGGAATGGATTTGGAAATATTTTTGTTTAGGTCGAACGTAGACTAAGATGATGTAATCCGGACATACCTGCGTGGTTTTTGGGTTGCATGTTGATTGTAAAAATTCTGTGTTTATGACATTAAAATTTTTAAAAAAAATGTGTATTCTTATGTAGGCATGCAAATAATTACTGCTCGCAGAATGGATGATGGCCGATTTGGCTGTGGCCTCTGACTCGGCCGTGGATGTCACGTCTTACTGGGGCCAAATTAGTGTAGTTTTATGCCATTGGCACGAAAGAAGATGATGGTGATGATGATGATGATGAGGCTTGTGGTGTCCTCACGACCTATTAACTCGTGACCTATCTTCAGAGGATCAATTGAATTTTAAATCTTATGATCTCTTTTCATTCGTGACGATTTTAGGTTTCTATGTTTGGCTACGCTCGATGTAATCCAAGAACGAATTCACATTTAAGTTCCAAGGTTTTATGCACTAAGATCTTATACTAAAAACATTTTAACTTACTGGAAATCCAAACTCGACCTTCAAAAACAGGACGAAACAGCGGCAAAATACTTAATTAAGTAAAAAGGGGTCCGAAAATTTCAACATAATAAGATTATGAGGCCAAATCTCGCCTAAGTACTAGCCTCCGTGCATATATTAAGAGATTATCGCGAACAATTAGGTTGAGTGTGTGGATTACTCTAATTTTATTCAGGCTGGGATAAAAAGCAACCAATTGGTTGGTTGATTTTCATCTCAGAATTATTTTAGATTCAGTTTTAATGAATTTCTAAAAAGAATCACTAAAAACATAAAAAAGATGGATTTGGTATGTACTTGTTTTGGATGATAAACTGCTTTGAGTGCAAGATCCCAGGATAAAATAATATTAATCATTTATTTATTTTTATATTAACCAGCATTACAAATAGCTCCAGTACCTTTACCACGAGATTTCATTAAAGGCCACCACCCACCGCAGCGCACGGAGAGGCTACGCACATGCGTCAAGTTTCGCTTTGCAAAAAAATGTGTGCGATTGTGTACACTGCAACCCACGGTCACGCTACGCATGGCTTGCTCGAATATGGCGTACACGAAGCTTAACCCCGACAACGCCGACAAGCAGTAATTATTGCATGCCTACGTAAGAGTACACATTTTTTTAAATTTATTTGTTATCAAAAATACAGATTTTTTACAATCAACATGCAACCCAAAAACCAGGTTTGTCCGAATTACATCATCTTAGTCTATGTTCAATCTAAACAAAAATATAATATATATAACACTTATATGTACTTAATAATCATTTCCAAAGTTATTCTACGTTGAGTATTTGTGTGATTGCAGGCGATACCGCGGTTGAGTGTTAGTATAAATAAAATAAAATAAGCCTTTATTGCTGTTTTTCATCATTAAACACTACAATTATTTCCTATAATCACTAGCAGGAACAGCTTTTCCTCTGACATAGGCCTCCACCAATGCTTTCCATGGTTGACGGTCTTTCGCCACTCTGATCTATGCTCGTCCTGCAGTTCTTTATGGCTGGTTTACACACGATCCAGTGCGGCGATCTAGTGCTTTCACGGACACGAAATCCACCCCACATACGCAAATAACTTACTCACACATTTAAATAATTGTTTGTATGTGTGTGTCGGTGAAAGCACTGGATCGCCGCACTGAATCGTATGTAAACCAGCCTATAATGCCGTCCTCCCAGCGTATACTCTGTCGGCCCTGACTCCTTTTCCCATCTCTTGGGTATCATTCCGTTACTAATTTTGTCCATTTCTCTCTCTTTCCTCTTAACATATGACCAGCCCGTTTCCATTTCAAGGTCTTGTATGTCATTTTCGGGTCTTTAAATTTAGTAATTTATAAAATGCGTGGGTTCCACAAGACGTATGATTAAAACACGTAGTCAAACAAATGAATCCGTGCACCGCATAGCCGTGCACTGCGTAGCCGTGCACAGCGTGCGGTGCGGTGGACCCGGGCCTTTGCGCAGACGGCAAAGACCGCGTTAAGATTGAATATGGAATATCTTACTTTACATAAAAGCCAGATAGATTTAAATAGATAGATACTAAATTGTCAAATGTCATGGTCGACGTACCTACTGATGCCATAAGGTAGTTTGAAAACGGAACATCAGTGTTGCTCATCGACATACAGGATTAAGCGCGTAAAATACCTTCATACTTCCGACGTTTCAACCGTGTTACAACAGCTGTGTATACGGAACGTAATCCTATAATTTTATGTTTTAAATATGCGTTAGTACAAAAGATTATTATGAAAAAAAAAACTTATGCAACATAAAGACACTCATGTAAGCCCATTACTACCTATTTTTGCCCTAGTTGATATTAGTCATGGTGTAGATGCATCAAGAATGACATAAACTTAGCATCTTAGAGAGTTGTTCAGAGTGTCAATTCCGCTAATAAACTTTAAAAGACCATGCAACTGATATTCAATAACGACTCAATTACGATGCATTTTTGATATGCTCAATATTGGTATTCTGCTAACACAATTTTCAATTTAATTGTAACTTAAACGTAATTAAATGGTAATAATAGAAAAAAATTAAATATAATAAATAATAGAGTGCCGATTATTGAAAACATTGATGATTTTGATGATTTTTTGATAAGCAAAATTCTCCTGTTACAGTTAATTGGCATGCCAATGGAATACGATTGTTCTTAAAATTAGTAACAGAATACTAGAAACGTCAAAAATTGCCATACGATCCAATTACGATTCAATTGTGCACTATGTAAAAATAAGAGAAGAGAAGAAGAGATTGTGGCGTGTGTCTAGGCTAAAAGAATCAGATCAGGTTAGCACTCTTTGTAAAAAAAATGCACAATCGCATTGCGTCACGTTTCATTCTGCGCTAAAACTTTGCAATTACTTTTGCCGCTTATCCTAAATCCTAATACCGTAACACTTGTTTTATTTTTAGAGCACAAATAATTGCATAAAACGAACAACGTATGACGAATTGTACACGCGAGTGCGATCGCGTGCTTTCAAATAATACACTACATTACAATTTACCTCATAATTATCGCAAACTTATTAATCTTGAAGTGTTAATGCATGCAAAACAATGACTTTAATGAATGACTGCAATTCAGTTATTAAAATTGCCTGGATTAACATTTTCTCATTAGTTTTTTGTCAAATACAAACTACTTAAATGTACATAAGTTAGTACACGTCTTGGGATGCTGTAAGTTTAGGGAATAGCTATAAATAAATAAATACTTTATAGGAAATTACACCAAATACCTTGTTTGGCCACTTCAGGGAAATCACGAAATTTAATGTGCAATATTGTTTACAATTGAGGAAAGGTATAGTTTTTGAGTGTACCCCATGGAGCAATTACAAAGAGATGCCGTAATAAGCGTTTTGTAAGAAAGTATTTGTTAGGCTACACGGGGCAGAAGGCAGACGTGCGGGGTGCTTGGTTTCGGCCGTGGCTCCAACCATGGAGCACGAGCAATAACAAGCTCCGCCCACTTTTGTGTCGGCGAGGCGCCAATGATCACATCACTGCACCATTTCAAACGGTATCTCCTCTTTGTAATTGCTCCATGGTGTACCCACAGAAATAAGATTAGGTAAGTGTCATGTGTAGGCCGGTTAAACCTTTCGAGTCTTAACTTGATATGGTAATTCTACTTTATTCTTATATCTGAAAGTTCTGATAGGTCTTTATCATAGCTTGATGTGTCAAGCTAGTGTGCTAGCTGACATGCAAGAACGGCACTCCAGTGTCAGTTCTTACATGTCAGTGATGACTAAACATGTGATACCTACATTGTACCTTATATCTAAGATCTTATTTATGTCTATTTACCATATTTATTGCAAATAAAGATTCATTCATTCATTCTTGTAAAGAACATTTTAAAGCTGTAGGAACTTTAAATTAACGTTACAATTAATAAATTATCTAGTTAAAGGGTCTTCAATTTAACGACCTCGGTGGAGTTTGGTTATCATGCCTGCCCTCTACTCAGTAGGTCTCGGGTTCGATCCCTGGTCAGGTCAAGATGGAAAATGATAATTTCCTGATTGGTCTTTCGGGTTTATCTGTATATGTATTTGTCTAAAAATTTAGTGTTACTGAGTTAGTATCCCATTACACTATTCTCGAACTTACTTTGTGGCTAACCCTATCTGTGTGATTTGTTCGAATATATTTAAGTAAATAAAATAAAATAAATAAAAAAGACATTTATTCTACTACCATATCAATACATGTCCTATATAATTTTTTCCAAAATCATAATTTTCATATATTTATTATATCAATAAATCACAAATTCATTTTATTATTTCCCCAAAAAAAATAAAATAGGTCCGTCTTAATTTTACATTTCGTCAATTCATAAAATAATAATAAATAAAATAATCAATGAATAATTCTATTTATTTGTCTAAACATATTTAAGTACATATTTATTTAATTAGGGAGGTAAGGACCGGCCTCTGAGAACATACTGCGACCAAATCGCAGACATTAAAAAAGGGAGATGTCAGGAGTACCCGTAATCGACGAGCTTATATGACGAGAGTAATGAGCGTAGAAGAAGCGAGGGAAGTCTGCAAGGATCGTAGCAAATAGAAATCCGTGGTCTCTGCCTACCCCTACGGGAAAAAGGCGTGATGGTATGTATGTATGTATGTTTATTTAATTAAACAAAATACATTGCGAAAAGAAACATTAACGGTTCCTTTGCAGTTGTAAATGGATTTATTTTACTTCTAGTGCCCTGAAAAACATGTTATAAAGTTTATTTTACTCACGCAATTCCGGAGTACTCCAGCAAAATTGTTTTAAAGTTATTCCAGGACTAACTGTACAATAATTTTATTCGATGTTTATGGTTCCGTGTCGGCACAAAATTGTTATATTTTACTCGCTACTGGTCAACTGTTGTCACAGTTTTCGCAGAACCATATTTGTTTAAGTTTCAGTTAACTATGGTTTTAAATTTTAGCATGTAGATTGTAGGTAGGTATAATAATAAAACTGAGTTCATGGTTTCGTTTAAAGTACTATTATTTCTTGTGTCTTGGCTTAACTGGAATATTAAATTTTACGTTTTTATAGTCAAAGTTAATCCTTATAACACTAGCTATTTGTCAGTGAGTAGGTAGTTATCAGGTGAAAAATACCTAACTGTTTTGTATTGAGTGAAAAAAATAAGAAAATCATTAATTATTATTTATAACATATCTATTAAATGAGATAAATAAATCATATAGATCCATTATAAAATAAATATTTCGAATAAGCAAACTAGTTCATTTAATCTTATATTTTTTCATAAAATGAATGCACGCTGGATTTTTAGTGTGAATGACTACTGAAGTATAATATGCTATTTAATAGAAAGTTATACAATATGTAACAGAATTTTAATTATATTTTTTTATAATAAGCCAACATTTACTGACATAAACTAATAACCATTCATCAATACCAATACATCAAACAACATGCCCCCTTCCCACGAGACGTGTAGAAAAAGCTAGTAAGATACATTGCCACACTATTTTAATTAAGGCCCTTCCGTGACTGTCCGACGCTTAATTATTCATTATTTTATGGTAAACTGTACGACACGAAATACGTGTTGTGTCAACTTTTTGTTTTGGCAGTAAAATAAATTTAAAAAAAACTCTTGCGCATTTTAATTATAATTTCACTAAATTAAACTATTTCAATACGGTTTTTATCGCGTTTATTACTTATTTATTTACAAATACTAAACCACTATATGCGTTTTGATAATCTTCAAGTCCTTGCAAAGGAAAACAGATTCATTCCAAGGATATTACGTGAAGCTATTGAAATTAAAAAACATCCTAATTTCAATAGAGACGATGGATGGCAGGTACCACCAGCTTGGAACCCAGTCATTAACTTAATAAAATCGCAACTCGGAAGCAGACTGCAAGACCCTTAGATACTGTGAGCCAATACTGCGTGAATCGGAATAGTTCCCAACAAAAATTTCAGGCGGTAGTTTGTAATCTTATGACATCAAAGACAAATGTTAACTTAGTCTGCCTGCGACCATGAACGCTGTAAAGTGTTTGAAACGTCAGGTGTAAATAAATAAGTAATAAACGCGATAAAAACCGTATTAAAATAGTTTAATTTAATGAATAACAATCACGAAAACATAAGAAATCATTATAAATTAACTGTTAAAATGTAAAAAATAATTCATCGCGACGCCCCAGATTTTGCTCGATCGATGCCACAGAAAAGACCTTTGAATGCCGAGCCAGTGGAAACTGATAAAGTACTACACCTGCAGCCCAATCGCGCTAAATGCAAATTACGTTAACATATTTACTACCAAATGGTTCATACTTGATTTTTATTGATATAAAATATTATTTATGACTTAAAGTATAACTTACAAAATCACCGCGTGGACTACGAGTATTTTTGAGCATGTAAAATCGGTTAGTCGATTGAAAATCGTTCGACTCGCTCATTATCCATACTTTCATACTAATATATACTAATAATATTATAAATGCGAAAGTCTGCCTGTCTTTCTGTCTGTCTGTCTGTTACGCTTTCACGACCAAACCGCTGAACGGATTTTGATGAAATTTGGTATGAATATAGTTTAAAGACCTGGGGTCAAATATAGGCTACTTTTTGACGCAGGCGGAGCTGCGGGAAATAGCTAGTGTCGAATGAAAATCTCTCCTTCCGTCCATACTAACAGTGGATTCGATCTTTACCACGTTGTCATCTGGTTTTCGGGCTATGTGATCTATATTGTATCACTCTTTGAAGACAGATGAAAAATTACGCTAAGAAGAATTAATTTTAATTAAGAATTTATTTTACTAGTCTAATAACGTTTTCACATAACATTTAAACTTCCAGACTTTACCCGCCAATAGTCAGTACGTAACCAAATTTATGACGACCACGCCCCTCGTCTGCTGAACATTTTCATTTAATGTTTTTACCCAGTGGAATAAGGTAAATGTGTTAATCCTTAATGTGCCATTGACACGAAACTGTTTGTGGCTTCCTTTTTATTTATTTACTTGTATTGTTTATAGGTTCAATGTAAATGGGTCGTATAAAGACGCTGGATGCATCGTCATCATAAATTTGAGAGATGGGCTATTGTCGGTTGAGTTGCTTTGATTCCTGTCGATTAGCTAGGTCCAGGTAGACTAAGGCATAGCTACGCAGTCAGTTTAAAGACCTATGCTAGATGCGCTGACTGACTTCTTATGTTTTCGCGATACCAATCAATCAAAAAAGAGAGGTAGGACATTTTGTAAGGAGTAGTCCGTCTGAGGAAGTACCTCCACCTTACAGAAGACCGCAGCCAAATAATACTGTGATGCAGTGTTGAGTTCCTGCTGGTGAGTAGGGTCGCCAGGCTCCAGAGGAGTCGCTGTGCTGATAGCGGACAGGTCGGCAACGCGCTCGTGACATCTCCGGTGTTGCAGGCGTTTACGGTAACCACTAACCATCAGGTGGGCCGTAAGCCTGTTTGCCTACTTAGTTATATAAAAAAAAATCTAATCATTTATTTGTGAAAACATATACTTCTATTATAAATACTATTTTAATACGGTTTTTATCGCGTTTATTAGTTGCTTATTTCACACCTAATGTTTGAAATACTTTGCAGCGTTCATGGTCGCAGGCAGACTAAGTTAACATTTGTCAGTAATGTTATTAGAATACGAAACCGCCTATAATTTTGTTGAAAATTTATTAAAATAGTTTAATTTAATATGCGCTGACTGATTTAATGATGATAAATTGTTTTAGGTGTTCAAGTGTTTCATTTCACTACACGCTATGTATGTGTGCATACTGGCGTAAAATTTGTAGATCTTATTTTTTCCCGTGGATTTATTTGGTAGGGGCATAATAACGGAAGGCTAAAGCACACGAATAAAATTTCAAGAAGGGGTAAGAAGGGGAAGACTTCGTATTTAAGCGGACCAGGGTTTTGGATTTAACTAGAGATAATCTTTAGACGATGACACAAATGAATAGCTAACACTTTCAACATAAAATATATTTATAAAGTAACAATAAACCTTGAAAGCAGATAATAATTCAAACCAATTTGAACATTATTACTACAGTTTAAGATACAAATTTCGGTGATGATACTGCTATCAATGCCTTGAAAAGGCTTAAAAAGACCTAAAGCCATGGTCCGAGGTGAAATGAAACCCATTTTTTCCCGTCGAAGCGTCTTTAGCCGGAAAATTAAGCCGTCCAAGTGACTACCTTTCATTCGGTTCCTTTCCATAGATATAATAAGTACACACTGTAACAGAGTTCAGATTGGTCGAACAAATGTGTAAGTCCTTGAACACGACCTTTGTAACATGGTTGAAACGTCGAAAGTATAACTTGTACGCACTTAATCCTGTAATTTTATGTTTTTAAGTGCAAAAAAATTTAAATATTACCTCTTCATTGGATTTTTTATTTTGTAAATAAAAAAATTGTGTGTTTAAATACCAAAACGCTGTTCTCTGTCAGCGTGAGAGATTGATTAAAACATTTTATTTTGTACTATCCTAAAAATGTCTTGATAAATACAAAAAGCTGAGAAAATTATAAAAATTAATGTATCTATCAATATATACAATAGAATTACTCCAATGAGTCATTCTCAGTTTGAATAATTCAAAACATATTAGGAAATCAAGCATAGTAAGTACAATTTAGAGTGAGCGCGTGGACCTATCAAAAACAATTGCCCTCCTTTTATTTTCAGCAAATTTTACAGTTCACTCGCTTTCACTTGAACAATGTAAAGTTCCTTTTGTAGTATTTCTTGTAAAGAGCTCAGTCATAATCTTCGCCAAATTGTTTCAGAAATACTCTACAATTTACACTGTTTTATTGCAAGCGAACTGTAGTATATACTTACTATTATAAAACAGAATTAGTGCTAATTGCACTTAATCTTGCACTATTCAAATTATTTTTGTAGCGTTATCATCCAATGCATCCAAGTATCTTTAGAAATTGCTAAAAAAATTGGTATCAAAAATACACCACGTAAAAGGTCGAAAGACGGTTCCGAAAAACTCTGACACCAGGGTGTGCAAGGTCGATTAAATACGTATCCCACTCGATATGAATGAATCAAATATACAAATGATCAGAAACATGGTTAACGAAGGATGGGTTTAGCAGGTCTATATCAAAATACGCAAAGAAGGTCATTTATGAGGCTCTGTGCTAATTCTGGCTCGATCAGTTGGACTTTTTGACGAGTTTATCTTCTAACACATAAATCTACATCCTGTATGAAGCCCTATTTTTGAAAAGTATGATTCACCCATAATCGATGAAAATCATTCGACTCACAGGTTTAGTGATACTTTACAAATCAAGTCGAATGATTCTGATTAGAAGTCGATTTTCCATTCAAATTACAGGTTTTGGATTTAAAAATTTGTTTCCTGCATTTTCTCCGAACTACAAAGATTGATGATTGTTTGATGAGTTGATTCAATTACATACACACTCCACGCAGGTAAAATGTTTGTTACTGAAAAAAAAAACATGTTTTAATATAAAAAATATATGATCGATTCTTTTTTTCCTTTTATCTTTTTTAACCAACCAATTCGTCGTAGCAAGGTTGAGCTCTAATATTCTCGTAAGCGAAATGTTTAAGTAATCCGTTTATGAACTAGTAGATAATAAAACATATTACTTCATTTATTATTTAGAGGTAAAAATCTAAGAAAGTAAAATGGCGAATGAATTATTTTTGGTAAATACCAGGTCAAATTGAAGGAGAAATTTATTTTATAAGTATTTTTACTCTCTGTGTTGACTTTTATTTGGCTCAATATTTTATTTAAGACTTTGGCTTCCAAATATAGCAGTGACCAATTCGTGTAAATTTTTGGATATAAATGTTTGAGTACTCGTCTATATTTTACTATTCGTCTTTAAATTGTGTTTTATATGCCTTTCATACTAACTTTCACCCCACATACATAATTGACGGGATGATTTTGAAAAAAAAAGTAGTTTATGTTTTCCCCGATTATTCAACTATATCCATTTTATCATAATTTGTTCAGCGTAACACAGATATACATACTCGAAAAGAGGCCTTTGCATTTGTAATATAAGTATGGATATGCTCTATTAGAACATCAAGACTCTCCCAATCACGTTTCCCTGCACCGACAACTTTTTACAAACTGAATCTTGCAATGACACACAAGCAAGTTAGAAAGAATAAAGAAAAAATAAAAAAACAAAACTCCGGAATCGTGGCGGAATCGGCGTGAAGTGAACTTGCGGACTGAACTGAAAACTTTGAACAATGCTCCGTTGATAAAATAGTGTTTATTCGTTGTAGATTTTAAAATGAAAGTTTTTATTTGTGTTCGTGGTTAGTACGTATAAAAAGTTACCTAAGTTTTGGTCATATCAAAAGCTTCAGTTCTTACAAATGGACTCAAAGACGTAAAATGATTACTTAAGCAATTAAAGATTTTTTAAACGAAAAAGAACCTCAGTGTGTGAATTTCTAATCTATTCTTTAATTTAATAGATATACATAAGTAATTAGCAACTCCTATAGAGTTTTAATAATTTGCTTAAGTTATCATTATCGTCTCTAGTTGCGTCTATCAGTCTCTTAATCAACTAAGAGGAGAGGTCTATCTCAAAGCATAAAATAATGGCCTTTAAAAGGATATTTGAGAACCAAATTCGTCGTATACAGCCCGCACGCTAATGATGTTCGCATTCAACTGAACATAGATTTCTGTCACGAGCGAATAAATTAGGCGTTTCTAATTTGTACGCCATCTTAAATTCGTACTTAACCGCAACATAGAGTAGAAACCAGCAGTATTTTATACCGTTAAACCGTTACGATCTTTAAACCCTGACCAATTAAATAGCAACCCTCACCATATTGCGATGCGAACTAATTTCATTTACTGGCAACAAGGCATTCATGAACTTATATTATATGGTTGACTTTGCAAACTTATTAGAGATGGCTAATCATCATCATCATTTCAGTCGCAGTCCACTGCTGGACAAAGACCTTCCCCAAAGATATTAAAAAACGTCAGGAAACGTCCTGCATCCAGTGATTTCTTCAGATCGTCCCATCCATCATTCCGATTCCTACACTCCTTTTCAGTCCAAGCGGTAAGATTGTGGAATTCATTGCCAGCTGATATACGTGACTCTAAAACTATCTCAATATTTAAGAAACTAGTTAAAGAGTATTATCTGTCCTTAGCACAGTAGATATTTATGCATGTATTTTTAAGTAAGTTTATTATGTATGTATTATTTGTAATAGTATTTGTGTATGTATGTTTACATTATAAGGATTTTATAAAAGTTTTACCTAGGTAATTAGGTATACTTTTCCTTTCTTTTTTGTACACGCTAATTACCCTTTTCTTGTCTTTTCCTCTCTTGGGTCTGCTGGAAGAAATTTCTTTAGAAATAAGCAGCTTCCTTGTACTTTCTTTTCCTCTTATGTATAATCCTTTACATTTTTATTGTGTACATGAATAAGGTAAATAAATAAATAAATCGTTTTACCATCTGTTCTATATATATCTAACGCTGCGCTTGCCTGTACATGGTCGCCATTCGAGAACCGGCCATCGGTTCTCCGCGCTATATGCCACTTCAAAACACTTGATACATATATTATATTTATTTATATTATAATACAATGGCCGTGGTCATAGTCGTTTACCGTCCGCGGAGCTGAAAGGTGGTGTAAGTGTCAAAAATGCCTGAAAGACAAAAAATTTATGACATCAAAATTCATACTTCCATCTGCACTAATATTATAAAGAGGAAAGATTTGTATTTTTTGTGTATGTTTGTAATGAATAACTCAAAAACTACAGTGCCGATTTCAAAAATTATTTCACCATTGGAAAGCTACATTCACCCTGAGTAACATAGGCTATATACCGCAGGTGAAGCTGCGGGAAACAGCTAGTACTTAATATTATAAATGCAAAAGTCTGTCTGTCTTTCTGTCTGTCTGACTGTCTGTCTGTTACGCTTTTACGGCCAAACCGCTGAACGGATTTTGATGGAATTTGGTATGAATATAGTTGAAGACCCGGGGTCAAACATAAATGCATACTTTTTGACGCAGGCGGAGCTGCGTGAAAAAGCTAGTTACAAATAAAACATTAAGATATCATATCACATGAATTATTAGTTTCTGTTTGTATGACGAGTTCATCGAGAGAGAGATTGCAATCATTGACCTTTCAGGAAGTTCATTGTATTGTCATTAAACGAGTTTTTTTTTATTTATTAAAATTATTAGGTTAATACATTTATTATTTGATATATGATGAACTCATGCGACATTTCCAAACAGACAATGGTTCAGAGCTACTGTTACCCCACATACAGTTAAGGGAGACATCAATCATCATATAGTACGAATTGAGAATTCGAATTTGCACTTTTCAAGTTGATTAATTTATGTTTGGCTGACATGACTATCATAACTTTGGATTATACATTCATCAACATTTAATTACAAACCACAAAACTTGCAACAAATTATTAGTGAGAAAAGTGTTAAAAATTGCAATTTTTACAGTAGGTATTTGTTTTTAAACGTAAAAGTAGCACCACGTTGGGCGCCACTTTAATATTAACGTAACGTTAATCTTAGTTTTACATTGTAATATATCTTAAAAATAAAAAAAAATCTTATATTATCAGTTTAGATGATAAGTACCTACACCTAAACAAAAATATTTGCATAAATTAATATATTTTTTCTTTAAATAAAACCAATAAATTTTTGATCTGAAATTACGATAGGTTACTCAGTGTGCGTTACCCTACCCAGAAACTACATGCCAGAGTGATATTTTTCAGAGAGAATTTTCTTGCTGGAGCAACGTTACCGCAGCAGGAATAACTTTTTCAATATTTTTCTAAAACTATAATAGTCACTATTTTTTTATATAGGTACATACACAGCATATAGGGCTCTAATTATATGTTGTACTCATATTACTCTGGCATGACGTTTCTGGGTAGGGTAACGCACACGGATACTCAAATACATTTTCATATGAATAAAAAATAAGTGTTATGAAATTTCGAAAAGCTTTTCGAAGCCGAGCGATCGAAAGGCAAGTGCCTATATACATAACAATTTATGGTCCTAACATGCTAAGAATTTATAGAAACCCCGTTTTAGAGTTCCGTATGTACTCTAACGGAATCAAACCGAGCATTTTATTTTTCCAAGCTAAAATCACTCATTTGACTAAGCGCCTCACAAATTTTCTGTTTATCTCATGTTTCTCTATATGGTTGACTGGTATAGAATACTTTTGGCATTAATTCCGCAAATTGTATAAGTATACCTTACTTATGCCTTAATTTGACTTAGCAATTGACTTTTGTCGATGGTAGTCGGTATCGATGGTTTTAAGAGTCTTCTTTCAATATTATAAATGATACATCTTAGAGTTTTCTCAGTTTCCGTCTCAATCCCAGGGTTTGGTTTCTTCGCTCTGTCTGTCTATCATCTTTTCATACCTTGACATAGTGATTTGACCTCGAACATACCTAAACTACTAGACAAATTTTAATCAATCAATCAATCAAATCATTTATTTGTAAAAACATTGGTAGTACATAAAATGTTAGAGCAGCAATTCAGAATCACTACGATTTTGCTGATAGTCTTAGCTTACAAAACTTTATAAAAATGTCAAATTATTAGAATTATCGTGCAAGAAGTCATTTACAGAATAGTAACTTTTGTCAACTAAAAATGAAAAAATATAATAGCTCTTTGAATTTCATAGAAACTGCATTTTTATCGTATTTGGTAGCTTATTATATATCTTGGCCCATAACACTCTTTTTTAATGAGCCATAATTTCTGTGTGCAGACGTTATGGATATATTGTGTTCGTAGTCGTTGTATATTTATTTTTCTACTAGTATTACAAAATCTCTTTGCCTTTTTTCAACTTTTTGCCGCCCTCGCCGTTCCAGCCTACATCTAACATCACATCACTGAATCACAAAGAACTAACTCACAAATAGTATAAATATGTTTTTAGTGATCCCCTTTAGTAAAAGGTGACTCACGCTTGCTTGACTGATTTTATTACGGTTTTAGTCTATAGGCTGTTCTATCTGCATGAATTTCAGCTACAAATTGCAGATGTATCCATACTATCCATACTAATATTATAAATGCGAAAGTCTGTCTGTTACGCTTTCACGGCCAAACCGCTGAACGAATTTTGATGAAATTTGGTTTATATGGTTGAAGACCCGGGGTCAAACATAGGCTACTTTTTGACGCAAGCGGAACTGCGGGGAACAGCTAGTGCTTTATAATGTGAGATTTAAAAGTAATCCTAATCCTTACTAACATTATATTAGTATGTATTTTTGTTTATCTGCCTAGCGTTGTTCTATTCGTATTGCACCTTACATAACCGTATAAATTCATATATATTTTGAATTACCCTAAATTGGCCTAAAAGAGTTTGCTTATATATTTGAATACAAACGTATAACAATACAGATAAACCAAAGCGTTGCACAACTTAAAAACTAGTGCACAATTTTATTTATCACTTTCACAAAATAACATTAACTTTCTTGCAAACTGCTCAAAATTGTCAACAAATACATCACCTTCAGCGCCTTGTGCTGATGACAGAAACGCATTGAGTCCTATAAGTCCACGGAGCCCAGGAGACTGTGCTCGAGCAACAGTGTGTAATGAATTGTATTCAACAGTGCCCAATAAAAAATGAGTTGTATACAAAAATGGATAATACCCGTAGATTTTTTATACAAAAATCTCAAGAATGCTTTCTGAACCTTTTCTATGGACAGAGCATACGTGGCCTCATGGGGATAACGTAAAGGATACGTACTATCTCCTTCTTCATCTAAGCGTTTTTCCGGTATACTATATTCTTGTTCATAATTATTTTACAATCTGCGTCAGTACTTATGCGGCGTCCTATCTCAATTCAACTGTTCGTGAGCCTGGGGCAGCAGCGAGGATAGCTGCTTGACATAAACACCTTAAATATTCAAATTTGTGTTCTCAGTGCGAGTTTGTTCCAGTAGCTGTTGAGACTGCTGGACCATGGTGTTCAGAGGCAAAAAAGTTTTTGGGCGAGATAGGACGTCGCCTAAGAGACAGAGGTTTTGACCATCGCTCCGAGTGGTACTTGGTTCAAAGGATATTCATTGCAATTCAGAGAAGTAATGCTGCCAGCATAATGGGTACTTTTGAACCGGGTGCCGTTCGGGGTGGAATATTTTTAGATTAGAAAAGTTTGTAGTTTTTCATTTTTAGTTTTTAGTTAGTTGTAATTTAGATAATTGTTTTATGTCTTATTTTAATAAATAAATAATTTTACCTATGTTTGTTTTGTTATGTCTTGTGCAAAGAAATGTTAAAAAATATATATTATTACAAAAGCAAAAGTCAGTTTTCTTATGTTTTCGCGATTGTTATTCATTAAATTATACTATTTTAATACGGTTTTGTCGCGTTTATTACTTATTTATTTACACCTGACGTTTCAAACACTTTACAGCGTTCATGGTCGCAGGCAGACTAAGTTAACATTTGTCTTTGATGTCATAAGATTACAAACTACCGCCTGAAATTTTTATTGGGAACTATTCCGATTCACGCAGTATTGGCTCACAGTATCTAAGGGTCTTGCAGTCTGCTTTTATAAAATTGACTGTGACTGTGGTTTATCATACATTGGGCAAACAAAGAGAAGCATTAATACTCGTATAAAAGAACATTTTGCTGACATGAAAAATAGACGCTCAACCAAGTCTGCAGTCTGTGAACATGCTCTAGACAAACCCAACCACTATATGCGTTTTGATAATCCTCAAGTCCTTGCAAAGGAAAACAGATTCATTCCAAGGATGTAACGTCAAGCTATTGAAATTAAAAAACATCCTAATTTCAATAGAGAGGATGGATGGCAGGTACCGCCAGCTTGGGACCCAGTCATTAACTTAATAAAATCGCAAACTCGGAAGCAGACTGCAAGACCCTTAGATACTGTGAGCCAATACTGCGTGAATCGGAATAGTTCCCAATAAAAATTTCAGGCGGTAGTTTGTAATCTTATGACATCAAAGACAAATGTTAACTTAGTCTACCTACGACCATGAACACTGTAAAGTGTTTGAAACGTCAGGTGTAAATAAATAAGTAATAAACGCGATAAAACCGTATTAAAATAGTTTAATTTAATAAAAGTCAGTTTGTTTATTCGTTTACCTTTTTACGCTCCCCACACCAACCGGGAAGAATTTAGCGTACCTTTTATTCCAGAAAACATTACCGTACCTTACCGGGGTTCGAAGTTCCGATTTTGGAGTAGGAAGCAATATGAACGTAATAAATAAGTTTATAATCTATGACTCCTATATAAATAGACGCAGAATGTATTCTAGTTTCAAATTATATAGTCAAATTCATTGAAATAATAATATATTTTAGCTTAGGACCATTTTTCTGTAGCAAGTCGACAAAGAACAACTTACCCCACGATGGGGCTGGTTGTTCCTCAGCTGAGGTAAGTTGTTCCGCTTGTCAACTCCAATGATTAATAACATAAAATTAGGCGGAAAGGTTTGTATAAAATAAATAAGGCACATATAACTGAATGTCTATTAAAGTTCCTTTCATAAAAGTACAACATTTGAATGTTTTTTCATTTATAATAGTACACAAATTAAAAGTTTTTGACAAATCAACAAACTTTAATGTTTTAATGAAAACAAAACTAAAAAAATAGTAACAATTATTAATAATAATGTAATACGACCTAATGAATAGGCCTAAGACCATCCAACCATCTTTAACATTAATCAACTTTGACAAACGTTTAAAATCACTAGAGTAGGTACAACATTATTTATTTTAATTTAAACGCAAATAATACCTAATCAACTAATTCTAATTTTTCGAGCTATAGATTATTTATTCAGTCTCATATCATTTACTTTACGAGATCAGATTCAGTCTTAAATAAATTAAAAAATAATTATTCAGAGGATTCGTCGTCAGAATTACAATTCTGACAAACATAGGAATGAACATTTTTGGATTTCAGGCATTTTGAATGAGCCCAATTCTTACACACGATGCATTCAATCCATTGTTCACCTGGTTGTGAATTGGAATATAAGTCGCAACATATAAACAATACCATTCCATGCTGTCTACTTCGCTATCACTTCCATCAGTATCTTCTTGCAGAACTTTCCGTTTTACATTTTCTTTATCATTTCCGGATTTATTTGCTTCTTTATAATTTCGCTTGTTTGTACCAGCTGTCTTTTTCTTTTACTTAAGCTTTGGCGCAATACGTTTTAAACGGTCCGTTAACGCCAACATCTAGTGGTTGCAAATTATGGGTACAATGTGGCAGGAAAGACAACATTATAACCGAATTGGCCTTTGCCTTTTCAACCACATCAATATCAACATGTGATTGATGGTCATCAAGCAATAACAATACTTGGTCCTCGGCAGTGGGCTTTGTGTGCTTTATAAAATAAAAAGGTCCATAAAGATGAGGAATTCTTTGGCTGTCAGAGCAGAGCTATTTCCAGCTCCAATACTTTCTGGAGGACCATCACGGATGAATAGGTCTTTATACTTAAGGCGAGAAAAAACAAACATAGGCGGAACAGTATTTCCAATTGCATGATACTATGGCACCGACTTGTTTAATGCCCTTTGCAGCTACAATTTTCTTTGGCTTTAATACAGTGGTGACTCCTGTTTCGTCTAAGTTCCATATTCGAGATGGTAACAAGTTGTGTTTCAATATAACGACTGAAAGGTTTATTACCTGGGTTTGCTATCTAATTCCTGTCCTCTATGAAATTTGAAGGGAAATAAGCAAAATTAAAATAAAATAACAAAAAAAAAACTTTTACAATATTTATTTGAAGAAGAAGAAGCTGAAAGTTACACAAAGTTAAAAACTCGAATAAAAAAAAAAATGAATTTATATTGGAAGTTACCTATTTAATGTTGAGTAAAGAAGTAATTGCGATTAAAACGAGAAAAGAAAATTAGGGGCGCAGGAGATCGAATGGCCAATATTTAGATCCCTTCTTTAAAGTTTTAAATTAAAAAAAATAAAATAAAGGGTTAATAAAATAAAAAAAATGTAGAAAGCGCAGGCACTGGCTGACCGATAATGCTGGCTTCGGCTGTGTGGTTACCTCAGTTTAAGCAAAAATGTCTATCGCAGATTAAAACGGTAGTAAAAGCAATGTCCTCTTGTTTCAATAAAAGAAATGTGGTATGCACTCCTGACACCTCGGGAAGCTGGTAGAACTCCCAGTGTTCAGCGGAGTGAGTGCTTCAGGTATTCTTTTTAACCCTGAAGTAGGAATAACAAAATAACTTTCAAAAGACTGCTTATGAAACAATGGTTTACTATAAGGCGGGGCTCTGGAAATTTCTAGGTTTTATTCCTGTTCAAAATCCTTTTCAATATATGTATAATTTTGTTTTAATGGAGTATGTTTATTCCTAAATTTAGAGCTGAATCTTATTTGGTTGTAATTATAAAAAGAAAGTCATAATTCCAAATGGTAGGTTACCCGACAATGAAAAATCTACTTAATTTTGTAAAAAACGATTTTGTATGAAATATTTCAATTTGAATTTATATATTTTACGCTTTATGTATTATGTGCACCAATGGTGAGAAATCATTTTAAGACCGAAATTAGATAAAATTTTAATAAAATACACATGTGAATAAAATACACATTCTACCCACTTTGTAAATTATAAATTTGTCACAAAACTCCTAATTTAACCAGAAAGTTATTTGACCAAATGAAAGAATTAATCGGTTATTTAGCTCAATAAGACAATAATTAAAATAAAATAAATTACCTTTTCAGGGTTCTTTATGTATATCCAACAAAACACTTTTGTCTTATAACGCCGTACGACAACCACGTCGGCGAAAATATTTGTTACGACGGTTGCACTATTAAACTCCAAAATAATCGTATTAAATGGCTATTTAAACCTTTAAATTATAAAAAAAAATAGCGAGCAACTATCGACCCGCTCCGAAAATCATCTGATTTCGTCTGCCGGCCGGTGGCGGCAATTGTCCTAGCTGTCAGTTCAGTCGTAGTGATGGGGACATCGGGAGTCGACATTTTCTCGAATCGACTCGATGAACTATCTATCGACTTCGTGCCGAACCGTGTGAAAACAACAGGCATTTAGTATCGATTCTCGAGAACCGCCGGCGAATCATTCGACAATTAAACCAACTCGCACGAATTCAATGAGTGATTAAAGAAATACGAAACAAGTAAGGAATTATTCGATCATCGTTTACCGGCTCGTGGAGTCATTCGCATGAGACCAGACCAGTCGAAATCAAAAATTACCACCCGCGTACATTTCAAAAATACTGAATGTTGTTCTCACGATCGCAATCGATATATCTCGCGGAGGAGTCAATTCTCTTATTTTAAATAGGTACCTAGTGCACAATTGAATCGCAATTGGATCGCAATGACAACCCTCACGCCTCTGGTATTCCGTTACTCATCCTATTTACATTTTTCTACTATTATAATTAAAATACGATCCAGTTGCAAATGAATAGGAATTCAGAACTGTTTAAGCAGAATACTACTATTGAGCATAACTAAAAAAATGCAATACAATTGAGTCGCGATTGAATATCAGTTGCGTGGTCTTTTAAAGTTTCTTAGCGGAATGGACCCCCTTACTTAACAATCGAGCAATTAGGCAGTTAATCGACTTAATATTTATGGCATAGTAAAAATAACATTACACGACTCCGAGCTTGTTAAAGAATTCAGTAACTTTGTGCCGGTTAAAAGAAGATGCGTGACCTGCACTTGTGGCTTCCGGAGATCTTATGGACAAAGACGCATTTCTTTTCAGAAAACCCGTGAACCAATCAGCTCCTGCTTCTTTATTTCTATGCCAAGAGTCTGGAATATTTCAAATTTGACAGCACAAGTATATGCTAACTTCCTCATTCCTTCTGGCAATAGACCAAAGTAAATTGACGCGCATTTTAACAAAAAATCCGCCAATGTCTTCTGCTGGTCTTGGTTGAACACCTGTCTGGAATAGTAACCAACATTTGGCGTTATACCGACTTTCAACTTTTTAATATAGCGAAACAATGTCATATGACAAATCTCTAATTCCCGAGTTACCGTCTCAAGCTTACGACCGTCTTTAATAACAGCATCAGCTGCCCGCTGCAAAAGCTCAATCGAAACCTTGCCCCGTTCGGTTTTCCGTTTATAGTTTCTCATCCTAAAACAAAGTTTTAATTTTATTATTTACGTATTTAATTACGGGGCACGTTGTTCCGCGGAACAACTTGCCCCTCGTTAAGAGGAACTTTTAACCCCAAATCACATTTTCAAAGTAACCTCCAATTATAATGAAATAGGTTATAACAAGCTAACAATGATATTAAAAAGATAATCACCATAGTTTGCCCAACTGATAATAGCAACTCATAAACAAATAACTATAAAATTGATTGAAATAGACCAAAAAGTTTAAGGACGAAAAAATTTACTTACGTGATGTTTATGGTCACTCATCGACTACCACTCTAACACGCCGTCACACCGTTACTAAAATGGCTGACGCAATCGGGCGATCATTTTACGTTTTGCGACGCACTTCACACTTATTGCTATCTCTTTTCGTCGCGGAGCTATTTGGATCGGAACAACCTACCCCCGGAACTTTGAACCCCGGCCTCCTTAGGCAAAATAAAATTAGGCAACCTTTAGCATCACTGCGTTTATAAAATCTCATAGTAGAACCAGAATTTTATATTATTAAAATAAATAGATTACTAAATTATTTTAGAATACTGAATTTGGCGATTTGAAATGTCTATACCGGGTCTAACTCAAAAAACAATTTTATTATCTGCTAACTAAATTTGCGAGCTAGGTACGGACTACTTACACAATTTTCAACTGCCTACCTTAAGTTAATGTAAATAGAATATTAAAAACCAGCAAGTTTTAACTTATTTCCAAGGTCCCTCAAACAACTCATCTCGTCCGTCTACATTAATTAACAACTTAAAAGTTTTATTATCACATTTTAACGAGCTTGCAATTATCTTCAACAATTAACTCCATTTTGTATTATAGTCGCAATTTTGATGAAAAGCTCGATCGCCATTACATCTCTTCACTGAACTTTATGAAAGCTCCATGGAAAGATCGACTCTTTTCCTTAAAGCTTTTAGAAATCCTTACAAATAAAGAGCATCTTTTCTTACAAATTAAACTACGTACCTAGGTCTGGTACTAAACATGTAAACTGATATGGGAATTTAATTTATTGTGGTACTTAACTAAAGCCAAAATAACTTTTTTTTTTCAATATCTGTGTCGCACTGAAATACAATACAATACAATATAACTTTATTGCCCACATGTGGGAAATCACAAAACTGAAATTATAACATTGTTAACAATATGGAGCAAAGGCGGACTTATTGCTAAGCAATCTCTTCTAGCCAACCTTTGTACAATAAGAGAACATGATGTAAGGGTGGGCCCAGTAGAATTAAAAATAATGTCTACTGTATAGATAAATCAACACAGACATAGATATAATTTAGGAACAAGGGACAGTCACTAATCAGAAATACATATAATATATATTCTACACACCTTTAAGGGACAGATAGTGCTCCTTAACCTGGCTCTTAAAACTAGTAATAGTTTGAGCCATGCGAACATTAACAGACAAAGCATTCCGCAGGCGAACAGCCCGTACCGTAAACGACTTGGAGTAAGACGCAGAAGAGTGGGTTAGATTTTGAGAAGTAGGTCATTAACACTGCGAACAGGAGTACAAGGATGTGATAGTCACGACGAAGCCTTATCGGAAGCCACTTGAGTTGTGCACGGAAAGACGAAATGACGATGAAAATACTTAGATAAGCCGTATACCGAGATGTCATGGGTTCGATTCCCATGAGAAGCATACTTTGTTTAATTGTTTCCAGTTTGGTTAAGACATTGTAGGCTTGGACCTCATTTCCGCATGACGCAGGTGCTCACCGGGCACGGTTGCTTCGGTGAGTACCTGCACCGCGTGGCCCAGAGGGAGGCCGAGCCTCGCTGCCACGACTGTGGCGAGGCTCAGGACACCGCTCAACATGTCCTTGAGCGGTGTCCCAGGTGGAGCCGGCAGCGCCATGACCTGGCCGCCGCGCTTGGCGGGACGGACCTGTCGCTCCCGAGTGTCGCCAACGCGATGCTCGAGAGCGACAGAGCTTGGGCGGCCATGGCCTCCGTCTGCGAGGTCGTCATGTCGCAGAGGGAGGCCGAGGAAAAGGACCGCGAGGACGATCCCCTCGCGGACCCGATCCGGCGGCGGAGAGGGGGGGTGCGACGCAGGCGCTACTTAGCGCGCCTGAAAGCGCCCCCATAAACGGTGGGACTGGAACAGTCCCACCCGGTGGCAGAGGTCCTCCAGGTGTCGGAGGGCCTCTGAGAGTGGTGAGTCCGGTTTCTGGTGAGAAACCGGCCAGTCTCAGAGGCGTCTTGTGCTAGTCAGATCCGAGGCGCCTCCCTGCAATGCGGCCGACGGCACCCGCAGGGGTTTGGTGGGTAGTCTGGGCCGGCTAGCGGCCCAGGAGTCCCACACTCTGTGCGTAAACGCATTCCCCTGCGATATCAAAAAAAAAAAAGAAAAAAAAGGCTTGGACCTCATTGTCTGAAAATAATCATAATTCCATGCTTCGGAAGGCGTCGTAAAATGTCACCATGCCAGAGGCCAAAAAGCGGTTCCCTATAATTCTGACACCAGGGTTAGAAGAGCTGATTGATCCTGTGGGTCACTCGATATGATTACAATACAATACAAATACTCTTTATTACACCAAAACAAAAATTTTACACAACAAATGTATTTATGATAATTATGAATGTAATATTTTGGCCGGTGGGTTGAAAATAACCCCTTTATAATAATAAAATAAGTACATTTCGATAAGAAGTAACTCTTCGCGCCAAAAATTGAATAACAAACTTTTATCACTGCATTGTCAACGTGCCAAGAATTGGATACTTGTTGCGTAATGCAACAAGTTTTATTATTTCTTATTGTTTCTTGACATTTTCTGCCATAAGGATTTCAGCTTGAGAATAGACCACGTCTATTTTTTCTGTAGATTTTGAAAAAGCAACTAAACAGATGATATATGTATATATGAGAAGATGAACAGAAGACCCAGTTGAATCCACGAAGCAGTAATAATCGTTGAACCTCTTCAATTTTTATTCTAAATAAAAATTTAAATTTAAAAGTAAATCTAATTGCTCGAACTAAGCCAAGACCAATATCAACAAAATTAATTAAAACGTCTGTGAATTCGAAAAGTTTTTTTTTTTTAATCGGATTAGATAGCGTTTCAGGTATTATAAAAATACAAGTACGCATATAAAAGGTTAAGCTAATTTTCTGTGGCATTGTAATATTTTAGAAAATGGAATGCATTGGCAAAGAGTGCAAACTCTATAAAGAAAGAATACTACCTCTCACTTTGACTTGATACTGCTTTTATTTTCGCTTAGATATTCATACAGTACGTATGAATGTTACATTATGTAAGTTATTTATGTGTGTTTATTTTATGTGCAATATTTGTGTATATTTATAATTTTCAACTTTATCTGTTGCTGTACCCACCCTAACTTAACTGTTTCTCTTTCACCAGTCCTTTGCTCATATTATCTTGAAGTCTTTGTTAATGTTGAATTGTTTGTTACTATATGTGGGCAATAAAGATATTTTGTATTGTATTGTATGAAAGAAAACAATATGTTATACAAAAATTTTACGGGTCAAATTAAAAATACACCTCCATCACACATCTGTACTAATAAAATTAAAACTAAAGTTCCAGTACATCAGAATTAATTCAAAATTTAAATTCGGCAAACGGGCCCGTATTCGATTGTCGCAGACTTAACCTAAGCGCCTTACGCGAAGTAAGAAGATTTCCAACGATCCCCTTACCGGCAGAACTTTGTAGTATTAAAAATTTAAATCGCATTTTTCCACGGATGACGGGCCCCAGTCCGGCCCTGTACGGATTTGTGTACTTTGAAGTTTTTCAAAATAAGTCCGCCCCTGGTGATTGTGGTGGATTAAGTTGTTGTTTCGATTCCGTTTTACTTTAGCTGACTGAAAAACTTCGGAACAAATAATGTTTTTAATATTCAGAGTTAGTGATAAACGAATGTTAAATTTAATAGATCCTTGTTGAATTGCTTGCGTCTCCTAAGTGATTTAATCGCTTCAAATATATTTGTTAACAAAACCGAGAAACTATTGGTTGACTAATAAACTACTCTTAATTTTAAAATTGTGAATTGTCAAAATAAATATTACATACCTAATGTTTTGACAATTCACAATTTTAAATATCAAAACCTTTGTCCCGCGACCATGAATTGTAAAGTGTGTGAAACGTTAGGTGTAGGTAAATCCATACTTTATTAATATAAGAAATGCGAAAGTCTGTCTGTCTGTTACTATTTCACGGCGAAACCGTATTTTGATGAAATTAGTATGAATGTAGTTAAAGACCCGGGTTCAAAAATAGGCTACTTTTTAACGCAGGCGGAGCTGCGTAACAGCTCAAGTCGAACGATTTATCAGTCTAGTTGCGGAATCTATCCTTCCACCAACAACAGTCTTCTTCTTTTTACCCGACTGCGACAGAATAGGTTATGTTTTTCGAGAGTATTTAACGACTTATACATTAAGTGCTTAACGACCACCAGATGGCAGTCAGGGGATATGATATGAATTACTGCATCTCACCGCTGCCTGGTTACCGATTCCACCAACAATAGCACCTGATGAGTACTGATGAAAGACCTCACAATAAAAGGCTTTATCCAATAAATTAAATATTTATCGTCATGCCTATTAAATTCAGTCATTATTTCAATTTCATCGAAATTTCTTCTATTCATAATTCTACTTAAAATCCCAAAAGACACACATTCAATAAAAATAAATTTCATTAGTATTAGAAGTTAGTGATCATTTGAATTCTAATTAGAATTAATTCCGACCAATCAAGAGGATTCGCCGAAACTAATTTGAAATCCACAGATTTAAGTATTAATTTAATTGAAAAACTAAATTTATCTTTTTGAATAAAAAAAGGCCACATTACATTCTAATTTTCATCGATACCTAGACTTACGGATTTTTACAAACTGCAAAAATGTAATTGATATTTTAAAGTTATAATTTAATTTTAAGTAAGTACTTAATATATAGGCCCCAACGCCAAAAGAAGTTATTATCGTAATAGACTAGTTTCCTATAAAAATATAGTAAGTCCATCAGTTAGATAATCAAAAAATATTGGAAACGTATGTTTTCTTTCGAAAATTAAACAAAAAATGCTAAAGATATGGCGCGTTAAAATTCCGTATGACGTCACAGTGTGCTCCACTTTTTCACAATATGTGACGTCACGAGCCCCCACTCCTAAACCTTGGTGCTTTTGTTAAAAATTCACCTTATCGTTAAATTTATACCTCAATAAACAAAAGAAAAAAATACGTCACTAACATATTTTGATTCCCTAAAAGACGGACTAATTTTAATGTTAGTCTTTTGACCCTGGAAACTAGCCTATTAATTGTAAACAAGCGACAGAGAATCGTGGACATTAATTCCCATATGAAGTCTTATTTTTTTCCTAGCGTTAGCGACTTCTTCATCCTAACACTTTCCCAGTTTTATTACCTCAGCTAGTTGCTTTGGTACTGAGACTAAGCTTTCTACTTTGCCAGAACGACTCTACCAAGCAATAAATCATTTATTTGTTTGCTTAAAACATTATTGAGCCACAATAAGTTATTATATTAATAGTAATTACTAAGTGTGAATCACAGAAAATCGATAAATCGAATGATTTTTGTTCGAAATCTAATAATTTTCGTTCGATATCGTACAATTTCCATTTCAAAAATAAGTCGCCCTATTCAATAAGGTACAACATTTATTCATGATAGAAATACAGCTCTTTTTATATAAAAAGAAATATGGCACGAAGTTTAGCTGTAAGGAGTGAATACAATTATTTCGAGTTAAATTCAATTACGAAGTTGGAACATGAAATTATTAATTGGCCATCGAACTAACAGAACTGACGTAAATTATGATCGAATGGAACACATTAAATAAAACTAGTTTCGCATTGCTGTTTCGACAATCTACACTTCTACATCTATATCTACACTATCTACATATATACATATAAATAAAATTGGAGTGTCTGTTTGTAATATTGAAATAACCGTTTTTTACTGCATGCATATGAATATATATACGGTACATGCACAAAATTACCTTTTTTACAATTTTTGTCTGTCTGTCTGTTTGTTCCGGCTAATCTCTGAAATGGCTGGACCGATTTTGACAGGACTTTTATTAGCAGGTAGGTGATGTAATAAGGAGTAACTTAGGCTACGTTTATTTTAGAAAAATTCTTTTATTTTAGAAAAATAATGTTGCGATGTCCAAGTACTGTCCAGTACCGCGCGCAGCTCACGCGCATCCCAACACATAAAAAAAAAAAAAAAAAAAAAAAAAAAATTGAAGAATCGACTGTTAGGCGGAACGAAGTTCTCCGGGTCAGCTAGTCTACACTAATCTACACTAATATTATAAAGAGGAAAGATTTATATTTTTGTGTGTATGTATGTAATGAATAAACTCAAAAACTACTGTGCCGATTTTAAAAATTCTTTCACCATTGGAAAGCTACATTCACCCTGCGTAACATAGGCTATATACCGCAGGTCGAGCTGCGGAAAACAGCTAGTATTATGTATTAATGGAAAGGGCATTGGACATTATCAATAGTTAGGCTTTTGTCGGTGAAGTTTCTTCTATTCTACCCTATGATTACTTCTATTATCATCATCATTTCCACCATGGCGTCAGAGTTGTTCGTAACCGCCTTTCGGGCTCTGACGTGGCTCCTTAAACGACTACCAAATAGCAGCCGGGACCAACGGCTTAACGTGCCTTCCGAAGCACGGAATCATCTTTATTAACAGACAATACAGACGAACCGGCAAGCACAGCGTTGGACATCCACCGACCATCCGGTCAGATTCAGATGACTTGAAAAAATTCACAAGCAAGTGCTGGATGCAAGCCGCTTTCTACCCAAATTACCCAAATTCTATCACAAGTTGATGATGTATTTAAAAATGTATAAATCAAGAAATAATGTAATGTTTGAAGACGGCGTAATGACTTGACTAAAGTGTCGCCAAGATAGAGTAAGGATAATATCAGACTGGTCAACCCCCGACGAAAAAAGAGGAGTTATACTTTCTTGATACTGCGTAGATCATACAGCTTAAATACATGCCTTATAGTCGTTTCAGCCGCAGTTAGTCCACGGCTGGACTTAGGCCTCCCCAAATTGAAGGGTTGTTGCCATACTCGCTACGCTTTGCAAGCGGGTTGGCGAGCGCAGTTTCAGCGGCTTATCGTACTTCAGACGCTGCTGCCCATCGGAAGTATTCTTAGTAGTAAGTATCTAGGGAAGGGTGAGATGTGGTTGGATTTGTAAAGGATGAGGTACTAGGATGCTACTGACTCGGATGGGCCTAGGTTGACTCAGTAGCAGCTCGGGTAATTCTGGCTCGCCTACCCGTGTGCTACGTATCCAGCCATCGAAAATAACACCCCTAACTGATACATACTATAAAGTACATCCTTTATAGTATTACCATAGATTACAGAATGTATTAACAAGCGTCTTTATATCGTATGCGACATTGCCAAACGAAAACATGAAAACTATTCCGCAAAGCAGCTGTGATGAAGTTAAAAGACTTATTTCCCACGAAAGGTAATTTTAAAGTTCTTATATTGGAATCACACGGGTAACCCATTTTGTGTGCTTGCCAAAGGTGAAATAGTTTCCTTATGCTGGGAGTCCAACGAAATCCGTCGCCAATTGAAAAATCTTGGGAGCGCTGGCGTAAGATGTAAGTACGTAGGCACAGATTCTAGATGCGACATACTGGTACGTCATTATTATCTATATATTATTATTATTGATTTATCATTTTTCATTCATTTATTTACTAGCTTTTAGCCGCGGCTCAACGCGTTTGTTAAGACACTATGACGCGTACTGTATGAAATGTTAACAACTTACTAAAGAAAACAAAAACTACAATGGACAAATTACGATGTAGCGCTTGGGCAGAACGCTCGCTTCACTTGCTCGTCTCGTTTACTCTCGCTCATCGCTTCGCTCCTCGCAACCTACCCCTTGTTTTGTGCGAACAAACGAAATATTATCCATTGAAAAGTATATGCTAAAAAACTATTTTTGCGGAAAAATTTTACCATGTACGTCCTCGATATTTTTGTTTTTATTGAAAGTCATTGTCATCAACATTCAAATTTGTGCGATCGGCACAATTTGCTTAGTCGTTTTACAAAAAACGCGCTTAGGAAATGATATGATATGATAAAGTTTGTAAACTGATAAATTATACAAACTGCCGACGAATTATCAATTATTTTACTGGGAAATACATATAATATTTAAGCTAATCTATCCTATCCTCGCTTAGAAAACGGTTTCGATGGGCAGCAGCGTCGGAAACGAAACAAGCCGAAAAAACTTCGCTCACCAACCAGTTTGGCAAAACCACCCAATAACTCCAATAAGGCAAATTCTTATTGGGGGAGGCCTATGTCCAGCAGTAGACCTCTCACCGTTGAGATTGCGAGATGTATGATCGTATGATGATTAACCTAAGTAAAGCCTATGAGTAGGTAGCGTTTCCAGTAGTGTAAAAGTCTACAACCAGTCTTAAAGCTTTTGCGAGGCTTTGACGTTCTACCTACAATGAGTACGAATGCTCATTCTTTACCAAGACTCCATATGGTACTATTGGGAGATTACATTTGTACATTTCATATCTCATATTTTCGATTGTGACGTGGAATAACATTCAGCTGGGAATTCATTTGTAACCAAAAGCTACACGTATATGAATAAATATAGCTACCCCACAGAACAAATTACCTCTTTGATCTGTTCTGTGAGGTACCCTATCCTATGAATCACGTCTGATGACCTTTTTTTGGTCTCCGGAACCGCCTTTCATCATCCGTTGTGGTTTCTTTAAAGGCCACAAAATGGCAGCCGGGACCAACTGCTTAACGTGCCTTCCGAAGCAGGGAACCGTCATTATTATCAGACAATCAGGTGACTCAAGACTACGATGTCCTAACCAAACTGGAAACAACTAAACAAAGTATGGTTCTAATGGGTTTCGAACTCATGGCCTTCTGGTCTAACGGAGAAACTTAATAATCAGCACTGTAGTTACTCAATAAGGGAAAGTATTGAAAGAGAAAATCATACGAAAGTAGGCTAGGTATTTTCCTCTTCGAGATTTTTTATATTTCCAACGTAAAAAAACTAAATTATTTCCTATAAATCTCGACATTAAAACCCAAAGTCACCAAACAAGTATCAAAATAAATACTCGAAACGTATTTACTCCCATAGCACGTGACGTCACGTGTCATTTTTTGATCAGTGAAGCTTAAAAACTGCCAGCCGATCATTACAGTAACGAACGCGGTCAAAGGGATTACTGGACCGACTTTTATTTAGAGTCGATGTCCATGTCTAGTTGTCTTTGTGACCCGGACTTAATATCAGTTCTATTTCGAATCAGAATAGGTACTATTTTAAGCTTATGTTGAGATTTACTAGCTGTTGCCCACGGCTCCGGATGCGACAAAAAATCCATACTAATATCATAAATGCGAAAGTCTGTCTGTCTTTCTGTCTGTCTTTCTGTCTGTTACGCTTTCACGGCCAACCCGCTAAACGGATTTTGATGAAATTTGGTATGGATATAGTTGAAGACCCCGGGGATCAAACATAGGCTACTTTTTGACGCAGGCGGAGCTGCGGAAAACAGCTAGTAAAATATAATTTTTATCGCATCCGGATGTATCTTTCATACTAATTATCACCTCATTTTAATCCCTTGAGGGTTGATTCCTTATTTTGTTAATCATAATCATTTATTCTTTTATAAACATGTTGAATTTAAGATGGTACATTGAAAATATTACGCACATACATGTTTAGCCTACCAGGCATACAAAAGTGAAGTCAGTGGTGTCACACATCATCCAAACAAAATCATGCAAAACAATATAAAACCAGAAAATAAATGCGAGTTAATCTTACAAAAATTAGATCAGCTGCCCTTTAAAGTCACAACCAACATTTTGTCAGAAAAGAATTCATGCAAGTGATAATAACATTTGGTTACCAACAACTCTTTCAGATGAGCTTTAAATTTATTTAGGGGTAATTTCTTTAAATTCCGAGGCATTTTATTATTAATGTACCTAGTTTGTTATTTAATGTATACTTATTGTGCAATAAAGAGTTTTTTAGGAAAGGATATTATATAACGAGAGTGATAAGTACGAGTGGAAGCAGTGAAACGGTAATGTTAATTTTCCGAATACTTTATAAAAGTAGTGGATTTAAAATGGTCACTTTGCACGAATTACAATATGATCACATCATGAATCATTACAAATCTTAAAATAGTCACATTTTGGCATTTCATGAAATGAATCATTTCATGGCAATTCTGCTGTTTGACGGAAAGTCGCAAAATGGCTTACTTTTCGTGAATTGCTGTACCTTATTGCCAGGCGTAAAAATAATAATCATTTTTGCATAGCGTGCGTAGTTTTACGATATTCTTAGTAAAATAAGTTTTTCTAACCAATAATGTTGATTTACTATCATAAATTAACTGTAGAAAAAAATATTTAAATTATAAAATCTTTTTTTTTTTTATTACTATAGCAATACTCACACGAGGAGTGATTCAAGAAATGAATTGAATTAGATTAAAATGTCAATGTCAAAATTTGCAGAATTGCTAAGCTTCGCAATTCATGAAATGGTTTGTTTTGATGAATTGCTCAAACTGGTCATTTTAGACCTCCAGTGCTCGTGCTTTGGCGCTGTTTATTTTGTTTGTCGCTTTTTTCATTCAAGCATAGAGCGTGTACAATATCTCAAAAATATATTTACTAATCTAGGTTTCTTGGCTCCACTATCAAAGTGGGTCAGTATTATGTAAAATTAAATATTTAGGAACCAACAGTCCGAAAGGATGTTCGCACTAATTTGTTGTCCTCGTATTAAGAATCGTTCTTTAACAAACGATTCATAATACGGGGATAGTTAAGTGTTAGCACGATGATCGATGTTTCAAGAGTCGCTTGAAATAATACTACCTCTCACTTTGACTTGATACTGCTGTTATTTTCGCTAAGATATTCGTACAGTACGTATATGAATGTTACAGTATGTAAGTTATTTAAGTATGTTTATTTTATATGCAATATTTGTGTATGTTTATAATTTTCAACTATATCTGTTGCTGTACCCACCCTTTTTTTTTTTTTTTTTTTTGATTTCGCAAGGGAATGCGTTTACGCACAGAGTGTGGGACTCACTACCCACTAAACCCCTGGGGGTGCCGTCGGCCGCATTGCAGGGAGGCGCCTCGGATCTGACTAGCACAAGACGCCTCTGCGACTGGCCGGTTTCTCACCAGAAACCGGACTCACCACTCTCAGAGGCCCTCCGACACCTGGAGGACCTCTGCCACCGGGTGGGACTGTTCCAGTCCCACCGCTTACGGGGGCGCTTCCAGGCGCGCCAAGTAGCGCCTGCGACGCACCCCCCCTCTCCGCCGCCGGATCGGGTCCGCGAGGGGATCGTCCTCGCGGTCCCTTTCCTCGGCCTCCCTCTGCGACATGACTACCTCGCAGAAGGAGGCCATTGCATTCCAGGCGCTGTCGCTCTCGAGCATCGCGTTGGCGACACTCGGGAGCGACAGGTCCGTCCCGCCAAGCGCGGCGGCCAACTCCTCGCGCTGCCGGCTCCACCTGGGACACCGCTCAAGGACGTGTTGAGCGGTGTCCTGAGCCTCGCCACAGTCGTGGCAGCGAGGCTCGACCTCCCTCTGGGCCACGCGGTGCAGGTACTCACCGAAGCAACCGTGCCCGGTGAGCACCTGCGTCATGCGGAATGCTGTACCCACCCTACTCTTTCACCTCGTAAGGGTTGACTGGAAGAGATTGCCTAGCAATAAGTCCGCCTTTGCTCATATTATGTTGAAGTCTTTGTAAATGTTATATTATTTGTTACTGTATGTGGGCAATAAAGATATTTTGTATTGTATTGTATTGTATGATTGTCAATCGAAACTTAACTTTGCCAACAGAGTCCCGCGGTAAGGAATTTTAGACAAATTTTGGTAAGAACCACACAATCTCGACTTCTAAAGTTGGTAAAACTTTACTAACGACAAGAAACGGTAATATTGCAGCCTAGTAATAATTTAAGACGAAGTGTAAGCTGGGCTATTCTTTGACGGATTTTCCAGAACGAGGATTTGTAATCTTACTGAGTACGAGAAGTTTCGCGATGCGATATGCTTTGCACAGACTTCTTATTGTAAATAAACATAGGTATGGACTGGCTTCAATCATATCGAGTGGGTTTCATGGTCAATCGACCCTGTGCATCTTGGTGTCAGTGTTATTTAGTACCGCCTTTCGGCCTCTAACGTGGTTCCTTTGACGACCACCTAATCGGACCGACGGCTTACCGTGCCTTCAGAAGCACGAAATCATCATTATTAGATATCAGACTGTGGCGACCCTAGAGTTAAGCTGTCGCGGCATTTTAGACGTTGCGCGGGGTGTGGATCTTTAGAGTCGCCAGTAAGTAACTTGGTAGTGTATGTAATATCGGCAGTGTACCTAAAATAAGGGAACTTTCGTTATAGGAACTAAATTGTATTCGGGTGAACTGATCATTAAATAAAAGAGTGTATTGTTTACGAACATCTTTTATTGTGCTCCAACATAGTGTAGTGCGTAACATACCCAACACAGCCAATCAGGTGTTTCAAGCCTTCAATATCCTAACCAAACTGGAAACAAACAAAGTATGCTTCCGGTGGGAATCGAACCCACTAAGACAAACGCCCACGGAGGCAGTTATATAAGTATGGACTAACCGAGAAACGTAGATTTCGGATGAATAGAATTTGATAGCTATCCTATAGCTGGGAAACAATAAATAAACAATCTACACATTTTTTCATACCAAGTGGGCTTCATGGTCACTCGACCCGTATACCCAGGTGCCAGAGTTTTTGGAACCGCAACCGGTATTTTTTTTTATTGGTTTTGGTTAACGTCATTTGCATTTACCGCGATCGGTCTCCTGATTAACAATCTAGCATGTTGACCATTACACCATGGAGGTCGTCAAATTCAGCACAAGTCGAATTCATTTTGCAAAATCCGTTGCGTAATTTTAAAGATATAAGCATACATAGGGACAGACAGCGGAAAGCGACTTTGTTTAATACTATGTAATGATAATGATGAAGTATGGAGGAAATGTGGATATGAAACGGCACATAATTTGGTCTTTATAGGTAGGTATCGAATGAAATTAATTAAATAAAATCAGCCCTATATTGGAGAGTGTATACTCTAGAGGTGAACTATAAGAAAGAATAATTAAGATGGTGATTTCTGGCGACGCTCAAGAGATGCGATTTATCCTCATTAAAATAATGCCGCCGCGCATTAATCTCCACTTGGTCCATTACTGCTGAAATTTCAGCTCGTTATATTCTTTAGGTATTAACAAGCAAGGAGATAACGTTTTTCTATGTATTAGGGTTCCGTAGACAAACAAAATTACTTGAATAAAAGCAACATCAAGCTTGTCCAGTATCCGCACTAATTTTCAACTCTGGAATTCCACAGAAATAAGGCAGAAATGCCATGTATCAGCCAGTTAAGCCTCTCGAGTCTTAACTTAATAGCGAGACTTAACTTTGGCACTTTTTTTTTGTATTTATTTATTTTATTTTATACATTCGGATAACCAACAGCAAATAAATTAATAAATATGTAATTGATATGAGCAAATTGATCCAACTGCTAGGTGGGTCGACGATATTAGGAAAATAGCTGGAAACAACTAGATAGCGATGGCTCAGGACAAAAATGGTTCGGGTAGACAGAAGGAGGCCAGCTCCCTTCCTCTTACCCAACAGTGGGTTATGGAAAGCTGATGACGATGATCCAGATAACCCATCTTTACTTCAAGTTATGTTTGTGTATGTAAATTATTAACATAGGCGTAAGATTGATTATTACTAACATAACTTGACCTGTAATAGTTGTCTAAATAAAAACAAATCAACAGAAAATTTCGCATTTCCAAGGCCTCAGAGCGTGTTAAAAAATGAACACAGTACGAAAGTAATAAAAAAGAAATTCAAAGTTTGCTTGAGAGTGAAAAAGTTATAATCAACAGATTGTTAGAGGCTGCCGTTTTTCCCGAAAGATGCTGGGATGCTGAATAACTCGTAATTTGTCAGTTGTCTACACTTCCCACTCAATCCGCGGTTTTGGGGATCCTACGCTTAAATTTATCTCCCTACGCAGTTTGAAGGGCTCTACATACTTCTTAGGTGTTGAGCCGACCGCTCTTGCTGCATAGATTGCCCCAGCCGGCCTGCACGACACAGCGTCTGAAGCGCTGTTGGACCAATTCGCCGTGAGACGGAAAATTGGCTGGCAAGTGTGTATAAACGATATGATGTTGCCCCAATTTGCTCTAACTTAGATTGTGCAGGAGCAGGTACGTCAGTAGACGGTCAGAGACTTTTAACAGACTTCGGTAAGATAAGTATTTCTTTGGTGTTTCGTAATAGACTCATTTTAAGGATAGTTACAGAGTTTTTAAGGGTCAAAGTAGATTTTGCAACTCATCATTCGCTCGGTCAGTCTCCACTAAAAAATTATAGTTAAATTATAGTTTCGAAATTCAATTCCCTTTGAGTAAAGGGCCTTCGTATTAGTCCCATTTAGGGAGGCATTTGGTATCTCTTCGTGTATTCCCATATACACATTAAAATCCGCCTTAAAATATTAGCGCGTCTTATCAAAATTTCTTGACTGTGCTGAAAAAATTGTTTATAAAAATAAAATCTCTTGTCTTCCAGCTGGATTTGCGAATAGGAGCCCATTTTTGAAATGTATGGCATAATGTCGAATAAAAATCGTTAGATATCGAACAAAAATTATTCGATTCGATGGTTTGCGTGGAAAAAAACTTACTTTTCAAAAAATGGGATCCATATCATACCAGCACTGGATATGACCTGGTATATCAATAATAAAAAAATGACAATTCAAACATTTTAATAACCGCAAGATAGAGACTTAAACAAACTTATTAAAATAAAGATTATCAAACACAGTTCTAACACTATTCAAACACCTAGATAGAGTCTGTCCCAGGACATATGAAATTCCAATATCTATACCTCATATTTGCTCAATGTCCATTACTAATTTTACGGTCGGCTAATCGGCGGGATTTTAAATTTCAATACCCTTTGTGCCCGTCCCTCCATATGTTATTTTCTTCCCTTTACCTTTTCAAATTGAACTTTTCCGTTGTCGGATGCTTTTTGCTTTTATTATTGGGTTTTCGTGCTTGACTTGTCTTTGGCTTTGTCAGGGAACGGTCAATGTTTCTATTTTATTTCTTAACTTAAAAAGACTTGATCGCGATGATTCTTAGGGTTCTTATCTGTTAATGCCAATTTAACTGCCTCCGTGGTCCAGTGGTTTTTTTTTTAGAACTAAGTAGGCAAACAGGCGTACGGCCCACCTGATGGTAAGTGGTTACCGTAGCCTATGAACGCCTGCAACACCGGAGATGTCACGAGCGCGTTGCCGACCTGTCCGCTATCAGCACAGCGACCCTTTTGGAGCCTGGCGACCCTAATCACCAGCAGGAATACAACACTGCATCACAGTGTTTTTAGTGTGTTTTGTTAACACGTTTTCCTTAAACCCGGAGGTCGTGAGTTCGATTCTCACGGGAAACATACATTGCTTAGCTGTTTCCAGTTTGGTTATCTAGGTTATTATTTACCTGACAGTCTGACAGTTAAGATGATTCCGTGCTAAGGCACGTTATGCCGTTGGTCCCGACTGACATCTGGCGGACGTCAAAGGAACGACGTGAGGGGCTGAAAGGCGGTTCCCAAAAACGTATGTAATCCACTCGATATGTTGACGGTAATGTTCATGAGTATCATGTTATTTATCGTTCATCACATGAGCATTTTATGTTTTCAAGGGGTTTAATAAATTTCAATTTATACATATATATATCCTGGTGGCTTCGGTCTAGTTTAGTGCCTCCAGTGCTCCCACAAGTTACATTAAAGTCCCATCTTATATGTTTAATCTGTAGTTAACTTGTGGAGTAAAATAAAAGGATTTTGTATTGTATTGTATTTTGTATATTAGTAGTACCATTATTAATGTTTGAAAATTTCAAGCCTTCAGATAATTACTTAAGATTAAATCAGGCTTTTAAACGTATGCACCTACCTACAGCCTTACATTGTTCATCTGAGTCACCAATGAACTATATTACTACTCATCTTAGCGCCTTCCCGGTTGCATCCTCGGCTGATTGCCTCGGAGCCCAGGGCCCGCTTTCCTCCTTTTTCTCTTCCATTTCCCCCGGTCTTCAGCATCCTTGGTTGTAAGTCCATTAGCACGCATATCTTCCGTTGCGACGTCGAGCCAGCATTTTTTGGGTGCGCCCTTTCATCTCCGGCCCGGCGGAGACGGCATGGCGACGACACTTGTTCCCCGCATAATTAGGTTTCCGTAAGACGTGGCCGTAACATCTTAAGCGGGGTCGAGTCACCAATGAAATGAAATAAAATGAATGAATATGTTTTTGTTTTGATTAGTAATCTATTATCACGTCCCTGTAATCAGCAAACAATAAATAAATCACGACAATTCAAAGCTTTCAAAACAATTCCCTTTGAACTCCAGTAATGAGTTTTCATTTTATATTAATAAAAGTAAAGTGCAGTAAAAATTTAATTCGAATGCATGACGGTACGGCGATACAAAGGGCTTCAAACAATGTCTATTAACTAAAATCATATCCTAGCTTTATTACACTACGTTCATTCAATTACAGTGCGCCGATTGCCGCTATTATTTTAAAAGCGTTCGCTACCAAAGACTAATTTAACTTGGACGCTGAATTGAACTATGTCACGCTAAAAAAGAGTTCAATAAAAACTGGACAGATTTCAAAATTCAAACGATCATTCAAATGAATCATCGATGGTCATTTATGCAGAAATGGTGAGTGATATGTGTGTTGCCATCAAACTAGTCGTATTTTATACCATATCGTGTAGTATTTATGTAATGTGTTTGTCAATTTTGAATTTATTGATTGAACGTTCAGATTTTAATTGCCTTTAATATGATGCGTTTATCACGACAACTAATGGGTTTTGTTTTTATAATTGCAGCTGTATTTAAGTACATATTTTTATGAAAATTAAGATTGATGTTTGTTACTTGAGCCTTTCTAATGTAATTTACATGTACTTACTTACCAAATTACTTATCAAACTAACACACTGCATATTTATTTGATACTAGCTGTCCCATAAGTCATAAAGTAGCTATGTTTGACCCCGGGTCTTCAACTATATTCATACTAAATTTCAACAAAATCCGTTCAGCGGTTTGGCGGTAGCGTAACAGGCAGACAGACAGACTTTCGCATTTATAATATTAGTATGGAAGTATGGATTTACTTTATATATTGTTTTGAAATGCCTTCATGTATTGACTTTTTAGAAGTTGGAATTATTTCTGTCTATTAAATTTAACAGGGCTTTACAAGTGAAAAATGTTAATATTGTGTGTAGTTAGTTTTGTTTTGTTTATGTTTTTACGATTGTTACACATTAAATTAATCAATTTTAATAAGATTTTCTCGTTTATTACTCATAAAAAAACACTGTATTAAAATAGTTTAATTTAACCTTTTTTTTTTAATTTTCAAAAATATAAAAATATCTCACCCATTTTGAGCGTATGGGCATTCATTGACAATGCGCGCGCGCCGAATCAAGTAGCAGTAAGCATTAACCATCAGTGACAAACAGACCTCCATACGATTTCACGTTTTACTATTAGTATTTATGTGCTATTAACATTAGTGCTATTGTGATGTCACTACATAGGAAGTGCGTTTGTTTTGTGTTCACATGGCTTTGTTCTTTTGGTGAGATCCGTTTCCTACATATATTAATTTTTGTGAAACATTATTTTTAAGATAGTCGGGTGTCCCTGTAAAAAGGGTTAAGAAGATCAGTTCCGCCAAATCTAGGACCATGACTTACAGCGCACCCTATGCTCCGAAGCGTAAGCTGACGACGCAACTAGGAATACACTCTAGGATGATGATGATTATTTTTAGAATAGAATAGAACTTTTATCTAGAAAAAGTAAATCGACCTTGTATACCCTGGTGTCAAAGAAGTCAGAATCGCCTTTCGGGCTCTGATACAAGATACAAAAAGCAAGAGATATTAATAACAAAGATATTTTGTTTCCAGTTTGGTTAGGACTTTGCAGGCTTGAAACACCCGATTGTCTGATAATAAAGATGATTCCGTGTTTCGAAAGGCACGTTAAGCCGTTGGTCCCGGCTGCCATTTGGTAGTCGTTAAAGGAACCACGTCAGAGGCCGAGAGACGGTTCCGCGCAACTTTGACAGCAGGATGTACTTGATCGATAGACAATGTAACCTACACGAAATGATGATGATTAATAATTTATCAATTACTGGCAGTGCCCGCGACTTCGCCCGCGTATCGTTCGATTGCATAGCTACTTTCCTTTCATAATATCAGTCATTGCAGGGTTTAACACACAATCATTGATGCTATTAATATTTAAAAGGTTCTGGAGGTCGCTATGTAAAATATTGCGAAGGAATACTGAAAGAAAAAGTCAAACAATCTTGATTTGTATAATGAACATTATGCACCCATAAACTCTTTCCAGACCTATAAAATCATGATTAGGGTGTGACAACCACCAGTTGGTAGCAGGAAATCTAATCTTGAAGTTTACCTATTTTTGAGAAGTATTTATTTGACTAACCGGCCTGCGACCACCATATATTGTGAGTGCTTCGGAAAGCACGTTAAGTCTTTGGTCCCGCCCGGCTGTCATTAGGCGGTCGTTAAAGGAACCATGACGTAAGGTAATTCCGAAAAAACTTTATCACCTGGATGTGCATGGTCGCTTGGCCATGTAACCTACCCGATGTGAATGAATGAAAAAACATTTAAGTAACTACATAATGGCATACATTTAAAAATAACTCACATTATGAACACCAGCATCAATTACTCCAATTACAAAGCATAACAAAAAAAAACTGTCGCACACATCGAAGAAATCACAAAATTTAAATCATAACATTGTAAACAATATGGAGCAAAGGCGGACTTATTGCTAAGCAATCTCTTCCAGCCAACCTTTGTACAATAAGAGAACTTGATGTAAGGGTGGGCCCAGTAGAATTAAAAATAAAAATAATGTCTACTAGGTATATAGATAAATCAACACAGACATAGAATAATTTGGGAACAAGGGACAGTCACTAATAAGAAATACATATAAAATATATATTATATGTACCTATTTCTTGCGTGTGGGGTACTAGTTTTTGTGTGAGTAATGCACAACAGACAGACAAAATTTCCAAAAATACTAATATTTTCTTTATTTTGTATTCAATGTACAGAATTGACCTTTCTACAGAGAGACGGAGAGATGGGTAGCAACTGGTGTATGAGTGAGGTGGTAGTAAAACTCCATCTCTTATCACGGATGTGTAAAAGCGATTACGGAACAGATCTCTTCTTTTTATCATCTCATTTTGTTATTTTTTTTTATTTGTAGGTATGGTACTGACGCCTACTTAGAATCTTGGATGATCATTTATTTTAGTAGGTGCTCCTATTTAATGAATGACCCCAATGAATCGTAAGAGAAAACGTAGGGTGAAAGATGGAAAACCATAAAAAAATAAAGAATAGGTATACATTTACTTGCTTAAAAAAAAGAAAAAATACAAGTCATATGGAGAAAACGCTATACGTCATTCTCTTTTAAACCGCCAGTACCAAACTTTCAATTGTCCTCTTCAAAATAAATAAAAACATGGCCGACCTCAATCTATGAGTAAGTACTATAATATTAACAAATGTTATGTGCACCATCCGTGTTCGTTTATGAGCACCATAATTGATTTTAATTGGACACGATTAAACAACTGTCCAGCTCTTTATGATGATGTGAGAAAAAAAAGAGACGAACTTAATTTTCTTCAAGTTTTTGCAATATGAAAAGGATGTAGATGCAGCTGCTGCAATATCTACTTGGTGGAACCCTTAGTCTCGGAGGACTTCCTCTATTTTGTTTTCTTTTCGGTGAGGTGTATATGTATAAGGCATAGAAAATATTTCATTAATTGTGGAATAATCGGGAAGTATCTAAACGGAATTTTAGACATACTTTTACATTATCTGCAGGAAAATAGGGTGTAACTGTGGAAAATTAAAGTTTAAATTAAATCTTACTTAGATAAACATGTTTTCAACACAATTTGCCTTTGTCTTTTATTTCATTGTAATTAGGCCATTGTCAATGGCCAATGGGATTGTAAACAAAACGTTGTTTATATTAAGTTTAGTATAATCAATCCCACTTGTAAAGTAATGGTTTCCATGGTTACGGCACATTTTTTAATGTACGCCAAGAGGTTTTTAAATATCAAACCAATTCATTGTTTTTGCAAAAAATATAAACTAAAGCTTCCAAATGATAAATCAACATTATTTTACTACTAAATTAATTTTACTGAACATTAGCCGTATTGGACTACAAATATTAATTTGTGTGGATAAATTAAGATGGACTTGTATCCATGGCCGTAAAACCCATCGTTAAAATAAAATACTAGGTATCAGGGTCTGCTCTGTCTATAGCATTGGCGCCATTTTTAAATCTATTTTTTTTTATTTAACTTACTATGGGAAGCCCAAATTTGTTTTTCATGTTTCGAGCTATGTTCCTTGGGGAAATTTGTTCGGTTGCATGAATGGAGTCACTGGACGATGGGTCCAAAACGACTAAAACTTCACGGTATATACCCCCTCGTAATTAATGACCAACTTCGCACCCTTGTATCATAATCTACTATTATATAACTTGTGTGTGTGTGTGTATGACTTAGATCACTACTAATCTTTTATATCGAGTGAGGTACATGATCAATCGACACTGTACACCTTAGTAGATATCAGAGTTTGGAACAGCCATTCGGTCTCTGACGTAGTTCCTTTAAAGACCATCTGCTGGCAGCCAGAACACGGCATCTTTATTATGAGACCATTAGGTGATTCAAAGACTTCTCGCGGGAATCGTACTCTCGCCAAATTCGTCAAAGGCAAATGTCTTTACCACTAGACCACAGAGGCATACTACTAATTTATAGGTAGCTGGCATATTCTCTTAAATATCTACATCATAATTGTTATTTCGTAAATAAAAATACAAAACATTTCCGCGTTTTAAACATTCACGCGTTCCAAATGTGGGACATTAAAGTATTAAGGCGCGCACGACTGCCCAATTGAGCAAATTAAGGCAGTCTCTTAAGTCTTAAGGGATCCAAGTGTAATATTATTTGACGAGTTTATTATGAGCACTACTACTTACAAAATATTCTTGTGTAAAACAATCATAATTAAAAAATCATTTAAAGCCTACTTCAAAAACTCTAAACTGAAACTTAAATACAAAATTTTGTTGTGGCTTTTGTCATTTAAAAAACATCTCATTATGTTTATCTTTTACAAAAATCAGTTTCAATTTCATAGGGAATATTGCTTCTAAGTAACATATTTTAGACAAACTTTAAGTACTTACTTACCAATTATTCTTATATTTACTTAATAATTTTAATCGCCTGTCTATAAATTTTACATCAATAATAGCTTCAGAGGTTGCCACTGTGGCTAGGAACAAGTCAATGGTGACTAATCTTTGTATACAAAACACGCTGTCTTTCCCGCATTTATTAATATCATCTTTTTTAGCTGGAAATGATATATAGGTGGGGTCTTATTGTGCCATGGTCATTGTCCTCTAAATCGATTGATTTATACATACGCACTGATTTTTTTATAAGTCTTACAATGGATGAAATTATTGTGTCAGAAAACTACATTAAATGTAGTTTGTAACATTTAATTAAATATAATTATGATAAAATTAGATGATGTTTGTTGTAATAATAATTGATACAATGATTAATGAATAATTGATATTACTTGACATATTATTCAAAGACAATTTGATTAAAAGGTTTGGAGATGAAAATGCAATTTATGTAAAACGTTAGAGACCTATCTTATGTTGTAAAGTTATAGTACAATTTGTGAATTATGATGGCGCCTATCTCAGGGCGACGTCCTCTAATTTGTCTAATTTAAAATATAAAAACGTAGCTTGCATCTAGAGAAAGTCGAGGAGATGTCGTTAGTTTATTATCGGGATAAATTGAAATGCATCATTTAAGAATAAATACTTAAACAGATATCTGTAACTAAGTATGATGAATCACGTTTTCATAATTATTGGTTGAGATTACTTTGGTAGATATACTTATTATGCTTTTGTTAGACTGTAATAAGTTTATTGTATAAAAGAACACAAGTAAAATACAAAAGCACGACATCAATAACAAATGTGTAATTGCGAACTTATCCCACGTAGGGATCTCTCACAACCAATGAGTGACAGACTACAGACTTACTATCTGTTTCAAATGAATGCCCATTCATCGTAGGTCAAAACGCGGTCCCAAAAAATGCCGGAACTGCCTTCCAATTCAACATAAAATTGTCACTATTGTTGAACAATCTATATACTTACAGCTTCATACAGCGCCGCAAAGAAATCGATAAATAAAAAAATCATATGTTAACAGAATAAATATTTGTTTACAGCAATAGCCCAACCAAATACCAGCATCACGGTCGTGGACCTTACCCAGGAGTGGAAGCCAGAAGAGGGTTGGGTGGTGACCTGCAGCTGGAGCCTGGTTCCCGGCGACCGGCTACAATCGGTGTTCCTTCATAGGGACAATCGACAGTTTGTTAATTATAGACCTGCTGTAAGTGGATATTACATGTAGCGGTACTTACCTGGGGCGACCGAATGGTAACTTTCCATTTGGTCGTCCTGTGTACGCTCTTTTAACTGCCCATTCCTATCCCATCTTCTCCACGTGACCCAACCATCGAAGCCTTTTTTTTAGTTTACTAACTATTAAAATCAAGTAGATAAAAAAATAAACAAATATACTTAATTATTGTCTAAATGTAAAGGTGACCTTGCATAATCACAAAGATTAATATTTTAATAAATCAACATCTACCTAACTTAAGTATTATACAATTTAGAAGCACTATATCATAATCATCAAAGTGTGATAGACATCATAATCAATGGGAACTTGTTTGATGCGTTTGTATTGTATCAGATGGAAACGCTCTGGCGCATTAAATTGATATCACGTGATGTGATCTTGATAGACGATACAGACAGAACGCAAAGTATATGAGGATTAATTTCTCTGTGTTAAATACAGGCGTTTGGGGAGCTCGATAGTTAAATTATTCCTTTACGTAACAAGTGGTTTAGCTTGGATTAGTCTCTACTAATGGCATTTCTATCTCGAGCTTCCAAGCTTAGGAAGGCACTGTGCCCACTTTACGGAATATCCCAATGGCAAATTTTCAGCAATAATTCCAATATTGCCGACAATTTTCCAATGTTTCCCAAAGTTACCAGCAGCATTAGAAATGGCCGGCAATTTTCCGGATAATTCCCGGCATCATTAGGAATATTGCCAAAATTGCCGGGAACGACACATCACTTGGTCTGATTTTCACGGCTGTTGACGTTACACGGCAGTCATTAGACTGTGTAAGAAATTTAGACCTCTACATAACATATAGTTTTCCCAATGTTAGGTTTCCATTATATATTTACAGTGTGTGCATAAAATAAATAAATAATAATAAATAAATAAATCTTTATTTCAACTATAAAATGTCTTGTCATACTTTTGGAGCACGGCGGGAGCGATGGTGTTATATGCTCGACCGCCGCAAAGGGAATTACTTCCAGCCAGGCGAGGTGTTATGCCTGGGGAACCGCGGCTCCGACGGTGTTCTGTCGGAGGTTGTATATATGCTCCAATTCTTTAGAAACTCTGATATCGCGTTTCAGTCCGCCGTACTAATTAGGCTTCTTGTATGGCAATTTCGAATTAGTCGCTTTAAGCGCCATCTGTTGCGTTGTGTTGTAACTTTTTACTGTGCGATTGTGTCGCCACATACTTATTCATTAAAAATGAATGCCCTTATCGCCTTATATTAGTACGAAAAGAAATATGTAACCTGAAAACAACTCGAACTTGTTACTATTTTTTTTTAAAAGTATCTATTATTATTTTTAACCCGAAATTAACATGGACTTCTTTTGGTTCTATTTAGAAAAAAGATAGAGGTATTAGTTTATGGTATACACTACTTAGTTGTAACTCATTATTCAATTACATTTTTGTTACCATTTTTACTGTCCGTTACGAATAGGATGTCCCAATTTACGGACCGAACCATGAGCCCAGATAAACTGGAACTTTAATTCCTTACAATTCCACCTGAATTATGGTTCCTTCTTGTTGGTTTAGTCAAAGATATGGCTAATGACTTCCGAGCTGTTAAAGTCAAAGGAAATACAGTATACTGGGGAGGCAATTTTATGGCCTGTTTTCTTACTTAAATACGTCACTTTTCAGTTTATGTATTAAGGTTTTACAATCAGACCGATTAGAGCTACCCTGTCAGTAATCATGTACTTATGTACAATCAGATGGACTGTGTGCCAAATTTGCCTACTTTGTTACTGTATACCTAGTCTTTCATACACAATGTAAAAATCAAATAATGTATTTATAACGGAATTCTATTACTCAGCCTCAGCTATACATCTGTCTATGTCTAGCAGTAGGCTTAATGTAGATATTAGCATAAAAAATATATGTTAAAAATTTGATGTTTTATTTTTATCATAGATATTTCAAAACACGAAACTGCAACAGTTAGCTGTTTAGGATTTTATAAAATCTCTACTACACTTCGATAATACTCGATAGAAACGAGAACAGTTAATTGATACAAAGCTTTGTATCTAACGCAAGGAATGTGCATTTACATTGTGACCCATTAACGGCACAACATGGAATGGAAATGACTCAACTTGAACTAAACAGTTTAAATGACAGTGAGTTGGTCAATTTCACACGTTTATTAATTTGGACGATATAGCACACTTTCGGTACTCGGGCCGCACGTACACCAGTAACTACTCGTTGTATGACCTATATTTAAAACATAGTATACTACTTTTTGCACCAAAATTAAAACTAGATTTGAGAATTTTGAGAAATTTAGACTTGTATAATCATCACCTTCCTACTATGATACGGCCTCGTCTAACGGAATCCAGTAAATTACGTGGAGAACAAGTTTCAACTTCAACCCTACTACCGCCACATCACTAATTAAGTATGTCCTTAAAATTGTACGGATCCCGGTCTAAAATTTGTTTCGGAAAATGACCGTCTAAAATTGCATTCATGCAAGAGTGAAAATTAGTTCATCTACTTAGTACACAGGTGCAAATTTAAGAATAGGTGAAGCTACTAAATTATTCAAACAATAAATTGGCGCAGCTCGTAACAAAATATTCGTAATTGCGCATCAGCATTATGCATTCACTGAATTGACCGGTAAAATCAGATTTTACTATTATTTATTGAATAAGAGGATTACTTTTGTCTCTACCATCTATAGATTTAATAAAAGAAAAATAGGTCAAACTGAAAGTATTTTAATGAAATTTGGTATGAATATAGTTGAAGACCCGGGGTCAAACATAGGCTACTTTTTGACGCAGGCGGAGCTGCGGGTAACAGCGAGTATAAAACTAAATATTATAGGTATCCGGGTCTTTTTAAGAACGATACCTACAAGTCAAAACAAAAATATCGCGCTGAAACTACTGCTTCGAATACAGTCTGCACTTAAGTATATATTTTTAGACACTTTATTTAGTTGTTTCCAGTTTAGTTAGGACATTGCAGGCTTGAATTACCTGATTGTCTGAAAATGAAGATGATTCCGTGCTTCAGAAGGCACGTTAAGACTTTGGTTCCGGCTGCCATCTGGTGGTCGTTATAGGAACCACGTGAAAGGGCCGAGAGTCGATTCTGCACAACTCTGACACTAGGGTGTATATGGTCGATTGACAATGTTACCTACTCGAAATGATGATTGGCAATGAATGAGTTCAAAATTTTAACGTAAATGACTATTAGGTATACAAACAATCACTACGTCTCGAAAAGCTGAAAAGCTGTAAGTTGAATGAGTAGATGTGAATAAAAAATAAATAATAATATGATTTTTCTTACAGCTAAAATTTAACGGCCCCTACCTACGCCATACCTACTCGACCATAGACGACGAGATGCAACTGACTTGCGAAGAAAAAACCTCCAGATGCGTCCTTATCATAGAACCAGTGCAACCTCCAAAGGCAGACATCAGCATCACTTGTGAAGTGTCTGGAGAAGGGCCTATGTTTAGAGTGGGCAATAAAAGTCTGATTATAGAGACTGTTGGTGAGTATTTCTTCAAAACTTGAGGAACAAAACACTACCTTGTAGGTGAACTTGTCGAAAGCCCTGATCATCATCATTCCGTGTAGGTCATTATCAATCGACCATGTACACCCTGGTGTCAGAATTGTTCTGAACCGCCTCTCGGCCTCTAACGTGGTTCCTTTGAAGACCACCGTAGCGGCCGGAACCTTCCGAAGCGCGGAATCATCTTGATTATCAGACAATCAGATAAGTCAAGCCTGCAATGTCCTAACCAAACTGGAAACAACTAAACAAGAAAACGAACCCACGAACCCCGGGCCGAAGGTGAACGCCTTAACCACTGGACCACGAAGGCAGTATATGAGCCCTGATTCTAGGGCATATGCAGAAGCTGAAGTCCATAAGCCACATTTTGTGTCACTGTGACTCATTGGCTAGCAAACTGATGGACCTCTATGGAACAACGTATCTGGAAATACAGGACTACAGGCACTTCGCACCAGGTGATGTTCTGAAGCTCATGCAGTCTTTCTTCAGAAATCGTGCTGTGAGTGAAAAAGGCATGGGTTAAGTACAAAAAATCCCCAGAGATTCGACATGCTTTCTGAATAAAGGACGTATCTAAGATAAGATCTAGTTGGTGTCTTGGTATCCGTTACGTTAGCCTAGTTAAGGCTTTCATAGTCCTAGATTTGGCGCAATGGTTATCACAATAAAGCGACTGCCATCCAACTCTTATTACAGACAAAGAAATGGTATTAACCACGGCACCAGAATATTATTATATAGGCACGGAATTCTGCCATGATTTGCAGCAGGGCAGTGTTGTAATCCTGAACCTATCTTATCGATAACGCGCATAGTTACTCCTAATGTTACAAACGTTAAAGTGGTCTTTTGCAAAATAAGCTAGCTCTATCGATTAAATTAAACTATTTTAATAAGTTTTTATCGCGTTTATTACTTATATTTACACCTAACAGTCTGGGCACGGGGCAATCCGACACGGCGGATTTCGCCGCGATGCCACCGGCTATAAAAGAAATGCACTAAAAAGTGGCTGGTAACTGGCGAGGAGAAATGAGGAGTAGTAACGATTAGTGCACTGAAACAAATGCATTTGTAGGTATTTATTTTAGTCGCCGGTGGCATCGCGGCGAAATTCGCCGTGGCGGATTGCCCTGTGGCCAGCCTGTAACGTTTCAAACACTTTACAGCGTTTATGGTCGCACAAAACATACGAAATCATTGTGTCTCTATCGACTTTACAGTTTACGTATATAACGTTAAATCTTTTTCAGTTTTGCCCAGTGACGTAAACATGGACGTCTCAAAAGCGAGTGAGGATTCAAACCCTGTGTTGAACTGTTCGTCTACTGGAGTACCGGCTCCCAGGATAGAATGGACTGTCGGGGATGACGAGACAAAGGTTCGTTCTTTAGTCAGTTTTCCACTAATTGATCGTCAGCTTACGCTTCGGAGCCTAGGGTATACTAGGGTAGGTAGATTTGGCGGCACTGGCTATTACAATGAAGCGACTGCCGATTGACCTCCGTAACCCTTTTTACAGGACACTAGACCACCAGGAACATGACTCGAGATGTATTAGTGGCCAACACTGTCAGTATTTTTCAGGCTACTCAAAGACATCTAAAACTGCCCCACGCACGACTGCTGTCTATCGATAACAACCGGGACTAAATGCCACTAAATGGAGACTATTTTTTTTCAGATTACTAGTTTCCACAATTCCCGTGTATGGAACGTCACGTCGAAGCTGTGGTATTCCTGGTCCACCTTCATGCCGACGTCTGAACAGCTCCCAGTAAGATGTACCCCGAAGGTGGCGAGAGGCACTACGTTGTATGCTGGGAAAGCAGCTCAGTACAATGCTGCTAGTCGAATAGCAATACAAGAATTAATACGTAAGTTCTAAATTAGGGACATGTTGTATCTCCAAACTCAATATCGAATAATTCATTTGCCCTACTGGTATTATGTTTGAATAGCTCAACTGCCTTTTAGGCCTCGTGGTTAAGGTGATTCCACAGGAAATGAGTGCGGTAGAGACTTATTTTTTGAGTTGTAAGTTCTCAGTTTGGTTCTTAAGACATGCAGGCGTGAATCACCATTGTTTGATCATCATTGTGTAAGTCCTGGAGGTAACTTTGATTTTGAGAACTCATCAAAAGAACTATTGAAGTGTACAGGGCAAACTTCTTTTTTGAGAGTCTTTGACTTTCTTGTTTTTACCCGACTACTGGGAAAGATTATTGCAAAATTCCATTGGCATGTTTTTGGTCTAATAGCTAAGTCCACTTTATTCATTAATACAGGTTTTATTAACAAATGGATATTTTAGTACGAACTTGTCGTAAGCTTCACCTAACCTTCAACTTTCCTTGCTGAACATAAAATGTGTAGGAAAACTGGAAGAGATTCCATCCCGATAAGTCCGCCAATATATTTTATTGTTTCTTTCTGTTTTTTTTTTCTTCTATTTGTTGCTTATAGGTCCTGTAAATATTTATTTGTATGTACAATAAAGCTAGTACAAACAAACAAACAAAACAGGCTATAGGGTCTTGATGTACAGCGGTTACCTTAGCAATAAATGGCATGCGACACCAAGAGTCACATATGGGTGACCCACCATCAAACCACATGTCTATAACAAGATAACGGTAATTTAAAAACTAAAATCCTAACTGGGGATCTGTATAATTTGAAAATAAAAAAAAATATAAAAACAAAAAAATCCGCAATTATTATTTTATTATTTTGTTAATGTTATTTATATTTTCATGTTTATAATTTTTTTCTTTATAATTAAGTAGAATACTTGTACCAAGTTTCCCTAATGTTATGTTTTCAATATATATTTACAGTGTGTACATATATAAATAAATAAAATATACCCAGTGACACTCTCACAGTAAATAAAAATCTAACGAGACCTCTGAAGCTTAAATCCATCAATCCAATTCAATCATTCAGGCTGCAGAGCGTGCCAAACAATACATACTAACATACCTACACACATACTCTCGAAAATCATAATCTGGCGCAATCGGGTGAAAATTAACTTTGTACTTTGCTTTCAGAATTAATTCCTGTCATCATCACATCCATATCCCCGACGCTCATCAGGTGATCAAGACGGTTGGAGGACTGTTTACTTAAATGAAACGAGACATTCTTCAAGATTTTTTATTTGGGCTTAATCGTTGTAAACAACCGGTTAGATAGCTATTGTTACACTATTCGTATAAAATAAACATTGATGCAGGTATTGATTAAAACCCGTCGCGCGTCCAAAAGTGTAGTCACACGCAAAATAGGCGAAACAATTTTTGTTCGAAACCGAATAATTTTCATTCGACAATTATGTCATCAGTTCAAAAGTAGGGCTCTAGATCTCATGCTCTGCCTTTGTGTTAAGACCTTAGTGAGGACTTTGGACGCGTGACGTGTGTGTGTATATTGGTGAAGCTACGAAAATAACATCCTTATTCATAAAAATTAATGAAAGTTCGTTAAGCCTACATTTACTAGAAATCCAGATAGGATAGTCCTACCAAAAAAACCTCGCACAGCACTATATGCCAAAAACTGCTATGCAATGTGTGGAAAGGTATTTAATGCGCTACCTGAAGCAATGAAAATACTTCCAGATGATGAATTCTATACGTGTTTAAAAGATTGGCTTAAGAATAAATGCTTCTACTCAGTGACTGAATTTCTAAATAGGACCAATGACAAATAACTTATGTAATTGATTCTTTTATTGACATTATAATTCTAATTTTAATTTTTTAATAATTCAAAAATTTTGACATCAATAATTACATTATTGAAATATGTAGATCCAAATTAAACTGTAACATGTAACATCCCTGTAACCATATTTTATGCAAATAAAATTATTCTATTCTATGAAAAAATAAAATTCTTAATTCCTTTGTCTTATCTATTTTTGACGTGAAAGAACGAGACTAAACATAAATTACACAGTTAACTTGGTCTTATTGAACATTCGTTTATTTTTATGAATAATGGGGAAAATCTTTACCGGGCTGTTCCCTTACCAAAAATAAAAAAATATAACTTATACCTATTTTTTACAAATTCAATAAACTAAATATCAATATTTTATGTTATAAGTGCGATAGTCTGTCTGTCTGTAAAGCTTTCACGGCCAGACCGCTCAAAGGATTTTGTATAAACATAGAAGACCCGGAGTCAAACATAGGCTACTTTTTGACGCAGGCGGAGCTGCGGGAAACAGCTAGTGTGAACACTATGACAAAAACACATTATAAGAAAATGCAATTGTATATCTCCAATTCACTTAAATGTAATAAAAATAATAATAGTGTAACAATAGATTATTTTATACAATTTATTTGGCTCGTTATTTTATAAGTTTTATTGTTTTAAACATTTTATTTAAGTTGACTATTACCATTATTAAATACAATTTATAATAATAATAATAATTGAAATTCATATGTCATGATTTACTTAAAGTAACATTACATTGTGTAAATATTTATTTTAATGGAATAGTTTACATTGGAATGTGCGATATTTTATAAATAAAAATTCAACATTTAATTCATGTAAATAAATAAATTGTTCTGGACGTCATTTTGTTGTTATTTTTATTCAATATTGTATTTTTTTTAATTAAAACTAGTAAGTCCAAAAAGTGTAAATATTTTTCTACCAGACAGAATATAAACTTCATCTTCATCAAATGTAGGTATAAATTGATAGTAAGCTGTATTTACTTAAAAACACAGACTTAAAACAACTACAGATGTAGTCTCACATAGGTACATCATAAATAAAGATCGAACAATCGAGATCTAAACGCTGATCCATTCTTGTGTCATACTGATCTCACACAAAATATACTAAGTTTGTGAAACTGCGACCAATCACCGTTCCGGATTGCGGCGACACTTGCACATTTTCCAGCTTCACTTTTGATTCCACAACGATCTGTCGTTATTTCTTTGAAAGTGTATAAAAATTTAACTCTGATAATTTGCTTAATAAATTGAAAACATTTTCATCTAGAATATTCCAAGTAGTATAAACTAAGAAAATAAATCCAAGCAATTATATGAATCCCGGAAATTTAAATAATTTTTAACCAGTACAGACTAACATCGAATCAAAATCGAATTGGTTTTTTTTAAAGTTTCTCAGTTATTGAAAAACAGTAACCAATGTATAAAAAGACACATTTTATAGATTAAGTTCAACACATGCAAAGATTTGAGAATAATATTTTCCTTCTGCCACGGGCGTGAATATAAGGGATGCACTTAATCCTAAAAGCATTATCTATCAATAAACCTTTGGGTTAAGAAGACAGCTTTATGTGTGTAATAATAGATCAATCAACAGGTAAATTATTAATATACTGGTACTAAAATTTCAAAATAATAAATAGTGTAAAATATGAGCATTCTATACATGCCATACACGCCCAGCCCGGTTTCATACAAAAGTGCAATTTCAGCACAGAATAATAAAATTTTCCGCAGAATTTATGGTCTCTTCCATAAAACGTGCCGTGAACGATGCACTCACACAAGCGCCTTTTAAAGACAACTAGCGAAACATTTATAAACACGCCCGCTAGTTTTCAACGCTACACTTGTGTGAGTGCATCGTTCACGGCACGTTGAATGAAGCCAACTTCTGTAGATTATTTCTTCTGTGGTTTCAGCCCTTAGTCTGGATAAATTCAGGGATTATCTTCTCGTGAGGTAAGAAAACGTGAAAATATGGTTAAATATTTTTATAAAGTATTTTCCTATACACGTGATGATTTAAATTACACCTATTCCAATAAAGTGGATTTTCAGTACATTCATGACTAAATCACGTTCGCAGGATCGATTTTTTTATCGGAAAATTTGAGAATTCATTAAACCTATCTAGCACAAAGTCAGGTTAGTAACAGTATAGTTTCAAACTACAATTTTGTTTCACTAACACGCACAATCCCGTATTCCAAAATAAAATACTAAGTATTTGATTGAATAGACATAAATCCGGCATTTATCCATCTGAATTCATGTTTATTTTTACAGAAAATGCCACAACAATAAATCTAGCGTCTATATAAGATTGAATTCTATTTATCATATCGATTAGCTAGACTTTCCCAATAACATACTCTTGGAGTCCTATTTTTGAAATGTGTGACATGTGTATGTCAAATAAAATCGAATCAAATAGAACGAAATTCATTCGTTATCGAACAAAAATCATTCGACTCGCCAATTTTGCGTGAGTCACACACTTTTAAAATAGCACTCCTAAAATACTTAATAAAGTAATCTTTACAATTAGGCAAGTATTGAATCTCTCTCAGATTTTCTCTAATGAATGATACTCGAAATACAAATGAGATGAAATATGATTTCTAAACTTTATTATCACAGTGCCTTCATTCCGCGATACAACAGTTTCACTACAACTTTTGAATTTCACAAAATTATCTACTCTAGTCTTCGACTTCAATATCTCACCGTTAATGTGCCTTATTCTTAAATTATTTATTTACGGTGAATTGAGGAATTTAAAAAACTTACCACTCCTAACTGAATTGTGTAATTGTGAATAAATTAAAAGTAGATCAATAATATAAATTTTAAAAACAAAATTACACGACGGTGAATACGGCAAACGTCAAAATTGGTAGGTGAGATAGAGATAGCGCTCTACAAAGCCGAAAAGTCGATGCAATTTTTTGGTATTTATTTGTATCAATTAAAAGGACCTTTCAAACTGACGCAAATCCCGCGCGACAGACGGGACTCCCACAGAAATAAGAATATACAGAAGTGTCATTAACACGCCAGTTAACTTTTTTATACGCTACGGCACTTCTACCGATTCTTATTTCTATGGGCGTCCCGCCAGTCGCGCGGGATCCGCGTTAGTTTAAACGGTCCTAAATAAAGATAAGACTTAGAGGTTATAGTGAATCTGTGAATCTGTTAACACGCGTCGATATCAGTCCACCCGCATAGCGAGATTTGTTCATTACACTTGAGGCCAAGGAAAAATGTTCATCAGTTAGGATTCCATTTTTAAATTTGTTTCAATTTTCAAAAAAATGTCTTAAAACGTAGTAGCATTGTTTAAGAAAATTTTCCACGATTTTTTATTAGATATTAATCTAATTTAATGAGATTAGAAAAAGTAGTGTATGAAACTCCACATAATTTTGTCTTACAATACTCGTGTAGTGCTATAAAAAAAATCGCCTATTGTAAGAACCCTATTATGCAACAGTTTCAATAACTACTAATACGTTTTCATCAGTCCCTCGCTACTGAGGATCGTGACCTCATAAGTCTTTCCGAACTATGACTTCGTCCTAGCCTAAATAGGCTATCCAATACAGAATTCTTCAAATCGGACTAGTGGTTCTTGAAATTAGCGCCTTCAAACAAACAAACTCTTAAACTTTATATTATATATATATATAGACTTTAGACTATATATTAGTATAGAATGAAAAGGGCAGCAACCTTCCGCACACTGTCCATATCGTACAAAATATATTTACTGTCTCTTAATACAACCATAGTAGTCAAAATAAAATCGTATCTTCTCCCATTTTGATAACGCTTAGTTAATTGTGAAATAGTATAGACGCCTGATTTTGCGTAGCGATAAAATATTTTTACTTGGCCTCAATCACAATATGAACGAAGATATTTATTCTAATAAATAAATAATTGATCTATCTTCAGATTATTCTAAACAGTTGGCCACTGCATCCTGTGTATTATGAGCAAGAAAATTTATTTTTAAACGATTGATAACACCATACCTAATACATTTCATAAACGTATCACTAATAGTGACATTTGACTAGAAGTACTTAATATCTACATTTATTTGGCTAATATTCGAAAAGCACTATATTGGATCACACACAAGGTTTACAATTAATGTAATGTTGCGGGATAAATTCAATTCCAATTTTTTTATTTCTAATAATATTTAATTTGTATACTTTTTAGAGGCCGAAAGTGTACCATGACGCAACATTTACATTTCAAATTAAAGTGATGTATAAAAGGGATTACAAATATCTATGATATTATCACAACATAAACTTGGAAATTCTTATATCTAGAGGAATGTCATAAGAACCTTTTTAATCGCTATAACCTTAAATCAATACAATAGGTTATTGTGGTACTTGATTTGACTATACATGTCTATGGTTAAAATTAAATTTAAAAACTTTAATAAAAGTTACAGTTGTGCGTGACAGATTACTATAATTGTCATTGTCATAATTTTTTACGTCATTATAGTACTGTTTTGATACAAACTTTATGAAAGAAAATAATTACAAAGATATGAAACTTTTGAGATTTTTTTTAAGTCGTTTGTCATATTTCAAGAGTTGCTTCTTTTTCACTTATCATATATATCATGAAACAGATCAGAAAACATTCGCTTAACAAAAAGAGTAGAGTTTACATTAGTACAAATAATTTTTCAAGTTTTCCTTCCATTTAATTACGAGATGCTTTGACTGTCCAAAGTTTAATCTTGTATTTTTCCGAAATAAAACATTTTATTCAGGTAATTTCTTTCGGAAGCAAATAGTACATACTTTGTTAAAATAACTTATTTCTTGTATGTACCCATACAATTTTTTAAACACTACCTAAATAGACTCAATACGCACATTTTGTAATTAGAACGAATTAATAGTATAAATGCACTTTTTGAGATAAAGCTAACACAATCTAATCTAGCATAGCACAAACTATAAGGTTGAATCAAAATGTACTGAAACTATGATTAAGGCACAGACGAAATTGAGTCTAAGAAAAATATGATACACATAATATATAGGGTTGATTTTTATTAAGTGCAAATATTTTTTTATGCAGTTTTTTTTAACTTTCCTAAAAAAATTTTTTTTTTTTTTTTAGATAATTGAAAGAGCACTAGAAAACTCATTCATCATAACAATCTATCAACGCTCTCTCCCCAAACTACGTTTGAGTGGATTTATTTGCTATTTTCCTCATTCTGTTTGTGATAGACAGAGACAAAATGAGTTTTAAAACTTCTACCAGTATTGCCAGCAAACTAGATTGCAAACTAGAAGTAGAAAAACAAAAAAGGAAACCCACTACAGGATGTCTTAATTATTAATATTCAGTAAAACATAAAAGTTCGATTTTCCAAAAAACAAGCGTGTAGAAATTTATGAAACCATCATAAATCTGTTTTATTATTTAGCCATATAAATCCACCTTATATACATACATACATAATATAAGCCGTGTCAATGAAAAAAAGAATCGAACGAACCGAGTGAAATCACTCCATCTCACTCGCACAATAAACGTAATTATAATGTGCGAGTGGGAGGGAACGACTTCAATATCTACAATTGGATTCGCTTCTTTATTGGCATAGCAATGCTTACTTACCATAGCATAGCTTATACATACGTACCGCTAATGAATTGATGTATGGATGTTTGTTACAATTAATCGAAATTGAATAAAATGACACACAGATTAAGTCTGAAATAGGCTTTTTTACCATAATATAAGGAAATATCTTGCCATACAAGCTTTTTTTTTTAATTCAATTTCCATTATTTCGTATTTATGATAAGCGTCTGGTTGGCATAATATTTCGGTTTTTTTTACTAGTTTCGAATATTTATTGAATTTATTTTTATATATATATATATATATATTTTATTTAGTCGAGATTTCATTGATCTAATATTTTTCTCAAACGAATATTTTATGTACTTATCAAAGTCGGCCTTAAATAGTTTCAGTTGATTTTGAAACACCATTTTCATAATAATAAGATATGATCACATTGTAATCTTGAAAGATATTTTTGTGCGAACGACATTTATATCATTTTACAGGTTTACAATCATTGGTAAACCTTTTAAAAGCATATGTTGTCTCTTTCTTTCACGGTTAAATTATTGAAAAGAGAGATAAGGACAAATATACGTCAACCAAATTTGAGCAAGTATTTTTTTTTAAAGACAGTTGCCAAATAAATAGCTTATTGGATACTAAACGATTTTACGTATATTTGAATTTTTAAAAGTAATTTTGACATTCAATTATTATGTTCCTTTAGACATCTAATAATTCCAGAATTATCTATATAAATATTTCAACTACAGCCAAATATATTTAATACTTTGCATGCTATGTTTTTTCTAGCATTAGATAGTCCGTTTGATCAACACATATAATTAATCGCTATTTTTCGGTGAAGATATACTCTACTTAGATCAAAAGGAGCATATGCCGTGTCTATAAAGTAATAAATCGGACGAAACGAGAAAAATCATTCCCTCTCACTCGCACAATAAACGCAATTATAATGTGCGAGTGGGAGGGAATGACTTCCACACAAAATAAGATAAAAGTGCCATAAAGTGTACCTAAGTTATGCCTCGCCATACTAAGTTAAGATACGAGAGACTTGACTGGCTTACACAGAGCACTTCTACCTATACTTATTTCAGTGCTTTCATCACTACAATTGGATTTATATCTTTATTGACACGGCATAAACTATCTAATCCAATGAAAAATATATTATGTTGTAGAATTCGTCAAAAGTACTAACGTACAGAACGGACACTCACACCCCCCACCCGAAACAGATACCCTACCGAACCGCGCAGATTTAAGGTAAAAAAACGAAAGCAAAATGCAAATAATTAAGCCTACGAGTAAAACACACATTGACGCACCAAATCGTAGATATCGCGCTCGCTGCTGTTTTATGGAGTGTCCGGGGTGTGGTCAAAGCATAGTTTTAAGGGGCAGTTTGAAGCCAAGCCCGTAACCCTCTCGCCCTTTCCGCCACTCCCCCGTCAGAAATGTCTTGAATCGTTGGTTCAGGCTGTAAAATTATTATTGGTATTTTATTTATAAATCTTTATTGTACCACAAGTAAAAAAATACTTTTACAATTGGCGGACTTAATGCTAAAAGCATTTTCTCTCAATCAACCTTTAGGAAAAACAGAGAAGATTGTGCGGCGCGAATTTCTTTCCAAACAAAATGAAAAGAGAGATAAGAAACCCTTACTGCTAAATAAACGTAATTAAATTACTTATGTTTATTTGGTTTACTAAATCTATTAAACGCAATATCATAATGCTCTGAGTGCTCAGTCACCTGCACTCTCAGGGACCTTTACGAAGCCACTGACAATGCCTTGTCAGTGGCGGAATTTTGGTCTTCCCAAATTTTACTTTGTCGACAGGCTTGCCAGAGTCGACTCGCTAAGAAGAAGAAGATCATAATTTGCACATGGATCTATCGGGGTCTAAGAAACTAAGCTATTCATAAAATATAGCCAGTCTCCTAGTTGTGATACAACTAAACTAATTAATTAATAAACTATTAGTTTAAATAGACAACAACATTATTCAAATACAAAATCTATTTATAAAAAGCTACTACGAACTTTCCGTCTGCCACCTTTTTTAAAATACGATGTTGCCTCATAATATTTTCAAAATCTGGTTATAACAACGCTACAGCAAATTTCCCCCCTTTTTACCCCAATTTTCCTCCCAATCAAAAAAGTTCTCGAAAAAAAAAAACAAGTAAGACGTATGATAAGTTTTGTAAAGATCCGTTCAGAAATGTGTCCTCCAGCCCGGAACAAATATAGTTCCTCACAAAAGCAAAATTGGAGTTAATTATCACAATAAATTTATTATCCAACTCACCGCTGATAACGTCATCCTATTCTGCGAAGTATTGGCCGCGTTATATGAGCTGGTTTCTGGAGACGCTGCAATAAAATATTAATTGCATTACTCATAAACATGGCGTAAATTAGTAAAATGAAGTGTTAACAAGAGTAGGAAAAAAGCTTTTTGAGGATGATTGAAAATAGAAGGGGATATATGTTAGGTTATTTGATGAGATCGTAACACTGCGCCTTTACTTCTGCTACTGCTTTATTACTCACTAGCTGTTTCCCGCAGCTCCGCCTGCATCAAAAAGTAGCATATGTTTGACCCCGGGTCTTCAATTATATTCATACCAAAACTTCATCAAAATCCGTTTCAGCGGTTTGGCCGTGAAAGCGTCACAGACAGACAGACAGACTTTCGCATTTATAATATTAGTATGGATATGGATTGAAAGTTATTTAAACGGATTCTGTTTATTTATATGTAATGCCTGACCAGGAAAATAAAAACCCTGCATTACTCGTAGCATCGCTACTGATAGCGTTTAGATGGCAACATGTTGCATGTGTCATGACAACAACAAAATTGACAAATGTCATTTAATGAAAAAGGAATCGATTCGATGATTTTCGTTTTAATACGCGACAAATATAATAACATATTTTATATCACTTTTCTCTCATTACAAATCGTATGAAATAATCACAAAATAGACAACGTCCACTCCCGTCTCTTTGGCAGATGACGTCGAGATGACGGTACGTTACATTGCCTAGTTGCCAGTACAAGAAATTCCAATATTTTTCCGCAATATGGCGAAGGTTGCTATTTTATTGGTCGAGCTATAGAAACTCTACCTGTGTGAGGTCGCCTCGCGTCCAAAGCCCTCCATATGTCCCTAACGTCCGCGTGCAGAGCTCGCAGCGATCGCAACACTGCGCCTCCGGCTTCGGCCTCTACTACCGCTTCACTTCCAGATGACGCGTCGCTTGTTGCCTCTTGTGTACATGAATCCTGTTTAAAGTTCATTATTACTTACTTGCTGTTTCCCGCAGCTCCGCCTGCGTCGAAAAGTAGCCTATGTTCGACCCCGGGTCTTCAACTATATTCATAACAAATTTCGTCAAAATCCTTTCAGCGGTTTGGCCGTGAAAGCGTAACAGACAGACAGACAGACTTTCGCATTTATAATATTAGTATGGATTTAATTGAGTTTTCTCGCGTACTGGGGTACTTAGAGTCGTTAATGACTTCGGAAATTCTAAAAACTTAAATTTAAAATTCTCCCTTAGAGAGAAAATTCATAAGCGTATCCTCGCCTCTGAAGCGTAAGCTGAAAACGCCATTAGGAAAGCACGCTTGGATAATGGAGAGTTTTTTTTAAATCTATACCTCTAAAGAGTTGCTAAAGTAAATAAGATAAAAATTCAAAAAATCTCAAATATTTAATTGATTCAGGCGTTACTTTGCGGAAGTAAAGTTACAAGCACTTAGCAAATTATTTTGCGTGCTTCCGACACGAGTTAGAAACACGAAACAAGTATTGCATGTGCAAACTAATGGTGGCGGGCATGTTGGGACTAATAGTAGTGGGTGAGTGCCGGCCGGCAATAGTTTGCATGAACTAACTGGTGGCGAAAGCACACAAAATAATTTGGTAAGTGCTTCAAAAATTCTCCCTCTAACGGAGATTTTTTGAGTTCAAAGAATTTGCTATAATAGTCTTTTAAGACTCTGAATGCGGCTGTTAGAAAGATTTGAAACAATACACGGCATAACTTAAAATAAGCCTTATACGATGTACTAAGAACTTACACAGTGTTTAATGAATAAATAATTACTAATACTGGCAAAGTTGCAGTGATATTTATTTATATATTAAGACAACACAACAGACACTAAGTACAAATTATACACTGTTTAAAAAAAAAATACAATTGAACCAACTTAACATCCTAGACGTGTGTATACACACACAATTATTGAAGCTAAAACAAATTAAAAATGAGATGCATATATTTAAAAAGCTTCACATATGTACATAAACCAAATACAATTCTTTAAGTCACCCTATAGTTAATCTGGAAAATCAAACTGAAAATATAAAGTACGCTTACTTTATATTTTAACCTTTAACTAAATGAATTAAATAGAACTGCAAAACGTCAAAACGAAAAAGGCCGTAAAGCTAATAAGAAATTAATTTGAAGAAGCCAAATCATACATTATGGGCGACTGTTGTCAAAACAAACTTAAATTGATATTCCATATAGAGAATATTGGAAATCAGACAAAGCAAGAACGTACCACAAATCAATGAATCATAATCAAAGTTTGCAAATTTAAATTCGAATAAAAATTAACGAAAACGATTGACGACCAAACAAAAAAATGTGCTAGTTATGTGACGTATGTCGAAGAAGCAAAGACTTTTGATAAAGCTACACGTCCATTGCGCCGGAGCGGATTACTATACTACGTCGTGCACCAAATCAGTGCACGTTATAGTAAGTCATACAATACAGCAAATCGTGATCGATTTTGCCGCAGTGGACACGCAACATATAAAAATAAATATTGTTGAAACAAAATATATGTTATTCTGTACAGAACACAAAATGAAGAACAGAAATTAAAAATTATCACGTAGTAACAAAAAAGTAGTGCTTTAATATTATGACCGTTGTGACAGAACCAATGAAAATCATATACATACATACCATCACGACTTTTCCCGTAGGGGTAGATAGATAGATAAATATACACTTTATTGTACCAATCACAAAAATTAAAATTAAAAGTAATTAAGTAGGCAGAGACTACGGGTTTCCATTTGCTACGATCCTTACAGACTTCCCTCGCTTCTTCTACGCTCATCACTCTCGTCATACACGCTTGTCGATTACGGGTACTCCTGACATCTCCCTTTTTTAATATGTCTGCGATTTGGTCGCAGTATGTTCTCCGAGGCCGGCCCTTACCGACTTTTCCTGCCCTTTGATTTGTAAATACCTTTCGTAATGACTTACAAATCAAAGAAAGGATGGATGAAAGGTGAACCTTTCATCCATCCTTTCTACATGCCCGAACCATCTTAACATGCCTTTTTCTATCATTGTCACTACATCCTCATTCACACCACACCAATCATATAATATCGCATAATAGATGCAGGCCGCTTCCAACCGGTCATTTTGGAAATCTTTGGGGGAGGCCAATAAGGAAGACTGTGATCACTATGACAAAGCCAAAATAGCGATATATGTAATTAAAAATAATAATAACACAATGGAAAATTTAAAGAAAGAAGATAAAAATCCAACGAAAATCTAAAAACGAATCGTGTATGGGAGTACCCACACTGCTGAGCTGGTGCGAATGACATTAGCGACAACCTTATTCCTTCGTCCAAGCTAAATCTATGCGTACGAATCGAGCGTTGTGAGTGTGGGGACTCCCTTAAAAAGAATCTGGAGGTTTACTATGATCTCTTAATTCCGTGCAAATGCGAGTGAGCGAGCGAGATGGCGAAATACGGAATTTAGGGCGACATTTCACATACTCACTCGCAATTGGATGGAATTAAGAGATGATTGTTAGCCATCTGTATTATACTAAGACTGATCACTATGACAGAGCCAAATAAAAAAAGAACAATCTAACACTTGAAAAAAGAACTCTTTGAAAAAAGAAAGACATTGCAAGCCAACGAAAAATTTCTACAAAACGAATCGTGTCAGAAAGAACCTGTATTATAGGTGGGGGATGAGAATCGGCCAATCGGCGTAACGCCCTCTCGATGTGCCTCAGCCTTATTTCCTTTTCGCCGAGCAATGCCCGCGCCCGGTGTAACGCAACCTCTAGTTCTGTGGCTTCGCGTTCCTCCTGACACCACAGATTATATGAATGAATCAACGAATGAACTTTGTTTAAATTAGTAATAAAATGTATTTATTTTCCTCCACAATAAACCAATTGCTGAAAACATGTCAGTTTAGACAGTATTTGGATTTATGCCAGATTTTGAATTTTTAAATCGCCCGCCTGATGGAATGCTGCTTATGTTACCAAAAATTTGTGTTGTCTCACTCTTTCAGGGTAAATAGCGATAGGATAGAAAGGGACAAAACATAACTAGGTCATCATGGGCGTTTCTTTACACAAGATATAGGCCTATTATAGTATAAGTAAATTGTAAGCAAAAAAAATTCAACGCAATTATCGATTTTAAAATCGAAGTTTATAAATTTTTTAATAAGAATGATGACTAAAAGCTTTTGAAATCACTAAGCTGTTGGTCCCGGCTGCCATCAGGGACTTCGGTGACACGAAGTTGTGTAGGGTTATTTGGCCATGTAACCCACACAGTATGAGTCAAACGAATTCTTTTTCGAGTGATTATGGCTATCAAGTCTCTTTATTGATTCTAGAGATACGATGTATATAAAACTTACCGACGGAGCCCTATGTGGCGACAGCGAAGCCCTAGTTTCCAGCAAGGCGGCCTTGCGTCGCTTTAGCACGGCTCTCGCTCGTCTCATTCCCTCTCGCTCTACTAAAGCTCTGTGTCGAACGAACTCCAATTCTGGTGTGTCTGCAGTTGATACGGTACCTAGAAATAAATACATTTTCACTGACTTGGCTCCGCACACGGCAACCGTACTTTTCCGAGATAAAAAGTAACCGAAAGATGTAATTTTCTGTAGACTATGTTTATGTAAAAAGGAAGATCGGTCTACTAGATAAAGGGTGAAAACTATTTCAATTCACTTATATTTAAAATTTTATCCATCCATCCATAGCAGCCCTTATGATATCCTTTTTTTGACATAGACCTCCTACATATTCTTCCAAATTTGTCTGTCTTGTTTTTTAAATTTTAAACACAAAACATAATAATCACCCAGAATGTATTTACCTCTTGGTCGACTGGTAGAAAAAGCCTCTGGCTTTAAGGCCCAGTACGAAGAGAACAAGCAAAAATACATGTTTTACTGTTCTCTAGAATTTTGACCTGAAGTAATACCTAAGCTGTGAAACATGTTTTGTGGATTTGTTTGGTCCATTAAAAAGGTGCTCGCCTTCTTAAAATTTTAAAATAAATCACTATAACCATTACAAAACGTGTTGAGCAATGATATCTAAAAATGATTTTTCTTCCATATCTCTGTAAATATACATCTGGGCGAAAGTATTTGTATTGTGATTCCGAAGGTGACCGCATTCTTCATTTTGCATAAAAATATATAATAATAAAAATGATTAGTCATGAAATGGTTAGGTCGACCACATCATGAAATGATCAGTTCTACGGTTTGGCCACGACATTGTACATATAACAATATGGTTGTGTGTTTGTTTGCTTACCTATCTCTCCAAACGGATATCTCAAGCTATAGGCCGGCTGGCAGGCCAAGTCCGGGAATTGGTCTTCCAAATCGTCTAATTTTCTTAATTGCTGTCTCAAAGATTCTAAAGGGCTGGACCAACCTTCCCCACGTCTGCAATACATTTAAATACACAAACAATATAATCCACACTTCCATATTTGAATACTAGCTGTTTCCCGCAGCTCCGCCTGCGTCAAAAGTAGCCTATGTTTGACTTATATTCGTATCAAATTTCATCAAAACTCGTTCAGTTGTTTTACCGTGAAAGCGTAACAGACAGACAGACTTTCACACTTATAATATGTATAAAATATAGAAGTATGTATATACCTAATGGTTGGCTGAAAGAGATTGCGTTATCAGTGATAAATCCGCCTTTAAATACGTCTCAAAGACCTGGGATCAAACATGGCTATATACGTTACTTTGAACTCGTTTATACAAACAAACTAGTTTTTATAGCAATTGGCATAGATTTCGCTTTATATGACAAAATAAAATGCGTGTAAAAGCAACACGAAATTTTTTATGTTATTTGTTTTACATGTTCCTGTGAAATAAAATTTACTTACTTAGGTGAATAGTTGAGCCGAGATGTCGACGCAGATTTTAATCTAGTGAAGCATCTTCGCCGACCGTGACCTAAGATTATAATAACCCTTTAAATTAGTAGATCTAAGGCTTAAGAATAGAACTTCCCCCCCCCCCCCCTCTTTCTATCAATGACTTGCAAAGTGAAACAGACCAACGATTATAAAAAAAAAAAAATACCGGTTCCTATAAATTACTGAAGAGAATATTAATAATATACATGAATCTACTTATTTCACTACGAAGCAAACAGCTAAGGATGAAACCGGGAAAACACTAGGATAAAGAAGAGTTTTTTTTTTATATATACAACTAAGTAGGAAAACAGGCGTACGGCCCACCTGATGGTAAGTGGTTACCTTAGCCTATGAACGCCTGCAACACCGGACAGACTTCTCGCATTTTTGTTCTTAGCGAGTATACTGTCAATTTACATTTGTACTTTTTGTACTATCTTATGACCATATGAACTATTTATTTATCGAGCGGGTCGCAAGGTCAATCGACCATTTACACACTAGTGTCGGAGGATTGCCGAAAACGAATCAAATTAATTTTTTCTCCCTCTATTTAAAATGTCTGTATTTACCCCGTATTTAATAAAAAGTGTGTATTAAGCACACACCCACTACTATTAGTCCCAACATGCCCGCCACCACTAGCTTGCACATGCAACACGTGTTTCGCCTCTACGCGAGGCATCTTCAGGCACTAGACCAAGCTGTTAATAGTCCGACGTATAAACGACGAATGACACAAAACCATCGTACCCTTCCTATTATACTACTACCCCCACCACTAAGAGGTGGGATTATGAAACATGTTAAGTAATGGAGAATTATTTAAATCAGTTTGTTTATTAATTAAGGGAATTTTTAAATTTTTATGTTTATTTATTTCTAACTGCTCCAAAATGTTAAGCTTTAACCCTTTCTCTTCAACATGTAATATTTCATATGTATGATTAGGTGACAAATTATGATTATGTTCTAATAAATGTTCCGCAAAATGAGACCTCTCTGGGTGTTTATTTTTAAATGCGTTTAAATGTTCGTTATAACGAGTTTTGAAATTACGACCAGTCTGACCAATGTATATATGTTGACAATCATCGCAGCTCAATTTATATATGCCCGATTTTTTATCTGACTTAATTTTGTCTTTTGTATTACAAATGCTCCTTAAAGTATTATTTGGTTTTAGGGCTACATGCACATTATTTTTTCTAAATATTCTAGTTATTTTATCTGTAACATTACCTAAATAACATAAACTCGCCGTATATTTATGTCCTGAACTGGAAAAAGCTGCATATAATAGATGTTTTATAATGTTTTGATTTTTCTTTTGTATAATTTTATTAACTATATTTTTTGTATAACCGTTTGATTGAGCTATTTGATATATAATATTCAATTCCTTATTATAATTATCGCTGTTGAGTGGTACAGTCATTAAACGATGTACCATAGATTTATACGCGGCGAGTTTATGCTGCCAGGGAAAAAGTATAATATAAAGTGTGTATTATTACCGTTTATAGTTTCTTTAGGTTTCTCATCCGCTGTAGTGGCATCTGAAGAATCTTGACAGTCTGTGGTAGCACCTAAAAATAAATCATTTCTATTAATTTACTTATTATAACATTATTGTACAACAAATACAATAACTAATACGTTTGGCGGACTATGCTTAAAGCATTCCTTTTTTTTAATAATAGGTTTTACGGCCATGGATACAAGTCCTTTATAGCTGGGCTAGCTTTCTTAATTTTTCTATCTTCTTCAGTCCTACAGTGTGGTTTCGTAAAGTCTAAAAGTCTACTGGGTAGTCAAGTCTAGTCAAAAGAATCAGGCTAAGTGAAGTGGTAGAAAAACTGCACTTAGCGATTACTAGGAGCTTCTCGCAACAAGCCTGAAAATCACATAAATCAAACACTGTATCACTTCCCAACACTCACGCTTGTTATCGAACACTTTGCGAATAATAATCCACCATTATTATGCACAAACAAAAAAAAAAACACAAATTTCGGAAAATAAAATACAGCGACGATGCTGCATTTTGCGACCCCAATTCTCGCTATAATCTATATGATATTTATTTTACATTTGATTTTATGACACATTTAGTACATAAAATTTGGAGATAATCAGACCATAGACTCACCAGTGTCCCTGTGTGTGTCTCTCGCTCGCCTCCTTCTCTCTGGTTCTCTGAATGCGACTGTTGTTCTTTTGTGTTTAACAAATGACGTTTGCGATGTATCTGCCGAAGGTACGGTCTGCAAATGACAGTGCTTTTTCAAATATTATTTCGAGAGAATCATTATTCCACCTACAAGAGGAACGTATTTGTACGTATACTTATAAAGACTAGGTCACCCTCTTTAGCTTGAAAAGACTGGCGCCCTATTTTTGAAATGTATGACTTAGAAATCGTTCGACTCACCTATTAAGATGAATGAAAACCATTCGATATTGAACGAAAATCATTCGACAAAGAAGTTGTATGAAAAACACTAAAAATAGACTTACGTCATCGAAGTCACGAAGAAACGCCAGTGAATGAGTGTCCGAAGGGGACTTTAGCAGGTACTACACTCACATAACATACTTACATACATACATACATACCATCACGCCTTTTTCCCGTAGGGGTAGACAGAGACTACGGATTTCCATTTGTTACGATCCTTACAGACTTCTCTCGCTTCTTCTACGCTCATCACTCTCGTCATACACGCTCGTCGATTACGGGTACTCCTGACATCTCCCTTTTTTTAATATGTCTGCGATTTGGTCGCAGTATGTATGTATGCATAACATACTTGCTACGGTAATTGCCTCAAATTTAAACAGTACTTTCACAGTAATGATGAGAGTTCTAAAACACGACACACATATTGAGCTCGCACTTACGGTAGTCAAAAATAGACTGTTCTCAACTTTGCACATCGGCGAAATGGGCACATTTTTGGCTAAGACACTTTTTCACTGATAAATGGACCATGTTGTCTTTAATAAATTAATTTAATTTGATTTGATTCTGTTATTTTCATTTAGTTGCTATTCTACATCGATGCGCGTAATCTTTTCGTGGGAGAAAATTTGTAAATAAATTAACATAACAACAGTATAACACTCACATTAGCTCTGCCAAGTTTCCAATCTTCATTATTATTGTCATACTTGTTCGCGATCTCAGAAAACGACGTTTGATTGTCAAATTTGACGCTGGGATTGTTGTTTAGACGAACCCGATTAGGCTCGGGTTCAACGACCGCCGATACTGGTATCTCGTTTGCTTCTTTACATCTGAAACAAATATATTGTAATGATGTTACATGGAAACCAGTTGGGATGCTACTGGAAGGCAATCGCGATAATTTAAATGACGCGAAGGTTGCAAACTAAAACCAATTTTCGAACGCGAGGGCGATTTTTTTTTTAGTATGTAAATATGTCGAATAACAGTAATTCGAAATGGAACGATTTGCAATCGACAAAACCATTATACATGCTCAAAAATAGCCCTCGTAGGCTAAATAAGTCTAGTAAACAAAAAATAGAAGAAAACAAAGAAAATATAAGTTTTATCGTGAACTTTGTTGGCCGCACCATGTTTTTATCAGAATCACGCTATTTTTTTGACAAACGTCAAAAGGAACGAAGAAACTAGTTACTACCAAAATAACGTTTGGAAAAAGTTACTGTCAAGGAACTTTTTGGCATAACGTACGAGACATTCGTGAGATAGTCAGACAAATATGCATGAATTTCATTAATTTTATTAAGTTTTAAATTTAAAAATAGTTCGACTCGCCTATTATGTCGAACGAGAATCATTCGTCTCACCGATATTACATACTCGAAAATAATCTTAACGATCGGTAAATACATTATTTGCTTTTGGTAAATACATTATTTAGTTATTTTTATTTATCGTTATATATCTTTATTATATCGGGCTCTGGTTTCCATGTAACAAATAAATTACGGAGGTTCGGAACTTCCGATTGCTTTTGCACTTTCGATTCCGTTTCCGATCCATTTGAAACGAAAGTTATGTGGGAGGTCTAATGGGCATGACGAATAATTTTACGTTTAAATGAAAGACCTCACTATAACAGGCACATTGGTAAAAAAAAACAAGTCGATAAAATTTAAAATAACTGAGATATGACGATGTTAAACTCACATGAAACTCATTGTAAAACCTACATTTTATGCAAATTGATTGATTGATTGATGAATCTGGACGATACCAAACGCTCCATACTACGGTGACATCACGCCTAGGTAATTTACAGGGGTGAGACAAAATTTTGTTCGACAACTACTTTATGCAAATAGCTACTAAATGAAAGTTTCTTATTGTTTATATATTCATCGATTACAATATATATTTTTATCAATTTATATTTTCATTTGAATTGTTATAAAAATCTCTAAAGTGTGAGTAGACAATACTGTCAGTTTTTCCAGGCTGCCAAAACTCCATGCTCGCTCGCTCAAACGCTTGTCTATTGAGTTACTCAAACTATACTCTAGCTATCGCGTGGCTAAGAATATTAAGGATTAAATCTACATATTTGTTTACCTTTCCAAAGATTGTGTAGCTTTGTTCGAATTGGATTTCTCAGTTTCCGAACCGGTGGTCATGCTCATCTCGCGCCTTTTGTTACGTCGCTCGATGGACATCTGCAAGGGAAAATGTATTGACTGACTTTTCTAATCCAGCCGAAGCATTTCTCGCTCGCCAAACGTGTTTTATGCTCTTGCTATATGATATACTGTGTACTTAGACATGAATCACACGTAAAAAGTATAGTTTAAATAGCACAACTTTATATTAAACAATTTTAATACGGTCTTTATTGCGTTTATTACTTACTAGCTTTTTCCCGCAGCTCCGCCTGCGTCAAAAAGTAGCCTATGTTTGACCCCGGGTCTTCAACTATATTCATACCAAATTTCATCAAAATCCGTTCAGCGGTTTGGCCGTGAAAGCGTAACAGACAGACTTTCGCATTTATTATTTATTTATATTTTTGAACACACTAGCAGCTTATATTAGCTGATGCGTGTGCATCTTGAAGTTTGGAGAGTTATTAGTATGGATTTATTTACACCTAACGTTTCAAACACTTTGCAGCGTCCATGGTCGCAGGCAGACTAAGTTAACATTTTACCTTGACGTCATGTTTCAATCTGGCATACTTCTGCTTCAGACAGCGGTACTTGTCGGCCAGTTCGCGTTCGTCCTGGTTGCGCCCGGACGCGGCCCTCTCGTTCGCCAAACGAGCTCTCAGTTCTTCTAAATGACACGCGTGTTGTGTTCTAAGACGTTCCACCTGTGTATAAACATGTAGTCACAGAATAGACATGACGAATAATTTTCGATTTCATGTTTAAATGAAATATCTCACTTCAATAGGCAAATCAATAAAAAAACACGTCGATAAAACTTAAAACTAACTGAGTTATGACGAAGTTAATCTCACGTGCATTTGGACGATACCAAACGCTCTATTCTAATGGACACCTCACGGTGACGTCACGCATAGGTAATTTACAAGGGTAAGACTAATAATAAATAAAATAAAATTACTAAATTTGTTCGACATAAAAGTTTTTTTTATTTTTTTAAGTGTTCATCTATTATACTATATTTTTTTATTAATTTTATATACATTTTTAAATGGACTTTTCCAACGATTTTTATATTGTTATAAAAGATCTCCCGTGCAAAAATTCAAAGTGTTCATTTTAATAATGAAATTTAAATACATTTATATCATTCCTTTTTTAATTTTTGAACCTTATCGTTATCCCAATTATTAACAGTACTAACGTACAGAACGGACACTCACACGCTCCCACCCCAATTAAATACCGCACCGAGCCGCGCAGATTTAAATAATAATATATAAGATAAAAAAAATGCAAGGATACCCCTTTTGCCGCGCGGCCGCTGCGACGATTACGACGCAGATACGGTAAATAACCAATCCTACCGAGTAACACAGATGAACGCGACCGAATCGTAGTAATAAGTATCGGGCTCACCGTTGTTGTATGGAGAGTGGGGCTTTTATATTTTTTTTATTAGACTAAAAAAAAAAACATAGTTACCTCAGCTCTATAATCGTGTTTAAGGTCATTCAATCTCGCGCTGTGTCCTTCCCGTAGCGAATCAACGTTCGCGCGATGTTCATCCACAATTCGCGCTCGTTCGCGGTTCCAAGTCGCTTGTAATTGTTCGCGCGTGTCCGATAGTGCGCGTTCGTTTTCTGTGCAATGTGATAAAAGTTAAACAGAAGGTAATAATGAATTAATGAACACTTTATTGCGCTATTTACATAAATTCAAAGAAAACATAATGTTTTCTTATGTTTTCGCGATTGTTATTCATTAAATTAAACTATTTTAATACGGTTTTATCGCGTTTATTACTTATTTATTTACACCTGACGTTTCAAACACTTTACAGCGTTCATGGTCGCAGGCAGACTAAGTTAACATTTGTCTTTGATGTCATAAGATTACAAAACTACCGCCTGAAATTTTTATTGGGAACTATTCCGATTCACGCAGTATTGGCTCACAGTATCTAAGGGTCTTGCAGTCTGCTTCCGAGTTTGCGATTTTATTAAGTTAATGACTGGGTCCCAAGCTGGCGGTACCTGCCATCCATCCTCTCTATTGAAATTAGGATGTTTTTTAATTTCAATAGCTTCACGTAACATCCTTGGAATGAATCTGTTTTCCTTTGCAAGGACTTGAGGATTATCAAAACGCATATAGTGGTTGGGTTTGTCTAGAGCATGTTCACAGACTGCAGACTTGGTTGAGCGTCTATTTTAAAATACCACAACACTAACAAAACAAACGCATATAGTGGTTGGGTTTTACAAACCCAACCACTATATGCGTTTTGATAATCCTCAAGTCCTTGCAAAGGAAAACAGATTCATTCCAAGGATGTTACGTGAAGCTATTGAAATTAAAAAACATCCTAATTTCAATAGAGAGGATGGATGGCAGGTACCGCCAGCTTGGGGCCCAGTCATTAACTTAATAAAATCGCAAACTCGGAAGCAGACTGCAAGACCCTTAGATACTGTGAGCCAATACTGCGTGAATCGGAATAGTTCCCAATAAAAATTTCAGGCGGTAGTTTTGTAATCTTATGACATCAAAGACAAATGTTAACTTAGTCTGCCTGCGACCATGAACGCTGTAAAGTGTTTGAAACGTCAGGTGTAAATAAATAAGTAATAAACGCGATAAAACCGTATTAAAATAGTTTAATTTAATCAAAGAAAACAGTTTGTATTGTTATAAAATTAAAAATGTGGCCCCACAGTTGACAGTATTTATAATAATGATGATTCCGTGGCCGTTGGTCCCGACTGCTATTTGGTAGTCGTTAAATGAGACCACGTCAGAGGCCACACGGCGGGTTTTTCGGAACCGCCTTGTGGCCTCTGATACCAGGGTGTTCAGGGCGGATTGGCCATGTAACCCTCCGACATGAACGATGATAATGCGTTAAAAAAAAACAAATAAACTCAAGGTTATTCATATTATTACAGATTTAAGTTTGCTTATGCTCTTACCTATCTCCGACAATCTCCCTCTATAATCTTCTCTCATATTTTACAGTGCATATCTTCTCTTCTCGTATTAAATACACTAACATATCATCATCATCATCGTAGCGTGTATTCCTAGTTGCGTCGTCAGCTTACGCTTCGGAGCCTAGGGTACGCTGTAAGTCATAGTCCTAGATTTGGCGGAACTGGTTATTACAATGGAGCGACTGCCGTCTGACCTCCGTAACCCTTTTTACAGGGAAACCAGACCAACAGGAACATGACCCTAGGTGTGTTAGCGGCAAGCACGGAGGATGTAAATGGCCTGCCTACTAAATGGCGACCAATCCAATAGTGGTCGCGTCACGCCGTCGCTTGCCACGCGCATTCGCTACGGATACGCGGGTCGCGCCCGACTAACGAGCTCCTCAACACACAACACAACTAAACTAACGTATGTATTTACGTAAAAGTTTATTATACAATAAGACAAAAGTAATTTAAAAAAAAAAACTTTAAACTCGACTGCGTTTGGGCGTAATTTAGAAATGAAAACCCCCAAAGAACCAAGTGTAACTGACACAGTAAATACTAATCTAACGACACCTCTCAAGCTAAAATCCATCGAGTCGTTCAGGCTACAGTGCATGCCAAACAATTAGACATATATACATTCTCCAGAAAAACATAACCCTCTTTCTGGCGCAGTCGAGTAAAAAGAAATAAACTTCACTCTCTTACCTATTTCTAACTGTTGTCTCTGCTCTATCAATCTCCCTCTATACTCTTCTCTCATCCTCGCCATATTTTCAGCGTGTTGTCTTTCCGCAGTATCGGATTCGCGACGATAGCGATCCTCTATTTCTTTTAATAATATTTGCAGGGACTTTTGATGATTCTGTTCGGCTGATAACAAAGCCTAAAAGTTCATACAAGTAGTCCATTATTTTGAATGAGTGGCGGCATCTTAATGAAATTTTATGTTCTCTATAAATGTTCACGATAGACAATGTGCAACTGCACAGAATATTTTTTTTATGAACCCTTCAAATGAATGGGTTTTTTTCACAATCAACAAATGTACGTAATTAGTACCTCCGATAGTAAAGAACCAATGGCAATTATTGTTGTTTCTTAGGGCTCAATCTGAGAGATAAATCAACCTCATCGTACGCTTCGTTACACATATCAAGATTTACATTCGAGTGAAAAGTGTTAAAAAATTCAAAAAATGTTAGTGTAACCAAAAGTCCTACGGCTTTAAGTCCGCCAATTACAATTTTTAATAAAATAAACAATTCCAGGGCCCTTTATTCTTAATATTGTGAAATAAAACTGGTTCACCCTTACCTCCTCCATTTCCTTCCGATGTCTCTCAGCCTGTTCCGTCAACCTCAATTTCTTGTCCGTCAAAAACTTCTCTTCAAACACCTTCAACTCCTCTTGCAATTCTGCTCTCATTTTCCTCTCTTTACTGGCCCACTCCATCCTTATACTTTCCAACTCTTTCTGCAAAGATAACTCCAGCCTTCTCCTTTCATCTGCCTTATTTCGTTCCATCATATCTCTAGTCATATCGGGTATCAATGGAGATTTAATAAGCTTATTCTCCTCTTGAGTTTCAAATTGATACACAACGACTACATTGTCATTAGATTTCCCTTGTGATATTATTACTCCATCTAATCTAGGGCTTAGGTTTTTAGATATATTGGATGTAGAGTCTGAAGTTTTTATTTGAGGTGTTACAACAGCTTTGTTCAAAGGTTTAAAAGTAGATAAAGGACTCCAGACTTTTCCAAAATCTCTAGGAGAACGCAAATCTGATGTGTAACTAGGCGTTGGAGATATTCTTAATATATTTTTGTCTTTTGGTACTTCGATGTTTCTAGACTCTTCTTTCGATTGTTCGTTTGAATCGACAAGTGTTTTTTTCGAAAAATCTAAATTAGGAACTTTAATCTGAGGTATGTTTATATCTTTGGCTTTGTGACTAGATATTGATGCTTTAGAATCAGTTGACTGATCAGTGTTTTCTGAATTGGTATTTTCATCATTTACTTCTTTGTCTATTAATTTCCCATTTGTCTCTGGTATATCGTTTTGTTCGTCTTTGGGTTTAGTTTCGTTGGATTCGTCTAGGTCGTTTAGATCTAAATTGGCAAATTCTCTGTCGGGAGAATCTATCGACGTTTCAGATTCAATGCTTTCCATTAGGTTTATCGATATTTTGTTCTTTTGCGGAATCATTGGGGACCTAAAACGAATAACAACCGAATTGTATTTCATCATCATATTATAACCTGTCATCTGTCAGGCGCCTCCCACCGCCTTGAGTGTAGGTTTACAATAACAATTGATACCTCATTTTGTTCACAGACAATCGAACTTAACGACGAAACTGTTTTGATAACGATATATTATGCTGTTCTGTTGCAACAACGGGTGGAATGAAAAGAAATTATATTTTTTCTCGGAATTAGATAGATACGCCATCTTTTTACACACTATTGTTGTAAAGAGAAAAAGAGATAGAAAGAGAGATTAACTTGGGTCTAGGATTTTTTGCCAGGGGTGGTGTCAATGTTACCAGGTCGAACTAGATCAGCTATTTTGTGGGAATTCCTTTGGAATAAATCCGGTTTAATGTAAAGAGAGACAGAAATAGAAACAGAGAGAGATAAAGAGAGAAAGAAATACTAACCTGGGTCTAGGATCTTTATCGACAGGCTCTTCCAAATGAACAGGAGAGGTGTCAATGTCCCCAGGTCGAACTAAATCTGCTATTTTGTGGAAATTCTTTTGAAACAAATCCGGTTTAATATAATCCGCAGCCGGAGGGCGAAGCACCCGGCGACGGGGCGAAGCACCCTTACTTTCACGAGAATCGCTGTCTGAAAAAAATATTCTTGTTTTAAAATAGAGAATGAGATAACCCCATAAAAGTTTAAAGCTCTATTCATACTGACGCTAATTCCGCGCGACTGGCGGGACGCCCACAGAAATAAGATTCGGTAGAAGTGCCGTAGCGTGTGCCAAAGTTAACTGGCCTGCTTTTTGCACATCTACGTATTCTTGTTTCTGTGGGCGTTCCGCACAAAACATTGCTCATAGAATAGATAGACGTTTATTGAGATAGACATTATCATACAAAATTCACCAAAAAATAATATTTTTACCGATGACCTGACAGATCAAAAGAAAATCCATTGTTTTGTCAGATCATTTAAGCATCGATATTTAAGCTTAACTAATATTAAGTTCGCCCTTCACACACGATACTCATTATATTTTATGCAATAATGTTTAAAGAAACAAATAACTACTCACCAACAGAATCCTTTTCCGAAACCGATACACTTTTCTCCCTCGGACTTTCAACCACCGGCCTAGGGGGCAAAGGGGGTCTCGTTACCAAGGGGGACAACACTATAGGGGGGATACAAGGCACAGGGGTTGAAATCACAGGGGATGTGGGGACAATTGGGGATGAAATAGGCGCGGCGCTGACGATGGAACTTTGACCATCATTCTGTTCTGATGATGAATTGGATCCAGGACTTATTGTTGTGTCTGGGAGGTTCTCCAATTTGAACCTGTAATAAAAAAAAAGTACAGGGTGCCTTTCTTAACAACAACAATATTTTAAAACATACATAAGCGTTTAAAACATGAAACTACGCCACTTTCAATAAGAGATATAAGTGAAAAACCAAGAAAAAAAATTGTACCTTCCATACAAATCTAGTGATCAGCTGACAGGATTTTGTATGGGAGGTCAAAATTAATTTTTCTCTAACCTTAAAAGAAAAAATTGCAGAATTAATCGCACCATCCTAGACTGTTAATTAATTACATTTATCAAATATCTTTATTCAAGGTACATTTAATCAACAAATTGAACAATTCATCAAATTCACATATAATTTTTTTCATTGCTTTGATCAAATATATTTATTCATTTCATATCCAGTGGGTTCCATGGTCAATAGACCCTGTGCACCATGGTGTCGGAGTTTTTTGAAACAGCCGTTCGACCTCTGATGTGGTTCCTTTAACTACCAGCAATACAAATGGCAGCAATTTTTTTTAATATTTATTATCAAAAGTGCTCACCTAACACTCTTCCGATCTTCATCAAAACTAGAAGCTGGCCTCTGTTTCAAATTGTCAACTTTTTTCAAAACAGTGTCACTCGCTTTCTCCCTTAAAATCCCTTTGGGCGGATCGCTCTTGGTCAATGAGTCTAAATGCAGAGATTTGTCCGTGTCAGGGCTTGGTAGATCCGATTTGCTTATTCGTAGAAACATGCTACCTTTCCCTGAAATGTAAAAATACTGTAACGAGAACGGCTGCATCAAATTATATTCTCATAATAACTAGTAGTTCTGTGAACAGTAGACTTCGCGAAGTACTAACATAGATTTATTCATTAAACGCTGCTATGAACATGCTTTTTCAGTTTTTTTACAGCACTTGTAGAGAAGCCGATATGCGATGCTATTATCAAATAAGTATGATTCATCATCATTTCAGCCACAAGATGTCCACTGCTGCACATAGGCCTCTCTCATGGATTTCCAATCTGGCTGATCTAAAGCGGCCTGCATCCAGCGTCTTCCTGCGACCTTGACTATGTCGTCGGGCCACCTGGTCGGTAGACGTCCAACGCTTGCCGGTGCGTGGTCGCCATTCGAGAACTTGCAGGCCCCATCGGCCATCGGTTCTCCGCCATGTTTCAAACATCGGGCAGATGCTTAAACATGAACATCCCTGAATGAACTGTTACATTATTGTTTTTTTTTTATACAACGAACTAGGCAAACAGGCGTACGGCCCATCTGATGGTAAGTGGTTACCGTAGCCTATGAACGCCCTGCAACACCGGAGATGTCACGAGCGAGTTGCCGACCCTGAAGGATATTTTTCCACGCCCTTTTTGAAGGCTCCCATGTTGTAATTACTGGGGAAAACCATGGCATGGAAAATCATTCCATAATCGCAGTGTACGAGGGAGGAAATTCCGTTTGAAGCGTACTATACGCGGGTACGATTATGATTATATGATTTTCAAAATATTTACCTGTCAAAGGCAATCCTTTATCAACTTTCGCCGCAGCCAGCAAAGGACTAAAATTCTCTTCCTCAGGACTATTCAGTACATGCATTTTGAGGTCAATTATCTCAGACTGTTGCTTAAAAAGCGTTTTAGGTCTTTCGAAATTCTGACGACTTAGTAAATCTCTGTCAGATGTGTTTCTCAAGAGGGGTTTATTCGATAGTGGGCCGTCGGCGCTTCTCCTCAAAGGTGATATTCGTAAATCGCTTAGTTTCTTATCCAGTTTTGGTAAAGGCGCGAGCGGTGGTCGGCCCAGTGGTGTTAGCCGTTTGAGTCCAGGCACTAGGAAAAGCAAATATTTAACACATTTTTCATTGATTTGTGAACCCTATTAATTACAGATATCTCTAAGCAATAAGTGAGGATTTCCATAAGACGCGATTATAGCTTCAAAAATTTCCGGTTCGCCATTGGTCTAATTCGTACTTTGATCACATTCGCGATAGATCCCATTAGCAATTAGCCCAATTCATATCATATTCCCATCACGAAAAAGGCAAATGAACGAATTGCAAAATCCAATGTAAAGGAAGAAATTGTGAGACAGTCCGGCCTACAAAAAGCTTGATAAATTACCAAAATTAAAAAAGTCCAAAGCCTTCTTCCGAATATCACCGCAACACCAGACAAATTCTTTGAATATTGAACGTAAACCAAAAAAAAACAACTAGTTAGTGTAGTAAAAGAACTCACCAAAGGTAGAGGAGGCATTGTCTTTAACATCAGTTTGATTCTCGCTGTCGGTTGAGAGGTCATCATCATCGCTTTCCACTTTGGTTTCCACTCTTTCCAGATGTTTGGTGTTCTCCTCGGATGTGAGTAATTCCTGTAGATAAATATTAAGAATTATAACCAGTTAAGTGCGAGTAGGACTCACGCAAGAAGGCTTCAGTACCATTATCATTTATCATCATCATCATTTCAGCCGCAGTCAGTCCACTGCTGGACATAGGCCTCTTCCAATGATTTCCAAAATGATCGGTTGCCAGCAGCATTATCTTTCATTACTTCATTAATCCCTAGTGACTATAACATGGGAGCCTTCAAAAAGGGCGTGAAAAAATTTCTTCAGGGTCGGCAACGCGCTCGTGACATCTCCGGCGTTCAAAGGTTACGGTAACCACTTACCATCAAGTTACCTGTTTGACTACTTCATCATTTCAGCCGCAGTCAGTCCACTGCTGGACATAGGCCTCTCCCAATGATTTCCAAAATGATCGGTTGGCAGCAGTCTGCATCCAGCGTCTGCCTGCGACCCTTTTCAGGTCATCTGACCATCTGGTCGGTGGATGTCCAACGCTGCGCTTACCGGTACGTGGTCGCCATTCGAGAACCTTTCTGCCCCATCGGCCATCGGTTCTCCGCGCTATGTGCCCCGCCCACTGCCACTTCAAAGAACTAATCCGCTGGGCTATGTCGGTGACTTTTGTTCTCCTACGGATCTCTTCATTTCTGATTCGATCTCGTAGGGAAACACCGAGCATCGCCCTCTCCATAGCTCTCTGGGCGATCTTGAGCTTTCTTATGAGGCCCATAGTCAAAGACCACGACACGTTTGACTACTTAGTAGTAGATAAAAAAAAGATTTTTTTTTATATCACGTTTTTTGTATGAGCCCACTTTAATATTTATTTTATTCTATTTTTTAGAAGATATATCTAGAACAATTTCAACTGTGTAACTATCACGGTTCGTGAGATAAAGCCTCGTGATAGGTAAGTCTTGGTAATAGGGTCCCGTTTTACCCTTTGGGTACAGAACTCTAAAACATTACGGTACTGAGTATTTTTGTTAATAGTAGGGGTAATTAACATGACTTTTTATTTTCCTGCTGTCAACTGGTTGTAAAACTAAATAATCTTCTTTTTTTTATCCTATTTAACTGCAATCTGTCCTTTGATCGACATTAAGCAGTTCTTGTATACATTGCAAACATCCTTTTGTGGTCCAATTCCATTGACACGTCCACATTAATATTGTCGTTCCTTTTTTTAATGAGGTTTATATTTTCATTTTTTCAATTTTTTTTTCTTTTTCATCACAAATCCAGAGGAGATATCCTCTTCAATCGGGAGAAAGCTACACCCGACTGCATAAGTTCCTTTGCCAGCACGTTCACGTGGTTAAGTAGACGGCTCTTGTATTTCGGCATCCCGTCGTTTATCTCCTCCTTGATGGTTGGTATATTTAAGTCTCTGTGTACGAGTATGTGTTCATTCTTTACATACCAGGGTACATTCACAATATTTCTTAAAACTTTAGACTGAAATCTTTGCAAGATTTCCAAATTTGAGTTAGCAGCAGTACCCCAGAGCTGTATACCGTATGTCCATGTGGGTTTAATAATGCATTTATAAATAAGTAATTTATTTTCTAACGACAGCTTTGATCTTCTATTCAACAAATAGTAGCATTTCCGAAACTGCAAGCTAAGGGCTTTATGCTTGGTAAATATATGCTTCTTCCAAGTCAACCTTCTATCTAGCAACACTCCCAAATTTTTAGCGTCCTCAGCCTGTGGCAGACAGACGCCATTTAAAGCTACTGGTGGGCAGGTATCTTTCCTCAATGTATATGAAACTTGTGCCGATTTAGCTTCATTTGCTTTTATGCGCCATCTATTGAGCCAGGACGAGATATTATCCAAGCTTTCCTGTAGAAGTCCAGAAGCTTTAGTGGGGTCGCTGTGAACCGCAAGTAGAGCAGTATCATCTGCATAAGTGCCCACTTTAACGCCATCAGTCTCCGGCAGGTCTTACGTCAATTCAGAATAAAATCTAAATAATCTTCTACTGCAACTGGTTGCCAGTATATACGAGAAAGTCCTTGTAATAAATCTTCATTTTTAACCATAAAATTTGCAACAAAACCAAGAGCTAATAATATTATTTACCTGAACTGAAGCACAAGTGTCATCCAATGTTGATGCATCTCGCGCTTTTTTCACCAGCTCCTTGTAAACCTCGTCTAACGGATGCTCCCATTGAGTCTTTTTAGTCTCCTCGTTATAGTAGTAATGTGTATCAATTTTCTCATCATAGCTGAAAATTCACACATTTATTTACATTAAACAATTGCAACTAAGAATATATTGCAATATTTTAATCTTGTTTTATTAGCAGCTATTACAGTTGATTTATTTTTTATGTTTTGCTTATTCTCAATTTAATTAATAATAAGGATTAATCTACCATATCTACCCTATCATTTATTTTTCTATTACAATATTTTTTTCTTTTATTTATTATTGTAAAATATTTCTTTTGATATACAATAAAGATATTACAAACAATAAATTATCCATCTTCTTTTGCAGCTCATTTCATTCACTGCACTACACGAGACTCCTAGGTCTTTTATCTAATGAGACATCTGGGCGATATCACCTGGATTATCAAATTCCCCATTTTTGTGTCCTAAAATCAGCTTCTGCCAAATCACCTAGGATCTCAAATTCCATAACAATGAAATAATATTGTTTTGTTTCCTAAAATCACCCGGATAATAAAATTTCACATAACTTTAATTTTTTTAAATTGATTCCTTAAATCACCTGCATGTAAGAAACCCAGTGACTCAAGTGGAATAAACCTTTTAAGACACAAATACTTAGAGCCCCCAATTTTGTTAATATTGTCACCCTAGCAGGTAACTGGTTTGTCTGCAATTCGACACCCCTTCCTATGTCTTCAAGAAGTTTCCAGCCCCATCTTTAATTCTCACTATGGATTATATGAATTGTCCTTCTACACATAACACATTCACTGCCAATAGATTAAAACAATACATTTTCAATTGTTTACAATGCACTATGTGTGTTGTTAGCAGTGAATGTGTTAAGGATGGCAATGTCAGTCACTTTTGATTGTCTTAAAATTTTAAAACTCAGTCTTGTGTGTACAAAAATTAAAATATTTGAATAAACTAGAAAAAATAAATCTTCATATTTACACCCTCTGCATCGGCTACACCTCTTGATTGCTATTGTTGTCTCATTCAGTATTCGCAATATTGGTCATGGATTTGATTCTCACGGGAAGCATACTTTGTTTAGTTGTTATTTGACATTGCAGGTATGAATCACTAGTTTATCTTACAATATTAAGGATTCAATGCTTTGAAAGGCATGGTTGTCAAAGGAAGTTCCAAAAAACTCTTAGACCAGGATGTACAAGGTAGATAGATTATGCAATCCACTCAATATGAATGAATGAGCAAAACTGTAAATATTCTGAAAAACTATTAGAAATCTCACTAGGCTTTCCAGGGTGGTGGCAGCGCCTGCATGAGACCATCTTTAGCGAGTGGCAATAAGTGACTCTCGCTCTCCGGATCAATGCCCAGTAGTTGGGCATACTCGGAAACTTCTGCAAGAGAATTATTTCACTTACAACTGCATTTTGTTCATGATTATTTTCGAAATGTTGACTATACTAGTTTAAAGATTAAAAGAAATTATTAACTTACAACTAAGTACTGCTTGTTAAAGATCATTTTCAAAATTTTATCCACATTAGTATTAGTTTTTTTATTTTCTAAATTGAACCCAGATGGTGACTAAAATGTATTGTGTATTATTAAGAAAAAGTTGTGTACAAAATTTCGGCTATACAGCTTGAGTTAAAACAGATGTAACTTATTGACATTTTACATAATTTTTAACTCAAGTTTGTTTAAGAGGGTTGATTACCTAGCAGTAAACAACAAATAATTGAAAAAAAATATCCATAACTACTAATATTATAAGTGTAAAAGTCTGTCTGTCTGTTATGCTTTCACGGCCAAACTGCTAAATGAATTTTGAATAAATTTGGTATGAATATAGTTGAAGACCCGCAAACAACACAAACAAAGACAAACATAGGCTACCTTTTAATGCAAGTGGAGCTGCGGGAAACAGCTAGTATTCTTTAATTTACATTAATCCATCAGATGTCTGAGAAACAACAATTAAGTTTTTCCAGGAAATAAATATTCAAACATCAATTACATACTCTTTCTAAAAAAAAAAAAATAATGAAATAAATATACGGAAAATATAAAACAATAATAACATACAGTTTCGGCGAAGAATGGGAAGATTCCTTAAAAGCAATAAGAATGAAACATACACTATGTTTACTAAGTAGGTATTTTTAATTTATATGCTTAAGTATAGTTACATATTATTAAATAGAATAAAACTTACCTTCAGCAGATGGTTGACTATTTTCATCAAATATTTCACGGCATACCACTGCTGTACTTGAACTCATACTGAATTATCATTATTCTATTTTAATTCAAAGGAAAATCGATCGTTTGTAACTACAAAGATATTCTTGAATCAGCATCATTGAAAATAATTATTTATTTTATCACCAACAAATCTGGAAAAGCTACGGAAGGAAAATTAACTCGAATAGCACTTACGCAGAGAGAAAACGAGAAAAACTGTGGAAATTCTGGTGAAAAACTCACTCGAATACTAACGTGACATTTGGATCAATGTTGCCATCCTTAATAATGTTTTTAATTTATTTATTTATTTAAATTTTTGAACACACTAGAAGCTTTTATTAGCTGATGCGTGTGCATCCTCAAGTCTGGAAAGTTCATAAAATTGGGACAAAATATTTTAAACTTTCTAAATACTGCACTTAAGTGGCTAGCTAGATAGCTTAGCGGGACGTGATTGTTGGTGACGATTACGCGAGTTAAGCAACAGCTGGGCCCTTACCATAACCTTTAATAGCAGGGCAGAAAAGAGTGTGTGAACGAGATGGCGCCTTACAGCTTGTATTGCGGCCCTGTATCTATTTTTGTCTATTGTTATAGAACTCAAATCAAATCACAGACATATAAGACGTAAACAGACGGAAGGTATGCTATTACTTAGCGTAGCACAAACACACACATGCAAAACTATGCAGCCTGGGCTGTATCTAGTCTAGGGTAAGTTGTTTACGATAATGCTTTCCATGATTTCAAAGAATGTATGAATGTTGTGTGGAGTGCATGATCTGAGATCATTTATACGGTATTCTACTCTATTATTTTTAGTGTTCACCGATCCAACAACGCAGATTACAAAATGGCGTCACGGCCAAAAATTGCCACGCGTAGCTTAATATCTATGTGTGAGTGAATGTTGTTACAGGTGTAAAAAAGAGATATCGCCATATAGATCCGAATACGTGAGAAAAGGATAACAACAATTACTTGCTACATAAGTATAACTATTAACTTATGTTCCGTCTGTGTACGTCTTATATGTCTGTGAATCAAATGCAGTTCGTACACGGGACTATGCGATTCGTTAGACGCGACAGCGATGCACTTGAGTCGCGTACGATGTACGACTTGACCATGGAACTAAAGGTAAAGATGGAAGCTAAGTAAGCATACAACAGGCTGGTTTCAGAAAATTTGACCTTTTTTTTTAACGGAGGGGAAATGCATTTACGCACTGAGTGTGCGACTCCCAGGCAGAGTGCCTGGACTACCCACTAAAACCCCTCCGGCGTTTCCGCACCGGCTGTTGAGGGCGCCATGGGGTCGAGTTAGCATTCTATCACGACGCCCTTCAGCCATAGCCTTTCGGCCCCGACCATTAGCCTTTCGGCCACCCCTCCAAATCAGACCGTGGCCCATAAATGGACCACGCCCGTCCCCTCAGACGAACATCCGTTAGCCTTCCATCATAGATGGCGATGGAGTGGTCTCTTGGCAGAAATTGGCCTGCAGTCAACAAGATCCCGACTACCAGGGAGTTATTAACTGTCACCCAGGATGCACCGTCCCGAATCCCTTGTCAGCCCGCCTTCTCACCGGATCCTTGAGATCAAGTGAAAATGCAAAGCTTTCAAAGGACCGGGCACTCGAGGAGGTGTCCTGCTCTGCACCCCCAGAAAATTTGACCTGGAGTAACCCCTGTTTTCCCCAAAGTATTACCATCACTTCAAACATTTTGCCTAGTCAGAAATACAGTAGTATTTCTGACTAGGCAAAATTTCAGTTTGCTTAATATAATTGAGCTTTATATTTCTATATCAAAAACAAACATAATTATTTTTAATTTTTTAATAAAAATCTACTTTAAAATAAAGATTATATTGCTTAGTAATTGTTTATCATTTTTTCCAACTTTTGGAGTTGTTATCAAGTGCTGTGATGGAGATCCAGATTCGAAGTGTCATCATGTGTCAAATGTATTACAGCGCAAAATGGCGGGATGTTTCGTATCACCTGAAAGAGTTCGAGCAATATTTATATAATTTATCGTACTAATATTAAAGAAATTGTGGTGTAGTGTATTGTCGACGATTGCAAGAGTGAAATTTCATAATTGGCTAGTAAACTTTTTCATGAAAATGTCTAATTCGTAAACCATTTCGAGGAATAGGCTTAGGGAACAGATTACATTAATCAGATCTTTAGATAAGCAAATATTTTTTAAGAAAATCGCAGAAAACCCAATGACTTTCATTTTTTAGCAAGGTTGACGTATGACGTAGCCGGATAACTTCCGGCTATTCACATTTAATTTTTTAGGTTGGCAGCACAGCGTAGTGAATAAATATTTTTTGTTTGGTAGCGCTAATTAAGCGCTTCACGTACTTGTCTTGTCACCCATGTCAAATGTCATCTCTGTTCAAGTAAACATAACCCTTAAATAACCTAATTACATCTTCATTCATTCATTCATACATTATAATGAAGAATCGGTGTCTAATTATTGAAAAATCAGATGTCAACGGATGAAGATACGGCAGTAAAGTCCAATAAACAGGCCAATATGCAATAGATACGAGAAATGGGGTAGGTACCTAAATATTTGGCGATTGTAAACAAACAAGAAACCAACTTGCCGCTCAGGTCCATCCTGACTTTGACATTTGACACTGACATATATATTTTTAATACCTTAATAATTTTTGCTTTCTTGCAGTTCGAAATGGCCATTATAGCTGCGTGACGTCATCACTATAAAATCTTTAAAATTAAATAACAAAATAAATATAATTTTAAGAATTTTTTCGTTTAAATTGTATCTCCAAAATAGTCTATTCTATCAATAAAATATATAAAATACACAATTTATTTTTTAGTTGACTAGCCAATTAATATTATGTGATATTTTCACAAGTAAGTGCTTAAATTTGTAAATGACCTTGTACAATTAACTGATTTATTTTTCTTTTATACTAATCAATGGTTTTTTCAATTCAATTCAATTCAATTTATTTATTTTCAGACAATTTAAGTCCATAATGGTGTTAGTTACAGTGATACTTAATAGCTATGTTAGTAAAAATATATTATATTATTATCAATTTATAATATGCCATTGTGACAGAATTAATATTTGTTTTTTTTTAATTATATAAAATAAAATAAAATCAATTAAAAATATAAACGATAAAATAATAAATAAATGTCATATTTAATAAATTTGAAATTAATTAACCAATAATAATATTTTTCACACCATCAACTTATTTACCAACAAGCTGGGTGCCAGTAATACACAGCTGAACCCACTGCTTCAGGATGGGAGAGTCACATCTCCAAGCCATTGTTCTCAGGATGGAGTTGGAGCTGGCTCGAGTTCTGTTCAGCAGTGAAGCAGTTCTCTTTCTAACGATGGCATAGAAATCATCAGTATGGTTTTGAGCGAACATACCCGATGCACTGCAGAACCGAGACAGCCCCATGGTTTTTGAACCAACCGACCGAATTACCAAAAGGGTGTTATATTAAAAAGTATTTAAAAGTATTTTGTTTGTCGATTATAGTCATTACATATTGGAATGAACTAAACATTCAGTTGCTAGGATTTTCTTATAAAGTTAACATCTGTTTTGTCTCCTATTATTATTTATATGGATGGTGTGCGCACAGCTCGTCCTTCTAATGTTTTGGTGACAGTTGCTCGATATATCGGTATAAATAATAATTAATATTTGTATAATGACGTCACATGCTTGTTCTGAACAAAAGATTAACACACAAACTACACATATAGATAAAAATGGTTGTCAATAGGACTTCGAATAGGTGGACAATAATTAACTTTACTTTATTATAATTTTGAGACCAGTGGCCGATTCTCACTCTACTGAAAACTGTATTGAAAGTGTTTACTACATATAGTTGAATATATATTGGAAAACCATTGTTCTCCACCAACCATTTTAAGCCATTTTTCGCATACTTTTAAATATCTAAATTAGATAGAAATCTGAAAGGTAGGTATTTAATAGAAATTGTAATATAACAATTACGAGATATGAATGAGAATACGAACACGGGGTTTTCAGTAGTAATCCGCCATGTTTTTTCGCGATATCTTAAATTAGACTTTATCTCTAAAGGCGTGAGAGTTTTTTCGAGAAATCTTGAATTCAACTTATCTCAGAAACGCAAGAATCATTTACCCGCGTTCGTAGCGGCCTTTTTTTCATAAACCGTGTCGGATTCCTGAATTTCAAATATATAGGTACGTTTGATACCAGTAGGTAGGTATTTATTCCTCCCTAGCGTTTGGGTGCAATACTATCGATATAATGTTTGACAGCATAGATGTCAATCCCTAAACTTCAAGAATTGGCTAGTCAACTAAAAAATAAATTGTGTATATTATATATTTTATTGATAGAATAGACTATTTCGGAGATACAATTTGAACGAAAATATTCTTAAAATTATATTTATTTTGTTATTTAATTTTAAAGATTTTATAGTGATGACGTCATCCAGCTATAATGGCCATTTCGAACTGCAAGAAAGCAAAAATTACTAAGGTATTAAAAAATATATATGTCAGTGTCAAATGTCAAAGTCAAGATGGACCGCGAGCCGCGAGTTGGTTTCTTGTTTGTTTACAATCGCCAAATATTTAGGTACCCCATTTCTCGTATCTATTGCATATTGGCCTGTTTATTGGACTTTACTGCAGTCTCTTCATCCGTTTACATCTGATTTTTCAATTATTGGACACCGCTTCTTCATTATAATGTATGAATGAATGTAATTAGGTTATGTTTACTTGAACAGAGATGACATTTGAAGCGCTTAGTTAGCGCTACCAAACAAAAAATATTTATTCACTACGCTGTGCTGCCAACCTAAAAAATTAAATGTGAATAGCCGGAAGTTATCCGGCTACGTCATACGTCAACCTTGCTAAAAAATGAAAGTCATTGGGTTTTCTGCGATTTTCTTAAAAAATACTTGCTTATCTAAAGATCTGATTAATGTAATCTGTTCCCTAAGCCTATTCCTCGAAATGGTTTACGAATTAGACATTTTCATGAAAAAGTTTACTAGCCAATTAGGTTAAAATATATGAAAATTCACGTATTTATTTTTATCCAAATTTGAATTCTTATGAATCATGTGATAAAACTACATGATATTTTTCATATATTAGCGCGGAAAAACTATAGAAACAATTATGAAATCATGGATTTATACAGTGATAAATTTTGGTGGTACTTATTTGAAATTATGTGGATTTTATTTGTTACTTGAGTTACTGCGCTTCTACTGAACACTTATTTAATACTTACGACTAGATACTTTGTTTTTAATTAAAATATTTGTTTTTTACAAGAAATCCGAAGGCCGCTATGGGACATTATTGTGTATATGAAATGGTCTCGCTCTCTATCTCATTCTAACATACGCATATTCTATATATTTCTCTTTCGCATTTCTCGTCTATTGGATCCATAGTCTAGAGTAGCGTTGCCAGGCATCCGGATAAAGCCGGACATAGTTAGGCTTTTTTATTGCGTGTCCGGCCAAAATAAACGGTGTCCAGCTTGTCCGGCTTTTGTTAGACTTTTTACATTTTATTTAATTTAACAAGATTTATGGTAATAATCAGGAAAGCTTTAAATACTGAGACACAAAATCCTCAATAATGTCGGGGTCTGGCCGTTTTAGCAAAACTGGCTGGTCTGTCCGGCTATTAGGTTTGGCGACCTGGAAACCCTAGTCTAGAGTAGCATACTCATGGATCTAAAGCATGGACTTAATATATTTAACAGGACTGAGCTCTTTGACCTAAAACCCAAGCAGAAAAAGATAGAAATAGTGGAGAAATCTGTCTCTTTTTAATAGGGTAACCATGATAATGTTCTTAATTGGGACAATCCAAGAAAAAATTTTAAACTTCGTAAATACTGCACGTAAGTAGATAGCTTAGTGGGACGTGATTGTTGGTGACGATTACGCGAGCTAGGCAACAGCAGGTGCGACCTAACTTGGAGTGGACAACACTTGGCGTATTACGTTCAGCCTTCAGTACTGCTTGTCTAGTGAAGCCAAGGACACTAGTAAAGTTTCCTTGTCTTCTCCAAGCGGGCCAATAGGCGGACATGTCTACAAAACGTTATTTTCGACTAGACTCCAATTCAGTAAAGTCTGCACAGAACAATAACTTGTGAGGTTAGCTAGCACCCTATATACCCGCACTCGGAACATTTAATGTGTCTGTAAAAAAATCTGCATAAAGCATGTACCACCTTTCCCCTTTTTTTCCAGAGGAGCGTGGTCACCCTATTTTGCACAAATACCAACGTGATAAAGCTTGTATTTGCTAGAAAGAGACAGGTTCCACCACTATTTCTATCTCGCTTGGCTCGGTCTTGCCTCTATGCAAATTTGCAGAAGTACTCAGTCCTGTAGGTCTAAAATCGCCACTTTGAGCAATTGGGTATTCTACTAATTTTTATTTTTTCTTTCATATCAATATTTTTATTTTCAGAAACAGAAATAAGAAAGAATTTTTGTAATTCGTTCAAAAATAAATAAGTTATAAGCCTTTGAAATTCGGTGGAAGGGGAAACTGTCAAAAAACAAGAAAAGGATGCACTGTGTGAGCTGTGACATCACTGCCACTCGGTTTCGTGCATACAAAAGAGATAGCAAGACGTCCCCACCACGCTCCCACTTTTCTTTTAGAGAAAACTTTAAAATCGAATTACGGCCTGAATTAACAACCAATTTTGTTGTTGTTTTCAGAATCCGTTACTTTTTAGTGTATATTTTGTTTAGTATAATAATATTAACCAAGTATGAATACAGTCAAGTAGCCTATTGATCAAAACGAATTCATTTCGTGAATTCCTAGCAATTCCTCTGCAATTCTTCTTTTTTTTGTAAAATGGACACACATCATTCGCAATTCATCAACAATTCAGTTCATTTCCTGAATCATTTGTCGTGTTAATATTGCCATAGCAATAAAATGAAAACCGGTTCTTCACCACAGACATATAAGACGTAAACAGACGGAAGGTATGCTATTACTTAGCGTAGCACAAACACACACATGCAAAACTATGCAGCCTGGGCTGTATCTAGTCTAGGGTAAGTTGTTTACGATAATGCTTTCCATGATTTCAAAGAATGTATGAATGTTGTGTGGAGTGCATGATCTGAGATCATTTATACGGTATTCTACTCTATTATTTTTAGTGTTCACCGATCCAACAACGCAGATTACAAAATGGCGTCACGGCCAAAAATTGCCACGCGTAGCTTAATATCTATGTGTGAGTGAATGTTGTTACAGGTGTAAAAAAGAGATATCGCCATATAGATCCGAATACGTGAGAAAAGGATAACAACAATTACTTGCTACATAAGTATAACTATTAACTTATGTTCCGTCTGTGTACGTCTTATATGTCTGTGTTCTTCACAAATAAAACCGATTCATTTTTTTTTTTTTTAATTCTTTGTTATTAATGATGTTAGACGTACTGTGAAACAGGAAATTAAGATTATTGTTTATTCAACGTGCGTATGTACATTGGGATTTGCGTACGCAATAAAGAAAATAGAGACTACTTGAATAATTATTTTTATTAGTGGCAGTTCTGTTTCTTCAGTGTTAAGTCTATCATATCAGTCAATGTCAATCAAGTGCAGTGATCTATCAACAAAAAATGGGCTTTACGGCCGTGATTACAAGTCTTTTAGGCTCTTCTTATATTTTGTATCTTCTTTTGTCGGGGCTTACTATCAACTCTTTATTCTATATAAATAGTGTACAACAGTGTGTAAATAATTAAGGGAGGCGATACCTAGGTACTTCTCTATAGAAGTACCATGTGGGCGTTACCTGCGTGCTACACACGTGAAGCCCGCGTTTAGCATCGCCATATAAAGTTAAGATTCAAGAGGCTTAACTGGCACACAAACATGATACCATAACTTATTATTGTGATATCGTTAGTACTAATAATGATTTTATGGTGATATGATGTTAATTCGTACAGGCGAGCCGGTTGCTTTGTTTTTGTGTGATCACAGAAATAAGATTAGTTAAAAGAAGTGCTATGTGTCGGCCAGTTAAGCCTCTAGAATCTTAACTTTATATGAAGAAAAGGAAACACACACCAAGAAATGGCTACCATGATCTCTTAATTCTATCCAATAAATGCGAGTGAGTAAGCGGGATCTGTGCCCTACCTACATCACATCCTATAAAGCGCTATTACGCTCTTATTAGTCTCATTAAGACAAATATAACCTATAAGTATTGGGTTGGCCGTTAGATTCGCACTGCTACGAGCGACTGCGACGTCTAGCTAGATACGTCTTTAATACCTTTAATCCTTGTACCTATCTCATTAAAGCGCATGATTTAAAAAAAAAAATCGGACAAACCGAGATCTTTACATGAAATAATAACAATTTAATAAAAAACGTTGGTTATAATAATTCTCTTTGCAATTTAATATGAAACCTTATTAGTATTTGACGAATTTAAACAACAAAAGTTGATAAAAATTTGCTTGACGAATAGAAACAGTTTTAAAATTTGACGAATTTTACCCTAAAATCAAAATCACAAAGTATTTTCACTCCACAATTGAGCAAATTTTTGTGAAATTTGGAGAAATGAACTGTAGATGTTGCTGAAGAGTAACTTTTTATGATTCTGCTATTTGACAGTAAAGCAATTCTGTAAAAGTGACCCATTTTACGAAATTCCATAGAAAACTGTCAAACAGCAGAATTGCATAAAATGAATTGTTCGTGATTCATTTTATGAACTGCCAAATTTTGGCCATTTTAGGATTTGCAATGACATTCATATTGTGATTATAATGTGATTCGCGCAAAGTGGCGATTTTAGACCCGCTGTTTAAAATACTAAGTCCATGATCTCAAGCTAAAGGGATAGCGCGCAGGCATACAATACGCTGATGGCAGAAAATATGACCTGAATGCATTTCGTTACCCACCTCTCTCTTTCTAACTCGTGATGTGTTAGGGTGTGAATCTGGGCTTCCATCACAGCACTTGATAAAAAAGTTGGGAAAAATGGTAAACAGTTACGTAGCAATATCATCTTTATTTTGAGGTAGATTTTTATTAAAAAATGAAAAATAATCATACTTGTTTTTGATATAGAAATATAAAACCCAATTGGCTAGTAAACTTTTTCATGAAAATGTCTAATTCGTAAACCATTTCGAGGAATAGGCTTAGGGAACAGATTACATTAATCAGATCTTTAGATAAGCAAGTATTTTTTAAGAAAATCGCAGAAAACCCAATGACTTTCATTTTTTAGCAAGGTTGACGTATGACGTAGCCGGATAACTTCCGGCTATTCACATTTAATTTTTTAGGTTGGCAGCACAGCGTAGTGAATAAATATTTTTTGTTTGGTAGCGCTAATTAAGCGCTTCACGTTGTCACCCATGTCAAATGTCATCTCTGTTCAAGTAAACATAACCCATAAATAACCTAATTACATCTTCATTACATCCATTCATACATTATAATGAAGAATCGGTGTCTAATTATTGAAAAATCAGATGTCAACGGATGAAGATACGGCAGTAAAGTCCAATAAACAGGCCAATATGCAATAGATACGAGAAATGGGGTAGGTACCTAAATATTTGGCGATTGTAAACAAACAAGAAACAAACTCGCGGCTCAGGTCCATCCTGACTTTGACATTTGACACTGACATATATATTTTTTAATACCTTAGTAATTTTTGCTTTCTTGCAGTTCGAAATGGCCATTATAGCTGCGTGACGTCATCACTATAAAATCTTTAAAATTAAATAACAAAATAAATATAATTTTAAGAATTTTTTCGTTTAAATTGTATCTCCAAAATAGCCTATTCTATCAATAAAATATATAAAATACACAATTTATTTTTTAGTTGACTAGCCAATTATATTAAGCAAACTGACATTTTTATTTTACTGTATTTCTGACTAGGCAAATTTTTTTAAATGATAGTAATACTTTGGGAAAACAGGGGTTACTCCAGGTTAATTTTCCGGGGGTGCAGGGCAGATAACCTCCTCGAGTGCCCGGTCCTTTGAAAGCTTTGCATTCTCACTTGATCCCAAGGATCCGGTGAGAGGGTGGGCTGACAAGGGACTCGGGACGGTGCACCCTGGGCGACAGTTAATAACTCCCTGGTAGTCGGGGTCTTATTGGCTGTCGGCCAATTTCTGCCAACAGCCCACTCCACCGCCGTCTATGATGAGATGAATGGATGTGGGTCTGGGGGACGGGCGTGGTCCATTTATGGGACACTGCCCGATTTGGGGGGGGGGCCGAAAGGCCATTTGAGGGGGCCGCAAGGCCATGGCTGGAGGGCGTCGTGGTAGAATGCTAACGCGACCCCATGGCGCCCTTAACAGCCGGTGCGGAAACGCCGGAGGGGTTTTAGTGGGTATTCCGGGCTGACTAGCAGCCCGGCGAGTCCCACACTTTGTGCGTAAATGCATTTCCCCTCCGTTAACAAAAAAAAAAGGTTAATTTTCCGGGGGTGCAAGGCAGGGAACCTCCTCAAGTGCCCGGTCCTTTGAAAGCTTTGCGTTCTCATTTGATCTCACGGATCTGGTGAGAGGGCGGGCTGACAAGGGATTCGGGACGGTGCACCCTGGGTGACAGTTAATAACTACCTGGTAGTCGGGGTCTTGTTGACTGTCGGCCAATTTCTGCCAACAGCCCACTCCACCGAGTGACACTCCACATGAGACGGCGAATGGATGTGGGCCTGGGGGACGGGCGTGGACCATTTATGGGCCACTGACCGATTTGGGGGGGTGGCCGAAAGGCCAACGGTCGGGGCCGAAAGGCTATGGCTGGAGGGCGTCATGGTAGAATGCTAACGCGACCCCATGGCGCCCTCAACAGCCGGTGCGGAAACGCCGGAGGGGTTTTAGTGGGTAGTCCAGGTACTCTGCCTGGGAGTCCCACACTCAGTGCGTAAATGCATTTCCCCTCCGTTAACAAAAAAAAAAGTCAATTTTCTGGGACTAGCCTGTTGTGTGCCGGTTTGGTTTCCATCTTTACCTTTAGTTCCATGAGTACCATACTCAAGTTTCATCGTGTGCGAACAGTCTCAATTCTAAAAAAACTGTCAACGTCAGTGTTCAATTGGCTGTCAGGTCAGTCAACGCAAGAAAGATATTTAGCAAAGACAGACTGTGAGCAAAAGGCAAAAGAAAAAAAAGAGCAAGAAAGCCGATTCAACTTTTTTGATTTGTATTGTGTATTAAAACAATAAATTATACCAAATGGCTTCAGTGAAAGATGTTGCTAGTTTGTATCAAAATCTCAAAACAGAATGGGCGAAGAAACCCCCAAAATTGGATAAGTGTGGCGAACTACTCAACAAAATAAAGGTAAGTGCATCATGACTTGGCAAAAATGGTGAAGATTTTTCTTTCAAAAGTTTATTCACCATGATCTTTATTATTTATTTTATCATAAAATGTGTAATCAACTAGTCTTTCACGAGAAAACAATTTATAGGACTATAGTTATGATGAAAATAGGTTTGTGAATTTCGATTTTTACAGGTTGCTCTCACTCAACTGACTTTTCTACCAAGTAACAATACATCTGCCAACCAAAAAGAATTGATACTAGCAAGAGATGTTCTTGAAATTGGGGCACAATGGGCAGTGGCTGCTAAAGATGTCAAAGCATTTGAACGCTTCATGTCACAGTTGAAGTGCTATTATTTTGATTACAAGTAAGTTTTGACTAGTAAGGATAAAGTAAAGCTAACATTTTTAAGTACTTGAGTTAGGGGGAATCTCGTCCATGGGACGATTTATTCCTATTTTATTTATGATAGGGGTAAACTTGTACCTCGCCAGAAGGAGCTTGGCTTTGGGACCACATTCCTCCGTTTTAAATATTTTATAAGGCAATCTCGTCCCTCTTGTGATCTTTAATATGTTTTGTGAAAACCCTGGCCTGGAAGTTGCATGATTGTATTTGTGTATCTGTCTGCGGCTTCATATCAGAATTCTATGATTCTTCTTTTGTGTCAATGGTACTAAACTACACTAAAATGACCCAGTAAGATGCAAAGTCCACGGCCGAGTCAGAGCCACAGCTAAATCAGCCTGCGTACATGCTGCAGGGAAGCTGTGGCAAGATAGCAGGTGGTCCATCATTTGTACCGCGCCACAAACACATCTATTGTTGCTGGCCGTCTTCCTGTTGTACATACATCGGCCTACACCTGATTGTAGCTTATTAAGTGAAGCGGCCCATGGAAGGTTAAATGTTTTTATATTATAAGCTATTCTCCTTTATTTTAATTGAATTAATTACATACATACATTAATTACGTACATACATTAGAAAATAGTTGTTGCTTAACTTCAAAATTTGTATTGTCTTCTTCTTGCAGGGATCACCTCCCAGAGTCCGCATTTATGTACCAGTTGCTCGGCCTGAATCTCCTATTTCTGCTGTCCCAGAACAGAGTGGCCGAGTTCCACACGGAATTGGAGCGTCTTTCTGTAGATGTAATCAGAGCAGATCCATATGTGCGACATCCTTTGGCTTTGGAACAGTATCTGATGGAGGGCAGTTACAATAAGATCTTTTTGGCTAAGGTAACATACATCTTTTTTACACATCACTCTCATTGACGCCTCAGGACCTTAGTGGTTGCATGAGACTATGCAAAATTAATATTGTAGGATTCTACGGTTACCTCTGGAGCTCTGAACTGAAACTGGTTCTAAGTCAAATGCCATATTTGAGATAATATAATCTATTTATATTTAGTTAAAATTCCTCAAGCCTACAGGATTTTCAGCCTTAATGAATGATTTTATTAAATATTGATTTCACTAACATGATAACTAATTATTTTTTCTCTTTTTATGTTCTTGGAAATCAGGGAATTTACACAAACAAAAAAAATTTGGTAAATCGGTTTGGCTATTCATATTTAGAATTAAAATCTGATATTTAAATGAAAGAGAAAGACTGAAACTGACTATTTTTGCATGCTCTTTGTGTGAATTTTCGAAGGTTGCTTTATATATTTCTTACAAATTAATCACAGTTGCTATTCTATTGGGTAAGTTACTAATCTGTAAAAATAGAATATTTATATATGTAAGTATATAAATAGTTTATGTAATCCACAGGGCAATGTGCCAGCCGAAAGCTACACATTTTTCATGGACACCCTTCTAGACACCGTAAGGGGGGAGATTGCTGCTTGTATCGAAAAAGCCTATCTCTGCATATCTTGTGCTGAAGCAGCGAGACGGCTGAACCTGCCTTCGCAACAGGCTGTTCATGATTATGGCAAGAAGGTTGGCTTTAAAATAATTATAACATTATATCTAATATATGGAATAGAATATCTGCAGCACAAAGATAATTTTATGACTATTGAATCTAATTCATTAAAACTATAAAAAGATATCAGATTTTTAGGAAGAATTTTTTAATCTATACTAATATGACTTAAAAAATCTGTTCTCTGAGGGAGAAGTTTTTGATGTGTGACAGTAATTGATTTTAATGACCTTGAGTGCATTGCACTCTACAAAATGAAGTCATGGATTTCAGATCCACACATAATACTGTGATTTGTCAGCGTTTCCTTTTTTTAAACTGTGTCGTTTTGAATTCAGTCATACAGCTGTAATATTTGCTATTACAGCTTTTTGTAAAATGACTAGACATTGCTTGATATAGACGCATCAGCTTTAACAGCTGCCTGTCTATCCATACTTAAATCCATACTAATGCTAAAATATTATAAATGCGAAAGTCTGTCTGTCTGTTACTCTTTTACAGCCAAACCGCTCAACGGATTTTGATGAAATTTGATATGAATATAGTTGAAGACTCGGGGTCAAACATAGGCTACTTTTTGACGCAGGCGGAGCTGCGGGAAACAGCTAGTAATAAATAAACTCAGATCAGACATTTTAAAAGGGCAATCTTTGCAAGAACTTTCGAGACTAAATTCTATTTACGATCCTAATAAAGCATATTATTTCCAGCGTAACTGGGTTCTGGGTACAGACGGCTGCTATCACTTCAACGCTGCCGAGGAAACCTGCGCGGCCGCGGCTGGAACGCTACCGTCCGCCGAACTAGCTGAACAAACCATAGAGTATGCGAGACATCTCGAGATGATTGTCTAATTTAAATTTATAAAAATTAAATACATGTCAGTGCAAGAATTTAAGCTTTTTTTCCTGGTGAACTATTTCATTGAGAGGAAATGTGATTCTGGGTGGTCAAAAATAATGCACTATGGAATACTAATTCGTCTTGTTAATGTAAAATTGATGATCATTAATTGAGTTGAATTAGACTTAATTAGAAAAATTGTATAGGAAATGTGACAAACTTTTATTTTATCATTACAGCTTGGTTTGTATTAAAGGGATAAATTTTATAAAAAAAAAGATCTCATCTTTTCACTGTTGGAATAAATCTGTTTTCCTTTTCCTATAATTTTGATAGTGTTGATGTGTGCTTAACAAACTTGTGTAATGTAATTTTGAGAACGAAAATATAAATTTAAAATATCCAATCTTTGGATATTTTAATTGATATAAGATTTTAATACTTGTATACATCCGACTTTCAACCATCATAAGTATTTAATATATGTAAGTAATAACATAACTTAGGCCAGCAGTGAGTCTAAATGAAAAATATGAATTTTTATATTTATTTATTTTCAGCTAGTACAGGAAACTTAAAATATAAATTACACTATTCTTCTATTAAATTTTACAGGAATCAAACTTCTAAGTCTTAACTTATTAAAACTCCTTGTTTAGCATCGGGAGTAAACTTCGGCCAGTGCAAAGTATGAAAGAGAAACATACTTACATTCCATCACGCCTTTTTCCCATAGGGGTAGGCACAGACTACGGATTTCCACTTGCTACGATCCTTACAGACTTCCCTCGCTTCTTCTACGCTCATCACTCTCGTCACACGCTCGTCGATTACGGGTACTCCTGACATCTCCTTTTTTTAATATGTCTGCGATTTGGTCGCAGTATGTTCTCCGAGGCCGGCCCTACGGAATTTTCCTGCCACCTGTGATTTATAAATACCTTTCGTAAGTCTCCTTTCATCCATCCTTTCTACATGCCCAAACCATCTTAATATGCCTTTTTCTATTTTTGTCACTACATCCTCATTCACACCACACCTTTTCTTTATCTCACTATTTCTAATTTTATCGCTCAGACGTACTCCACACATACTCCGTAAAGCTCTCATTTCAACTGCATATGAAAAAGAAACAGTATGATAAAATAATCGATACAGAAAATCAAACGTGTCTTTAGGTACTCCAGGAGTTTATTAGGCAGTCGCTAGCGCTGTTAGGATTTTGTACGATAACCTACAATTTCCGCCATCCAGGGCGTGTCGGCTAGCGACTGCGTTTGCAAAAACTAATGGGGGCACTTTTGGGGGTTTGTGCTACGATATGTTAAAAACAGTAGTGTCATGTGGGTGTTTCCTGCGTGCCACAGTTAAGCCTCGCCATGTGTCGGCCAGTTCAGACATTAGAGGCATAAGCGGCCGATACATTGCACAGACATATAAGACGTAAACAGACGGAAGGTACGCTATTACTTAGCGTAGCAAAAACACACACATGCAAAACTATGCAGCCTGGGCTGTATCTAGTCTAGGGTAAGATGTTTACGATAATGCTACACATGATTTCGAGGAATGTATGAATGTTGTGTGGCACTCCACATGATCTGAGATCATTTATACGGTATTCTACTCAATTATTTTTAGTGTTCACCGATCCAACAACGTAGATTACAAAATGGCGTCACGGCCAAAAATTGCCACGCGTAGCTTAATATCTATGTGTGAGTGAATTTTGCTACAGGTGTAAAAAAGAGATATCGCCATATAGATCCGAATACGTGAGAAAAGGATAACAACAATTACTTGCTACATAAGTATAACTATTAACTTATGTTCCGTCTGTGTACGTCTTATATTTCTGTGATACATTGGCACTTCTTCCTAATCTTATTTCTGTGCCATAATCACCACTGAACCTACAAACTATTGTCCGCCCGTTAATGATACTAGTTGACGCGCACGTCCTTTAGGATTTTTTATAGGCGATTCGCGCTGTTCGTCCACGTCCGGTTTCACTGAACTTAAATCGTTCAGTTTCAAAAGCTGGATGAAGTTGTCCAGGGCATTTCTTAAATTCCAGTCTTTTCTTTCTAGACACCTGCAAAATAAAATAAAAACTTCTTAAGTTTGGTGTTTTGAATTTTGAAAAAGTTCCTATCTTGTTTGCTTAGTCAATTGGCTAGTAAACTTTTTCATGAAAATGTCTAATTCGTAAACCATTTCGAGGAATAGGCTTAAGGAACAAATTACATTAATCAGATCTTTAGATAAGCAAGTATTTTTAAAGAAAATCGCAGAAAACCCAATGACTTTCATTTTTTAGCAAAGTTAACATATGACGTAGCCGGATAACTTCCGGCTATTCACATTTAATTTTTTAGGTTGGTAGCACAGGGTAATGAATAATTTTTGTTTGGTAACGCTAATTAGGCGCTTCACGTACTTGTCACCCATGTCAAATGTCATCTCTGTTCAAGTAAACATAACCTAACTACATCTTCATTACATTCGTTCATACATTATAATGAAGAAGCGGTGTCCAATTATTGAAAAATCAGATGTCAACGGATGAAGATACGGCAGTAAAGTCCAATAAACAGGCCAATATGCAATAGATACGAGAAATGGGGTAGGTACCTAAATATTTGGCGATTGTAAACAAACAAGAAACCAACTCGCGGCTCGCGGTCCATCTTGACTTTGACATTTGACACTGACATATATATTTTTTAATACCTTAGTAATTTTTGCTTTCTTGCAGTTCGAAATGGCCATAATAGCTGCGTGACGTCATCACTATAAAATCTTTAAAATTAAATAACAAAATAAATATAATTTTAAGAATTTTTTCGTTTAAATTGTATCTCCGAAATAGTCTATTCTATCAATAAAATATATAATATACACAATTTATTTTTTAGTTGACTAGCCAATTTTGTACGCCATGGAGGCTCACTACAATCTCTTAAAGCAGGGCAGAAACAAGTGTGTAAACGAAATGGCGCAATACAAGCAGTAAGGAGACATCTCGCTTACCCACTCATTTCTGCCCGGCTTTAAGCGATGGTGGTAAGCCTTCTGACTTGGACAACAGCCAAATACTGAATATTTTGATGGTCAACATATCTAAAGAATTCATTTAGGAGGAATCGGTTTCGACCACAGAAATAAGATTAGGCAGAAGTGCCAGGACAGCGTTTCCTATGTGCCAAAGTTAAGCCTCTCCATATTAAGTTAAGACTCGAGAGGCTTAGCTGGCCGACATATAGTACTTCTATAATACCTAATCTTATTTCTGTGGTGTTGACACAGTTTTTTTCGCATCTTCAGTTTCATTGCAGTGTGCGCTTCAGAGACGCTTTAGGGTACACTTAGATACGGCGATACTGGTTATTGCAATGGAGCGACTGCAGTCCAACCCCAGTCCCGTAACACTTTTACAGAGAACAAGACAATACGTAAGTATGCGGGATTTCACTACTACTCGCTAGTTTAGTACTAGTACTATGTATATTTTGTTATCCTACCTTCTGCTGGTATGTCTGTCCATCTCTGTCAGGTGGCTAAATATGACAACCAACTTCTCCTTAGTCTCTTCATCAGGAGTTGTTTCGAATTCTAAATCGACGTATAACTTTTTCGAACTTATCTGAAACAAAAAATAAAATTATTCGGCCGATCATGGTGATAATTTCATAAAGACGCTGGTATAGTCTGGTCAAGACAAGGGATCAAGGATTTTCATACAAAATTCGCGACTGTGTTAGCAAAAACTCATGGTAGATGCCAAAGCCAAACATTATTAAGCAAAAACTTTGATATCTTGACCTTTCGGTAGACATATTTATAAATGATTATGTCATCGACTAGTTGTGCCCTGCCGCAGGGCCCTTGCGGTTTCACCACTACTAGAGTACTGGTGTGTGTATGTAATATCCACAGAAAAAGCACATAAGATTATGTAGATGTGCCAAAGTTAAGCCTCGTCATATTGAGTTAAAACTAAGGGTAACTGGCCTGCACAGAAATATGAATAGGTAGAAGTGCCATGTGCAGGCCAGTTCAGCCTCTCGAGTCTTAACTTAGTACGGCGAGGCTTAACTTTGGCACACGTTACGGCACTTCTCTTCCTATTCTCATTTCTGTGATATAAGTTCCCCAAGAGTTGAGCTGTGAAATGCAAATATAATTTTTTCATCCAATCTGTTAGGTTAGGTACCTAGTTCCAATTTAACTTTTCATCCATTGAATTTATTGAATTTGAATGGATTCACAATCTGGCGAATGCCTGAATGAATCCATTCAATACACGAATGTATGAACGCATCCGAATCCATAGACAATAGATATTTTTACGCTGTCAACATTTCATTGATTCGGCGACGCTGCTGTCAAACATCCGAAACACATTCGAAATAAAAAGGATCAATTTTAATTGTAGATTAATTTTGTTAGCACGTTTTTAATTGTTACAAAAAAATGAAGAAACACCAAACTAGACAAAAGACAATGAACGACCCCGTGATCGTGTCGCGTGTGAAAAATTACCTCGCGGAAAATGTGGACAAGACTTTCGTCGATGTGAGCCAAATGGCGCGTTCTCTCAAAGAGCGCTACCGTGAATACAGTAATAGGAGCGACACCGCTTTTTGCCAGATGGTAGAGAGTGCTTACAAAGTCGTATTACAGAGCTACGGACTCGACGGAGCGTCTACGTCGGAAGGTTCAGAGGAAGAATCTGATTTGGAGTTGTTAGATGAGAACAACAGCGCATTGAACGATCGTTTGCTTGCCATGTACAAAATGCAAGATAAAAAACGTCCTGCAGCCGCTCGTCGGGCAACAGACAAGTCTGGTGAACCGATAGACATACTGAGCAGCGACGAAGACGGCTCTGCTGCGCCGAAATTGCCAAAAATCAATGACCAAATTACCATAACCCCCCACATACCGATTAGAAACGCGAATAGTACATCAGTGGACCCTTCAAAATCACATCAAAATGCACATACTGGTGATAGAAAGCGGAAAATGGATGTAAACAAAATGGCACCAACTAAAAAGAAATATGATGTCGCTACAAAGAATGTTAAGGTTAGTTTTGAAGACATTGGTGGTATATCAGAAGTTATCACACAGATCTGTGACCTTGTGTTACATATGAAACATCCAGAAGTTTATAACCAGCTAGGAATAAAGGCACCTAGAGGAGCTCTATTACATGGGCCACCTGGTACTGGTAAAACTTTGTTAGCTCATGCAATTGCAGGCAAGTTGCAGTTACCACTTATTGCTGTGACAGGGACAGAATTGGTTGGGGGAGTATCTGGTGAGTCTGAGGAGCGAATAAGAGAGCTATTTGAGAAGGCAGTATCGATAGCGCCGTGTGTACTGTTCATTGATGAAATTGATGCAGTGTGTGGAAATAGAATAAATGCTCAGAAAGACATGGAGAAGAGGATGGTAGCTCAGTTGCTGGCTAGTTTAGACAGTTTGGGTGAAAGCAGCTCCGCAGTGCTCATTCTTGCCGCTACAAATAATCCTGATGCTTTGGACCCTGCACTGAGACGAGCAGGCCGTCTTGAACAAGAGATAACTCTAGGTATTCCATCATTAAAAGCAAGAAAAGAAATCCTTTCAATTTTGTGTAAGAACATAGCTTTAAGTGAAGATATTGATTTAAATACTATTGCTCAAATAACACCAGGTTTTGTAGGAGCTGACTTACAAGCTCTTGTTAACAAAGCTAGTACTTACGCAGTGAAGCGAATCTTTGCTGAAATCCGGGCTGAAAGTATAAAGAATGAATTGGCAGAAAAGCAACAGAATAATGATGAAGTTTCAGTCATTCCTAACGGAGAAAAAGAAAAGGAAGAAGCACCTACAGAGGCCGGTGAAGCTGCAGTAACTGTTGGAGAAGATAATGTGGTTGAGGAACCAAAACCTGAATCTCAAGTTCCAGAATTAATTGCTGAAACTCCAGCTGTGGAGACAAATAATGTAGAAAATAGTACAAATAATCCAGAACCTGCTGACCCTGTCAATGATGTGATCAGTCTATTGGAGGATTCTATGCCTTATAGTCCCGAAGAACTTGACGGCCTTGCCATACGACAGGAAGATTTCTTAAAAGCGCTCAAAACAACCAAACCATGCGCTGTCCGAGAAGGTATTGTCACAGTTCCTGATGTCACATGGGATGATGTAGGATCATTGAATCAAGTAAGAAAAGATTTGCAGCTTGCAGTTTTAGCCCCTGTTAAATATCCTGAACAACTAAAGAAACTGGGATTGGCTGCCGCCAGTGGTGTGTTACTTTGTGGCCCACCTGGTTGTGGTAAAACATTGTTGGCCAAAGCAGTGGCTAACGAGGCTGGAGTAAACTTTATTTCAGTGAAAGGTCCAGAGTTGCTTAATATGTATGTTGGTGAAAGCGAAAGAGCCGTGCGGATGTGCTTTCGGCGCGCGCGGAACTCTGCTCCTTGTGTGATATTCTTTGATGAATTTGATGCTCTATGTCCAAGGCGTACATCACAAGATCACAATGGAGCAGCAAGGGTAGTTAATCAGCTATTGACAGAAATGGATGGTATTGAGAGCAGAGAAGGCGTTTTTGTGTTGGCAGCTTCAAACAGGCCGGATATTATTGACCCAGCAGTATTAAGACCAGGCCGATTAGACCGTGTCATGTATGTGGGAATGCCGGGAAGTGATGACAGATTCGATATACTGGAAAAGTTAACAAAAGGCGGCACACAGCCTCAGTTGGGTCCGGATGTGGATTTGCAAGTAATTGCTGGTCTTACTGAAGGTTATACAGGTGCCGACTTAGCCGGATTAGTGAAGGCAGCCGCAACAAATGCTTTGACTCTCCACATTGCAAATGGAACAATGGATGCTGAAATCTATGTCTCATTTGAAGATTTCAGAGCAGCTCTTGCTAAATGCAAACCTTCAGTGTCCGCAAAAGAACAATTACACTATGAGAAATTGAGATTAAAGTATGCTTCGGGGTCTGATGACAAAGATATGGAGATGGAGACTGAACCAACTAATGAAGAATCAATGGATACTGTGTGAGAGTCATTTAAACATTGGATTTTACTTGAGGATTGATTTTATTCATCGTTAATTTTAAGAGTGTAATACAAACCAATAGTGCCAAGTCATTCCTGCTAAATTGAAATAACCTCAAGCCCCTTTGTACAAAATGAGGCTTTTGATACCCAATAGTAATTACAAATATTGTAAGTGAAATTTTGTGGATTGCAGAGTGATTGATATGTTAGATACACTCACAATATTACTGCACATTTTAAATTCAATGATAAATAAACATATTTTTTAAGGATTTGTTTTTTTTATTGAAAATAAGTCCTGTCTTTAAATACACATAACTACTTGCTTTAGCATATTTTGTAAACATAAATTATGTATATATATATGTATTACAAGAACATAATGTATAATAGCTTCCACTAGCAGATATGTGTAGGCGATTCATTTGTTACACTAATAGATACATGGAAACATTGTCCAGATTATATAAATGTATCCATACTCCATACTTAATATTATAAATGCGAAAGTCTGTCTGTCCGTCTGTCTGTTACACTTTCACGCCCAAACCGCTAAACGGATTTTGATGAAATTTGGTATGAACATAGTTGAAGATTCGGAGTTAAACATAGGCTACTTTGTGACGCAGGTGGAGCTGCGGCTGCGGGAAACAGCTATTTACATATAAATGATAGGCTGCAATCCAAATAAACTTGAACACATTGAAGATGACTTTATTACTTTCGTTCGTTGAGTCTTATAGAGTACTTAGTCTACTTTTAATGCTTTTACCGTGATCTGGGAAAAAATATATAAGGGGAATTGAAATTAAATACAAATACTTTCAGGGCTAAATAATTTGAGTCATATAAAACAGATTTATGTTGGTTTCATAAATTTCTACACGCTAGTTTTCGAGAAAATCTAAATTTTATATTTTACTGAATAGTAATAATTAAGATAACCTGTAGTGGTTTTCCTTTTTTGTTTTACTTCTTGTTTGCTGGCAATACTGGCAGAAGTTGTAAAACTCATTTTGTCTCTGTCTATCACAAACGGAATGAGGAAAATAGCAAATAATTCCATTCAAACGTAGTTTGGGAAGAGAGCATTGATTTTTACAATAAATATGTTTTCTATTTCGCTTTCAGTTATCTAAAAAAATAAAATTAATTTTGTTAGGAAAATTAAAAAATAAGGCGTATAGATTTTTAAAATTTTGCTCTTAGTTCTTTTCTTTGGCCTAATTTAAACAGTGTTCAAAATATTTGCACTTAATAAAAATCCCCTTATATAGCACTAATCGCAGCCCGAAATGCTGCTCCTATTATCAGGGATCTGGAGTGCTATTTTTGCAAAGTGTGACTCACGCAAAATCGGTGAGTCGAACGATTTTAATGCGACATATCGAGTCACACATTCCAAAAATAGTTGGAGCGCTATTTTAGAATATTTAGTTAGAATAATGAAACATACATCTAGTAGTTGGGTAGCGAGAAAATTGACATTATTCTGAAATAAAACATTGCATACATTTTTTTGTTTTTTAGATTTGTGGTGACACAATCGCACAGTAAAGTTACAACACAACGCAACAGATGGCGCTAAAGCGACTAATTTGAAATTCCCAAACAAGACGTCCAATCAGCATCGAAAGACTGAATCGCGCAATTGGAGTTCTGAGAATTGGAGCATATATACAACCTGCGACAGAACATCGTCGGAGCCGCGGTTCTCCAGGCATAACACCTCGCCTGGCGGGAAGTAATTCGCTTTGTGGCGGTCGAGCATAACACCATCGCTCCCGCCGTGCTCCAAAGATTGATTCAGAAGTCGAACGGGTTCCATTCCATATCAGACTAACCAAGGAAAATTAGAGTTCTTTATATAAATAATATAAAGAACAATTTGAATTTTGTACAAAAAAGTTTTAGTTTTTCTTTTTCAAACATTGCGTTAGCCCCATAGTAATTTCATGTTATTGATTTATTAAAAAAAATACAATCGAATTTCTTTTTACATATTATCTCAGTATGTCTCACGCAAACTAAAACACTCTTAAAAAATAGGGTGCAGTATTCTTTTTCATCTTCACTTGAGCGTGTTTCGCCACGGAGCAATTACAAAGAGGAGATGCCGTAATAAGCGTTTTGTAAAAAAGTATTTGTGAGGCTATCTGCGGCGGAAGGCAGACGTGCGGGGTGCTTGGTTTCGGCCGTGGCTCCAACCACGGATCACGAGCAATGACAAGCTCCGCCCACTTTTGTGTCGGCGATGCGCCAATGATCACATCACTGCGCCATTTTAAACGGCATCTCTTTGTAATTGTTCCATGGTTTCAGCTTACGATTCAAAGCGGAGCACGCTTTAGGCAATCATGTTGCTTGAGTTGGCGGAACTGGTTTACAATGGAGCGACTGCTGACTGAACTTTGTAGTTTTTCACACAGTAAAACCTGACCAATAGGAACAAGGTTGTTCACCATAACAACAGATTCTTAAGGCTGCCTTCAAGAGTCTGATACAGATACAGCCTAACGACTACTGCAGTCTATCTATAGCAACCGGGACAAACGGCTTAATGCGCCTTCTGAATCATCGAGTAGCTCTAGACTAGCTGCCGCTTGATACGTGCGATCGTTACGAACACGCAATCCCCGCTAGGAATTTATTTTGTTGACTGCACTATATAAAATTAGTGTTGCTGCGATAGCGATTACACTATCGAAAGTTGACCTAGAAAAATATTCGATAGTTCAACAAAGGCTATCGAAAATATCGAAACTTAGCTACTAAAATCACTTAACTTAGTGATTTTGAAGTCGCCAGCGTGACACTTGTTACTATGTTCGTCCCAAAGTAACAGCTCATTGATAATTTTGTACTCCACACCGTCACTAGTACGTAGTAACGTGGTACGCGAGAACAATATTATGTCATCTAAATTTCCTCCGTGATTCAAGCCTGCTATGTCCTAACCAAACTGGAAACAACTAAACAAAGTATGCTTTTCGTGGAATCGAACCTATGGCCTCCGGGTCTAAGGCAAAAGCCTTAACCACTGAACCACAGAGGCAGTAACTTGCAGTAGAGTAAGTTCTCTAAATATGGATTACCATATCGATTTTACTTAATAAAACTAAAATTTATGAACACATCAGGGTTTATTTATAGTGATACGATAGGATACTATTATTAGTTTACAAAATAAATGAAAACCCCAAGTAAAACCTTTTATAAGAAATTTTATCTGATTTCTAGAAAATTGTACTTTTTTGACGAAGTCATTATTATGGACCACTGGGTTTTTAATATGAACCGACTTAATCAAAAGTAAGTTATTATGAACACTAAAAGGTGGTTTCGAAATTAAATACACCCCAGGGTGTGCGAGGTTCTTTGCCTACTTAGGCCCGTGTAGTTGTATAAAAAAAGTGTCAGTGACTGTATAGTCTCTTTGTTCGAAAGAAGATCCTATTGAAATCTTTTTTGATGTATTTATTTATTTGGTTTTTTTTAAATATATTTCAGCAGTTCTCTTCTCGTTTGGTGAAGCTTTTTTTCTATTCAGGACATACTTATTCAATACGATTATATTATGGACCACCCAACTGTCCTTAAAACTAGTCCATACAATACAATACACACAATATAAAGCCCTTTATTGCACAAATTTACATGTTTCGAATTCAAAGAAAGATTCAATGTATTTATTTATTAAAACTTTATTGTTCCACAAAGTACACATATACTTATAACAATTGGCGGGCTTAATGCTAAAAGCATTCTCTACCAGTCAACCATTGGGATTAATTCAATGTATAACACATTAAATCTTATTATCAAATAAGTACGCAAAAGGCGGCCCCTTGTGTATGTGATTCAAGCCTGCAATGTCATAACCAAACTGGAAACAACTAAACAAAGTATGTTTCTCATGGGAATCGAAGTCTAAGGCATAAGCCTTAAGCACTGGATCACAGATGCAGTAACTAGTATTCTTAATTAGTAACTTAGTAGGAAAAAAGGAAGGACACAGAATAGCTGCTAAAAATCACTTACCTTAGTAATTTGGAAGGCGCCAGCGTGACACTCGTTACTAGGTTCGTCCCAAAGTAACAGTTCATTGATAATTTTGTACTCGACACCGTCACTAGTACGTAGTAACGTGGTACGCGAGAACGATATTATGTGCTCGTCTTCGGCTAACGATTCCGCAGTCAATTTCAGTATGCCGCAGACTTTGACTAATGTCGCTGTTTCCTAAAGAATAAAATAAATGTTAAGCCGAATTAATATATATTATTAAAATCTGGTTGACTGTAAGAGATCCCTAAGTGGGATAAGTCCGCCATTGTACTTATTGTTTTTCCATGCTTGTGTATGTAAATTGTTTTTTTTTTTTTTTTTTTTACACGAAACTGGTGTGTCCGAATGATTATCGTTCGATATAGTGATTTTCATACGATATATGAGTCATACATTTTGAGAATAGCACTCCTGGTCGTTGAAATACCAGCCAAATGTTTACAGTGTGTTTAGTACGTAAAACTGAATAACTTTCAATAGGAAAATAAGTGAAAACAGGGTTTTTTTTTGACCACCCATACGCATGAAGGGCTGATTACACCAGGAGGTCTATGTCTAACAAATGGCTGACTGTGGCTGAAATGATGATAATCAAACGAGATCTGCCTACCATACATACATATATACTTCGAAGGAATAAGGCAAACAAAGTATGAAACAATGTCTTCAAACTCCATTTGTATGGGAAGTCAAAAACAGTTCTCAGTTTACCCGATTTTTTTTTAAAGATTGTGATTTCGCTTCACTATAAAGCGAATTTATAATGATATTCCTACACACATTATTTCGATTTTATGACGAAGATAAAACACTTACATTATGAAACAAGACATCGACGGTAAAAGCGAAAGGGTCGTGTTTAAAAATCGGCCATTTATTAATATATTTAGTGATGGAAGTGGCGCCCTCTACGATGTCCTTCAAACCGTCGTCGACGAATTTGCTATTAATGGACGAGATGCGAAAAAATCTGTGAACTGAAAAGACATAAGTTCTAAATTTACAGACAGATTAAAATATATACAGACTAGCGGTTTCCCGCAGCTCCGCCTGCGTTAAAAAGTAGCCTATGTTTGACCCCGGTTCTTCAACTATATTCATACCAAATTTCAACAAAATCCATTCAGCTGTTTGGCCGTGAAAGCGTAACAGACACAGACAGACGGACAGACTTTCGCATTTATAATATTAGTATGGATACATATAATTTTATTTTTGTTTATCGACTATCCTGTCCGTGTGCCTTCCATTGGCAAAGGCTTTCTCCAACTGCTTCCACTCTCGTCTGCCACAGCCCACGTCGCACCAGCCACGGCTTTTATATGGTCATCTTCTGAACGGTTTGCCCCTTATTCTTTTATTGTGACTTGTATACCAGTTCATCAATAATTTTGACCACTTCTCCTTTCCTCTGACAGTGTGTCCTGTCCACTTCCATTTTAACGATTTGATTGTTTTAGAAACATTTTTCGTTTTTGTGCGTTTCTTTGTGGTTGTAGTTCTTATTCTATCTGATAGCTTCTTACCCATCTACATCTACATAAGTTCAGTAACAATTGATAAAAGATTGAGCGAGCGAGATGCCATCTTACATCATTTATAGCACTGTCTCGCTCACTCGTGAATCGAAAGGTCTATTTATCTACAAATTCATTTGCATAAATTAATCTATTGTACATACTCGTATAAAGGACATTTTGTTCGGTAATAATTCTGCAATTAATGCAGTATTTAAGAAGTATCAAAAAGTTACAAAGAATTAGAAAGTATCAATTTGTATTCGTCGAACTATTCTAAGCATACAAAATGGATGGCAGACATTTTTATTCTAGAGACATAGTCCTTATACGAGCATTAACAGTATACTCTTGGGTTAACTATGTGGTGAAATGTAAAATGAATAAGTGAACATTTTATTGCACCATTTACATACAAAGAGCTAAATTTTATTATACGAGTATAAATTGCGTCATTATCCTTGGAATAAAACTTATCCGACTTTGGCGAAATCGGCCCTAAGTGTTCCTGAGACAGAATAGAATTAAATAAATAAATGGAGAATAAATGTATGCTCCGCCTGCGTTAAAAAGTAGCCTATGTTTGACCCCGGGTCTTCAACTATATTCATACCAAATTTCATCAAAATCCGTTTAGCGGTTTGGCCGTGAAAGCATAACAGACAGACTTCCGCATTTAGAATATTACTAGCTGTTTCCCGCAGCTCCGCCTGCGTTAAAAAGTAGCCTATGTTTGACCCCGGGTCTTCAACTATATTCATACCAAATTTGAACAAAAACCATTCAGCGGTTTGGCCGTGAAAGCGTAATAGATAGACAGACAGACTTTCGCATTTAAAATATTATTAGTGTGGATGTGGATATAGTATGGATGGAAATATGGATACTTACTGAATTTATATCTATAGAGAACTGTCAACAACGCGTTCTCATCGTACATATCTTCAATCAGCTGCCTATCAGAAGGCTGTGCTTCTAACAACGGGTAGTATATATCTAGATATTTGTCTATTATGTTGTCTGCTCCGTGGACGCAGTAGTTCTTTTTGAAGGTTGGTAGGTCGCCTTTGAGATGTATAGGCATTCCGTCCTGTTGGGAAAATGCAAGTGTAAGTTAAAAAATTACAACTCAACTTAGGCACGGAACCGATAGTTGTTTGTTGTTTTTTTTTAATATGGTTTTTACTACTTATTTAGCCAATAACAAGTAAAAATTGAACAAAGCGGTACAGAATTATTAACAGTACGAACGTACTATTTTCGGTTAAGGGTAAAAATCGAAAGCAAAACATCACGCAGATTCGGTAAATAACCAACCCTACGAGTGACACTCACACATCACTCACATTGTCGCGCGTGCGAACGCGACCGAATCGTTGTAGTTGTAATCTCGGCGCTGTTGTATGGAGTGACCGGGGTGTGAAAGCGTTTTAGTCAAGTCCTAGTGAAGTAGGTATTTGAATATAGTCAGTCATGTCTAGTCCTCTGACTATCAGGGTAATTAATTAATTAATTTTATTTTAATCACACAAAACAGGTTACAACTATAATAACTTTAAAAAAAAACATTATAAACTAAGTTGCAATGTGGTAGACAAACTGCACTTAGCTAGGAGCTTTTTGCAACAAGCAAGAAAACTACATAATCAAACACTGTATCAATTCCCAACGCTCATGCATAATACAGTCGAAGACAGATAAACGTGACTCCCTTACCGTCCCGGCACCGTAAGAGTAAGGCGTCATGTTTATCTGTCTTCGACTGTACTATAATCTATACTAATATTATAAAGCTGAAGAGTTTGTTTGTTTGTTTGAACGCGTTAATCTCAGGAACTACTGGTTCGAATTGAAAAATTCTTTTTGTGTTAGATAGATCATTTATCGAGGAAGGCTTTAGGCTATATAACATCACGTTGCGACTAATAGGAGCGAAGAAACAGTCGAAAATGTGGAAAAAACGGGGAAAATTATTCATCTTTGAGGGCTTCCGTTCCGTGCGCTGCGAAAACAGTTCGAGATACCCAAAAAATATGTATGAAAGAATTTTTCCTCTTTAAATGGTCTAAAAAAATGTCCGCGACAGTATATGTCTATCTTTTAAGATTAACTTACAATAAGAGTTTTTATGATAATCAAATGTGGTCGAAATTAATGCATTATTACAAATTATTTGTCAGAGTTGTATCAACTTAATAATATTAATCTTTATCCAAATAAATGTGTCATTGATTCTGCCACAAGAAAATAAAACTAAAAATATAATTTACGCAGAAGTACTTAAAAATATATCCTTTTTAAAACTACTTTAAAATATATTCTATTAATTATGTAACTAAATCGTCTAAAATAAGTCGTGGGTAACAGCTATAGGTAATTTATAATAAAGCTGAGGAGGTAGGTTTGTACACAAAAAATAAATATGATTCCCAAAATAACTATTCCACGCGAACGAAGTCGCGGGCACAGCTAGTAATATTTAATAGTACTGTAACAGCCTATAACATTAACAAAGAATTGGGCTATCATATGTAGAAAGGATTATTGAAATCGGTTAAGTAGTTTCGAAGATTACCCTGCACAAACACTTCTATATGTATTGAAGCATAGATACAGTGTGACTAGGTATATACCGTTCTTTTAAGAATTTCGAGAAACTCATTATTTACTTACTTTTCATAACTATTCCCGTGCCAAATTTTAGTTACACGAGTGAATTATTCGATGACAATGATAAATTTAAATTGATATTTTTTTACTTACAATATTTGCTTGATGAGCGATAAACACTTTTGTATTGAATTGTACTTACAATTAGTCTGAGAGTCGGGAACAGCATTCTAACAACCTTCACATACTCCGCGGGATCAGTATAATCGCGACACAGAGGGTTGCCCTGCAAACTGATACTGCCCAATGGTAGATTTCTACAGCAGAGTAATGTTGTCACTTTGGATAAGTTATTGTATGAAAGATCGAGAATTTTTAGCTTCGGACATGTGTTTGTTAGGTGGAAGCCGTCGACTGATCTGTAAAGGAAAGAAATATTAATAAAATTTCCATACATATATATTATATACATATATATATATATATATAGTTATATACATAATTGGCTACTTGACTGTATTCATACTTGGTTAATATTGATATACTAAACAAAATATGCACTAAAAAGTAACCGATTCTGAAAACAACAACAAAATTGGTTGTTAATTAGGGCAGTAATTCGATTTTAAAGTTTTCTCTAAAAGAAAAGTGGGAGCGTGGTGGGGACGTCTTGCTATCTCTTTTGTACACACGAAACCGAGTGGCAGTGACGTCACAGCTCACACAGTGCATCCTTTTCTTGTTTTTTGACAGTTTCCCCTTCCACCGAATTTCAAAGGCTTATAACTTATTTATTTTTGAACGGATTACAAAAATTCTTTCATAATTCTGTTTCTGGAAATAAAAATATTGATATGAAAGAAAAAATAAAAATTAGTGGAATACCCAATTATAGCTGAGGGCAAGTGAGACGCAAAAAAGTTTAGTTCTCGTATTCTCACTCTTTCACGAGACAAGTTTTTGGTATCCTCAATAATAATTCAGTTTTTAGCACACTTTGCCCCACCAACTAACAAAGTAGTTTCGACTCAATAATCGAATCACAAGTGAAGTGAGCGACTCTTATATCAAGTACATACTGAAGTGAGCCTTCTGAACACTAAGGCCGATTTCACTAACATCGTTCCTATCCAAGAGTAACTAATCTTAGCATAAAAAATAAATGGCAGACATTTTTATTCTAGAGACAGAGTCCTTAAACCGGAATTATACGTGGATTAATAGTTATTCTCGGGTTAACTGTGTGGAGAAATGTAAACTTCATTATATGAGATTAAATTGCGTCATTATACTTGGAATAAAACTTATCCTGTTTTGGTGAAATCGGCTCTTAGTTCGATAAATCGGACGATGTGCCCTTAGTCCGATTTATTGATCAAACAGGAACTACTAATCCCTATAGTCCGATCATATAAAAAACCTATTTACATACTAATTTATTTATTAAACTTTATTGCCCCACAAAGTACACATATACTTATAACAATTGGCGGGCTTAATGCTAAGAGCATTCTCTACCAGTCAACCATTGGGAGAAACGAAAAGATACTTTGGCGCAAAAAAGGGGGAAAAGATGTATTATATAATTAAAGCAAATTTTATCAAAAGCTTAAGTTCATACACTACGTACACATACTAATCTATGTAGATTGATGAAGATGTCTTCATCCTACCGTTTTCCCTGTTGCGTCATCAGCTGACACTTTAACATTCATCCTTATCTTGGAATGAAGTGTTTAATGAAACAGATGTGAACACGGCATTTGGTAATTTCCATAGCACTCTTATTTATTCTTTAAATTGTGTTTTCCTATGCAAAAATAAAAGTTAATAAACGATGTAATAACTATAATTGGATAACAAAAGGCCTAAAAAAATCATGTACTTTCTTTACCCTACCACAAATAAAGAAGTTTTTGACATTATTAGATCGCTAAGAAATTGTAGCTCAGTAGGTTATGAAGAATTCCCAACAAAACTTTTAAAATATTGCAGTATTATTTTATCGCCAGTTCTCTCTCGTCTTATTAATTTGACTTTTGAAAAGGGCGTATTTCCCGATGCTTTGGAATAGCAGTAATAAAGCCAGTACACAAAAAAGGCGAAAGAGAAAATATGGGAAACTTGAGACCTATTGCTTTAACTAGCATTATTGATAAGGTTTTTGAAAAAGCCATGCACGTTAGAGTTTACGAATTTTTAGAAAAATATAATATCTTAGCTAAAGAACAAAATGGTTTTCGGAAAGGGACGTCGACAACGCTTGCGGCTTTCAACTTAATAAAAACTGTAACAGAAAAGGTTGACAAAAACATTGACACAGTTGTATTTTTCTTCGATATGAGCAAAGCTTTCGACTTTGTCTCACATGACGAACTCTTAAATAAGTGTGAAAAATATGGCTTAAGAGGTGTAGCTTACAACTGGTTAAAAAGTTATTTAGAAAACAGGTCGCAATATGTTGAAATCACAAATGTAAATGACAATAATGAAGAAATAACCTTTAAATCAACTCAATTAATAAACAATACTGGAGTTCCTCAAGAAACAGTTTTAGGACCACTTCTGTTTATCATTTATATAAATGATTTACCAAATGTGACTCAACATCATTGTAGTTTATTTGCAGATGACATATCTGTTGTTATAACTCAAACTCCTGATAAAAACTTTAATAATGACATTAACACGACAGTCGACAGTATTATTGCATGGCTTAAAAATAACAACCTTCAAGTAAATATTGACAAAACAAAATATCTCCGGTTTTATAATAGAAACAAAAAATCAAATAATTAAAATGTATTTTCGTCTGATGAAACTATAAGAGAAGACACCTCATTTCTTGGTATTATTATAGACAACCAATGCTCATGGAAACAGCACATAGAGCATATTTGTTTAAAATTAAATCGATTTGCGTACGCACTTTGGCGATTGACTAAACAAGTCAATCAGAAAACAGCATTAACAGCATATCATGGCTATGTAAATTCTAACTTACGATATGGCATAACTATTTGGGGTAATTCGGTTGATATAAATAAGGTTTTTATAGCTCAAAAGCAGTGTATTCGTGCAATATGTGGAGTTACACCACTTACATCTTGCAGGCCATTATTTAAGAAACTAAATCTTTTAACCGTTCCATCATATTTATATATTTGAGTGTTGTATGTTTGTGAGATGCCATCCGGGTTTGTTTCAATTAAAAGATGATTACATAAAACACGCGAAACCATCTAGATACCGAATAAATTATTATTGCCTAATGCAACGACTAAGTATATGCATCGAAACAGTTACTACAGTTGCACAAAGTTGTTCAATAAACTACCAGAGCAAGTAAGGAAATTAGATTATATTTCATTCAAAACTAAATTATTGTCGATACTTACAAAAAAATGTTTTTATAGTGTTCGGGAATTTTTGGATAGTAAATTGACATGTTTTACTGATGAAGGAAATAATAATATTTGACTTGTTATTATAATTAATGTATTTATTTGAATATTAAATCATATTTACATTTGCATGGCTAAATAGTTGATTGTTAGGACGAATTATTAATGTGTAATATCTGATTGTACTCTTTCAATGCAAATAAATGTTTTCTTTCTTTCTTTCACAGTAGCAGACTAGTGTATTTGTAAATGAAACGAAACTTAATAAAAACATAATTAATTATGCGAATAAATTATTATTATTTTTGTTTTTAACGTAATCGAATGAAACTGTAATAATTTTTTTTTGTAAGCATTTATAACAGCATTTCTTGAGCTGATGAGGCGAAATAGTTATTCTCACGAAGAAAAATCTCAGAGAAGTGCAATGGATTGCAATGACAGCATCCGTGGTTCAGTGACTAACGCCTTAAACCCAGAGGTCGCGGGTTCGATTCCTATGAGTTGTTTCCAGTTTGGTTAGGACATGATCAGCTTGAATCACCTGATTGTATGTTAGTAGTCATGATTCCGTGCTACTGAATGTACGTAAGCTGTTGGTTCGGCTGTCATTAGGTGGTTTTTAAGGAGCCACACGATAGGCAGAAAGACGGTTCCAAAAATCTCTGACACCCTACATTCGTCGATTGTTCAGATGACCACGTAAACCACTCGACATGAACAAATATTTAATTTATAATATAATATTTTTCTGTGCATTTTTTAATTTATGTTTTAAACAAGAAATTATACATTCTTACGTCAATCTATTGTGCGATAAATTCAGCTCAGTCAATCGCTCCCAATCGATGACGCTTTGCAGTTGTATCAGATCCGTTTGATTGGACACTCCCTTGAGAGGAAAGTATATGAAGTGACTTAAATCTGAAACAAAAAGTAATCTTATTTATTGACTGAGCGAGCGAAGTGTCTCCATTTCAACGACTGGCCAATTTTGCTTTTGTATCGGAAAATGTGTGTTCCGGGTTAGTGACTTGACGAAATCTATCTGACTCTGTGTCAGTATTGATTTAGTTAAAAATAGTTTTTGTTAATTTTAATTAGTAATCGTAGCCCATAGACAATCTCTTCCTCAACACCAAGCGAGGTATAAAGTCTATCTGAGTCAGTGTTAGGTACGTCACGGCTATATACAAATGTAACTAATCATCTCTGCTTGTTCAATTAGTGTTTTAGGTAAAAAAAATACCTGATTTCAAAGTAAATTCGTGCAGATCCAACTTTTCCTCTCAATCGTAGCCCATAGACAATCTCTTCCTCAACACCAAGCGAGGTATGAAGTCTATCTGAGTCAATGTAAGGAACGTCACGGCTATATACAAATGTAACTAATCATCTCTGCTTGTTCAATTAGTGTTTTAGGTAAAAAAAATACCTGATTTCAAAGTAAATTCGTGCAGATCCAACTTTTCCTCTCAATCGTAGCCCATAGACAATCTCTTCCTCAACACCAAGCGAGGTATGAAGTCTATCTGAGTCAATGTAAGGAACGTCACGGCTATATACAAATGTAACTAATCATCTCTGCTTGTTTAATTAGTGTTTTAAGTAAAAAATACCTGATTTCAAAGTAAATTCGTGCAGATCCAACTTTTCCTCTCCATCGTAGCCCATAGACAATCTCTTCCTCAACACCAAGCGAGGTATGAAGTCTACCTGAGTCAATGTAAGGTACGTCACGGCTATATACAGATGTAATTCCACATCGTCTTTGCGGATTCTGAAGCCCATTTTGTGAATACTCATTAAGGCTGGCTTGCTTCGTATCACGAGGAATTTGCACTCTCTTGATGTGAACTAAAATGTGATATGTAATTAATATGAATTTGTGGTAAAATAATTTTTAAACAATGTTGTCATTTCAATTTTGTGATTACCCGGATGTGGGCAATGAAGATATATTGTATAGTAAATATTGTAAAGATGTATTGTATTGTAATAATATAATTAATGAAGTGTTATTCAATCTCATACATGTAAATGGTACAATATAGTGTTCATTAAATCGAGGAGGAGCTCGTTAGTCGAGCGCGACCCGCGTATCCGTAGCGAATGCGCGTGTTAAGTGACGCGACCACTGTTGGATTGGGCGCCATTTTAGTGGCATTTTCTATCTTGAGCTCCTCCGTGCTTCGGAAGACACGTTAAGCCATTGGTTCCGGTTGTTATCGATAGATAGCAGTCCTGAGGCTGTGTCAGATGCCTTAGGGCAGCCTAAAAATTTGGACAGTGTTGGCCACTAACACACCTCGGGCCATGTTTCTGTTGGTCTGGTTTCTCTGTAAAAAGGGTAACGGAGGTCAGAAAGCAGTCGCTCCATTGTAATTACCAGTTCCGCCAAATCTAGGACTATGACTTACAGCGTACCCTAGGCTCCGATGCGTAAGCTGACGACGCAACTAGGAATACACGCTAGGATGATCAGTGTTCATTAAAACATTAGAAATATAAAGTCATGTACAGAACAATAACCAACTTAAGAATAATAGGTGTATTTGGTATCTATAATTTTATGCAGTTTATCGCCATTTTGTCTCGACAAGATGATGCCGCAGATAAAAAAATATAAAACTTATGAAATCTCACTATATGCTTCGGGGAAAAATGTGTAAAATATAATATAAGAAAAAAGAAAAGAAAGAGTGAATGCAGTTTAAAATTACTTAGCTTTACGTAGTATGTGTGGCGTATGTCTGAGCGATAAAATTAGAAATAGTGAGATAAGGAAAAGGTGTGGTGTGAATGATGACGTAGTGACAAAGACAGAAAAAGGGATGTTAAGATGATTTGGGCATGTAGAAAGGATGGATGAAAGGAGATTTACGAAAGGTATTTACAAATCAAAGGTGACAGGAAAAGTCGGTAAGGGCCGGCCTCGGAGAACATACTGCGACCAAATCGCAATTAAAAATGGGAGATGTCAGGAGTACCCGTAATCGACGAGCGTGTATGACGAGAGTGATGAGCGTAGAAGAAGCGAGGGAAGTCTGTAAGGATCATAGCAAATGGAAATCCGTAGTCTCTGCCTATCCCTACGGGAAAAAGGCGTGATGGTATGTATGTATGTAAAATATAAGAACACAATTTAGTTTTCAATAGACTTTAATAAAAAAGTTGATGTTATTGTTTCTCATTTGAATCAGAATTAGATTTACAACAAGTAATTTAAAAAACTAAAATTCCGGACTGCCTTTCTGTGTAATTTGAAAACGAAAAACCCAAAAAAATTCGCCATTTTGTTTTTATTTTATTTTATATACCTCTTGTCACTCTCACAGTAAGTACGTAACGACACCTCTCAAGCTAAAATCCATCGACCCGTTCAGGCTGCAGAGCGTGCCAAACAATCATACGTTCATACATACATTCATACATACCTACCTACTCTCGAAAAACATAACCCTCCTTCTGGCGCAGTCGGGTAAAAATGCTTTTTTGCATTGTTTTGTTAGACAAACATTCCGTTTAGTCGAACATATATGGCAGTAAATTATCAGAACTGGTTTAAAATTATGGTTTTTGAACCCAAACAACTGAAATGTTGTGTTCTATTTGCTCATAGTCAAGAGGACTAATTGCAGATAATAGATATATTTAAAAAAAAACTGAAAAATAATGTTTTTTTGGGCTATATAGCCATCCGTCTCACCTCAATAAAACACGGTATGACATTAATCTGTTCCAAAAGGATATCGAACACATCTTCCTTACTCCATGTTGGTGGGTAATGGGTGATCTGCAATAAAAAAAAATAAAAAAAAAAACAATACATACATACTAATATATTAATTCCACTAATCCATACTAATAGTATGTATCCATACTGTCTGTCTGTCTGTTACGCTTTCACGGCCAATGAATTATTTTTACCATTTTGATAAACAAATCGTAGGAAATAATCACAAAATACACAACGTCCATTCCTGTCTCTTTTTGGCAGATGACATTGAGATGACGGGATGTTAGTTGAATACCTAGTTGTCACTGAAAGAAATTAGTTCCAATATTTTTCCGCAATATGGCGAAGGCTGCTATTATACTGGTCGGGCTATACTCATTCACATCAGCCAAAAATATGCGAGACCAATAGGAACCTAATTTAAATATTTTTGTTTAATACCGATAGGGGACCTAATTATTTTTCTTAGGAAATGGTGAAAAGTTATCTATTAGAAGCATGTAAGAAGATTTTCGAATTACAATAAACTTACCTTGATTTGTATGAATAAGTTGTCCTTATCGTAGTGTTCTTCCATTTGCTCTTGTTCCAATAACATCGCAGACTGAAACAAAATAAACACGGTCTTGATTTTTGAACATTTTTGAAATCCAGGTGTCGCTCAATACTGCTATTGAAAATCATTCGACTTACGGATTTACAGCGAGTCACAGATTTCAAAAATAGATCTCTCGAACTGGTTTATTTGAGAGATATTGTAACTGGCAGTCTTTATAAGAGGCGAATTTATTTACGATGCAATACTGCCTATGTTAATTTTTCTATGTCTAACTATTAGTAAGATAGAAAAAGAAGACAGCTGAGGGGAATAGATAGGACTATTTACTTAAGAACTGGCCGTCTTTGTAAAGGAGAAGGATTTCTTACAAGGCTAGAAGTACAGATACTTCATGACAGTTTCGTCCGTGAGGTCGTAAACTATCAGTAAGAAATAGAGTGAGAAAGAGAAGGAGATTTGCAAGTAGGTATGTACTCAAATATGCATGAAAGGGAGAGGGGACTACTCACTTTAGAAGTCTTGTAACTGGCAGTCTTCCTAAATGAAAAGGATTTCTTCCACGGCCAGAAGTACAGGTACTTCATGACAGTTTCTTCCATACTGATGAGGTCATAAACTATAGTAAGGAACACAAAGATGGAAGGAGTAAGGGAGATAGAGAGGATTACTTACTTTAGAAGTTTTGTAACTGGCCATCTTCCTAAAGAAATAGGATTTTTTCCAGGGCCATAAGTACAGGTACTTCATGACAGTTTCATCCGTGCGGTATTAAACTATTAGTATGAAATAGTGAGAGAAAGAGTAGGAGATAGCTGATGTATGTATGTGGTACTGCTAACTTTAAAAGAGGGAGAGGTGAAGAGAAAGAAAAGGAGAGACGGAGATAGGACTACTTACTTTAGAAGTCTTGTAACTGGCAGTCTTCCTAAAGGAAAAGGATTTCTTCCACGGCCAAAAGTACAAATACTTCATAACAGTTTCGTCCGTGCTAGTCGTGACGTCATTTCGCAGGTGAACCGGCGTGTACTCTTCTATCAGTTCTTCCGTTTCATCTACCACCTCCCTGTCAGTTATTTATGTTAATTCTATTAACATTTATTGCAAGTTATGCATTATTGATCATACAATCGAATGCCGCTCACAGCTTAACTCGCAAACCAATAATATTCATATCGCATCAATTTTATACAATGTTCTTTTTAATCCTTTCTCCTCATTTATTGTTTGCAAACAAGTATATGACCTTTTTTTTTTTGATAATAATGTCCTAACTGGAAACAATTCAGTAATTATGGTTCTTGTGGGAATCGAACCCGCGACCTCTGGTTTAAAATCTTGGTCAAAATCATAAGTATTATAAATGAAATGATTGGTGAGGACATTGCGGGTTAGAATCAACCTGATTGTTTGACAATAATAACGATTCCGTGCCTCGGAAGGCACGTTAAGCCGTTGGTCCCGGCTGGCATCTGGTTATCGTTAGAGGAACCACGTCAGAGGCCATAATGCGGTTCTTAAAAACTGTCAATAGACATGTTTCATGGTCAATCGACCCTGTACACCTGTGTAACGTGTACAGGGTCGATTGACCATGAAACCTATTCGATTTGAATTAATGAAATATAATTGGAATGATTTTCTGCCAGTGCTCTGGGCACATTCCTTGGTGCAGCGTTTTTATTTATTTAAACTTTATTGTATAAAATATATAATAGCATTATTTTGTTAAATAACCATCAACCAACCTTCGGGTCAGGCAGAGATCATAAATGTGTGTGTGTGTGTGGTTTATAAGAACTTGATTAATAAAAAAATAAAATAATGAAATGTTGCCAATTTCTTCGTAATTCTATGTCCTTACCTAACAGCTTCTTCCTTATTACACATCAGGTTGATAGTAATCTTGGGTTTCTTCTGGGCGACGGGGCCAAGTCTTTGAAAAGCGCTTAATCGTTTCTGACCGTGAGGGTCGGGAGATTCTGAGCCCTCGTGTGGTTCTGAAAATAAATAAGAAAGAAAGAAAATGTCTTTATTAGATACATAACCAAACTCTTATATAATAATAAATAAATATTTTATAGGTTAAACAAAAGAATATAAAAAGTGTTTTTGAGTATGTACCGAAATGGTATCCGTTCAGCATAATGTCATGGTGTGGACCATGACGCTGGTCTTCCGCGGATGCTATGCTTAAATATCTATTTCTTAAGTACTAATATATTACGAGTACAATTAAAAAGATGAAGCGAGGTGCTGGCGACAATTTATAATATCAGTGCTTTACAATGATGACATATAAACTGTATATGAATATTCTATATTATATTTTTATATTCTAGTGTATAGAGAGATGTATAAAATAATTGTAAATACTTTACTGTCATTGTTAACTTTTTGGGCACTAAGCATATATCTTTTTAATTGAACTTTGAATGATTTAACAGAAGATACATTCTTGTTAGGAGGTGGTATAGTGTTCCAGCACTTAGTCGCAGTATATTTAAAGCTATCCATTTTCATCATCGATTAGACCTCTAAACGATGAAAGAAGTGAAAGAAGAATACCTATTCTTCCCGAAGGATTAAAAACATCATGGAAAAAGTATTAAGCTACTTATTTATAGCCCGACCAGGAAAATACATGACCTGCATTGGCGTCGCTACTGATAGCGTTTATGTGGCAACATGTTGTATGTCATGTCAACATAACACATAAATCGAAATCAATCCTTCATTTTTATATTCGTATCACTTTTTTTTTCATAACTATGTATTATTTTTGCGTTTTTTAAAATAAATCGTAGGAATTGATCACAAAATACACAACGCCCACTCCTGTCTCTTTTTGGCAAATTACGTTGAGATGACGGAATGTTACACGAATGCATGAATAAGCGAAGCCTGCTATTTTACTGGTCAGTCTATAAATTTAATATTTCTTATTCAAACTAAATGATTAATGTTCGTGCTTACATTACACATATTGTTCTGTGTATTGGTACAAACATGCTTGACGAATATTGGTCGAGGATTGGGTTAAATATTTGGAATATCATACTTAACTTTTTATTGAAATTAAAACACCTCCGTGGTCCAGTGGTTAAGGCGTTCGCATTCGACCTGTCGTGGGTTCAATTCGCACGGATAGCATTCTTTGTTTAGTCGTTTCCAGTTTGTACAGGACTTTGCAGGCTTCAATCACCTGATTATCTGATAATAAAAATGAGTCCGTGCTTCGGAAGGCATGTTAAGCCGTTGGTCCAGGCTGCCATCTGGTGGTCGTTAAAGGAACCACGTCATAGGGCGAGAGGCGGTTCCGAACAACTTTAACATCAGGGTGTACATGGTCGATAGACAATGTAGGTAACCTACACGAAATAAGATCATTTTAAATTAACTAGTTACCTGTAGAGCCACTTTCGTTTCTCATATCGCCATAGATATCAGATGGGGAGTATGCTCGCGGTGGTTCGCTATCCGGACTTGGCGAATGTTTGTCCGGGGTTGGCACAAATGTTTGCTGTACCGTTTCGGGATTTGGTTGCCGATTGGGGTTTGGCTGTTGCCCAGAAACCGATGGTTGATCTGTAAATATTGTAATAATGTACCTACGTATTAAGAATTCTTTATTACATTTATTTTAGTTAATTTAATTCACATACATACATACTATCACGCCTTTTCCCGTAAGGGTAGGCAGAGACTACGGATTTCCATTTGCTACGATCCTTACAGACTTCCCTCGCTTCTTCTACGCTCATCACTCTCGTCATACACGCTCGTCGATTACGGGTACTCCTGACATCTCCCATTTTTAATTGCGATTTGGTCGCAGTATGTTCTCCGAGGCCGGTCCTTACTGACTTTTCCTGTCACCTTTTGTAAATACCTTTCGTAAGTCTCCTTTCATCCATCCTTTCTACATGCCCAAACCATCTTAACATCCCTTTTTCTATCTTTGTCACTACATCCTCATTCACACCACACCTTTTCCTTATCAAATAATCAAATAAATAATAAATCCCAAATCTTATTTAATTTATTTCAAAAACAATACAATATTTCGTAAATATATTCACCACAATTTCACTATATAAGTTAATGTATGTACTCGTAATTCATAAAAATAGGAAAGTCCAATAAAAATTTCGGGCGGTAGTTTTGTAATCTTATGACATCAAAGACAAATGTTAACTTAGTCTGCCTGCGACCATGAACGCTGTAAAGTGTTTGAAACGTCAGGTGTAAATAAATAAGTAATAAACGCGATAAAACCGTATTAAAATAGTTTAATTTAATGAATAGGAAAGTCTTCAAACCATAAAAATACAAAACAATAGCAAATAATGATGTGGTTAAAGTGGATTTAAATTAAATATAAACACTTTCAGCGCTAATTAATTATTAATTAAATATTATAAAACAGACTTGTGTTGTTTTCACAATTATCTATCTAAGTTTCCGAGAAAATAGAACTATTATTATGTTTTACGGAATAGTAAAAATTAGGACATCTTGTAGTGGGTTTCCTTTTATTTTTACTTAAATTTTGCTGCCAATATTAGCAGAACTTATACCTATAACTCATTTTATCTTTGTCTATCAAATACATAATCCCCTATTTCGGTTCAGTTTTATGGCTAATTCGTTAACCTTACAAGCCACACGGCTCTGGAATGACATCAAAGAGATCACTGAATTCGCTTTCAAAAGAAAAGTCAAAATTCACCTCACTAGCTTATTACCATCGTCATCTTTTTCCCTTTTCATCTCTTCTTTTATGTATGTATATGTAGCAGTAAGTGTTTTTTTCTCTCATTGTATTTTTAAGATAATTCGCGCCGCACATAATTTTTCTATTTTTCCTAATGGTTGACTGGGAGAGAATGCTTTGAGCATTAAGTCCGCCAATTGCAAAAGTATTTTTTTTTTTTTACTTGTGGTACAATAAAAATTCATAAATAAATAAATAATGAGGGAAAAGCAAATAAATTCCATTCATACGTAGTTTGGGGGTAGGGGGATTATTGTGATAAATGAGTTTTCTAATGCTCTTAGTGTTGTCAAGTTATACAAAAAAGAAAAACTTAGTACTTAATGAATTTCATTACAAGAATGTAGAAAAAAAAAACACTAGTGCGATTAATTTTACTTTTGTTTGTTCTAAATAAAACACCCCTCAAAATATTTGCACTTATACACAGTGTCTGGCGGCTGATTTATATTTTCAAAATTAAATAATAAATAATCCATAAAAAAATAAATCCGTAAATCCGTATTTGTATTCAGTCTTTTAATACTTTTATTAAAATAAATTATATGTCAAACAGTAAATTTTTTATTGAATTTTGAATATAGTCTGCAGCAAGATACCCTGTATACATCACATTGTCACGCCTACCCTACGGATTAATTAATAGTATTTTCTTTTATTGTATTAGACCTAAATTTAGTTATATAGTGAAATTTGTAATCTTTGAACACTAACTTTAACGTTCACTATCTGTTCTATGTAAATAACGTTTTTGATTTTCTCAAGAAGTGAATTTAATTGATGTAAATTCGTATGAGAAATAAAGTTCTTAAACCTTATACATACATTAATTTGATAATACTCACCAGTCTGTCGCCCCGACATTTGTTGAAATTTAAGTTGTTGAATCTGTTGATGTTGTTCTGGCGTGAAGAATGATTTTGGTATCCCTGTTATATTGTAAAAAAAAATATATATAAAATACTAGCTGTTTCCCGCAGCTCCGCCCGCGTTAAAAAGTAGCCTATGTTTGACCCCGGGTCTTCCACTATATTCATACCAAATTTCATCAAAATCCGTTTAGCGGTTTAGCCGTGAAATCGTAACAGACAGACAGAAAGACGGACAGACAGACAGATTTTCACATTTATAATATTAGTATGGGTATGGATGACGGACATAATTTATTTATAATTTTTAATTTGTCCAAAACTGAAATCTATTCATACTCATTTATTTCGAAACTGTCTATTACGCTTTCGATGAGGACCCGGAGTCATACAAATTATCAACTCTCAAGTGGTTGTATTGTAATGTTGGATGAAATGTTGTATGAGAAACACATAAAAAACAGCGGGAAACAGCTCGTCAAAAAATAAAATTGGTTCAAGATTTTCTCAAATACAGGGTTATATTGAAACTACTGGTCAAATTTGTGTTACTAAACGTTTTCAAAAAAAAAAAAATAAACAATAAGAACAAAACTTTCAGTCACTTTCTTGTCAGTTTACACTAATAATGAACGTGGTCACTTATTAAAAATGTCATTATCATCATCCTAGCGTGTATTCCTAGTTGCGTCGTCAGCTTACGCTTCGGAGCTTAGGGTACGATATTTATAAGTCATGGTCCTAGATTTGGCTGAACTGGTTATTGTTACAATGGAGCGACTGCCGTCTGACCTCTGTAACCCTTTTTACAGGGAAACCAGACCAACAGGAACATGACCAAAGGTGTGTTAGTGGCCAACACCGTCAGAATGTTTCAGGCTGCCCTAAGGCATCTGACACAGCCTCACGACTGCTATCTATCGATAACAACCAGGACCAACGGCTTAACATGCCTTCCGAAGCACGGAGGAGCTCAATATATGTACTAAATAAAAATGTACAGTGTAATAAAAGTTGGCCTGTAGTTTGAAAATAATCCTGTATAAAGAATTACTAAACGCTTAACCGACTGCGAAATCAAGTGGGCAACCAATCAGGTTGTAACTAGTACATTATTTAGGGAGAATTTAAATCGTTGGTATAATCGGCAAAGAAGAAAAATATAAAAGACATTTACCTGATGGATAACTACGAACGAATGCTGAAAAGAGAAAAAAAATATTTTTAAATAGAATACATGATGACACAATGATAAAAAATATTATGCTCTGTTTCTTAAGAAAAATATAGAAAATCTGACTAAAGGACTTCGCAACGACTCCACTCCTACTCAACCCATAGTATGACATTGAAATATAAATTTTGGTCCTGATATTTAGAGCGGACTTTTCAATGTTAAATTAAAAGAAGCTTACGACGCATTCCACTACGCCCAATTTGGAAGTCACGGAAGTTGACCCGAAGAGTTCAGCTTAAGATTTTCGGGTCCAATGTAAAGTCTGTGCTACTGTATGGCTGTGAAACATGTAGGGTAACGAAGGAGATCTCCCGGCCACTTCAGGTATTTGCCAACCGATGCCTTCAAGCCATTCTTGGCATATACTGGCCGGAGACTTTCCAATTAGCAGCTGCTAAAACGATGCCACGAGATTCCGATCGACCAACAGATCAAGCGGTGCAAGTGGGGACCCGACCACACACCTAACTGATGATGGACTGGGACCCTCAGGGTAAGAGGAAGCGTGGCCGTCCTGAACAAAGCTGGCGACGCACGGTACTAGACGAGGCCAAGAAAATTGACAAGACCTGCAGGTGTAAAATGGCCACTTTGAACAATTTATCAATTTCTACAGTTAATTTATGATAGTAAATCAACATTATTGGTTAGAAAAACTGTTTTTACTAAAACAAACGTAAAAGTACGCACGCTATGCAAAAATAAAGATTATTTTTACGCCTGGCAATAAGGTAAAGCAATTCACGAAAAGTAAGCCATTTTGCGACTTTCCGTCAAACAGCAGAAGAAAAGAAATGAATCATTTCATGAACTGCCAAAATGTGGCTATTTTAAGATTTGCAATTTTTATATAATATGATCATATTGTAATTCGTGCAAAGTGGCCATTTTAGATCCACTGGAGCGAAATTAAGCGTAAAGGCCAAGACAGACCGACATGAAGTCACTGTGGATGCCCTCTGCCCCAGAGACCCCGGCCACAGGATCATAACTCAAAAGTTACGACGCATTGCCGACGCGTAATCCACGTTTTATTCATCTATTGATTGCCACCGACTCACTCTACATATCATGACACAATGTTTACATTTCAATGCTATACCGTCACCGTGGTTCAGTGGTTAATGCGGTTGCCTTAGGCCGGAAGTTGTAGGTTCGATTTCCACGGGAAGCATAATACTTAGTTTAGTTGTTTCCAGTTTGGTTAGGACATTGCAGGCTTGAATCACCTGATTGTTTGATAGTAATGATGGTTACGAGCACGTTTAAGATTTCGGTTTGAAAAGTTTCAGTCCTAAAAACTTACAGTACGGTGAAACTTTTTTGGTGGGCGCAACAGGCGCTACCGGTTTCACTGGGATCTTCACAGAGGTCGCTGTAGGATGGTTTATATAAGCCACAGGCACTTGAGTTTGAACCAAATGCTGATTCGCGGCTATTATAGTTTGAGCTTCGACCATTTTGTTTAATAAGTTCTTCTGTTTTTGCATCTGCTTAATTTTCTTGTCTATTTTTTTGTTTATTTGCAATGTCGTTTTCGTTTGTATTGGTTTGCCAACTGTAATAAAAAAAAATGTAAGTTTGAACTACATTACCTCTATGGTGTACATTACCTTTATGGTTAACACGCCTGCCTGCTACTCAGATGTCTTGGGTTCGATCCCAGGTCTGGTCAAATGGAAAGTGATCTTTTTCTGTTTGACGTAGGTCTTGAATATTTATCAATATATATATATATATATATATATGTATTTGTTATAAATATAGTATTGTTCAGTTAGTATCCCATAATACAAGTATCTAACTTACTTCGGGACTAGCTCAATCTGTGTGCTTTGTCACTATATATTTATTAATTAAAGACAAAGATAACACGCAAAAGATGGACAGATGATCTGCAATAATAATAGATTGCTAAGGTTGTCTAAAACAAATTGCACTAGCTTTATCAGCTGCATTTTTGCATAATCTTTTCCGTCTTACTACAGAAAGTTTATATCTGTTCAACACGTGTCTAAAAAAATTATATCGTAAAATTACATTTATCTATGTATAACCTAAGGTACTAATAGACTACCGTTTAACAAAGTTTAAAAGTTTACATGCGAAAGTCTGTCTGTCTGTTACACATTCACGGCCAAACCGCTGAACGAATTTAGATGATATTTGGTATTAATATAGTTGAAGACCCGGGGTCTAACATAGGCTACTTTTTGACGTAGGCGGAACTGCGAGAAAAAACTATTAAATAAATAAATGAAAAGGATGCGTGCTACATTTTATTTTATTTAAGTATATATTTTATATACATATTAAGCGTAAGTTTAAACAGATTAGAATTTAACTTACTTGTAAAATCTTGAGTTTTGGCCGCATCGCTGAAAATAAATATGAAAAATTCAATATCAACTTATATTCCAAACAAAATAATTCAATTTTGTTAATATCTTCAATAATTTGTCGTATTTTCTTTTGTTTAGTCACTGGATTTGCAAGACCAGGTACCTTACCATCACCTCTAATAGTAGGGCAGAAACGAGTGAGCAAGCGAGATGTCGCCTTACAGCTTGTATTGCGCCGTCTCGTTCACTCACTCGTTTCTGCCCTGCGTTTAGAGTTAATAGTAAGGGCCCAGCAATCAGAAAAATAAAACACTTAGACACTGAGTCCAACCAGCTGTTTCTTCTACTACTACCATAGAACGAAAATCATTTAAGAATTATGACCAACAAAACTGACCGATCATCAAAACTCTAAGGCACTTCTAGTAGACCTAGAAGCTTCAAATTTAGAAAACATTTACGCCCTTATTCATAAAAATAAACAAACGTTCAATAAGACCAAATTAACTAATTTATGTTAAGTCCCTTTCCGCCTTATCTATTTTTGACGTGAAAGAACGAGACGAAACATAAATTAGTTAATTAGGTCTTATTGAAATCAAGAAAGAATTGAAATCAAGGAAAAACTAAAATATATTGCAACTTCGTCACGGTTACGAAAGAAAGTCATTTGACTCACTAATTTTACATGGTCAAAAATAACTCTAGCGGTTGTGGTTCGGTATTGGTGAATACGTTAACGTTATTTGCATTTACGCACTCTTGTATTTTTGAAACGTATAAAGATCGGTCTGCCAACTCATATTATAAAGTAAATACAATTTTGGAAATATATCCACTAGAATTGCAGGTTAGGTTGAGATTATCCAAATGGCTGAGTACTTTCAATTAAGACGAAACTGACCTTTACGATCCACCAGTGGATCCCAGGATACTTTTTCTCCTCTTCGATTCGATTCGACTTGTTCGATGGATTCAAATATACTCAAAAAATATGTCACTTCAATCCACAAGTGAGGGGATCCAATAGCACTTATCCATACTAATATTATAAATGTGAAAGTCTGTGTGTCTGTCTGTTACGCTTTCACGGCCAAACCGCTGTACGGATTTTGATGAAATTTGGTATGAATATAGTTGAAGACCCGGGGTAAAACATAGGCTACTTTTAAACGCAGGCGGAGCTGCGGGAAAAAGCTAGTATTTTTATATACCACTTTATTGCTAAGTACAACGTTCTCATTGTATACCAAATTATATTTCCATATTTGTCGACCTAGCAGTGCACTGTAGGTTAGTTAATTATTTTGTTTTGTCTTTCCTATAATGTTAAAATTGTTTGATGTGAAAGTGTAGGTCTGCCTAGCATAAGCCTTTTTGCTTATAAGACATACCTAACAACAATAATGTAAACAACATTGTATTGAAAGAAATAAATACATACATACATACCATCACGCCTTTTTCCCGTAGGGGTAGGCAGAGACTACGGATTTCCATTTACTACGATCCTTACAGACTTCCCTCGCTTCTTCTACGCTCATCACTCTCGTGACACACGCTCGTCGATTACGGGTACTCCTGACATCTCCCTTTTGTAATATGTCTGCGATTTGGTCGCAGTATGTTCTCCGAGGCCGGCCCTTACCGACTTTTCCCGTCACCTTTGATTTGTAAATACCTTTCGTAAGTCTCCTTTCATCCATCTTTTCTATATGCCTGAACCATCTTTACATCCCTTTTTTTATTTTTGTCACTACATCCTCATTCACCCCACACCTTTTCCTTATCTCACTATTTCTAATTTTATCGCTCAGACGTACGCCACACATACTCCGTAAAGCTCTCATTTCAACTGCATTCACTCTGCTTTCATTATTTTTCTGCCAGACCCAACTTTCACTGCCATATATAAGAGTTAACACTGCTCCATGAACAGCCACACATTTTTAGATACAACTCTACTACTCTTATAGGAATGCAATGCCCCATTTACCCGATTACCCGCAGCCACTCTTTTTTCAATATCACCTTCATGCTTTCCATTTCTCATAATCATACAACTCAAATACACAAATTCATTCACTTGTTCAACACTCTTTCCATTTAATCTTACATTGCAAACTGTTCTACTTATATAAATAATTTTGCTATTTTTTCATTTTCATACAGACCTTTCTGAAGCATCAGGTCCTTTGCGCCATTTTGACACTGGACAATTTGAAACGTTATGTCCTTGTACGCCACAGTAAGTGCACTTATTATCCTGTGGTATCTTTTTGTCACTGTAAAATAAAATATTTAAATAATTACTGCCAGTTATTGTCACGCTGAATTTTTTATGAATAATGGAATGATTTCGGAATGACTAAAAATTTAATTTATGCCATTTTGTGTCGTCGCGTATAACAATTAAATAATAATAATTTACAATATTAAAGGAACTATATATAGCCCGACCAATAAAATAGCAACCTTCGCCATATTGCGGAAAAATATTGGATAATAATATTTAATATTTCTTTTACGCCAGTAAAAGTTTTTTGCCTAGTTGCCAAACTAGGCATTCATGTAACATTCCGTCATCTCAACGTCATTGCCAAAAAGAGACAGGAGTGGACTTGTGTATTTTGTGATTATTTAGTTAGTAGTATTTATAAAAATGGAAAAAATAATTCATAGTAATGAGAGAAAAGTTATATAAAAAATGTTATCATACTTGACGCGAATAAAAACAAGTGATTGATTTCCATTTCATTAAATGCCATTAAATAAAGTTGTTTTATATTGTCAAAATTATTGTTGACAAAACACATATAATATGTTGCCACCTAAAGGCGATCAGTAGCGATGCCAATGCAGGGTTCTTTTTCCTGGTCAGGCATATAACAAAATAATACAAGGATGTCGATATCAATATTTTATGAAAAGGAGAGAAAAAAAAGAGAGAAAAAAGAGAAAAGGAGATTTATTAAAATTGTTCATGTATTCCCCGACCATATAGCATCCTTTCGATTATCTTATCTGCATAAGGGGTCCTATATTTAGGAAGCACGTCGAACCTCTGGGTTCTTTTGTACTTAATTTTTTAGGGTTCCCAACCCTAGAGTAAAGCGGGACCCTATTACTAAGACTTCGGTGTCCGCCTGTCACCAGGCTGTTTCTCTTGAACCGTGATAGATTAACAGTTGAAATTTTCACATATGATGTATTTCTGTAGCCGCTATAATAACAAATACAAAAAAAAAAAAAGAAAAAAAATAATCATATTTAAAGGAGCCATACAACAAACGTGATTTTTTTGATAATGGCACGGGACCCTTCGTGCGCGGGTTCGACTCTCACTTGGCCCGTTTTTTGAGTACAAACAAACCACATTATTTACAAAATAACCACATTATTTACAAAATAACCACATTATTTACAAAATAACCACATTAAACACAATGCAACAGGCATTGTGTTTAATTATGATGAAAAATCCATATCTAGGATCTTACCTTGTTTCTACCGTTGTAAAGGTCCGTGATACCTCTATTTTCACCTTCTTGGCCTTTTGCATCGAAGAACATGGCAGTCCTACATGGGCGTATGTATTGCAATGGGGGCAAATTTTCATTTTTTTGGCCTTGATTTTCTTATTACCACCAATTGTGATATTATTTCCATCACTGCATTAAAAATATATATATATATATATATATATATATATATATATATATATATACACTTATTTACTATTCAATTAAAGCATTATTGTAATTATTTTTATATTTAACTTTTGTATTTATCATATCAAAATATTTCCTACTTTATTTTGCGCGGTGAATATATATTTTTTTCTTCGGTTGTAATTATTTAGAATAAAAAACTAAATTTATAAAAATTATAGTGCAACACCCAGCACATAAGTTGACTTAGTGTGAGCGGGACAAATCCATACTAATAATGAAGTTGGTATAAGAAGTATTCAGATCGCCATCAAGCCGACGATGCGGTATTTGGGCGTCGTCCTTGATGGCAGGTGGAATTTCGGCGCACACTTCGCCGAGATGGTACCGCGTGTAATGAGCGCGGCTGGAGCGCTGACACAGCTTCTGCCAAACCTTGGAGGACCTGAGGCGTCCTGTCGACGTTTGTATATGGGGGTCGTGCGGTCCATGGCCCTGTATGGTGCCCCCGTGTGGGCGGAGGCTCTAAATCGCCAAAATACCTCCCTCCTGCGTAGACCGCAGAGGGTGATGGCGATTAGGGCTGCGAGGGGGTATCGCACGATCTCCCATGAAGGAGCATGTGTGCTGGCTGGTAGCATACCCTGGGACCTAGAAGCCGAAGTCCTTGCGTCCCTATTTGTCTGGCGCGAGGAGGCTATGGCCCGAGGTCACAGGCCAGCCCCTAGGGAAATTACAGGACGCCGCAACGAGCTGTGTCGGCGAGCCATTGATGAGTGGTCTCGCAGGCTGGAGCAGCCCACTGCTGGACGTAGAACCGTCGAGGCGATACGTCCGGTCTTGGATCAATGGTTGGCAAGGCAGCACGGCTTATTGACATTCCGTTTGACGCAGATCCTCTCCGGTCACGGTTGTTTCGGAGGGTATCTGTGCCGCATAGCGGGTCGGGAGCCGTCAGCCGTTTGTCACCATTGCGATGGATGCCAGGACGAGGACGCCCAGCATGCACTAGAGGACTGCCCAGCCTGGGCAGAAGATCGCGCGGAGCTGCGCGTGGTTGTAGGGGACGACCTCTCCCTGTCGACTGTTGTAAAAGCCATGGTCGACAGCGAGATGTCGTGGAATGCGGTACAGGCCTTTGCGGAGAGCGTGATGCTCCGCAAAGAGGCGGCAGAAAGGGAGCGGGAGGCAACTTCCGATCTACCCATCCGTCGCCGGAGAACGGGGCGCAGAAGGCGGGCTTACGGCCTGCACCTGCAGCTCCCACAATAGTGACCGGTCGGGCGACGGAATAAACGGGATTCCGCCGCTCGACAAGAACGGTGCTGGGTTGAAAGGCGCGTTGGTGTCTAGCGCGCCTTTACCTAATGCGGGTAAATTGAAGACCGGTGGGTCGTCCCGCTGGCCGCTCCCAACGGAGCGAGCCGAGCCGAGGCTGCCGAGGTAGCGGCCACCGCGCCGGGGCGCCGGAGCATGAAGAAGCACACGGCCTCGGCAATTAGCGGTTATGATGTAGACACCGTGTGGTTTTTAGTGGGTCCAAGTCCCACATAACCACCCAGCTTCCCCGTTCATTGGCTGGGTGGGTGGGTAGGCGAAGGCCTTTTCCACACGTTAAAAAAAAAAAAAAAAAAAAAAAAGTGTGAGCGGGACAAATCCATACTAATAATGAAGTTGGTATAAGTTTGTCTCGCTTACACTTCGGTCAACTTACATACCGGACATTATATTTACCTCGTTCCTACAGTTTGATTCTTATTCACAGGGCAAGCATACGCGCGATGTCCGTCTTGTTGACAGACGTAGCATTTGATTGGAATACTTAGTAGCGTCTTCTTTTCGTTTTGTTCTCCCTTGAGAGCACTGAAAGAAAAACCATTTTTTTTTAATTTAAAAATATAAGTAAGCCCAATTCTATTAATAAAGGAAGCGGTAATTCATGGGCCTGGGTAGGCGTCGTTATCAATAAATAACAATTTAATGTAATTTGTACTAAAAATCAGTTTTTATAAAATATATATACAAAATATATTTTTTTAGAAAAACAATACAATACAAAATATTTTTATTGCCCACATACAGTAATAAATAATCAAAAATCGTTGAAAACACCCTTGGGTTTATGTTTCAAATAAGTATCTCAATTTAGGTAAAACCACATTTTATTTATTTTTCAGGAAGGATCAATCCTAGCCATTTCAATTGGGGTAGGCTCTCCGTATCGTCTAACATAGATTTTGATAATTCTAAAATATAATCTCAGGCCCACTTAAGTATGGAGAGGCTGATTTCTTCTTTATTTAGCTAACACACAAAACTATCACACAGTTTAAGGTATGTCAAATGAAAACCATTCGTCTCATCGATTATAACTAATGAGCATTAATCGATATAATTGATAGATTTTGCGTCAGTCATATTTTTTAAAATGACACTTATGTATCGTAAACTACTTATATTTGACATTGTAATTATATTATGAAAACCTCAAGCTTAATTCTTTGACATGCGTGAGTGCAACTTATCTAGGTGGAAAAATGGCAAAACTAAATATTAGTAGTCATAAAAATTAACAAACGTTCGTTAAGCCAATTTCAACTAAAATATGTTTCTTAGATAATATGAATAATTGGTTTGTAAAGAAAAATCAGTTTCCAGAATGCAACTTATTAGGACAGTGTGTGTAAAACAATGTGCAAAGACGCACACTAGCGTCGATTATGGTGTTGCCAGCTACTTGACTGGTGCCCGGCCAATAAGAAAATCCTTTAAATGAAATTAAAATAAAACTGGTCAAGTCTGAGTCGGTTCGCGTGGAGAGGGTTCTGTACGATTCTTTTATTTTTCTCCATTTGGCCCTTCTAAATAAATTTTAAATTATCTCATAGGTTTTCCTATAATTTATGCATCGAAATTCTGGAATCGATAGTTTCGGAGCTAAGGTATAGGAAATGGTTAATTTTTGTCTACTTTATTTAATAATTTTAATATAGAATCCTAAAATTGCAATAAGAACTTTCATTTGATTTATTATTACACAGCACAGTAAACGTTACTTTTAATTTTCTATTTAGCTTGGAGCTAATTGATAACTGACCCCTTTTTAGTTGTGACCCGGGTTTAAATACAAATAAATAAACAGACACACACATACATACATATTATCACGGCCTTTTTCCATACGATAGTGTTACCGGACTGTGGCACCTACAGGTCTATTGGAATTGCAAAGGCAAAAGGTTAGACGGGCCGGTTTAGACGGATCCATTGCGGGCAATCTAATAGCGTTCATCGACACGAAATTAGTTGGTTGGCGCGTTTACATAGAGAAATTCGCTACTGGATTCGTCGAAACCGGCCTTAAAATGTAATCCTACCTTACGGTGCCAACGGTGGTTGTATTTTGTCCCTTTCTTAATAGTAAAGGGCACATAGTTATCAAGTGGCCAGATGTTTTGCATTTAAAACATTTCTTCTTGTTTGCCCCGCTAAAAATATAAGCGTACTTATTTAGATTCCATCACCTCACATCGATTTAAAAATGTAACTTTTAAAATTTAGAACAGATTTTATCTAAAAAACATGTGACGACCTTAGCTTAGCAAATTATACTGAGCTGAAAATACAAATAGTGATCACTCAATTTTAAAGGTATTTATAAGGTAAGAAAAAAAAAAAAAAGTAGCGAACAGATGTTTAGAATGAAAAGTATACAAAACTAATATAACAATACAAGTATGAATGTTTAAAAACCGGAGGGCGCACTGCTAACTAGAAAATAGAAATTGCCGATTATAGTGTCTCACTCCGCTCTCACCCGGTCACCGGACGATGAGAGTAGGGTTACCATCTGTAAAATTTGGCAACCAGGACAAGACGCGTGAAACCCCCGGATTTTAGAGCCCAGAACCCGGACATGTCAACAGGTTTTTTTAAAACGTGGTCAGCGTAATACAGTACAAATTAAGCCGCGTCCGGACGTTCTTTGATGCCCTCTAAACTAGGACAATTCTGGGGAAACCTGTAAGAGTGGCAACCCTAGATGAGCGGAGGCGGAGCCGACACACTATTATAAATAGATAGGTAGGTATATTCTTTATACATCCATTTTATACATTCAAGCTAACAGGGATGTATTGTTATGTCTGTATGTATAGAAATACCAACAGGATCATACCTTACATCGTCATCAGCAGTTTTTTCTTGTTCAATCTGCTTGATTTTTTCAGGAATTTGTGATTTTTTTCCCGCAATTAACCGAGGACAATTTACTTTAATGTGACCTGTTTCGTTGCATTTAAAACATTTTCTATCGGCACTAAAAATATTAAGAATAAATGAGTTTCAAAAATGTATAGTCTCACACACACACAGTCACTGTTTTATATTCGTTTCAATCAGTTGTGTTTATAACATTCGTACGGATCCAGTGCAGGCAATTCAGTATCGAAATTGTCTTTGTAGGCGAGCTCATGGACATGAAGTTGTTTGTGTGTGTGGGTAAAATCTATGAACGAGACTGGATTGCCGGCACTGGATCCGTCTAAACCATCCATTATTTATGTTCAAGCATACAGTGTAAAATGCTAACGGATCAAAACAAAGTCAACGCGTCATGAGCGGCGTGGCCGGCGCGTTATATTATGTTATGACCCAGTTATTATTTTTGCAATGTATGTTTACGAGCACCTATTACGATTAAAATTGTTAAAACGATGCTCTATCAACTGCCCTAACAATGGATACTCCTAGAAAATATATTGAAATAAAAACTGAAACAGAGGAAGATCTGCACCGGGACCTTAACATACAGTTCGTCGATAAAGTTATCCAACAATATGCAAAAGCATATGAATACAGAATGCTTCATCATGTGAATGTTGAGTTTATTGTAATAATTTGCGTATTTTTAGACAAAAAAGGTTTAGGAAAAAAAAAAACGATCGTACCTTAAATCGTCATCAGTTTTGTCTTGTTCAACTTGCTTATTTATCTCAGGTAGTTGTGATGTTTTTCCCGCAATTAACCGAGGACAATTGACTTTAATGTGACCTATTTCGTTGCATTTAAAACATTTTCTATCGTCACTAAAAATATTAAGAATAAATGAGTTTTCAATAATTTATCACAGCACACAGTAAAAATAAATATAAGTTTTGACAATTACTTTATTTTATAAAAACAATTCACCTAATTTTAAATAAAACCGGTTAAGTGCGAGTCATCAGTCAGTCAAGGGTTCCGTACCATTATCTAAGTATAAACCACAAAAAATCACGTCTGGGAGCGCCCTTAATATTTATTTTATTCTATTTTTTTGTATATGTAGGTAATAGAAATATGCCAGTTCATCTGTGAAAATGTCTACTGTCAAACTATCACGGCTCCTGAGATCACAAGGCTTGTGACAGACAGACGAACAATGACATACATACATAATAAGGTCCTATTTTGTCACGCAACCCTAAAAAAATTAGGTCGGCAGTTGGTGGATTTTTGATTTGGCTCTATAAATAAAGTACGTCTAATAAATAAGATCTATAATCTGGGCCCGTAGGCATAGTTACAATTTGAAAAACAATAACGACGTTCGTGTTTCTGTAAAGTTCAGTGCAAGGTCTACTTTCTGAATTAGTTTTCTAAATTTTTAGTCCAGCAACTTCGGAGATAGCCTAGGGGGAACATTCGTTGTTAATCATCTTTTTTAAATAACATAAGAACTGATAATTTCACAGATTTGAAAAAAATAATATTTGAGATGGCCACAAGAAGCCTTTTTCTGTGGTATATCACAAGGTATAGATTAAAAAACTTTTTCTAAAAATCTATCACTTTCCTATAAAAACTGACCCCCTTTTCTTAACACGCGCTTCTGGTTATTTTTAGCACAAGGTCTACTTTTTGATTTTTTTTTCCAAAATTTTAAAACCGGCAACTTCAGGGATAGGCTAGGGGGAACACTCATTTTTTGCCTCCTTTTCTAAATAACTCAAAAAGTACCGACCTAATAGATACTGAGAAAAAATATCATGAATATCTTTAAAATGATCCCTTTCGTTTGATATATCACAAGGTACAGTTCGAAAAACTTTTTTTTTTAAATTGACTACGTAACACCCCAAAACTAGTCTCCATACTTAAAAATAATTTATTTTTACAATAAGCCTACCTTCGGGTTACATACACGCATGTCTGTACCAATTTCAACTTGATCGGTCTGGAAGATTCGAAGAAAATCGACTGTGACAGCCGGAAAGACAAACGACATGAGTGAGACTAAAAGGGATCCTTTTTTACCTATTGAGGCACGGAACCCTAAAAACTAACATTATGTTACTCATTGGCCTAAAATAGGTTAGATTGTAATAAATTATTTAAATCTAATCCCCTAATAGAGACACTTCTTCATCCTAGCGTGTATTCCTAGTTGCGTCGTCAGCTCACGCTTCGGAGCCTAGGGTACGCAGTAAGTCATGGTCCTAGATTTGGCGGCACTGGTTATTGCAATGGAGCGACTGCCGTCTGACGTCCGTAACCCTTTTTACAGGGAAACCAGACCAAAAGGATCATGACCCGAGGTGTGTTAGTGGCCAACACTTTTGGAATTTTTCAGTCTGCCCAAAGGCATCTGACACAGCCTCACGACTGCTATCTATTAGATAACAACCGGAACCAACGGTTTAACGTGCCTTCCGGAAGAGCTCGTGATAGAAAATGCCACTAAATGGCGACCAATCCAATTGTGTTCGCGTCTAGCCGTCGCTTGACAAGCGCATTCACTACGGATACGCGGGTCCCGCTAGACTATCGAGCTCCTCTATAGACACATTCTCACGTAATAGAACAGAACATTCATAAACAATTAATTTATTTTATAAAACTGGTGTTAAACGTTAAATTACTCATTGGTCTAAAATAGATTAACGGAGCATTTACCAAGTAAATATTAATAGTAACTTAGTAAATGCTCCGTGAATAGGTTAGATTGTAATAATTTGCGTATTTTTATAAGTTATAAAAAAAAAGGTCGTACCTTAATTCGTCGGCAGATATTTCTTGTTCAATCTGCTGTTTTTTTTCAGGTATTTGTGATTTTTTGACAGCAATTAAAGGACAATTGGCTTTAATGTGCCCTATTCCGTTGCATTTATAACATTTCCTATCTTCACTAAAAATATTAAGAATAAATTAGTTTCAAAAATCTATCAAAACTAATCATCTATTACTATGGAAATCTCTTGTGTCGGAGGCTAAGATTCTGTTTGGGTAGCTGAGCCATCGCATTAAGCAATAAGGTATATATTACAAACGAAAGGTAGCTAAGGAGGTGTTAGCTTAAAACGAGTTACATTGTAGTTTCGTGTACGAAGTCTACGAAGCTTGCCATATCAGGCACCTGATTAAATGGCGCCTAAGCTAGTAATTTTTATAAGCTAATATTTTTTTATTTACCACATTATTAGCACTCACACATGTCAAGCTTCTCATTGAGAAATTATTTCAAATCCGAACAACAACCATAATCATTTTAGTTCTTTAGAACAAAATATCTTAGATCATTACTGCACCATTCTTTTAAGCCTATTCTTTTTAGCTTAGTTTATTATATGTACTCTTTAATGCACTAGAAAATATTTATAGATAACAAAATAAATTCAAATATTAAAGTTAACACAATTACAAATCCCTTGAGACATTAAATTGTCTCCTTCTCTTCCCTCCTTCAAATCTCGCGTTCTGAAATTCTACTCCGATTCTTAATTGAACCCAGCTTTTAGTTTGTTGTAGACATAATATGTATTACATATTATTTTCTTTTTAATTTATGTAGCATATTTATAAGTAGTTAATTATAGGCATTTCTTATACCAAAATAGTGTTGTTCTAGTTGCACAACTTCTAATACCTGTCTTCTTAAAATTGTATTTCTGTAACATCCAATTTGACTGGAAGAGATCTCTATATGGGATAAGTCCACCGTTGCATTTATTTTAGTTTCTATATTTACTGTAATGTTATTTTCTGTGCAATAAAGTTATTACAAACAAAGAAATAGTATTTAAGTTATTAAAGATTTATATGCCTTTTCAGAATATAAGTTTTGTTCATCAATGTTACGAGTATGTTATCTGATAAACATATCCAACCCAACATACATAGCTAAAATAAGATAAAGGAATCAATTTTAGAAGCTAACGGTCCGATTTAGAAGTGTTTTGCTTTTGAAAGGCAAATTCTAGAGGAATTATAGGAAACAATGGACCATGGTTGTGGCATTATAGTTGATGAAAAATCCCATGTTATGTATTTTATGTACATTTTACTAAGTAACTTACTGAATTCCTTTTCCTGTCTCATCCTTCATTTCTTTAACAGCACTTTGGGCTGAAGCTGCGTTACCATTGTTATTGGCACTGGAAATAATAAGAAATATTGATAATCAAATATCTTCAGTGGTTTCCTTTCTAATTTATAAAAGGATTTTGCAATATCTATACTTTTTATACTAGGAATACAAAACTTTAATCCATACTAATATTATAAATGCGAAAATCTGTCTGTCTGTCTGTTACGCTTTCACGGCCAAACCAATAAACGGATTTAGATGAAATTTGGTATGAATATAGTTGAAGATCCGAATTCAAACATAGGCTACTTTTTGACGCAGGCGGAGTTGCAGGAAAAAGCTAGTTATATAAACTGGTTAATTTATTGATAAAAACAAAAATAACTTTCTATTAATTTAAAAAAAATTGATATTAGAACAATGTTTTTCTTTTGACGATGAAAAGCTCACAAGGAGTTTTTCGAAGCTTCCCCAGTTGCATCCTTAGCTGCTTGTTTCGGAGCCCAGGGTTCGCTTTCCTACTATTATTCCACTCCACCCAGTCTTCGCATTGGGTCCATGTGCACACATATCCTGCTTTACGACATAAAGCCAGATCAGTGTTAGCCACTAACACATCCAATAAGAAAACAAAATTGAGTTCATTCCTACAAATACAGTGTGCTGAATGGTCAATCGACCCTATACACCATGGTGTCAGAATTAATTTGTCCTGTACACAACGGTGTTAGAGTTGATTATACAAAGTGATTACAATATTAAAGTTCATTGAACATGAACACACAAAACATATATTATTTTATTTGAAGACTTACTTTTGCTTTTCATTTGTTGTTGTATTGTTATCTGCTGATTCTGATGTTCCAAAATCATCTTCCCAAAATATGTTTGATGTTGGCAAAGAAGACGAAGGATTGGCTGGCTTTTTGAATTTCCTGAAAATTTATTGTAATTTTTATATAAGCTTTTTAGAAGATGTTTAGATGCTGTTTACAGCAAACTTATGCCAATTTTTACTAGGAATGATACTGCTTTTGGATACAATATTTGGAAATTTATATATTGAAAAATGTTGGCCAATTTTTTTTAATTGTTGCGAACTAACGATTTCTGGGTCTTTATGGATGGAGATGAGAAAACAATGCCCAGGAAAAATCATTGTAAACGTAAACAAGTGACAGTTTTAGGTTATAAATTTCCAAGTAAATCCATGTAATATCGCAAGTTGAATTCTTACCACATATTGGGTTTAAAACCCGACATGTCTAAGCTAGTGCTATTAAAACACCTTTTTTAATTTATTAAATTATAAACATTCAAGCTGGTTTTGATGTTTACGTTTGTTAATAACAAGTGTCAACGTCAACGTGGTATAGGGATATTCGATATACATCGATGTATTGAAAACATCGATGTTTCCAATACTATACATCGAATGGATCCGATGTTTTGAAATGCTTTCGATATACTCGATGTATCGATGTTTTTTCAGTTTTGAGTAGAATAACATCGAATCGATTATAACCAATTAATTTCATAAAAAATCAAGTTTGACCACTAATATTTTACCTAAAATCTTTTTTCCAAGGTATTTGTTTATTTAAAAAAGAAAAGTTTATTATTCAATAGTGAACTGACAATATAATGCCGTCGCGGCCAACGTGTACTAAAACTTATGATGGCAGCATTGCGCACGAGTCAGTGACAATAAAAAAAAAATTATGTCGTGTCGGCCGGCGAGCTTCTATGTTTAAATTAAAAATAACGAATTGAATTACACTTGGTTTTGTGGAGGAAATAAGTTTGAAGTGGATTATTTATTAATATACTACCATACCTACTCATGACGCGGCAACAAAAATACATAATCTGTGAAAATTTTAACTGTCTAAATATCACGGTTCATAAGATACAGGCTGGTGACAGTCGGACAGCGAAATCTTAGTGATAAGGTTCCATTTTACTCTTTGCGAACGGAACCCTGAAAAAGTACTCGATGCGTACAAAATATCGATGTTTTTACCCGAAACATCGTAAGACATCGATGTACAGTATTGATACATCGAATCGAAAAAAACATCGATGTTTTTTCAAAGTGGACACCCCTAACGTGGTATTTGGACTGGTTGACAGTTGCGTGAAGCTGCTGTCAAAATCATATTTTTCTTTTGTTTGTCTATGGCTTTTACTGGACGTATTTAGCTACTACCAGTAAAATAAAACGACGAATGCTCAGTAGTTCCTGCAAAGGAATTGAAGGAACTACTGGAGCAAACAAAAAAAGCAAGAAAAGAAAGGAGGAAGAAGGAAGAATTTTCGAAGGTACAAAGGATTTTGTAAATCAAATCAAATGGGTAGTGAAGCAAGTAAAAAAATATTTTACTTGAAAGTAATAAGATACCTACCAGTATTTGTTAACCTACATTTTTTCATTTGTCTAATTTATTGATTTTATTAATATTTATATTTTCACACATTGGAAACTTGTTATTAGAAAATCTAGGCACAAGAGTTTCCTCATTTCTAAAAAGATTTCTTTCAGCAGGCACGCGACAAATCTTTTACGTACTTAAAATAATTTGTTAAGTCCATGTTAGCTAAATTGTGAGTTGTTCTTTCGCGGTAAATATTGAATAGGAGAGAATAGGACGAACCATATTTGTGCTAAAAAGTGCTATATTATACGGTGGCTAAAATTTAGTCTTAAGTCGCCTATAATGACATAACAATCTCTAATTATAGTACTGCATATTTGAAATATAATATTACAGAATTTAAGTCCGTATAATACCTTTATACTTCCGACGTTTCAACCGTGTTACGACGGCCGTGCTCAACATATAAGCTATATACATTGAGAAAGGAACTTGTTTCCTAGTCCTTCTTTGTAGATCTACGTATTCGTTTTGCCTATCTATCATATCATCTTACACAGATGAGAATTACATGATAATCTTAGCTAATTCTCAGTAGCGTCCCAAACCAAGTCTCAAACGTTACGGCGGTTATGGCATCAGAGCTGTTGTATTGTTTCGTAAGTACCTAACCACATGAGGGTATTTTTGGGACTGCTTCTTTGTTGCGAAAGGTTTGGTAACGAAAACTTGTGACTGCGAAAGAAGTACCTAATGAAAAGTAGGTAATACATTAACATAGCTTTGGTGTGTATAAAACAGTGATGATGTTACTATGATTTTATTAGGTACATCAACATTGGGCATAATATACACATCAGGTAAAATGGCTATTTGGAGCACGGCGGGAGCGATGGTGTTATGCTGGACCGCCGCAAAGGGAATTAGGTACTTCCCGCCAGGCGAGGTGTTATGCCTGGGGAACCGAGGCTCGGACGGTTGTATATATGCTCCAATTATCAGAAACTCCAATTGCGCGATTTAGTCTTTCGATGCTGATTGGACGTCTTGTTTTGGGAATTTCAAATTAGTCGCTTTAGCGCCATCTCTTGCGTTGTGTTGCTATTTACTGTGCGATTGTGTCGCCACAGATACAAACGTAGCTATACGTAGATGTAAATAACATTACTTTGGCATTAATTTTATGACCGGGTGCCTGTACAATTTATTATTTATTTATATTTTTTATTTATTATATTTCAACCCTCTGGAGTCCAATTTTGAAATGTACGCATACAAACATATATTATTTCAAAAAAAAATCGTTAGTTATCAAAAAAAAATTACTTTGATAACGAACGAAAATTATTCGACTCGCCGATATTGCGTGAGTCACACTTTTTTAAAAATAGCACAATTGTTCCGACATTAGTTGGGCGGTAGGTAAGGGTCATAGATCTAAATGGTAAGGGTACTTCCGATATTTTCAACACGATCACAAACAGTTTCACTTATCTATATTAGGTATTTTTTAAAGGTGCATCTAGTAAACTAAGAACATATCCCCGGATATGACGTATCTACTTCCTAAGTACTAAAAACGCGATAGTAAACTTGAGCTAATGGAAGTACAGAAGTCGCCGCTCGCTAGGGACTCCTAAATCTCACACAGCGTGTCCAAGACGCGTATTCAACGCCGTTCCGGATAAACATAGACTTCTACTAAAATAGATACTACAGGAGCTCTATTCTTTTTTAAGAATGAGTCATTCATAATCGGTCAATCGAATGAAAAACGTTCGACACAAATCAATCGTGAGTAGCACTCAGGGACGATAGAGCAGATTTATCAGCCTTTAGACTTGACGGAAAAGCCTAAAAGTCCGTTTCTTGAATATCGATTATTCTAACTAAGCGTTAGTAGCTCGATTGCAGGTCTCGTCAGTAATGTACTTAACTTAATGTATCTCTCTCTCTTTTTTCGTTCCCAGAAAGAAGCCACCTGAACAGCTTAGAGAGGCAGAGGCTTAGCGCAAGTCATTCATGTTGCAGGTGTTTGGGCACCCAGCACACGACCGCAGATGCGCCATAGTTTGAGAGGAGAAACTACCCTCGCACTATTTTTTTTTGTGCCATCAGTAATTCGCCACTTGCTAAAGTTGCCTCTACAAAAAAGTTTCAATAAAAAGTCTATTTGAAATGTATGCCTATGAAAATAAAATGCAATATTGCTCGTTAGGTCCACTTGACCCGCGGCTTACAGGGTGTTTCATTTTGCGACGTTTTACCTTACCAGAGTTAAATTTATATTACGCCAGCACCAGGTAAAGTACCTACAGTTATTAAAGATTATTATCGAATATTAAAATGGTTACGTAAGAATGTATTGTAGACTGTTATACTCAAAATCTACTTTATTAGTAGATTAATAAATAAAATTTATCATTTTTCGACTTCCCATACAAAAACCCATCAGTAGATCACTTTCTTCTTTAAGGGAATGAGTAAGCACATCTTTATTTTTTTTATAATAAATAAATATTAAAAAATTGCTGGTGTTTAAAAATCTAGAGGTAAATTTCTTTGATTCGCATCAGTCCATAATTATACTGAAATAGATTTCTATTGAAACAAGATTATAACCTGGCACTCACTGTGATTTACACTTTCACAATTAATTCTATTTATTTATTAAAACTTACCTACACCTACCTGTTTCAGTAAAAATATTTATTTCAGAGTATTTTCTACCAGGCAAATATTGGGATAAACAAAAAGATAGTTACAGAAGATGTTGAAGTAGTTAATAAGTACAAAAGTTGTTCCTATGTTTACAAAAAAAATATTCAGACCTTGGTCGCATCCGTAAAAGCGCCAGGATTTTATTACTCATATAAAAACAAAACGGCATACAGCTCATCTGATGGTATGTGCTCACCGAAGTCAATGATAGTATTTGTGTATGTTTTATGTATGTTCACGTAGTGTATAAACTTAAGCTTTTGATAAAATTTGCTCTATAAGTAATACATTTTTCCCCCTTAACTTTTTTGCGCCAAACTATCTTTCCGTTTCTCCCAATGGTTGACTGGTAGAGAATGCTCTTAGCCTTAAGTCCGCCAATTGTTATAAGTATATGTGTACTTTGTGAAACAATAAAGTTTTAATAAATAAATAAATGGTCGCCCCTCAAGCAACTATAAAATAAAATAATTTTGATACGGGGTTTACAAATTAAAATACGTTATGTCTAACAATATCGAAAACATAAGAAAAAATAAACACCCTGTACATACCTCATGTCGTTAATAAGGTCACGAACCAAACAATTATTACATATGAAATAAATCATACAAGCTACATATTCGACGTAGATTTGACGTTAACGTCGGTTATTGGATTGCTTCAGTGATAATCTAGTTTATTATTTTACAAAATTACCGGGTTTCCTGGTGCTAAATTATCTGTAGTTATACTGCATTTTCTATGTACTGTGTTTATTTGCGGAGTTGGTTAGTGGCGGATCTAAGTGCAATAAATTATTTTAAGTACCTTTATGTTACTTATTTAAAAAGTAAAAAAAAAAACAAATTGACAATGTAGGTTACAATATGTTTTTTTATTGAAATCGGTTCAGTAGAAAAAACATATAGGTAAACCTTAAACTAAAAATAAACTAATTTAACTTGAACTACAAATAAGTAGAAAGAAGGAAATAAACTAATTAAAATAAACCTAAAATTTCATATTCGGTAAATTCAATAGTTGATAAACTATATCAAAGTAATTAATAACTATTTCCTGTAGGTATCTCTCCATTGGAGTAGTTATTTTGTCAAATTCATTAATTAAAATAAAATATGTAAGACCCTATCTATAAGTTTGCGAGTTACGACTTATCAGTTCTTTTTTGTTAATATTATAAAAAAGTCAACGAAAATAAAAAATAAATATAAAAGAAAACGATATTAAAACCACAGATTAAAACTAATTAATAGACTGCCAGTATCTAATACAGAAACGGTTGCTGTAAATGCTGGCATTTTAAAATTAAAAATTGACATAAATACAACATTCATCTTTTTTTTTCTTTACCTCGTTCCAGCCAGTTCGTATTATATTCACCACGCAACATATACGAGTACAATCTAGTATAGGTAATAACTAAAGTTAACCAACAGAAGGATAAAGTACTGGGAACAATGACGCATAATTAGTGCAACTTGGAAACGCAATGGGAACAATTCTCAGCACACAATGTGTTTTTCTATCGCAGTTAGATACGCGTATCTGCGGTTAGTCGGCCGATATTTATTTAAAAAGAAATCTGTCAAGAAGTACAAGAAGTTTGGCGGGAAAAATAAGAAAAATAAATTTAAAGTGTCATGGCAGCGATTCAAGCGGTGATATTGGGGTAAGGAATAAATTGCACATATTTACTTTACAAAACAGATTTAAGATAACGATAATCTAGTTACCTATTATAATAGTCATATTGATGAAATAAAATTCTAAGTGAGAGCAAGAGAAAAATAAAATTCGTTCGTGGTATAAAATCGATCAAAGGAATGACCCGAGATACTTACTATATCGAAAGTGAGCCACAATTTTTTTCTACTCTGTGTCGTACAAGTCCTTTCTACTCAGTTCCAAAAAGCATCGAAACCGAACACGGTGGGAAATATTCCTTTCTCAATGATCATTACATTCTATAGAATGAACTAGCTTCCGCCCGCGGCTTCGCCCGCGTGTCTCTCGGATTTTGCGACCATAAGTAGCGTATATGTACGTACATCGGCATGGTTCAAATTTATACCAAATTTCTGTCCAGTCGTTTGTAAAGATACATATAATAGACAGGCAGACAGGCACTTTCAAATTCACATTCACCTCTGTGCATGTGTCTATGTGTCAGTGAGGACATCTCCTTTTTTATATTTGATAACAAACTTTTAACGCCTATTTTGCACCCTTAGGGGGTCAACTTCGTTAAACCATAAAACATGTGTTCAATGAAATGTTTTTAAAAGCATGAATCTTAATATTTATCAAAATCGTAGCTGATTTAAATATTTTTTCATACAAACTTTCAACCCCTATTTCACCCTTTTAGGGTTAAAATCTTTCAAAATCCCTTCGTAGTGTGTGTCCGGATTTTGAAATAAAATAACTGTGAAAATTTTACATGGTCAATTGACCATGTTAACCATTCGATATGAATGAATGAACCGGACATAGGTAGCCAGTGTAGAACTGTAGAGCAGTGACGCTACTAGTTTTCCCAAAATATTTACCTCATAGTTCCTTTTTCTGCCTCTTTTCTTTTTGTTCGGGAGATGAATCAAAGCAAGTAGTTGAGATTAGACTATATTTTAGATGAACAATCGGTTATATATTACACGAGTAAACGACGAGACGAGATTACACTACAATTAGGTACGTAACAACATTGTATGAGAATGAGTATTTTGATCGTATGAAAGTGTAAAAGTATAATATGAAAACTTTGATAGAGTAAAACATTATAAAAAAATATTTTGCACTGAAGATATTTAGGGGAGAGAACTCGATTGGTTGTGATATCAACAATGCAAAGCATCGATATATATCAGTTGAATGGTTTCCATTTCCCAGGTTATTAATACTTCAAACGAGTTTCTCCAAAGGCCAAAGGTTGTTTACGAAAACTGAAGAACCATATAAAACCAATGGGATCTGCAAGAGGATGATATGTAACTCCGTAGAAAGGTTGAAGCAGTTGGAGAACTGTGTGGTGATACTCGGAGACCTTCAAGTTATAGTGATGGAGAGAACAGATAAGAGAACCTTTGAGAATATTACTTTTCCTAAACTCCGAGAGGTATGAATCAGATTTTTTTTTTTCTAGTAAACGATTTTAAAAGATATAAGGAGGATATAAATTTAATACAAATACTTTCAGAGCTAAATAGAGGAGCTCGTTGGTCGAGCGCGACCCGCGTATCCGTAGCGAACGCGACCACTATTGGATTGGTCGCCATTTTAGTGGCATTTTCTCTGGAAGGCACGTTAAGCCGTTGGTCCCGGTTGTTATCGATCGATAGCAGTCGTGAGGCTGTGTCAGATGCCTTAGGGCAGCTTGAAAAATTGTGACAGTGTTGGCCACTAACACACCTCAGGTCATGTTCCTGTTGGTCTGGTTTCCCTGTTAAAAGGTTATGGAGATCAGACGGCAGTCGATCCATTGTAATTACCAGTTCCGCCTAATTTAGGACCATGATTTAAAGCGTACCCTAGGCTCCGAAGCGTAAGCTGACGACGCAACTAGGAATACACTCTAGGATGATAATGATGACTTTCAAAGCTAAATAATTAAGTCATATAAAATAGATTTATGTTGGTTTCATAAATTTCTACACGCCAGTTTTCGAAAAAAATCTAACTTTTATGTCTTACTGAAGAGTATGTATGTATGTAAAAATCTTTATTGTACACAAAGAACATAGTATCACAATACAGGTTACAACAAAAGGCGGACTTATCCCAAATAGGGATCTCTTCCAGTCAACCAAACTAACATAGGACATAGACATATGGGCACAGAAGAGGGCACAACACGCAAAGAAATCAGGTGCATAGACTTACATGTAACAATAATAAGTAATTATTAAGACATCATGTAGTGATTTTCCTTTTTTGTTTATCTTCTATTTTGCTGGCAATACTAGCAGAAGTTTTAAAACTCATTTTGTCTCTGTCTATCACAGTCAAAAATAATGTTTTGAGAATTTTCATTAAATGTCATCAAAATCGATCCAAAGGTTTAGCCATGAAAGCGAAACAGACCGACAGATAGACAGACAGACTTGGATTTATTAAGAAGTATGGATATGAATTTAATCATTTAATAACACACGTAATAGGACAACTTCACTTATGATTTGGAGTTTTCTAGGTGACAGGATTCGTAGTGTTCTATCGAGTGAAAGGTCTGGAATCCGTAGGCCAGTTATTCCCTAACTTGGCAAGGATCCGAGGAGACCAGGTCTTCTATGACTTCAGTCTGATTATTTACGACATGGAACATCTAAGAGAGGTATAAAGATCTGTTTTTGTTAATGTGTTTCTGTAATATTTTTAATTATTTATTTCACATGCACTATTTTTACCCGACTGCATCAGAAGGAGGGTTATGTTTATCAAGAGTATGTATGTATAATTGTTTGGCACAGTGTGTTATCTTGTTGTTGATGTGTTTCTGTAATGTTTTTTTTTAATTTATTTATATATTTCATGTACACACTGTAAGGTGCAAGAAAGAGTATTTGTATTTATTTATTTAAACTTTCTTGTACAAAATACAATTGTATAGCACAATATATTTTATGCTGTAGGCTTCCTTTGTATTTGATGGGTGGCCAGAGTTATTCCCTTTCAAGAAAAATATGATCAAGAGTTAAGTATATTATTGAATGTCAAAATAATCTAACATTAAATTGGCCGCGGTTTTATAGCGATGTATTAACAGACGAAACGATAATTGATCTTCTGGTAATTTGACAGGTAGGGCTGTACAACCTACTAAAAATAGACAGAGGAGGAGTTATTGTGTGGTTGGTACCCTTAGCTTGCTTCGTGACTACAGTGAATTGGAAAGCCATAGCACCAATGGCTAGACGAGTACTTGGCCCTTCTGAAGGCACAATGCATTGTACCTCTAACTGCCGATGTACAGACGATATAGATACTAATAAATGTTGGAATAGTAGGTAAGTTTTTATATTAGAAAATATAGGAAATTTTCAAACTTAACCACCATGAAAATTAGGTATCTAGAGTAGTGTCTCTATCGCTGCACTATCTGTAGTCATAAATAAATTTCGATGGAGATCCACCGTGTATAAAAACGTTGACAATGTTTTCATTATGGCCGTCCAAAGACAAAATCTATTACACCAATCGATGAGTACTTGGGTCATTTGAAAGCATGGAAGGCGCAATACATTGCCGAAGCTGAGGAGCCAATCGCAGATAAAGTTCTGAGTCTGCTCCTTCCCCGTACTATATGTAGTCACAGCTAAACTTCGATTAAGATCCATCTATGTTTTCAAAGTTGTCTTAAACTGAGATTTATGAATATTTTAAATCAATGATGGAAAAACTGTGTAAATAATAATAAAGGTACTGTGTATGGTTTTGTGCTAAAAGGTATTTAAGTATAAATGTGTATTCGAGTTAAATGTAAGATTAATTAGATATAATCATTAGGTATGAATGTCGGAGGTTTGCAACGTTTCTGCCAACGTCCTTCTAAAATAATTGATAACGATTTATTAACTGTAATAAGTTTTCCTTGTTATGTATATGTAGACTTATAAGTAACTGACCTTCGACATAGATTAGAATGCTGCAAGTTATGGGTTAGTTAGGCATCACCAGAATATTTATGAAAATATTTATCATCCTCACAAATCACTAAGAACTGCATTTTATTTACTTCCGAATTATTGGTGTTCTTTTAACCATGAGCGGTTATACGAAATCGAATATTTTTATATTCGACACGCCGATCTTTTCATTATTTTACATCCTCAAAAATAGCCCACGCGGTTGTGGTTTGGTTTTGGTAAATACGTTAACGTCATTTGCGTTTACCGCGATCGGCGTCCGATTTCTGTAATATTTTTCTTGTTTTAGTGCGATAATGAGTATTTGTATTGCATGCCTTCGACAATTAAAACAATTTCTTCCAGAGTATGTCAACTGTACTACGAAGGTCCAGAAGCAATGGATTGCCACGAGCAATGTTTCGGATGCAAAAAAACTGTTCCAGATCAGTGCTTGCTTTGTCGATATTACACTTACAAACACAAGTGCGTTACGAAATGTCCTAATGATACGTAAGTACAGTTTCTCTACTTTCTCTTTGTTAAATTTGGCTATTGACTGCACTACAAGTACATTAGTTTTGCCACTTTATCACCCTATATTGAAAGGTGATTTGGTGATTGCTAGGATGATGTTATTCTCGGTTGAAAATCATTCGAAATCGAAAGATTTTGAGTTAGTTATATATTACGATAATAGCATAGGATATTGTACTCAAAAAAAAATATATATTTCATAAATCAAATTTGAGTCCCTGAATTCGAAAACAGAAAGATTTTTTTGTATCCGTTCAATATTAAATAAGTTATAAGCCTTTTAAATCCGGTGGAAGGGGAAACTGTTAAAAAACAAGTAAAGTACGCACTAGGGGTGCACGACGTCACTGCCACTTGATTTCGTGCGTACAAAAGAGATAGCAACCTCGCTCCCACTTTTCTTCATTAGAAAACTTTAAATGCTTATTACTGCTTTAATTAATAACCAATTTTGTTTTTGTTTCCGAGTTCAGTTACTTTTTCGAGTATTTATTGTTTAGTATAAAAATCTTATTACAATGTGAACACAGTCAAGTAGGCTATTCCTGGGGCATATTCTCACGGAAAGTTGTTCAGAGTTACGCACCATTAACATCGGTGCATTAAAAGGTCTGTGGTACTCATTAAAAACAACAGAAAAAACACGACTTTAGACAAAAATAATTACTCCAAAAAAAAACCTGTCAAGTGCGAATCGGACTCGCTCACGAAGGGTTCCGTACCATTATCCATATAACCGCAAAAAATCGTACCTGTAACAGCAATACACCATTTGTAATAGTTTTAATTGTCTATGTATCACGGTTCATGAGATACAGCCCGGTGACAGATGGACGGACGGACAGCGAAGTGTTCGTAATAGCACATATTACAGAAGATGAGCTATACAGATAGATATTCAACCATCATACATTGAAACGCGGCAACTTTCCTGGTTACTCCGGCACTCTTATACCGTTGTATAAGATTGTAACGCCATCTGTCAAAAACATGTGAAATTATAAATTAAGATTTAAACAACATTTTAAATACAGCATCTAAGATTAAGTAAATTCTATCACAAGTATCTACTTGGTATTTAGGTACGTAATAAAATAGTGTTATAAAATTCAGTTCTTCATTTCGCTAAAAATAAGCGAGATCAGTACTTATGTACATAATATAAATATTTTTCTTTTTGAAGCGCATAACCGCTTACATCAAACAGGGGAACTTATTATTTTTTAAAGACAATGGGAGGCAATGGTCATAAGTATAGCCCGATCAGGAAAATAAAAACCCTGCATCGCTATTGATCCCCTTTAGGTGGCAACATGTTGTCTTAGGTGTCATGTCAACATTAAAATTGACGATGTTATTTAATGAAATAGAAATCATTGCTTCGTTTTCATTCGCATCAAATATAATAACATCTTATCACTTTTCTCTCATTACTATCTATTATTTTTACCACTTCATAATCAAAATATACACACTCCTCTTGGCAGATGACGAATGTTACTTGAATACCTAGTTGCCAGTAAAATATTTTTTTCCGCAATAGGGCCAAGGCTGCTATTTTCCTGGTCGGGCTATATATAACAAATAAAAATTAAGTACAACAAATAAAAACTATTTAAGTAACGACCGTGATTTGAACACAGAACTTTTCTTTGAAGACCGAGCTTCTTACGGCCACGCCAATTCCATTTTAGCCAACTTGGCCAAATTACTATTGATATGAGGCGGCAATAGTATGTTTTAATTTTGCCATAATAATACAAAACATTTATTTTAATATAAAAAAATACATTTGAGACTGCCACATGAATCCTTTCATACGGCATATCACACGGTAGAGATTGACATACCTACTTTTTAGAAATTAACCCGTTAATCCCCCAAAAATTACCCCCCCCTTTAATAGGACGTGCTTCTGATTATTTATTTTTTGTAAAGTTCAGCACAAGGTCTACTTTCAGATTTTTTTTCCAAAATTTTAAGTCCAGCAGCTTCGGAGATGAGGGTACACTTGTTTTTCGTCTTCTTTCTTAAATAACTTAGAAACTAATTATTTCACAGATTTGAAAAAATACATTTGAGATGGCCTCAAGAAGCCCTTTCGCATAGTATATCACACGGTACAGATTAAAAAACTTTTTATAAAAATTTATCAATTAACCCCCCCAAAAACTACCCCTTACTCATAACACGTGCTTCTGATTATTTTTTCCGTAAAGTTCAGAGCAAGGTCTCCTTTCAAATTTAAAAAAAAAATTAATGCCAGCAACTTTCGGGCTAGGCTAGGGGAAACACTCATTTTTTGTCTTCTTACTTAAATAACTCTAAAATATCGACCTTAAGGATACTGAAAAAAAATTATAAATATCTTTGAACTGAGCCTTTTCGTTTTATGTCACAGAAGGACAGACAGACGACATGAGAGAGAATGAGTGATATAAGGGTTTCTTTTTTACCTTTTGAGGTACGGAACCTTAAAAATACATACACACGAACATAGAACCTCCTCCTTTTTGAAGTCGGTTAAAAAGCAAGTTCTTGAATCATACATTAATATCATGGATCCTTTATTACATTAATAGCCTGTCAATTGGTGATAAAAGGTCAATCATTCAATTAACTGCAATTTCGAGACAATCTCGATTGAGAAGATAATCGAATTGATTTTTACAAGATTTTAAGTGCTATTGGTCTGTCTGATATAGTATACATCTATAGAATGAAACGATACACAATTTATTTTTGCAAATGTCGTAACGAAGACATATTTTTATATTCTTTTTCGGGCTTTGACCTAACCCTCACTGCCAGTTCAAAGAGCTAAACCGCTGGGCTAGCGGTAACTTATCTCCTGCAGATCTTCTCATTTCTGATTTTATCTTGTATGGACCTTGTTTCCATACCTTTTTAAGTGACTTTTTATAAGGCCTTAATGTTTTCACGGACACATGCATACAAATAATAATTAAAATGTGTGACTAAATTGTTTGCGTGTGTGGGGTGGATTTCGTGTTCGTGAAAACATTGGATCGCCGCACTGGATCGTGTATAAACCAGCCTCTAGTCAGGGACCTTAGTCTGTATTTTGTTGCAAATTAGTTGAATAGTGTATATTGTATTAATTTGAAGTTAAATAATATTTGATGCAAATAAATTATTTCTGATTTCTGACCACGTTTGAGACCCAAATGTCATCACTATTTAAGGTGATACACACTGACTACTTTAAAGCGCATAGGTTGCCTGGAAGAGATTGCACCGAAATTAGGCCGCCTTTTGTTAATTTAATGTTTTATTATTTGATATGTATAAATGTGTTCTGGTGAAATTAAGAGGAAGACTCTAGATTTATGACACAGAAATAAATCGTATATCGAACTCCTTTATCCCAATCAATGCCTTATCAAATACGATTGTACGCGATTGTCAAAATATGCCTCTATTAATATATCTATAACATTTCGTGTTTTAGCATAATCCTTCCCGTCAATATGTATTGCTTATCTGTGCAAGAGTGCAAAAGCCTCGGGGGATGGAAGTGGAATAACTCGTGTATATTCGAGTGTCCGTTTGACTACGCAAAACAAATTTTACCCAATGGAACTTTTACTTGCGGACCCTGCAAAAATTGTGACGTGGTTTGTATAATTTGTCAAATATTACCAGATTTCATGCTTGTTTACGAAATTGCGAAACCTGCAATATTACGACGTGGCTTGTACAAATTGTCTAATATAATACTTTATGTGAAACGGGAAAAGTTTAATTCGTCTGACTACGCAAAACAAACTTTACCCAATGGAACTATTACTTGCGAAACCTGCAAAAATTGTGACGTGGTATATACAAATGGTCTAATTTTAAAATTCATACGTACGATGATATGTGAAACGGGGATAATTTAAAGTTTTTTGCTAAAAAAAGTATTTATTTAAGCTTAGCATATAAGCCTGGCTATACAAAGAGGGAACGCAGCCAGTAATCTGGGCTCGTTGCTTTGCTGCTTAGCGGCGCATTGGAAGACTTTATTTATTTGTGAAATTTATAAATTTTTTCAGATCTTTTTATTAAAAAAAATTATTTTGGATTCATCAAAGTATTCACTTTCGTGGTATTTGTGCGATGATAATACACTGCATGGAATTTTTTATACATTTTATTTATTGGATTTATGCGGATTTTGATGAAATTTGGTATGAATATAGTCGAAGACCCGGGGTCAAACATAGGCTACTTTTTGACGCAGGCGGAGCTGCAGGAAACAGCTAGTCCTAAACATTTCAAACATTGTGGAGCATATTAAAAGTATCAATAATTATAATACCAATGATATTATTTTATCATATGAACAACAACTAATTGTACTTAACTCACTACGCATCTAGGGAAATTGAAAGTGTAGTGAGAAAAAAATTTCAATAAATTGTATTAATTTTGTACAATTTCAGATTTGCAGGAGTCTTCTCATCCAGACTACAAGTTCTATAGAAGCAGCAAAAAGATGCGTATACATTAACGGCTCTTTGACAATACACATTCGATCCGTCCCCGAAGCTATGGAGGAACTAAGAGCTTTCCTAAGAAGAATAGAAAATGTCACTGATTACATAGAAATACATGGATCAGTTATCATCACTTCTCTAGATTTTCTATCATCATTAAAGTATATCGGAGGCAGAAAACTATATGACAATAAATACAGTCTCGTTGTTCATGATATGGTCAATCTGCAAACGCTTTTTACAGCTGATGTCACAAACAATCTCAAAATAGGCAAAGGAACAATAAGTTTTTATAGAAATCCAGTTTTATGTATAAGTGAAATAGATAAATTGTCACCGAGGTTCCCTGTAAAACCTAGTGGTTTTGATGTCGCAAAAGATACAAATGGATATAGTGGAGGATGTGCTTATGCTTCAGTTCATCTTAATGTGACAGTTATTAATGAAACATCAGTTTCTGTCACATTCCCATCATTAGAAGAACCTAATGTACATTACTCATTATTGTATATACGCTTACCATTAAAATCTCAAAAAATATTTGTTCCTGAAACATGTAGTGAATCCGAATGGCATGCTATTAACATTGCTGTAGATCCAGGAAAACATGGATCTGTACATCTCACAGAACTTCATCCGGCTTCTAATTACGCCCTTTGCGTCGAAACTTACGACTACAAGCGTAATTATATTGCTAGAAGTACAATATTTAATTTCTCAACCGCCGTTGGAAAACCAGAACCACCATTTATTTCAGAATTAGTTGCTAAGAATGAAGAAGTAGTTGTTTTACGTTGGGTCGATCATTTGGTATATCAACCACATATAGTCCGTTATGAGTTGGACGTATCGATCATAGAAATTCACCCTAAAGATGTTACAGCAAGGGATCATTGTAAAGATAATTTTGAAGAAATTGATGATTTTAAACATGCTGTGGTTTTTCGACCACCAATTGAATACGATAGTGGCTGTGAATCTATGTGTGGAGTATTGTCATCGTCTACGAAAGGAGCTTTAGTAGAAAATTACTTTGATATTTGCGATGATCTTTCAGATTTTGGTTGTAATGTTGAAGAACCGCCGCCTCCGCCGAATTCTTCATTTGGAAAATATATTAAAAGTCTATTTTTGAATATTACTGCAAGTAAAACCGATTTTCAGGTTGGAGAACTGGCACCTTACAGAGATTATAGATTTAGACTACGGGCATGTACACACGAAACTTGCAGCAGATCTGCTAAAGGTGTTGTCAGGACTTTACGTTCAGAATATGCAGATATTCCTACAATAACATACGCTAGTGCTAATGAATTTGGCTACATTTCTGTTTCTTGGATGCCACCTGAAACAACCAATGGACCTGTTTTAGCTTATATATTTGAAGTTGTACTACCAATAAAATTTAATAAGATAGTGCATTTACTACCACAATCTTGGTGCGTACCTTCTGATAAATTGAGTATTGTTGTCAAATACATTGTTAATAAAAAGTATGTAGTTAGAGTGTGTTCAACAACTCTTGCGTCTAAAAGTGCGTGTGGGGAATTCGTGCCTGTCATTGTGTCTACGGAATATACCAGAAATTGGGGGAGCATTGCATTTATATTTGCATTATTGATTTTCACTGCATCAGTTGTCACTGGAAGGTTCTGGAAAAGCCGCAGACTGGTCGATGATATGATTCCTTTAGTAGAAAATGGTATGGAATGACAGCCAATCTCTAATTGTCTTTATAATAAATATTGTTATGCGATATGAATTTCGGAAAGTACCATGTGTATGTGATTGCTATGGAATAAATTATTTGTATTATTATTGTCTTCTTTAGGATATTTTTTATTCTAAAGGCCTTTATTGAAGTGAAGTACTTTAACTTCTAAATATAAGGAACGAATGTTCGTTACCTATCTCACAACTCAATCAGTTCCCAATTGATTGTACTTAAGCAAATGCAGTGTAGTAGTATCTAGTGTAAGATAAAGTGCTTGGTAAGGCAAGGAGATCGCAAACAAAGAGTAACAAGGATATTTTGAGCTGTAGGTATAGCCCGACCAGGAAAATAACAACCTTCACCGTATTGCTTTGGGTTTGGAGATACGGCGGGAGCGATGGTGAATGCTCGACCGCCGCAAGGGGAATTACTTTCCGCCAGGCGTGGTGTTATGCCTGGGGAATCGCGGCTCCGACGATATTCTGTCGAAGGTTGTATTTATGCTCAAATTCCTTAGAAACTCTGATAGCGCGTTTCAGTGCTCCATACTACTCGTAATTAGTATGGAGCACTGAAACGCGCTATCAGAGTTTTCTAAACAGAGGAACCTAATAAGGTTCCTTGTCTTTTTAGCGCCATCTGTGTCAGCGTGTTGTGTACTTGTGTTGTAACTATTTTCTACGCAATAGTAGTGTTGCCACATTGCGAAAAAATATTGGAACTAATTTCTTTTACTGGCAACTAAGCATTCATCTAATATTCTGTCATCTCAACGTCTCTGCCAAAAAGAGACAGGAGTTAACATTGTGTATTTTGTGATTATTTCCTACGATTTACTTAACAGAATAGAAAAATAATTCATAGTAATAAGGGAAAAGTGATATTAAAGATGTTATAATATTTAACGCGAATAAAAATGAAGGAATTTATTTTCATTATTGTTATTGACATGACACTAAAACATGTTGCCACATAAAGGCGATCAGTAGCGACGCCAATGCAGGATTTTTATTTTCCTGGTCGGGCTATAATTATGTATTGCCATTTCACATAATACCAAAACTCATAATTTATTCGTAGTAAGTAGAACGTTCTTATAAATTTATGTTCACCGTACAGGCAAAAATTATCGCGACGGATTATCGAAATAAACCAAATCAAAAGCGAATTCACTTTTGGATTTAAGTTAAGATTTAGGAATATATAATTCAAGTCGGTTCTTTGTTAAATCTGCTCAAAAATAGACTTATCAATGGTTAAATCTCGGTCCCCAAAAACTTATGGTTGAAGGTGGGCCGGGGGCATAAAGTACCAAAATGAGTTCCTTAAATAATAGATAAGGGGTTCCCAAACTTTCCCGACTTTTACTAATACGGATCGTAAAATAGGAAATATTGGGGAAGAGATTTAAACGAAAAGGGGGCCAAAAAGGACGAATTTTCCTATATAGATCTGCCGGAGTCTTTTAATAAATTCAAGTTTAATATCATTTGCAAATATGTTTATTATTTATGACAGACTAGCTGTTACTAGCAGCATCGCCTGCATCTGAAAGTAGCCTATGTTTGACTCCGGGTCTTTAACTATATCCACACCAAATTTGATCAAAATCTGCCACGATTTTCCCTAGTGAGCATTCAAAAAGGGCGTGAAATAAATCCTTCAGGGTCGGCAACGCGCTCGTGACATCTCCGGTGTTGCAGGCGTTCATATGCTACGGTAACCACTTACCATCAGGTGGGCCGTACGCCTGTTTGCCTACTTAGTTGTATAAAAAAAAATCGGTTCAGGAGTGCTATTTTTGAAAAGTGTGATTCACGCAAAGTCGAGTCGAATAACTTTTGTCCGATAGATATCGAATGACTTTCGTTAGTTTTTGAAAAATTTTGGTTCGATAAGATTTTTGTTGGACATATTGTCATACATTTCAAAATCGGGTCAGCAGTTTTGCCGTGAATGCTAACAGACAGACAGACTTTCGTATTTTTAACATTGGTATGGGCTTGACTACACTCTTGCGTTACGCCCGTTTCTGGCATTATAATAATTTCGTTTAAAATTAAAAACTTTACCATAGTTTGACTGGCAGTATACATTGAGAATATAACTTTTTCACTGTCTTTGGGCAGAATATTTCTCAATTGAACCTCAATTCAGGATTTAAAAAAATGTAAAGGCTTGTCACATTTACTCTGAAAAGGTTTTTTTATTTCGTTTATACCCTGAGGACAAGTGGATGATGGATGTACGAACTCGGAAATCTTTTATAACATGATCGATGTGTATCTATTACGACAAGACAAAGAAATGAATGCTACCAATAAGCTTAAAAACAATACGCAAATTTGTCAAACGATAGTAAAAATTGGTAAGAAGGTATTCTGAAAATCATTGACATCTTTAATTCAATTACAGTCAGACATGCTACTGTGGCTACACCATTACCTCTGTACTTACCTAATTACCTTACCTTAAAGTACAAATCAAGATACCTTACCATCACATGCAGAAAATACCTTGATAGAACAACCTTTAGAAACAGTTACCAGTACCAGCTCTAAGAAGAACTCTTTTAAGGATAGCAAGTACCAGCTCTAAGAAGAACTCTTTTAAGGATACCAAGAAAGAAAACACAACACACACATCATACAAGCATTTTATTTATGGCGACGCATTGTCAAAGAAACGGCGAGTTGTCATAGAAACAAGATTTGGTTGAACATGCACGTGCTGTATGGAGCTGCTTATCACACGTCGTTGTCAAGAAACAAGAATAGCACAGCACACGACTCTTCACTTCAAGCAGCACATCACACCGGTCTTCACTCTTCATCAGTTCGTGGATGAACACTTCACATCACAACACATGGAAACTCGCCGCTCGCCGCTCGCCGCACGTCCGCACTAGGGATATTCGATATACATCGATGCATTAAAAACATCGATGTTTACAATACGATACATCGAATCGATCCGATGTTTTGAAAGGCTTTCGATATACTCGATGTATCGATGTTTTTCAGTTTTTAGTAGAAAAACATCGAATCGATTACAACCAATTAATTTCATAAAAAATCAAGTTTGACCACTAAAATTTTACCTAAAATCTTTTTTCCTATTTGTTTATATAAAAAAGAAAAGTTTATTATTCATTAGTGAACTGACAATATAGTGCCGTCGCGGCCAACGTGTTCCTAAACTTCATACAATTGCATACAAATACTTAACCATGGTAGGAACTTCAGTCCCATCTGAACGTTTGTTTTCTAAAGCGGCACAAGTCGTCAATCAACAACGAAATAGACTGAAAGGCAAACGTTTAAATAAACTGTTGTTTTTGCAAAGTCTCCCAAAAGAACACTGGCAATAGGACATGACAGACTTAGCGAAATTATTACGGATGTTTTTTTTGTTCTTACGCAAATTACAATAAAGATTTTTGTCATACATGGCTTTTACTTTTTTTTAATAAAACAATGTTTGAATTAGTGATGGTTTGCATGAAAAGTTATGTTGAATTTTATTATACTGAATTTATTTGTTAGTATTTGTTGTTATAGCGGCAACAAAAATACATAATCTGTGAAAATTTTAACTGTAAAACGGTTCATGAGATACAGGCTGACAGGTGACAGTCAGACAGCGAAATCTCAGTGATAAGGTTCCATTTTTTCTCTTTGCGTACGGAACCCTGAAAAAGTACTCGATGCTTACAAAATATCGATGTTTTCACCCGAAACATCGAAAGACATCGATGTACAGTACTGATTTATCGAATCGAAAAAAACATCGATGTTTTTTTAAAGTGGACACCCCTAGTCCGCACCGTTCCGAGCGCCGCCGTCGAAAAGGACTGCGAGATTGCGCGAGCTAGTTTTATTGGAACGGCCAAGCACGTCACGCGGTATCCAGTTCGTCCCGCGCTCCCCGCGCGGACCATCGTCAAAATGCGCCACCAAATATGGATGTAAACTAGAATACTAACATATGATTGGTTATCATATCGCAACAAAAATTCACACTTGTAATGTTTGAATGTAAATAATTTTGTATAAATACGTGTCAATTTTGTAAATAAAGCATTCCATTCCTTCTGAACAATTGGAGTATTATTCAAGTATCTCTCTCGCCAAACTACATAAGATCACCGAAACAGAAGACAATGAAGACAACCGAGTTATTTTCTTTATTACACACTAGCTGTTTCCCGCAGCTCCACCTGCGGTATATAGCCTATGTTACTCAGGGTGAATGTAGCTTTCCAATGGTGAAAGAATTTTTGAAATCGGCCCAGTAGTTTTTGAGTTTATTCATTACTGTTCGGAACACACGTTTCGATACAAAAACTCAGAAAAAAAAATATTAACACACTTTTTAAACATCAAATCATTATATCTGAATTAATTTTTTTCTCAAAATAAATTATTATTTGTAGCTGTTATACGAGCGTTCATAAAATTATCGTCAATTCCGTGAACTATTTCGTCCGAGAAAAGTTCACGGAATATGACGATAGTCTCTTTTTTGGAATTTTTACAGGTTTATAGATAACTAACTGTTTCCCGCAGCTCCGCCTGCGTCAATAAGTAGCCTATGTTTGACCCCGGGTCTTCAACAATATTCATACCAAATTTCATCAAAATCCGTTCAGGGGTTTGGCCGTGAAAGCGTAACAGACAGACAGACAGACTTTCCCATTTATAATATTATATTAGTATGGAAGTATGGATTTATAGTATAATTTGTTATATATGACGGGACAGGAGGCTGAGCAGGATTAGGATCCGACATCGTGGATGGCGAGAATGAATAGTTCACTTGCACAATGAAAGATAATTTTTATTTCTGATTTAAACAGCGATATTTTAAATTACAAAATCTAGTTCACGATAGGAACGCGAGGATAGTTCCTTCGAAGTGTGCACTCGATCGCTGCTCGAATAGGAATGAGCGCTGCGCACACACCGAGAACCGGTCCAAGCGCCGTCTGTCCGTTACTTGACACGCCCTGTTGTTGTGACGTAATTCCGATAGATGACGCTTGCGTTCCGATCAAATGCAGGTCCGTATTCATTACTTCCTCCGACACGGTCATCCTGCGTGACACGCGTCCTCGTGTGTTATTCTGAAACAAAATGTTCACACAGTATCTTCTGTCTAGACATTGTTATCTTATGGGCTTATTGGAAATATTTGCCTTTAGTCACTGTTATTCAATAAGGAACTAAAATTTGTTATTTCAAATTTATTATCTCATCATCACATAACTCTACATTATTTATTAACCACAAAAACTAACTTCATGTTTACAATGTAAGTGCAAAGAAATCAATAATAAACTAAGACGTAGGAGATCATTGAACCGTATTAACAACGGAACTCTGAACATACTAGCTCAAAATCACCAAGCAACAGAACTGCAGTTCACTGAACACACAAATACGCGCATCACCAAACTGTGATCGCCGGGTCCTCCAGACCCTACGGTTTCCTCCAGAAACCCGACCTCCGCTAGAGCTGACCGCCTACCGCCTACTCACGGACTACGCAAGGTAGATACCGATTTCTCTTAAGCTACGGCTACGACTCAACTCTAGTACGGTCACATAACACAATTTAGCACTCTACATCTGGCAATGAGCTTTCGTCTAAGATATCGGTCTCTTCAATGATCTCCGCTGCCTCTGGCATCCTTCTAAGCCTATCGTGAGCATACTTGTAAGTTCTTTTCGAGTTCAATGCCCGGAGAGTATACCGATCTCCATCTAGAACTTCGGTCACTTGGAAAGGACCCCTAAATTTTGGATCTAATTTAGTTTGGTTCCTCTCCTCATTAGCAAGTAACACAAAATCACCTACGGAAAATTTATTGAGTCGAGCCTTCGTCTTATCAAACCTATCCTTTTCATATAGAGCACACTTCTCTATGTTACGAGCAGCGTCATCCCTGATGGTTGGGAGGTCTATTTCTTGTTCATCATCATGGGCCATGAGCGAGAGCGGTCTCGCAACCTTCCCTATCATAAGCTCTAAGGGGGAAGCTTTTGTTGTCCGATTAACCGTACAGTTAATTGCCAACTGGATCTCTCCTAACGCATCCTGCCACGATTTATCTTTAGAGGTCTCTACTGCTGTAAGCATTGACTTAAGCACACTCATAACCCGCTCTACCTGGCCGTTTGCACGAGAGGATCCAGTTGCTACCAAATGAAGGTTAATATTAGAACTCTCACAAAAATCTTTAAATTCCTTACAGGCAAAACAACGACCCTGGTCAGCAATTATTCTAACAGGTGACCCAAATAAAGCAACACACTGTTTTACAGCTCTAATGCTGTTCTTTGAATCAATATTAACAGTATGAGAAAGATACACGAATTTGGTAAATGCATCAATTAAAACGAAAACATATTCTTTCGAATCATTTTTGCCACTCAACTTGCCTGTAGCATCTATGTGCACAGTATGCCAAGGAGTCTTAACTTTGGGAATAGGGTGAAGCTCGGCCTGGATTTTTCCCGAGTGTGACTTAGCAACCTTACACGTGACACAGTTATTAACAAACTTTTTCACATATCGCGACATACTATCAAACCAGTAGTAATCGTAAAGCTTTTCGAGAGTTTTCTCCCACCCTAAATGAATTATCGATTCGTGGACATTACTAACAACCGACCATTTAAGAGCTCGCGGTACGATAGGCAAACATTTAGTACGGCCGTTTCTCTGTACTTTGCGATGCAATACTCCAGAGCGAATCTCATAAGTTTTTGCGAGGTCACTATCTAATTGATCGCTAGTAAGCTTTTCTACAATACTTTTGATTTCATCATCACGCTGCTGTTCCGCGAGTAACCAATTAGAAGAGAGTTCAGTCAAATTGACGCGTTTCTGTTCTATTTTCGTTTTAACCATCTCTTTTGGCAAATTACGTGAGAGAAAATCTACGTGAGCCATATCTCGGCCCGCTTGGTATACGATCTCGAAATCAAAAGATTGCAAAAAGGCCCACCAACGATGCACTCGTGGTGTTAGGTCAATTTTCTTACTAGAGCATTTTAATGAGTTGCAGTCCGTCACTACCTTAAATGTTTTACCGTGCAGGTAATGGCGAAAATGTTTTATTGCGTTAACGACAGCTAACGTCTCCAGCTCGTATGAATGATAGCGAGACTCGGCTGTAGAAGTCCTTTTACTAAAATATGCTACTACACGCCGCTTGCCGTCAACTAATTGAAACAAAATAGCACCATAACCCTCGGAACTTGCGTCAGTATGCAACTCTATTGGGTATTGAGGATCAAATATCATGAGAATCGGTTCATTAGTCAGAAAGGAGATCACTTCTTGACGGATCTCTTCGTGACGGGCATTCCATTCAAATGGAACCTTTTCAGACGTCAACCTATAGAGAGGCCCCAATAGGCGAGAAAATTGCGGTACAAATTGGCGAAAGTATGTGGCAAGGCCGATGAATTGCCTCAGTTGAGAAACCGTTTTAGGTGGTGGCAGAGCCGTAAGTGCCTCTATCTTACGACGATTAGGTCTAATCTCACCCGCTTGAACTTCATACCCCAAGAACTCTAATTTAGTTTTCATAAAAGAACACTTTTTCAAATTTAAAGAGAACCCTGCTGATGTGAGTTTTTCTAACGTCATGCGTAAGCGCTGTAGCCCTTGTTCCACGGTCTCTGCTATGATTAAAATATCGTCAGCGTAAACAATCACAAAAGAGTGCGCAAGATCGCCTAGCGCCTTAATAATCGCCCTTTGAAAGACCGACATCGCGTTTCGAAGCCCGAACGGCATAGACAAATACTCGAATTGTCCATCTGCGGTAATAAACGAGGTACGTTCAATCGATTCTTGAGATTTTATTGGTATCAAATGAAAACCACTAGCACAATCAAGTTTTGTGAAATAATTAGCACCATGTAAACGAGGAATTTGGTCAGCTATGAGCGGCAAGGGGTATCGATCAGGTACCGTGTTCCTATTCAATTCTCGGTAATCGATACACATGCGATCGGCACCATCCTGTTTTTTAACTAAGAGAGCTGGACTCGCAAAAGGAGAACAACTAGGCCTAATAATATTCGCGCTAAGCAGCTCATTCACTTTACTACGCATAACCGCGCGCTCATCTGGACTTAGTCTATAAGGACGCCTTTGCACAGTCTTATTTGGGTCAATTAATCGAATTTCGAGTTCACCTGTCGTAACACGCGTTTTTGGCAGCCCTGTAGTAAAATAATTTGAATATTCGCCTAAAATAGCCAAAAGCTCTGACTTTCTAGAAGAGGGTACATCTGTGTCAATACTACTGAAATCATTATCGGAACTAGAGTCGTTTGAAATGTCACAGTTGAAAACGGATAAATTTCTTTGTTTTGAAATTGCAAAATGATTGGAGGAAAGATTAATAACGAAACCTTGACTCAATATTTCACGACCTAGCATAATATCACTACGCATATACACATCGGGCAACACATGTAATAAAAGTTCTAAATTAAATTCACAAATGTTAACATTGCACAGTATTTGCTGGGTGCTGAATACACTTGACTGACCAATTCCCGTCAGGGAGACAGTTTTTGTGATTCGTTTACCATTAAACTTTGATGCAATGCTTTCTTTTATTAGTGAACATTCAGCACCCGAATCAAAGTGAAAAACAAAACATGTACCTTGATTTTGAAGAGTCCCGGTCGGTGGATTCACGATGCACACGTCGACTCGTCGCTCCGCATGCCCGACGCCGCGGCTGCTGGCTCCGCTGCCGCTGGATTCCCCACTGCCTGGGCATCGATTGGCGATGTGGCCTGCGACGCCACATTTGAAGCAGACGATCTTCGAGGACGTTGCCTGTTGCGGTCCATTCTTGATGACGGTGGCAGACTGCTGAGGCATATGTGCCTTATTTTTCACCTTCAGATTCTTCATTCTGCATTCTGATTGCTTATGGCCAATTTTTCCACAAAAGAAACAATTTAGGAGGGTAGTTGTAGCAAATTTTACTCGTTTGCTATCAGGCGTGTTATTTTTTGCATCGTGGGATGTATCAGATTTTCTTTTCAAAAATGAAAATGCCTGAAGCTCTTGAACTAGGCGTTGCCGGGTAGTAATTTCAGTGGTGTAAGCAAGGTGTTGGAGCCGGGAATCGAATTTGGCCACGTGAGCAAAAACCGTTGAAACAGCAATTTCTTCCATCGTGGTATTTTTCCACTTGCTCGTCAATAATGTCATAAGACGGCTGGCATACGCGGCAAAAGTTTCGCCTTCTTTTGGCTTGTCGTTATTTAAATTAATCAGGGTAGCTGCCGTAGTTTCCATGCATTCAAATCGGGCGGTAAACAACAATTTAAAATCGGTCCACGACATACCTTGATACGAAACTTGCGACAACCATGGTGAAGCTGTTCCCTTCAGCGCCTTGCTTAAAGCGACGATCAGTGCTCCTCCCTCAGGCGGCTGACCACCAAAGCACATGTCAACGGTGGTGCACCATGCACGTGCATCACTTTCTGTCTTTTCTGGATCGAACTCCGGCAGGCACACAGGCTTGGTGGTAGCTGTGGATGGGTTCTTCAAAGTCTCGATAAGCGCCTTCATGTTCTCGTTCTGGAGTTCAAATAGTAACCGCCAATTCAGAGTTTCCCGTGTTGAAGAAGTGTTCGATCCCACTTCGGATGACGGGACAGGAGGCTGAGCAGGATTAGGATCCGACATCGTGGATGGCGAGAATGAATAGTTCACTTGCACAATGAAAGATAATTTTTATTTCTGATTTAAACAGCGATATTTTAAATTACAAAATCTAGTTCACGATAGGAACGCGAGGATAGTTCCTTCGAAGTGTGCACTCGATCGCTGCTCGAATAGGAATGAGCGCTGCGCACACACCGAGAACCGGTCCAAGCGCCGTCTGTCCGTTACTTGACACGCCCTGTTGTTGTGACGTAATTCCGATAGATGACGCTTGCGTTCCGATCAAATGCAGGTCCGTATTCATTACTTCCTCCGACATATATTTGATAAATATGATCAATAATAATGTAAATAGATTAGTCCGAATGAAATTCATTAAGACTCACCGATTAAGTTGAATGAAAAACTCGATACAGAACAAAAATCATTTTTCAAGAATAGAACTTCTACTATCTACAGATTTTGTGTTGCTAAGTATATACTATTATTCCAAATCTACTTCCTCTATAACTTTTTACATGTATCTCCACTCCCGCGGACTTTCAGTACTAAGTTTAATGAACCAGTTAATTTGAAAACATTTTAACTCGCGTAGTTCAAAAGTAACTGGATATAAATGCAACATAGTAAGCTGATGTTTAGATAGCTTTGTTGAAATTGTCGCCTCGACGTGTGAAATTGCTGTATGACTGTCTGTTTTGCTGAATTATGGCTAATAGTGCGCGTCCACTCGCGGGATTTACATCACAAGTTTGCGTTTCGGCCGAAGACTTAGAATATCTAGATCCCTACCGGAGTGAAACGCACATTATTTTTAACGTGAGGAAAAGACCATCGCCTACCACCCAGCCCAGACGCCCAGTAGGCGCTCTGACGAGAAGCTGGGTGGTTATGTTAGACTTGAGTCCACAAAAAACCTCTCAGTATCCGTCATGTCCGGGGCCGTGTGCTTGTTCAGGCTCCATAGCCCCGGCGCGGCTGGCCGCCCTTTTTCAGCGTCTTCCTTGTTTACTCTCTCTCTCCTTCTCTAAGGAGAGGATTGGGAGAGCTGCCAGCGGGACGAGAGCCAAAATGTCCCGCTTTGGTAAAGGCGTACTTACACAGGCAAGGCTTAGCGGTTGATCAGCGGATCTTGCCACCCACAGAACAGATTAAAGTCTGTTCTGTGTCGCCACCCAACCAGCCTAGTATTGCATAAGCAGACCAAGCCTCAATTCCATGTTTACACCTGTGATGTTACTAAAAATAAAATTTATTTTCTTTTCGACCCAGTGGAATGTTTTAATTAAGATAAACTCATTGCCATAAACTCATTGGTATTGGTGGATTAGTAGAGACTTAAATATTCTCCCATCGTCAGAATTTACTTTTGAGTTTGCACAATTTTCTTTTTAATAATTATAATTTTATTTAATAATCTTTATTTTAGTAATTATTAAGGATCATCATATTGTATATATCTCCGTGACTATATCCATGTTTTCAGTACATCGGGGAACGGACGCTATGAAACTTTGGAATAGATTAACAAGTTATTTGCTCTAATACATCGCTTATCTGCAAACTATCCCGTTTGTGGTTGGATACATAAATATATTCTAATTGATTACTACTTTTTATTCGTAGATATTGGAATGTACGAATGTCGAAATGCGACTGTTGTGTTAGTGTTGACGACCAATATCAACACATCTTATCGGTATGATTATTAAAAGGGTCCCAGACAGAGGTTGTTGCAGTCGCTCCACTGCAAGAACCAGTTCCGCTATATATTAGACTATTATTGAACCAATCAGATCATATACCACATCTACACTTGACATCAGGTGTGATCGTAAATTCGTGATCATTCACTGGTCATTTAGTAAATTAAAAATAAATATGTATTTAGTACCAAGTTTAAAGTATTATTTTAGTTCCGAAGTACCATACTGACAAGCATCTACTTATATATATAAAAGTCGTTTCATTTAAGATATGCAGTTCCACTAATTGCCGCCGCTGTTTTAACGTGAATCGGTCTATACCTTTTTTAAACTCTGATAAAAATTAGATATAAAAAATATCGAAGTCTCTCATAGTGATGTAACTGGGTAACTCATTGAGAAAGGAATGTTTATTAGGAGAGGAGACGCCTTCAGCTAGACTAAGTTTCAACACTCTTTGGAGTTACTCAATTAACACAGAATTTATAATAGTATTTCAATGAGAAGCCTAGGATGTAACGAGTGACGTATAATAAGATTTTAGTTACACACTTCGATTAACAATTGGTATTTTTATTCTTATATAATTATTAATCTAAGCTTACATATTTCCACAAGTATTTTAATATTGTAGCAAACGCATTCATACATAAGCCTCGCGGCGGTAAATTTTAATATTTCGGAACATTCCCGGGACATCACGTGGTCCGCGCTCAACCAATGAGAGCGCGGCCCGACGGGAGAGTCATTTTGCTAACCTAAAGACATAATGGTCTTGTGCTGTTTTGATCTCGTAAAATAATTGTCAACGCGTGGATATTCACTACAACTGGCGCTCCAACTAGTGGCCGAACCACGATAAAACTTTTTTTGTGCGCGTAGTCTCGTGTGAACTGTGTACTTACTTAAATAGTTCGAGAATATTTTGTTTGTGTACTCCAGTTCCTTAACGTTTTCACTATGCCGCTAACACGCCAAGCGACTACGAGTAATCGTGAGATCGATGAAGAAACGAGTCAGGACACTCTTGCCGGCAACGCTGCCCGAGTACCGTCCACGGACGATCGTCTGTTTCAATTCCTTGAGGCCTTCGCCAAAGCTCAGGCGGAATCAAACAGATTACTCTTGGAGAGCATCGCCGCGCAGTCCTACAGGCCTTCAGACCATCAAGCTCACAGCACCGAGTCGCCGGTTCCATTTCCGGCAACCACTCCAGCGATGCCGCAGGGCGGCAACTTTGTCAAGTGTACTGCACGATTCGACGGATCCTCCGGAAACCCTGAAACTTTGGAAGCTTTCCTGGATGCGGTGCTAGTATTCAAAGAGTGCTCTAGCGTGAGCGACGAACACGCTTTGCGCGGGCTGCCTATGCTGCTGACGGGAGATGCCGCTGTTTTCTATCAGGGAGTCAAAAGTTCCGTCAAGTCCTGGGAGGACGCTCTACAACGCCTCAGGGCCATGTACGGCACACCGCGACCGGCTTACAAATTGTTCCGCGATATCTTCGCGTCGGAACAAGGAACAGAAAGAGCCGACGTGTTTATCGCCCGCTTGAGGGCGATGTTATCAAAGTTGCCATACGAGCTAGAGGATCGTGTTAAAGTGGACATCATATACGGATTGTTGGACAGACGTATTAGAAAACGTATACAACCAGATGCCGTATCGAATGTTGACGGGCTGATCGAGAGAGCCAGAGTGATTGAGGAGTCGCTAGTGGAGTCAACGTTGCTGACGCCGAAGCTGCCACCGGCATCGGCAGGCCGGAGCGTAACTACAACGGGGCCAACGCCCGCCGCGCAACCGCGAGCCGGAGCGCCCGCGTCACAGCTGTTGCGCGCCGCCAACGCCGTGCCCGGAGCCCCCGCGTCGTCTGCAGCGCCCGCGCCTCACGCGCGGTCCCCTCACGCACCTACTGTGCCTCAGGTGATTTCGTCGAAACAAGGTAAACTTTTTTGTGTCTATTGCAAAAAGAGTGGACATACGAAATTAGATTGTCCAAAGCTAACAATTAAAAGTGATAACAGTGATAAAATCGAAAAATCCATATTTTGTTACGGTTGTGGTGCTCGGGATGTAATACGTGCGAACTGCGGAAATTGCAGCAAACACTCTAAAGACAATCAGTTTTTTGCGTGCGATTTAATTGTTCCGTGTAATCGTAATCATTACGAAAATGTATCTAATAATAGTCATGTTATTAGGTCAAGGTCGCCGACACCGGCGAATTACGTGTCAAAGGAGAATGGCCAGTTTGTAAAGGTTAATGGCAATTTTACTGGCATGGGTGGCCATACTGATTTTACTTGTGTACAGTCTAAGAAAGTGTTACTAAAGTATAAAAGTAGTATTGCATCAAAGGATAGTGATAATATATTGCATTTTGATACCTCTGTTAACAGTAATTGTACGAAGTCAAGTAAACAACTATCAATGAGTAGTAACAATTTGTGTAACAGTATGTCTGTAAATGCCAATTTAAACAATTTTGATGCCAATTTAAACACTTTTGATGCCAAGTTAAAATGTAATTCCCTTGATTCCAAGTTTAATTCTATTGATGCCAGTTTTAAGTCATTTGATTCCGATGTAAACTTTTATTCCTTTGATACCAATGTTGGTGATTATTCTGTTGTTGACAATTGTAATGTTAATTCTGTTGATGCCCGAGTCACTGGTCGACCTATTTTGGATATTGAGATTTTAGGGTTCCGTGGAACTGGGTTGATAGATACCGCCGCGAAGCGAAGTATTGCGGGTTATACTTTGTATGCGTTGCTCAAACGTCTTAATTATCCGTTTCGCGACTGTACGATGTCCGTTAAGCTTGCTGACGGTTTGGTTCGCGATTTACCCGTTCTGCTTACCGATGTTGAGGTAAAATTAAATGCTTTAACGGTAAATACCACTTTCGTAATCTTTCCAGATGCTAATAATAACGAAACGCTCTTAGGTATAGATTTTTTACGAAAGGCGCATTTGGTTTTTGATTTAGCGCGCAACACGTGGTTTAGCGCACATCGTCCTCAGGATATTTACCCTTTGCAATGCGAAACCTCGCGTAACTACGTAGGTTGCGCCGCAACGGATGTTTTAAGGACGGACGAAGGTATTATGTTATCTGAATCGCAGAAGAATGACCTGACGGCTCTACTCCAGCAGTATGAAGATGTTTTTCGAGAGCAGGGGGAGGCTACTCCTTTTGCTGAGCACCGGATCGACACAGGTGAGCATCCACCTATAGCTGTGCCGCCTTATCGGCTCACTCCGGCCAAGAAAGCTATTATGGAGGCTGAGATAGAACGAATGCTATCTGAAGGAATCATAGAGGAATGTGAGTCTGCTTGGGCAGCTCCTGCCTTGCTGGTGCCGAAGAAGGATGGCACGTTCAGGTTTTGCGTCGATTACCGTAAGCTTAACGCCGTCACTAAGAGTGATTCCTACCGTTTACCCGTCATCGATGATTTATTGCAATGCACAGGTAAGAGCTGTTTTATGAGTACTATCGACCTTCGATCAGGGTACTGGCAGGTGTGCGTAAGGGAGGAAGACCAGGACAAGACCTCGTTCGTCTCGCACCTGGGTATTCATCGTTTTAAACGTATGCCCTTTGGTCTGCGCAACGCTCCCGCCACTTTTCAGAGGTTAATCGATAGATTTCGATCTGGAGCCTCTGTCAAGCACGTGACCTTGCTAGGGTACATTGATGACCTTGTAGTACTCTCAGGATCCTTCGAGCAGCATCTGCAGGATCTGCAAGCGGTATTCGAGCGTTTACGTGAGTTTAAACTTCGTGCTAATCGTGCAAAGTGTGTTTTCGCACGAGAGAGTGTCAAGTACTTAGGGCATATCATCTCGCCTCAAGGAGTGGCTCCTGATCCGAATAAAGTCAGCGCCGTGGTCGAGATGAAGGCCCCTACTTGCGTCAAACACCTTAAGTCATTCCTGCAGACATGCTCATGGTTCCGGAAGTTCATCCCGCAATTTTCAGAGGTAGCCCGTCCGTTGATAGATCTGACGAAGAAGAACCGACGTTGGCAGTGGGGCGAGACTGAACAAAAGTCTTTTGAGGAACTTAAGTCTCGACTTATCACAAGTCCTATACTTCAGCAACCTAACTATAATGAACCATTTATCCTTAGAACGGACGCCAGTGCTTACGCTCTAGGAGCTGTATTAGTTCAAGGTGCCACGCCGCAAGAGGAGCGACCGATAGAGTATGCCAGCCGGTTGCTAACCTCAGCTGAGCGGAATTACTCGACAACCGAGAGGGAAGCTCTTGCCGTGGTCTGGGCTTTAGAAAAGTTCCGAGGATATGTTGATGGCCATCCTGTTCGTGTTGCCAGCGATCATCAACCGTTAAAGTGGTTGTTAACGCTTAAGTCTCCAACTGGTAGGTTGGTTAGGTGGGCAATGAAGCTCCAGGCTTTTGATTTAATTGTAGAGTATACCCCAGGAAAATGTAACGTTGTAGCTGACACTTTGAGTAGACCTGCAGGTTATGAAGAAGTTCAGGCTGCTTGCGAGGTCTGCACTGTGATTATCGACACGCCGCGATGGGACGCCGCTTACTTACGTGAGTCTCAATTAGCTGATGCGGAGGTATCTAAGATCATACTGGACCTGGAAGGAAATGTCGAAGTTAATAGTAGTCGATGGTCTGAGCGAGGCTATCACCTTTCTCAGGGTGTCTTGTACCGCTATGTTGAAGACGTCGAATCCGAAGAGCCACAACTAGTTATTCCTGCAAATCTAAGAAAAGAAATCATGGTAGAGTGTCATGATGCTGCTACCGCTGGGCACGGTGGAGTAGAGAGAACTCTTCATCGGATTTCGCAGAGGTATTACTTTCCTGGAATGAGACGGTACGTTACTGAGTATTTGAAGTCTTGCGTCGAGTGCCAGCGCTACAAACCAGCGAATACGAAGCCAGCTGGTTTACTACAGACTCCTGTACCTGCGCAGCGCTTCGAAGTCCTGGCTATGGATTTGTTTGGTCCCTTGCCCAAGGGGCCTAATGGTGAGCGTTGGGTGTTCATCGTAGAAGATACCACTAGTAAGCTAGTTGAAATGTTTGCCCTTATTGAGGCTGCAGCGGAAAACTGTGCTAAGGTACTGATTGAGCAGGTGTTTTTACGTTATGGTGTACCGCGTCGGGTAATATCGGACAACGGTATCCAGTTTGTGACTGACGTCATGCAGCAGGCGATGTATGTTCTAGGCGTTAAACAGTCACTTGTGCCGTTATATCACCCCGAGGCCAATCCGGTCGAGCGAAAGAATCGCGATCTGAAGACGCAATTGGCAATCTTGGTTGAAGGACATCACCAGCAGTGGCCTGATGCATTGCCTTTCATCCGGTTCGCCATGAATACATCAGTCACGCAAGCAACTCAGCAGACGCCTGCGTATTTAACTTTTGGACGAGAGCTTCGCTCTCCTATAGATGCTCGTACGGATCTCCGATCTATCATCGAAGCGGAGAATTATGTACCGCAGGTAACCCCTTATCTTTTAAAGATGGCTAGTACCTTGAAGCAAGCCAAGGAGACTATTGAGCAGCAGCAAGATCGTAGGAAGGCTTATAAAGATGCTACTCGGAGCAGCGAGGACATCCTGGAGCCTAGTGATCTCGTGCTGTTAAAGTCGCACGCTCTTAGCAACGCTTCAAAAGGTATTTCTAAGAAATTTTTACCTAGAAGGGACGGCCCTTACATCATTTCTAAAAAGGTTAGTCCTACATCTTTCATTTTGGCCTTTCCGGACAAGCCTGATGAGACAATAGGTAAATATCATCGTTCCGATCTTCAACGTTACCACGCTCGTGAGGGTCGATGTCCTGAGCCCGTAGCTCCTAAACGCGGTCGAGGTAGGCCTAAGAAGGTTTGATCGTCGCGCTGCTTAACGCTAGATCAAAAGGGGGAGGATGTAGCAAACGCATTCATAAGCCTCGCGGCGGTAAATTTTAATATTTCGGAACATTCCCGGGACATCACGTGGTCCGCGCTCAACCAATGAGAGCGCGGCCCGACGGGAGAGTCATTTTGCTAACCTAAAGACATAATGGTCTTGTGCTGTTTTGATCTCGTAAAATAATTGTCAACGCGTGGATATTCACTACAATATATATTTTCAAAGATATTAAAACGCAGAATTTTGCAGGATAAGTTTTGTCGAGTGATTTAGCCACGCCCAGTCTGAAAATCTGTCTGCTGAAATTTCCTATGGCTTGTAGAGACATTTAATTAATTTCAACCGCATATTTGTGAGCTATCGAATAGAGGTGATCGAGTCTGGTAGGCGGGGTAGGATTTATAAAGAGATATTGAATGATGTTATTGCCTAAATATACCTATACGAAAAATTAGAATATGAAAGCAGTTTTCAGCAATTTTTAGAGATTTATTCATTCATTCATTTATTGGAAGCAAATTTATTTCATACTAGCTGTTTCCCGCAGCTCTGCCTGCGTCAAAAAGTATCCTATATTTGACCCCGGGTCTTCAACTATATCCATACCAAATTTCATCAAAATCCGTTCAGCGGTTAGGTCGTGAAAGTGTCACAAACAGACAGACAGACAGACAGATAGACAGACAGACAGACAGATAGACAGACAGACTTTCGCATTTATAATATTATTAAGTATTAAGTATAATTAAGTATAGATAAGTATGGATTGATAACATACATAGAGAGCAAAACTAGAATACAATACTATAAGTACTCCGTTTATTGCACAAATTAAAATTATTAAGATTTACATTTAATCTAAAGATTAGAAGAATTATCTATCTATCTATCTATGACTGTACAAAAGCCTGCCTTATCGCTAAAAACAATTTCCCCATAACCTGAGTTCTAGAAGAAACGCTCGGAACGATGGAAAAGAAAATACAAAGAAAGACAGAACGTAAAACCTAAAAGGGTTTTAAATATATAATATTCTAGCCCGTATCATACTTCAACTAGTCTAACTCGAGAGCGGGAATAATTATCTCCATGATGAAGTTGCAGATAGCTGAGAGTTTGAGGAACTCGCATTAATTAGGTGACAAATGTCTGTAGTTGTTCTTTGCGATGATAATGCCTGTTTAAATTTCAAGTATTCTTGTTTTATTTTATAGCTTGTATAAAACGGGCTGGTCAAACATATGGTTCTCTTTTTTGGTTGCGCCATAGTGGTGTCATTTGTTCATATTGCGATTGTTACTTGATCACACCTAGAAATCGTTTACACCATATAAAGAGAGAGGTGTCTCTGCTCAAATTATTTATTTATCTATTTTTATTTATTTATTCATCATCATAATTTCGTGTAGGTTACATTGTCTATCGACAATGCACACCCTGGTGTCAGAGTTGTTCGGAATCGCCTCTCGGCCTCTGTCGTGGTTCCTTTAACGACTACCAAATGGCAGCCGGGACCAACGGCTTAATAACATGCCTTCCGAAGCACGAAATCATTTTTATTACCAGACAATAATGTGATTCAAGCCTGCAATGTCCTAACCAAACTGGAAACAACTAAACAAAGCATGCTTTCTGTGTGAATCGAACTCCCCACCCCCGGGTGGAAGGCGAACGCCTTAACCACTGGACCACGGAGCCATTCATTTATTGAAATCACAATAACATCTTTATACCCCGACACTATACTCGTTGTACACCAACGATGTACCCCGCACCCCGCACGTGGAATTGGCTCTATTCGCCGATGACACTGCGCTGTACACGTCCAGTACACGGAAGGACTTCATCTCCCAACGCCTCCAACAAGCAGTCGATGCCCTCGGCGCTTGGTTCCGAAAGTGGCGCATCGAAGTGAATCCGGAAAAGAGCGCAGTAGTGTTCTTTTCCAAGGACTCACAAGGTGCAACACGACCACCAGCATGGAGTACGATATCGCTCTTAAAAACGATATCTATGTTTGGCAAACCCATTCCATGGGTGAACCAAACAAAGTATCTGGGCGTTATCTTTGACAGTAAGATGACCTTTGGAGCACACATCTAAAGAGTTCGCAACAGAGCTGCATTCTATCTAGGTAGACTCTCTCCCATGATCAGCAATGTAAAGTTGTCACTTAGAAATAAGCTGACACTTTACAAGCTATGCATCCAACCTGTCATAACATACGCTAGCGTGATATTCTCTCACGCTGCTCCATCCCTGCTAAATAAATTCCAACTAATTCAGACAAGTTCGCACGCAGAGCCACAGGTTCACCCCCGGGCCTGCGCACGCGAGACCTACACAAGGATCTTGGGCTTCCATCCATATTGAGGTATCTTAAAGAAACGTCCCAACGTTACTTTGATAAATCCTCCACACATCCGAATCCGTTAGTTGCGCATGCTGCTAAACTAAACTACAGCCCAGCAAGGAATGCCCCGTTGCAGTACAGATGTCCGAGGAATGTTCTCTTTCACCCTGAGGACCCCATCACGGTGGCCAATCGCCCCATTGAGAATCTCCGGCCTCCCGGAAATCGGGATATTCATTAGGATCACACCACCGCACCCGCCGGCGGGTGCGAAGTAGTAGGAACCGTAGCTCGTTTACTAGGTACCAAAATGTACCATGGCGCTTCACGCCACCGATAGGCTCATAGTAGGCACTTCAGGCACAATAGTGCCGGCTCTTATGGCATTGAGCGTTTGCTACCGCTCGCGAGTTTGCATTGCTCAAAGGCAAAGCCCATGGCCGAGGTTCGTCTCAACTGGGAGCCCCTTGCGGTTTTGCCGAAGAGGCTGAGTGGCCAGAAGCCCTCGCCTTAGACTGTTCCGCTGTAATTTCCAAAGCTTTCTGTAGCTAGAAATGTTACTCCGGTTAAAAAATATATCTTTCAGTTTTACATACCAAAGCGACGTTATTTGTATGTAAGCTCTTATTACAATCGCTGTATGGCTAATTAGTAGGCATACATGACAATATAACAAATAACTGATCATTGACTTTCTAAAAATTTCTGCACTACCTACATGACTTTCAAAAGTGTTACACTAAAAATATTTGTATCATTAGACATAACATTGACAACCGTTGACAACATTGGCTGGCTTGAAAGGGGGGAAAACCGGATCATAGCATACTGAATGAACATTTATTATAACAATTGTTTATTTAACATATTGTGGAAAAAACAGTTTTTCAATTTAAAAAAAAAAAATATTACTCTGCTAAATGTTGACATACAATGTTACATAAATATATATTTTTTAAGTTTAAAGGAAAAACATTACATAGGTATACATATTTTTTTATTAATCTATTTCGTCTCACTGCTGGGCAAAGGTCTCATACCACAGAACCATACCATAAAACAGAAACCTACAAATAAAAGAAAAAAAAAACATAGTTGACGAAGAATTTCGCTGATAAATATGTTAAAAGTACCTTTGATGAAGCTTGTTTTATATGACGCTGTTAGTATATGCCGAATTCAAAAATTGTCCGTAAATATAACATAGTGGTAGTATCACCTCTCATACATAAATTTATATCCAGACGAGGGCGGTCAGGAGGCGTGGTACTCATCAGGAACCAACCTAGACGATCACGTTATAAAGATAAGGACAAAATAAGTTTATTTTTCAGAATTTCATTAGAACCCTTCACCTTCGCGGAAAGCATATTTGGTTAAACAATGGAACTTTTATTGTTATGTAGGCAGCGAAGTGTTAAAAATGTTGCTTTGACGTGACAGTGAAGGATATATATGCGTGAAAAAGGACGCCGAAATGGAGGAGAAAACGTAGGCCCCTGAGCTCCGAGTCAACCAGTCAAGGATACAACCAGGCGCTAAGATGAGATAAAGAAGGCCAAGTGAAATATTTTCTCAAAGGGAGCCCAATTCAGTCAGTATGTCTGCTATTTATGAACATCCAGCGATGATCTAATGAATTCATTCATTTTACATAGTTCGACCACGTACACTCTGATGTGATGATAATGAATCCTTTTGAGAAGGAGCTACTGAATTGTACACATACTTTTTCACGTTTTCAGATTACAGTTTATCTAGTAAATAATTAAAAACTGCAATAAAAAATCGGTGAATAGCATAAATCGGTAAAGAACGTTTTGTGTTTCAGTTTCGATGCTCTTTGGTAAAGTCCTACAAAGATCTGGCGTGACTAGGTAAATAGATAAATACTAATTGTCCTTTACATATTATAATGTTTTACCTTAAACTTTAATATGGCTATTACGTATATCGTTTATTTCCATTTCCGCATCCAGCAAAGCAATACCACATACCTTCCATTCTGGCTTTCCATAGAAACAGGGAAATATTTCCAAAAATAAAGAAAAATGAATGAAAAATTTCCAACACCTGCAAATATTTCCAAACCGAGATGAAAATGCCATTCAAACACTGCTGAATTGACATACAGAGTTCACGTACCTAGGGAATGACGGACTTTTCATATATATTCACTGGTGCACTGTTCTGTGTCTCTACATGAGATTTTAACAAACTCTGTAGGAAATTATGTATTTATTTCAAACTTTATTACTTATAATGGTAAAATTGATGGACTTATTGCTAAAGCATATTTACATGCTAGCGACTGCTTTACTGGATGATTTATTATTTTATTGAATTAAAACAGGGGGAATAATAAAATAAGAAAGAAAATACTAAAACTAGATTTATTAATATTATTGGATTATAAATGAATTTTTTTATAACTAGTCGCCAAGGACGTTTACAGATTTGTAAGTAAATGGATTCGTCATTCATACACACATACAAAGACTTTTTTGATTTACGAAATTGCTGATGTAGTTCTTAGCAATTGCGTTTGAAATATATCATGATTGGCAATTGCTCTGATGTTGTGGTCCCTAACTACGGGCCTCGGAAGAAAAGCGCCTAAAAGCCAATGAGGACAATGTTCCGTGTTTCGCTAGGAAATCGTATCAGAAATGAAGAGATCCGTAGGAGAACATATGTGTCTTTTGTTTTCATATTTCTAGTTTCGTTGGCAAAAACGGCAATTTCTATAGGTTTCTAGTTTGCCTTCACCAAGTGGTCCACGGCGTAAGACGCGGCAGAAGCGGGAAAATGACCTATTTTTAAAAACTATGACTCATCCAAAAATGACGAATCGAATGAAAATCGTTCGACTTACCGATTACGACGAATTAAGTCACGTTGAAAATGTATCAGATGAAGAAGTTTGACCAAGAAGAGGAGTCACGGAAATTATTTACGAAGTGGAATAACGCCATATAACTTTATTTACTCCTTTTTACCCTCCCATTCCATTGATAACTCTTAAAAAGTTTATTCGTAACCGCCTCTAAGCCCTGGTTTATTTACATAACTGGGGATGCCATGGAGAGGCCAGGCATTCATCATTTTATGTCATTCGATTCTTTATGTAAATAGTACTAAAGTAAACCCATGAATATAGTGATAATGTTTAAGCGATTCAACATTACCATCTAAAGGTGTTTTCTAGTCACAACTTCAGCTTTCGCGTCAGCAGTACTATTTTTGAAAAACATGGCGAAATTGGTTAGTTGAACGATTTTAATTCGACATATTAATATGAGTCATACATTTCAAAAGTAGGGCACCGCATAGCATACTGTAAAAGGTAAGTGAAAAAACTGTGCCCCTATCAATAATTAATAGTAGATTATGATACAAGGAGGCGAAAATGGTGATTGTTTACGAGGCGGTACATAGGCATGGGCCGGAGTCACCTATAGAAGACGGGTATATAGCCAATTTCGCTCACGAGTTGTCATACGACGACCTTCAACACATTTGCGAGGAGAAACATACTTATATTATTTACACAATAAATAAAACTTCTCAAGCGATATGAAAACAATTCTTCACATTAACTTTTGTTGGTACACTTTAAACATTAGAAACATCGGTATCTCCAAATAAGTAAGTAGTTCTAGATTCTGTTTTAAAGCTCCGTCCTTATTTCTTCCTTTGAAGATTTAAGTTAAGTAGCTATAGTCAGCCGACTTAGTCAGTTATCAAAATTCGATCTTCGCCTGGATTTGTATATCTGGCGGAGTCAAATTTAGATATTCTTCCCTAAATTAAATCGACATTTGTGGTTAATAGTAAAAACTAAATATAAAAACAAATAGATTTGAAAATGGCGCCTCTCATACAAAAAGAGCCATGGAACTAAAGGTAAAGATGGAAACCAAGAGGCATACAACAGGCTGGTTCAAGAAAATTTGACCTGGAGTAACCCCTGTTTTCCCAAAGTATTACCATCACTTCAAACATTTTGCCTAGTCAGAAATACAGTAAAATAAAAATGTCAGTTTGCTTAATATAATTGGGCTTTATATTTCTATATCAAAAACAAGTTTATCTTTAATTGTTTAATAAAAATTTACCTTAAAGTAAAGATTATATTGCTACGTAACTGTTTATCATTTTTTCCAACTTTTGGGGTTGTTATCAAGTGCTGTGATGGAAACCCAGATTCAGGCCGGGACTCCACCAAAGCAGAGATGTGTGCGGTGTGCTGTGTGCTGTGCGAGAAGAGATGTTTTTCAGCTCGGGTGCGGGGCGTTGAGTGCTCAGTACGCATTCTGACACGAAAGGTAGACGATGTCGCTATTATTACAAAAAAAGTATCTTCTTTTACTTGAAGAAGAACTACAGTCTGAAGAAGCAGAATTGATAGCTTTATACTACCTAAACAAAAGAAAACATCGGTTTTGGAAAAGAAGTCACTTGTATTACCATACCAGTCATGGAGAATTTTTTACTCTGTTTAATGAGTTAGATGATGAAAGTTTTACCAAGTCCTACAGACTACCGAGGAATATATTCTACGAACTACATAACTTAATTAAACCGCATATATTTAAGCAAGATACTAACTACAGGAGATCTATCTGTACCCAAGAGCGGCTAGCAGTATGTTTGAAGTAAGTACCTACCTAATTATTTTTTTGTTAAGTGTGTTTGTGTTTATGTGTGTTATCTGCGTTTGAATGTGATCAGTCTTTTTTGAGTGTTTGTTTTTTTTTGTGTAAAAGGGCTAAGTGAGAAGTACTCAAAACGAGAATCAAGAAGTACGAGAATACATGAAAAATATTATGTAAACTGAGGTATGTAAGGATTACGAGAAATCGAGATCCGTTGTCTCTTTCTACCCCTCCGGGAGACTGGAGTGATGCATATTATGTAAAAACCAAATATATTTTTATATTATCTTATTTATTCATAAAGAAAACAAAAAAATCAACTGCCGTTCTGGGAGTAGCAAAAAAAACGTAAGGTTATATTAGAAACATAACGTACAAAAAAATTATAACAGTAAATCACATGAGACATATTGCTTTCTTTTCCATATAGTTACAAATTATCATATGTGTCTTCTTCGTTTCTGAATGCTTCTTCTATCTGTTCATCGGTCATGTGCGTATCTTCCAAGCTTGGAACAGGTGCCTGTGTCGAACTTGGACCCGGTGTTTGTGTTGAGCTAGGAACCGGTGCCTGTGTTGAGTTAGGACCACCGGCCTGTGTTGATGTAAGAACCGGTGCCTGTGTTGAGCTAGGACCCGGTGTCGAACTTGGACCCGGTGCTGAAGTGTAACCGGGGGAATACCAATTATTTTCATTTGTGTTATACCATGTGTTTTGTAGCTCAAGTTCTTCCAATTCTAAAAGAACATTGAAAATTTTACGTTTAGCCTGAAGCTGCATATATTGAGAAAGTTTTTTTACACTTTTTGATATCGACAGAAAAAAAGTGTCCATTTCGTCAAGGGTATTATTTTTCTCTATCAATGATTGTATTTCTAGTTTTTCTTGGCGTATTCTTTCACGGTTTGCATGGTGCTGTATAAGTAAATTACTTATTTCATCCGATTTTCTTGTTGCATTTCTGCATGTCGAGGCTGAGACGCTTGATGTCGGTGACGGCGAATGTTGTACAGATGGACGATCTTCTGGAGTGCTTCTTGTATGATTGCTTGATGTTTCAAAAAACTCATCGGTTACATTATTTTCCAATGAATTTGTTTCCTGTTCATTTATATTTGTTTGTGAGGTATAATTTGTAGTCCTGTTTCTATTCGTCATATATGGTATCAAAAATTCCATTACCTTCTCATATTTCCATTCACGAATTTGTTTACCACTCTGTCCACTTCTAGTGGCATTCTTCCTTTTTAATGCGTCCCGGTGGCTGTCTCTCAACTTTTTCCACTTAGATTTAGCCGTTTTTACTGAAATAAAAATAATTGAAATCATTATAAATATTAAATGTTGACATTGCCATAGTCAAAATATATTTACCGCATTATCACTCATGCAGAATTTATAACCATTATAAATATTTAAAAAATACCAGAGTTTCAAGGGAAACCAATTTATAAAAAAAAAATATCTGAAATCAAACAAACAAAACGGATTGTATCTCTCGTACGTGGTCGCGGCAGACGGCGGCGTCGAAATTTGAAATGTTAATAAATAACGAGTGATAAATCCATTTTATTTGTTTGATTTCAATGTGTTGTGCTCGTGTGAATCTTAGACTTTTAATTGTTTCTTTTCTATTATTTAAAAATGGCTATAACTTTTGAACGAGTGAAAATTCTGTAAATACATAATTTCAGTAATGCCTAATCTTTTATAGTTCCGGAAACAACACGACACTGATTAAGATATTATTTTGAAATGACCCTTCTATTCTAACTGAAACCACGACACATAAATATAAATCTATATTATAATTATTACAGGTATTTGGCGACTGGTTCAAAATTTTCACAAATAGCTGAAAATTTTAGGATTGGAAAATCGACTGTTCCAAGAATTATAGAAGATGTCTGCGATGCCTTGTGGACAGTATTACAACCTTTGGTTATGCCAGAACTTAATGAAAATGATTGGAAAAAAATTTCAAAGCAATTTGAAGAAATCTGGCAATTCAAAAACTGCGTCGGGGCCATTGATGGCAAGCATGTGTACATGTTTGCACCCCCAAAATCTGGGTCCTCATATTACTGTTATAAACACAGGTTTTCAACTGTAATGATGTGCGTAGCCGACGCTACCCGAAGAATAATTATGGTAGATATAGGTTCAATGGGAAGGTTCAGCGATGGTGGTATTTTTGCTGATAGTATATTCGGAATTCGTTTGAGAGAAAACAGACTAAATCTACCACAGCCACAACCCTTGTACCAAAATGGAGAACCTGTACCGTTTGTTTTTATTGGAGACGAAGCTTTCCCTTTGATGACTAACTTAATGAGACCATATCCACGCGATAATTTAAATAACGAAAAACGAACATACAATTATAGACTTTCAAGAGCTCGTCGTATTGTAGAAGCTACATTTGGTGTATTATCACGGAAATGGTACGTATACCGTAAAGAATTTGAATGTAAAATAGAAACAGTGGAAAAAGTGATAAAAGCAACGTGTGTTCTACACAACTTTTTAATTGACAAGATGCCTGGCTATCTAGATAATAATGAAACGGGTTTGGCCACGACTATGTTTAACGACACAAACGTGGAAAATCTATTATCGAATGACAATATGGATGCCTATCAAGTTCGAGAAAAATTCTGTAGTTATTTCAACAACGAGGGCGCCGTTCCATGGCAAGACACTCGTATTACAATATTACTTGAACGAAATACTTAATATAATAAATTGCACTTACCGTCAGATAATTGAGTTTCTTTCAAAACGTTCTCCCAAGCTGCATCTTTGACGTCAGTAAGTTTATAGGTATCTATTGATGTGTTCCATAGACATGGATATTTTTTTACTGATTCAATAAATTGTTCATCCATTACGTTTTATTTAAATTAACTAATTGTTTACGTTGAAAAATACAAACTGCACAAATTATTCACGATAAAAGCGTGTGCTCGCGTGCTAGCAAGATGGCCGGCCGGCCGGCGCGCGCGCGGGGTTCTGCGGGTTGCTAGCGGGCGAGAGGGGGGAGGGTGACATCGCTCACTGCACGCCGCTCATATCTCTCGTCTCCACTGCGCGTCGTCCGCGCACAGCTCACATCTCCGCTTCCATCGCGACATACAAATATTAGACATCTCCGCACAGCGATCTCCACTGAAGCTGAGCGGAGAGGAGACGTGTCAATAACTCAATTCTATTGGTTGTTTAAAAAACATCTCCTCTCCGCTCGTCTCGTCTCCGCTTTGGTGGAGTCCCGGCCTTACACCCTAACACATCACGAGTTAGAAAGAGAGAGGTGGGTAACGAAATGCATTCAGGTCAAATTTTCTTGAACCAGCCTGTTGTATGCCTGCTTGTTTTTCATCTTTACCTTTAGTTTCATGGAAAGAGCAGACCTTGATAGTAATTTTTTTAGTAATGGATTTTACAGCCATGGATAAAAGTCCTTATTTTTCTACACAAATTAATTATTGTAGTCCAATACGGCTTACGTTCGGTAAAATAAATATAAATATGAAATTTAGTGTTGATTTTTCATTTGGAAGCTAAAATAGTTTATATTTTTTGCAAAAACAATGAATTGGTTTGAGACTTAAAATCCTCTTGGCCTACATTTAAAAAAAAATGTACCGTAACCATGGAAACCATTACTTTACAAGTGCAATTATTTTATAAACAATGTGTTATTTACTAATTACAATTAAATAAAAGGCACTTTATGAGCAATAAATGTGTTGAACAAAATATAATAGTTTCGGGTTCCGTTCTATCCGCATAATTTATTTTGTCCTAATGTACTGTCCTAACGTGGAAAAAATATTTTGCCATAAAAGTTCTTAAGAGATAATTGTTTTTGGCATACTGGTGATTTTGGCATTAATTACTTTTAGCCACATTGAATGTTTAAAATAATAAAATTATTACGAGTATTATGCCTAAGAACGATAACATAAAAGTCATTATACCATAAACAGTATGTCATGTTCCAGTATGGCTTAAACTTTTAAGTTTATTGATAGAGGGAATCAATAAGAGCCATTTTTATTTGTGGCACCAAAATAAAACAAATTACAATAAGCATAACCTTAGATCGTTCACTAATAATAGTGCCGAAATCAATTCGGGATCTATGTAGGAGTAGGTAGGAGGATATAGTGTTGAGTGATATTGGTATGTATCATCTCTTTTGTAATTTTATGTGCGGTGTATGAAATGTCAGTTGGCGAGTCCAATATTACGCAGGATTTTTTAGTATTCCGTACCCAAATGGAAAATCCGTCCGTATATATGTCCGTAATATATTTGTGTGGGGAGGAAGCTAGAGGTTCTCTGTCACGCTTCGAGGTTCTGATGCCTGGGGTGAAAGTAGTGAACGACGCCAATTTTAGTCTTTTGGGAGCCCCAATATTCGAGGAAGCGGTCCCTTCATCGATTCAGGCCAAGTTGACTTCGTTTTTGTCTGTGTGTGGGCGACTTAGGTCGCTTTCTTCTCATGTGGCTTTGGTGCTCCTCCGTGATTGCTTGACAGTGCCTCGATTGACGTATATGGTTCGGACTAGCCCAATATGGTTGTTCCCTCAAGAAGTACATCAGTTTGACAACGCAGTGCGTTCAGAGCTCGAATGTATATTAAATGTCAAACTTGATGAAAATCAATGGGTTCAGGCTTCCTTACCAGTACGTCATGGAGGTCTTGGTGTCCGCCGACTTTCGGATATATCTCTTCCGGCTTTCCTGGCGTCCTCCCATGGGGTGGTCAATCTTGTTGCTAAAATACTCTCCATTGATGGTGACGGATTGATTTTGCCCCATGCGAGTGAGGCTTTGAAGATCTGGTTGAGTAGGTGCCCAAACGCAACTGTTCCAGCAGGGCCACATGTGCAGAAATTTTGGGATGAGGAGGGAGCTCTGGTCATGCGGAAGCAGTTAGAAGCCGTGGCAAATAGTTCTGATTTAGCGCGCTTAAAGGCTTGCGCTGAGTCGGAGTCAGGTGCTTGGCTACACGCCTTGCCATCTCCTCATTTGGGCACATTTCTGGACAACGATTCACTTACAGTAGCGGTAGCTTTGCGATTGGGTTGTTCAGTGTGTGAACCGCATCGTTGTGTATGTGGTAGATTGGTAGAGGCAGATGGTCTTCATGCCTTAAGTTGCTCGCGTTGTGCTGGACGCTTGTCTCGACACAATGCAATTAATGATATAATTAGAAGAGCCCTCATTTCGGCAAATATCCCTTGTCAACTAGAGCCTCCAGGACTTTCCAGGACAGATGGAAAGCGTCCAGATGGCTTGACTCTTATCCCGTGGCGGAGGGGACGCTGTTTGTTGTGGGACGCAACTTGTGTGAGTACCTACGCGGCGTCCTATCTCAATAGTAGTATACGCACACCCGGGGCGGCTGCACGTGCGGCGGCCGGACAAAAATGTTTCAAATACGCTAATTTAACTTCTAGATATGACTTTGTTCCAGTCGCTGTGGAAACGGCTGGCCCGTGGTGTCCTGAAGCCAAAAGTTTTGTTAGTGAGATAGGGCGCCGTTTACGGGACCGCGGTTATGACGAACGCTCGGTATGGTACCTGGTCCAAAGGATATCCATTGCTATTCAGAGAGGCAACGCAGCTAGCGTAATGGGTACCTTTGAACCGGGGACAATCTGGGGCGGAATTTTTGAGTATTAGTAATTTTTCTTTTCTGCTTGTAAATATATTAACTTTAAAATTAAAAATAAATTATTGTAATTACAATATGAGCTTACTGGATTATCAATTGGTAAGACAGTTGAAATTTTGCTGCTGCTGCGGTAACACCAAATACTAAACATGCTGAAATAAATATATTTGCGGTTTATATAGATAATGGTACGAAACTCTCATGCGCGATTTCGACTCGAACTTGACCGGTTTTATTTTTTTTAGGCCGTAGTCTCATTTGCACCATTGGCCAGAACCCTTCGATGGTGGAAACGTAAGGTAATTTCACTGTGTAGTGAAGTCATTTATTAATAGATGGAGGCGTTTGTCATCAATTAAAAAACACAACAGATATAAATTGACCCTAGGGTTAGACTGGAAGAGACCGCTCTAGCGATAAGTCCGCCTTTGCACCTCATTTTCATGTATATTTATTTTATACTATTTTTATTTCGGTGCAATAAAGAGTACTTAATTATATTGTACTAGCTGTTTCCCGCAGCTCCACCTGTGTCAAAAAGTAGCCTATGTTTGACCCCGGGTCTTCAAATATATTCATACCAAATTTCATCAAAATCCGTTCAGCGGTTTGGCTGTGAAAGCGAAACAGACAGGCAGACAGACAGACAGACTTTCGCATTTATAATATTAAGTATGGACATGGATAACATCATGAGAAATTACGACGATGGCAATTAATGTTGGGTTTGAAACGTTTTACATTCATATATGTATATTTCTTTATATACGGAACCCTAAATCAATTACTAAAAGGTAAAGTACAAAATTACAATAAATTCAAACAATCATCTCTATTATTACAATATATGACTAAATTCAAAGTCTTTGCGAAATAACCTGAAACATTCAATATTGACAAGGCTATATAGAAAAAGTTTTAGTCCGTTATTGTCGACTTTGCCTGTCGCAGTTCGAGTTTCACACAATACAAGCTTCAGAAATACAGAATTATTTGAAATTTTGATGAATTAATAATTTCGAAATATGATTCAGGAGTGCTGCTATTTTTGAAAAGTGTAACTCATGCAAAATCGGCGTTTTGCAAAATTTTTGGTAGAAAACGAATGATTTTTGTTCGATATCGAACGATTTTCATTCGACATAATATGTCACACTTTTCAAAAATGGCACTCCAGGTCTTTGCCTGTCTGAAATTTATTTTAGACGTCATATTTCTATCGTGCCCTAGTTGCCATTTAATGTACAGTCAACAATCTTTTAATCCCTATGTTCAGAAAATAAGATGTTTGTGAGTGTATTTTTTTTAATATTATAAAATTGAATAAATTAGTAAAGAACATTCAATTAGGAAAGCCTCCAGCCGCGCGAGTTTCAAAGCTCTTGTTTAGGAGCATTTTCTCGCACAGCTGAGTGATGTGCGAATCTAGTTGCCGCATATGTTGTTTATTTTGCATTGCATTTAAATATATATAAAAAAATCATGTCAAGCTAGCGTTGATAAAAATCTACGGCTACTTTTTCCTTGATGAACGTAGGTATAGTTAAAGGTCATTCTCAGTACTTCTAACCATACCTAGGAAAGTTCAGGAAGATTAGTTCAATTAAAAAAGGAACTTTTTACTGATCTTTGTAGTTCAGTTGATTAAGCTTAAGGAGCTTACACACAAATATAAAAAAAATCACGTTTGCTTTTTTTAAATTTCATAACAATGCATTGTAGGCCAAAGATACAAGCTAATAAATGGACACTTCATGCCCTCGCATCTTTCACAGCTTCCACTGTGATTTTAATTGCAATGCAATTTACTTTGGACTACTGCGAACCGACCCTGAACTATAGATGTGAAGCTGGATATTAACTATTTTAAGCGGTTCAAAACGCTACCGTAATTAAAAATTAATTAACCTCATTTTATTTTATAAAACAATGCAATTCATCGAGTTTGGGCTTTTCATATTTGTCGTATCAGGCCTCATAATAAAAGCTTGAACGAAAAAGTATTATTTTTTTCATAAAATATTTTCTTTGTCGCAATCGGATAGTTAATAACCGCATTTTATCGGTAGCTAACCATACATTTGGTGGCTAAGGGGTTTTTATAACTTTACCCTGGACACCTTGGTGTCTAAGTATTTCAAACTTACTTTAGGGCGCTGATATTAACACCCACAACCACCACTTCATAGTGATTTTACATCGACACGAGAGACAAATACAAGACCGCTTACAATTTTCAGAACAAATCATATTGTTTAATCTGTCTTTGCGTAGAATTATAGTAGCATTGACTCTTATGGTAGGTCTGCAACGTTTGCTACAAGGTAGTAGGGTGATTTCGCTTCAATTCTTAATTACCAATAATCATAAGTCTTTCAATGCATTTTAGATTTTAATTGGAAGTAATTAAGGCGCTGTCCATCAGAGGAATACCGTAAAACGTCTATTTTGCGTCGCGCAGTTAGCCTTATTTTCCATGGAATACTAGCATAAAAAAAATGAGAAGTACAGTTCAAAGATCAAAATAAATGATTACATCAAAATATTTTCAAAAAAGTATTTAAGACCTAGCAAAATAAAATGGCAAAAAAGCTATATCCAGAAAAAGTTTCGTCGCGAATTACTTGATATTTTCAGTAACAACTACCAACTATTTTGCGTCTATAAAAAGTATATCGTAATGAGCAAGAGGGATACCTAAAAAAATTACAATATTTGGTTATAATTAATGAATTATTAAATTAAAACTGAAAAATAACAACCGAAATGGCAGACATGGGTTTTAACTAAGACTGGTGACAGGTCAACCGGTATTCAACCTTATTTCATTACGAGTACGTACTATATCAAATACTGAAAGGTTGAGGGATACAGCGCCTTAAGGCGTATTGATTTCTATATGGATGATTGGTAGAGAATGCTGAATGTTTTAGAATTAACGTCTAGAATTAAAGTCCGCACTTTTGTTTAAGTATGTTTACTTGAGTTATAAATTGAATTGTTAGAGATGAAGCCGCGGGCTACAACTTGTAATTAATATTACTGATTGCCATGTATTACAATACAACTAGTTATTTGAGCTTGGCAAATGGAGAACTAATATTCTACTGAATATTTGTGCAGGAGCATAGGATAGTTGATATTAAATGATTCGAAATTGAATCTAAAACTGTTAATATTATTACACTGATTGATGATATTTTTCAAACATCTATTGTTTTTAATCTAGGGTACGCTTCATCATGATATATTGTGATAATATGGGTATTATAATGGAACGATTGCCATCTGATCTATGTTACCTTTTAATTGTTGGTTAACAGGGAACCCTATCCCTTCCGCGCGGCCGGCCGGATTGCACCGACGTAAAGACTCTACTTACCTCGATGCTGCAGGGGCAATCTATGAAAGTATGAAAGAGTGGGGATTCTGGGGATGTTTACTAGATTTGGTCGTGTGTAGGCTTGCAGCGTTGCCCCTGCTGTTGCCCAATATCGGCCGACCGCGCTTGCTGCCTAGATTGCCCCAGCCGGCCTGCACGACACAGTGTCTGTACCGTGGTTAAACCAATTCGACGTCAGACGGAAAATTTTCTAGCAAGTGAAATAAATCAATAGTAGATGCTCGAGAAAAAATTCCACTAAACCACGCTGATACGCACGATCGTTATGCAAACGTATACCCCGCTAGGCTGTCAAGCTTTTCATGATCATGATAGAATGTCCCAAAAGCGAAACTCATTAGATAAATGCACCAACATTTGGAATGCAGTAAACTGAAACGGATTACAGCTTTTGAATACGAGCTGGGGTCCGATTCTCATGCCTTTAAAACATAAAATTACAGAATTAATTAATGACTGAATTTTCGATTTGAAAGTAGACAATGGGTCATGGAAAATATCTAGGTCGCATTTTGAATTAATTTTATTGTAAGAAGAAAGAACTCTGGGCAAGGGAGCATCTGCCAAGGTTAGTATTTGCTCGTGGGACAATAAATGTGTTTGTAACCTTTCTACGGGCGTTTGGTCGGGGCACTGTAAGACTGATCATATCTGAGAGAGCGTGATGACAATCGATTGCTCCGCGGACAAGCTTGTAAAGGAATATTGCGTCCAGCAACTTCGGCGATCAGATAAGGATATCATATTAAATTTTGATAAGCTGTAAGTGTATTCGTTTCTATGACTAAAGTTAAAAGTTTTGTAAGCCAATTGTCGTGTAAAAACCCTTTGAACGCGCTCAATGTTGTCAATATGCTTTTTGTAACAGGGATTCCAAACAACACTCGCAAATTCAAGGTGGCTTCTAACTAGTGTAATAAACAACATTATTAAAGTACGAGTGTTTCTGAAATTAGCCGTATTACGTTTTATAAAGCCAAGCATCTGGAATGATTTTGTGACAGTAGCGTCGTAATATGGGATGAAACTCAACTTGCTATCCAGAGTCACACCCAGGTCACGAATCTGTTCAACTTCCTAGACTTTGTACCAAAGGCTATATATAGGAAGGAAGATATTGTTAACTCCCTCATCTTTACATTTCTCTTCTCCTAGCATGCGAGATGCAACGCACGGTCTTTCGACCGATATGATCACTATGACTTGTCTCTGACTACTTGTTAGAAATTTGTATTCAGCTGTACATTATGTTCCATTTCACGATTACAATATCATTTAGAAATGTTAAACTCCGAACAATATTTTTAATCCAATAATTATGGATATCGTTATAATCGAGAAAGCGGAAAGTAACATTCAATAGACGTTTGAGAAGTTTACGACATTTTACTCTGGCAGTATCGAGAATAAGCTTTTTGGGGATTGGAGACGTCCACTGATGAAATTTGAAAAATAAATATTTATATTTCTGTTGCCTCTTTAACAACAAATACTAAAAAACAAAATAAAATAAATATGGAGCCCTCCATACAACAGACATGATTTTTTTTTGCGGTTGTTATAAATAATGGTATGAAACCCCCGGTGCGTGAGTCTGACTCGTACTTGACCGATTTTTTTACAACAGACATTTTATGGAGCTGATATGAGAGAGATTTAGGATAGAGATTTGTCATCGACATAAGACTCGTGATTTCCGAGAATAGGCTCCTGAAATGCAATTAAATAGATAAGGTGGCCTGTTGAAAATCCGTGGAAAGCACAGCTTAACATTCCAAATGATTTTTAATTAAATTCGTGATGGAAAAAAAATCTGAAAAAGCCACTGTGCAGGCGACGCTCTCGGTTTAATAATACATATCCATTTTTGTGTGGTTAAGAAACCTTACTTAACTCTACTAATCATAGTTCACCCTTCCCAACTTTTCCAGTCCTAAATTTTAAAAGAACCTTTGTCCTTCATTCAGTTGTCTTGTAGTCCCTTTCGGCCACCTATGTAACTTCAATACCTATTGAGTTATGGACGCACGCTAATAAAACATTCAATAGGCTATTCTAATTTTTTTTATCATTACCAAAAACTGGAAGATTTTTTTAATACGTGCAAAAATAAATAAGTTTTATGTCTTTGAAATTCGAAGAAAGGGGAAAATGTCAAAAAACAAGAAAAGGATGCACTGTGTATGCTGTGACGTCACTGCCATTTGGTTTCGTGTGAGAAGAGATAGCAAGACGTCACCACCACGCTCTCACTTTCCTTTATGAGACTGCTACTTTTTAGTGTAAGTAGTTATTGTTCCCTATTAAAATCTTTTCTTAGTATGAACACAGTCAAGTAGCCTATTATCTTCCACATTTGGCTTTGCAGTTTTCTGATAAAGTAGAGCTGGTAAAACCTGCCAGATATATAAATAAAACACTTCTCCCACTTGATGTTCTCTGATTAACCCAAAGGATGACTGTTAGATATTGCTTTTGTACAATAAAAATATCTTTTTCTTCTTGTTGAGTTTCTATTAACTACAAATTAAAGCCCATTGCTTTGTCTCCTCTATTTTTCGGTGAAACTATATTTAAGTTTTCAGTACTGCAAGAGACGAGGCTATCCTCTCTAAACGAACGTCTATCCATAATAAAAATAATAATAAGATTTTGAGATAAACATATAAATGATTTTACCTTACATTTCTCTCATAAATATTTAAAGCTTGCGTATATTTTATTTTTGCGTTAATCCCTTGTGAGTACCTTTGAGTTTCTTGACGACGGCGACGAGACACGATCTTGTCAGGGCTTATCATATCATAATCATACATCACAAAGAACTTTTATTGGATTTGAAATTGAAGACAAAATATATGATACACTCACTCACACCTTGTATTTTTTTTTATTGCGTCGACCACCGTAACTTAATAGTTAGCATGCTACCCAGGTCTCGGGTTCGAATCCTGGTCATAATAAGAAATGATTTTTTTTTCAGATTTGTCTGGATCTTGGGCATTTATCTGAATATGTATTTATTACCTTGTATTATAAAAACGAAAGAAAGTTTGTTTATTTATTTGTTTGTCTATCAATATATCAATAGAACCAATTTCCCAAAATTTGCATACACTATACAAATGTGAGTACTGAGAAGGAAATAGGGTACATTTTATCTCGAAAAATATGATGTGATATATTCATACTTCAATTTCCATACTATCTATACCTTTACACATATATTATAAATGCGATTTGTATGTCTAAATTAATCTATTTAATACGTTTTTTATTGCGTTAACATAAGAAATCGATAACTGCCTTTTACGCTTTCATAGCTAAACAGATAAAATTTAGTATGAATATAGTTGAAGACCCGGGGTTCCGGGAAGTCATTTGGATAGGTTTTTATTACTTTCATGAAAATCATTGACTAGAATCAGTATGTATTCTAATAGATTTGTTATGAAATTGAACACCTTTCACCAAACAAAATAGCAAGTCTGTATTTTTTCCGGGGAAAAAATTACAAACAGACGCTCCAACTTTTTGTTTGTATTGAAGAACAATTTCAACAAAAAATATGGCGTGGATCTACTCTGTAATTTTGTCTTTATTGCAGTGTGGTGTAAAATGAACTGTGTTTTTAAAGCATTGGCCGCTCAAATTATACTGCAGTAAATATTGTACAGATTTTAATACACCATCATTTTAAACCGACGTCCAAAATGTAAAAAGGGGAGGTTGTCAAGTCGGGTGAATGTTTTTATTTTATTTTATGTTTGTTACCTGGTAACTTTGTAAATTTTTGACCAATTAAAAAAGAAACTCTATTGTTTGGAAGGACATGCTTTCAATTGGGTCGGATGGAAATTTTATTAAAATATAATATAATAGTACCATTAAAATGACTGGGAAAATGAGAGTGGACAATGCTGTCATACAAACAAAACATTTATGATCTTTCATATTTTTTGAAGTCGCTTGCCTGAGTTTAAAATAGTTTTGTATGGCTAATTGACCCCATATGCCCAGTTAAACCTGGTAAGCTGCTAGTCGTGGTTTTAGATTTGGCAGTATTCGTTTACTATGGTGCGACTGCCGTTTGACTTCGAGACCGATAATAATAATGATCATTTATGTGCTAGTGGCCAACATTGTCAGATTTTGTCAGATCAAAGCATCTGGCGCAGCCTAACGATGTATCTCTCCCTAGTGTATAGAACTCTTGGAATCAGAATATTTTCAAGATGGCCCAGTAAACGAATGGATTCCGGTTTTAGTTTTTTGTAAAAAAAATACACATTTATTAAAAAAATATTCAGTGTGTAAAACTAATGAGCAAGGTTCGGAACGAATAAAATACATGACGATCTCTGTTTAACCCAAAGGTTGACTATTAGATATTGCTTTAAGCATTAAGTTCGCCTATTGTGCTATACGACTGTTTTATGTACAAGAAAGTTTAATTAATAAATTAAATTAATGTCAATCATTATGTTACATGAAAGGCCCATTTAAGAATTTTCGATTAAGCGTACCGTTATCCAACTTCAAATAGTGAGATTATTTTACATAAGTTTCACATATTATATATGCACATTCTACAAAACTTACTGGGCGAAGTTACAAATCTTAACATTAACCCAAAACATGAAGCAAACTTCGACAAATTAACTTGCTTGCCCTTACAAATATACATAAATCATGTTAATCCGAGGTACACCAGTTTGTTTATAATTTTAGTTTGTAAGTTTGTGTGTCACAGGGCGGGTTTAGCTATCCATCGCCATATTTAATAAGTGACGTTGGGTTAACAGGATTGGTCTAGTTGGGACGGATTTTAAGCAACTAAATAAGTTATTGAACATTATTTACCCGATTTTACTCGGGTTTCGTTTACGTGACAAATTAGGGTATTTAAACTTTTTAAAAGAATTAACAAGGCAACTTTATGTAATTATATTTTTAGTAATCAAACTCGAAAAAAATAGTTATGATATCAACATTTTATGAGAGATGATGTAAAGCATTACATTACTTTTATTTGTGGTTTTTATTGCAATTTTAATATTTTACTTATTAATTTTATAAGAAATTAAACTAACAGTAAAAGTACGAGTATATTTGCAGTGTGGGTTTATTTTCAATAGTTGTTGTAGGTTGCGGATGCTGTAGTTTGAGGAGCTCGTTAGTCTAGCGCGATTCGCGTATCCGTAGCGACTATTGGATTGGTCGCCATTTAGTGGAATTTTCTATCTTGAGCTCCTACTGCTTCGGAAGGCACGTTAAGCGTTGATCCTGGTTGTTATCGATAGATAGCAGTCGTGAGGTTATGTCAGATGCCTTAGGGCAGACTGAAAAATTCTGACAGTGTTGGCCACTAACGCTCCTCGGGTCATGTTCCTGTTGGCCTGGTTTTAAGGGTTACGGTTACGGAGGTCAGGCGGCAGTCGCTCCATTGTTAATAACCAGTTCCGCTAAATCTAGGACCATGACTAACAGCGTACCCTAGGTTCCGAAATGTAAGTTGATGACGCAACTAGGATTACACGCTAGGATGTTGTATAGGTTGCGAATAATAGTTGACACTACATTCGCCCAATTGCGTCCTTAGTTTACGCTTCAGAGATTAGGGTACGCTATAGGACACATATACCGAATCGTTTTCAACATGGTCTTTGATTTGGCGACACTGATTAAAATAGGGCGACTGCTGTCTAAAATCAGACCAACAGGAATATGATATATATGACTAGAAGTGTCTTACTGGCCAACACTGAAGGATTTTCGGGCAGCTCAAAAGGCATTGGTCATAACCAACGAACGGATTAACGTGCCTTCAGAAGGATGGAGGAGGTCGAGATAATACCAGTAATGGCGACCAATCTAAAACAGGCCATACGAACGATTGATTGACGAACGAAATCGTCACTTACACGGCGCGCCTCGCTCGGCTATCGAGCTTCAACACTATGTATGTACTGTTTTAAAAAAAGTCGTAAATATGCATTTTCTTTTATTAATTGCTATCTTTCTCGTTACCTGAACTTTGGGTACATTTTTAGAAGCCCGCAAAATCAAGTTAGCGACCCCAAATTAATGTAGAGAAAGTAGAGATCCAATTAGCAAGTTTTTTGGTATCTGTACGGCAAATGTTGGGATTTTTACTACTTTTGTTCAAGAACTTTGTTCGAGGGTCAAAAAGGAGAATTCAGAGATTCGGCTTCCTTTCATTTAAGCATATTTTGGTCTTATAATTGTTACGATGAGTGGAAGTAGAGATACAAAAATAATTTGATTTTTATTAATACAAAATGGTTATAACAATCGGCTGGTCCACTTCGTTTGTGTAAGTTTTATGGAAATCCGAAAAATGCTTATAGTGGATTATAAGCTGATCTTTAATTTCCATAATTTCTAAATACAGTACAATGCAATTATTCTTTTTTGAAAAGGATTTCACCGTCATCTTCGATTCCCACGGGAAGCATAATTGATGGTTAAACCTGAAAGTTAACTTTGACCATATAAAAGATAATATATTTAAATCTCGAGTATGCAACGTCGTAGTATAATTCTATTTTGTTTAGTTGTTTCTAGTGTAGATACAACATTTATTTATTAAAACTTTATTGTTCCACAAAGTACCCATATACTTATAACAATTGGCGGACTTAAGGCTAAGAGCATTCTCTACCAGTCAACCATTGGGAGAAACGGAAAGATAGTTTGGAGCAAAAAAAGTTAAGGGGGAAAAATGTATTACTTATAGAGCAAATTTTATCAAAAGCTTAAGTTCATATACTACGTAAACATACATAAAACATACACAAATACTGTTTCATTTTAAATTTTTAAATCTTTTTCATTGCAGGCTTGAATCACATGCATGTTTGTTTGAATAATGATTGCGTTCTTCTCGGCTGTCATTTTAAAGGAACCACGTCAGAGGCCGAAAAGCGGTTCCGAAAACCTGTGATACCAGGGTTTACATGATTGATTAACCCTGCAACCCACTCGATAAGAATGAATGAGAAGGTTGTTTTAGTCAAATGTACCATTTGTTTAACAAATGTTTGGTTTTTAATAAATACATTAACTTATGTTTTGCAAAACCAAATAATAGAGACCAACATTAATTTTTGTGAAAAAATGCTAAAAAAATTGATACTTGCATTAAACGAGGAAATGTTATATCAAAATTGAATCTTATTATGCATTATTTATCACGAAATGAATAGACAGCTTTGTGAATATACAAGCGAGATAGTTTGGGCGATTGAATATTTATAGGGGCAGAAACTCCTAGTATCGTTCACTTCTCAGTTGACAAATCGTTAGTACTACCTTCAGTTCTATTATTTATCCTGTGCTCCTACTGACCATTCCCAACTAGAGTCGGGACCTTCATCAAAGAGTAAATTAGAACCATTTAAACTAATAAACAGTTGGTTAATTAATCTACTGGTAACCATTAACTGATTATGAAGATTTAAATAGTTTTGTTATATTCATTTATGAAATAGAGGTATATAACAGGCGTTGTTAATGATGAATGAATGAATAAATATTTTATTGCACTATTAGAGTAGAATCGAATAAAAAAAAATGCGTACAAAGGCGGACTTATCGCTAATTCAATTTCTTCCAGCTTACCTTAGGCCTTAGGGTAGAAATACAATGTATGATTTAGGATCAAAAGTTATTTGCAGAGGAAGTAGGCAAGTAAAATATCTTTATTGTACCATAGAAAATAAAATCTTTTCTCAAAAAAATATTGCTTGAGACAAGATTTACAATAGTCGGTCTTATCGCAAACTCAATCTCTTCCAGGTTACTATACGGTAGAAGAATTCTATAGAAAAGAGATCTAAATCTTTGGATCTATAAAAAGATACAAACTGTGTTTTGAATTGCGCATATTGTATTTTAAGACCTTTAAGATTTAGTGTAATTTTTGTTGTTAATTTGATGTTTTATCGCTAAAAAGGATAAAACACTGGCTTAAATTTCTTAGAATTATTGTAATGTACACTATTTTTATGAAAGCCCAAAAAAACAAAAATAAAAAAATAATCCTAGTTTAAAAAAAAAATATCAGTTCAGATGGCGGCCGAAAGAAAATTAGTAAAATTGGTACTCACTAGGGGCGGGACACAGAATTGTCTTTATGGTCTTTTACTTTATCTTGACAGCACACATTTTAATTTCACAAAATTTTATGTCTGATATTATATTTATTGTTATTTAGGTCTTACTACAACATGGACCACGTAAGAATGCATTCTGAAGATTATGCACAGCCAATACTCAAGTTCATGGATTACGTAGGACGAGCAAACGTGAAGTTTTTCGACACGAACGTGTCATGGATCAAGCGCAATGGTCGATTTTTGTACATAATTCCTCTAATGATTGCACACCTTATTTCGATGACTGTCTATATATTACGGGTGCTGATAGAAAAAAATATATTGGCCAATGCCTTATCGCTTCCTATTTGTGTCGTGACTTATCAAAGTAAGTATTTTAAATGATTAAAGAATAAACGTAGACATGTTTAAACATAGTAGAGCCTAGCATCTTTACTATAGATGGCGTAACAATGACTTTTGTATGAGAGTGTTTAAGGGGTTCAATACTCTACACACCTCAAATATATTGGTATAATCTAGTATGAAGAGTGAGATGGATATCATGTCGTCTCGTTTCGTCACACTTTTCCGGCAGCCAATTTTCCGGCTAACGTCATCCCCACTGTTTCATAGATTACTAGATTGTCCCAACAATTGTGAGGTGAGTAGAAAGAAAGAAAATAAATATTTATTAAAAAAAAATTATTTGTTAAACATAGGTACATAAAGTTTTTAACATAGAAATTTGGGTCATTATATTTTTCTGTTTGAACACAGCATACAAATACGATAAGTAGTGACTACTGTTGTAATTGATTAAATAATTACAATTTAAAAATATTTGTTTTCTAAACAACATAAAATTTAAAAAATGTAGAACAATGCCTTTTATCAAGAAAGTTTCAATGTATGAAAATACTGAATATCATATTTCTGTCTGCAAATAGGCTTTAGGCAATAATATTTCTCGCGTAAGTAATAAAAACAGTAGGTGTTGCATAAAAGTATTTTTAATGCAGTCTTTATCAAAACAGTAATATTAATGCTCAATAAACAAAATATTGAGAAATTGATCGATGGATTAGGACAAATATGGAGAACTGATAACCTTAGTAATAAACAATTGGCTTTGAAGAAATCGCGTGCAAAGGAGCTGAAGATAGTTACAAATGGTAATGTTTGTTTGTTTGTAATGTATTTCTTTCTTTATAATAATTTTATAATAATCGAAATAGAAATCCAATCTAAAACATTCCGCGCTTCGTTTGGTCCCGGCTGATGGTCGTTAAAGGAACACGTAAGAGGCCGAGAGGCAGCTTCAAACACTTCTGTCATCAGGTTGTACAATACACATTGTCAATTTACCTACATGGTCCACATACGATATGAATGAATTAAGCAAAAACTTAAAAATTTGGCCGAAGTCGAACGTGGGGTTTTCTGAAATCACATGTGCATATTCCATGTGTCGTATCAAAAAATTAAAGCACTGGCCAGGGATAGGACAGAATGGAAAATCTCCACCGAAAATAAAATACTTGGCAATCGCTTACAATAATTAGCAACGTTAGACAGTCAGGCATTCATTTAAATAACACTGGCTGTTTCTCCACCGCCTGCGCCAAATACGTACCAAATTTCATCAAAATCCGTTCAGCGGTTTGGCCGTGAGCATAACCGACAGACAGACTTTAACACTTATGATATTATGGATGTATAGATTTAAATATCAGGGTCAAATATTTGTGTTTTGCCAGCGAACCCCCTGCTACCCTCACAATTTCGGAAATCTATATTAAGCATTTCATTTCCTTTAGATTCTTTATACGTCCTCCCTTATTCAGTAAAATTTTAACAAAATTATGTTTTGTTTCTGTTATCGATAATATGACTTGAAAGAACGAGACACAGCACGTTTTAGTTAAAATTGGCTTAACAGACGTTTGTTCTTTTTGTATGAATAAGCGAGTTTAGGCTTTTGCCCAGCAGTGACCACTATTAAAAAAAGGGAGTTAACCTAAGTAAAGGTCGCTCTCTAGGGGTACTAATAATATACAATGTTTTCAGTATTTATGCATTCACCTATAATGGTGGCCTATGTGTATTTGTTGCTACCGGCAATACGAACATTTCACAATGTGGTTTTGGGAAATGACGGTGAGAAAATGTTGCCTTTCAGCTGCTCGTACCCGTTTGATCCCACTCAAAATTGGTTGTTATATGCTGGTACTTATTATGTCCAGGTTTACTGTAGTAAGTAAAAGTATCTCTTTGTTTCTAAGTTCTCCTTTAGTATTAAGACAATGATTGATTTCAGAATCTTCTGCCTCCGAATTACAAATGTATTTTTTTTGTTTTAATATTACAAAAAGTTAGCCTAAGAGATAAATCAGAAATCGAGTTCCAACGTTTTCTTAATGTACTTTGTTGTTATAACTTTCAGTGATGAAAGGGGTATATTTATTCTTAGCCTCAGATTTTTTGTTCATATCTTTGAGTTCTCACATCAGTTTGGAGTTTATGTTGCTTCGTGAGGACTTATCGCAGAAACGAAAAGAAAATGGAGGTTTACGCTACTTTGTTATGAAACACCAAACGCTTATAAGGTAAAGCTACAAAAGGCTACTTGACTGTTTTCATACTTGGGCAATATTTGCATACGAAACAATATGCACACTAAGAAGTAACCGATTCCGAAAACAACAACAAAATTGGTTGTTAATTATGGCAGTAATTGAATTTTAGTTTTCTCCATAAGAAAAGTGGAAGCGTGGTAGGGACGTCTTGCTATCTTTTATACACACGAAACCAAGTGGCAGTGACGTCACTGCACACACAGTGCATCCTTTAATTGTTTTTTGATAGTATGCCCTTCCACCGAATTTCAAAGGCTTATAACTTATGGACGCCGGCCGCTTCCAACCTGTCATTTTGAAAATCTTTGGGGAAGGCCTATTATCCAACTGTGGGCTGAATGCGGTTGAAGTTGATGGATGATGAATAGTCAATACTTATTAATATTATAAATGGGAAAGTTTTTCTGCTACGCTTTGACGGCTAAACTTCTGGACCGATTATAGTCAAACAAAGGCTACTTTTGGACGCGGGCAGAGCCACGGAAAACGGCTAATACTTTATAATTGCAATTATTTAGAAAAAAAAACTAGCTAAATACCAAAAGGTTGATTGTTAGATAATGCTTTTAGCATTAGGTCCACCATTGTGCGTTACAATTGTATTACAATGAAGTTTAAATAAATAATACAATATAAATTGATGCAATTTATTAGATTGTTTAAGCAGTTCTAGTCCTTTTACCATTACTGATTGGACCAATCAACAACCACAAATTAGATCCTTTTGGTAATGAGATTAACAAATTACGATGATTGTTAATATGCTTAAACTTTATATAAAACGAGGCGAAATGTGCAAAGGCTAACACGGTCACACAATAGGTCTAAATTATTATTTGTCACGGCTATTGGATACGTGCACCATTCCCCGCACGTATCTGTCATCACAACCATGGTCAATTTGATGTCCACCGTGCTAACTAACCTACACTACTTGGCCATATTTTATTTACTACGCCGGCTTAACAACATTTACAGACATTGAACGCCACGTCTGTCGAGCAAAGACAAGCCCCCACTTTTACTAACGGGTATGTTTTATAGATATATTGCACTACCCCCGCTATTTATGACCAATATTATTGCCAGCAAATTTACACTCGTAACATGTATTAGGTTTTGCAAAAAAAGTTTTTCAGGTTTTGCGATGATCTCAACGCTATCAACAACAAAATAATGTTTTTCAATTTATTTATTACGACAATAAATATCAGTTTTTTTGGGCTAGCTGCATTAGTAAGTACCTCATTAGCTGTTATCTTAAAAAGTAGTTAACACAAAAGAATTAAATATGTTTTTAACGTTACCACATTGTAAAAGAATATCTAATGTATATTTGTAAATTCTGTTAAACAATAGAATAAATAAGTACCCCAAATTGACCCTGTCAGACATGTATGTATGTAACTATATCCTTTTGTTTCCTTGTAGCCAAAAATGATAATGATCTATATTTTGAAAATATTTGAAATGAATGTCAGGCTCTGCGGTCGCCAGTTTTTTGCTAAAATGAACTTGCTTATATTTTCAGGCTTCAAGAAATATGGAGGATCAATTAGTTAATTTGGCAGTTATAGTGACCCTAATGATGTTAACATTTACATTGTGTTACTTCTGTGAGATATTGAAATCTGCGGTAAATATTTTCTTTATACTCGTATTTTCGGTTATGTGTAACACGAAAGTCTGCTCTGGAGGGTCGAGTGCTATTTTTGAAAAGTGTTCGTCATAATTTGCAATGTATGTATTTTCGTAATGTCATGTTCAAATTTGTGTGAATATGACATTTCAAAAAGCTCTCCTAGAATTTATTTCCAGCCAGGACAAGTTTTCATGTCCTGATTTATTAAATTTTCAGGTCATAGACCTAAGACTCCTGGGTCTTTGGTTGCTATATCTACATGCTAGGAGTTCAGTATATTTTTTTTTGGAATTATGTTTTTTATTAAACAGCTACTATTTTTCAGAGCGAAGAAATTTATAATGCAGCATGTGAAAATTCCTGGTACGGTGATCTAGACTACAAAAAAAACATACTTGTAGTTATGATGAGGTAGGAACTAATCTGAGTGTCAATTAACTTATTTTACATAGTGCACAAATAAATCGTAATTGGATCGCACTGGCAATTTTTGACGTTTCTTGTTTTCTGTTACTAAATTTAAGTCCAATTGTATTCCATTGGCATGCCATTGAACTGCAACAGAAAAAATTTGCTAATCAAAAAAAATGTATGTATGTATGTAAAAAATTTATTGTACACAAAGAACATAGTATCAGAATACAGGTTACAACAAAAGGCGGACTTATCCCAAATAGGGATCTCTTCCAGTCAACCAAACTAACATAGGACATAGACGGCACAGAAGAGGGCACAACACGCAAAGAAATCTTAGGTGCATAGACTTACATCTAACATACAAATTCAATTACACATAAAAACAGTAAGCTCAGCTCAAGTCCGATCGTTCATAGTCCCTAACCCGAGATTTGAAAGAGTGAGAAGACAGCTCTTTTATCTGCAAAGGAAGAAAAATCATCAAAATCATCAATTCAATCATCAATTTTTAATAATCGGCACTCTGTTATATTTACATTTTTTCTACTATTACTATTCAATTACGTTTTAGTTGCAATCAAATTGAGATTCAAAATTGTGTTAGCAGAATACCAATAGTATTGAGCATACCAAAAATGCATCGTAATTGAATATCAGAATGGTCTTTTAAAGTTTATTAGCGGAATTGACACCCCGTTATTTAGTTTTTATTTTGAACATACTTGTAAAACTAAGTAGTATGACGAGCGCTGATTTTTTTGTTGTTTGGTGTAACATATTTGACGAATTTCAATCGTACTTATTTGATAATTAGACTGTTTAAATTGATTATAATATATATCAGATAAATAAAAAAAAAACGACAAATTAATATTAAAAATAAACGAAAATTAGATATAAATTGATGATTTTTAGTGTGTAAAATAATTATATATACTTTGATAATAGCTCCGTGAGTTAAGTCCTTTACACGTGCTGTAAAAAACTTGACAAAGTGGGGTAAAGGGGGAAGAACATGGCAGGGATTTATACAATAATCTCGTATTCGGCGTTGGTTAGCGAAGTCTACTGTTCACAGTACTACTATTTTTTTAAATATAATTTTTTTTATTTCTCACCACAAAATTGGAAAAGATACACACAAGAGTATTGATAAGATCTTTTGGAGATTGTTATATTATACAAATGGGCCAAGGAAACAGAAAAAATCGTTGCGTAAACGTTTTATTGCATGCAAATTTTCGAGCCAACAGGGCGTCAACTCTCTTATTTAACTTAGTGCACAATTCAATCGTAATTAGATCGGAATGACAACTTTTGACGTTTCTGGTATTGTGTTACAAATTGTAAGATCAATCGTATGCTGCAACAGAATAGCAGATAAGATGAAAAGTTGTCTAACGGTTAAGACTTTACAATTTTTATACAGTTCTTCAGAGGGATATGATATTATTCTGGAGGAAAGGTATGTATTCCTGTCCCACAACCATGTGTCACACTAGCAAATATAGACGCAAGCAAGACTAATACAAGTGTATTATTTCGCAGATCACGGAAGCCGTGCTACATAAAATCCCTACATATGCCGATCACACTGCAAACCTTCACTTCGGTAAATACGTTTTAAAGTAATTAAAAAAAAAATCCCAGTCTTAAATTAAATATTGTATACATGGGTGAAAGAAATAGACGGATGGCGCACAGAAAATTATATAACAGATTAAAAACATTCACTCAAAAATAAATAAGTTCGTGTTAAAGTTTAAGTCGCTTTTGAAATCCGGTGCTTTAATTACCAACCAATTTTGTACCAATAATTATCGATTTAATTGTTATTTTTGGTATCGGTTGCATGTCACCTAGTTTCAACATAGGTTTAAGAAGTGTTATATAAATAAATAAAAAGTATGTAGAGTATTTGTATTGTATTGTATGCTATTTTGTTAGTACTATCGATATTAGTTTTCCCGCTTGTTCTAATACTGTAATCAGCATTGGTACTATCAATCTCGATCACTATTACTTAATTTATAATCGGTACTATCGAAAAAGTTTCGGTAATATTATCAAAAAAAGCTCGATAAATTTGGTAGGACCATCGATAGTTTGACTAGTCAAGGCCTCGATAGTACCACAGCACTAATCTATTCTGTGGTACCACGATATTATCAATAGACTATATTACTATTGCCACCCTTACTCGAAAGTTTCCATAATAGTTATGACATCAAAATGCCCTTCTTCCTGTTTATATATATTTTTTTACAGGTTATAAGTACTACCTGGTCGTATTTTTCCCTCATAAGCACAATGTACAAAAACAGCGAATAGCAATATTAAATGATCAAAGTAGAAATAAACATTGAGTAGTCGAGAGATCCTTCATTGTATACATTCCTAGGAAATCTATACATTTCTTAAATAGCAATCGGAAATGTAAGACAAAGCGGAAATTATGATGATGATGATTTTGAAAGAAGCGATATAGTTTCAAAAGACGACTTTGTGACAGAAAGTAGATTAGGTTATGGTTTTACAGTGACCAATAAATACAGTTAGCGAGCGAGCGACAGACCTTATGACAGAAACGCTTGAGTAACAGACAGACAGACAGAGAGACAGACTTTCGCATTAATAATATTAGTAAGTATTAAATAATTTTTAAAACAATATTTTATACATTTCCTAAATAGCTTCGGAATGTATACATTTCCTAGGAGTTGTATACAATTCCTAGATTTCATACATTTCCGGTTACATACACACATTTAATGACGTAGGCAGTAAAATTTATAGAAATACTTACTAATACTACTTAAGAATATTATACATTTGTACTGGATATTATTTTATACATGTAGTAATAAATGATATGACATTCTGTTTTGTTTTGCTTTTTTCTATTTTGAACATCATCATAATATCGAGTGGGTAATACTTGTTGGAGAGTGGGGCAGGGTAGCTTGACTTCACCCACGCTCTTTAACATATATGTTAACGATCTCATCGTGGAGCTGAGCAGCATGCGTGTCGGTTGTCGAATAGATGATGTGAGCATAAATAACATAAGTTTCGCGGACGACATGGTGCTGCTCAGCCCGACGGTTGGAGGTCTAAACGATCTGATTAGAGTTTGTGAGTCGTATGCTGTTGAACATGGGCTCAAGTATAATGATAAAAAGACGGAATACATGGTCTTTAAGGCCGCAGGCAAAAGTCCTGAACACACAATTAATATTACCCTTAATGGCATGAACGTCAAGCGTGTGACAAAATTCAAGTATCTGGGGCACATAATTGTCGACGACCTTAAGGACGGTTTCGACAGTGAGAGAGAACGCAGAGCTCTGGCGGTTAGAGGAAACATGTTGGCTCGCAGATTCGAGCGGTGTACTGAAGAAGTCAAGGTCACGCTCTTTAAAGCATACTGTCAGAACATGTACACCGGTAGTCTGTGGGTCAATTATACCAAAAGCTCCTTAGACCCTGCGTGTTCTATATAATAATGTGTTTAGGATGTTGTTGGGGCTGCCCCGGTATTGCAGCCCGTCGGCTATGTTTGCCGAATACCACATTGATGGGTTTACGGCATTAATCCGCAAAAAAACAACATCTGTTATCGGCAGAGTGCGGGGCAGCCGCAACAGTACCATAAGTACTCTGGCGGATAGGTACACGTCGCCGCTGTGGAGGCGCCTGGTGAGGAGGGTCATATTTGAAACCCATTCATAATATTTACTTACTCATATTATTTTATTACTAACTTAGTGTAAGAATTCTGTACTAACATATTATGGATCCTAGTTATCTGATAATAAAAGATTTTTTTTTAATTTTTTTTTTTATTTATAATATGGTCAATCGACCCTGCACACCCTGGTGTTAGAGTCTTTCGGTACCGCCTCTGATGTGGTTCATATTTCGACTTCTGGCACGTGCCGTCTGAAGCACGGAATATATCATTATTATCGGACAATCAGGTGATTCAAGCTTTCAAAGTCTTAACCAAACTGGCAACTAAACAAAATGCGTGCCGTGTGAATCGAACACCGGGTTGATCTCCAGGTCACGTTCCGAGTTGCTTACCATACAACAGCTGGTTACAAAGGTTAAACCTACTATGAAATAGTCTACAATGATGAATAAAATACTACCTTGTTTTCCCTTTGATCCACATAAATAAGCACTTAAGATGTAAAATAAATATATTACTCTAATTTCTTAGCATTTTACACTAACAAAATCTGATGTATCCGAAAATGATTACTTAGCTTTGTGATTAGAAAAACGAACGGTATATAAGAACTATTTATATTACTAAAATTTTTTAGGATACCATTAGGACCATTAACTTGTATGTAATAACGTCAGGAATGTTTAACAAAAAGTTTTTTTTAATATTTACAACTCCAATCCTCCCCGTGATTTATATTTTATTCAAAAAATGTAAATTTTAATGCTATTTTTTTACTATGCCATAAATAATAAGTCCATTAACTGCCTAATTGCTCGATTGTTAAGTAAAGGGTCAATTCCGCTAATAAACTTTGAAGGGCCACGCAACTGATATTCAATCGCGACTCAATTATGTTGCATTTTTTTAGATATGCTCAATAATGGTATTCTGCTAAAACAGATTTGAATCTCTATTCATTTGAAACTAAAACATATTTTAATGATAATAGTATAAAAATGGTAATAAAACGGACTATCAGAGAACGAAGAGGACTAACGGAATATCAGAAACGTCAAAGTTGTCATTGCGATCCAATTACGATTCAATTGTGCACTAGGTATTTAAAATAAGAGAATTGACGCCTCCGTGGATATATCGATTACAATAGTGAAAGGAATATTCTTTTTTTTTGAAATGTACACGGGTGGTAATTTTTGATTTCGACTGGCCGATGACATGCGAATAACTCCACGAGCCGGTAAACGATAATCGAATCATTCCTAACTTGTTCCGTATTTTGTTAATCACTCATTAAATCCGTGTAATTTGAGTTAATTGTCGAATGATTAATAATAAATATCTTTATTCACGAAAAACATGGTATGTATATTGGTGTTACAATTTTCACATATTGGATCACATGTTTTAATATTATATATATATATGTTTATATATATATATATATATAGTGTATGTTTATATATATATATAGTTTTAATATTTAACATAAAACACAAAATGTCCTTGAATCCTTGAAATACATGCAATGTCAAAAAAATAAATTAAAAAATAAAAAATAAATTAAAAATAATTACTTATCATGGTCAAAAAATTCATTAATGTCATAAAATGTGTTTTTACATAGCCATTCGCTCAGTTTCTCTTTAAATTCATATGTATTCAAATGTATCATATTATCCGGTAAAGAATTGTAGATACGAATACACTATTAAGCGGGCTGTTAGAACATTTTTTAGATGTTGATACATTCTCTAATATAAGTCTATGTGGGTTTTGTTGTAGTCTATTACTTACATCACCAGCCTTTTTAAATAATTTTATGTTCTTATGTACGAACAAGCATATTTCATAAATATAGAGTGATGGTAATATCAAAATACCCAATTTTTCAAATAACGGTCTACATGTGGTGCGTGGAGGTATTTCACATATAGCCCTTATGCATTTTTTCTGAGCTACGAATGTCTTATGCCAGTCTGTACTATAGCCCCACATCATTATACCGTAGCGCAGTACCGACCTTACATATGCATGGTAACATATAATAGCAGTTTTAGTATCTGTTGCCTTTTTGACCTGCGTGAGCGCATATACAAACTGATTAGTTCGCTTACAGATGGCATCAATTTGGTCCTTGCAATTTAAGTCATGATTAATTACTCCTAAGAATTTAGTATTTGTTACTCTATTTATTTTGTATACATTACTATATATATATATATTACTTTTATTATATGTGTAATAATTAATTTAATAAGAGGTATTTTTATTCCACAAACTTCGAAAGTAGATTGTGCTTTGTATTTATTTGGTAAAGTAAATTCATTGTAAATTAAATTATTTTTTTTTTAACTAAAATACATGTACCTCCTTTTCTTTAAGTTCCTCAAGCGTTACTTCTAATATGTCTTTTTTATCTTGAATACTTGCTATATTTTGGTGAAAAATTTTGAACTCATTATTTTTATCACTCTTCATTTTTGACCTTAACCTTTCACTAGATACGAAAAAATTTTGATTTTTCAATTTTCGGAAAGTAATTAAGTAATGTCGTTTTTTTTTGTTATTGCTTCTGGCCTTACATTTTTAATAGGGGGTTTAGAATATTGACGCTTAAAGTAGTATGTTATTTTACCCTTGCAACTCTGTGTAATCTTATTTTCATTATACTGGTCAACATTTTTCGTTTTGTAGCTAGCTAATAAGTTTTTTAAGTTTTTTTCAAGTATTTTTTGCTATAATCTAAAGAGTCAATGACGAAGTTAATTGATTGACATAAATTTATATATATATATATATATATATATATATATATATTGTTATACGTGCATTTTACAAAATTACAATTTTATAAGTGAAACAAGTATCATGAATTGCCTTATTAATATTGTTCACGTCGATATAATTATTCGAAAATATATTTAGTACAAATATGCCATTATTCCTAAACTTCATACACAATTGTTTTAATTGCAAAGTCAGAACTTTTAAATCATAGTCATTTTCACCTACACATAATAGCAACTTATCATTATCATTCAATTTTAGATTAGTGAAACAGTTCCTTATAACATCCGAAGCCGAACATGCTCTTAAGCATTAGGCTTAATTTCTGAGACGACCATGTATTCTTCGTATTTTGATTTTATTTTAGAATGAATTAGCGCTGATGCTATATTTGAACATTGTTGTGTACCAAATACATAAACTTTTATTTTATTTGCAATTTCCATGGAGGTTTGATTTCTGTAATGGGTGCTTTCCATATCTTCTTTCGGCAAATTATTATTTAATAGGGTTACTATTATTTAATAGGGTAACGCTTAAAAGACTAGCTGATGCCAATAATAGAAATAGAAGAGATCCTACTACATTGCTATTGCCAAAGTGCAAAACGAGCCTCATGAGTAATAGTATCTTTAGCATGGCACCAAACGTGTATAAACTGCCTCGGAATTTGAAGGAATTACCCCTAAATAAATTTAAAGCTCATCTGAAAGAGTTGTTGGTAACCAAATGTTTAACTAATTTTCTTATTGTATTTTCAATGACTGCTATTTTCATTTTAGTGTCTTCTTCTTCTGGTGTCTCCAACTCCATCGAAATATTATTTACAGGAGTTGAAAATATTTCTGGAGATTGTATAATTCTTTGAATCTTCTTCTTTTTTACACTATAAATGAACTGGTTTTTTGTTAAAGGTGATTGGCATAACGTTTTCAATGTTTTATTTCCTTCTATTAATTTGTCTTTTTAATTGATTATTTTCTAACTCTTGTACCGATACTTCTAATTCCGTTCTAAGTTTTCTATTGTGCTCCTTTAATTCGTTCAGTGTTATGACATCTGTTGCGGTACAATCGGCACTTTTTGACAAAAGGCTGGTACTTATGAAAGAATCGTCCATTAGGTCAGTTACATTTCCTTCGGTAAGAATCTGTGAGTCTATAAGCCGACATGATTAATTAAGTGGTGTATGTGGTGAGGGTTTATTTGGTTCCAGTGGCGATTTTTTTCGTTTTGTTACGTTTATGTTGCTGTTATTAAGTGCTAACGAATCCTTAGTCTTTTCTATACAGTTTTTACATTTCCACTTCTTTTTTGTCTGTCTCTAATATATTCTGTCTCTAATATAGTAGCCGGCACAGTCGAATTCATAATAATTTGTACAATGAGAGCATTTTATAGTACTTTTAATGTCGACAGATTTTTTTACATTTTTGACAAATAATACAAATAATTGATGTTGAAGTCATTTTATTATTGCTTGTAGTCTTTGCAGCGATTTTCGTAGACATATTTGAGCGAATTTGTATGTGCAGGATATTTTCCGTAGTATAGAATGTATGGTTGTTTATATCAACCTAGATACCAGGCTGTCTCTTTGAATGTCATTAACTTCGATAGCTGCCAGTGTTAATACTTCAAATGTCAATGTCATATAATTATTCATGCGCAATACAGTTTGTTTTGTTTATGTCGCGTGCGAGCCGGTTGTGATGTAAGCTGTGTAATTGTTTCTAATTGGTCATTATCACTTCATGTATTTCAAAAATATTTCAGTTAACTGGATTCACAAGAAAATGTTTGTGGGATTTGTCGTATTAAAACTGTGTTGTGTTGAAACTGTTTTGATCATACCTTAGCGTAGGATATGGAGGTTAGTTTGTTCACTTTTTTAACACTGCACACTATTTATTTCTTTGTATTTTTTGTAATATCACTCGGAGCTACATAAATACGTCTTTCTTTGTTGACAACCGGAAATGAAAAATTCGCCGGTGGATCTTTAAAATCGATACTAAATGCTTGTTGTTTTCACGTAGTTTCATCGATTCTCGGTTCGGCACGAAGTCGATAGTTCATCGATGCGATTCACGCGAATGTTGACTGGGTCCACATCACTACGACAGAACTGACTGAAAGCTAGCCACACTAGCCGCCAGACGAAATCAGATGATTTTTGGAGCGGGTCGATTTTTAATAATTTATATATTTTCATAATTTAAAAAGTTTTATTAGGAATTAAATACCGAAATATCCTTTATTTTGAGTTTAATTGTGCAACCGTCGTAGCAGATATTTTCGCCGGCGTGGTTGTGTTACAACCATAAAAGACAAAGTATGGTAAGTATGTTGGATATACTTTAAAACTCCTGAAAAGGTAATTTATGTTATTTTAATTTACTATTTCCGTGTTATTGAGCTAAATAACAAATGAATTCTCTCATTTGGTCTTATATTTTTCATGGTAAAATCGGGCCTTTGTGACAAATTTATAATCTCAAAGTGGGTAGAAAGACACAAAATGATTTCTCACCAATTGTACACATGAATAAGCGTATAACATATAAATTTAGCGTGAAATATTGCATACAAGATCGATTTTTTACAAAATAATTATAGTAAACCATTGTTTCATAAGCAGTTTTTTATAAAGTTATATTTTGTTATTCCTACTTCAGGGTAAAAAACAACACCTGAAGTTTCCCTCGGCACTCACTCGGCTGAACACTGGAAGTTCTACCCGCTTCCCGAGGTGTCACATTTCTTTTATTGAAACAAAAGGACACTGCTTATACTACCGTTTTAATCTGCGATAGACATTTTTGCTTTGATTGAGGTAACCACACAGCCGAAGCCAGCATTATCGGTCAACCAGTGCCTGCGCTTTCTACATTTTATCTAATTAACCTTTTTTTATTTAATAAGGGATCTAAATATTTGCCATTCGATCTCCTGCGCCCTCAATTTTCTTTTCTCATTTCAGGGTCGTTGTTAAATTTTGCGCAGCTAAACTAGTCTCTGAGTCGTGTAATTTTTTAATTACGATTATATACACATCATAGTATAAACAATACATTAAAAACATAGTACATCACATTAATAAACACTGATAAATAAGCTAAAAACATAAGTTTTGATATTTTTAGTTTTTTTTTGTAACATTGTGGTTCTTTCTGGTAACAGAGCGGTAATCCTTACAAAATCTATATGCCCCTAGTGGTATAAAATTATTAATTAAATTATTTCCATCTTTTTGTAACAGAGTTACAAAAGTTGTATAGGTTTCCGGTTGTCAACAAAGAAAGACGTATATATGTAGCTCCGAGTGATATTACAAAAAATACAAAGAAATAAAGAGTGTGCAGTGTTAAAAAAGTGATCAAACTAACCTCCATATCCTGCGCTAAGGTATGATCAAAACAGTTTCAACACAACACAGTTTTAATACGACAAATCCCACAAACATTTTTTTGTGAATCCAGTTAACTGAAATATTTTTGAAATACATGAAGTGATAATGACCAATTAGAAACAATTACACAGTTTACATCACAACCGGCTCGCACTCGACATAAACAAAACAAACTGTATGTATGAATGATTGACATGTAATTATATGACATTGACATTTGAAGTATTGACACTGACAGCTATCGAAGTTAATGACATTCGAAGAGACAGCCTGGTATCTAGGTTGATTTAAACAACCATACATTTCTATACTACGGAAAATATTCTGCACATACAAATTCGCTCAAATATGTCTACGAAAATCGCTGCAAAGACTACAAGCAATAATAAAATGACTTCAACATCAATTATTTGTATTATTTGTCAAAAATGCAAAAAATCTGTCGACATTAAAAGTGCTATAAAATGCTCTCATTGTACAAATTATTATGAATTCGACTGTGCCGGCTACTCTGAAAAGTTGTGGAATATATTAGAGACAGACAAAAAAAAGAAGTGGAAATGTAAAAACTGTATAGAAAAGACTAAGGTTTCGTTAGCACTTAATAACAGCAACATAAACGTAACAAAACGGAAAAAATCGCCACTGGAACCAAATAAACCCTCACCACATACACCACTGAATTCATCATGTCGGCTTATAGACTCACAGATTCTTACCGAAGGAAATGTAACTGACCTAATGGACGATTCTTTCATGAGTACCAGCCTTTTGTCAAAAAGTGCCGATTGTACCGCAACAGATGTCATAACACTGAACGAATTAAAGGAGCACAATAGAAAACTTAGAACGGAAGTAGAAGTATCGGTACAAGAGTTAGAAAATATAATTTTAGAAAATAATCAATTAAAAAGACAAATTAATAAATTAATAGAAGAAAATAAAACATTGAAAACGTTATGCCAATCACCTTTAACAGAAAACCAGTTCATTAATAGTGTAAAAAAGAAGAAGATTCAAAGAATTATACAATCTCCAGAAATATTTTCAACTCCTGTAAATAATATTTCGATGGAGTTGGAGACACCAGAAGAAGAAGACACTAAAATGAAAATAGCAGACATTGAAAATAAAATAAGAAAATTAGAAGAAGAAATGGAACAACTTAAAATTAGCGTAACCCTATTAAAGAATAATTTGCCGAAAGAAGATATGGAAAGCACCCATTACAAAAATCAAACCTCCATGGAAATTGCAAATAAAAGAAAAATTTATATATTTGGTACACAACAATGTTCAAATATAGCATCAGCGCTAATTCATTCGAGAATAAATTCAAAATACGAAGAATACATGGTCGTCTCAGAAATTAAGCCTAATGCTCTTACTTCGGATGTTATAAGGAACTGTTTCACTAATCTAAAATTGAATGATAATGATAAGTTGCTATTATGTGTAGGTGAAAATGACTATGATTTAAAAGTTCTGACTTTGCAATTAAAACAATTGTGTATGAAGTTTAGGAATAATGACATACTTGTACTAAATATATTTTCGAATGATTATATCGACGTGAACAATATTAATAAGGCAATTCATGATACTTGTTCCACTTATAAAAATTGTAATTTTGTAAAGTGCATGTATAATAATGTATATAATTTATGTCAATCAATTAACCACGTCATTGACTCTTTAGATTATAGCAAAAAATACTTGAATTTTAAAGAATTAAAAAACTTATTAGCTAGCTACAAAACGAAAAAGGTTGACCAGTATAATGAAAATAAGATTACACAGAGTTGCAAGGGTAAAATAACATACTACTTTAAGCGTCAATATTCTCAACCCCCTATGGAAAATGTAAGGCCAGAAGCAATAACAAAAAAAACGACATTACTTAATTACTTTCCGAAAATTGAAAAATCAAATTTTTTTCGTATCTAGTGAAACGTTAAGGTCAAAAATGAAGAGAGATAAAAATAATGAGTTCAAAATTTTTCACCAAAATATAGCAAGTATTCTAGATAAAAAAGACATATTAGAAGTAACGCTTGAGGAACTTAAACAACAAAATAAACACCCGGATGTAATGTGTTTTTCAGAATCATTTCTAAAGGACGGGCGTGAAAAATTCGTAACTATGAATGACTACGAATTTGCTACATCATACAATAGAGATAAATGTAGAGGAGGTACATGTATTTTAGTTAAAAAGGGGTTAATTTACAATAAATTTACTTTACCAAATAAATACAAAGCACAATCTACTTTCGAAGTTTGTGGAATAGAAATACCTCTTATTAAATTGATTATTATATGTGTCTACAGAACTCCAGACTCAAACGCTATCATATTCTTGGACAAACTTAATGAATTATTACACGAACTGTCTAAGAAAAATAAACTTAAGTCCAAAGTAGTTATAATGGGTGATATAAATATCAACACACTCCAACCAAGTAAAGAAAGTAATTATCTAAATGACCTATGTAATAATTACTCTTTTAAACTCCACATTAATGTCCCCACACGAAAAAACTCATGCTTAGATCATATACTTAGTAACATAGAAAATGCATCAACTGATGTTTTACCCCTCCATCTCTCTGATCACGAAACAGCACAGATGATTAGTTTTAACATAGAAACGAACTGTACCAGGCCTAAATCATATATGATCTATAGAAGAGATTATAGTTTTGATAATATTTGCAAATTTCGTGAATGCCTCCGTGGTATCTCCTGGGCGGAGATCTATGAGGAATCAAACATAGATAACGCATTCAACCGCTTTCATGAACTTTTCTGTCTATTCTATAATCTTTGTTTCCCTAAAATAAGGATAAAAATTAATGACAATAAAAATAACAAAAGAAAATGGATTAGTCTAGGTTTGAAAATTTGTTGTAAAAGTAAAAGATTATTAAGATACCGTTACTATAAGAATAAAACTGAAATAAATAAGAAACGCTATCTAACGTACTCACATTTATTGAAAAAGTGTATCGTTAAAGCAAAAAAGAACACAAATATCGCTTTCATCGAGAAAAGTAAAAACAAAACTAAGGCTACATGGGCTGTAATAAAAAACGAAATTTCTAATAAAAATACACCGGACAATATAACTGAAATTAAAGTTAATAATCAACAATTAAATGAACCTAATGACATCGCAAATGCATTTAATAACTTTTTCATTAATCTGACTAATAATAATATGACTACTAAAAATATGACAAATAATAATTTGACATTAAATGGAAGTACCCAAACATGCTCAAATAAAACGTTACCTAATTCCTTCTTTTTAGAACTAATGTCGGAGAAGGAGGTGATAGTAGAAATCTCTTCCCTTAAAAATACTAATTCAGAAGGATATGATGGAGTTAACACAAAAATAATAAAATATTGCTGTCCTGAAATAATCACGGTGCTTACTCACCTTATAAATTTGTCCTTCTCTTCTGGCACCTTCCCGAATGCACTTAAACTTTCTTTGGTGAAACCATTATATAAGAAAGGATTACGAAATGATATGAACAACTATCGACCAATTACCCTATTATCAATATTTTCAAAAATATTTGAAAAATGTATGTTTAAACGGTTAATGAATTTTTGTAACAAATATGACATAATAAACGAAAATCAGTTTGGATTTCAAAAAAACAAGTCCACCAATCTGGCAATATACACACTAGTAAACGCAATCCTTAGTAGTTTAAATAGTAAGCACTTAACTACCGGACTTTTCTTTGATTTGTCTAAAGCGTATGATTATGTTTCACACGATAAGCTTTTAAATAAGTGTGAAAGGATTGGTATAAGGGGGACTGCTTTGCAGTGGATATCGTCATACTTAAATGATCGGTATCAAGGTGTTATGGTCAGTAATATATCAAACAATGAAATGTATTCTTGTACATCATCCTATAAAAAAGTAAACAGTGGTGTACCTCAGGGCAGTGTATTGGGTCCGTTGTTATTCTTAATATATATTAATGACATTTTCAGTATAACAAATCATAATTGTATTTTATATGCTGATGACATTTCTATAATTGTAACAACTGATGTGAAAAAACGTAATAATAGTGAAATTATTAAACATGAAAATGACATTAATAACACGGTTGACAAAATTATTAAATGGCTACATGATAACAATCTAAACATTAATCTAAATAAATCAAATTATATACAATTTAATAATTCTAAACACCCACGCTGTAATTTTACGCTAAATGTATATAAAATAAATAGAGTAACAAATACTAAATTCTTAGGAGTCATAATTAATCATGACTTAAATTGGAAGGACCAAATTGATGCCATCTGTAAGCGAACTAATCAGTTTGTATATGCGCTCAGGCAGGTCAAAAAGGCAACAGATACTAAAACGGCTATTAAATGTTACCATGCATATGTAGGGTCGGTACTGCGCTACGGTATAATGATGTGGGGCTATAGTACAGACTGGCATAAGACATTCGTAGCTCAGAAAAAATGCATAAGGGCTATATGTGAAGTACCTCCACGCACCACATGTAGACCGTTATTTGAAAAATTGGGTATTTTGACATTACCATCACTCTATATTTATGAAATATGCTTGTTCGTACATAAGAACATAAAATTATTTAAAAAGGCTGGTGATGTAAGTAATAGACTACAACGAAACCCACATAGACTAATATTAGAGAATGTATCAACATCTAAAAAATGTTCTCACAGCCCACTTAATATGTGTATTCGTATCTACAATTCTTTACCGGATAATATGATACATTTAAATACATATGAATTTAAAGACAAACTGAGCGAATGGCTATGTAAAAACACATTTTATGACATTAATGAATTTTTTGACCATGATAAGTAATTATTTTTAATTTTTTAATTTATTTCTTTGACATTGCATGTATTTCAAGGATTCAAGGACATTTTGTGTTATAAGTTTAATTAATTCAATTCAATTATGCTTGATTTAATTTAATTATGAATAGCCTAATTATTCGCATGTCATTAAATGTGACAAAACATGTGATCCAATATGTGAAAATTGTAACACCAATATACATACCATGTTTTTCGTGAATAAAGATATTATTATTATTATTATTATTAAAAAGATGGAAATAATTTTATTTCTACTATGTGAAAACACTATAAAATAAATTATAACTACAACAGATTATAGTTAATATTACATAATACGTCTCAAAACCGGCAAGTATTACAATTATAATTCATAATTATTTTCTAAAACTTGGTCCCGCGTATGGTGTGAAACGACTGGAATGTTATGATACCGAGTAATTCAGGGCGCAAAATAGAGATGGCGCTGCTTAGATTTCGTACTAAATTGGGCGGAAAGTCGGTATTCTTTGTGAATGGTTGGGAGATGGGGTGGCGGGGTACGGAAGGTGTCAGTCGAACGCGAGGCCTGGAGCACGCTGCGTGTTTTTATTGTGCGTCCACTCTGTTACCTACCGATAACGTAAGTAGATTAACGTATTTTTAATTTATTTTACTTTCGGTATGTTGTCTAAGTGGCATTTAATCTATATATGAAAGAAACATTGCTGTTTTATCATTATTATTTTATTCATGTCTCAAAGTATGTAAAATATACTACTCTGTTACTGCGCAACTCTGTTACCAGAGTTGCTGGTAACAGAGTTGTTAAGAAAGTAACAGAGTGGAATTACGACTAAATTCATTAAGTTTTCACTCCAATTTCTCGTTTAAAACGTATTTATTTTTTAATTTTTATATTTTATTTTATTTGCATAGTAAGTTTATATGAAATGTATATTATTTTAATAAACCCAAGTACTTTGTTTCAGGTTAAGTACCGTTTCTTCAACATTTCAAGATTCGAGAACTAGAAGAAAAGATCGAGAGAGATACCATGCAAACAAACGTTTAGTACGAGATTTATCAGCTCGTGAACATAGAGCGATAAAAAAGAAGTGGCGAGCTGCAAATGCTAGACGTAAGAATAGGGCCAGAGCACTCAGTGTTGTTATGCATACTCCTGAGTCATCACCTTCCCGTTTCAACAGTCCAGCCCCTTCAGAAGATCAACATCATCTTATTCCAAATGATCATCGTTTGTCTACGCCACAGCCATCTGATTCCCGTGAATTAACTCCCAGCTCTATCACATCAGCAGCTTCTCGCGGCAGAAAGAAAGTGCATAGAAATAGATCCAAGTTTTTCAGAGACAACATAAAATTAAAAGAACAGTTAGAAGCAATAAACAAGAGATACGAAAAGTACAAAAAAAGATACAATAGAGAAAAACGTAGGAGATCTAAAATTGAAGGTGGCAGTCAAGAAAATCAAAAGGTACTTATACGAAATTTTATTAAATGCTATTAAAAAACGTTACGAAAATATAAAAAACCGGAAGAAGAAATACGCTATTCAGAAGATATTTGAAGAACAGGCTGTTAAATGCTTTAGACAAAAGAAAAACTAATTCAAGAATGTCTTGCTGTGGACCAAGGCTACATACGAAAAACATAACCTCTGCTTAAGAAAAACGTTTTAAGTACAAAAATTAAGGGTTTTTTTGAACGTGACGACGTATCAAGAGCGACTGCTGGGAAAAAGGAAACCGTTACTCTTAAGCAAAATAAAATGCAGAAGCGCTTCTTACTTGATAACATGAAGAACCTTTACCTATCCTTTAAACGTGAAAATCCTGGATTGAAATGTAGCTACAAAACTTTTACACGATACCGACCATTTTTTATTTTGCTTCCGTCTGTTGCTGCCAGAGAGACATGTTTATTCCGAATCCACACTAATATCCAATACTTAGCAATTGCTTTGTGCAAAAACAAGATGATACCAACCTCAGATCTAAACAAGGTTATTGAAAACCAAGTGCGACTGTGATTCACCAGCGTGTATGACAGGAATTTGCTCTGTATGTCAATCAAATACTACAAATATCCTCAGTGGTTAACTAAAACTGAAGTAATAGAGAAGTCAGGAAAAAATCAAAGTACTCGTAACTAAATGTATCAAAGAAGAGAAAGAGAGTACAGGAAAAGATTTGATAGATAACTTAGAAGCTACATTAGAATAATTTAAAAGGCACATATATTACATTAAGACACAGTACAGAAACTACAGAAAATGCATAGATGACTTGGGCATAAATGAAATTGCGCTGCATATTAACTTCAGTGAAAACTATAGTTGCAAATTTTTTGAAGAAATACAATCTCATCATTTTGGAGGCTCCCGAAATCAAGTGTCCTTACATACAGGTGTGATGTATAGTCGTGGTTCAAATAATAAGATAGATGTATCATCGTTTTGTACCCTGGCTGAAAACCTTTCACACAACCCAGCTGCAATTTGGGCTCATCTCCACCCCATATTTACTTCAATTCATGACCAATTTCCTAAAGAGAATATCTTGCATGTATTTTCAGACGGCCCAGCCACTCAATATCGCCAAAAACAGAACTTTTATCTGATTTGCACAAAACTATTCTCCGAGTACAAGTTCACTAAAGTTACGTGGCATTTTTTTGAAGCGGGCCACGGAAAAGGTGTTGCAGACGGGATAGGCGGATTTTTGAAACGTTTTGCTGACCAAATTGTCGCACGTGGAACTGACATCTCTAATGCTACAAATTTCTATCTTACTTTGAAAGATGTTAGCAAAGTTAGATTACATCTGATAACCAATGAAGATATTGAGCAAAGTTCAAAGCAGATCCCGGAGAATATTCCACCGTTAGTTGGAACAATGAAAGTTCATCAAGTTTTCACTGATGAGGTGGAAGTTCTCAAGTATAGAAATTTGAGTTGTTTTTTGTCAGCGTGGCTTCTGTTCTTGCATGAATCCCAAGCGCTATGTTCCAGTCCAAAATACCGTAGAAAAATTAAGTACTTCCGCTTGTGACAACAGTTATCTGTCTGATATCAGCAATCTTTGTCAAAAGCGAGAAAAAGGGTTTTACAGCATTGTCTACAGTTCAAATTCCGAAGATGATGTTCCTCTAATATCATTGAAAGAAAAATCTTCCAACGCTCATTTGACAGAAGAACCCAGCACATCAAAGCAACGTGACGATGCTTTGATTGAGAAGGAAAATATTCACGTTAATAAGATAAAACAAGGTTAAAATGTCCAGCTCTAAACAAGACTACATTTATTTGGGTAAGGCCTTATTTGAAGTAGAAGATGATGGTGAGGTTAAAATTATGTTTTTTAAATCAATGGATCATACTAAAACCAAATTTAAATTAGTTGAGTCTGATTTATCTTATGTGCCTTTTGATAATTTCATTGCTATTGTTCCAGTACCTAGAAAGGTATATAAAGGTACAAGAATATCCCACTACCAATTTGATAATCCTTTAGACATATTTGAGAAATGAGCGACGTTTACATTTCAGTTAATATTTTAGATTTTTTATTTATGTTTTCTTAAAATTACGTATAGGTTGGTAAATACTTAATGGCAATAATGTTAATTGTTATTAATATCAAAGTTTTTTGTTAATAATTATGATATCAACCCCCACTGAGACTGATTTAGCCAAGTAAGATAAAACACATAACAACTATGTTACTGTGCTACAACTCTTCTTTCCCAAAGACTAAAAGACTTAATCAAGATTTTTATAGAAAGTTAGCTGTTATAGTAAGGTAATATACAAAAACTTTAACTTGTTAAATATTTTTACAGTCATATGTTGCAGTTAACATTTAATATATAAATATTTAAAGTATTTCGGTACAATTTAATGTTTAGAAATATTTAAAAAGTAACAGAGCTGTTTAGAATATAACTTAATTATAGTTAAACTTAAAAAAAATGTTATGATTCAAAATATAAATAAATAAAGAAAAAAATAAGATAAAAGACTGTAGTTACCATTTATGCTAAAATAATTGCGACTGAACTGTTTAATTTCATATTAAAAGCTAATACGTTGTGATAACAGAGTTGTATTTTTTTTACACCTTAACCCACAAAATCTGGATAATAATTATTAATTATGAGTTGAACATCGCGGCCGACAGCAACAGACCAGGTTTAGTTGTTTTAACAGGCACTGACATAAAGAAAACACGAGTATTAGTATTTTTATAACTTTATCATTTTAAGTCACGATTAGCTGCGCAAAATTTGACAACGACCCTTCAACATTAAATATTTTTTTTACTTGAGGTTTTTAACTTTGTTTTAGCTTTCAACCTAAATACTTGTAAAGATTAACTTCTGTTTCCAAATAAATATTGTAATAGTTATTTGTTCTTTTGTTTTAATTTTGGTACTTATTTTCCTTCTAATTTCATAGAAGACAGGAATAAGATAGCGAACCCAGGTAGCAAACATTTCAAAATCCATACACTCAAAGCTGTTCAACTATGCAAAATCCATATTTATGAAAATAGCAACCGACTAGAGAAAGACTAAAACAAATATATGCCTATGGCATTATAGGCATATATTTGTTTCAGTCTTTCTCAATTATGTGCATACATATTATTCAAAATATCTGCATACATGTTTTTATAATAAAATAATCTCGTGTTTTAGCAATTTGTTGGGGGGGGGGGGGGGGGGGGGGCGTTGTCGAGATGCTAAAGAAGGTGCCGGATTCGGTTGCGGCTGCGGCGCTGCGGACACTGCAACATTTTATCATTTTATTGGTGTTCGTTCATCTTCAAAGCACCAAACAGTCGATTGACGTTCTGTTTTGGTAAAATAGTCATACAGTTATGTTTTGTCAGCAATAAGGATGTCATATACGTTTTTTTTCTTGCCTCCGTCGAATTTCTCTAACATAATCCGGCTCTAATCTACCCGACGGATTTTCTGTTCATCGGTCAGTTTGTGCGGCACCCATCGCGAACAACGCTTACGGAGAAAAAGGCGATCAAGAATTATGGTTTACATTACTGCTGATCCAATAACCAGTTCTCACTCAAGCTCTACAGATGAAATTAATCGGTTTCCCCTGGCCAAATTTTCAACAGCTTGAACATTTTCTATAGTGACTGCAGTTGGTGGTCAACCGGTCCTCGCTTCATCTTCAAAGCTTCCCCAACCTCTTTTAAATTGAGCAAACCAATTAAAAATGTTGCTCGTGAACAAAACATTCTTCTGGTTTTAAATCTTTTTATGATCATATAAAATCGCAGTCACTAAATTCTAACCAACATAAGCGTTTTCCTTGAAGAAAAAAAAAAATATTCAATATGTTTTGTATTTAAATTTATCACTTATTTAGTGGAAGCAAGGATAAAGATGGTGTATACTATGCCAGTATTAAATTATATAGTAAAAAGTATCTAACTACTTTTAGCATGCCCCTCGTAGTTGTCAATTTGGGTGTTTATTCTAATAATTCAATAGTAACCATTTAAATTCGAAGTGATGAATATATATAAGACATGTTACCGATACAGCTGGGCCAGACAAAATGACTTGGTATTTGATCCCAATGATTATATATCTCCGGGTTTGGCTGCAGAGCAAAATATAAAATGTGCCAATTGTATAGTTACCGAGTACCTATACTGTTTAATTAATTTAACATACCTTGCAATCCGTGGAATGGTGGCACACATTTCTTTGTATCACATACAAAACACTATATTATATTTGTTTCTTTTCGCACATAATGCACTGTATTCTTATTCAACGCTATATACTTTCACACCTATTCACACTGAACTTTTTTGCCTCGACGATACGAGTATTTCAAAATATATTTTTATTTTTCACCGTTTCTCATAAAACAACTTTTCTTAAATTAGGTTTATACAATCCAGGGTCTCTGGGTACGGGCCACGAGGATTTTATTGTTGCCATGGTTCGTTTTAATCCAACAATATTGGCCATTAACGAATCATGGGTTCGCGAGGGTGAAGAATGGCGTGCCTCACAGGCCGCGTCCTCTGTGCATGCGCAGAGGGCGTGGTGGAGAAGTGAAACGAGGCATTCGTGAAAAGAGGCATTCGCGCTCGTATTGTCGCGCCTCCTCAAGCTAATATTGAGCAATTGTGGCTATCCTTGAACATAAATGGGCGCTCTTTTATTATCGGTACGGCATACCGACCGAAATGGATAAATGTAGAATTTTTTGATGCTTTAACTGAATCAGTTTCTTATTTCGCGGGTTACGACAATGTAGTATTGTTGGGAGATTTTAACGTTAATCTTTTGAAATCTACTGATATAACCGATAAGCTTCGATCATTTCTGGATTACTCGCTATTACATCAATTAATAACTGAACCTACTCATTTGTATACGAAGGATGGAGTTCTCAAAGAATCACTGATCGATGTAGTCTGTACGGATGTTGTTGTCCGCGATGTATCCATGACTAACATCACTGGTTCTCTGGGACATTATATGATAAATGTTACCTTTGCAATAAAAAAACATAAAACTCCTCCAAAGTTGGTTGGTTACTTTTCGGTCATTATTTAAAAAGTCAAAATTAAAATAGTATTGATTGGGAGTCTGTTCTATGCTTGAACTCATTGGATGATATGGTGAATGAGTTTAATAACTTATTGATATCACTATTTGACAGACATGCCCCTCTCAAAACACACAAGGTCAAGGCCAGGTCATGTCCATGGATTACTGAGAGCATTAAAATGGTGATGGCAGAACGAAATGAGGCTTACGATAAGTACCGCAAACTTGGAACTAATAGTTGTAAAAAATATTACATGGAACTAAAAAAGTTGGTAAAGATAAGCATTCTGCAGGAGCAGCGTGCATATTATAATCATCATGTAAATAATATTTCCAAAAACTCGGAAACTCTCTGGAAAAACATTAAAAGTACCATACCAATTAAGGACTCTAAAACTCATGATTGTCTTCCTGATTGTCTTCATGATGCAGATGCAATTAACGATCATTTCCTAAACATTCCTGGTGGTGGCAAAAATCCTCAGCCTGCCATAGACTTTTTTCATTCTAATAGGTTTTCCCAATCTTCGTTTTCTTTGAAACCACTAAGTGAGGATGAGGTGGCCAAGCTTATTTTCTCCATTACTACCAATGCCGTCGGTGGCGATGGTTATTAGTAGAGATATGCTTCTGCTAACACAGCCCCGTACACTACATGTTCTCACACATATTATCAACAAGTCGATCATCTCTGGAGAGGTACCTACCGCCTGGAAGTCAGCCATTGTCACACCTTTGCCTAAAGTAGACAATCCTAATGACCCTAAAGATCTTCGACCGATTAGTATCTTACCTTATATGTACTCGAAAAGGCAGTGTATTTTCAACTTTGTACCTATATTGAAGCAAACAATATATTGCCAATTCATCAGTCTGGTTTTAGAAAAGGAATGGGTACGGTGACTGCTTTAATGGACGTTGCTGATAACATATTATATGAACAGGATGCTAGTCAGGCCACGTGTCTGACATTACTAGATTTTTCACGTGCATTTGATTGCATATTAATTCCATTATTGCTTTCCAAGCTGGCCTATTATGGTCTAGATCAAGATTCTCTTTGTTGGTTCAAAAACTATCTTCAGGGACGCTCCCAATGTGTAAAGATTAAGAGAGAAGATGGAAATTTGATCTTTTCCCAACACAAGCCTGTTGACCGCGGAGTCCCTCAGGGATCAATTTTGGGTCCACTTCTTTTTATTGTATATGGTGCGGACCTAGTCAAGTCGATAAAACACTGCAAATACCATTTATATGCAGATGATGTTCAACTATATATTTCTGCTAAACCGCAAAAAATTGATGACGCAATATTAAAATTAAACGAATACCTAGATAGTGTAGCGAGATGGGCCAATGAAAATGGTTTGGTTTTAAATCCAGAAAAGTCAAAATTTGTCATTTTGGGATCAAAGTCACAAATCGCTAAAACTCTAAATACTAATCTCCCAGTCAAGGTTTGCAATAGAAGTATTACTAGGGTCGAGGAGGCGAGGAATCTCGGTGTACTTGTTGACAACTAGTTACGCTTTGAAAAACATGTAGGAAACCTAGTTAAGTCCTGCTTTTATCGACTTAAGATGCTTTACCGAATTCGACACCTCTTATCCCGAAACATTAGAGTCAAGCTATGTGAATCTCTGATTGTATCACGCCTTAACTACGGAGACCTAATTTACGGTCCTCGAATGTTGTGTAAAACGCGTCGTCTGATCCAAAGAGTCCAAAACGTCTGCTGTCGCTTCTGTTACAACATTCCCCCCAGAAGTCGAATAACACCCTATTTAAATGCAGCCTCCACTCTTAACATGTCAGCTCGTAGACATTTACACCTGGCGTGTCTATTGTTTGATGTCATCAATTTTAAAAAACCTGCTTACACAAAAAACATGGCACCAGGACTACTAGAAATAAACTGGCATATTATGCGCATAGAACATAGTTACACGCATAGTTTTCGCTACCTAGCAACCAAATGCTGGAATAATATTCCCCCACCCATTAGGCTATCAACCTCTAAATTGTCTTTCAAAGCACTTTTTAAAGAGTCACTTCTTAATAAATAAAAATTAGGCATACCCATGGAGAATACACAAAGAGGAGATGCCGTAATAAGCGTTTTGTAAGAAAGTGTTTGTGAGGCTACACGGGGCGGAAGGCAGACGTGCGGGGTGCTTGGTTTCGGCCGTCGCTCCAATCATGGAGCACAAGCAAGACAAGCTCCGCCCACTTTTGTGTCGGCGAGGCGCCAATGATCATATCACTGCGCCATTTCAAACGGCATCTCCTCTTTGTAATTACTCCATGGGCATACCACATGGTTGGTCGGTAGCGGACTTTGCCATTTGGTTTCATTTGATTTTGTTTTATTTTATTTAGTTTGATTTAGCACTTTTTAACTCTGTGTATCATTTCTGTTTCAATTTATATCTGTATTGATAATAATATTCTTGTCATTTTGTAATTTCACATATTGTCACTCGTTCCTAATTTTATTTATTTTGTCATTGTATGTAGCTATAATTTTTCTTCCTTTCACTGTACTGTTTCTTTAAATCGTAGACAGCGTGTTTGTTTTGTAATAAGTAAAATTTACGAGAAAATTGTCGATCGCCAAACAGGTCATAGCAGAATACCAGTGCTTTGCTCGCCATTATAGTGAGCAAAGATTTACACTGAGCTAACGACCTTTTTGACCTACTGCAATACACACACGTTGTTACTTGAGTTGTATTTGTTAATTATAATTATTATGTTGTCTCTATACCTTGGTATTCACGGGCCGTAGCCCGGTCCTTTGAGGCTTGCATGGGGACACAGGTCCAACATGTAGAGGCCTTGTGAGACGTTTACTATAATTGGGGTGGAGCACAATCCAAGGCATGGCAGAAGGTGCAAGTCTATGAGAAGAAATGGACACTCTACTTAATACCGGTCTATTACGTTGATAGGTTTAGTGATTTAGTTTTTAGGGCTATGGAAAAGACTATGACACCTGCTTGACCAATGTATTTTACACGGATAAAATAAGCAGGCGGTGACTCGCCATCTCAGTCAATGGGCCCCCGAAAACGGCTGCACGACATAATATGCAGCAAAGAGGGCAACACTAGTTGCTCGGCTAAAGGTGAAGAGGTGTCGCTGGACTTTAAACAACGATCATTTGCTCCCTTAGGGTCCCATCACGTACGCCCACTCGCCACTTACGTTCCACATCCACCTTTTGAGCAGAAGCTCTGGCGACTCCACTCTGGCCGGCCGGCTAAGGCAAGCCAGAGGTAGGGGTCCTGTCCCTCATCGGTGTCCACTCCGACCGACCAACAAAGGCAAGTTGGAGGCGATGGACGGAGGCCTCCCCTGGGAGTACTCAGGTCCGCTACTCCCCAACAGCTCGCCACAAGCTGCCCTGCGGAGACTAACTGCACTGGGAAGGAACCCAGTGGACGATGGGGTCGTCACATCCCTACGCCTTAATTATTATTATTTTTATTGTAATGTGTGTGTGTGTTTTAGTAATCAAATAAAGGATTCATTCATTCATTCATTCATTCATTCATAAGACTACCTGTTTACACGATTGACGTCCAAATAGAGATAACGAATCAGTAAGGAAGTTTACGATAATAGAAATATCCTGGGCTCTGGAGTGCTATTTTTGGAAGTTGTGACTCACTCAATATCGGCAAGTCGAATAATTTTCATTTGACATACATGTCAAAAATAGTGCTCTTGAAGCGTGAAGTGATGGTGTAATAAGGAAACATGCTCAGATAAACAAGGCGCAACAGCACCAAAGTAATATTACATTCGTTTGTCAAATATGTCAAGCAAAGTTTATTCAAACTTATTCAACTAATTATGTTGAAATGAAATGAAATTGTTTATTTTAAATATAGGATATAAATATCACTTATTTACTTACATTAAGTTTTGGAGATTATGGAGATTTAAATAGTTTTGTAATATTCATTTATGAAATAGAGGTGTATGACGGGCGTTGTTAATGATGAATGAATGAATGAACATTGTATTGCACCGTTTACAAACAGAAGAAATGCATAGTGGAATCGAATAAAACCAAATGCGTACAAAGGCGGACTTATCGCTAATTCAATTTTTTCCAGCTTACCTTAGGCCTTAGGGTAGAAATACAATGTATAATGATTTTGGATCCGAAGTTGTTTGCAGAGTAAGAAAGCAAGTAAAATATATATGTTTTCGCGATTGTTATTCATTAAATTAAACAATTTATAATACGGTTTTATCGCGTTTATTACTTATTTATTTACACCTGACGTTTCAAACACTTTACAGCGTTCATGGTCGCAGGCAGATTATGTTAACATTTGTCTTTGATGTCATATAAGATTACAAACTACCGCCTGAAATTTTTATTGGAAACTATTTCGATTCACGCAGTATTGGCTCACAGTATTCAAGGGTCTTGCAGTCTGCTTCCGAGTTTGCGATTTTATTAAGTTAATGACTGGGTCCCAAGCTGGCGGTACCTACCATCCATCCTCTCTATTGAAATTAGGATTTTTTTTAATTTCAATAGCTTCACGTAACATCCTTGGAATGAATCTGTTTTCCTTTGCAAGGACTTGAGGATTATCAAAACGCATATAGTGGTTGGGTTTGTCTAGAGCATGTTCACAGACTGCAGACTTGGTTGAGCGTCTATTTTTCATGTCAGCAATATGTTCTTTTATACGAGTATTAATGCTTCTCTTTGTTTGCCCAATGTATGATAAACCACAGTCACAGTCAATTTCAATACATAAGTAATAAACGCGATAAAACCGTATTAAAATAGTTTAATTTAATAAAATATATTTATTGCACTATAGAAAATACAAAATTAAAATATTGTTTGAGACAAGATTTACAATAGGCGGCTATATCGCAAACGCAATCTCTTTCATGTAGGATACGGTAGGGGAATTCGACAGAAAAGAGATCTAAATCTTTAGATTTTTTAATCTTTAAAAAGATACAAACTGTGTTTTGAATTACGCATATTGTACTTCAAGAACTTTAAGATTAAGTGTTTTTTTACCCAAAAAGGGCATATTTTCAATTTATCGAATTTTTTTATTTGTTATCCGATTACTCTAAGAAGCTAATTTGATGTTTTATCGTTAATGAGTATAAAACACGGGCTTAAAATTTCTGAAAATTAAAAAAAAATATATCCACAACAATGAAAAGAAAAATGAACTTTTTTTTTCATAATGAAGTCGACATTAAATGAGCAATGAGTAGGTTCAACTTTTCCCAAGACAATTAAAAAACGATGAATATTTTATTTTAAACTGACAATGTTAATGTAGCTATTTATTAATTAAAAGACGGAAAATCCGAATGTTTTTAATTATGACTTCATTGTATATCAGAAGCTGAGCCTATCGACAACGCACAAATAATATTATTTTAGTAAAGGGGTTACAATACAATACAAAACCCTTTATTGTATCAGAAAAAATAAGGTAATTACATACAATTTTAAAATTATGTATTTTTATCTGTATTAGGTATTTTTTATACAATTAAGTATGCAAAAAGGCATACAACTCACCTGATAGCCATTCATGCGCAAAAGGCGGCCTTATCGCTAAAAAAAATTTCTTTCAGGAACCTTGGGTTAACGTAAAGGTTAACTAAGGGTCAGGCAAAAATAATACGAATGGTGAGTTCGAATAAGCTAAATCCATACTTCCATACTTAATATTACTAGTTGTTTGCCGCGAACCATAGACCTCGCGTATTTTACTCAATAAAGTTTAGCCACAAAAATAAAAATAAAACTTCTCATCATTTACTGGGGTCATATTTAAGATATTCTGAACCCAAAAGTTTCATACACCTGGGAGAGATTTATCGTAATCCTGTGTAAGATGCCCTTAGGCATTCTGAATGTCCATGAGAATAACCAGTACTGCTAAATTTAGGAACACGATTAACAGCATACCTTAGGTTCCGAAGCGTAAGCTTAGGACGCGCTTGGGAAATGCGCTTGGACGAAGAAGATAAATATAAGTAGACCAAGGCAAACAGAGACAATTAACCTCTCTAACACCAGGGTGTAAACTATCGATTGACCATTGGAGTTCAAGCTACATGGATTTTACCCAAGTAAGACTGACCCCAACAATAGCATTTTAATTGCCGTGAATTGATTTCGTAGTAATATGAGGTCGATTACCTTAGAGAACATAAACAAAAATATTTTAAGATCAAGAAAGATCAAAAATGTTGAATTGTGTTTATTTGGATGATTGTATTATTGTTCTCTCATATGGCAGTTACACTGACTTTCTACGAATTAATGATGTTTTTATATTTTCGCAATTGTTACACATTAAATTAAATTATTTTAGCTGCTGTTGTTAGAGGGGTTATTAATTAATATATTATTAATCCATACTCCATACTATATTATCCATCCATACTATATACTATACTATAATACTATAGTAGAGAGTTGGACAAACTTCAGGAGAACCACTTCAGATGGTACGCCCAGGTCTTGCGAAAACCGGCTAATTTTGTGGGGAACACGTGTGTAGCAATGCCGCCTTCGCCGGGTCAGAGCAGAAGGGGTGCACCCAAAAAATGCTGTACCATGTACTTGGTCTTCGTCACATTCAGCTTTCTCCAGTGACTCCTTCCACGTGTTTGCACGTCGCACCAGTCTCCCCTTGTCCGCGTCCGTCAGTGCGATAACATCCGCATACATGAGCAGCCACGGAGGTTGCTCGTGTCTGTCCCTGTTGCTGCTTGACACTTCGTCTAATCACAACAGATAAGGGCTGAGAACCGAACCCTGGTGAACCCCGACCGTGACGGGGAAGGGTTTGATGTGACCAACAGCATTCCTAATCATGTAATCGGAATCGCGGTACATGTCCCTGAAGATCTCAATATAGAATTCTGGTAGCCATTCGACCTCACCAGATTATCGAACGAGGAACACAGTCGAGGGCCTTCTCCATATCTAGAGACAATTTGCGGCGGCGCCCTATCTATAGACGAATTCGTTCTTGTAACCATTCCTATAATTTAGCTAATATTTTAGTACGTAGATATCAAAATAGGTTAAATATTACTAAATCTATTTTGATATCTATGTATCATAACGTTTCCTACATACATTCTGATTATCAATGAAAACTCTCTATCTATCTGTCTATCTGTCTATAACACTTTCACAGCCAAACCGCTGAACGGATTTTGATAAAAATAAAGACCCGAGGTCAAAAATAGGATTTTGAGGCAGGCGGAACTGCGGGAAACAGCTAGTAAAATATAATTTTAGGCTAAAGGTATGTACGGGCTTATTGTAAGGAGTAGCATTTAGTTTTTCTGTTAGTCTGGTTTCCCTATGAAGAGCTACTGATTGTAATATGATCATTACAATCGGTAGCACTCAGAAGTACCTGGTTTCCAACGAAGATCTCAGTATTTCTCATTCTCAACTGGTCAACGAATAATCTAAAGTATTGTCTATTTGTGTTTTAGAATTATTGTAATGTACACAGTTTTTATGAAATCCAAAAAAAATAATCCAATTTTTAAATAGAACAATCAGTTCCGATGGCGGCCGACAGGAAATCAGTAAAATTTGTATCTCACTAGGGGCGGGTTGTCTTTATGGTCTTTTACTTTATCTTGACATCACATATTTTAATGTCTGATATTATAATTATTGTTATTTAGGTCTTACTACAACATGGACCACGTAAGAATGCATTCTGAAGATTATGCACAGCCAATACTCAAGTTCATGGATTACGTAGGACGAGCAAACGTGAAGTTTTTCGACACGAACGTGTCATGGATCAAGCGCAATGGTCGATTTTTGTACATAATTCCTCTAATGATTGTATACCTTCTTTCGATGACTGTCTATATCTTACGGGCGCTGATAGAAAAAAAAATATTGGCCAATGCCTTATCGCTTCCTGTTTGTATCGTGACTTATCAAAGTAAGTATTTTAAATGTTTAAAGAATAAACGTAGACGTGTTTAAACATTGTAGAGCCTAGCAATTAAGTATATGTGTTTGATCTTTACGATAGATGGCGTAACAATGACTTTTGTATGAGAGTGTTTAAGGGGTTCAGTACTCTACACACCTCAAAGATATTGGTATAATCTAGTATGAAGAGTGAGATGGATATCATGTCGTCTCGTTTCGTCACACTTTTCCGGCAGCCAATTTTCCGGCTAACGTCATCCCCACTGTTTCATAGATTACTAGATTGTCCCAACAATTGTGAGGTAAGTAGAAAGAAAGAATATAAATGTTTATTAAAAATAATTTATTTGTTGATCTTAGGTACCTATATAAATAAAGTTGTTAACATAGAAATTTGGGTCACTATATTTTGCATTTTGAACACAGTATACAAATACGATACATAGTGATTACTGTTATGTTGATTGTTGATTGAATAATTATAATTTAAAAATATTGGTTTTCTAAACAACATAAAATTTTATAAATGTAGAAAAATGTAGATGCCTTTCATCAAGAAAGTTTCAATGTATGGCGGTTGAATATCTGAATAGCATATTTCTGTCTGCAAATAGGTTTTAGGCAATAATATTTTTCGCGTAAGTAATAAAAGCTGTAGGTGTTACATAAAAGTATTTTTATTGCAGTCTTTATCAAAACAGTAATATTAATGCTCAATAAACAAAATATTGAGAAATTGATCGATGGATTAGGACAAATATGGAGAACTGATAACCTTAGTATTAAACAATTGGCTTTGAAGAAATCGCGTGCAAAGGAGCTGAAGATAGTTACAAATGGTAATGTTTGTTTGTTTGTAATGTATTTCTTTCTTTATAATAATTTTATAATAATCTAAATAGAAATCTAATCAAAAACATTCCGCGCTTCGGTTGGTCCTGGCTGATGGTCGTTAAAGGAATCACTTCAGAGGCCGAGAGGCGGCTTCAAACACTCTGTCATCAGGGTGCACAATATACATTGTCAATTCACCTATATGGTGCACATACGATATAAATTAATTAAGCAAAAACTTAAAAATTTGGCCGAAGTCGAACGTGGGGTTTTCTGAAATCACATGTGCATATTCCATGTGTTGTATCAAAAAATTTAAGTTCTTTATGGGAAGGCAAGGGATAGGACAGAATGGAAAAAACTCCACCAACAAGAGCTCAGCTCTTGAATTTATACCAACATATATGGATGTGTATAATGCCCCAAGTCGATTAATTTACTCGATGGGAGGCTTTTGCCCAGCAGTAAACACTATTTAAAAAAAAAGGGAGTTAACCTAAATAAAGGTCTCTCTCTACGGGTACTAATAATATACAATGTTTTCAGTATTTTTGCATTCACCTGTAATGGTGACCTATGTGTATTTGTTTCTACCGGCAATACGAACATTTCATCATGTGATTTTGGGAAATGACGGTGAGAAAATGTTGCCTTTCAGCTGCTCGTACCCGTTTGATCCCACTCAAAATTGGTTGTTATATGCTGGTACTTATTATGTCCAGGTTTACTGTAGTAAGTATAAGTATCTGTTTGTTTCTAAGTTCTCCTTTAGTATTAAGATAATGATTGATTTCAGAATCTTCTGGCTCCGAATTACAAATGTATTTTTTTTGTTTTAATATTACGTAAGTTAGGGTTTTTTTTTATTATTGTGTATGTAATATTTGTGAATAAATAAAAATCTCATAAAATTCGGGAAAAAATTAAAGCGACCGGGAACATTACACTTCCTTGACTTTTACCACCTTCTTAAACAAGAGATAATTTAAAGATACTGGATCAAAATATTTATTATAAATGTTAGCCTAACAGATACATCAGAAATCAAGTACATGAGAAAAGCTATAAAATCGAGATACAATGTTAAAAAATTTAAAGATTTTAAATGTTTTTTTAATGTTCTTACTTTGTTGTTATAACTTTCAGTGACAAAAGGGGTTCATTTATTCTTAGGCGTGGATTATCTGTTCATATCTTTGAGTTCTCACATCAGTTTGGAGTTTATGTTGCTTCGTGAGGACTTATCGCAGAAACGAAAAGAAAATGGAGGTTTACGCTGCTTTGTTATGAAACACCAAACGCTTATAAGGTAAAGCTACAAAAGGCTACTTGACTGTTTTCATACTTGGGCAATATTTGCATACGAAACAATATGTACACTAAGAAGTAACTGATTCCGAAACCAACAACAAAATTAGTTGTTAATTAAGACAGTAATTGAATTTTAGTTTTCTCAACAAGAAAAGCTCGTACGAACCCAAGTGGCAGTGGCGTCACTGCACACACAGTGCATCCTTTTTTTGTTTTTTGACAGTATTCGTTCCTTTGAAATTCGGTGGAAGGTGTCCACCGAATTTCAAAGGCTTATAACTCATTTATTTTTGAATGGATTTTAAAAATTCTTTATGTTTTCAGTTTCTGCTAATAAAATATTCGATAAGAAAGAAAAAATAAATTGAGTAGAACACCCTATTGTCATTTTAAAGATAAAGTACTTGGTCTAGTCCATTATCCACCGACCGCAGATGGTCAGATGAACTGAAAAAGTTCGCAGGCAATCGCTGGACGCCGTCCGCTCCGTCATTTTGAAAATCTTTGGGGAAGGCCTATATCCAGCAGTGGACTGACTGCGGTTGAAGTTGATGATGATGAATAGTCCATACAGTGTATGACGAGAGTGATGAGCGTAGAAGAAGCGAGGGAAATCTCGTCTACCCCTACGGGAAAAAGGCGTGATGGTATGTATGTATGTATGTATGTTTTCTGTTACGCTTTGACGGCTAAACCTCTGGACCGATTTTGATAAAATTTGGTGTGGATATAGTCAATTAAAGGCTACTTTTGGACGCGGGCAGAGCCACAGAAAACGGCTAATACTTTATAATTGCAATTATTTAGGAAACTAAAAAAGAAACTAGCATTAAGTGAAGTAATAATTTTACACTCACATAAAGCTCGCTGCTTGACCCAAAGGTTGTTTGTTAGATAATACTTTTAGCATTAATTCCACCTATTGTGCGTTATAATTGTATTTGTGCAAAAGTCTGTCTGTCTTTCTGTCTGTCTGTTACGCTTTCACGGCCAAACCGCTGAACGGCTTTTGATGAAATTTGGTATGAATATAGTTGAAGACCCGGGGTCAAACATTGCTACTTTTTAACGCAGGTGGAGCTGCGGGAAACAGGTAGTAAATAATAAGTTTAGACAAAGAAAACAATATAATTTAATGCAATTTATTAAATTGTTTAAGCAGTTCTAGTCCTTTAAGCCCATTGCTGATTAGACCAAACACCAACCGCAAATTAGATCACGGATGTCCACCGTGCATGCCATGCCTGTCGAGCAAAGACTTGCCCCCCCCCCCCCCACTTTACTAACGGATATGTTTTATGGATATATTGCACCAACCCCGCTATTTATGACCAATATTATTGCCAGCAAATTTACACTCGTAACATGTATTAGGTTTTGCAAAAGAAGTTTTTCAGGTTTTGCGATGATCTCAACGCTATCAACAACAAAATAATGTTTTTCAATTTATTTATTACGACAATAAATATCAGTTTTTTTGGGCTAGCTGCATTAGTAAGTACCTCATTAGCTGTTATCTTAAAAAGTAGTTAACACAAAAGAATTAAATATGTTTTCAACATTACCACATTGTAAAAGAAATGTCTAATATATATTTGTAAATTCTGTTATACAATAGAATAAATAAGTACCTCAAAAGTGACCTTGTCAGATATGTAGTATGTAACTATGTCCTTTTGTTTTCTTGTAGCTGAAAACGATGATGATCTATATTTTTAAAAATATTTTGAAATGAGGAATGTCAGGCTTTGCGGTCGCCAGTTCTTTGCTAAAATTAACTTGCTTGTTTTCAGGCTTCAAGAAATATGGAGGATCAATTAGTTAATTTGGCAATTGTAGTGACCCTAATGATGTTGACATTTACATTGTGTTACTTCTGTGAGATATTGAAATCTGCGGTGAATATTTTCTTTATATTTTCGGTAATGTGTAACACGATAGTCTGCTCTGAAGGATCGAGTGCTATTTTTTAAAAGAATTCGTCATAATTTGCAATGTAGTTTCGAAATGTCATATTCAAATTTGTGAGAATATGACATTTCTAATAGCTCTCCTAGTATTTATTTCCAGCCAGGACAAATTTTCGTGTCATGATTATTTAAATTTTCAGATCATAGATCTTAGACTCCTGGGTCTATGGTAGCTATATCTATGCTAGGAGTGCAGTATATTTTTTTATTAAATAGCTTCTATTTTTTCAGAGCGAGGAAATTTATAATGCAGCATGTGAAAATTCCTGGTACGGTGATTTAGACTACAAAAAAAACTTACTTGTAGTTATGATGAGGTAGGAACTACTACTAATCTGGGTGTAAATTCTCTTATTTTACATAGTGCACAAATAAATCGTAATTGGATCGCAATGGCAATTTTTGACGTTTCTGGTATTATGTTACTGAATTTAAGACCAATTGTATTCCATTTTCATGCCATTGAAATGAAAAATTTTCCTTATCAAACAATCATCAAAATCGGCACTCTGTTATTTATTATATTTACATTTTTTCTTCTATTACCATTAAATTACGTTTAAGTTGCAATCAAATTGAGATTGAAAATTGTGTTAGCAGAATATCAATATTGAGCACATCAAAAATGCATCGTAATTGAGTCGTAATTGAATATCAGTTGCATGGTCTTTTATAGTTTATTAGCGGAATTGACAGCCTGTTAATTAATTTTTATTTTGAACCGACTTGTTAAACTAAGGAGTATGCGGAGTGCAGATTTTTATCTTATATTAGATACAGGATGTTTTCTGCGGTATCATCTGCCCGTAGTGTGTATTTATTGACTGAGCGGCCAATTTTGCTTTTGTACAGAAATATGTATGTTCCGGGCTAGAGGTCGTATTTCTAAACGGAGCCATATGAAACTTGAGGTAAAATGAGGTAATGACAACTTTTGACGTTTCTGGTGTTCTGTTACAAATTGTAAGACCAATCGTATGCTGCAATAGAATAGCAAATAAGATGAAAAATTGTCTAACGGTTAAGACTGTACAATCTTTACACAGGTCTTCAGTGGGATATGATATTATTCTGGGGGAGGGGTATGTATTCCTGTCCCACAACCATGTGTCACACTAGCAAATATAGACGCAAGCAAGACTAATAAAAGTGTATTATTTCGCAGATCACAGAAACCGTGCTACATAAAATCTCTATATATGCCGATCACACTGCAAACCTTCACTTCGGTAAATACGTTTTAAAGTAAATTAAAAGAAGTTAATCCCAGTCATAAATTAAATATTGTATACATGAGTGAAAGAAATAGACGGATGGCGCACAGAAAATTATTTAACCGATTAAAAACATTCACTCAAAAACAAATAAGTTTGTGTTAAAGTTTAAGTCGCCTTTGAAATCCGACGGTTTAATTACCAACCAATTTTGTTGTTATTTTTGGTAACGGTTACATGTCATATTTTATTACGTACGAAAATATTTACCAAGTTTGATCACAGGTTTATGAAGTGTTTAATAAATAAATAAATAGGTAAGTATGTAGAGTATTTCTATTGTATGCTATTTTGTTAGTACTATCGATACAAAGTTTAGTTAATATCATCAAAAAAGCTCGATAAATTTGGTAGGACCATCGATAATTTGACTAGTCAAGGCCACGATAGTATCACAGCACTAATCTGTGGTACCACGATATTATCGATAGACTATACTACTATTGCCACCTCAACCCTTACCTTGGCTTACATGACAGAGTCGAAATTTTCCATAATAGTTATGACACCAAAATGCCCTTCTTCCTGTTTACATTTATATTTTCTTTTACAGGTTATAAGTACTACCTGGTCGTATTTTTCCCTCATAAGCACAATGTACAAAAACAGCGAATAGCAATATTAAATGATCAAAGTAGAAATAAACATTGAGTAGGTAGTCAAGTGCTAGTGTTGTACATGTTAACGGACATGTATGTAATCTGTCATTGTATGCAATTCCTAGGAAATGTATGTAATTCCTAAATCCCGGAAATGTGTAAAATAAATTATATTAGACGCATTTCCTACGAAATCTATACATTTCTTAAATAGAATTAGGAAATGTAAGGCAAAGCGGAAATTATGTTGATGATGATTTTGAAAGAAGCGACTTAGTTTCAAAAGACGACTTTGTGACAGAAAGTAGATTAGGTTATGGTTTTACAATGACCGATACAGTTAGCGAGCGAGCGACAAACATTGTGACAGAAACGCTTGAGTTTCAAAAGACGACTTAACAACGTGTTTTAATACAGAAAGCATCCTTTTCTTACATTTGCCAATGCGATATTGTAATTATATATAACTAGCTGTTTCCCGCAGCTCCACTTGCGTCAAAAAGTAGCCTATGTTTGACCCGTGTCTTTAACTATATTCATATTAAATTTCATCAACATCCGTTTAGCGGTTCGGCCGTGAAAGCGTTACAGACAGACAGACTTTCGCATTTATAATATTAGTATGGATTCCTAGGAAATGTATACATTTCCCATTAAATATTTTTTAAAACAATATTTTATACATTTCCAAAAAAGCTTCGGAATTGTATACATTTCCTAGGAATTGTATAAAATTCCTAGATTTCATACATTTCCGGCAACATACACACATAAAAGACGTAGACAGTAAAATTTATAGAAATACTTAGAATTATAGAATATTATACATTTGTACTGGATATTATTTAATAGGTAGGTACATGAAGAAATAAATGATGTGATATTCTGTTTTGTTTTGTTTTATTTACAATTTGAACATCATCATAATATCGAGTGGGTAATATGATCAATCGACCCTGTACACCCTGGTGTTAAGAGTCTTTCGGTACCGCCTCTGATCTGGTTCCTTTATCGACTTCCAAATGGCAACCGGCACGTGCCTTCTGAAGCAAGGAATATATCATTATTATCAGACAATCAGGTGATTCAAGCTTTCAAAGTCCTAACTAAACTGGCAACCAAACAAAATAAAAAATAAATAAAAAAGTGTTTGTATAAAATAAATAAATAAAAAAATGCGTGTCGTGTGAATCGAACACCGGGTTGATCTCCAGGTCACGCCCTGAGTTGCTTACCATACAACAGCTGGTTACAAAGGTTAAACCTACTATGAAATAGTCTACAATGATGATTAAAATACTACCTTGCTTTTCCTTTGAACCACATAAATAAGCACTTAAGATGTAAAATAAATATTTTACTCTGTAATTTCTTAGCATTTTACACTAACAAAATGTGATGTATCCGAAAATTATTACTTAGCTTTGTGATTAGAAAAACGATCGGTATATAATAAGAACTATTTATATTACTGAAAATTTTTAGGAGACCATTAGAACCAGTAACTTCTATGTTTTAACGTCAAGAAAGTTTAACACAAAGGTATTTTTTTTTAAATATTTGCAACTCCAATCCTAACCGTGATTTATATTTTTATTCACAAAATGTAAAAAAATGTCACAATCCATATGAAAAAAAAACCAACCGAATAGAGAAAGATTGAAAGAAAAATATATATATATATTCAAAAACTTCAATTCTTTTAAAACTTTTAGTTGTTTTTCAGTAAATTGAAAATGGAACACTTAGAAAAATATGCCGAAGACTACGCCAACCCTCTGATATCATTACTGAATTATTTGGAGAGCGGTAACTTGAAGTTTTTTAACCAAGATTTGCCGTGGCTGAAGAGAAACTGGAGGTTTTTCTACATCGTCCCCTTTTTGACTGTAAACTTCTATAGCATGACATTATACATCATCAGAGTACTAAACGACGAATCAAAAAGTGTGTTTGATGATGTATCTATGATTCCTTTCTACATTATTAATTTGCAAAGTGAGTATTTCTTGATACTAAAGTAACTTCTTCGTCAAAGTATGTTTTTCAGTTGAATCTTCAGCTTGCGCTTCAAAGATAGGCATGCTTTAATTTGGGTACTAGAATTGGGGGTACTAGTTATTATAATGGAGCGACCACGTTCTGATGTCTGTAACCCTTTTTATAGGGAAACCGGAAAAAGATGTTGAGTACTATTAAAAGAAAACCGGGACCAACAGTGCAACGTGTCTTTAGAAGCACGGAATCTTCTTCATTATGAGACGATCAGCTGATTAAAGTCTACAATGTCTTAGTAAACTGGAAAAAACTAAACAAACTTTTCTACCCGTGGAAATCGAACCCATAATCTCCGGATATGCGGCCAAACCACAGTCTAATACTATAATATTTTTGTTGCAGCCTTTTCAAAACTAATTATATTTTATATCAACCAGCACAAATTCGAAGAATTTATTGTAAATTTGGGAGACCTTTGGAGATCAGATAATCTCAATGACACACAAAAGACCATAAAGGCAACTTGTTACAAGGAGATAAAATTAGCTGGAACGGGTAAAGTTTTGTATTCACATATTCTAAGTCAAGAGATAAATGCCCTTTTTCTAATTAGCCCGAGTCTTAAATTTTTATCTTTACATGTAGGTATTTCTTATAAAATATAGTGTCGTTGAGTTATTATCTCGTAACGCAAGTCTCGAACTCACTTTGGGCATATCTCATCTGTGCTTTGGGGCTAACTCGATTTGTGTGATTTATTCCTGTTAAGATCTCTCCTGACGTTCTGTTTATACTTACTTATATAAAAAGAGTTTGTTATCATTAATAACACACGCTAAATCCCGCTAAAAAGTAATGTGGAACAAAAATCTTCTAATTTTTAGGTCTTTTAATATATGTTTATTGACGTTATATCCATATGTTACCAGTTTTTGATCTAAACAGAATAACAGTCATCGCATCGTCAAAATGTTTACAGAACTATATCTGCATCATGCTTCGGCAAAATTATTTTTCGTATCTTATAATTTCAGTATATCTGAGTGTTTCCAAAATGGTGTCTTGGCTGTACATGCTGGCGCCGCTGCTGGAAACCCTGATTCTGAACATCATCTTGAGGAAGGAAGATGAGAAGTATCTGCCCTTTAAATGCGCATATCCCTTCGATCCTAGTAGCAGTTGGTGGTTGTACGCGATTATTTACAGTTTTCAGTGTTACTGCAGTAAGATTTTTTTTGCACTTGTTCAACATGGGTGTAGGGGAAAAATAGGATAGTGGTGGTTACGTCTACCGCATTTACCCCAAAAATGGGCTTACATTTGAACCTCTTGCAACTAAGGGTACTGAAAGAGAGGAAGGCCATGTACGCGATGGGCACATGAATCCAAGTTTTCGACGGAATTTGGCAAGAGAGTGCTATGTCTAGAGACTTATCAAAGGCGAGTGGGTAAGCTTTTGATCAACAGTGGGAAATATATAGCTTAAAAAAGTAGTTAATAATAACGCCAACCTTGGGCTAAGCAAGTTACATCTTACCCTTCAAACGTATTTAACTACGAAAGCATAACGCCAACTTTGGTCAAAAAGCTACAACAAAATTAGAATTTATATTTCGAGGTTCGTGTACATCTTTACAAAGCTTTCGTCAGTAATGACCTTCCCTGGGCAGTCTGGATGTCTCTCAACAGACTCCGGACTGGTGTTGAAAGATGTCAGGAGAATCATGCTAGGTGGGGCTTTTCCAACAATAACCAGTTTCTGTTTCTCCATAAGGTAGACCGGTAGAGAATGCATTTAGCAATTGTCCACCAATTGTTTAAGTATGTTGTCTTGTGCTACAATCAAGTTTTATTATGAATAATAAATCAGTGTTCTTGTGAAGCTGTAAAATCTATGTAGTGCCCCAATAGTTTCGTCTTTTGCACTATGGATGGCAAATCACAGGGCAATAGAGGTGGCAAAGTATTGTACAAAAATATAGTGCAGTGAATAGCCATTATGAGTCGACAAGAAGAATATTTTGTATAACTGTTGTAGTTGTTAAAATGATTAAAAAATATAAAATCTTGTTATTTTACAGTGATAACAATTGTGAATATATACTTAGGCGCAGATTTTATGTTCATAACTTTGAGTGCTCACCTCAGTACGGAATTCAAGTTGCTACGTGAAGACTTAATAAGCACAAAACCTTCTACTGTTGCTGTACTTGATGACGTCACACGCACTGCGCACGATAATAGAACTTTACGTAATTTTGTTAGCAACCATCAGAAGTATATAAGGTAGCAGAAGTAATTTCAACTAAACTTATAAGTAGTTTAAGGAAGAGAGATAACCTAAATACAATTACTTATGCATACCCTTGTATGCTGATTTATCTACTCCTCTCCAACTCATTCGTGAAACCAATTTTGAAAATGGTCAACTTAATATATATATTTGTACACACTTTAGTTGCAAAGCAAGTTTAAGCGTCCCATCTCCATGGTGGGTTCGATTCCCTCCGGAAGCATACTTTGTTTAGTTGTTTCCAGTTTGGTTAGGATATTGCAGGCTAGAGTCACCTGATTGTCTGATAATAAAATGATTCCGTGCTTCGGAAGGTACGTTACGAAGCCTTTGGTCCCGACTGTCATTTGGTAGTCGTTAAAGGTACCACGTCAGAGGCCGAGAGGCGGTTCCGAACAACTCTGACTCCAAGGGGTGTACATGGTCGATAGACAATGTAACCTAAACGAAATGATGACGAGCGCCCCACCCCGGCCTAAGCTATATCACAATCTTGCCGTCCTACCGTGAATACGCACAACTTTCTTTATAATAACATACAATTTTCATATAGATAATAATATTTATTTATGTTTTTTTTAGATTGTGCGATAAACTGGACATCACTATGAATAAGATTATGTTTATCAATTTAATGTGCATCAGCATAAATATTAGTTTCTTCGGGGTTGTTATTATGGTGAGTCTATATTTTTACATGAATCTGCTACTTTATTTATTTTATTTAGCTTATTTTTGACCGATTCATTTTCTGCGAACTTAGTTAAAGTTTGCTAAATAGCCACCGAATTGATTTTAAGACCAAGGTTTATAAATAGATCATAAAAACAGTTCTTAATTCTTAGGGTATACAAGGTAACTCATTCAATATTAATGAATGAAGGTTAGTTATTGTATTCTTGTTATCACGTACATGTTTGCTTGTATATTATCTCATTGTAATAATCAATATCAGTTCGTGTAGGTTATATTATCAATGGACCATATACACCCATTGTAACAAGTTGTTCTATATTAGACATAGCCAGTACATACTGACCATACTCATCCACTTCCTAAGTATGGATTTGTATGAATTCACCTGTTTCTATTTTCAGGTAGCTACCAAAGCTGTTGATAAAATTATGACCTTCACAGTTATCTTAGCCACAATATTCAATACACTCATGATATGTTTTTTTGGCGATAAGATTGCAACGACGGTAAGTATCATAACTTAAGTTGAAAAAAATTGTGACTTCAATTTAAACATTTTATTTTGGAGAGTTTAAAAAATTAACTGTCCATTTTCAAAAAGCCCATCTATTTTGTTAATTGTTATAACATTTCTGATGGAATAAGGGTTAATTTTATGTTTTTCTTTTTTAGAGCGCTGAAATATTTGATGCCGCGTGCGTTAACTTGTGGTATGAAGGGAATCGAGAGTATAAAATAATTATACTTCTTATAATGCTACGGTTAAGTATAACATTTCATTTGTATTGTTACGTTATTGATGGCCAAATACAAAGGACTTCTTCTTTCTAACTGAAAATTTGAGAAAAACGACTAAGACTGCACCTCTATGTCACTAATTGTAGTTTAAGACTATGTCATCTACATCTGCCTCTACCATGGACTTAGTGTTTAATATATTAAGTCCATGACCTCTACCAAGTGTTGTTCAAACTCAGTTACCAGCGATTGCCTTAGCAATTTTGAGAGGCAAAGTTGTAAAACTCCATAAGCTATAAATTTTGTAAAATCTCATGTTAAATTGACAATCGATGGAGCATTTTAAATATGGCGACCATCTATATGGTGACTGGCGATACTATGAACTAGACCCAATACTGACTGCTTGTCGTATATACGTACATATTTTCATAGGTTTTTTAAATTTAATTTGTAAAAAATGCATGTTTTGTATTAGATCACAGACGCCATGTTACGTGAAGTCTCTACACATCCCGGTTACACTTAGAACCTTTACCACAGTAAGTACAAAAATATTACCATTTGCACGCACCTGGCACAGAATTTTGAATAGTACTAACGTATAGAACGGGTACTCACACCCCCCACCCGAAACAGATGCCGCATCCCACAGGGCAGATTTAGGATAAAAATTGAGAGCAAATAATGCAAGGACAACGCTCAGATCCCCGGCCTTTGTGACGACTATGAGGCAGATACGGTAATTACCCAACGCGTGTGCCTATGCGACCGAATCGACTACGATTTTACTACCTTAGTTGTAATAGGTATTGAGCTGTATCTGGTACAAGTTAGTTCATGCACTAGGTGGCTAACAAAGGCGGTTGATACCCAGTGATGGGCGTTCTCCCCGTTTTTGATTATATCTATTTGATTTGATTTTATGCATTCATTGAACTTTTGTAAAAGTAAAACCAGACCGACAGAGTAAGGGAATACCAACTGGATTGTAATCGTATTTGTATTAAAAAGTCAAGTAATATATATTATATATTACATATAATATATATATATATATATATATATATAATAATAGTTAATTCTTAGAAAAAAATACATCCATTGAATATTTTAAAGTCTTAAGGTTATTCGGACAATCGACAGACTTGGCTGTAAAGGGCTACAATAAGGCATCTTTAGTGCGGTTTTGTTTAACAAATAATTTGTATGATTGCAGGTGATGACTACAACATGGTCGTATTTCTCCCTCATAAACACCATGTACAATAAATAAATTGATGAATTACATTATCAAAAATGGTATATAAATATGTATATTACGGTAAAATACAATACAAAACTCTGTATTGCACAACATGGATACATTGTCAAATACTAGTAATTACAAGAAAAAACTATTAATATTATTTACTAAGTTACTCGTACTATTGAGTCCTCGAATGTCACAATATGTTATATACCATTATACTAATATTATTAAAAATAAAAAATTAGTTGTTGCATTTTTTCCACGTCAGCGGTAAAATTATAAAGTTATCCTCATTGACTCGTATGAACACGATTTCTAATACATTAACAAAAATAATAAATGTATTGATAAATTATACATAAACCATGTAAGTATTACACACAACATACACACACACATTATTTTTATTGTAATGTGTGTGTGTGTTTTAGTAATCAAATAAATAATTCATTCATTCATTTACACTACATACTTAGATCCAGACTCACATACTGAACATTTTTCCAGAACCAAAGAGTATGAAAACCGTACCTTCAAATAAACATTCTAAAGAGGAACAGATATTACTCTGAATGGAACCTTGGACTTCGAAGCCATACTTGAGTCGCAAACCGGGACTTCGCTACGATAAGCAAACACATCGATAGCAGTCATGAAATGGAAATTAGAAGTTCATATTAGTTTTATAATACTGTGACAAAATGAGTATTTGAGTGATTTTTTTAATAATTTTTTTTTTAAGAAATAAGAATTATTCAAATATGTTTTGATTTTTAATTTATCACTAAATAACCAAGGTTAAAGGTAGTCTATAACATGCCAGTATTAAATTATAGAGTATTAAAGAGTATCTAATTACTTTTAGCATGCCCCTCGTAGTTGTCAATTTGGGTGTTTATGCTAATAATTCAGTAGTCACCATTTAAATTCGAGCGATGAAAATATTTAGGACTACTTGTTTGCACGACTCACAACCAAATAGAGACAACGAATCAGTAAGAAAGTTTACGATAATAGAAATATCCTGGGCTCTGGAGTGCTATTTTTGGAAGTTGTGACTCACTCAATATCGGAAAGTCGAATAATTTTCATTTCACATGTATGTATATAATGTATGTACATATCAAAAATAGGGCTCTTGAAGCGTGAAGTGATGGTGTAATAAGGAAACATGCTCAGATAAACAAGGCGCAACAGCACCAAAGTAATATTACATTCGTTTGTCAAATATGTTAATTTAAACCTCATAGCTCAATATGTAGACTAACTTATTCAACTAATTTTGTTGAAATGAAATGAAATTGTTTATTTTCAATATAGGATATAAATATCACTTATTTACGTCAATTTACTTACATTAAGTTACCACCACTTCCAAAGCGCAAGTGGAAAAGAAGCGGCGCCACAAACTCCACTGCAGCATTTTCTTCAAAACGTCAATTTACAAATAAGAAAGAATTTTGAAAATGAACGAATGCACATGTTTGTCAACGTTATGCGCAATATTTTATTGCGATTTCAGATTATTTAAATTAAATAAAAACTGAATATATAATTAAATGTAAATTTGTTGAAGACTGTGCACCAAGCTAAAGTTCAACATTCCTGTCATTAAGAAAATCATCAGTACATTAATAAGCCTTTTTACAAAGTAGATCTTTAACATAGGCTATAAATTGTCCATCAGGCAAATTAGTCAGGAATTTCAGGAATCTTATTGAAGAAGCGTATACAGTTCCCTACAAATAAGTCTTTAACCCTACACAGTCTATAAGAAGGAAAAAATAATTTATCTATAATGCGCAAAGGTCTATAAGTTATATCCGAGTTCTTTCTAAAAGTAGTAATATTTTTTCTCGTATACATCATAACTTCAAATATATATTGTGACGCTACTGTTAAGATATTAATTTCTTTAAACAACTCCATAAAAGATTCCCTTGGGGCTAAACCATAGATGGCACGAACAGCTCGCTTTTGTAAGATAAATATTGTCTGTATGTCACTTGCCCTTTCTCAAAGCAGTTATCTATAGAACATTAAGCTATGCAAGTAACTAAAGTAGATTAGCTTATCAGTTGCCACATCTGTTATTTGTCTGATTTTGCTGACAGCATATGCCGCAGAGCTACCCCACTGCAATTTTGAATTAATTTTGATTCCTAGAAAGGTGGTGTCGTCTACAAGAACTAAATTTCCTTCATTTTACATTATATTTACTTGAGTCTGTCTCACATTTGGTAGTGAAAATTTGATGCTGCTCTAATAAATCTTACTTACTTATTGCGATGGCTCAGCGACCCAAAGAGGATCTTGGCCTCCGACACAAGAGATCTCCAAAGTTCCCTGTTCAGCGCAACTTCCTGCCAGTCGGCTCTTTGGAGGGCTTCCAGGTTGAATAAATCTACATAAATCATATTGATCCATTGTATTTTAGCTTGTTTTTATCTTAAATTGGGAAGTTTTGCTATTGCCGTTTGTTTTGTTTGTCAAAATAACTAAAGCTAGCTCGGGTTGGTGATGAAATTATTGTGATTACAATAATACCATTGAGTAGCAATAAGTATTTGCTAAGCAATCTTCCAGTTAATCACTGCGTTCAAAATTTAAAATTACAGGGTTCAGTGAGTATGCCTTTATTCCTACTTCGACGTTTCGACCGGGGTTTTGATGAATTTATGATTGCAAGAGCAAAATCCTCGTTTGGGTGGATGCGATACAGATTAAAGACACTTGTGTGTTTTTGACGGCACTTGGAGCAATATATATATTAATTTTGCCGTTGGGAGACGATTCCGCTGAAAGTTTGTACGGTGCTGAAGAAATGCTGAGTCAGTATTTCCCTGACCACGATAAGTTACTGCATTGACCTACGGAGGTCGCTTAATGACCATTCAATCAAGAAAGGCTTTCAAAATCCAAGTCAAACCGAAACAAGACAATTTTATAAGTAAGTATTTATTGCAACATAAAAAATACAGAAAAAAATATTTTAAATTTATATGTTGTGTAATTCTTATTCTTTTTCCACCCCTTATCCCAGTTCATCTAGGGTCGGGTTATCTGTATGTCTAGCCTTTCTTTTTAGATCTCTCCTTCCATGTTTTTCATTTATATGGCTGGTGGTCTGCCTGCACCGGGGCGGGGGGGCCCTGGTGACTTGTGTTGTGGTTTCCGCTTGTTGGAAACCAGCTTCAGGCTTCAGAGAGATGGGTTTTACAGAAAACATTCTCCACCTTTTCTTTAGAATTTTAGTTTCATTGTACTTTATTGTTTTTTGGAATAAATATATACAATACACCCATAGATATCGCAGAAATATTGAGAACTTGTTTAATAGGATTTGGAAAATCTTAGTGCAAACACAGGCCTGGTATGAAAGTTGTTTAAATATCACCTCTCACTTTTTTTTTCACATTTACAAGTTTTGTGCTTTGTTCTTAGTAGTAAAAAAAATCTCATCATCATCTTTTCGTGTAGGTTACGTTGTCAATCAACCATGTACATTCTGGTGTCAGAGTTGTTCTGAACCGCCTCTCAGCATCTGACGTGTTTTCATCAACATCCATCAGATGGCAGCCGGGACCAATGGCTTAACGTGCCTTCTTAAGCACGAATTCATCGTTATTATCAGACAATAAGGCGATTCAAGCCTGGAATGTCTTAACCGAACTGGAAGTAAATAAACAAAGTATGCTTCCCATGGCATCGAGGGAATCAAACTCACGACGGGCGGGTCAAGACGAACGCCTTAACCAATGAACCGCAGAATGGAGCTAGTTAAAAAAATTCTAAATCTATAGTATTTATAAATAACTCGACATAAAATCCTTGTCCATCATGTTTTTAATGAATTATAAACGATATCTCACGTTTTGGTGACATAAGCAAGAAGGGGCTCGTCGTATGTTAATCGCTCTGTAAATATTAAGAACTCATGTAAGTCATACTATTATGTAATTAATATTTCAGTTACACTTAAGAATTCGTAATGTACAGTCTTGTATGAGACTACGAAAATAGTGCAAGAAATTTAAGGTAGGTCAAATGTTTTTATAACATTTTTTTTTACAAAATTCCAAAAAGAGTAGGCTTTTAATTAATGTATCCTTTTAGTTTCAACCGAATTAAAAATCGACCATTTCTTATAGATGTTTTTCGAATTTGTATTCCTAGTATTTAATACTCTAAAATCGATCTCTATATTCGTTTCAAAGACGCCGTTTGAGTCCTTAAAATATCTGTTTCTATTTCTGTATTAAGGATCACTAACCATACGGCATATTGTTATAAGAACGAGATAGTTTTTCAATCAAACTATTTACGACTTCGGCGCCATTGCACTCCATAATTGTCTTGTCAGATGGTACGTACACACTAGTAAATAATGAACATGAAAAGAAAAATGTTTATTTATTTTCTATTAATAGATATTCATTCATTCATTTCGAGTAGGTTACATGGTCAATAGACTTCATACACCTGTGTCGGAGTTATACGGAACCGCCTTTCGGCCTCTGACGTGGTCCAACGATCACCAAATGGCCAAAAGGTGCTTGACAATCAGGTGATTCAAGCCTAAAAATGTTTATAATAATAAACATTAATCATAAATAAAATAAATTAAATAAAATAAAATAAATAAATTAATCAATAATATATTGATTAATTTTTTATTTTGATTATTATTTCATCGTATATTTATTTAAGTATATTATTAGTACCATAAGTAAGTTTATTATCATTCCAACTTTTTGTATTTATAGCTATACTAGCTTTTTCCCGCAGCTCCGCCTGCGTCAAAAAATAGCCTTTGTTGGACCCCGGGTCTTCAACTACATTTTTACCAAATTTCATCAAAATCCGTTCAGCGGTTTGACAGACAGACAGAAAGACAGACAGACTTTTGCATTTATAATATTATTATTAAGTATGGATATTTTTAATACCCACATGACGATATCTGTTTAATCCAAAGATTGACTGTTAGTTAATGCTTTTAGCATTAAGTTCGCCTATTGTGCTATACAACTGTATTATGTAAAATCAAGTTTAAATAAATAAAAATGTCCTAACCAAACTGGAAACAGCTAACTGCTGCATTTAACTGTCATTTTAAGTGTCATTAAAATTATTTCCACAGTAAAAAATGTTAACTTACAAAAATAATATATATACGGTAATGTAAAGCGTGTAAACGCATTACTGTATTGAAACAATATTGATCTCAAATTGGTACATTAAGTAATGAACGTAGACAACTTCTTATTATTTTTAGGAAATTTTGAAAAATGGAGATGTTTGGAGTCAGTACCTACACGTAATTGACGAGAGTGTATCACGAGAGTGATGAGTGTGGAGGATGCGAGGGACGTCTGTAAGGATAGTAGCAAATAGAAAACCTTAGTCTCTGCCTATCCCTACGTTAAACAGGCCTGATTAACATTAAATAAAAAAATGTCATAGATTCCACATTGGACCAATGTCTCTTTATCATGAAAAAATTTACAAAAGCTAGCAGCTGAATGGAAAAGAAACTATAAAGTGATTCTGGAAGAACTCCTTAGTAGCACTGAATACTTACTGCATAGGCTCAGCGACCCGAAACGCCTGTTCTGCGCCATTGCTTGCCAGTCTGTCTGGGAAAACCAAGTGGGAACCGACCCTTACCACCATGTCTTATAGCAGGGCAGAAACGAGTGAGCAAGCGAGATGTCGCCTTAAACCTTGTATAGCGCCATCTCGTTCACTGACTCGTTTCTACCCTACGTTTAGAGATAATAGTAAGGGCCCAGTAGGTTGTCCCAGGTACCGCTGGAGAGATAGTGTAAGGACTTAGAAACCTAATGTACTCGTAAGTCTACCTGCGATCATGAATGCTACAATGTGTTTGAAACGTTAGGTGTAAATAAATTGTAATAAACGCTTTAAAAACCGTTTTATAATAGTTTAATGTAACAATCGCAAGAACATACAATACAAAAACTCTTTATTGCACAACAAGGATACATTGTTAAATACAATCAATTACAAGTAAAATAACCTTGCGGAAAGGCGGCCTTATCGCAATAGCAATTTCTTCCAGGCAACCTTTCGGAAAATTGAATAAGCATATTAATGATTGTTCGCGGTAGGTGTCAAAAAGAGAAAAAAATAATTATATAACAACATAATAAATTATTAACCCTACATTAGCCCTGTAAAAATCCTAAGAGTTTTTGAAACAGTAATTTGTAGTTACTGTTTCAAAAACTCTACATTCACATAGTATCTTTGAGATCAGCGGGTCTAAAATCGCCACTTTGCGCGAATCATAATATGATCATAATATGAATGACATTGCAAATCCTAAAATGGCCACATTTGTATGGTTCATAAAGTGAATCACGAACAACAATTCATTGCATGCAATTCTGCAGTTTGACATTTTTCTATGGAAATACGTAAAATGGCTCACATAAAAGGAATTGCTTTTATGTCAATCAGCAGAATCGGGTCTAAAATCGCAACTTAGCGCGAATCACAATATGAAAGTCATTGCAAATCCTGAAATAGTCATAATTTGGCAGTTCATAAAATGAATCACGACCAATTCATTTTATGCAAATCTGCTGTTTGACAGTTTTCTATGGAATTTCGTAAAATATGTCACTTTTACAGAATTGCTTTACTGTCAAATAGCAGAATCATAAAAAGTTACTCTTCAGCAACATCTACAGTTCATTCTTCTAAATTTCACAAAAATTTGCTCAATGTGGAGTAAGAATACTTTGTTATTTTGATTTTAGGGTAAAATTCGTCAAGTTTTAAAACTGTTTCGATTCGTCAAGCAAATTTTTATCATATATTGTTGTTTAAATTCGTCTATTAAGTACTAATAAGATTTCGTATTAAATTGCAAAGAGAATTATAATCACCAACGTTTGATTAAATTGTTATTATTTCGTGTAAAGATCTCGGTTTGTCCGAATTTTTTTTTAGAACATGTGCTTATATGAGTTAGGAACATATATTAAAGGTAGGAAAGACGCGTCTAGCTAGACGTCGCCGTCATCGCAGTGCGAATCTGACGACCAAACCAATACCTATAGGGGGATTACCATGATATATAAAATTCGTCTAAATGCGAGAGTGAGTAGGCGTGATAGCGCTTAATAGGATGTAATGTAGGGCACACATCTCGCTTACTCACTCGCATTTGTTGGATAGAATTAATAATCTATCCAACAAATGCGAGTGAGTAAGATAGAATTAATAATCATGGTAGCCCTTTTTTTGGTGTGTACTTCCTTTTCTTCATAAAAAGTTATAAAAATCATTACTAGTACTAACGATATCACAAAAATAAAATAAGGTATCATGTTCGTGTGCCAGTTAAGCCTCTTGAATCTTAATTTTATATGGCGACGCTAAACGTGGACTTCACGTGCGTGGCACGCGGGTAACGCCCACATTGTACTTCTATAGAGATGTACTTAAGTATCGCCTTCCTTAGTTATTTACACACCGTTGTGCGCTATTTATATAAAATAAAGAGTTGATAGTAAGACCCGACTAAAGAAGAACAAAAAATAAGAAGAGCCTAAAAGACTTGTATCCACGGCCGTAAAACCCATTTTTTGTTGACAGATGACTGCACTTGATTGACATTGACTGATATATGCATATATGATAGACTTAACTTTATTGCCACTATTTTAGTTAATTATTCAAGTAGTCTCTATTTTCTTTATTGCGTAGGTACTCAAATCCTAATGTACGCACGTCAAATAAACAATAATCTTAATTTCCTGTTTTACAGTACGTCTAACATCATTAATAACAAAGAATTATATAAAAAATAATGAATTAGTTTCGCTTTTGAAGAATTGCTATGGCAATATTATCACGACAAATGATTCACGAAATGAACTGAATTGTTAATGAATTGCAAATGATGCGTGTTCATTTTACAAAAAAAAGAAGAATTGCAGAGGAATTGCTAGGAATTCACGAAATGAATTCGTTTTGATGAATTGCTTAAAGTGGCGATTTTAGACCTACAGGTCATATCTGACATATTTGTAGTGCAGTCATTTTTGAAAAAAAAACATGATGTTTTTGTTTTTGTTTCAGATAATGAAGGTTTTTGCGATAGAAACACCTGGGGTATGCATTGATATGAATAAGGCTTCATTACCATATGATAACCATGGGCTAATAGAACTTTCGCCTAAATAATAATTGTACCTAGTTTGCAGAGAATATCAAAGAATAGATATACTATTATTTTTCTTCTAAAAACTACTTAATTTGAGTGTGTTTTGTTTACCAGCCCTTCACCTGCGCGAAAACCATATTTCTTTCTTAACAATTGAATTTTAATTAGTTAGCAGAAAGGCTTAGCTTACGTTTTAAAACCTACGGTATACTTAAATCATGGTCTTACTTTTTAAGAAGTGCGCGTCATCTCTCATGTCCATGCCCCATTTTGCCCTATCGTCGTTGCTTAGGATATACCAAGACGGTAGGTGACATGACATGGCATCTAACACATCCTAAGGGCAGTTCAAGTAAGAGTTTCTTATACCAATGGCGACCAATCCTAGTCAAGCCTCGTTCATACACACAGTTCTCTTGACACTCACGAACGTTAGAAATACGAGTGTCGTATCTTAATCCTAACTCACTCACTAAGCCACACATAACTGAACGTCTTAACTTTCCCTAACTTCATACATTATGCAAATTAGTCGGTATCAAGAACAAATATCCACTTTTGTCGCTGGATGTACATAAATAATGACAATTACAAGTGCAAGGGCGTTCGATTCGCTAACTGACCGATAAGTGGAGTTAGTCCCCACTGTGACGTGTGTCAACAGCACTTGTTCGTGTCGCAGGAAATAATTCATTCCGAGTATTATTTTACACTGACTGGTTTTAACAAATCCATTGGTGCACGTTTGAAAGAAAGAAAGAAAGAAACGTGTGGTTGGTGGTATAAAATTTTTGTATTTCTTACTTTTAGAATTTTGACTTTTCCACTTCTGTTTCAAAGCAATCTAAATTCTTTATTTTCTACACAATAATACAGAGTTAGAAACAGTTGTTCAATGGTTTTTAGTACAAATAAAGGCAAGATTGTGAGAGACTCCTTTCATTTTCATTCATTTCAGATCGATCGTGGTCAGAAAAAAAACCTCTACTTCATGTGGGGCCACATTAAGTAGGGAAAATTGTGTATAAATACTTTTAATTATAAACTTTACAGCGATTGACCACGATTCCATCTGTGTTATGTGCAGACGTAGTCTAAGATGGAGCTTGCTGTCACATTAAGGTTTGTTTTCATTATGGAAATTGATAGTAAAGTTCGATAAAATATTTTTCATAAAATTCGCTTACCCGGATAAGTTGAGATGTAGTCCTTAGTTGGTTGCCTCGGAGCCCTAGGTTTGCTTTACTTCTTCCTTTACTCTAACGTCAAGCCAGCACTTTTTGGACTTCCTCCTTTTACCAGGTCCTGACGGAGGTAGCATAGCTAGATACTTCTTTCTAACGTGAGAAGGTATATGCCAATAAGATTTGGTAACATAATCTTATCTATAGAAGACAGACATCGCATTAAAATTTGACATTAAAAATTTTATGAATTTAGGTGTAATACTTTAAACCCAATATTAAATTTATGCGCATTAAGATTTTAACGAACACAATATACTTAAAACAAGAAATTTTAATACGATCTTTCTAGAAAATATTAAATTTTCTCCCATGAGTATGACTTTAAATGAAATGGTGAATAACGGTAAAGATTACTGAGACTTGATTAAAATTTTGATAGACCACTTTTATAACGAACGTAAAATGCTTGAATTGAGCTATTCAAAACAATAGTATTTTTTTGAACAAAGATAACTTTATTAACAAAACAAAGCGTTTTAAATCTATGGGGAATTGCAAATTACACAACAAATATACTCAATACTCAATACTATATATATATTCGTCGTATATTTCATTTTCGTGTGTATAATATTTTTGTTTGATTTTTCAAATGTTTTCACTAAAATAATTCCAGTGCTACGAATAGTATGATTAACTTTAAGATTCTTTAATACAAAGATATTTGTATTTTTATGTTTGTCGGTCAGATTAGCGATTATTTGTAATATGATTTGTTCACTTAATCACTAATGGCCATGCCATATCGAAAGCAATAATATTCGCTAAAATCAACTATTAAAATACAAATAGACATTAATTCAGTTATTTTAAAACAATACACTCTAAAATAAAAAAAGATAAAATTTTTAATAAAAATTTAATGAAAACACCCATGCAATCATTAAAATACTCACATTTTAAAGAAATAAAGTTTATTATTAAGATTATGAACAAATTTTAAGACACTCAAACATTCTAAATTAGTGAAGGAGTAATTAAAAATGAATAAATATTAATCACCGGGTACGCATATTCAAACTAATCAGTCAAATAAACAAGTACCTACTGCAAATGAACTAGGAGTGGTAATTTTGAAAAGCATAACTCACGCATAATCAGTGTCGAATGATTTTCATGCGACATAATTCTGTGAGTCGGACACTCCCGCATTGAGGGTAGTCTTCGTGTTCGTGACATAGCAGATAAGTTTCAAGAGAATCGCCTGCTGATGGTACGGACACGAAATGGCGCGCCTAAAAAGAGCTGGCCTGACGTCCCAAAGCAGGATATGCGTGCTAATGGACTCTCCATTAAGAATGTTGAAGACCGGGGAAGTGGAGACGCAAATGCAGGAAAGCGGACCCTGGGCTCCGAAGTGAACAGCTGAGGATGCAATGCGACTGTATTTATTTATGTATGTTATTTGTAAGTGTATTCTTATTATTTATTTAAGTAAGTATATAATATATGCGTCTTAATGTAGGCATGTAAATTTAAGCTTTCTGCACCGCTCACGCAAGTGTTTTTTACCGCAGCTCATTTCTGCCTTAAGGTTGGCTGGAAGAAATTGCATTAGCGATAAGTCCACCTTTGTACCCATTTAGTTGTATCGCATTTAACTATGTATTTTCTTTGTTTGTAAATGGTTGAATAAAGTTCATTCGTTCATTCATTCAACCGGGAAGACGCTAGGATGATGATGATGATGATTAAATGGGGGGTCGGACGATTTTCATTCTACTCACCAGTTTTGGGTGACTCATACTTCTATAAATAGCGCTCCTGACAGACATTTGTCAGTATGTCCGATGATGTAATTGTACCGCGACAGTGCAACGCTCGTCGGAAAGGGGGCTAGAGAGCTCACAGTGATACCGTGAGAGTGGAGTTTGTTGTTCGTGGGGGGCATTGGAGTACTACCAAGCTTACGAGGTATTTTGATATTGACAAACTTAAAAAAAAAACGATCTTGATTTTTGAAATGTTTCTGTGGATTTTAATGAGCAATCTATTGCTAAGTTATTTATTTTTTAAAACATTGAATAATACTTTTGAAATTTGGCGGAATGCTAAGATCATTTTTCTTAAGAATAAGGTTGCTTTACCAGTTAACCATTGAGAGAAATAAAATATAGTTCGTCAGCAAAAAATGTAATGAAAACAAATTATTTTAGCTCAACACTACGTAATTTTACGTGAAACGTTTAGGTTTCATTTAAATTGGTGTTTTTTGGTATTTTTGATGTGTTTTGGTAAGCCCAAATAATATTTATAAATCAACTCATACTCAACAATAAATTTCTCCACTCGTCTGTCTGTCTATATAACATAATAATCTCTTCACATAAGCTACTTTCAAACTTTGTTAGAGAATAAAGTTTTAATATAAAACTAACTATATACCATGTCAATTTAATTTTAATGCCTAGTTTATATCGCAACGCAATTTGCCAGATTTTCAAAGCAACCCCTTTTAGCGTTATGAGAAACTGTTTGATGTCACAATATGTCGGTATTAACTTAATTAATTTACAAAAGCTCTTAGAGTGTTGTTGAAAAGTTTCATGAAAGGAAATTTAATGGGACACATGTACAGTAGTGCTATTTTTGAAAAGTGTGAATCAAAAAAGGGAGATGTCAGGAGTACCCGTAATCGACGAGCGTGTATGACGAGAGTGATAAGCGTAGAAGAAGCGAGGGAAGTCTGTAAGGATCGTAGCAAATGGAAATCCGTAGTCTCTGCCTACCCCTGCGGGAAAAAGGCGTGATGGTATGTATGTATGTGAATCACGCAAAATTGACGTAACGAATAATTTTTGTTCGATATCGAAGGATTTTTATAACAACTTTTATAAAAAGAAACATAATTGAGGAAAGGAAAAGCTAGCTAGCATAGCATTTCGACTTTAAATTTTCTTGGTTTTCACATAATTTTTATTTTGGTGCTCAAATTTAAATGTCAAAATTTTACTTATTTAACTGATACGATAGTTCATAAGACCTACAATCGAGATTATCTGCGGTGAAATTCTCATATTGGTGTTCAGTTTTGAAAGAATTATGCTTTCATTAGTTCATCAGTGTTTACCTTAGATGCGGTGGTCGTGGGTTCGATTCCCACGGAAGCATATTTGGTTAGAACATTATCTGTTGGCACGTGCCTACCTTAATATTTTAGTTCTATCTTTGTTATAATGTATTATGTTGTGTGTGATCATTGTCTTATCTAAATAAACTTTCAAAACACAGAATGACTGGATTAGCAGATTTTGATGAAGGATTTGGATTATAATGCCTTCATCAAATAAAAAAAAAAACGTTATTTTATTTGAAAACTATTGTTACGTCGGCACTATTATCCATTCTGGTGAGAGAATTTCATCGTACGGGTTTATAAGTATTGCCTGCGTCAAAAAGTAGTCTTTGTTTGACCTCGAGTCTTCAACTATATTCATACCAAATTGCATCAAAATCCGCTTAGCGTTTCGGCCGTAAATGCGTATCAGACAGACAGACTTTCGCACTTATAATGTTAGTATAGATATAGATGTTATATTTTTGTTTGTTCATGAAATTTCGACGTTTAATGTATGTACTGTAAGTGTGTTTTCTTGAAACCAATTTTGGGACATTTGAGCTCTACAAAGGCGGTGTTTAATCAACAAACATAGCATTCTGCACCTAAGCATTGAATTCCCACACAAACTCGCTACAATGAACTTCCAGGAAACTCACTGTATTCTGTATTTGTCTATTTGGAATCTTAACTTTAATTCAGACATTTTATACGCATAACACAAATAATGGGAATCATAAAGTCTCACTAGTTCGGTAAATGACATTTTTTTTCATACAATTAAGTAGAAAAACAGGCGTACGGCCCACCTGATGGTAAGTGGTTACCGTAGCCTATGAACGCCTTTAACACCGGGGATGTCACGAGCGCGTTGCCGACCGTGAAGGAATTTTTTCACGCCCTTTTTTAAGGCTCCCATGTTATAGTCACTAGGGAAAACCAGGGCAGGGAGTTCATTTCATTATGAATCAAGATTGACAATTTTTTATTAACATTATGTGCGTTGTGCATGCCATTTGACATTTTGTTCTTTTTCCTAATTTTTTATTTAATAATTACTTAATAAAAAGACAAATTTATCAAAATATTGTACGCCTTGTAAGGCAGTATGTATTGATACTGTAATATGTATTTAACATCTTTTTTACATTTATTTCGAACAGTAAACGATATTTGATTTGATTTTAAACAGGTGGAAATGAAATTACATTGGGAATGAAATAGTCCCACAAGTTCTGTGCACAGAACTATTTAAGAGAACTAGTGGGAATAAGGTAGATATGTACTTATAAGGACGACCTCCATGGCGTAATGCTCAATACGCCTGTCTGTTATTCAGGAGGTCTCGGTTTCAATCCCCGGTCAGGTAAAGATGGAATATTATCCTTTTATGATTGGCCTGGATCTTGGATGTGTATTATATATGTGTATTTGATATACAATATAGAATCGTTTAAGTATCCCATTACATCAGTCTCGAACTTACAGTGGTGATAGTTTCAAGTCAAAAAAAATCTAAATCTATGGTTTATACTGTGCCATTTGTCAATTTAATTGAAAATCTAGAAAGCCACTTCATCATCATCATTGCGTATGGCATTCATCCTGCATGTATCAAACCTGTATTGTCTAAGCTTACCGTAAAACTTAGGCTGGTGTTAAAAAAGTAAAAATGTTCATTTTAGTCAAAAACAAATTGATTACTCCCATATTTCTCCTAGCACAGTCAACCCGTATAATCTGAGAACATGAGCATCGCGTTTCGCATAAGAAACCCGCCTCGTTCACGCCTGTTATCCTATATCTGCTTAATCCCATACATAAAACACATTTACATCACGCTCAAGGTGTAAATTTGAGGATAACATTTGTTAATGTAACACAAGATTTTGTAAAAAGGATGCAACGAACGTAGTCTAAGAGGAGACAACATAATGTTTTCTTATGTTTTCGCGATTGTTATTCATTAAATTAAACTATTTTAATACGGTTTTATCGCGTTTATTACTTATTTATATACACCTGACGTTTCAAACACTTTACAGCGTTCATGGTCGCAGGCAGACTAAGTTAACATTTGTCTTTGATGTCATAAGATTACAAACTACCGCCTGAAATTTTTATTGGGAACTATTCCGATTCACGCAGTATTGGCTCACAGTATCTAAGGTGTAAATAAATAAGTAATAAACGCGATAAAACCGTATTAAAATAGTTTAATTTAAGGAGACAAAATTTTTTGTAAATATATCTTTCAGTTTTTTAAAGTTTCATTCTCATATTCCGTTCGACTTCAGTACCATTATACAAGAAAATTATATCAACAAGATTATGTTCTGGGGATATGGACAATAGATTCAGATTTTCATTTATAGCATCCGGCATAACTTGTCATCTAACTATATAAGCTAAAGCAAATAGATTAATGTACCCGTACATCGCTAATCTTAAGGTCAAAACCGTCCTTCATGATGACTGTTTGGAAAGTTTATTTAGTAGAAGTTTCTTTACAATCTATTTTCTGACATAGCATCCCAAAGATATTGTCTTTGTCCGCCATCTAGTGATTTATGCTAATTAATGTACCTAACCTTAAGGTAAAGTACAGTCTTATATGTTAAAAAAGCATGAGAAATATATTTTGTTGAAGTTTCTTTCGGAACTTTCTTCTGAAAATGCATTCTTCTATCATCTGTTTATCTGATATAAACTGATTCTCCGTGATATTCTTCAATGGCTCGTTTCCAAGTACGCAATTTAACAGAATTGGTATTTCATGTTAAACAGTGTTCCAGAGTTAATTCTGGAACACTGTTTAACATGAATTATAAAATTACTGGCCTCTAGACTAGTATCAGGTGCGGTTAAGATTTCATTGCAGAGAACACTGGAAATATAATATTCGTACTTTGTGAATGCTACGATTGCAATTGCTAATTTAATAAATGCAACCGAATATCAAATCTTTCACTGAAATTTTACATACACAATATTAGCATTTAAGCATTAAACATTTTAGCCTTTGGTACTTGTTTCGGGAAAAGAACTGTTCCTAAAGTATATAACTTTGATTACTTAAATAAGTAAGTACGCGTGCAACGAAAATAAAAAATTAAAGAAAATAATTTTGAAAGTAGGAAAAGTCATTTTTCACTAACACACACATTTCATACTCCCACCAATAATGTCTATGGTAACGATTGCGTTTGGTTTTGCAAATGCATTGCAAATGGTTGCATTTACATTTATTATATTGTAAATTGCAGTGTAAATGTTCGCACCTCATACACATTACTATTTGAAGATTTTGTTCCTCACAACCTCCCATTTTTCGCCATAGTAATCTACTCAGTAATTTCAATGGCTCTCTCACTCTACCAATAGAACACAACAAATTTACTCTATTTATTCCCATACATATTGAACTACGAAGCTATTGTAGGAATTTCCTTGCGTAAAGATAAGAGAAGAACGATTGTCCAGATATAACTACTAAGACAATGCGTCGTAGAATGTTCACATTGGTAGTGCCAGCCAAACCTTTTTCCAGTCTTAACAACCCATTGCTAAGTAAGTTGAAGACTCTTCCTATCTATGATAACTTTCTCTATCCTGAGTATTATCAATTAAAACGTTACTTAGATATTAATCTCCAGGCTAACAGTAGTAAAAAGAAAGTAACATAAACATTTTGAAAAATGTTAGGTATATGATTTGTATATATTCATTAAAGGTATAGTATGTATTAATTGATTGTAGGTTTATTTATTGACTGTTGTGTAAGGATGATAGTTTTAGTATTTTATTACTGTACCGCCTTTTGTTTGTTTTCACTTGTTATCCTATCTACCCTAAGGTTGGCTGGAAGAAATTGCAATAGCGATAAGTCCGCCTTTGTACTACATTTTCTAAATGTATTACTTTTAATTTTGTGATTGGTACAATAAAGTGTATATCTATCTATCATAATAATTATTTCACTTTAAACATTGCGTGGTTTGGGAACGCTTGAGCTGGTTCGCAATGAATTTGAGCGCGAGGTGGCGTCAAAAATCTTACTTGCCGCTTTATTAGCACAGTGTAAACCTAACTTAATAGGACTAATTATTATGTTATCGGGAGTTCAAATAGCTTCTTTATCGGTTTCCTACGGCTATTGTTCTTCAGAAGTCCATTACATCAACTATCTTTTATTAGAGTTCGGTACTGTTATGTTCAGGCAGTTTTTAGATGGTTTACAAGCGGTTTTTCCTACATAAAAAAGTGAGTTTTCGTTTTAGATTTCAGACTAAAGCTAACTTTTACTTTTGAGTTTCGTTTCTTCAACTGTCTAAAGACATTACAACAGGGTTATAACTGCCATCTAGCGATAACAGCCGTGACCAACGATTTGATGTGCGTCTCTTTGCATTGATTCTCCTTGTTGATTGTAGCTAGCTATTTGTTAATTTCGCCACGCATACAGACTCTACCTTATGTAATTAGTAGTATTTCAGTTAAATAAATAAAAATACATAGTAGGCAGAGATTAATAATTGGTCATTTTTTATACAATTAAGTAGGCAAAAAGGCGTACGGCCCACGTGATGGTAAGTGGTCACCGTAGCCCATGGACGCCCGCAACACCAGGGGCATCACGTGCTTATTGCCGACACTTGACAAATCCTTTAACGCCCTTTTTGAAAGACCCCATGTTGTAATTTCTTGGGAAAACCATGTTGGGGAGCTCATTCCCCACTCAAAGTTTAATCTAAGTTAGTAGGTATGAGTAAATGTTTATCCTTTTTTACTTTTTTACTAAATTTACGGAAACAAACGAAGTACCTGCTAAACCACAACGGTTTTCATGATTGTAAAGATTACTATGTATTTTGTTGTGATGAATTGAATGATGCCTTTCTATCAAGACAGTCAACAAAATAGACATTAATAATTTTACGAGTAGCTTAGCGCTATAACTGACATGCCACTAAACAAACTATATGATTCAGTTAATGAGAGTATCCTGTGGGAGTTATTTGGCCAGTTGACCTTATTTAATTAGTTAGCGTGGGAATTGAACAATAATATTGTTCGTCCGACCAAAAAATGGATTAACAAATATAACAGTGTTATTACAAGGGAAGAAGAGAAAGACAGGAAGAAAGAGTCTCAAAATAGTATTATAAATGTTGTTTAGACTTTGTTTTGTAGACTTTGTATCATTGCAATATTTCTTTGATTTTAGGTTCTTTCCTCCACAAAATGTTGGTCAAAATCGAGCTTTTTTTATCTTAAAAACCTTTCCGATATTATATTTTTTGAAATCGAAATTTAAATAAACCGAACAGATCAATGTTTCTTTGTTTTTTTAATTGAACGTTGATACATGGCATGGCATTGTTGAATTACATCTTTGCTCCGCTTGGCGTTAAAACTTTTGTTGAGTGGGGGGTCCCTGTATGCAACATTTTTTTTTAAATTCTTGGACCCTAAACTTGTCGTGACAAGAGGGCTGGCTTATTTCTCGCAGAGAATGCAGCCGGAGTTCTTGGCACCATGATGCATGGGGCGCATCAGACAAGGTTTTTTGTTTTTAGTTTTTTTATAAGCTTTTGGTTTAGGTTAGTTTCAAATATTTGTTATTGTATTTGTCTTATGAATGAACATGAAGAAAAAGTAAATTGTTAATTATTTTTTTTCAGATGGTGTTAAAAGGCTCAGCGATGAAGTACCTACCGCTGTTGGTATTTCAGCTTCTTCTCATGGTGTTGTTCTTCATCTTCACTACATATGGCACCAAGGATTTTGACTCCCCAGGTATAAATTTATTTTATTATATTCTGAAAAGTACGGTGTAATATATGTAATATATGCTGTACAGACAAATTACACAGATTGAGCTAGCCTCAAAGTACTAACCATAAGAAAAACTAAAGTAAAGTCAGTATGAAGAAGAAAAAGACGTACATTTACTGGACGCACATTATCTTCACACGCTTTCAGAGAATATATAATTATATTTATTTAAGTAGTTAGTATGTAGGTTTATTTTATATATATATGGATATATATATATTTTATATATTAGTATGGACTAATATTATAAATGCGAAAGTCTGTCTGTCTGTCTGTTACGCTTTCACGGCCAAACCGGTGAACGGATTTTGATGAAGTTTGGTATGAATGTAGTTGAAGACCCGGGGTTCAACATAGGCTTCTTTTTGACGCAGGCAGAGCTGCGAGATAAAGCATATATATATATATATTTTAAGAAGATATCTAAAAACACTATAAGGTGTAAAATAGTGTCCTACGGTAGATATTATGTTTAATTAATTCAAGGCTATTTTTTAATACCAATAATGAAACAGCTAGTCGATATCAATACTGTTCATATTAAAATTATATAAGTGCGAATGTCTGTCTGTTACGCTTTCAGGGCCAAACGGATTTTGTTAAAATTTGGTATGGATATAGTTTAATACGCAGGGTCAAATAAAGGTCACTTTTGACGCAGATAGAGCCGCGGGAAACAGTTAGTATCTAATATTTGTTTCACAGTTAGTAAGCGCTAAAATAATATGTGGTATTAGCAAAGCGGATTTGCACAATATAAACATTTTCGCAACCAATTAATTTATTAATTTAATTTTAATTGTTTTATGGATCTATGGTCTGATGAATAAAGTTTTATTTTATATATATATAAACTAACTGACATAATTTACAGGAGTGAGCTACGAAAAACTATAAGCACGTATTTTAATAATATGCTTTAGTTCGGCGAAGAAATTCGTGGCATTGCCCACATTTCCATAAGTATCTAACCGCAAACGGAACAGATAATATTAAAATTAATAAACTTAGGTATAAACAAAGTTAGCTATGTTGTGTGTTTGAAGTTTTGTAACTTTTTCTACCATTTTATAATTTTTAGGGCTCCGTAACCAATAAGTAAAACGGGTTTACTTACTAAGACTCCACTGTCCGTCCGTCCGTCTCTCACCACGCTGTATCTCACCGTTATAGTTAGACGGTAAAAAACTTTAACAGATGATATATTTCTATTACCGCAATATCGACCAATACTAAAAACAGAAAAAAAGGGGGTTCCCATACAATATACATGTCTTTTTTTGCTTCTGAGTTTTACAGTTTATAAGAATACTCGCGTTGGGGTGAAATCAAAGGCCACGACTAGTGCTGACTCTTGGGAATTCCAAGTAGGGAATAAAACATTACGTCAAAACATTGGAACCAAAGTTAGTCTTTGAAGAATGAGTTTAAATACGATATAGACCATCATTTTAGCCGCAGTCAGTCTACTGGTGGCAATAAACCTCACTTAAGGATTTCTATAATGACCGGTTAAAAACGGCCTACATCGAGCACTTGTCTTCGACCTTCTTTAGGTCATCCGACCATCTGGTCAGTGGAAATCGAGCGCTGCTTGCCGGTGTGGAAACATAGGTGGATTGATGTAAATCCTTTACGACTAATAGCTGAATAGATTAGAATAAAATCATTTACGTTAGTGCTATTTGGTGCTATTACTTATTCTGTCTTCTTCTTTATCCTCACGTGTATTCCTAGGCCTAGTGTGAGCCTAGGGTACGCTGTAAGTCATGGTCCTAGATTTGGCGGGATTGGTTATTACAACGGAGTAATAACAAAGAGGAGATTGCATATCCGAGCTTCCTTACAAAAATTGTGTGGAGGATCGCGGGGAAGAACGCAGACGTGCGGGAAGGTCTGTTTGGTTGTAGCTCCCACCCTATTGACGAACCCCTCTACTTTAGCAATAGATGTCGCTAGCTACTGCAAGATTTCAACACAAAATATACATTTATATTTATTTATATTACAGATATTTTGAAAATTAAAAACATATGTATATTTTGTGTCTAACATTCAACCTATAAATTTGAAAATATATTATTTAATTACGTTTTCTGTGCTCCCATAACAGACAGCATAAAAACACTTAACACTAAATGGTTTAAAATATTTTATCAAATATTCTAAGCTAAAACGAAACGTAAATAAGAAATACATAAGAGCTCGCTCCACCACGTCATACATCATTAAACGAAAAATTACTAAAACTCCGCCCCTTTTCCTACGTCACTGCGCCAATGACCGTAACGGTGGGCCAGTCTATGGTTAGTACTATATATTGCTGTTAATTTTTCTGTGACATGGGTAAAATAACTCCTACTTGCTTTCTTAATAAAACTACTAAGAATGTCTAAAAAATGTTTAGATTATTTTATAGTAGCTGTTTCCGCAGCTCCGCCTGCGTCAAAAAGTAGCCTATGTTTGACCCCGGGTCTTCAAAAATATATAAATGTTTATATAAAGCCGTGAAAGCGTAACAGACAGACAGACTTGCACACTTATAATGTTTGTATGATACTGCCGAAAAGCGGCAGTATCACTGATTAGCACTTTCTGAAAACGTCTGATTAATATTAACAAAGCGTAAACGAATCAATGGTTAAGATATAGTTGGTGCAGATGTGTCTAACCACCGCACAGAAAGTCATTAATGACTTCTTAAGCAATTTCTTCAAACTACAATAAAAATTCTACTTTAGACAGAGAATTTTTAAATCTTTACTGTTGTCGCTGTTAAAAATAGAAAAAATAAAAAACAATTTTTATTTGAGCTTGTTCGTCTCTGAGCACGGCTGTAAGTATCAAACCATTCAAACTTTAAAAATACATCTGAATTTAGGCTCAAGTCATGTACAATCGGTTCTAACCTCGTAATTCAAACGAACAGTTATCTCGTGAAGCTCCTCTGAGATTTATCAGAGACGTGCCCTGTGCTGCATGAGGCGTGTGTGGAATTCCGTCTTAGGGCCAGTATTGACAAAGGGATTAGTAGAATTTTAGCCACAGCTTAGCTTGCCTTTGTGACGTTAATCAACTCGCGATGGGGAATAAGTAAGTGCCTATGTAAAAATACGAAGTGATTGTAGGAAATTAGGAACAGTTGAGTAGGTATTTTGGAAACTGAGAATTTTGTTAATTGTCAATCAGAGAATATAGGACAAATGTACCGAAACGATCTTAGACTTTATTAGTGAAATGTTAACGGCTTCTTAGTGTATTGGAAGGCCCGTGAAGTCGTTGGACCCGGATGCGTAAATACAAACCCGATTACAACACAGACAAGCGCTGTCCAGTGCAGCCGGGTCCGTATGCGTGCGTATAAAAATTATCTAACGTAATTTTTTAAATGGGTGATTATGGGTATGATTATTGGGTCACTGTGTTGCAGTCGCCTTTTCATTTTTTTTACATCCGCGATAATGAAACAAAAGCGGCTGCACTACAGACGCTCTGTGTTACAGCTGATGGGTTCGAACAGACTTTACCTCTTTAAGCCGTCCGCAAGATGATACAGTACAGACTATGGGTGTCTGTGTTGTGATCGGGTTTTTATTTACGCATCCCGGATATCAAAAATATCGCTATGCCAAAACCGAGCATACTCGAAAATAAACAAACTAAGTTCAGAAAACCTTTTTGATTGCGACTAATAAAAATTTATGGATTCCAATACAATTCAATCAAATAATCATTTCGACTGGGAGGGAGTGGTAGGTAAATCGATCCTGTACAGCCTGGTGTCATAGTTATTTGCCAGCTTTCGGCCTCATAAGCATAAAATTATAAATAAAATAAACTACACAAATATATGTGCCGTGACGTAAGAGTTTCAGAATGTGTACTGTAATAAATACGAGTACTTCAGCCTTATACGGATGCAACAACTCTCATAATTTTGGTCAGACTTCATTTTTCGATAAGTCAAGGTCAAAAAGGATATAAATACTGAAAATTCATCAAAATAATCTGAACACTCCTTTACAAGAAATATTTCTCGGATCGTGCTTCTATCAGGACGTCCTATCGTATTCCTATCGCTAAGCTAACCTTTTCATGATTTTATTTTATGCATACAATTCCATTGGTATTTTGTTAAATTTTATCACGTACTTCATGTCTCTTCCTCTTGCAATTTTCAATGGGATGTCGGATTAAAAGATCTATGCTATTATTTATAAATGGTTACCTGGAAACTTATTTGGAATCGGCCTAATTTTTACAGTGTATTAGTTATTCATAGGTAAAAAAAATCGAAAGGTATTTACAAATCAAAGGTGACAGGAATAGTCGGTAAGGGTCGGCCTCGGAGAACATACTGCGACCAAATCGCAGACATATTAAAAAAAGGAGACGTCAGGAGTACCCGTAATCGACGAGCGTGTATGACGAGAGTGATGAAAGCGAGGAAAGTCTGTAAGGATCGTAGCAAATGGAAATCCGTAGTTTCTGCCTACCCCTACCGGAAAAAGGCGTCATGGTATGTATGTCTTAGTTATTCATATCGAGTAGGTTGCATCGTCAATTGACTATGTGCAAACTGGTGTCAGAGTTTTCTGGAACCATCTTTCAGCCTCTGATGTAGTTGCTTGGACGACCACGTAATGACAGCAGGGACCAACCGGTTAAAGTTTCTTCCGAAACAGCTAAATCTTTTTAAAAAAATAAGATATGAAATCTGAGTAAAATTTTTCGACCCAAATCTAGTCGACAGATAACTAATAATAATAAATAATAATAAATTTCTTTATTTTTGAAAATAACATTACAAAACTCTTTAGTTGATTGGTGCCTCCTTTTAAGCATAAAATGCCTGTGCCAGGAGACACCGCTCTTCCATTATCATCATACTGTAATTAACATTATATAGGTATGTACTGAGTAGTATTTAACTCATCGTAAATAATCCTGTAATGTCGCTGTCTGTCTGTTTGTGCATCTGTATATATTTTACGGTACATAAAAATCTTCTTTATACATTAAACACTTTTCTGACATGATGTCTCTAATTCTGTACGTCCGTCTGTTACTATATTTGTAACTAGATTTGTATGGGAGGTAGTAAAATACTCAATGGCCAGTAGTTTTAAAATAACCCAGTATTGTATAAGATAAGCCCTTTCATTTATATGTATTCTTATTTTTATTTTATTTTTTTACGAATAGATATTGTTACGTTTCTGATTCAATTTTGTTACATTTTTTTTACCATACCATACGATGAAACGACGAGCTCCTACTCTCGCGGTTACGGGAGCAAATTTGGGCAGTTAAACATGAGTAAATTTTGAGTTACTGCTATAATTTCGTTGATATAATTCTTAATATTAACTGTATTTTGATTATTATTTCATCGTATATATGTAAGTATATTATGTAAGTACCATAAGTACGTATATAGTATAAGTAAGTAGTATTATCATTTCAACTTTTTGTAATAATACATAGCTATATATTTTTAATGCACATGACGATATCTGTTTAACTCGAAAGTTGACTGTTAGATAATGCTTTTAGCATTAAGTTCGCATATTGAGCTATACAACTCTACAATAAAGTTTAAATAAATAAATGAAATATTATCTGACTACCTTTTGCTTGCGGCTTTGCAAGTTAAAGCCTCACAATTGCTTAGGAGACGTATTTTTTAAATATGTGACTTACAAAACCTGTGTGACATATGAGTCATTTCAAAAATCGCGCTCTAGATCAGCGTCTAATCCATCAATCCCTGTCAGCTATTAGACATTCAAAATAGGCTATTAGTCTAAATTGTCCTCATCTTAGATACATGATATCAACTAAATAAACTAGACAGGCTCACGTTACTGTAGGCAATTGCCGTAATCGGTGGTAATTAATAAAACAACACTTAAAATGTTCGCGAGATGTTAATTACTTGAGATTCTTCATTAATCCAGATATGTGTTGCAAGGCTATCGTTGTTAGCGATTCGCGTTACATATCTAGATTGTTTCTATTCTTATTTATTTAGAATCTTTTTTTTTATACAATTAAGTAGGCAAACAGGCGTATCTAATCTAGACTTAGATTTTTGTATCTGATCTAGATATTAGTATATAAGCTGTTCTTCGCTAATTTAAGACTCAACAAACTAATTACTTAGTTAAAAATGATTTAAAAATAAAAAAACACGAAAGACGATAATACAAATAAACTACTTTTTTGGTACGTTATACATTTAAATAATAGTAAATATTTTTCGTTTTGATACGGTAGGAACGACCAAAAACCAGTTTTTCAAATAACATATCATTATTATTATTACATAGTATAAAACAAAGTCGCTTTCCGCTGTCTGTCTGTCCCTATGTATGCTTAAATCTTTAAAACTACACAACGGATTTTGATGCGGTTTTCTTTAATAGATAGAGTGTTTCAAGAGGAAGGTTTATATGTATAATTCATGCATAATATTGTAGAGAAACACTGAAAATTTTAGAGGTTTCTGACGTGAGGTCGTAAATTAACACATTTTTGGCGCTCACATTACAAACGCTGGCTTAACCCTGTGAGGTGGATCAAAATAATGTAAGTAAAATAATGTATTGTAGATCTTACAAAGGTCTACAAAAAAGTCCACGATATCATATGTCTAACTATTGCAGTTACGTCACAACAACTACTTTTTCAGTTAAAATTTGCAACAGTAACGCCGGTACAAACTAGGCTACATTATTCGTTTCACGGTATTGATCCTTATCCAAATAAATCATTTCATATTCAAGACTGTTTTAATACCTGTAGATTATTCTTTAAATGAATGAAATCGGACATTCCAGTCCAAAGATATTACGGATTTTGTTTTGAGTTTCAATCACTTGGCGTGGCGTGGACGCAAAACATTCCCTAATGTATTCCCTAATGGTATTCCCTAATGTTAATACATTCGTACAGTATTCATAAGTTATTAGGAACTAACTACTCGGCGTCAGAAAGATCTATGTAGCCGGTTTTGAAAGAGATGCTTAACGAAGTGTTTATCTTTAATTTAACTTACTACATACTTTGTATAACCCGGACGAAGTCCGGGGCTGCTAGTTTTTTAATAATATCAAAAATATATAGAGTAAATAGATTTCTTTTGCTTTCCTAAATTGCATCATACATCTAGAGTCGCTTTTTACTACTTTTTCACTGCCCCAATGTAAAAAGGAATTACCAAAAAAGAAAGGGGCAAAATTATATTTATTTTCTTGCAACCATTTACTTGTTATTTATCCCTTTTTCCCACTAAGTAAGATAAGTTCTAGGTAAATCCCATCTGTGTTTACTCGTACATGGTATAAATAGGAGCATGGGGTTTTCAACCGAGGAAGAGAAAATAAATACATCCCTGTCTTTCTCACCACAACCTTTCAAACAATTTTTCAAACCTTACATCTAAGGGATTATCCTAAACATAGATCGAGGTAGGGTTCGTCATTAAAGATAGGTGAACCGTTGAAAAATCACTGATCCAAAGAGGTCAGTTGGAAGGTAGGGGCCACAGGGATAGACAGCCCAAGGCCAAACCTTTGAGGTAACATGTAAATAACTTTTTTTATCAATCACGTCTATTAATCTCCCGAGGGCGAGTAAAGTTGCTTTTCTAGAAAATTTTCTGGATTTTGACCAATTAATTATACGATGTCTTAGGCAAACAGTTTGGGATTAATTGTGATTACTTATTTGCTTGTTTATCCTACCATTAGATCCACTAATTAGGGACCTGTACAGGTACAACTTTATAAAGCAGAAAACTGGCCAAGTGTGAGTCGTATACAAATGAAGGCTCCCGTACCGTGAAAAAAAAAGTTAAAGTATGGGAGCACCTCTGATTCAACTTTCTTACTTTATCGGTTCATGAGTTACAGCCTGTTGACATACAGACAGAAAAAAAATCTACATGGTAAAAATAAAAAAAAAATGGTAAGAGAAACGAACAAGTGTTTTAACCCTATATTTGAAACAGTGATACATTCAATTTTGAAAAATTCTGTGACCGCAGGAAATAATATTTTAAGTGTTTTTTTAATTACATGATGTGAAATATAATCTACTATTTCAAATAAAAATACCGTGAGAACTACTTGCATAACTAAATTACTAGTAGCACGTCAGATGGGACTCGAATGTATGCGAGGTTTCAACCTAAGTTAAGAAATATTATTTTTTTACTCAAATTTCTATTTTTTTCAACAAATCTCATTGATATAAATTAGTTGACAATATAGTTTATCTATATATACTGTTATAATGTTCATCACAGGATAACAACAACTAGCAATCGATGATTTTTTTCATGTGTATCACATTTGACACAATGCCAGGTTGACAATATTTCCAGATTTTGTTTGTTGTGCATCAGATTTGATACATTGCTAGGTAGGCTACATTTTCACTTTTCATTTTTGTGTATATAATATACAACACCAGGTATGTAATATTTGCAGATTTTGTTATGAATCTATAGAATTTGATATAATTCTTGTCTACATTACAAAAACAATGCGAAATTATAATCTTTTCGCGCTGAATTGCCGAACAGCTTTAGGTGAATCCAGAATTTATCCAGAAATCATCCCTTATGTGGATGAAAAGGTGGTGAAGTGATATCCCTACAGATTCTAATCTGTATTATTATGTATGTATGGATTCCCATTACCATCCATCACCCTGGCATAGACCAGAGAGATGATATTGGAATGAAGCTAATCCTGTAGGCAAGCGATTGAATAACTAGTATTTGATTAAAAGTGATGATATTTCAGATATTTCAGTTGTTTATTACACACACATTTACACATATCACAAATTAAGCGGTCACAGCAAAAATAGCACGTAGATTTGTCGCTCTTGTTCCTAGATTGGGTGCTAAGTCAGGTATGAACTAAATTGAATCGTCTGCTGACTCACTTCAGTGTCCAGATGGGCGGCCTCATTCCAAATCCACTCTAATTTAGAAAAATGCCTATAAAACATGTAGAAAAATAATCCATAATTGTGAAAGAGACAGGGCAACCATGCCACGATAGAAAATGATTGGCCATTAACTGCACCACGCCAAAATCAAACAGACTGCTGTCAGTGAAATCCCACCTAGCACGGCTCTCTTAAGATCTTCCAGCACCAGCCCGAAGTCTGTTATGTAACTTCAGAATTGCCCAGGAAAGGCCATTATCAGGTTCTAGTTTCTCCACTAGTGGTATGCACGCTAAATATGAGTGGTACCAGCCCCTTCAATTCTTCAGTCTAGCAACAGCAACTTCCCCAGTCTCAGAGTGACAAACAAAGCTATTGTGGCTCATCATTAGGATAGAAAGGCAGGTGGGTACCTATCATCTTGATCATCACTACGCACGTGGTGCATTTCCAGCTAAAGAGCACACGTGGGGCAGCGGTATTGGCTTGCAGGTGCCATGCCAGTAATTATGCGGCAAGAATCATTGAGGGTTAAACGAGTACTCATCAGCAAAGCCAAATTACTTGTAGCCGTATCATCTCAGGAAGTGATGTTGAGATGATGCATGATGGTATTACGTGTACTAACCTTCAGTTTCAGTATTTTTTTTATTATTTAGGATTTTTATTTATTAGGATATGGCGGTGTAGCAAATGTGATACATAGATTTTCTGAAGTTGATTAGTGAGCATCTGACACTGTTTCATATGTGATACGTTCTATTATTAAAAAAATATAAAATATAGATTTTTTTTTTCCCCCATTTATTTTGATACTACAAATTCGTTTTATGTTGAAATACTACGAATTTCTAAAATCTAAAGTCCTACCAAGTATAGGGTTGAAAGTTTAAAAGAAGAACGAGTTTATAATAACCTTAATCATGGACCTAAAAACATTTACATAAATAGTCACTTTACGAGCAAATGTGTTAAAAAAAGAAAAAAGCGCGGCGATCTAATTTAACATTCTTTCAGTCTAGAAACAAGCCAAAAGCCTATAGGTTCTGTAATAAGTTGTCAGTACGTATAAAAAGGATTACCTACAGTGGACAACAAACATGGATTTAATGGATCTTGCTTTGAATTCAGGTCGGATGAACGTGCTCAAATCAATTTCTCATCTGAATAGCTGACTAAACAGTCTATGTACACAGACAACAATTAATACGCCGATTGCTGTGGTCCCAAAGGCTTATGTGTGTAGACCAGGGGTCGCTAGAGACTTCATATACCTGTAGCTTATTAGGGGAATTTATTTATATCAGGTAAGGCTGTATTCATAAGAATATTTGATGCAAGGAGTGTAATGTAGCTGGTAACTGGGCTCAAAAGTAAACAGCGGAGGATGCAACCAGGATAACGCTAGGATGATGACAAGTGTAATGTAGAAATAACTAATGATGAAATAGTAACAGATTTACAGAAAATAATTTCTAATCTATCACTGTAAGATGCAAATGCTAGCGACTATATTTATTTATTTATTTAAACTTTATTGTACAAATACAATTGTAAAGCACAATAGGTGGACTTGATGCTAAAAGCATTATCTAACAGTTAACCTTTGGGTCAAGCAGAGAGCTTTATGTGGGTGTAAAAAAAAGTTATATTGATAGAAAAAGAATAAAACAATATATGCAATACATATATATAGCATATAGTAACATACAAGATAAACACGTATTTACAATATACCTACATAAACAATAAATATATAGTTATATGCAATGAAAAATAAACAACATATGTGACGTAAAACGGCAACTAGATTCCCACATCACTCAGTTGTGCGAGAAAAATGCTCGTAAACAAGAACTTTGAAACCCGCACCGCTGGAGGCTTACCTAATTGATTCAGGTAGCACGTTCCAGAGTCTGACAGCCGTGACGGCGAAGGAGGTGGAGTAAAACCCAGTATGGTGAGAGGGGGTGGCAAGAGTCAAATTGTTAGAAGAACGCAGGGCCCTTATACCGTTGAACAGATAAATAGGTGTTTTATTCAAAATAATTACCAGGTTTCTGACCCCTGGAGTGTACCATACCACATTGAATGCCAGTGACCTGACAGAACTAAAGAAAATCCATTGTTTTTTCAGGTCATCGGTGTTGCAAGACTTTAGTGGCACCAAGAATTAAGACTACAAAACAGTATTTTTTTACTGGAACTAAATATTCTGCTCTAAACCAACAGCGCAGTCAGATTACAACGTAATTCATTACTCAAACAGCCAGAGAGCAAATCAACATGGCGACTCGTGACGTCATCTGGTGGCATCGCTTTGACCGTCAATGTAAATAGTTCCGTGGGAAATACAGTGGCCCTATATTCTGAAGTGCGACCCAATTTAAATCATTTTAGTAATTTTTAGGGTTTCCCACCCAATGGGTAAAACAGGACCATAATACTGAGACTTTGCTGTCCGCCCGTTGTCCACCTGTTACCAGGCTGTACCTCATAAATCACGATAGTTAGACAGTTGAAATTTTCACAGATGACTTAAGTATGTTGCTGCTATTACAACAAATAGGTACTAAAAACAAAACAACAATACTTTAGGCTCCCATACAACATACATTATTTTTTTGCCGTTTTATAGATAGTATGGAACCACGGAGCAATTACAAAGAGGAGATGCCGTAATAAGCGTTTTGTAAGAAAGTATTTGTGAGACTACACGGGGCGAAATGCAGACGTGCGGGGTGCTTGGTTTCGGCCGTGGCTCCAACCATAATGTTATCCATCTTACGGAAAGTAGCAGCACTACGTTATTTACAAATTATCAAGTACTTGTCAATAGATGCCACTAGTACGTCGAAGTTTCAATCTTAAAAACATTGAGATATTTCATAAATTATGAACGTTTTAAACATTAGGTATAACTTTCAGAGCCGTAAATATATCTTATTTAACAGAAACCAATTATTCAATGCTAAATTTATAAAAAGCCGTGGAAAGTCTTGATGCACGTAGGAGCTCGCGATCTGTTTCTCGGTACGCTTTTGAACAAGTAGTGACAAGCGCCGCCCACTTTTGTGAGCGGCGAGGCGCCAATGATCACATCACTGCGCCATTTCAAACGGCATCTCCTCTCAGTAAATGCTCCGTGTATGGAACCCTTCGTTAGTTGATTACTAGCTATTTCCCGCAGCTCCACCTGCGTCAAAAAGTAGCCTATGTTTGACCCCGGGTCTTTAACTATATTCATACCAAATTTCATCAAAATCCGTTCAGCGGTTTGGCCGTGAAAGCTTAACAGATAGATAGACTTTCGCATTTATATTATGAATTATTCAGAAACTATTCGAGAACAAGCGTAAGAGATCGGAATTGATATATAATAGTATTCCATTTATGTGATTTTCTTGCTTGTTGTCAGAAGCTCCTGGAAATCGCTAAGTGCAGTTATTCAGTCAGAAGTCAGTTTTCTTCTGATTCGATTTGACTTGACTTAAACTATTGACTTGACTTTTACACCCCTATTTTTTTAATTTATTTATAAACAAAATACATTGCATTCGAATATTACAAAATAAATCATAATTCTATATGAGACTATAGATATAATTATATAATACTTGAAAGAAAAACAAAATACAATTTTAAAAGTCATCAAGGCTATAGCAACACTTCTCCAGTAACAATGTTCGTAGGAGACTTTTAAATTTGGACAATTACTACTTTGTCTTCTGTGTGGTTATGTATAAGAATAGACATTCTCAACTCATTGGAGGACGTCTTGTGGAAGTCCTCAAACTTTCTTTGGCGAGGCCCAAGTGGGTGGTGCTCATTTGGCAAGAGTGAAGGCTAAGGCTCAGCCTGAGTCTGGGGCATGGTTACAAGCTGTCCTCTCACATGGGGGCATTGTTGGAGTTGCGGTGGCTTTAAGGTTGGGTTGCGTCGTTTTTGAAGCTCACCGTTGTATTTGTGGGGGTATGATAGAAGCTGATGGTCATCATGCTCTTGGATGTGTCAGAAGTGCGGGTCGTTTATCCCGTCATCATTCTTTGAATGATATTATTCAAAGGGCGTTGATATCGGCAAATATACCCTGCCAGTTAGAGCTTATGCGATCTCCCGGTGCCTCTGCAAAAATAGCAGCTGGTCTCAAGGTAGCAAAGTACTCTGTTTTAACCAGTCAGTACGAGTTTGTACCGTTTGCCGTAGAAACAGTGGTGCATAGAGGCTAGGCAGTTTGTTAGTTAGTTAGGGCAGCGTCTAAAGAGTCATGGGATTGACAACCGCTCCGGATGGTACCTGGTTCAAGGCTATCCATAGCAATTCAAAGGGATAATGCAGCAAGAGTTATGGGTTCTTTTGAGCCGGGCACAGTTCGGGTGGGAGTTTGATTGATTATTTTTTGTTTTATTGTTTTTATTTGACAATTTGCTTTGTACCTGTATTTGGATTTAAAAATATTAAATGACTGCCTAATTTTTTTTTTAGTAATGGATTATACGGCCATGGATACAAATCCCTTACATCCCTTCTTAAATGTTCTATGTTCTTCAGTCCTACAGTGTGGTTTAGTCAAGTCCTAGTCAAGTCTAAAAGTCTAGTCAGAAGAATCAGGCTAAGTGAAGTGGTAGAAAAACTGCACTTAACGATCACTAGGAGCTTTTGGAAACAAGCATGAAAATCACATAAATCAAACACTGTATCACTTTCCAACCTCACGCCTATTATCGAACACTTTGCGAATTCCGAATCCGAATTGCAAAAAGGTAATCCACCATTATTATGCACAAACCCTCAGAAGATTTTAGAAAACAAAATACAGCGCCGATTCTGCTCTTCACAGCTTCCCGCCACGACTGGCTAAATACGAAAGTAAAAGTCATATAGAAAAAAAAATCTGACACTTACGTGGCTGGGAAGCATAGACACATAAACTGAAAAAGAGACTATAAATTAATCACTTGAAAACATTGAGAAGGACTTTTGGCGGGAAGCTGAGAACAGCAGTATCGGCGCTTTATATTTGTGTGTTTTTTGTGTGTGTGCTTATTAATGGTGGTTTATTATTCGCAGTATTGGCGCTGTATATTTGTGTGGTTTTTTTTTTGTGTTTGTGCTTAATAATGGCGGTTTATTAATCGCAAAATGTTCAAGAACAAGCGTGAATGTTGGGAAGTGTACAGTGTTCGATTTACGTAATTTTCTTGCTTGTCGCCAAAAGCTTCTGGAAATCGCTAAGTGCAGTTTTTCTACCACTTCAATTAGCCTAATTCTTCTCACTCGACTTGACTTGACCTAACTTACTAACTTGACTTTAGCCCAAAATAACTTGTTACTGGCTTAATCCGAAAGTAAGAGCCATATTGAAAAAAAAACATTGAGAAAGGAACTTCGGTTTAGATGCTTTATGTTTGCAATTCACTGTTTCATTCTCAAATATTCCAACAAGCCGATGTAATGCATTGTTCAGGATGGCTAGTACTGACGTGACGTCATTTGTTGACATCGCTTTGTCTGTCAACGGGTACAAACAGTGACTCCTTCGTAGCTTTACACTGAAATGTGATCCAATATTGATCATGCAGCTAGTCATTACGGTAATGGTCGACTGAGCTGGCGTAGGCTTTGATACTAAACCTGTGCCTTAAATGTAGTAAAGCGATTTGGTAATCAAAACCAACTGCATCATTAAAAATATGGTAAAGAAAAAAAATCCTTAGTATTTCCTATAAAGAAACCATGAAAGGAACTACGATGAACAAAGGGTATCTCTATATTTAAAGTGTACCGAACAACTTTCACTCGTTCTAACGCGAAAGTAAACTTTTTTAATCATTTTGAGAATATCACAAATTTCTAAAATAGAAATAAAATCACTTGAATAAATGAAATAATTAGTTCTGAGAAACTTAATCGCATGACTTTGAAAGACCTTTCGCTTCAAAACAATGGTATTTTGAAACATTGGAAATTTAAGTCAAAAGTACAATACACTGAAAACTTAACAAAAAGTATAAAAAAATATGTCACAATGAACAATCTCGTTAACGTCTCAACTCGCGGTTACATTATGAGAAAGCAAATTCAATTTTGAGAAGCCAAAGTAATAAATAGCTCTCAATATATTTTAAGATGTGTAATCAATAAAGCAGTACAATACACCATATTTTTATATAGATCACGAGCACAGTTCTTCATCAATCAACGTCAAAGATGCTAAACCCAATTCAATTAATTACAAACTAATCAATACACCTTGTTTGAACCGCACTCTATGAAAAATTACGGGGCGCTTCCTTTTCAAGGGAAATATCGTTAATCATGATTTGCGAATAATCATTAACCTCTGTGGCGTAATGGTTATTGCCTACTCCCAGGTTCGATCCCCGGTCAGGTCAAGATGGAAAATGATTACTAAGTTTATCTAAACCTAGGTCAAGCCGACTCCTGACGCTAAACTTAAGTGAAAGCTTTTATCTAGGTTAAGTCGAGGTGTAGCCGATCTCTGTTGGTTAAACTTAGGTGTAGCCTTTTGTCTGTGGCTAGACTAAAGTTTAGCCTTTTTTATTCCAGCTAAACCTATGTACAGTTTATAGAAAATTTTAATAAAAACAGACGTCCTGGCTTAATGGAGTTAAGATAAAAAAGTTCATGCATTTACAAACTAGTAACTATGTAACTTCCAGAAAGGTACATACTGAATTTAAGTACAATAATTTCTTAACCATTTCCAAGCGAATATGCTCATTGTTATCGATACCAGCGGATCCGAGCTTACTCTGAACAATCATCCCTTATTACAGGGATATATCTCTTTTGATAGGCGCATAAAGTAATTTCATCCGAGACGATATTAGAGGGAGCGAAATAATAAATGATCGAATTGCTGAATACGTCGATCCATGTCTAAAAATACCACAAGGTTTATTTTGCACCTTAATAATAGAACAGACTTGGTCTTGTTAAGCTGTTTTTAGGCGTCGTTGTACATTGTATTAATCCAATGAATTATACTATATCTTGGTAATCCTAGACTTAATGTTTTAGCAATGTAAGCTCTATTGTATATTTGGCTCTCTCATGTGAAATTCTGCTTATTGCCCTCTCTTTTTCTCGTCTCTGTAAATGTAGTTATAGATGAATTAAGAGCTTGGGACTTTGTTCAACTTATCTATAAGTATTTTAGTAGATTAAACAGTCTGAGCGCTTAGACTTAGATTTTACAATTTTTTAAGCAGATTTTAGAACTCAAAAAGTAGATTTTAGAGCTTATTTAGGAGATATAGGAGGTCTAAAAGTAAATTTTAGAACCTTTAGGGCTTTAGCCTTTCTTTCTCTTTGAAGTCGAATATTCTATCCAACACCGAAACAATTTTTCTAATCGTACCAGAGGTTCCTGAAATTAGCGCGTTCGAAAAAAATAAACAAACAAACTCTTTAGCTTTACAATATTATAAATATAGATAGATACTATTAACACCATTGGCGCAATAAAAAGTTATGCATACTTACAGTATTCCCAGTTGGGCTCATAGCTGGTTCGGCTGAACATAAATCATATCATTCGCACGATATAATAACACCATTTTCAATAAAGGCTTACAGTAATTATTTTTCGATGTATTAAACACAAAACCGGGGATTCCCCTGCGACGACAGGCCGCTTATCAGGGATTATCATTTTGCTATATTTATTATGTGGATAGATGATTGATATTTTGTCATATTGCGACTATCTATTCTTCGACCGTGCTACATTCCAAACGCTTTCAGCTTTATTCAGACCCTTACAGTGCAATACTTATCCTGAGTTAACCGGCTTTGACTCACCGTAAAACCTGGATACGAATAAAAAGATTCCGTTCGGATGCATGACGGAATTTCAAAATTTCACACCAGTCACCGCTAGTTGGCTGAGAAACCCGGATTTAGATGTTAAATCCATGCAGGATGAATGCTATAAGCAATGATGAAGACAGTGCAATGCTCCAAGTGCAGTGACAGAAAGAATAACCTATTCTAAACGAAAAAGTCTTCAATAGAGTATAGGAAAAGAGAGGAGCATTTAAAAAATGATTGAAAACTTAAGAGGATAAATAGGTTCAGGTAGCACAGTTACATAAAGCAATAAAGTAGAAAGTTAACGTCTCGTGTCGTATCAAAAAATCAAGGAAATTACAGGGTAAATGGAAGAAACTTCACCGACAAAAGTCTAGCTCTTAAAATGATGAAACTTGCTCTCTTGCGATGACACCAGCACTCTATGTGTAGGTACTATAATCCACATGTTAAAATCGGGCTTTCAAAGTATATTGAAATAATTTTTGAAACTAGTAACGATTGCCCCTTAAAACAAACCATCAACCACATAAATATTTTATATGAGCTTTATTTTAATTAAAATAAGATCCTGAAATAATCCTTAGTATTCGACATGCAAAATACCCATTGTTTACTTCCAGTGAACAACACAGAAATAAAAAATCAGTAGCGTCAGAAAAAAACACAGGTTTCCAACCAACAATCACAATACGATCAACACACACAGAGTTATTTCACGAATAATGGAAACGGCCAAAAATGTTTGCAAGAAATTTAACGTGCATTGATGTTTATTTCAATTACGCACAAGGGAACACTTTTGCGAGGAAGCAATGAATTGCGCAATTTCATTTGCAATTTTTCATTTGACATCCTAAAACAACGACCAGGCAAAATGAAGAATGCTTTCGGACCGAATGAAAATATTATTGGGTAACCTTTTTCAGCATACAACGGAATAATATTCTGAATTTGGTATTATTTTTAGGCTTCTCGCTGCTGGGCATAATTTTATCTGATTCTATCACATATACGGTGATCATAGCGAAGTTCCAGTTGTATAGAAACATGCGACATTATAGATATAATTAAATGTCTGGTGCAAGAAAAATTTACTTCTTATTGTCCTTTGGTTATTATTTACTATTACAACAGAAAAATATGGAGTGATACATACATAGACTAATAATTGGTCTTCGCGGCGCTACGACTAGATACCGTCGGCATACTACATAAATTTGCAACTAAAACCATGCCGAATTCGGCATGGTTGCGGCATACCCGCGTCAGTCATGCCGCGGCCGATGAGTGAGTTGGATGTCTAGATAAATATAAAATTTAATGTAAAAGTAGACGCAAAATGTGCAGTTTGCGTAGTCAAACTGTGTAAGAATAATACTAAAAGAAATAAGGAAGATACTGGTATTACATACCATCAATAAGTATTGTATAATTTCGAAATATGGACATAAATTACTCACGAAAATAATATAACCCTAAAATATGGCGCGAAGTACCGCTCGGTGCTCAATGTTGCCGCGTATTAAATAATCCCAAATTCCCCGAGGTTTCGATTTTTATCATTTAGATATTTTATTTTTTAACTCCCGACCCCAAAAGAGGCATTTTGTAATTTTGACTTTTTCTGACAATTTTTTCTGTCTTTAACATCTTATTTCTTTAATGCTGATCTGGGAGAAAAGTAAATACGTGGAATGTACTAGCTGCTTCTCTTCCCGCGCAGACTATATAAGCCGGCCGAGGAAGTGGGCGAAAATCGAAGAATCATACCTATCAGCAGGCGACTAGCAACCTATCACTATTTTGATTCCATTTCCACTGTACGCCCACCAACATTCTATATATGGCCTTTAGGTAGTTGGTACCCCGTAGGGTATTGTTGCCGGATAATCGATTAATCGAATTTGGTTTTTTTTAATAATCTAGGATATCGAAAGTATTGATATAATAAATTTAATCGATTATTAATTGCAATATCAAACAATCAACTAATCGATTATTGAAATGGGTTGATATAAATTATATCGATTTAATCAACATAGGTAATCGTTTATATCAATGGTTATTAATCGATTATGTATCTGTAGTATCGATATAATCTAATCTGTAGTATTGATTTTTGAGAATTTATGAAAAATAATCGATTAATGGATTAACAACAATACCAAGCATTTCAGGCACCGATACTATACAGATATACCGGAACTATATCCGTACCAAATTTCATGAAAATCAATTCAGCGGTTTAGTTGTGAAAGAGTAACAAACATCCATTCATACTTGCAAACTTTCGCATTTATAATATTAATGGATGTGTGTCTATTTATTTATCTGTATTTAAACCCGGGTTACAACTAAAAAGAGGTCAGTAATCAATTAGCTCCAAGATAAATAGAAAAATACTGTACTGTGTAATAATAAATCAAAAGAAAGTTTTTTTGCATTTTTTTTTGGATTCTATATTAGAATTATAAAATAAAGTAGACAAAAACTAACCATTTCCCCTACCTTATCTCCGAAACTATCGATTCCAGAATTTCGATTCATAAATTACAGGAAAATCTATCAGATAATTTTAAATTTGTTTAGGAGGTCCAAATGGAGAAAAATAAAAAATAGTACAGAACCGTCTACATGCGAGCCGACTCACACTTGGCCAGTTTTATTTTAATTTCATACCCGCGAGCACTCGCGCTATGAGCATTTCCCTCACGCTGATTTTAAAATTCGCGGTATTTCGTCAAAATTGTGCGAACGCGCCTCGTTCGCGCTATAGCTGAGTTTTGTTAGTTCCCCGACCCCCTCGTAACAGTTACACCCGCGCAGTGCATCCTAGTCCATCGAGGGAGGTGGTTTGTCCGGCCAGGTCGCGGAATGCGGCATTTTGCTCATCGCGCGATTATCGACGTAAGTACATGTTTATTTATTATTTTTTCACTTGAATGCTGTAAATTAAATATTATAATAGATTTTTTGTTATTATTTTGTTAAATATTCGTCAGTAATGATTGTGGTTAGCCGTTTATTTATAAAATTGAACATTTTTCCAGATGGATAAGCAAGAACAACAAATTATTTCGTGGCTCGAGGAAGACTATTCCGACGACATAGAAGATCCTTCTTTGAGAGCCGACGCCATAGAAAGCGACCAAGAAAGTGAGCATAGCGATCATAATACTGATACGGAACAGTCATCAATAGAAGATGAAGGTGAGATTTCTCCTTTACAAAGTGAGAATGGACTTTATTACTTAGGCAAAGACCAACAAACTATAATATATACTAAAATTAGACCTAAACCTAGCAGTATGTTCTGTTTCAACAAAAATAAGGTTTTGGTGTCTTATGTACCAAACAAGAAAAAAACAAAAAATGTCCTGATGATAAGTACATTACATAATGATGACCGAATTGATCCAGATAGCGGAGATAGCGCAAAACCAGAAATAAACACATTTTATAACAAAACTAAAGGAGGGGTGGATGTGGTTGACAGACTAACAGAAGAGTATTCCGTGGCTTGGGTGTCTTGCAGATGGTCGCTGAGGTTATTTTTTTCTATATTAAATATTGCTGGCATTAATAGCCAAATTATATATAAAGAAAATACAAATATTTTGATCACCGGAGACAATATCTAAATATGCTAGCTCTTGAGCTTACTCAACCCCAAATACAGGGGAGATCCACCATGCAGAACCTTTCACATCCTCTTCAGCAAATTATAAACAGATTTACAAAGGAACCTGGGGTTTCAGGGTTACAGAAACCTGATAGAAATTGCGCGATTTGTCCGAGACGAAAAAATCGCAAAACAAAAAAGTCATGTTTAAACTGCAAAAAATTTTTATGTACACAACATGCTATTACTTTGTGCAGTATATGCAAAGCTAGTGCATATGATGAAAATTAATGCCAAGCTATCTTCTATGTTTTTCTTAAAGAAGTTTTTTTTTTTTTTTTTTTCAGAAGTTCGTTACACTATTTGAAATTTAGTTCCTATGTTTGTTATTAAATATTTAATGTTTAAGAAATGTTAAAAACTTTAAATAAACGTTTTATTTGATTCTATATGATTGTTTTATTATAATATGGTCATTAAATAATACATAACTTATGTCCTATATACAAATAATCTGTTTAGAAAACGTGAGCGAAATACTCTATGCGCGAGTACTCGTGTAACTTTCAAGGGCGCGTGTTCTCCCGGGTTAAAGGATTTTCTGAGCTTCTTTTTATAATACGTACGTAACAAGACCACAGCAATTTATAATTTCCCCATTGGTCGGGCACCAGTCAAGTAGCTGGCAACACCATAATCGACGCTAGTATGCGTCTTTGCACATTGTTTTACACACACTTACCTATTAAGTGGCGGCATTCTGGAAACTGATTTTTCTTCACAGCGCGGTATCTAGTCGAGCGTGCGAGACCAATTATTAATCTATGGAGTGATATTTTATTCTTCCAGATTAGCTATTTATTTTATTTAAACTTTATAACATAATGCAATTGTATAGCACAATAGGCGAACTAATGTTGTCACTGATTATTTCCTTTGTCGTGACGTATATTGCATACATATATGTATTGCAGTACCTGGCTGTTTTCTACGGCTCGGCACGCAACAAATCACAATCAAAAGTCTACGTTTCTATGTTTGACCTCGGGTAAGATAAGACCGCCTTTTGTCAACTTTAATGTTATTTTATGTAATGTTTTATACATATAATATGTCCTGGTGCAATAAAGTTATAAAATAAATAAATAAATATATCCATATCAAATTTCATCAAAATCGGCCCAGAGGTTTAGCTATGAAGCGTAACAAACAAACAGACAGGTTTTCGCATTAATAATATTGGATAGCAGTGGAAGTATGGATAGTATCGATGGATGTATCTTTTAATACGAGTAGATATTATAGAACAAAGGAGAATAAAAATACCTAAGCATCTCTATGTACCTATTTTTTAATCTATACTTATAATATTATAAAGCTGAAGAGTTTGTTTGTTTGTTTGAACGCGCTAATCTCAGGAACTACTGGTTCGAATTGAAAAATTATTTTTGTGTTGGATAGATCATTTATCCAGGAAAGCTTTAGGCTATATAACATCACGTTGCGACTAATAGGAGCGAAAAAACAGCCGAAAATGTGGAAAAAACGGGCAAAATTATTCATCTTTGAGGGCTTCCGTTGCGTGCGCTGCGAAAACCGTTCGAGATACCCAAAAAATATGTATGAAAGAATTATTCCTCTTTAAATTATCTAAAAAAATGTCCGCGACAGTATATGTCTATCTTTTATGATTAACTCACAATAACCGTTTTTATGATAATCAAATTTGGTCGAAATTAATGCATTATTACAAATTATTTGTCAGAGTTGTATCAACATAAGAATATTAATCTTTATCCAAATAAATGTGTTACTGATTAAGAGTATTTAATTGTAAACAAAATTGTATTTGACATCACCTAATGTCATTAAACATCTTATAAGATAATACAATTTTAAAATAACTCTGAAACAAAATTCACACGCGCCGCATGATGAGCGCTCGCCATGATTCCCAAAATAACTATTCCACGCGGACGAAGTCGCGTGCACAGCTAGTCATCTTATAAAGTTTTAATAAGAGAAAATTGTAATACAGGAAAAGTAAAGGCCATTATTTTGACTTAAAGCTAAGGAATTATTTAGGGAGTTCGTTCTTAGGTCAAATTTAATAACATCTTAGAGATTTAAGATTCTTGATTGCGCATTTTACAGAATTAAATTTTCAATTAAAATTTTATGATTCACGAATTTTAATTTCCAAAGTTCTATTTGAATCATAAATGGTAACATTTTCGATGAAATCTTATTTCTAAATAATAAATTAAACTAGCATTCAATTTGAAATCTTCGCTTTAAATTGAAAACTAAACTCCCAGTAAGATCTGAAGCAAAGAGACATTTCATTTTATAGCAACTTGCTGTTGCGTCTAAGTTGAATTCTAGATTTCTTGAAAAATACATAGCGGCTAACTACAGAATATCCTATACGTCCGCCATTTTTGTTTCGACAAATCTCCCATTTTCATTCTCTAAAGGCGCAAAATTCGACGTCCAGAAGTGCTACCTTTCAAAAGTGTGACAAAATTGGCGATTCGAATAATTTTTGTACGATATCATATCGAAAAAATTTCATTCGACATTTATGTCATAAATTACAAAAATCTAGGGCTCCAGCGCGTACAAATGATGTAGAGATCGCACGAATAAAAAAAAAACAAATGTACAACTATATTTTTAATGCAACGAAAACATTTCAGGTTTCGAAGGCACCCATGTGATGATCTTCATCGGTTTTGGGTTTCTGATGACTTTCCTAAAGAAGTACAGCTACAGTGCCCTGGGTTTCAACTGGTTCCTGGCTGCTCTTGTGGTACAATGGGCCCTTCTCTGCCAGAATTTCTTTCACATGAACGACGGAAAAATCGCCATCACGAAGAAAGTTTTATTGGGTAAGTATTTTTACATGTCTGAACAAAAAAGTAGTTTTTACACGACTGAACAAAAAATAGTTTTTACACGACTGACCAAAAAAATTGTCTTTACACGACTGTACAAAAATAGTTTTTACACGACTGAACAAAAAATTGTTTTTACACAACTGAACAAAAAAATAGTTTTTACACGACTGATCCAGAAAGGAGTTTTATGTTCCCATCGTTGTATGTAAGGTTTTTTGTTTAAGCATCTGTACAGTAGCAGCACCCTTGTAGGTACTAAAATTCTGTTCTGTGTTGTATTCTGTTCGATTTACTGTGTACATGAATTTGGTAAATAAATAAATATATCTTGAACGACTTATCAGTTATAGATGTGTGAGGTCTCTTTAGATTCCCTGCATAACATAGGCTATGTGACACCACCATAAAACAAAATTGTGAATGCCTATGCAATAAATGGCAGAGTGAAAAAAATATCATCAATATAATAGAAGAGGGTATCAGAATTAGGAGGTTGAAAAAGCTATTTTAAAAATCTGTATAACTAAGTATAGGTACACGTTTAAATGTTTGTACGAAAAAAAGTAATTTGTTTGTATAGTTCTCAGTTGTATTTTTTTTTATTAATTAGCTTGTTTTTAATAGTTTTTATTATGCTTACAGTTTCAATTGCTGTAACTGCTATTGTGTGTGTTTATTTTTTATTTTTGAACATAATTTTTCGTTTCCATTTATTTTTTGTATTAAAACAAGCTTACATTTTTATCACTTAATGAGTTGTTATTGCGATGATTTGTAATGAAACTCTACTTGATTCTTTCTTTCGTGACAGTATTAACCATAGCTAAATCGACCCCTATATGTAAACAGGCTCTAAGTATGTGTTATCATCATCATTTCGTGTAGGTTATATTGTCTTGGTGTCAGAGTTGTTCGGAACCGCCTCTCAGCCTCTGACGTGGTTCTTTTAATGACTACCAAATGGCAGCCGCGACCAACGGCTTAACGTGCCTTCGGAAGCATGGAATCATCTTCATTATTAGACAATCAGGTGATTCAAGCCTGCAAAGTCCTAACCAAACTGGAAACAACTAAACAAAGTATTCTTCCGGTGGGAACCGAACCCACCACCCCCGGGTCAAAGGCGAACGCCTTAACCACTGGACCACGGAGGCAGTTATGATGATGATGAGTATGTGTTATTAGATCAACTAGGTATAGGTATTTTGATTTACAAAATGGTAGTCGACTTTTTTATGATATTATGTAGACAGACTAAAATACTGCTCGCTGTTTCATTAATAGCCATATAAATAAGGTCAAATAACAATCAAAATTAAAATGAAGTAAAACTATTATAGGAATCATAGATTAATAACTGGTCTCGCGCGCGCTCGACTAGATACCGTCGGAGTACTACACAAATGATAAGTGAGTTGGATGTCGAGATAAATTTAAAATTTAAGTTTTTAAACTAAAATTTTAAATTTATCTTATGTAAGATATATTTGTAAGAATAATAGTACAAGAAATAACTTTTTCTTGTTTCGTCTTTGCACATTATCTTACACACACTACAATATAAAGTTGCCGCATTCTGGAAACTGATATTTCTTCATAGCGCGGTATCTAGTCGAGCGCGCGCGAGACCAATTATTTATCTAAGATAGGAATGAAATAAGAGTATAAAACAAAATTTTCGATATCTTTACATACTACTACTGCTACTCATCTTAGCGCCTTCCCGGTTGCATCCGCGGCAGATTGCCTCGGAGCCCAGGGTCCGCTTTCCTTCTAGTTGTTACCATCCATATTGTTGTTAATATCTTTACATAATATTCCTTTGTAATATATTTCCAAAGAAAAAAGAGAGCGAAACTCAATATAACTTTTCGTAACATAAAAACGTACTAATGGAGGATAATGTATCTTAATATTAAGGAAATGGAATTAAGATTTCTTCGTAGACTACGTTAAAAGCTAAAATTATGTCTATCGGCAGCCTTAGGGTAGATTTTTATACAGAGACACGGTAAGATGTAAGTTAAAAATTAAGATATTTAAAAAATTTGGGATAGTTGGTGTTATGGTTGAAGTTTAGTTTTTACATTACTTTACTTTAGCAGTTAACTTACTTAATGCATTCAGCAACCCGAAAAGGATCTTTTCCTCCGACAAAAGAGTTCTTGCCAGGCTGTCTTTTGTAGGGCTTCCAGGTCTTGGCACACTTCATCCCTCCAGCAGTAGCTGGGGCAACCCACTTGTCTATCACTAAGATAAAATATTTGGTGCTACAAAACAATTTCTCCGGTAATATAATATTACTATTTTGATGTTAATGATTTATGTCAAAACTCTAGTTCTCGTTTTATTTTATTAATTTGATCTGTTATCTATCAGTATTCATCAATAAGAATACTGATTTTGTACATATTATAAGAATTAAATAAGAATATAGAAATATACAAAATATCAAAAAATATCCCAATACTATTTAAACAAATTAAATCCATAAATCTATTCGAATTCAAACGATTTAGGCTCTTTCGCTTTTAAGCCCATCAATAAAACTTCGGCGATTCATTCTTTTTATATTCAATCACAAAATTAATGTTCGTAGTTCATAAACAAAAATGTTTGTGTTACTTTCTGCAATAACTTACTCTGCACAGTTAACAAAAAAGCCACTAATGTAATAAGAAGATTAGCTTCTTTCAATTGATTGGTACAAAGGAAATTGGATTTAGTTTTTTTACATTTTCCTTGTGTTTTCATTCTCTTGAATAAAATAGTTCTATTTTATAGTCAAAATGATTTGTAATAAATTTCTGACTACAATGAAATTATAGGCATGACTTTACTTTAATTTTAGTTTCATTTGCCTTTAGCTATCCAAATTAATATTAAATATTAATAAAATTGTAATAAAATGTATTTTGAAGATTTGAAAGTTATTCATCAAAAGATTCATAAAATTATTTTGAAAGTCCAAGAAACGAACTGACTGAAACATCATGTTTTTGAAATTATTTGCCTAAATTTATCAACTAGGAACAAGTGGAAAAAAAGGTTTCAGTTCAGTGATGGCGTTATGCTCGACCGCCACAATAGGAAGATCTTCCCGCCAGGCAGAATAGGGAATGGGGAACCAGGAACCACGGGTTTGACAAGTTATCGGAGATTGTTTTTATCTATTGGATCCGAAGAGAGAGAGATAAAAAACTTTTCATACTGAAGGAGATAGTAACCCAGGAGTTACTATCTCCTTCAGTCTTGTCAATTCCGCTAATGAATTTTAACACTTTCACGGACAGTCAATAAAATAACAATGGCACTCAATTCATATCTACGTCGAGAGACGTTACTGTCCGCGAAAGTGTTAAAAGACCATGCAAATGATATTCAGTTACGACTTTACGATGCATTTTTGATATGCTCAATATTGGTATTCTGCTAACACAATTTTGACTTTCAATTTAATTGCAACTTAAACGTAATTGAATGGTAATAGTTTAAAAAAGTTAAATATGATGATTTTGATGATATTTTGATTAGCAAAATTTTCCAGTTGCAGTTCAATGCCAATGGAATACGAGAAACGTCAAAAATTGCCATTGCGATCCAATTACGATTCAATTGTGCTCTATGTAAAATAAGAGAATTGACGCCCTGGGCGTTTTAGAAATCATCGTAATGATATTTGAAATAAAAAACAGTTAAAATATTTTTACAGGATTTTTTGAAGGTATAAAAGAAAAAATCTTAGACCTAACAATAAAATTGTCAAAATATTTTTTTATACAATTAAGTACCTAGGCAAAAGGCCCACCTGATGGTAAGTGGTCACCGTAGCCCTTGGACGCCCGCAACACCAGGGGCATCACGTGCGCATTGCCAACCCTTGAGAAATCCTTTAACGCCCTTTTTGAAAGACCCCATGTTATAGGCTCTTGGGAAAACCATGTTGGGGAGCTCATCACACAGTCTCAGCGTACGTGGGAGAAGCGCACCGTACGCGATCCTTTGTATTCTAATGAATGCGGTTACCCCTGTCGTCCCTGTCGATGTCTAGAGGTGCGATGGTAGAAATAATGAAGTATTTTTTAAATCCAACAGAGGCTGACATCATGGCTGCAACAGTCCTTATTACATTTGGAGCCTTACTGGGCATCACTACTGGGTTCCAGCTTCTGGTTATAGCTATCATAGAGACGGCTATCGGCTGTGTTAATATATATCTTGTGAGCGACGTGTTCAAGGTAAATTTTCATTTGTTTTCCAAGCGACAGCTAACTGTAGCGTAAATTAATGTCATTTTAGTTAAGTACAATACTAAACAACAAGGAAACATCATCATCGGTCCACAGTTTTACGATTAATCAAATTCATCTTAAGTGTTATAGAGCTAAATGCTAGAGATATTGAGACTCCTAGCACACGACAGCAGATGCGCCATAGTTTGAGGAGAGAAACCACACTCCACTGGTTTTATGTGCCGCCAGTAATTCCCCACTTTCTAAATTTGTCTTTTGTCTACATCGACCAACTTTGGTTCGCGACCTATTGAGAGATGGCTATCGGGAAATTATTCTCATGGGCATTTGAGATTTTGCAAAGTGTGGTCTCTCTCCCCATAGCTGGCCTCTTTGATGTTGCCGTCAAGTGCTTTTGTGCATTTTAAAACACTATGTCGGCTTCTCAGTCTATGGGCTAGGCTGGGATCCAACTCTTGTGCTTTATGGCACACGCTGCCTCTCTGCAAACATAGGAGAGTTATCTCCGCAAGAGGACGCAGCATTTTGACCGGAATTAGATTTAGGTAAGAATCCAATAAGCTAGCACCTTTTAAACGGGAAAAGAAAACACAGAAAATACACAGTAAATTAGGGCTTGCACTTACCAGACGTCGTGCATAGCCTTTCTTATAATGGGCGCCAGTATAACGTAGAGAAAATCTACTACTAAAGGTATGTGTGAGGAGAGAAGAGAAATCCAGGTTACAGGGAATAGTACAATATTTATTATTTTTTACTCTACAAATTTAGACTCCAAGGATACACGTAATTAAGAAATATAGATAGGGGTCGTGAGATCGAAGTAGGCACGAGATCCAGTCAGGGAGCCGCTATGAAATAGCCAGCCACTTAACTTTGAAATGACGAGATAATCCGAGAGAGCTCTTCTGGTGGACGCGCGCAGGCTTATATATGGCCCTCGGGGTGATGCGGTGCGGGGAAGCGAGGAAAGGCAGCCGTTGATGAAGGCACGACGTCACACATAGCATAAGCCATCTTAAGCCGCTTAAGCGTCAAATTACCAGCTAGGAGCAGTAACTATGGCAATGGCCGAAACCGGTCGGAGTTCATCATCATTGGGTCATCAGGTCAATTTAAAATACCTACAACAGAATTATATTTATTTATTTTTATAATTCCCTAGCTTAAACAGTTTTCAAAAGATAAATTATGAGAAAGCTATTATTAGCATAAGAAAGTTGAAATTTTAGTCTGTTTATTGTTCTTGTTCTGAATACATTTAAGTTGGAGATCTGGAACAAATTTCACAGGAATTCTTTGTTTTACAATAACTGTACAACGGGGATGTTGACATGGAATTTTCTGGGCATAATTAGCTAAAGAACATTTTAACATTCAATGTCTTTTTCTTTGAAATAATTCTGTATTCTTTAGAACCCATAAACACATTTTAACCTAAGTATTAAGCCAAAATGGTAGAACACTAAATAAACCAGTATTTTCTAGCAGTATTAAACCAAAACTCCAGAAGAAAACCTTTACAAACAAAATTCAAGCTGTAAGTCATAGTCCTTGATTTGGCGGCAATGATTATTACCATGAAGCGACTACCTTTGACCACCGTAACCCTTTTAAAGGGAAACCAGGCCAACAGAAATATGACCCGAAGTGTGTTAGTGGCCAACAGTGTCAGAACCTCTATGTCTAGGCTTTATAACCAGCTTCCACCAAGAAACCATACCACTTGGTTGGTCTGTAGCGTATTTTGCCATTTAAAGGTGTACCACCCAACTGTTTCATTGTCATGTTGTTTGTCTTTTGTTTTATTTTATTTCATTTATTAATTGTTTGTAATATTGTGCGTTCTGGGTGTGAGCAACTGTATTTAGGTTTTACACATTCTTTTCTTTTTAATATTTGTCTAGGTTAATTAATTTTTGTTTCTATGTTTGTGTTTGGAGTCGATCGCCAGTTAGGTCACAGCAGAATATCAGTGCTTTGCTCACTACTTTTGTGAGTAAAGATCTTCGCTGAGCTGTGACCTTTTTGGTTGTTACTTCAATACACACTCGCTGTTAGTCATAGGTCAAAATTTTAGTTTTAATTTTACAATATGTATTGTCTTAGCTTGTGTGTGTTTAAGTATTGCCAAATAAATAACACAAACATTCATTCATTCGTTTACCATTAGTAAAAATGAGTTTCTCTTACAGGCTGCAGATGTAGGTGGTTCGATAGCTATCCATGCATATGGTGCGTACTTTGGACTTGGAGTTAGTACAGCATTGAAGCTTGGGAAGAAGCAGGAAGCACCCACTACCGGCCATGTGGATTTGAATGCGCCGAGTTATGTTTCTGACGTCACAGCTATGATTGGTAAGGTTACCTTGGGCGACTGCCTCCGTAGTAGGTTTAGACGTTTGCCTTGGTCTCTGAAGGCATGGGTTTGATTTCCACGGGCAGCATACTTTGTTTACTTACTTAGTTTTCAGTTTGGTTAGGACATTGCAGGCTTGAACTACCTGACTGTTTGATAATAAAGATGATCGTGCGTTAAGCCGTTGGTCCCGATGTGATTGAGAGGTGGTTTCGAAAAATTCTGATACCAGAGTTTACATGAAAATATTTTTAACGATGGCAAAAATATTATTGATAAAGTAGAGAATGCATTAATAAACAATTATCGATGGTGATGTCCATCAAGAGCAAACGATTTTTATTTTTTATTAAAGGCAGAATATGTTGTGTTGTGTATAGTGAAGTCTACCCTTCTTCCAGTCGATGTACGTTGGCTCGTTTTTGATTTATTTGAACTCGTTTTCGTGTTTGACGAGAATTAAGTTAGTCATTTTTCAAAATTTTGCAAAAAAAGTCTTTACAAATAAAATGTATAGAAGACAAAAACAAAGTTTATCGGCAAGCGTTTTGTACACTTTCAATGCTATATACTGTTTAATTGCTTCGGTTTTCTAGCCGCAAATGAATTCTCGAAGTGGAAAGTCGTGAGAAATAGTAGTATTCCATTCCTTTATTGGATTCAATAGGCAAATTGATTACGGCGGAGAATTGTTTTAAGGTTTTTCGAAAAAAATCCTAAATATATAGGAATATGTACATTTCTTATCGTAATTCAAAAAAAAAATCATTCATAAACTTTATTTAGAAATTTTATAATTTAATATAAATTTAATACAAAAATAATGACAGAGCTAAGTAATACTCATTGATATTGTCATCACAAATGAATGAACTGAACAAAGCTTAGATAAATAAATAGTGCTAATAAACTTAAATACTAGTTCCTACTTTCATTGATCTTAGTTCCCGGCAATTTGGACAACTTTTTCGAATATTGCCGGGAATTCACCGGCAATTTCCAATTCTGCAGGCAACATTAGAAAATTACCGGCTTTATTTGGAATATTCTCCGAAATTTAACATTGAGAAATTTCTGTAAATTAGGAATATTTCCAGTGGTACACGTCAGATACCCACTATAGATAAGCTTACAGGGGTGACCTGACGTGCCTAGTGCCTCTGGAAACATCCATAATTTCAAGCCATTGATTGCACTGCTCTACAATAATACCACCTAGCGTGATTCTTCTGACATTTTCCAATAGCGAATTTTATTTATATTGTTCTAGGGTCCATATTCCTGTGGATCTACTGGCCAAGTTTCAACTCTGGGTTGACAAATACTGATATCGAGAACCAGCGAGCTGTTATTAACACTTATCTCTCGTTAGCTTCTGCTACAGTAAGTTTAATTTCATTGACCGAAAATAATAAGACTAAATAATAACATTGCGTCAAATATGTATGGAAAAAGCTTGTTATCCAAATCCTATCAAAACCCTAATAATATATTAGAAGTGCGAATTTGGGTTTGCGGGTTTGTGTTTTTCTCTACTGAAACAATATTTTTAATTTACTTGGTACTAAGAAAAACATAGGATATTGTTTATTCCATAAAAAGTTTCCCATGAGCAAAGCTGCAGAGCAGGTCAAAGAAATTGTAGTAGAAATTAAAAATAACATCTGATAAAATGTGACGTTTTCATACACGACACTGTTCACATTTTACTAAACGAGGAAGCGACGGAAGTAAGAATCGCATCATGTGGAAATCCTTAGCCTCCGCTTCACTCTACGGGAAACAGGCGTGATGATATGTTACATACTATTAAGAATTCAAAATGCTCGGTAAGAAGCCTCTCTCTTTAATTAATAAATAAATACATTGTCTCATTAAAGTTTTCAATTTCATCAGGTCGTAACCTTCATCATGTCAGCTGCTGTGAGCCATCAACGCGGGAAATTCGACATGGTTCACATCCAGAACTCTACTCTAGCAGGAGGAGTAGCTATAGGATCCATCTGCAACATGATGGTCGGACCTGGAGGAGCCATAGCTGTGGGAATAGGAGCTGGGTTGATTAGCGTTTTTGGATACAGATATCTGACGGTAGGACTTTTTGATTGATTAGGGAGATCACTCATTTATTATACCTACCCTAATTTCAGAGTTATTCGGAACCGCCTTTTGGGCGCTGATGTGGTTCCTATAACGATCATCAGATTACAGCCACGACCTTACGGCTTAATGCGCCTTCACAATTGTCATTACTATGGGACAATTCAACCCTGTAATATCATAATCAAATCGGAAACAACTAAATAAAGTATGCTTCCCATGGGTATCGAACTCATGTCCTCCGGGTTTAAACCACACAGGCTAAGGCAAATTTATAGGGATAAAAAACTTATTGAAACCTTCTTCTTGTCGAGTCAGAATAGCTATAATGTCCAATTGTAGACCAGTACGCCGCAATGTTGACGGCTCCAAAATCTTTGACCATGCAGAAATTTGGGCAATTGGGACACCACAGAGAAGGTTGAAACATGAAATTTCACAAAACAGTAAACTGACAAGATGTGGCGAAATGTAGAGAAGAATGAAGAAACCGGTATCGGTGCTGGTGGCTGAATCCCACTAAGTACTTACATTATGTTTTTAATGCCTTTTGTGATGATAATAATGTTTTCAATCATTGCCCGGTAGAATTTAAGATTTATCGTTTATTTTCTGTCTACGTAAATGTGACCACATCTCTTCTTATCGATCCGAACTGAAATGGCTTCCGATCCGCCAACGTCGTCAACTTCGGTTGCTTACTTCTCTTTTTTCAATTCTCAAGGAGCCTCAGTCCCCGGAGTATCTAAGGTGTAAGTTCAAGTATCATTCTGACGGTCACGATAGGCAACTTAGATCTTCCAAAAAACTTACCCTTTGTACTCCCCTATTTCGGTCCAGTTTTATGTCTAATTCATTTACCTTACAAGCCACACGGCTCTGGAATGCTCTACCCGATGACATCAAAGAGACCATTACTAAATTCGCTTTTAAAAGAAAAGTCAAAATTCACCTCACTAGCATAATATCACCCTAAATCGTCATCTTTTTCCGTTTTCATCTCTTCTTTTATGTATGTTTATGTATGTATATGTATAGTTATGAATATTGTATGTAAATCTATGTATGTTTATTTAGCAGTTAAGTGTTTTTTTTTTGTTTTTTTTTTCTCTCTCATTGTATTCTAAAATAATTCGCGCCGCACATACCTTTTCTGTTTTTCCTAATGGTTGACTGGGAGAGAATGCTTTTAGCATTAAGTCCGCCAATTGTAAACTTGTGGTACAATAAAGATTTATAAATAAATAAATAAATTATAAAAACACTAAACTAACTACATGTGAATGATATTCTAGTAGCTTAAAAACAAATTTTCCTTATCTTCTGCAGCCTAAACTCAACAGTATCGGCATCTTAGACACATGCGGTGTGAACAACCTTCACGGCATGCCGGCTATATACTCCGGACTGCTGTCCATCCTTTTTGCAGCACTGGCCACAAAAGATGGCTATGGAGAAACTGAGTTACATAGTGTTTTTGGTGCAATGGTAAGATTATTTTCTGGTTGTGTGTTTTTCAAGCAATCAAGAGGCTGCCCATCTCTAAATTTCATACTGATGTTAGTGAGTGAGCGAGATAGTGCGACACGAGATGTAAGGCGATAGATTTTTACGACTTACATCTAGAATAAGAAGTATAATAATTAGTCAGTTAGCGACCTTTACAACTACATGAAAAAAGCTATTCATAGAAAAAAAAAATGAGTAGGAGAACTAGGACGCGATAGTTGGATCGCATGCGAGGACAAGAGTAATTATATCTCCGTCTGACAAATGCGTATTTGATTGTAGATATTGAAACAAATTCATAACTTTCAAAACTTACATGTGTTTGAAATGATTGCAATTACAGAATGTCGGGCGATCATCTGGTAGCCAAGCATTGTATCAGTTCTACGCATTAATAGCTACATTAGCAATTGCATCTGTTAGCGGATTTATTACAGGTAATACAATCATTAGATATAAAATCTATAATATTAAAAATATACCTGTCTATCCTTTCATCTAACTCTTTATCTTATCCTTGATCTATCCCTTTATCTAATCTACTCTTTAAAGCGGAAAAGATTGACAATTTAGCTTTCATGCATTCATATATATCTTCACCATCATTATGGTTATGGTATATAGGTATGTCAGAGGCCGAAAAGGCGGTTATGATGATGTTTACCTATGTTAATATGTAGAAAAGTGATATGTTTTCATCTTCACTTCTCTTTGGTACATATTTTGGAACTAATCGAAAAATAATTGTGCATGTCTGCCAGTTGTTGCCAACAGGTCAAATACGTTTTGCTCACTTTTTTGGAACGCCTTTTTTTTATTTTATTCTTATAAAATATGATAAGAAGTCAGTTTATTTTACATAGTCACAGTCACAAGCGCTTTAAAACAAATAAAGCCGTGGCTGTATTGCTCTGTATCTATCGGGGTTTGTAGCTAACCAAACAGTAAGGACACGCCCGCCCATATTTTGTAAAATGTTCGATATTAGGTGTTTTGACAACACAAAATACGGTCGCAGGAGCCCGGCTTAATGTCTATTTTCTATCTAAAGGTTTTCTCAAAGACTTGAATCAACTTTTCCTGGAATCCTACGTTATTACCGAATAGAAACAAATCAATACTGCTTTCAACTATGGAATTCTAAAGACGTTCACAGTCATTTTATTCGCTTGAAATGGTAGATCAATACAATATCACTGCTTGCGATCTCCGTTCATCTGCATGAGGCGTGCAGTCTGCAACTACGAGCCTTACATATTCTATGTGACTTTAATGAGTTTCTTTATATCCTTTGTAAACCTAAGTTTTGTTTTTTATTGCACATAAGATTCACACTTCCATTCCCATACTAATATTATAAATGCGAAAGTCTGTTACGCTTTCACGGCTAAGACTTTGGGCCGATCTTGATGAAATTTGGTAAGGATATACTTAGTTGAAGATACGGGGTCGGCTACTTTTTGACGCGGGCAAAGCCGCGGGAATCTGCTTATGTTTAATAACTTAGATTCTAAATGACTTTTTATAGCTTTTAACACTTACCGCTAATAATATATACAATTTAAAGTATTCACAAGAAAACGTTAAGTATATTTAACTATATTATTATAATTAAGTATATTATTTAAGTATACTTAAATTTTGATTAATTTTGGCATAAATTAAGTACTTTATTACCTTAATGAAAAATGGAAAATCATATCATTCACGGGTTTGCAGGGTAGACTTACAATGCAACACTCAAAATAAATGAATGCTTTTATTTGAATTTTGTATTTTTTTTTCAGGTATTATAGTGAAACTGCCAATATTCGGCTCTTTGAAAGAAGAAGAAAAATACAACGACGAAATTAACTGGGAACTTCCGTAATTTTTTAAATTTGCATACTTGGGAGCCTGTACAGTGACATCTCCACTGCGTAGAAGTATTGAAGTATATAGTACAGCCTACCCTTTTCGTCATTTCTTTTCTCAATTTTCTAATGAAACTACAATGTAACTAAATTCCATATTTGTAATTTTAGTTACATTAAATTGAATTTCTTGATTTTTTTAGTCATTAGGTTATGGTTAATACATAACAAAGAGAAAAATACCTAATTTAAATCAGTTTAAAATCAAAATTGATGTTAAAAATACAGTGATTGCCTAGTCGAGAATGGCACTGTTTAGTAAACTTAACCGATTTTGATGTATGATGAAACTTGCATAGCTCCCCGAGTCCGACAATGGTAGAGTAAGTACAGCTGGAAAAAAACCTGCAATTTTTATTACAGTTCTTAGATATTCGTCTACAGTAGTTGAAAATATCCATCGCAGTAATGGATTCGAGTGAGAGCAAAAATGGAAATAAATCCATCGATGCATTTTTTAATGGATTCGAGTGGAATTTGTTTGGAAGTTGTTGTTGTAGAAGATACCAACACTTATGAATTTTGGCACATATGTTTAGAATCTCGTAAATCGTATTTATTATTTTAAAAAATGCATTTAAATTTATTATATTAGACTAATTGCTTACTTAGTTGCCAATTAAACCTTCGCTTGCTGCAAACTAAATAAAATTATAAATTCCATTGGTAAGGACAAAATATTGTATCCTCGTAGGTGAAGGGTGTTAAGTGTACTAATACCAATAGTGGATAAAACAAAGTTATATTACGTAGGCGTAATGTATAATTATAAAATTATAATCAAAATATTTGGTAACATTTTGAATTAAATGTCTATATAAAAATATATGTTTATAGACTTCTCACTTTGCAATATCATGAAACAATATTGCGTGGTCATTTATATGATTTAATATAATAAATTCATTATTGATTTAATGAAATAAAAACTAAATACGAAGGTAACGCGATTTAGCGCTCTCTACCAAAGATAATTATTATTGTTTTAAACTGTTGGTGCAAGTTGAACACTTAGAAAAACCAATAAAGTATGAACAATTGTATTTATTCGCCTTTCATTTCAAAACCCGACCAAGAAGTTGCTTTAACATTGATTTAATAAGGGACCGATGAAGTAACATATATTTACCAAAGTTAAACCACAACTACTAGAGCTATTATTGAGTTCGAAAATGTCAATTGAAAATAGCTCGACTCCATTGACAAAAGAACATCAATTGTCATTTGTAATGACCTTGAATGAAAATCATTCAAAATCTAACGAAAATCATTGGACTCATCGGAAATGCATTCTCAAAAATATGCCCTCGCTGTTATGGTTTATGGGTACTGTTTGGTAAATACGCTAAAGTGTTTGCAGTTTGCACAATCGGCCTCTGTTGAAGTTTTATGCGTAAGCAATGTCTCATATCGTTCCATAGAAATCGTTCTACAAGGAAGGTATTACTACAATATTCTGCGGTATAAGTGATTCGCTTTCAGCCGCTAAGGCTAGGATCGTATAGTGAAAATGTAAGTACCCGCATGTACTAACGGGCATCTAACCAGTCGAAACCCTTCCACCTGGTGGTAATCTCTTCTTAAACAGACTGCGAGGTGGTGTTGAGATGTCCCAGGAGAACAGAGTTAAGTGGAGGTTCTCGACTGACGGCCTACGTGAATGCACTCCATGGCGTATCTGCTGGTGTGTCCCAAATGCCCGGAATCCGAAATAAATAAATAAATAATCCTGCACATATAAGGAACTTTTGGCGGCCAAAAATAGTGCTGTGGCCACTTATTAGTCTTGCCGAGTCTCACGAGTTAGCTTCTCAGGCTCTTAGTGGGCCACGACATTAATATTTTATTTCGTTAACATAAGATATTGAGGAATTGTAAATAACGTTACATATTCCATCGAATTATATAATACTCTTTGTATTTCCGATACACAGTGCATGACTCCAATTTCAGACTGAAGTATTCCAATAAAAGCACATCAAAGGATAATTAAAGTAAACTGTAGTAACAATAAAGTAGAATAGAAGAAAATATTGTTATGAAATTAAATTGAGGCCCCACGGTTGGCAACCACTCGCAAAGATTGTAATTGAAAGACTTTTCGTCTTGCATGTCTCAATCGGAACTTTAAAATTCTGGAACATCAACGAACTCACGATAATAAAATGTTTATCGCTATCGGTCTAGGGGTCCTGATGCTTATAAAAATTTGAACTGAGCGAGCGTCCGCGTCTATTGCGCGTCGAAATCGGACAGTTTCTTTCCTTGATCACAGAATCGAATACTGCTTCGGAGAACAATGTACTATTGTATGGGTTACTAACTTATCGATACTGATACAAAAAAATGGACTAAACATAAAATTTATTTAAAAACACATTCCATAGCCATCCATCGGCAAATTAATTTGAATACCGAATCGAATATTCTAAAATACACAGGTGGCAATACATTGTGTAGGTACTCTCAATTCAACGATCATTATTTCCTTATGCTGCTTGGTAAATATGATTACAGAAATTATTCCAACTAAAATAGGTCAATTCTCATCAGATAGGCACTACGTTAAGCTCTTAACATTTCTAGGTTAAAACAGAGTACATAAATACGGAGATATTAAGTACACATATACATAACATCACGCATTTTTCTAGAAATACTGATTTCATTTTTCATTTCATTCACAGAGATGTAACCCGATCGTCAATTGATGATTACACTTTATTGCATCAGGATAATGCAATTTTGAGACACATACATGTAGACATAATGATGTGCAAAGGCGGCCTTATCGCAATAGCAATCAATCACTTTACTACTTTTTTGTGTACATATAAAATGGCAATGGGTCAAAACAAAACGTTATTTTATGAATCTGAGAAATAGTAACCTTTCACTCTCTACCAGATTCTTTATTTTTTTGTTTTAAAAAATCCATTTTACAGAAAGAGTAATTTTATAAGATTTTAGCGGTACTTCATCGCTCTGTAATGCGTTTCCCCATTATCAAGACTCGTGGTCCCAACGAACAACTTTTTGAACAAGTTCTCGCTACTTATCCCGATCTTGTTTATCCAATCTCCTTCATCATAGCGTTTTCCCGGTTGTCATTCTCAGCTATTTGCTTCGGAGCCCAGGATCCATAGATGTATTCAGTACTTCATAAGCAAATTTTTTGGTGTTCCAAATGAAAATCTCGATCTTAACATATTTTCCCACTATCCTTTATCTAAGGAAATCGAAACCCAAGTCATTACCGCGAATTATTTATTGGCGAATGTGCTCGGTCGCCAAATGGAATATCAGATGGCTTTGTCGACAAACACAAATGTCTTTGGCGTGTTTTCGTTTGATCCAGTGGGATCTAAATGCTGCTACGAGTTTGCACGGTAAAGTACACTAATCATAAACCAGCCTGAATAGTAGCGAAGTACTCAATTTTGACCAGCCAGTAGTTACGAGTTTTTACCATTTTCCGCAGAAACGGCTGGTCCGTGGTGTACAGAGGCTAAGCAATTTGTTAGTGAGATAGGGCGACGTTTAAAAAGTCGTGTATTTGACAGCCGCTCCGGATGGTACCTGGTTCAAAGGCTATCCATAGTAATTCAAAGAGAAAATGCAGCAAGCGTTATGGGTACCTTTGAGCCGGGTACTGTTCGGGGTGGGATTTTTGTTAAATTTTTATTATTTTTATTTTTGTATATTTTTTTTTATAAAACTGTTGTAATCTAAGTTTATTTTTGAAATAAATAGTGATCATCTTAATCTAAATAAATTTCTGAGACTTCGCTGTCCGTCTGTTTGCATCTCACTACACTGTAGGTATCTCATGAACCGTGATAGTTGTTAAATTTTCACAGGTGTTGTGAAACAAGAAATACTAAAAACAGTATTTAGTATTTATAGGGGCTCCCATACAACAAGCGTTATTTTTCGCTCGATATTGAGAACGGTAATACGTAGACGCTTGAAATATTCACAGAATGTTGCGGAAATAATTTTAATGATAAGATCGTTTTTATGCTAAATTAAAAAATACAAATATTATAAATATAGAAAGAAAACCGTTATTAAAAAGCAACGCAATCCGATTTCCTCGAAAGAATTTCCGATAACTAGAACATATAAAAATAAACAAACCTTCAATAAGACCAAATTAACTAATTCATGTTTAGTCCCTTTCCGACTTATCTATTTTTGACGAGGCGAAACATAAATTAGTTAATTTAGTCTTATTGAACGTTTGTTTATATTTATGAATAAGGGGGTTAATATATATATAAATATAAATGTAATGATTTCTTATGTTTTCGCGATTGATAATCATTAAATTAAACTATTTGTTTTGATAATCCTCAAGTCCTTGCAAAGGAAAACAGATTCATTCCAAGGATGTTACGTGAAGCTATTGAAATTAAAAAACATCCTAATTTCAATAGAGAGGATGGATGGCAGGTACCGCTAGCTTGGGACCCAGTCATTAACTTAATAAAATCGCAAACTCGGAAGCAGACTGCAAGACCCTTAGATACTGTGAGCCAATACTGCGTGAATCGGAATAGTTCCCAATAAAAATTTCAGGCGGTAGTTTGTAATCTTATGACATCAAAGACAAATGTTAACTTAGTCTGCCTGCGACCATGAACGCTGTAAAGGGTTTGAAACGTCAGGTGTAAATAAATAAGTAATAAACGCGATAAAAACCGTATTAAAATAGTTTAATTTAATGAAAATAAATGTAAATACAACAAAGAGCACTCCGAAACGATATTGGCAATGCACAAACAAACTTACTTATAATATTTTCTCGTTGAATTCCATTATTTCAGCACTAGTGACAGCGAGTGAGAAATGCTTGGTTGTTTGCCAAGGGGCTCTTAACTTTATTTCAGTTGGGATAAAGATCAGAAAGCTATCAATATTTATTCCAAGAACCCAGGTGTTGGTGTCGAGCAAAAATTGAACCGAAATATTCTTTACAGATTTGGAATATAGTGCGCTTATTCTTCAAGTCATAGTTTGTCCTTTGTTCTAGAGAAATTCATTTGTCTTAGCGACAACTTAGGTACCTAACTTGTTTATAAGTCAACTTCTACTCTGTAGACTGGTTTCTAAGAAGTAGTACTAGTATCTTCTCCCTAGCGCTTGGTCCCGGCTGCCATTTGGTAGTCGTTAAAGGAACCACGTCAGAGACCGAGAGGCAATTCTGAACAACTCTGATACCAGGGTGTACCCATGTACACCCTGGTTGTTCGATCGATGGTCTATCGACCATTTGATAGATAATGTAACCTACATGAAATGATGATGAATGTAATATTTTTGGTAAGAATAACAATCGTCTCCAAAGACCACCGTAAGTGGAAAATGGAGGTAGCAGAAGTAACGTTGCAAAGTATTAAAAAAAACAAAGTAAAAACAGCATTACATTAGAAGTGATTAATAAATAAATAAGTTTAATTTACTGAAATATATTACTAGTGCATGTGCATGGGGGCATCATACGCTCATCTATTGCTGGACATATAATTAAATTGCCCTATACTTCACTGCCAACTTTATCGTTTTGAAAAAAATACGTATCTACAATGTGACTGACAAGGAAAAACTTTCGTCAGCACACAAAAATTTCAGCCTTTTTAAATACGAAGTTAGCTTACTAAATAAACATTTCCACACAAAAGGAATCCAGCACATTACAAAACTTGTCTAAAATGCTAATAAAAATGTTCGCCGAGTCTTTCACTATGAATATTTCATGACGGTTCTATTGAAGTCCAAGAAAGAAGACCCTGATTCAATCTATTGAGAGTCAAGAGTTGTCTGAACCACGTTATGTTATAGGTCAATTTAAATTGGTTTTTCATGGCAGATGGTGCGTTTATGTTCAAGGAAATTTTTCATCGCTTCACCACGTCGCTATTCTATGCATTGAGGTAAATTACAGGAATGGGTAAAGGAATTTGTAACTATTCATATAAAAGTGCAGAAAATATTATTTTCTTAAATGTGCTTCTGAAATAGCATCTTCTATTCATTAGAATCTTTTTTGTCTAGCGTAACTATTGTAGTAGGTTGATACTTCTATATTTTCGGGTATATACAAAAATGACAAAATGGAAATCATTACTCGTATGTCTGACCTTACAGATATTGACTGATAGACTGATATTACAGAGGATTTTAATTATACTTGTAACATATTGTGCTAAAAAGAAACAATTGATTAACGTATAAAAATACCTAACAAATTATTAATAATTAAATGTCAAATTGGCACCAAGCTTAACCCAGATATGACTGAAACTATTTTTTGTATTATATTATCCTAAAAGCATCTAGAAATTATGGAAAAATATTTAAAAAATTCTGAGTTTTCCGGAAATTGCGGAAAATGTGGATCGTTTTAACGATCAGTAGTAATAAGCGGTTATATGACCGCCCATACCATTACCAGTTCTACATCTACATTCAAGATTTTTAAATAAAACATATTTTTTACTATTTAAAGGTATATAGTGTATTATAGAATCAGAAACAATCAATATAAGTGCTAGCCCAATTATTGTGGAAAGTGATAGGTTACAAAACATATTTTCGGGTGCAGATGAACTTTACATTTTTGACAAGTGAAGTTAGTGTTTTTTTTTACAAAGCGAACATCAAAGCTGAGATTCATTGTATTCTATTAAATGATCAATTCTGTCGTAGCGTGAATTTTCCCTATGACTTCCAGGAGTAGGACATGGACCGCGCTTTTCACTTTTTTATGTGTCTAACATACTTCTGGCAATAGTTCTTCTGAATGTAAGATGGTCATATTCTCCCCCGTTGATTTTATAAAGCTGCCACGAATTGTTAACGGCCATGTCCAAGCAGTGACTAATTAATGAGAATCACCATTTCTTGCCACGAATAGAGGAACGATAAAGATCAATATTTTGGTCGGACCTATCAACTCCTCCCATATTTTCGTTGTAGGTTTTTATAATTGCAGGCTGATCAATCTGCACATACTTTTTTTGCTGCTGCGAGAACCGTCTGGCTTTGTGTAAGGGTTCTATAGTTTCTGAATTTGAAGCTGCTGTGACGACACTGTTGTCATTCCAATTGCATACCAAAATATGCTCTGGGCGGCTAGACCTTTACTGGAAAGTACCTCTTTTCTTAAGTTATATATTCTTGGCATTTAGGAATCATAAGTACAATAATAAGTCTTTTTACAAAGTGAGCTTTGAGCAGTACATACTAATTTAAGATCCTACTTGATGTCTATATTCAAGACATCAAGTAGGATTCTCGCTCCCCCGCCGCGAATGGTGCCTGCTAAACAGACTAAGAACTGGCTGCGGTCGAAGCAGAGCGTTCAAATTCCGATGCGGCTGGATTGACTCTTCGGCTTGCAAATGTGGTGCTCCCGTACAAGACGTGTATATCAGTGAATGCCCATTCACTATATATGACGGCAACCCGGCAGACTTGCTTACCCTGGATAACAACGCAATCCAATGGATGCAGACAATAAAAGTTTCTTTGTAGTTATTAGTTAAGGAACGACTTAAATTTGGCCATACGATTAATAATAATCTATTATCTATTCTAAACTAAGCCTTGTCGTTTCTACATTTATAATAACCCAATGGGATAAGTGGAGTTTGATCAGGCACTAATGTTTTACGGCATAGCATGGCTTTGGTCCAATGAAAATGTAATCAGATGTACAAAAACGAGTAAATAAAACCTAGATTACTTAAAGATATTAAAAGTTACGGTTTAACTTTATGGTCACTGGCTGAGATGTTAAAGATTACTTGAGCAAATTCTTTAATCTCTTAGAGAAAGATTTTTCAAATCAGTTTAAGAGTTGCTAGTGAAATTCACTACTAATGAGTATGAATTAAAAAATTCTCCATGCAACGGAGAGAGAAACTACCTCGTACTGGCATCTGGTAGTCGTAAAAAGAAATCAGAGGTCGAGAGGCGGTTAAAAACCACTCTGACGCTAGGGTGTACATGGTCGATTGACCAGCAGCAGGCGCAGTTATGGGAAACAGCTAGTGACAAATAAATTTAAACATTTCATATAAAACTGTTTCCCGTAAGGCTAGGTAGGATTTTCACTACGATTCAAACATTAACTATTACCAATTTCAGTAACGGAGAGCTAAGTACTATTAATTTTGATTATGTGCGACCTCAAAAAGCTATGTGAGTAAGCGTTTACGACCACAAGAAGCACTTCATAAAAGCTTAGTGTTATGTTATATTGCCAATAAATGGTTTGATGGAGCTTGTTCGCCATCATATTTGGAGATTATTATTTTTATAATTTTTATTGACATCTTACTTGTTCCTAAATTCAAAAAATAAAAGCTTTCTATCTTTTATCATATTGATCGCAAAAGATAACGTTCGATTGAGTGCAAAGAAAAAAAACTCTTACAGAAACCAATATAAATATTTTTGGTAGGTACTAAATTGTATAAAAAAAAAAAAAACGTTAAAAGACAGAGGCTTTTGACTGTATCTCATATAAAAGCCTCAATAAAATTAAACAAGACCCTCAAGACAACTAATGCAAATGTATAAAAGGCTATTTAGTCCTAAGTGGTGACTGGGCGACAACTTAATGAACCGGGCAGAATCCACTTTATTTTTTTTTCAAGAAACAGACCCCTACCACGATATTCTCCTTTAGTTAACGTTCGTCATCATCATCATCATTTCAGCCGCAGTCAGTCCACTGCTGGACATAGGCCTCTCCCAATGATTTCCAAAATGATCGGTTGGCAGCAGTCTGCATCCAGCGTCTGCCTGCGACCCTTTTCAGGCCATCTGACCATCTGGTCGGTGGATGTCCAACGCTGCGCTTACCGGTACGTGGTCGCCATTCGAGAACCTTTCTGCCCCATCTTCCATCGGTTCTCCGCGCTATGTGCCCCGCCCACTGCCACTTCAAAGAACTAATCCGCTGGGCTATGTCGGTGACTTTTGTTCTCCTACGGATCTCTTCATTTCTGATTCGATCTCGTAGGGAAACACCGAGCATCGCCCTCTCCATAGCTCTCTGGGCGACCTTGAGCTTTCTTATGAGGCCCATAGTCAAAGACCACGTTTCGGACCCGTATGTCATCACTGGTAACACACACTGGTCGAATACCTTAGTTTTAAGGGACTGAGGTATTTTAGACGAGAAGACGCTACGTAGCTTCCCGAACGCCGCCCATCCGAGTCGGATTCGACGAAAGATTTCGTCCTCGAAGCTGGAGTTGCCAGCCTGGATCATCTGACCCAGGTAGACATACTGGTCTACAACTTCAAGGGTGTGGTTCCCGACTGAAACCGGTGATGGCGTAACATGGACATTACACATTGCCTTGGTTTTGTCCATGTTCATTTTAAGGCCCACCTGTTGGGAGACCACGTTGAGGTCGCTGAGCATGGTACTTAAGTCCTCCAGCGATTCCGCCATGACCACGATATCGTCGGCAAAACGAAGGTGAGTGATATACTCGCCATTGATGTTGATGCCAAGTCCTTCCCATTCCAGGAGATTGAAGGCATCTTCCAGAGCAGCGGTAAACAGTTTCGGAGAAATGACGTCTCCCTGTCTTACACCTCTCTGCAATGGAATAGCCCTCGTGCTCTGCTCCTGTACTCGGACTGACATGGTGGCGTTGCTGTATAACACTTCAACACTTCGATGTACCGATAGTCTATGCGGCACCGCTGGAGAGACTGAAGCACCGCCCACATTTCGATCGAATCGAAGGCCTTCTCATAGTCCACAAACGCTAGGCATAGTGGCCGGTTATACTCTTTGGTCTTCTGTATAACCTGCCGAAGCGTATGGATGTGGTCTATGGTACTAAACCCTTATTTATTTATTTTATTTATTTATTTTATACAAACACTAACAGCACTTACAGTTTCCCAATGCGTGCTGTGAGTTAGGACAGGACATATTACACAGGTTTATGAGACTCATACATTATACACGAACGAACAAAGGATTTCAGCTTATCATAAAATATATCTACGTTTGGCAAATGAGCAATCAAGGCGCCAAAGAGTACCACGGCCTGGTTAGTGGGCGCGTACCGCGCGGTTTCCGTGGCCGACGTCGCAGCCACGAGTAGTGGCCGGTTGCGTAATTGCCTATAAACCACTGGGGTATAAAAGCTGCACCTAGCCAGAGCCGGTGGGTTGTCGATTTTTCCATTTAGTAACAAGTAATAATGAAGGAGTATGCTGCATTTTCGTCTAAGCTCCAGTGTATCTAAGCCTACCATACCTGATACATACAGCGACGGATATAAGAAGGGATAATATCCATACATTTTTTTATATAAAGAACGGGCGAATCTCTTCTGCACTCGCTCAAGCATTTGCCTGTATTTCTCCTCGTGAGGATCCCACACTATGGAGTTATATTCCAAAATGCTACGCACAAACGAAAAGTACAGAGCAATAATGACACGCCGATCAAAGAACTGATAAGACTGCCGCATAACAAAGCCTAATGCTTTATAAGCTCGCTTACAAATAATATTTATGTGAGTGTTCATAGTCAGCTTAGCGTCCAATAAAAGACCTAGATCTCTTATTTGTGTGACACGTTGCATTGGAGTATCTATAATTGTGTAGGGATGAACGATTGGAGAGGGTGATCTTGTAAATGTGATTGTTTTACATTTAGAAACATTTAAATCTAAGCAATTATGTTGACTCCACTCAACCACCCTATCTATATCCCGCTGCAACGCATCGCAATCCTGGGCGTTATTTACACCCATGAACAGCTTCACGTCATCCGCGAACAGAAGGCATTGCGTCTCTCTGACCACCATGGGCAGGTCGTTGATCATGAGGAGGAACAAGGTCGGACCGAGGGTGCTGCCCTGAACTACCCCAGAGGTAGCCTGGTAAGGTTCAGATTGAAAGCCAAACAGTTGGACATATTGTGTCCGATCAGAAAAATAATCCTCAAATAGTCTGAGAAGTTTCGGGGTGAATCCCAAAGCCGATAATTTATGCAAAAGCGTAGTTATCTGAACACGGTCGAATGCTTTTTGGTAATCGAAGTAAGCTGTATCTACCTGCTTATCTTCTTCCATCTGCGTTGCCACATAGTCTACAAAATTAATAAGATTAGTTGTCGTCGACCTACCAGCCCTGAACCCATGCTGACAGTCATTGAGAAAAGGTTGTACCTGGTGGCCAATTTGAAAGTTCAAAATACACTGAAATATTTTATCTAACGCTGACAGAACAGCTATAGGTCTGTGGTTATCAATAGAGTTTTTTGAGCCTTCCTTAGGTATCGGTATGACTTTTGATATTTTCCAGAGCCTGGGATACGTGTCTGTTTGCACAGCTAAATTAAATAAGTATTGGAGAGGTACTTTTAGGACCTCGATACAATCCCTAATCAGAAAGGAGGGGATGCCATCAGGACCAACCGAAGACTGGTTTTTCAGTCTTTTGACTGCAGTGGTGACCTCCTCTAATGTAATAAAGTCGATATGGACACGAAGAGAATCAGATGTGGGCTCATTCGGCGTGACATTTGAAGGCTGATATGGCAAAAATACAGACTGAAAATGTTTAGCAAAAGCACAAGCAGCCCTGGAACCACTTACCTCTTCACCTTTGTATTCAAAAGAAGTACAGTAATTTCTAGTAGAACGCTCACTCCTTATAAACTTCCAAAAATTTTTGGGATCACTCTTTATATCAGATTCAATACGCTGGATATAGTTACTATATTCTAACTTTATTAACTCTTTTGCCCTCCATCTATAATATTTGAACATCTCCCTATTGTACTCATTACCAATTTTTTTGAATTTCTTTAGATGATAGTATTTTTGCTTAATATTAGCTATGATTTCTGGTGTATACCATACAGGATACTGATAATTCCGATTTTGATAAATTAAGGGTGTTTTCTCTGGGACACAACATTTAAATACGAAAAATAACTTTTCGTAAAAAATACTTAGTGCTTCGTCCATATTGGTAGAAGAGAAAACGTCGCCCCAATCTATGAGCGCTAGTGATTCATAAAGCAAATGAAAGTTAGCCTTCTTAAAATTCCATTGAGGAAAGATGTTTTTATATTTCGATTCATAATCGTAGGCAGATGTAGGTACTGAGTCAGTCACAGCTGCGACGCCGGCCGGCCGGGGCACGCGCAGCGACACGCCCAGTGGCGGGTGATGCGCGTCCGCCGGGACTATAGGTACAATGTCGTAGCGCATTTGTACACAATTGCCACCCAGATTGCTCAATACCAAATCTAATAAGTTACCATGGTCATTTTTCAGATTATTAAACTGCTCGAGTTTACAATAAGACAAAATATATGAAAATTGTAAAAGTACGTTATCAGTGCACGAATTAAGATTAAAATCACCTATAAACAAAAAATCTGACTTAGAATACTTGGAAACTACATTTTCTAATACATTGAAAGTTCTCAAATATATACTCTCAGGACTACTAGGTGGTATATACACAACACATAAAATAATGTTTCTGTGATTTATATGGATTCGTGCTGTAAGGACTTCGAGGTCTTCCGAATATCCTTCGATGTGAGTAATTTTCTCTAATTTGTATTGTGAGCGTAACGCTAGCAGGATGCCGCCCCAACCTACGTCGCTGGGCCGGTCATGTCTTATCACATTATATCCAGGAGGGAAAATCTCCGAATCGTAGATCGAACTAATGAGAAATGTTTCTGTTAGTATAAAAATGTCTGATTCGTCACTTAGAATACCTTCTTTGCATTTTTTTAATTTCGTACGTAGTCCCCTTACATTCTGATAGAAAATAGAAATACATTTAGGTTGCTTTGGCTTTATCGTTTTCTTTGCGAAACCCATTTCTCCATGGTTTCACATGAACGCCCTCAGCCCATATTTCTGGAGTCATATACTTTTTTATGTGCTTTGTGGGAATAGTCAATTTGAAGGACGTGTAGTCTCCGCGGGGTTTCAGCGCTTCAACCGCACAGTTATCCTCAGGGAAGGACCTGTTTAAATGCTGTAGAACCTGGTCAGCTGTAGTTCCGATTTTAACATAAAATAAGTGCAAATATGATTTCCTTTCCGCAGCTGCAATTGCATTATCGGAAGTTGAGACGGCCGTACCACGAACCACGTTACGAAGCGAATTACGATTTCGTTGACGCTTCACAGTAGTCCAATCGTTGGTATTTCCTGGAGCTTCGGCCTCATCTACTAAGACCATAGGTGAAGCAGGGAGTTGTACTACCATATTCGGTGTCATCTGAGGTGATTCAGGAATACCTAAATCCGCACCAACGCCGGCCGATTTCGCCTCCGCAAGCTGCGAAATACATTTCGTAGTAGGGGCGCTGCTATTTGCGCTTAATGTTAATTTGTCCATGACAGTCCTCACTGGTGGCTTGCGCGCAGCGATCGCCGATGACGCACGGATACGGGCTTCTCGGATTGGTCGCGGACCTCCTCCTAGCGTAGGATTACCCTCGACTTCACTGCCGCAAATTGATTGAGATTTGTCTTGGCCATTTGCAACAAATTTTTTGATGAGGATATTTTGATCCAACACAGTTTTTTCGAGCGATGCTACTTTATTAACTAACGAGTTCACGACCTTAGTTAACTCGCGGATAGCCATATCGGAAGATTTAGTGGACATTTCGATTTTAAATCACGGATTAACGCGGAGGTTAGAGGATCAGCTGTTACCTCGTCAACAGCGCGCGCGTATAACCTGCCGAAGCGTATGGATGTGGTCTATGGTACTAAACCCTTTTCGGAAACCGGCTTGTTCGGGAGGCTGGAAGGCATCGAGCCTGTTCGCGAGACGATTCGTGATTACCCTCGAAAACAGCTTATAGATGTGGCTCAGGAGCGTGATGGGTCTATAGTTCTTCAATAGGGTATTGTCACCTTTTTTGAAGAACAAAACCACCACGCCCCTGTTCCACGCCTCTGGCGTCACGCCCTCGAGCAAAACGGAATTAAAGAGCTTCTGAAGGATTTTCAGTACCGGCGTTCCGCCCGCTTTCAGAAGCTCTGCTGTGATTCCGTCTTCGCCCGGCGCCTTGTTGTTTTTGAGCTGTTTAAGGGCAATCCTAATCTCGTACAGGCTGATGTCCGGGATATCTTCCGTATAGTGTCGGGTAAGCTTGGCTCTTGGGTCTTTGGCCAAGCTTTCAATGGGTTTGGCTACTGAAGTGTAGAGTTGTCCGTAAAACCTCTCGATCTCCCTCAGCACCTCGGCTCTCGTCGATACCACGTTGCCGTCCTCCGTCTTCAGCTTGGTCAGTCGGCTCTGCCCAATAGACTCCACCTTTGCGAACACTTTGGAGCCTTTGTTTTGCTCTATCGTCTCCTTAATACGTTCTGTATTGAAGGAGCGAGTATCGTTCCGCAAAGATTTCCGGATTTGTCTATTGAGCTGCCGATAGACGTCGGCGTCTTCGGAGGTCTTCAGCATCATGGACCGTCGCTTAGCCATCAGATCCAGGGTCTGAGGTGAGAGTTTTTGTGGTTTATTTTTGGGGCGGGATTTGAAGATCTTCTTTCCCACCGCCTGGACAACTTCTACAAATCCGTTATTAATCTCGTCCACGGAAACGCAATCCTCAAGGCATGCAAAGCGATTTGAGAGCTCTAGCTTGAAAGACTCTTGGCTTTGGATATAGGCTTGCGAAGGTCGGAGTATAGACCCCATCAAGCGAGTTCTCTCTCGTCTGAGATCGATGTTCAAGATGCCCCTTACAATCCGGTGATCGCTACCGATTTTAATCTTGCTGATCACAGAGACATCGTTGAATATCTCTCTCCTCGTCGACAAGATGAAGTCTATCTCCTGTTTTATTGGAGCTTGGCTCTTCTTAGTGGGCCCTAGCCAGGTCCACTTTCTTTGCGGTGGCTTCTTGAAGAAAGAGTTCATCGCGAAGAGTCCCTCTTTCTCCAAAAAGCCAGCCAGCATATGGCCTCGCTCGTTTCGCTGCCCATATCCAAACCGTCCCACCCTGAGCTCTCCACCGCTTCGACCGCCGAGTCTTGCGTTAAAATCCCCCATAACCACCGTAAAGTAGGTTTTGGAAGCGTGTATGGCTCTACTAATGTCCTCATACACCGCTTCCACCTCTTCATCTGAGTATTTTCCAGTCGGCATATATACCTGTATAACCTTCAAGGAGTATCTCTTTGATACTCTGAGTATCAGGTATATTACCCTACCGGAAACACTCTCAATGGTTTCGACGTTGTTTATGAGGGACCTGTGAACGAGGAACCCGACACCATGCTGGGACTTCCTCAAGTCTCCCTCCCGGTGATAGAGTAGGTTACCAGACTTTAGGGTTGTCGTGCCCTCTCCCTCTCTTCGGACTTCAGACAAACCCACTATGTCCCATCGTAACCTACTCATCTCCTCTTCCACTTCCTCCACCTTGTCGTCCAACCTCATCGTTCGGATATTGTGTGTTACCAGGGCCAAGTGTCGTCGGGGGTGATAGCCGGGTCGACTCCGGGGATTCTTCGCACCCCCCGCCCCGCCGCTACCGTGACCGCTACCGGAGCCAGGAACAGCGGGGCTGCCGGGCACTGGGGGCCTTTTCATTATATTGTCCGTCATTTGGAGGTTGATGCCATACTCGCCACGCTTGGCAGGCGGGTTGGCGAGCGCAGTTTTTTGCGGCTTATCGTACTTTCGACGCTGCTGCCCATCGAAAGTATTTAAAGCAGGGGAAGGATAGGATTTTGTTGGGTTTGGGGATAGGAAAAAGGTATTAGGATGCTACTGACCCGGATGGATTTGGGTTGAGTGAGTAGCAGCTCGGGTAAGTCGGGCTCGCGTACCCGTATGCCATACTTCAAGCCATCGGAAAGATGGCTGAAGATGAACACCCCTGACTCTTCGTCACAGTTAACGTTCGTAACAGATATTAATTAAAAAGATACGAATCATATCGAAGTAGCTAGGCTGTGACGTTGCTACCTCACTCCTCACCGCATACGTTCCTCGCTCACTATTTATGCGAAAGCAACACCATCTGCATCACCAGTCTTCACTCCGCTATTGAAACTAAGTATTCAAAGTCCTGACCTATATAGCAAGGCCCAAACCGCTGTGTTTACAATTTGCTAAATTATTTCCATCTCTCATATTCGAATCTTTGCATAACCAGCTTGAGAAGTTTGGTTCTTTAAGCCACAAATCATTAAATTTATTCAAGCGTTTTATTTTTAGGATCTGTGTACTATTTGACTCACTTGTCGCCAAATCTACTGAAGTCAAACTTGAACTTGGAGCGGCATTTACTTCTGTACTAGAAGTTGACGCCTCCGATAACTCGAGCTCAGATTCTCTTTTACGTTTAAGCTAAAAAAAAAACTAGGTAAATTAACCGGACAAATAACAAAGTTTTAATTAACTTACCTTAGGATTATCTTCTTTATTTTTGTTTTGACCTTTTAATAACCATTTATCCATATTTGCACAAAATCGTATCGTTACTTTGCGACAGAAACAAACACAACTTTTTAAACTTGGATCTACTAATTAACTACGAACAACAACGAACGAAGCCAATGCATGCATTACATGTTCAATCATCCATATAACAGTCACAAAACAAAACATTTAATAAACACTTTAATAAAGGAGAAAAAGGGAATCCCCTGATCATAGACAAGACAAAACAGACAACTGCCAAACTAGGGATGTGCCATACATACCACATATCTATATGTGCAATTACCGGTATTTTGATTTTTCGTCACGAGACCGTCACAAGTACTTGAGCCATACTTAATGATTCAAAAAAATGTTGTTATCGATAATAAACGATGAAATATTTTCCGATGAGAATATGATGTCAAAATCCCCGCATTTTCCCCACATAATGCCAATCCCCAATAAATCCCCAACCAACTTGAGATTCCCCGCAGTTTGGGGAATTCCCCACAGATTGGCAACCCTGCTCATCAACGCCCAGCCTAAACCATAAAAGCTATAAAGCTATAAACGTGGGTGATCTTTGAAAAAGGATTTTTCAAAGATCACCCCTTAACCTAGGGGTCAAACGGCACCCCCGTTTAAACCCCAAACTTTGTATGGATAAACGAGATTAGTAAGACCAATTTCTTTGAAACTTCTTCAGAGTATCATCATCATGATAAATGAAGAAATACCTTTTTCAGGATTTTACAAAAATCAAACCCTAAAAGGGGGAAACGGGGTGTTTATATCTTAAAATCTACACAGATTGGTTGTTATTTTAAAGGCTCATGTGCCCGATTCAAAAACCATCAACTCTTACTCGGCTGCCCAAACTTGAATTTTTGTTGATGAAGAAAAATATGTTATTTGTTATTGCCGCGGGCAGAACCTAGTTTCAAATAAAAATCATTCGATATTGAACAGATAAAATAGCCATCGCTGGCATGGGTTGGTTCAACGTTAAAGTGTTTTGCAGTTAGCGCGATCGGCCTCCAGGAAACGCTTCGGACAACAACCATCTAAATATAACTATAAATAGATGACCTAAAAAAGGTCGCAGGCAAACGCTGGATGCAGACTGCTGCCAACCGATCATTTTGGAAATCATTGAGAGCAGCAGTGGACTGACTGCGGCTGAAATGATGATGAAATTTTGGAGCACGGCGGGAGCGATGGTGTTATGCTCGACCGCCGCAAAGGGAATTACTTCCCGCCAGGCGAGGTGTTATGCCTGGGGAACCGCGGCTCCGACGGTGTTCTGTCGGAGGTTGTATATATGCTCCAATTATCAGAAACTCTGATATCGCGTTTCAGTCCTCCATTCTAATTAGGCTTCTTGTATGGGAATTTCTGTTCTTTCTCTTTAGCGCCATCTGTTGCGTAGGAGTTGTAGTTATTTACTGTGCGATGGTGTCGCCACAAAATGACCATAGGCTTTATATTTTATGCATAATTTCTAAGTGAACTTACTACTACTACACTTTACAGATTTTCCATCTTTTTTAATTTTCGCAGTCTCGCTATCAATCGCGTTTGACATGTTTCATAGTAGAGCCACAGGGTGAAAGGGGAGGGCCACATCGACTTGTTTTATTCAACTGTTAAATGGAAGGTCATTGAGTTTTATTTGACACAATTCTTCAAAGACAAAGAACTAATCGGCTTCCTTCGTGAAATTGATGAAGGAAAAGAAAGAGGTGTAAAATAAATAAGTGATAAACACGACAAAAATCGTGTTATAGCCCGACCAGGAAAATAGCAGCTTTCGCCATATCGCGGAATAATATTGGAACTAATTTCTTTTATTGGCAACTAAGAATTCGCGTAGCACCTGAGACCACAGTTCTACAATGCTACCAGTCAAGCTACCAGTATAGGCTCGTTTCCCGATGGGTTAAGGATGTGTCAAATTGCAATAAACCCAAGGTGACTCTGAAAGGAGAAAACTATCAAAACTATTTGAAATACTGACTAGTATCGTGGGGTCTCATTGCATGAGAAAAAGTTGGGTGGCGCTTAAAAAAGAAAATATATTTAAACTGAGTTTTCAAAATATATTTTATTACGTACCTAAATTCTATCTTAAGTTCATTTTGTTCTGTATTAAAAGTAAGATATCTTAATTTATAACTTCTCATATTTTTGATAGTTGGCCTAACTATGTAGAGTGCCCAGGAGTAACCAAGAAAGTTGGCGCGTTTCAATCTATGACGGTTGAATATCTGTGTAGCATTATTGTGCCTCTGAGTCTGAGGAGAGACTTCGCCTCCTTATCCGTGTTCTACCGCATGTATAATAGGCTATGCTCGGAGGAATTGTTTAACATGATGACAACATCCACTTTTTACCATCGCACCTCTTGCCATCGTAAGGGATTTCATCTCCATATCTTGAATCCCATGTTATCGCGTACAGTACGCTTCAAGCGGAATTTACTCCCTCGTACACTGCCATTATGGAATGAACTCCCTGCCATGGTTTTCCCCATTAATTACAACTTTTTACGGCCTTTTTGAAGGCTTCCTCAAAAAGGGCGTAAAAAAATTTCTTCAGGATCGGCAACGCGCTCGTGACATCCCTGATGTTGCAGGCGTTCATAGGCTACAGTAACCACTAGGCATCAAGTGGGCCGTACGCCTGTTGGCCTACTTAATTGTATAAAAAAAAGCATATATACAGAATATAATCTGTGTTAGTATTTAACCTTTGTTGAACTTCAATTGCAAAGTTTAAATTTTTTTTTGTTTTTGTTTTAAAATTAATTTTAAATTCAAATGAAAACAAAGAGCAAAACTTAGCTACCATCGGAGCCAATCTCACGAAGAAGGAATGTAAAACAAACTTGTATTTCAATCCAAACGGATGTTGGTTCGTTAAATCCCTTTCTTTGGGCGTCTACAATAATGGTGGACGTCTCTTTACACCGGAGATTTGGCTCTTTTGTACTTATTCCTGACCTTTAATGGGCGACGCTTAATCAAGTTCAGAGAATAATGGGATTAACGGGGCTGCAATAATGCAGCGATTTTAAAACGCCAGGGATAAGGAGTGTTAGAATTCAAAGTATTTTTTTATTTAAACTTTATTATTCCACAAGTAAAAAATACTTAACAAACTTTATACTTAGAGTATTATCTATCAGTAAACAGTTATTGATATTCTGTTTAAGATATGATATGATTTTGATGTTTTCAGGTGATAAACGTATGTGTAGTGTCAAAGTAACCTATGTTTTATAACACGTGTTTATGAGTGGACCAGGGCGTCAATTATCTTTCATATTTCAAACGCCTAAGAAATAGAGCTCTAAATTTAAGAGGAATAATGAAGGGTCAATTCCGCTGATAAACTTTAAAAGACCACCATGCAACTGATAATTAATTATGATTCATTTTTGATATGCTCAATATTGGTATTCTCACAATTTTGAATCTCAATTTAATTGCAACTAAAACGTGTTTGAATAGTAATAGTAGAAAAAATATAATATACATGTATAAATGTACCGATTATTGAAAGAATTGATGATTTTGATGATTTTTTTTACCAAAATTTTCCAGTTGCAGTTCAATGTCATGACAATAGAATGCGATTGGTCTTAAAATTAGTAACAGAATACCAGAAACGTCAAAAGTAGTCAGGATAAACAAAGAATCTCCTTTTTTTAGTCTGTTACAGTCGTGCTCGTAACCTATTTAGTTTCGTAGGCTGTCTGCTACGATTCGTAGCAGATTGCCTACGACTGCTACGAACCTTATGTATACAGTCTGTTGTCTACTATTGTAATACTATCATAATCTTGATTCCTGTTTCTTTGCTCTGTTAACTGTGGGATATTCGGGAAATACATACCGGCCTAATTAGGTCTTCTCTTTAGTTTTTGAGATTTGGAAAGAGTGAATCAATAATATTTCGCTTTCAAATGAATCGTCTTAACGGACGCTATTGTATTGCGGGCAAGGAAGAGTTAAATTCATATATATAAAATAAAATTTTACTTACTTTGAAACAATGGGCCAAGTTGTACAATTATTCAAAGAGAAATCTTAAAACGCAACGCAGGAGCATTTCAAGTATTTCTGTAACACCTGTACTGAAAAAATTAATAATGAAGAAACTAAAAGTTTACGGTCGCACTCAGAGTCGTTAATGAGCATTAAAGCAAATTCTTCAAAATCAAATGGAAAATTCTCCTTTAGAGGGAGAATTTTTTTTAGACTTATCATATGAGTATAGATTTACATAAGTAACTATTTAGTGTAGAATTATACATTATCTTTCAGTGTGGATTTGAATTCAAATTTGAAGAATTTGGATTAGTACGTAGTTATTAACGACGGTAAGTTCATAGTAACTAAAAATATATGCCTAGTGGCCGAAAGGCAGTTCCGGAATACTCTGACACTAGAGTGTACAGGGTCAATTGACCATGAAACCTCTTCGATAGTAATGAATGAAATGCCTAGTAATGATAGTACAAACAGCATTAAATCAAGATTTTCCGTTCCCCTGTTTTATAACAATAACATGAAAATATGTTTATAAAAGTACTTTTCCATTATTAATTCAATACTAACATTACCATGCAGGCAATTTAAAGTTATGCGGCTGTTAGCTTACGTAATTCTATTCCAAAGAAAGGGAAATATTACTTTTGCTGAAGTTTCGAAAGTGAAGACACGTCAATATTTACATATTTATGATGAATGCTGAGAATTTTATTCATAAATGTATCATGAATTTTTTTTGTTGATATGTAACTTTTTATAACACGGTTTTATTAAGTCAAACATTGAAGGTGAATTTTTCAGGGTTCTGTATCCAGAAAGTACAATAGAACCATATAATGCTTCGGTTGACAATCCATCCGTCCATCTGTCTGTTAGCAGGCTAAAACTGGTAATTTAAGTACTTCAAAAGTTTCAACATTATATGTTATACCGTTCTATTTGCTAATCCACATTTAGTTCATATTATATGAGATTTCGTGCTTCAGAAGGCACGCTAAGTCGCTTATCCCGGCTGTCATCTAGTGGTCGTTAAAGTAACCTAGACACACGCCGAAAGGAGATTTCAAAATAATTAAAGCGAGTTGGATGTATCATAGGCGGGCAATTGCTATTCAGGAGTAGAAAAAGATTAAACAGACTTAAACTCAAAAGTGCCCTTCATAACATAGGAGAGTTTTTCCATACAAGAAGTATGAGTCACCCAAAATCTGTGAGTCGAATGATTGTCGTTCGAAATCGAATGTCTTTCATTCGATGTAAACTGTATGTCGAACGATTTTTCTAAAATAGAACTGGAGAACCCCCGACGCGCTACCGACTCACGCTTATCATATTTTTATTTTTGCTTCGAAAACAAATATTAAGCAATTTTTAAAAAGGATTCAAGAAGACTTAACGGGAACGAACCGAAGGAGTTAACTCTGACATTTTATTTTTCTTTTTTTCTCGCAATAAATGTTTTATTAGGTGCCTGAAGCGAAATGTTTTTTATCTGTTAAAAGTTATTTAAGTTTCGAACTTGGACAGTTGGAATGTTTAAAAACAACTGGCATTTATAAGGGTTTGTTTATTCGTTTCAAAAGACTTGCATCGAAAGATACTTTCGAAATGTTTTTCTATTTGATATGTAAGCAAAGTGAATTAAATAAGTTTGACGTTTATGACATTTGTCATTTCGAAGTAAAGTAATATCCTCTATTTGGGCTCCTTAGAGATTATGCTTGTGATGATTATAAAAATGACTTAAAATTAGATTTACTTTACTAAAATACACTTGAAAATTTTGTAAACTTCTAGTGCTCTCTTTGCACTTACTTTAAGCATGGATGCACTTCGAGGTATAAAACATTTTTTTTTTTTCATTCTGAAGCGCACCTTTTATATGCGCTTCGTTAGATGCGCTTGAAATTGGATGAATATCTCAAATCGTCACGGCTGTCTCCGGCAAGGTTAAGAAATTTTCTTTTTTCCTAGGTTTCCTAGAACGTAATAGGAATTCTAGACTTTATTAGCACTCACATCTGAGCGGATACTAATCAGTAACAGCCTGATGAAACTGTAACTAGGTCAGCAGTGAGTGATAAATGATACTATAGTTACAGCGGGTTGGATTATTGTGGCGGAAATAGCAATCTGGAAATATGGCTGGCTTCTGAAGTTGCTATCTCTTTACTCAGTGCATTCGTAGATCACGGGTTACAGGTTAGTATTTTTTCTGAACATGATGTCCGATGTATGTGAAGTATTACTTAAAGTATTATGTTTTTGTAATTGTTACACATTAAATGAGATCATTTTATTACTTAATAGCTCATAATAAATACTTGTTTAAACAAACCGTATTAAAAATGATCAATTTAATATCTAAGTTTGATTTATTTTATACACTAGATTTATTCCGCAGCTCCACCTGCATCAAAAAGAAGCCTTTGTTTGACCCTGGGTCTTCAACTATATTCACACCAAATTTCATCACAATCCGTTCAGCAGCTTGGCCGTGACAGACAGACAGACTTTCGCGTTTATAATATTATAAGTATTAAAAGTATAAGTATGGATTTTGTTTCATTAAAACGATATAAAGTAAGTTCAGCTTCTAATTCTCAATCTATTCATAATGTAATCACCCTATCACCATTGAATTAAGAAATGCTTTCGCTAATTGCAGATTTTCATAATTAGACATAACTAGCTGTTTCTCGCAGCTCCGCTTATGTCGAAAAGTAGCCTATGTTTGAACCCGGGTCTTCAACTATATTCATACCAAATTTCATCAAAATCCGTTCAGCGGTTTGGCCGTAACAGACAGACAGACGGACAGACAGACTTTCGCATTTATAATATTAGTATGGAAGTATGGATTATGCATTCCTATTTGCAATACCTGTAAAAGATGACTAAGTTGTAAGCACTTATAAATTACTTAAGATCACTCTGTAACACTTAGTATGCCAATAAATAAAATTGAAAAAAAAAATTAATTAAGAATTACTTTCGCTAATTGCAGATTTTCCTAAACATTATGTTAAATTAACTCTACAGCTCACATACGTACATTCCAAGCTTAATCCTGTTCTACTAATTTCAAATTGCCTCTAATGATAGTATATGTTAGCAAGGAAGTACTTTATTTTTATACTAAAAACACGGTCCATGAGCTGAAAGCTATCGTAAACATCGCTAAAATAATAAAAATAAATGTCAGAACAACACAGTTGTGCATGATTGATCGCCCGGAAAATATTCGCAGTGTCAATTTTGCTGTCCAGTGAATAAAAACAGTGAAACAATTATATACCGACGACTCGATCACAAATGGACTTGTTTTTCTGTCCAACGTTCGATAACAAGTAATTAATAGTCAGTAATGCATATGCGAACTCATTTTGAAAAAGGTTACCAGCGAACATTTATGATATTTATACTATAGCAAGTAGGTATATATTTCACATCAATTGGTGTTCAAATTTATAAGAAATCAACATGTAAAACAAAAACAAAGGAACAGTTGTAAACACATCCATAACACATGGACAAATCTCAAGGTTTTTATATGATATTTAAGCTAAAAAAGTTTGATGTAAATTTATTTGGTAAATAAAGGAGACCGTTCGCAAAATCACACAAACGTGAAACCGCAGCTAAAAGCAAAGATTTCAAATAAGAATAGGCTTTGAGAAAAACCAATGTGATTATAAAGCTTAAGCTTGCGGCGAAAAACAATTCATTTAATGGCATCGCAACCTCCACAGCTGTTTACAAGTAAAACTACACGTATTGCGCTCAGCCTCCGCAAATAACATTGACACGCAAACAAACATTGTCGATCTCAATTATTTACATTGTGTATGGTGTAACTTACAGCGTTTTGCCTTGTTATTTCCTACCGTTTTCTTTTCGTGAATATGGTTAACAGTGGCTAGTATTCAAAAGACTTATTTCTTTCGCTTTTAATACGTCTGTATAGTTAAAACGATGCGTATTGAGCTCAGCTTCCGCATATAACATTGACAGTATTGACACACAAACAAACATTGTCGATCTCAATTATTTACATTGTGTATGGTGTAACTTACAGCGTTTCGCCTTGTTATTTCCAACTGTTATATATCTTTCTTTCTTTGTTTATCACATTTGTACTTTTGGAATTACAAGTATTGCGCTCAGCTTTTGTAAATTGTAAATAACATCGACTTGTAAACAAACAAGCCGATCTCATTATGTATAATGCCGAGCTAGTCTTTTCGCAATACTCGACGTTATACGTACAAAACCCTAAGGTTTCCTCCTATTCCTACTAACACCCTTGTGGATGTGGAAAATGTATGATGTGTAAGTGGATATGTGTGTATGTATGTATATCCTAACCCTAGCCCTAACCATACGGTGTAGTAGATAAATATATAGATAGTGCAGGATATCTGTAACCATGCGACCTACGGTTACAGACGGATAGGGGGTAGGGAAAGGGTGTTGTGTACGTAGTGCAATGTACACAGGAAATGAGTTCCCACTGCCGATCCCGCAGGCTCAAGGGACCGATCAGGATGACGGCTTAAGGTAGTCTTGGCCGCAGTGGGGGGATGCTGTAACTGGAGATGTCCACCTCACTACTGAATCCGTACGTTCAGAGCAAGGGGAGGCTCAGGAAGGGATGAGAGCCTCCAATGGTCTCAAGTGATGAGTGGCGCCACCAGTGGTACTGGGGGCTGGTACAGAGGTTACTCTGGTGTACTGTCACACCACCTCCGGAGTGTACTGGAGAACCCACTGCCGATCCTGCAGGCTCACAGGACCGATCAGAGTGACGGCTTAGGGTGTCTTGGCCGCAGTGGGGTACGATGATGAGAGAAAATAACAATTCCAATCGCAAATGAACACTAACTTTATTACAAAAAATATTACTATATATACAAAATTAAGAAACTATACACATTGATTGTCTGGTACTGGTGTGCCGTCGGTGTAACTGCCGATGCAGCATGCAATTCGCTCGCATCTGAAGTAGGTTGCAGTGATGTAGATTTGGTGCCGATGCAGCTTGTACTTTAACCGCATCTTAAGTGTGTCGCAGATGTCATAGTTTTCTGTTCACGTGTGAACACATTATTAATATTAATATATTACGTTCTATCTATCCTTAGAAATGGTTAATAAAGGGTTAATTTAGATTTTTTTAATCCACTTGTATGAGATGAAAAAATACAAACTGCAGTAATTTAATAACTGTGATGTATTAAGCTTACAGTAGGAAGAAAAGATATATTAAGACGGTACAAGCAGAAAAATGTCAAGAAAAAGCACAGATAGTAAGTGTAGGCATGAAAACGCTTAAATAAACAATTTGCAAAGTGCGCGGCGAAGCATCGATCGACATGCACCTTGCGTTGCTCGGGCGCGGCTCGACTGACTTCGGCGACTAGCGGCGACGCGCGCGCATTCAGATGACAGGAGCAAAACTATATTTCAATCTTTCTCTTTTTAAAAGATGAGAGATTCAATACTATCACTTTACCTATGCAATAACAATAGTAATGTTTATTTCACCACAGAATAACAAAAAGTTACAAATGATTAGCTTAACACCCGACAAAACAAAAGAAAATCCATTCTGCGTCTGTAACATCCGTAAAATCCCGAGCTTTGGTTAAATATCTATTAATAGTTTAATAGCTAGAGGTGAAATAAGGAAATAATTAAGTAATAATAATTATTATTATTTGTCAGACAACTCAGAACCCTTTTGTGTTATTTATTATCACAATAAAGAACTTAATATCTAATGCGAATCTATTTTAAATTAATTTATTTTCGCCAAGTTACCTATCATCATTTCAAGTAGGTTACATTTTCTATCGATTATGTACACCCTGTTGTCGGAGTTATTCGGAATTGCCTGTTGGCTTCTGACTCTCGTGCTTCGGAAATCACGTTAAGCCGTTGATCCCGGTTGACATCTGGTGGTCTATAAACGAAACACGTCAGTTAACTTTATGACATCGACAAAAATAAACTTTAGGTACCTATTTGCATAAAACACCCAAGCTAAAATCGTCAAACGCTGTAACTGTGACCACGACTTTCTAACTTTACAGAACAAAGCATCAGTTAGATTACGCTAACATGATACGTAGTATTGTAAATTGGTGAATGGAGATAGGGAGAATACCCACACTATCACCCACTCAGTTCCAGAACGGGAAAATAAATAAGTAAAACTGAATCAATATCAAAAATATTTGCATTTTCCATTGCGAATTTATCATTGCATGTGAGTAAATTCCGCCTTTTTTTTCTATTTTACAGCCTTTTTCTACGATAAATGATTATTTATTCATTTATTTATTTATTGTACTACACAAGTACAAATACTTATAACCATTACCGGACTTTATGCTAAGAGCATTCTCTACCAGTCGACCATTGGGTTTACAAAATATTCGTGTAGGTCTCCTTCGTACTCCGTCATTTTTCTATCGTGAGCAGTGAAAATGATAAGAATCCAATTGATGCCCGTATCTATTTGAAGTCATGTTTACATCTCATTTGACGTCTTCCTCTAGGACAATGCTATTGTAATTATGCTGTGTTTTCACGCGCAATAACAATAGTAATCTTTATTTCACCACAGAATAACAAAATGTAACAAATTAAGACTTACAACACCTGACGAAACAAAAGAAAATCCAAGCAACGTCTGTAACATCCGTAAATTTTAACTACACGTGCGACTGAACGCTGCATTCTCTCGATAGCGAGTGAGTCGTAACTTTTTTTAATTTTAATATTGCGTAATTTTTTTTTGTCTATAACAGATTATATTTTTACCTGCATAGTCCTTTCTAACAGCTTGTACCAAGTTGTTTGTTAGTCTTGTTTGTCAATCTAACAAGTATCTGGATTCCGGAGTAACTACCAACATGTGAAAACACCACTATGGTTATTTTCAACCGACTTCCAAAATCTAAAAAGGTGAGTTTCCTTTGCTTGATTTTAAAATAGTTTTCTAATACAAATCGACCCCTATATGCCGTGCCGTGTCAGTAAAAGCCACCTCACGGCCATTATAATGGTATTTTTGGTCAATATTAATTGGGTTAAATCCATGTAGTAGATACGGATTAACTCCCATGGTCAATGGATATTTTACACACCATCAGAGAGGCCAACCGACTTTATTTGCCTTGGTATCTTCTTCGTTCAAGCGTGTTTCCGAGTTGCGATCTAACTCTCCCTACATTATTAACCGCTCGGGTTCAAAACATGTTCAAGATGGCCCTGGTAAACGAAGGAATCTATAAAAAGAATTTATAAAAGGAAAAATGTTTTTTGCGAATTAATAATTGTTACATTGTCGTGCATTCTTACGAGTACACTAAACAAGAGATATTTAATTCCGTGGGTGTAACCTTCCGTACAGTGGTCCAGAAAGAATATCCTTTTACTTTGAAAGGCCACTTGTTCAAGTACCGTTCTCGTTATAACAGCAACCCATTGCTTTGTAAGTAAGCCCCTTTGAGCTGTAGTGGTTTTATTGTAACATGAGAGCAGTTTAAATAAAAAATATGAGTTTTTCTAAACAGATAAAGGTGGCAGTCAATCATACGGCCCGCGGGATATGGTCTCGCGGTTATAACCTATGTACATTGAAGGTTATGGCTAAAGTTATCGTTTTATACTTATCTGAGACGAAGAAACCAGGAAGAGGTCTATTTTTTAAATTGGTAGTGATAAACGTGAGTGTTGGAAATTGATACAGTTTACGATTTATCTGATTTATTTGCTTATTGCCAAATGCTCATAAAAATCGATAATTGCAATTTTCTACCACTTCACCTAGCCTGATTCTTCTGACTCGACGACTCGTTATATATAAATATGAAAGTAAAAGCCATATTGTAAGAAAACTTAGGAAATATAAAATCAACATTTAATTTTGATAGACCCGAGTGGTGATGTGGGCGCAACCGGTTTTTAAGTGAAGATCAAAAATAGATTATTTGCTCAGTATAAAATGTAACTGTTCAATCAACATAAACGCCTACATAATGGTATTACAATCATAAACCGACGATTAAGTTTAAAAATAGTATATTGAAAATACAGAGACGTATCCCTTGATCACTTACTTATTTTCTATTATTTTATTATGTAACTAGCTGACCCGGCAAACTTCGTACCGCCTCCGAATATAACCTTGTAAACCTTCCCTGGACTTTCACAAATAATTCAAAACCAAAAATAGCCAAATCGGTCCAGTCGTTCTCGAGTTTTAGCGAAACTAACGAACAGCAATTGATTTTTATATATATAGAACTTACTTAACCTTTTATTTACATAATCTATACATTGTAATAAACTAACTAAAATTAATAATAAACTATAAATTTAATTAACTAGTTATATACACTAAAAAACATTATAAAATATATTACATATATATACATAAAAAATGCCCATGTAATTTAGGCGTCGTAGAATTCATCCACATCGATGAATTCTACGACGTCAATACATGAAAATATTTTCTCTCGAAAATCATTATATTTTCCCCAATATTTTGACTCAAAAACATATTTGTTTGTTGTGGATTATGCAAATTTAGGTGCGAAAATCAATTGCAAGTTTTTGAAGCTAAACATAATAATATCTGAAATTGATCTTCGGACGTGTTCCAACTTTGGGGCTAGATCCACCAGCCCGAGTCTTAGCACACGACGAAACGATTTGAAGTCAACTCCTGAAAAGAAAAAGGCTTTGGGTACCACCTTTCTGTTTAATGTTTCAGGATAATTTTGATGTTTACTTGAAAAGACAAAAAACTCTTTAAATCATGAGCCCTGTGGGAACTAAATACAACTATAATTCAAATTTGCAAATAAAATACATTCAAGAGGCAGTCTTAAGTTTTCCCTAAAATTAAAATTTGCAAGATTTTGCCACTTCTTACCCGAACCAAGTGTACTTTTTCGTGTTTTGTGCAGTGTTTTTTTTTATCTAAAGGTTTTGGATATATATGTTAAAATATATTTATAAGTTTAAATTCTTTTTTTATGTAATTGTTTAGAAGATATATTTTTTTAGCTAAAGGAATTGTACATAACAAAGTAGAAGCTTTTTTGCAGAATAGTAGCGATGCTGAAGGGAGTGCAAGTCAACCTACCACATCACTAGTACGATGCCCCATTTGTCCCCAGGCTAGGTACTTTAAAGGAGAGAGGGGCTTGAAAGTACATGTTGGAAAATCACATAAAAACCAACATGTGCTGCCGAGCTTTGCTTCACCACCATCTTTCCATAGCGAAATTCCTTTTTGGCAACTTCTTTCTAAATTGAAAAATTCGGTTCCTATTCTAAAACGTGTTCCCCGAGGCGCGAGACCATCAGTTGCCTTGGCCGACTGCATTGGTCTCGTCGTTCGGGAGAACTCCACATCAGCCTGGGAACAACTGCTAACCTGCCCTTAACGGATTCTACATATCAAAAATGCTCGTTCGGCTCAAAATTCTTTAACGTCTCAAATAAAACAAAATTGTCAAAATGCAACATTAGATTTGGATCCAAAATTTAGAACCAATCTTAAAGTCCTATATTTCAGTATGTAGAGTCAAAGCTAAGGGAAGGTGACATAAGAGGGGCATCTAGACTTTTATTTAGTAGTGATGTGGTGGCGCCATATTCTCCAGACACCCTGACGAGTCTGAAGGATAAACACCCGGCGCCTCCTGATGATCTTTCTTTTCCAGATCCTCCTGATGACAATTCAAAGCATCTGGTTACCACGGCTCAGGATATTATCTCGGCCGTTTGCTCCTTTAGGAGTGGCTCTGCTGGCGGCTTCGACGGTTTGACACCGCAACATTTAAAAGATTTGATTTGTCCGAGTGCGGGAGCCGGTAGTGGAGTGCTCCTGAGGAAGCTTACGAGCTTAGTAAATTTAATGCTCTCCGGCGATGCAAACGAAGGAATTATAGATATTTTATACGGTGCCAATTTGTGTGCCTTAAAAAAAAGGATGGTGGTATCCGTCCCATCGCCGTGGGTTGCACCTATCGCCGTTTGGCAGCCAAAATTTGCTGTAAATTTTACAGCCCCCTACTGGCAGACAAATTCCAACCCATCCAGTTGGGCTTTGGCTGTAGTGGGGGTTGTGAGGCTGCCGTACACGCCATATCCACCTACCTTGGCTGTGGTAATAGCAAGGTCATCTTGAAGGTTGACTTAAAAAATGCCTTTAATTCAGTGAACAGGGACACCTTGTTGACCACTATCAGTGCGCTTGGGGGCCTCGGCGTCCGAAAAATTACAGACGTCAGTCTGCCGGCGCTCTTGTCTTCGGTTCACGGCACTGAGGAACTGACCAGGAAAATATTAGCCCAAATACTGGTTGATTTCGAGGTGCCGTGTAAAGCTGAGGCCACGAACGTTTGGCAAATGACTTGTCCAGGCACTGACTTGCCGACTAATCCATCCTCCCAGAGGCTGTGGGACTGGCCTCTTTGTCGCATTGTGAGAGAAAACCTCTTGGACACTTCTTGCAATGTGGCCGAGCGTGCTCGCCTACTGGCGGTCGGAGAATGGGAGTCGGGTTTATGGCTTCAAGCACTCCCCTCGCCCAGCATAGGAACTATGCTGGACGAGAACACATTTAGTGGCAATGCTGCCAGCCTTCTGGGCAATTTCCCGGTAGACATCGAATTGGATGAATTCTACGACGCCTAAATATCATGGGCATTTTTTTTATGTGTATATATATATACACATAAAAAATATATATATAGATAGATTAAAATGATTTGAATCCAAAAGCTAGATAAAAAAATAAGATTTCTATGTGACATTTGGTGAATTAATTGATCCCATAAATTTTGTACGTTTATGATAGAGCAGCTATTCTCACGATAGTATGACCACGTCTTACAAAAACCAGCTAATTACTTGGGGAACAAGTGTGTAGCCCAAAAAGTGCTGGCTTGAAGTCGCAGGGACGGATATGAGTGTTAATAGTCTCACAAGTAATTTTTATTTTCATTTTTGACATTGACTTTATCATTGGTATTTAAGTAGGTATATATTTAAAATAAAACTTAAGCTTTTGATAAAATTTGCTCTATAAGTAATACATTATTTCCCCCTTAACTTTTTTGCGCCAAACTATCTTTCCATTTCTCCCAATGGTTGACTAGTAGAGAATGCTCTACGCATTAAGTTCGCCAATTGTTATAAGTATATGTGTACGAGTACTTTGTGGAACAATAAAGTTTTAATAAATAAACTAGGGATGCCGAAGACTAGGCGAAGTGGAAAAGAAAGAGTAGGAAAGTGCACCCTGGGCACCAAAACAAACAGCTAAGGACGCAACCGGGAAGACGCTGAGATAAGAGAGAGAGATAGAGCAGCGATTTTGATCCCATAAATTTTTGAAATTCCGTATATAAATGAAGGCAATAGCTACGCATCCTTGAGTTTTAGAATTTGATGTTAATTTAGTACAACATACATTATATGAGAATAGCTATTGTTGGTTCAAAAATATGTCTAGTTGATTTTTGCACCAACAAGAAAATATAAGATTTATATCTCTAGGTTTTTCAGTAATCTATGAGCAGCAAACTTTTAAAGGGTAATCCAACCCATTTGTTGATTAAAATGCTGCATTTATTTTAATTAGTCTTGAAAGAGAAACCTGAAATTAGGCTCATTCTGTGTAATTAATGAAGGTAACAACGCCCGGAAAGTTTTTTTAAACACGCCCCAGGCGGAGGTGTGGAAGATTTAAATTATAATTTTTCGTGGAATATTCCCGTCTGGCCTACTTGTTAGTCCCACGTTGTTTTTCTTCCATGATTTTATTAACATGGGAAACATACTTTGTCTTGGTTAGGATATTGGACTGAATCGAGTGTATGGAGAATTTGAAGAGGTTTGCGAGGTCTATGGCGATTCGCACACTGTCCCGCACCACGCTGCGTAGTGCGGGAATGCGTGTTTTCACGTTGCTTGTAAGTATCTCTCTTTGTATAGAAAAACGCGTAGTGCAACACACAGAACACGCATTCATGCGCAGTTTTACAGATCACGCGCCTACATGCGGAGAAACAGGCGTGGGTGCGGGGCAAGACGCAGGGTATGGTACACCGAGTTCTGCAGTATGGTGCGTGATTGACGTATAGCGACATTTCATAATGGATCTCGATATCGATGATCTCGATATCGATCGATTTATAATCGAAATCGAAAAACGAGAGGCGATTTGGAACATGAAATGCACTAAATATAGCAATAGAGTGCAGAAAATTTGTGTCTGTTGCAGTAATTGATGCTCGAATTTTGTTTAACAAATAATCAAAAGATGCAGTTGACATGCGCGTATAATTGAAAAATTTATCTTCATATTTACTTAAATCTAAGTGATTCCGAACAAATGACCCATTTATCGATCTTGTTCTCAAAAAGGGATGTACCCAATATATTCTATAGGCACGATTTCTTCTAATTTGATTATACAAAAAACAAATAGATAATAAAACTGCAGCATCCTGAATGAGTTCTGCATTAATAACCATTTTTATATAGAAAACAATGCTCTACACTGTACTATCACCACCGTAGGCTGCTGTAAAATGGGGCCCTCTAGGCCACCGCATACTTTACTGCAGCCCCGCGCGTTTTTGCGAAAAAATATGCATGATCATGCAGACCTGCACTCCCGCAACGACGCGCGTGGCTCCGTCGCCACGCACCCCGCAGCGTGGTGCGGGGCAGTGTGTGAATCGCCTATGCGGGAGGAATGACTATATGGGCCAATTAAATTTCTAAATTAAATTGAAGTGTATCCAAGGATTTAAAGCGAAAAGCTGAGGATGCGTTAATAGGATAACACGCTTGGATGAAAAAGAAGATACGAATCAAGGATTTTTCTATGAATGTAAATAAATTTCATTTCACCCTGTGCACCCTGGTGTCAGAGTTTTTCGGAACCACCTTTCAGCCTCTGAAGTGGTTCCTTTAACGACCACCTAATGGCAGACGACCGAGACCAACAACTGAACGAGCCTTTCGAAGCACGGATTTATTATTATCAGACAATTAGGTGATTCAAGCCTGCAAAATCCTAAGAGTTCTAGACAAAGGGACGCAAAGGAAACCAACCAACACCGCAAGGCCCTCAGGTGTGAATTCTGTTTATGAATTCTGGAGTTGTTTTCGAGGAAAAACTCCAGTTTATTAAAGTGTACCCGTTATTTTTTACCAAATTGCCAAGAACCGTGTCAGCTCCCGCAGACAAAGAAATTACTATGTTTGTTACTTGCTTGTCGTTGAAAAAAAAGGACATGGTAAAGAGTAAAATTTTACAGGAGTTCTTAATTTAGCGCTGTATGTGAAAAATGTTTACTGTGTAAATGTGTGTTGGTTAAATTCACGTAAGCATTTTTTACTCTCGTAGAGTTTTGGTAAGCCTAATTGTAATTAGTGATGTGCAGTTCCCAAATTCCCGTTCCCCGGGAACATACCCAGTTCCCAGGTTTTTGTGAGCGTTCTCTAGCATTTTAGGAACCTTCCCGAGCAGTTTGGGAACATTCCCGAAAATTATGGAAATCTTCCTGAGTATTTAATTAACCTTTCCGAGCATTTGGGTACATTTCCGAGCATTTTGAGAACATTCCAGCGCAATGTGGGAACCTTCCCGAGCGGTTTTAGAACCTTTCCGAGCAATGTGGGATCCTTCCCATTTAAGTCGGGAACGTTCCCAAGAATGTTTCCGGGCACGTTCGTAAGACATTGGAAATGTAATTTTTTTAAATAACAATGTGTTAATATGACTAAATTGTGTAAAAATACATATTTAAATTAATTAAGCATATTGGAAGTGATAAAAACTATAATTAATAACTTAAATCACAACTTTACCCAACATTCCCATTTTGCGGGAACATGCCCGGGAAAGTTCCCGGCGATTTTGGGAAAGTGGGCACGTTCCCGAGAACGGCACATCGCTACTTGTATTGTATTCTTTATTTAATTTCTAGAACCATATTACGGTAAATTAAAAAACTAAAACACCCGACTGCGTTTCTGGGATGCAATTTGGGAATGAAAAATCCCCGAAAAGTCCGCCATTTTGTTGTTTTTTATTATATATAATGTATCCAGTGTAACTCACACAGTAAATACGAATCTAATGACACTTCTCAAACTAAAACCCATAGAGTCGTTCAGGCTGTAGAGCGTGCCAAACAATGATATATACAAACAAAACACTCGAAAAACATAACCCTCCTTCTGTCGTAGTCGGGTAAAAATCTGTTCCATCAGAGATTATGGAAAGGCTATCTAATAAGATTATTCCCATTGATTGCGTTTTAGAAGACCATTCGGTTCGATAGACAATATAGTTAACTATACTCATGCATGTGTCTTATGGGCTCTTAATGTAGATAAAAATAATCCATACTAATATTATAAATGCGAAAGTCTATCTGTCTGTCTGTCTGTTACGTTTTCACGGCCAAACCGCTGAACGGATTTTGATGAAATTTGGTATGAATATAGTTAAAGACCCGGGGTCAAACATAGGCTACATGACGCAGGCGGAGTTGCGGAAAAAAGCTAGTATAATATATTTCTACTACCTAAGATTTTACCGGATGATCACCGAGGTGGATAGGTGTTGGTCGGATAAGTTAGTAATTCCTAGCTGAGCTTAAAGGGAACTTAGCAACACTATCCAATTTTTTTATTCTTAAAAATCCATACTTCCATATCCATACTTCCATATTAATATTATAAATGCGAAAGTATGTCTGTCTGTCTTTCTGTCTGTCTGTGACGCTTTCACGGTCAAACCGCTAAACGGATTTTGATTAAATTTGGTATGAATATAGTTGAAGTTCCGGGGTCAAACATAGGCTATTTTTCGAAGCAGGCGGAGCTGCGGGAAACAGTTAGTGTAAACATATACCTAATAATAATATAATTTATTTATTTAGACATAAGTCTATTTGTATGTCAAACATATTTTTAGCTTATTCGCTTACTTAAATTTATTTACAATGCACTGTTTGTTTAAGAGTATATTGGTAAAATAAACTCACAATACAATTGGTTAAAACTAAATTAAAATATATTTGTGGCGGTCTCTTGTTTGGCTATTTCATTTTGTTTAACAAATGCATATTTATTCATCCGAAATCAGACAGGTTTTAGCAGTATTAACTAAACTAACTTAAACTAACTATTTCCCGCAGCTCCGCCTGCGTCGAATAGTAGCCTATGTTTGACCCCGGGTCTTCAACTATATTCATACCAAATTTCATCAAAATCCGTTCAGCGATTACAGACAGACAGAAATACAGACAGGTAGACAGACTTTCGCATTTATAATATTAGTATGGAAATGGAATTTGGATGGAATTTTCAATCGGCATGTTGACAGTTAGTTATAGTAAAAAAAGTACAGATGAGTTATTTAAAAAAAAAACACAAATGTGAAATACACATATGTAAATAACACATTTAACTTCATGCTTGTGGTGCTGAAGCCAATAAAAAATTTAAAAATAACTATTTATTTTCGTACAGCAAATTAGTCAAATTATTTTTAGCGCTTCTGTCATCTTCAACAGTCTAATAAAAACTTTTCAAACTCCACTTGCGGAAATGCCGATATATTGGTATAATCACTGTAACATATAAATAGTTTTATTTGGTAATAAATGTTCCCTTTCAGCTAACAATATAATCGACAACAATACAAAATATCCAATTGTTGCAGCAACTTATAACGCGAAACAAAATTTGTTATAGACACATCTGTACAGCTGTATTTTATGCCGATGAAATGCAATAAGGTAATCGACAAATTGGCTACAAGCTACGCCGAGCCAGTTAAGAAATATAAATTTAATTTAAGGTCCCTCGTGATTAAGTAATTTATACGAGAATATTGCAATTTCTGCCAATGATATCCCCGTGTAGCTTTATATTAAATATTAATTTAGCACGAGCGAAAATGCTGGTGTTGCGGCGTCCAGCCTCCCTTTTGACATGACTCTGTGACTTGACGATTATAAGAAACAAAGACGGACGGACAGCGACAAAAGAAGGGACTGGACTTCACCTTTTAGACTGACGACGAGACGAAGATATCTAAATTAATCCTAGGTTGTATCTACAAAAACCCTGACAAGACGACAAAAAACCTTGAACGAGCCCGTTCAGCTGGGTTTAACATTACACCTCGTTGCCATTATGATGATAGATGAATACACTTGTACCACTAATAAAGGACAAATTGGGAACAATTTTTTTTTTATACAACTAAGTATGCAAACAGGCGTACGGCCCACCTGATGGTAAGTGGTTACCGTAGCCTATGAACGCCTGCAACGCCGGAGATGTTACGAGCGTGTTGCCGACGCTGACAATACAATGGGAACAATAAAATGGATGTGTGCACTGAGGTTATTATCTTTTTATGTCTGTAAAAACTTGATTGTAAAATTTATTTTATATTTACTTCTTCTTCGTCTTTGCGCATTTCCACTTCAGGTGGGGTCGGCTTTCCTAGTTATACGCCAGGACAGTATGTCCTGGGTTGTCGGATGAGGTAGGCTTTCTACTTTTAATAACGTTGGCATGCCAGTCCACCAGGTAGTGGGTCCTCTTAAAAAAAAACTTAAAAAAAACTCAAGCAACTGATATTCAATTACGACTTAATGACGATGCATTTTTGATATGCTCAATATTAGTATTCTGCTAACACAAATTTGAATCTCAATTCAATTGCAACTAAAACGTAATTGAATGGTAATAGTAGACAAAATATACATATAGTAAATAACAGAGTACCGATTATTGAAAGAATTGATGATTTTTTGATTAGCAAAATTTTCCAGTTGCAGTTCAATGGCATGCCAATTGAATACGATTGGTCTTAAAATTAGTAACAGAATGCCAGAAACGTCAAAAGTTGTCATTGCGATCCAATTACGATTCAATTGTGCAATGTAAAATAAGAGAATTACGCCCTGGTGTGCATATCATCTACCTACTTAGATAATTATCATCATCATAAATTTATGAGCTTGGCTCTTGTCGGCGGAGCTTCTTTTATTCCTCCCGATTATTCGCGAAAACATAAGAATTCCGAAGTCATATTAAATATACTTTTTGCCGCGGGTGAAGCAGCGTAAAACAGCTAGTTTATATTTCTAACGATTAATGTGCACATAGATCTCTTACAAGGCTTTTGAACTCCAATATGCAATCTCCATAACAGTCACTTTAAATTTATGACTTTGCGTGCACAAAGAATAGCATATTCCTGTTTCTAACTTAGGACATAAATCCATGTTATATTAAAAAGCGAAAGTTTGTGCGTTTGTTGCTCAATTAAATTTTAATAGCTGATCAGATTTTAGTTTTTTTAAACAAATAGACCATCATTAGAGACCAAGAGCCTTTTTTTAAATAGTCATATAATATTTCGAATGAAAATTGTTTAAAAAAAAAAACAAAAATCATTCAATATCGAACAAAAATTAATCTACTCGCCAAAGTGTTTGTATCTTATTTGAATAATAATGTGTGCTAATAATTTAAATGACTTGCGAAATAAATTTGCATGCTGTTCAAAATGGCTAAATAGGATTGCTACTTATATTTATGTACCACCTATGCATTGTAAACTTACCCAATTTTATGCAAATAAATGATTTGATTTGATTTTGATTTGATTTGAATTTTGCCTGCACACTTGTCAAAAATAACACTTTAGAAGATTTCAGAAACTAAGACTTTAGATACGATTAAGAATCACAATTGCATATTATGAGAGTTCAAAGAAAAGTTGAGATTCCGTCCAAGCAGATTTGTCATTTCTACGAAAAATGCGCACAGTTTACTATTTTGAAAGTGACTTCCTTTTGCCCCTGGATACAGTCACAAGCTTGGCGGAATCATAATAAGGGTTTATTCACTAATATAGTTAATTAAAGTGGCATTAATCAGTGCATTTGGCAAACAAAACTAATGGACGTTGGGGGAAAATGGTTTGAAATACCGACCTCACACCGGGAAACTGTGGTCCCAATCAAACTACCGGATAGCCCAACGCATTAGAAAAAAAATATATATTTACATGGCTAGTAACTTTGTTTATTTCGTTGTAGCAATTTGACATTATTAAAAATTTCATGCCAAATTTGGGTTTCATCCCAAGCCCTAAGTTTCTGATTATTATGGTTATTGCGCTCTCAACGTAGACAATAATCGAATTCAAAATACACAACAAAGGAAATATTAGAAGAAATTAGCAAAAGTGTGCTATGCCAATACATTCTATGTGAAAGACATAGTAACAAATCGCTACTCCTATCCATATAATCTCTACCTTCGCGTACCTGCCTCCGTTCCATGTAGAACAAAGGGAGCGGAAGTTTTAAGATCAGACTGCAGTCAATTGTTCCGCCTCGACCTGAGACTCGACAAAACATGTAAGACGTTTTAATGTCACCTTTGCAGTTGTCAGCAAGTTTTGCTTGTATTTAGCAGTCTAACTTTGAATGCATCCTTAGCTTACGTTCTACTTATTAATAATTATGTGTTCTTGTCTAAAGTAGGCTGTTTAATTATGATACTACTTAAATTTAGAGTTGGCATACTTTTACTGGCTTTACTTGGCTATTTTGCAGTGCGCCGTCCGTCTATTTGCTACATTCAAGCTTGCGAGATTTGTTAGATTTATTTATTTATTATATACAAACACTGACAGCACTTACAGTTTCCCAATGCGTGCTTTGAGTTAGGACAGGACAAATTACACAGGTTTATGAGACTCATACATTATACACGACTGAACAAAGGATTTCAGCTTATCATAAAATATATCTACGTTTGGCAAATGAGCAATCAAGGCGCCAAAGAGTACCATGGCCTGGTTAGTGGGCGCGTACCGCGCGGTTTCCGTGGCCGACGTCGCAGCCACGAGTAGTGGCCGGTTGCGTAATTGCCTATAGACCACTGGGGAATAAAAGCTGCACCTAGCCAGAGCCGGTGGGTTGTCGATTTTTCCATTTAGTAGCAAGTAGTAATGAAGGAGTATGCTGTATCTTAGATGAGAGAGTTGTTTCCAGTTTGGTTAGGACATTGCAGGTATAACGCGTGTAAATTTTCTGGCAATAATATTGGTCCTAAATAGCGGGGGTAGTGCAATAAAGCATACCCGTTAGTAAAAATGGGGCTAGTCTTTGCTCGACAGGCGCGGCGTTTGCATGGGTGTTATTGTTGTTATTGTCAAGCCGGCGTAGAAAATAAAATTTGGCAATGTAGTGTAGGTTAGTTAGCACGGTGGACATCAAATTGACCATGGTTGTGATGACAGATACGTGCGAGGAATGGTGCACGTATCCAATAGCCGTGACAAATAAGAATTTAGACCTATTTAGTGACTTTAGCCTTTGAACTTTCCGTCTCGTTTTACACAGGCGTACAAAACCTGATTGTCTAATAATAGTGATGATTCCGTGCTAAATAATTCCATCATGATTCAAGTGTGTTAGCTTCTTTAACAGCCACGAGATGGCAACTAGCACCTGTAATTCGATATCGTAAGATCTGTCTGGCACTACGACTCTCATGTCCACTCCGACCTTCCCGCACATACCCAAGGCGCGTACAGAGGTTGTGGTCAAGCTATACCCGAAAAAACGAACAATCTATAGTAACAGAAACCAAAGAGCATCGAAACCGACAACGTTCTCAGTGTCAGAAACTCAAGTAATTTAACCCTGCAGTAAAAAAATTACATTTTCCAAATTCTAAATCCAAACCACCGGATTGGTGGACAAATAAAATGTTCCAAAACCTAAAAATATTGAAATCACGGTATTAAATAATTTTCCACTATTTTACTCGTACATTTTCTGCATCTCTGACCCTATCAGCTCATGTTTTACGATCTCTGAATCACAATTAAAAATAATACAGATGGGTTTCTGGAAACCACATCTCAGTAATACTTTTATGGTTATGTATATGCTCTGTATATAGCAAAACTTCTTAGCTTGCTCATACGAATTTAACTTATGTTAATATATAGAGCACCAAAACTGTGTATAAAATTACATTGTCATACAGAATACGGATTATTACGTGTACTAGTTTAAAATAAAAAGAAAAATAATGCGGGTTTATCGCGTTTATTTAACTTTTCAACACTACAACGTGCATGTTTTGGTGCTCTACATCCCAACACAAGCTGTGTTCGCTAAAAAAGGTTGGTAAATACGGAACTTTTAACAATCGCAAAAACAAAAGACATCAATAAATGATGTACAATAATAATAATATATTATCAGGCCTAGGATTGTGCCGACCCCATCGCCCACTCTGGGTCTCTTTACAGTGCAGTCAGTCTCCGCAGGGCAGCTTGTGACGAGCTATTGGTGAGTGGCGACACCGCGGACCCGAGTGCTCCCAGGGGAGGCCTCCGTCGGCCGGCTAGAGTGGAGTCGCAAGAACTATATGCTCGAGGGTGGAAGTGTATTGCACGTAATGGTGTAATAACGGGGAAACCCGCTCACGAGGCAGCCCGCGATGGCGAAAACGGAGCCGCTTATTCCAATGTTGCCCTTCTGTTGCCAAACGCGGCGACTATTCTGGGGCCCATTCACTGAGTGGCGAGTCACCGCCTGCCACTAATAGTCAGAAATCATGTGCCCGAATTCCTATATAATAACCCAGACTTAAACCACCCAAACTTCACCACTATAGCCCATTTATTCTTTTCACTCATTACAAATAGTTCCTCCTACTGCCGAGACCTGTTCAAGGAAATGTTAACTATTGATATGGCCGACAACGGGTTTTGGTAGAAGCACCACATGACATTAACTTCTCCAAAGGGCCTCTACGCGTTGGATCAATATCCCCACGCAAGCCTCTCAAAGGACCGGGGCAACCCGTGAATCCCAAGCGGAGATACATAATATATTATCAATCAAAATCATAACATAAAACTTTAGAAATGTAAGATAATTTAAAACAATGGAATTTAAAATTTATGCACACTTATTCGTTATACAGACGACGCGTAAAGCATAACTTCCTCTTTTATAAATTTGCAAATTCCTTATTTATTAGTGAATTGGTGTCAAGTTACACTTCTGTCCTCTCCTAGTAAGTAAACCCACTTGCAGGCGTCACGGCGTTCTATAAAAATACGTAAATCTTGTCGTGGAAGCAAAAGGAAACTTTACTCAAGCGCAGAGTCTAATAAAACGAATAAAAAGACTATTAGGTACAGCGCCAGGGGTGGCATTTTATTTATTTTTGAGTCGCTCGATATTTCCGTTCTCGTGCGATTTGCAGAATAAATATTTTATAGTGAATATTACTTGTACATATTTTTTTTTAAAAGATTATTTTTAGATATAAGGCTTCATATTCATATGTACTAAAAACAGTTAATTGTTATTCGTGTATCTGACACTATATATTATATCCATACTTACTTAATCAAGGCTTAAAAATAATCAGGTAAATATAATTCATCTTATCATTAGATGAATAAAATTAGATTGTAATGAATGATAAAAAAAGAGTCAAGACGGGGCGGGGCGTGAGCTTGGGATCATAAGAAGGAAACTCCCTCTGTTATTATTTAAGCTTATAGTTTACCTGGGTCTATCAGGATATCTGGGGGGTCTAATGACCCCACCGCCTCACCATTAGCGGCCCCCAAGTATGCTGATCGACCCAAGTGATGTGAACAAATGTCTGCGATGGTCTAAAAGTCCACAATTTTTTTTACAAATGCGACTGCGACTACATTTCTGAAAGCGCCCCCGTGTTCATTCTATGACGAACCACATGAATTCATGTTATTCTTTTAAATAATTTGTTACAACAGTTATTTACGTAAAAAGTGTTTGTAATTAGAAAACAGCTAAATAATGACATGTTTTTTATACATACATACCATCACGCCTTTTTCCCGTAGGGGTAGGCAGGACTACGGGTTTTCATTTGCTACGATCCTTACAGACTTCCCTAGCTTCCTCTACGCTCATCACTCTGGTATTTTTCTTAGTTGTACGATAATCTAAAATTGCTGAGAGACAACCCTTACTACACAATGCAAGGTAAATCTTCACTAGAGCTAGAAATATGGATTTTTTCATAATTGAATACGGGAGAAGCAGAGACACTCGTCTTTTTCTATGACAGGATACCTTCAGAGTAGAAATTAAGGGTAAAATGAAAGTTATTCGATGCAAAAGCATATTTTTCTAAGTACTAGATTTCATGTGATTCCTTCATGTGCATCAGAAAATATATTCTATGTAGAGGCATAGGAAGAAATTTAAGGAAATAATCGTATTCCTTCTTAAAAATACAGATATACTACAAGAAAGGTAATGGGTATACCTATGTTTCTTTCTAGATTATCTCTTTATGATCCTCAGAAAAAGCACAGGATTATAGGTATCTCTGTATTTTTAAGAAGTGATAGACTATTGGCACGCTTTAACACAGATCATAAGAAAATGCTTTGCCTGAAATGCCACAAACAAAAAAAAGACATTGCATTTGAAAAAAGTTGTAATACTATCAACAAAAATAGTATCAAAGCAACACAAAAAAAGATATTCACAATATAATCAACTCTCAGCAAGATAAATTCTATAAGTGTTCACAACCATACACAGGTACATCCAAAACAATGTATAAAAAGCAGACACGAATAAAAGAACAACTGATCCACCAACACCTGAGCCTTGTAAACATATCTTTGCTGAAAATACACAGTGAAAATATACGACTGTACATACAATAAAATTGAGAAGCAAATGTATAACTATGTTCCACAAGTATACCAGAACACAGTTTTCGTTTTCATATATTGCTCCAAATAAAAGGACGATACTTGACACGAAAAATATTGATAGGAGTGATAGCATCGTTAAAATGTAGTATAGAACATCAAGCTTATGGCTATATAACGCTTTCCAATCTGAGTAACTTAAAGCGAAACAAATTAAACCATATATTCCAAGGATTCCGTACAAAAAAGTGGACACTCCTATGATACCAGTACCAACGGTAATGGGAAAACAGTGAAGGAAGTATTCCAAGGGTTTCACTTCGTCCCATAGTAATCTCATTTCTTTTTGCACTAGTCTCGAATCTTCATAACAAATTGGTCTTGTTCGATTATTTCTAACCTTATAATTGTTTTATTATTTGAAATTGTAATATTTGTGTGGCTATTGACAGTTTATTGATAAATATTGTGACAGGTTATGCCAAAACGTTTTTTTTTTAATCTACACGGCACAGAGGTAGGAGAATATTTTTTTTTATTTGATTCGATGGCATAAAAACGAGTTTTAATAGTCGAAAAAGTATTAAAGCGAAAATAACATGTTATTGTACAATGATTTGTTTCTATTATATTTTGTATGGTATTGTAGTACAACAACTTCTGTTTTTTGAGTATTTGTTCTTAAGAACCATTAATGATGTAAGATTATTATTCGCAAAGTATTAACAACAAGGTGGGAAATAATATAGTATTCAATTTCTGTGACTTTCTTGCTTGTTGCCAAAAGATCAAAGAAACCTTTTAGTGCAGTTTTTCTACCACTTCACTTAGCTTAATTCTACTTCCTATTCATTCTAGCGTGTAAGTATTTCTATTTGCGTCGTCAGCTTACGCTTCGGAGCCTAGGATACGCTGTAAGTTATGATCCCAGACTTGGCGGCACTGGTTAATACAATGGAGCGACTGCCGTCTGACCTCCGTAACCCTTTTACAGGAAAACCAAACCAACAGTTACATGACCCGAGGTGTGTTAGTGGCCAACACTGTCAGAATTTTTCAGGCGGCCTAAAGGCATCTGACAGCCTCACAACTGCTATCTCCTCGATCCTTACAGACTCCCTCGATTCTTCTACGCTCATCACTAATACGTTAACTATGATTAGATGTAATCAAATATGAGTGAGCCTATGCAATTTCAATACTGAACGTTAAGTATTCGTGAACATAAATGCAGATAATGTGGGCTTTATGTCGAATGCTCGCATACAAACAGTATGTCGGTAATCAGTATGCGATTAGTTCCCAGTATATTGCAAATTTCGTGCATTGCTTCGAAAACGGAATGAGAATTAATTTTGAATGCCACGTCTGATTGTTTGAAGTTTATTTTAGTCGTGTTCATTAGAGCAGTGAATTTAAAAATATATTTTTTCATTTATGCCGAGGCTTTCATGGCCAATAGACAGCCATACATTGTAAAATTATATTGGGAACAATTTCTTTACCTACGTACATGGTTAACAGTTGTAGATTTTCTTCAGAAGGAGTTAAAAGATGATTTTTTGAAGGAATCTAGTTTTTAAGACCTTTTATTTATAAATGAGAGACTGAAGAGAGGGATATTCTTGATTTCACTCGATCTTGGTTAGTTGGGTCCCGTTAGTTCCAGTACATATTTTGGACGAATAATGCAAAAACAATTTCTCAAAGGAGAATGCAAACTATCTCTACATTATGGGTCTAAGCTAATTTATTAGAATTATCAAAAAATATATATTTCTTCTTCTTCAACCTCTAGCTACCCACTGCTGAGTGTAAGTCTCATACCTTTGACATTCTCCATTTTCTTTTCTTCATCCTAGCGTGTATTTCTAGTTGCGTCGTCAGCTTACGCTTCGGAGAGGGGTACGCTGTAAGTCATGGTCCTAGATTTGGAGGCACTGGTTATAACAATGTAGCGACTACCGTCTGACCTTCGTAACCCTTTTTACAAGGAAAGCAGACCGATAGGAACATGATCTGAGGTGTGTTAGTGGCCAACACCATGGAGCAATTACAAAGAGGAGATGCCTTTTGAAATGGCGCAGTGACGTGATCATTGGCGCCTCGCCGACACTGCAGTGGGCGGAGCTTGTCATTGCTCGTGCTCTATGATTGGAGCCATGGCCGAAACCAAGCACCCCGCACGTCTGCCTTCCGCCCCGTGCAGCATCACAAACGCTTTCTTACAAAACGCTTATTACGGCATCTCCTCTTTATAATTACTCCATGGCCAACACTGTTAGTTTTCTTTTATTAAAAATTGCCATTTATTAAATATTAATTATTGCCTTTGCCATTCTCAATTTATATAAAACTAGCTGTTTCCCGCAGCTGCGTCAAAAATTAGCCTATGTTTGAACCTGGGTCTTCAACTATATTCATACCAAATTTCATCAAAATCCGTTCAGCGATTCGGCCGTAACAGACAGACAGACGGAAAGACAGACATATATACTTTCGCATTTATAATATTACTAGCTGTTTCCCGCAGCTCCACCTGCGTCAAAAAGTAGCCTATGTTTGACCCCGGGTCTTTAACTATATTCATACCAAATTTTATAAAAATCCGTCTAGCGGTTTGGCCGTGAAAGCGTAACAGACAGACAGATAGATGAACAGTCAGACAGACTTTCGCATTTATAATATTAGTATGGATAGTATGGATTTATGTTACTTCTTATAAAGGAACAAAAGAGTCATTAACACTCATGCTCATAGGATATTGTACATAAAACACCAATATTTGTACCTCTGAAGTAGAGAGCTAATAGTGTTTGCTCTTATGTCTTCTCAAAGGAACAGTTATGTAAATAAGTTCAGTGAATGAAGTATTTACAGGTACGTGTTCTTTGAAAGCATTCGTGTTTACAATTTTATGCAATTTTAACGTTTCATTTGAAAAACTGGTGAATTTAATATATTCCATGCATGACTGCGTAATCAGTACTTTATGTTTCAATGGTAATTCATTCATATTGAGTGGGTTACTGGTCAATCGACCCTGTGCACGCTGGTGTCGGATTTTTTAGGAACCGCATTTCGGCTTTGACACAGTCGGGACCAACGGCTTTATGTGCCTTCGGAAGCACGGAATTATTATTATTATCAGATAATCAGGTGATTCAAGCCTGCAACGTCCTAACCAAACTGGAAACAAAGTATGCTTCACCCGGGAATGGAACCCACATAAATAATCATAATTGTAAATTGTTAAGTAATATTTTCTTTAATACAATCCAGTAATTACTGGTACATTCTACGTACAATACTACATAGGTTTCATATTCGTATAGACGTATAAGATTTAAAGTACAATAGTTTGAATGGTGACCCAAACCCGGATCAAACGATCGATTTAATGTGCTAGTGTTGCCAGATTTTTGTAAATTTTTAGGATATTTATTGATAACTTTTCAATAAATGGACATTTACAAATAACACAAATTCAAAATATTTTTTAGATAGTAATAGGCTTAGTAACTGACTTTTTGATGAATATATGATTACAATATCAATATAATTAGCGTGTTTGGATGAGATGCAAACTACCTACTTTTAAAATTTATTCAAAGGTAATACACCGTGAAATTTTAATCGTTTTGGACCCATCGTCCAGTGACTTCATTCATGCAACTAAACAACTTTCCCCAAGATATATGGGTCGAAATAAAAATAAATTTTTGGACCTCCCATACAAAATGTCTCATCACGTGACCTAATTATGGGAAGTCCAAATTTGTTTTTTATGTTTCGAGCTATGTTCCTTGGGGAGATTTGTTCGGTTTCAAGAATCTTGAGTCACTGGGCGATGGGTCCAAAACGACTAAAATTTCACGGTGTATAATAATTAATGAATTGCAATACAGAGATGGCGGCACCACTTTTTGACTACCTGAAATTCGATACTTACCTATTCACTTTGAAATTATATTTATAACCAGTTCGCCTTTTGTGCTAAACGAAACTATTGCATTTTGTACAATGTTTTTTTTTCTTACGTGTATATGTTGTTTCCTGCTGGGCAAAGTTCGTCTATACTCAAAGCAATATGCATCTAATCCGACCAGACACAAACCAAATAGTCACGCCATCTTTTCCTTGGACAATAAAATTAATAAATAAATATATGATGTCCTAGGTTAATGATTAAAGTGGTAACATTAGCGGCAAGGGCTCAAATTTCGACACCCGCGTCACGTTTGTCGACATAATAAGGAGCTCAACCGGCCAGATTTTCATTACAACATTTGACAAGAGTATCGGCATACGGCTCTATGATTTCACCCAATTTTATGTGCATTACACACTATACAAGGTGGATTCAAAAACATAGGCATACTTTCTACTGATGAAAGTGCTCGTGAATATGAGCAACTTTTTGTATGGGATCGACTCAATTCGACCGCAAAAAAATAAGCTGTTCCGTACTATTTAACAATACTTACTCGCCCAAAATATATGGAACAGCTGATTTCAAAGATCAAATAAAGAAACAAACATATTTTTTAACTTATTCAATAATTATGTACTATAACAAGAATAAAATACCAATTCGTAAAATACGCAATGCTCTTGCCGAGTTTTCAATACACATTTGCCAAAAATGGTCGTAAATAATTTATTTGCCTGTAAAAATATTGTAGTAAAAACAATACCGCCGCTCTATAGTCGCGCACATCTCATAAGACAAAATTACGATCGTTTGTAGTGTTGGGACAGTAGCCATATCGATAACTTTTCATTTTTTTCTTGACTGCGCCAGACGGAAGGTTATGTTTTTCGAGAGTATGTATGTAAGTATAATTGTTTGGTACGCTCTGCCGCCTGAAAAGCTGGATGGATTTTAGCTTATTAAGTGTCATTAGATTCGTATTTACTGTGAAAGTGACACTGGGTATAAAAAAACAAAATGGCAGATTTTTTTGGCTTTTCATTTCCAAATCACATAGCAAAACAATCGGTGTTTAATTTTTTAAATTACCGTTTTCTTGTTAACGAATTTTGATTTAAATGGTCAGTACTTGTAATGATTTATAACTTAATGTTAACACAAGTTTAATTAAGTAGAGTTTGTTTGTTAGTTGTTATCTGTTACGATCAGATGGATTTATAAAATTCAATAGGCTATGATTACCTAGGTACATATTTATCACTGAGAAGTGTAACCGTAGGGTAAATTGTATTAGTTTTGCTTGATAGTGTTATGTTATTCTTTAATGATTAAATTGTTGTAAGTTTTTGGAACCTTATACCTCGATGCCTTTGTATTTTAATTAAATTATGATTATAGCAACAAAAACATCTGATCTGTAGTTTCAGAAGTCATTACGAATACTTCAGCTTTTTTAAGTACAGATATATATATATATATTTATTTTATCGATATTTCAGTAATCGCACAACACTACTAAATGTTTAGTCGCGCATCAAATTGAATATATTCATAAAAATCGACACTCATATTCTATCGGGGTGTTCGGTCATTGTCGAAGGGTAAATAGTATATAAATAATGTGTTTTGCTAAAGTTTTTTACAAAATACAATTTCCATCATGGTTTTGTGCTCTTATTTTTGTGAGATGAAAGTGATTGCTTTTCTAGTTGGTATAAAAGTCGAGTGACACTGTATGATTTGATGTCAGAGTATCTAAACAGCTTCATGCAAAGATGTTATGACAAGATCCAGGTTGGGACGAGCCTGTACTACGGTTCTTTGGGTTTTTGGGAAAAAATTGCCTATTGATCCAACAGTGCTCCAAAGCGATGGGGACATAAGAGGGCCAACAGGATGGCCTCTGAAGCTTTTAGTTTTAGATCCCAAAATTAACAATGTCTTAACTTTTAAAAAATATACATAAAAAAGAGTGCTTTCTAGTATTAACCTTTCTAGGCAATACCAAATATAATGATTTTGTTGATTTCTTAATTAATACTTTGCAGCGTTCATGGTCGTAGGTAGACCAAGTTAAAGATAAAACCGAATTAAAATAGTTTGATTTAACTTTGTTGATTCCTTATGAGCCCCCTGTTAGCTAAAATTTCAACCCTCAACATGAATCGTCACCAATATATAGGTACATTCATAGTTTTATTAGTTCTTTCTCTAACACTATTTTGTTATACGCCGAAGTATTCAGGGTTAAATGACTACAAGGATTTTTTCCGAACAAGTTACTAGAACTGGACTATAACATAATTAGGTATCTCTCCTTTTATTTTCAGACCTCTGGCAAAGCAAATATTTGGGCAGCCGTTTCCTGCGAAACCTTTGGATAATTTGAGGTTGGAGCTGCGATGTTAGTAAACAACGTTCTAGGATGTACAAGGGGAAAGAGGAAAATCAACTTTATTTATTAAATACTCACCTGCTGAACTGACTTTACCAGGTAAATTTATTTTGAGTTGCATTCTTACTCATTAGAACACGTCGAGTGGGTAATATGATCAATCGACATTGTACACCCTTGTATTAGAGTTTCTCCAATGGCATGTATGGTAGTGTGCTCTTATGCTTCTTCAAGAATCAAGACATCATATGCAGATTTTTTTTTATTAGGACCAGTATTTTTGAAGCTCTTTTTTATTTCAGCGCCTACTTTAAATTTATCAACTACTTAATTATACGAAATAAACTATTCTAAATGTACGTCCTAGTCCTAACTGCATTCTTATTACCTTTGAGTAAGTATTCGAGGTTTATGTTCGCGGCGAACTAGTGTGAGGTTTTATTTAGGTCCGAAAGTCTTTAATCATTTATTCCGCCATAAAATTCTAATTACCTGGCAAAAGGTATGAAAATGAAACAAATTGAGTTGAGATATAAACACAAACAAAGCAACGGTCACATTAATTTATTTATTCAACGCTAAATGGCCATAATTGGTCGCATTTCTTCAACTGAGTGCTCGTCTGTTAAATAGGGTAAAAGCGACAGTTTCCGACTGATACAAATAGCGGCTTAATCCGACGATTGAGCGTGAACTATAGCCGTCGTTATGCGAAGCCGGCCCTGTAATAGTCCTTTAGTTGTGTTCCTAAAGCGACCCACAATGGGGACCAATACAGATTAATTTATATTTATTGATTAATGTAATTTGTTTGACGTAATTTGTAAAGTATTATTTGTATTAAGTGGGTAAACTTAAGGCATATCAGTATATTTTTTTAAACATTTATTTTTAAAGTTACCATTAATGATATATAATTTAATTTAGAAAGTATGTCTGTTGACTCTATTACTAGCTAATTTTCAAAACTCCTGAATGGAATTTTAGATGATTTAATGGCAAATAGCTTATGTTACAATAGCATATATATAATCCTCATATGAATTCCTGATATTTATTGAAATCCCGACGCAGTTATGTGTCTTGCCTTATAATGCGTACGGCGTAGGAGTAAAACTCTGTATGAGCTGATAAATTGGGTAACCTGGGAAGGAATATTCTGCATTAGCAATTAACATCAGGTGGGATTGTGATGATCAATCAAAATGAATAAAAAATTATTATTGATCGAGTGGGTTAAATCGTCAATCGAAATTGTACACTAATATTATAAAAGAGAAAGTGAGTTCGTATATTTGTTTGTTTGATAGCTCTTCACGCTTTATCTACCGAAATAAACTTCCTGATATTTTGTACCTATACATTTAGGTAGGACTTAAGGTACGTTTCTACCATAAAAGTCTTGTCCGTGGCATTAACGTATTATTTCATTGTAATTTTTTCAATTTAAAAATTAGTTTATGAGATTAATTCTTGCACTAAAGGGAACAAATCAACCTATGTCGCTAATGTGCCATAAAAGGAACTTTGTTGAACGCTCGACGCGCGATCGAGTTTAGCCAACTATTGGTGGAACTTGCTTTTTTATTGCATTGATTTTTAGCGTTCCTTTTCTCATTTGTTATTAACGGAACCATTATAAAATCACTTTTAGTTTGTTGCTTGTGATTATTTTTAAATGCTGCTCAACAGCACTCGAATGCAATTCATACTTGATCGTTTTTTAGGTTTCTGTACCTCAAAAGGAACCCTTATAGGATCACTTTGTTGGACGGACAACACCGGTTCGTCCAATCACAACAATCTGTCTGTCAAGACCCTTTTTCTTAAGAACGCGTGGAGGTATCAAGCTGGAATTTATATCAAATAATCACTTCTACTGTTCCTTGGAACTGTGAAAAAATCAAACTTCTGAGCCAACGCAATCAAAAGATACAGCAGTTTATGCCGCAAATTTTCGCAAATTTTTGACACTCGGAAGGGAATCAAAACTTACAGGGTACTTCCCGTGAACTTAGAATCTTGAAATTTAGTACGAAGCAACGTCTTAAAGCACAGATAGATTTCTTATTTGTAATTCTATTTTTTTTTTATATATAGAGGAAAAGAGATATGTGAACCTAAAAAGCTCTTCGTGTCCGTGCCTCCGATTCGTTGATGTTACTTTCCACTCTTTATATAACGAAATCTCTAAGGTAGTCTGTCCGTCTTTTTCTTTTACTTCTTTATTAATTATCTTCTTTAATACAAAGTTGGGAACAAAAATGGGTAGGCCTTTTTTTAATTTATGTGAAATCATAACAATAAACGTTGTCAAGCGAGACCTTGTGGTTAAAATATTACAGTATTTCTAATTAACCAGTGGACTGCGATAACTCGGGCGAATGCGCCAATTTTAGCTAGACGTTGAAATTCTAGGATTTACAACTTAATTTACTTTACAGTTGGAATTTGTTCTAGTAAAATTTTTTTACTTAGCTGTGTATGTCCCACTTCTGGCCTTGCTTGCCATTTATAAATCTTTAGACATCTGTCGAAATTTTGAAGTTTAAAATATGTTTATGCCATGGTCTCAGACCAATAAAAAAAGAAAGACAGAACCATCTATGCTACGCGGTGACGCAAGCAAAAGGCAGCCGATACGGCAATAGTAAGCCGGCCGCCCGCCATTCCGTCTTCAACAAGAGACCACGCATGTCGTTTTGTCTGTGTCGAGGAAATATTAAAATATGCCGTCCTGTGTTGTTAAATGGTGCAAAAATAATTCATGTGCTCAAAAGAAACCTTGCGGGATTACTTTTCACAAGTAAGTAGTTGAATATATGTGTATTACCGCCGGAATAACGAATTTAATATATTACTTTTTAAAATTGTCTCGGAACACAAAACCTCGACCAGTGTTGCATGTTGGTCGCAAGATATTTTTCCCCATAATAGGGGGAAAATATTATTACGTGCTGTAGTATCTTGTCAAATGTATGTGTTTAACCTTAAATTCGTCATTTAGATATATACAAATTAAAACTAATGGTGACAAAGAATGACAAATAAATTAATTAAAAAAAAATTAAGAAGCTTTTGATGAAAATAAAAAACAATATGCAATTTTATCAAGTTTTTTTAGTGACTTTTATGCTATCGTATTTTAATTTTTAAATATCTAATAAATTGGTTCATCTGTCATTCTTCATCATTATCATCTTCATATATTTATTTTCCCGCTTTTCAGGTTCCCGACTGAAACAGTGTGGAGAGAAAGATGGACCAAAGCTATAAGAGAGAGCAGAATTGAAGAAGATTGGTTGCCCTCAAAATATAGTGTTGTTTGCTCTATACACTTTGAAGAGTGTGATATATACTACACCAAATGTGGGCTTCGACGTATCAAGAAAAATGCAAAACCAAAAAAGGTTCGTATGTCGGCTAATGGAAAAGATTTTATATAATTATTATTTATTACTTCATGACTTATGATTTTGTTACAGGTAGTAAATCTTATAGGTAGTGAGCCTGATGTTGGTCCAGATGATTCAGCACCAGATATCAATGCAGAGGTTGTACATAATTATCATATAAAATGTATTTTTTAGTTTAAGCTTCTAATCTAAACGTTTAAGTATTTACTTTTTTTTTCAGAAATTACCCCTGCAACTTGACACTGACAGAGATTTTGATGAAAGAAATTTACATGCTGGTACATCGTCAGAACACCTGGAAGACGTATCCAGGCCACGCGTATTTGATACTAGTCCAGATCCGATCCGTGATTCAGAACTAGAATCAATATTTGACACTCACAAAAAAAGTGCTCTAAGAAAACAGGTGAAAAAGTATAAAATGCGTCTATTAATAAATCAACGTAAAATCAAAACCCTTCATCAAAAGGTCAGACGTTTAAAGAAGAGAAACTAATCCCTAAAAAATATATTAAAAGAATTAAAACAAAAAAACTATATTGATACCGACGTCTCCAATATGCTCGAAGAAAATTTTGTGGCAGCAGATTTGTTTAATAACATAAATAAAAAGATTTTGGGAAATAAGAAGATAAATTATTCAGCAGCAATAAAAAGATTTTGCCTAACTCTTAACTTTTATTCACCCAAAGCGTATGACTACGTGCGAAAAACTTTTCAGACATGTCTGCCACATCATAAAACATTAAGCAAATGGTACGCTCACATAAATGGTGAACCTGGTTTTACAAATGAAGCCTTTACAGCTGTTAAACAAAAGGCTGAAGCCAGTGAACGACGACCAATGCCTTATATTCGATGAAATGGCTCTGAGGCAACAGAAGATATGGGATGGTAGAAAATACCAAGGACTTGTAGATATGGGCACTGGTACCATTTCTGATTCAGCACCGTTGGCGTCACAAGCTTTTGTGTTTTTGCTGGTGGCAATAAATCAGCGTTGGAAAATTCCACTAGGTTATTTTTTAACCAATAGTCTGACTGGAGAACAAAAGGCTAATTTAATAAACATGTGTCTCATCAAATGTTTTGACGCAGGAGTTGATGTGGTATCTTTAACTTTTGATGGGCATGCAACAAATTTTGCGGCTATGGAGTTACTTAATTGTAATGTGAAAGACTTGCAGGCAATGAAGACGAAATTTAAACATCCGTCCAATGATACAGAGGTACACTGTTTCTTGGATCCGTGTCATGTAATTAAATTAGTACGAAATCAATTGCAATGCAAAAAAGAATTTTTGGATATAAACGGCGAATTGATAAAATGGGATTACTTGATTCAACTCAATACTTTACAGGATGATGAAGGTTTCCATCTAGCCAATAAGTTATCAAAAAGACATATTAACTTTCGAAATCAGATAATGAAAGTTAAGCTAGCCGTACAATTACTGAGCAGGAGTGTTGCTACTGCCTTAAAAATTTGTAGAGAAGACCTAAATTTGCAACATTTTGAGCAATGTGTGCCAACGGAACAATTTATACAAAAGATTAACGATTTCTTTGATATATATAATTCAAGGGCTATGACTGAATTTGATTACAAGAAGCCAATAAACGCTAGCAATAAGAATGAAATTTTTTTATTCCTCGACGGCTTAAAAGAATATATTAGTAACCTAAAGTTAAAAACACTTACTAAACGAAGTGTCATGAAAGATGGTAGAAAAACCTTTGTAATCACCCGATTTTACAAGCCTTTATTAGAAACAAAATGCAAAACTGGATTTTTGGGTATATTAATAAATATTGAAAGCCTGAAATCTATCTTTTTAGATTTAATTGAAAAAGAGCATTCATTAGTTTTTTTACCGACTTATAAGTTAAGTCAGGATCATTTGGAGATATTTTTCGGGTCAATAAGGATGCACGGTGGTCACAACGACAATCCAAATGTAAAGCAATTCAAAGGTATTTACCGAAAGCTTCTAACCCACCTGGAGTTAAAATGTTTGACAACTGGCAATTGTGTGCCCCTAGAAAATATAGCCATTTTAAATTGTGATTCAGGTACACAAGTCATAAATTCGACTTCACCGTCCTATCGTTTCGAAGAGGAAAATGAAAACTCTTCTTTAGATTGTCTTGAATCAATAGAAAACATTGAAAATTTGGTAACTTACTTAGATGTTCCAGACATAAATGATTTTAGAAAATATGTAATCGGTTACATAGCTGGTGCAGTTGCTCATTACCTAACAAAAAAATTAAAATGTGAGTTATGTGTATCACGCTTATTAACTTCTGAGAGACACGACTTTCATAAACTGATCACACTAAGAGATAAAGGTGGATTAAGCTTTCCTTCTTTTGACACTTACGATATATGCTGTACGTGTGAACTAGTTATAAGAAAAATTGTAAAAGAACGTATCGTTATTACTTCAGAAACTCAGCACAAATATATATTGTCACAAATTCTAAAGAGATTTATTGGAAATAAACATACTCTCCTCAACTTAGAAAGTGATCACAACACTTTTGGCATAGAGCACCAAACAAATTTAATAAGATCTATTATTGAAAAGTTTATAAATATAAGATTCCACCACATCGCAAAACAAGAATCTATATTTAAAAGTTGTGACACTAAGCGGCAGTACTACAAAAAATTAACACAGCATAAGGGGCATTAATTGTAAACTGTTAAGTATTTAATTGTGTTATTAAATTTTTGTAATAAACAGAGTGTTTTCTTATGACATTTCATTTATTTATTTATTGACTAGGAATTCACCAAACACCACACATTACTTTCATCCCCCTTCTACTCTTACGTTTGTAAAACTAGCTTTTGCTCGCCCGCGTTAATTGCGATTTCACACCACATACACTACTCCATACACCAGACAATCATGCAAAATTTCATGATGATTGAAGATGATAGATGAGAGATGAAACATAATACTTAGTTAGGATTAGGATAAATGTTTTAAATACAATTGCAAAATATAACTCGAAAATACATACATACGTACACACCCTGCAAGTTATCAAAAAAACTTGTAAAATACTTAGCATTTAGAAACTTTTATTACTAATAATTAACAATCTAGTTTGATCATCAAATTTTGTAGTCATTATTTTGTAGTAATAATGAGACTGCGACAGGATGGGAGTTTCGCAACCTGTTGGCAACATTATTTTTTAGCACACAAGCGCACGCCTTACACATGTGACGCACACATTGATTGACAGCCGACTTCACGTCATTAGCTGTCAATACTCTGTCTTTCTTTTTTTATTGGTCTGAGGCCATGGTATCAGATAAATAATAGTCAATAATTATTTTATTTATAATATCACTTTTATCTGGTGCATCCTGAATATTGGTCATCCATACTAATCCATACTACTCGTAATATTATAAATGTGAAAGTCTGTCAGAGAGATAATTTATTGTTTGTTTTCCCAGTATAGGAGCCCTGTAATTGAACAAAGATGATTAGATATAGTGACAAGCCTTTGTCAGAGTGCTGTCTCATGGCAAGATTTGACATTCAATTACACCTGCAACAAATGTCTGACAATCTGTCAAATGGCAACTTGCAAAGAGACTTTTGATGGGAAGCTGTGAAGAGCAGTATCGGCGCTGTATTCTATTTTCCAAAATTTGTGTTATTTTGAGTGTTTGTGCATAATAATGGTGGATTATTATTCGCAAGGTGTTCGATAACAAGCGTGAGTGTTGGGAATTAATACAGTGTTTGATTTATGTGATTTTCATGCTTGTTGCCAAAAGCTCCTAGTAGGTAATCGCTAAGTGCAGTTTAGCCTGATTCTTGATTGACTTGATAAAACTATACTGTAGAACTGAAGAAGATAGAAAATTTAAGAAGGGCTATAAAGGGCTTGTATCCATGGCCGTAAAACCCATTACTAAAAAAAACAACTTAACAGGTAAATACATAGCTTATAGCAAGACCAGTAAAATAGCAACCTTCGCCATATTGCGGAAAAATATTCGAACTTATTTATTTTACTGGCAACTAGGTATTTTTGTACTAATCCGTCATGTCAACGTCATCTATCGAAAAGAGACAGGAGTAAACAGTGGAACAGACTGTCAGCAGCTTGCAGAAGTTTTCTTGCAGGTGTAAACGAGGCCTAAGGACAGATGAATGAATGTTATAATGTACTCTAGTTTCTAATTATAATCACTCATGGTTCAATACCAAATCAGGCTGCCAATTAACATGTAACCCGAATTGAGATGGAAAATTGAATGCGCAAAGCTTATTACTTGAATCATTTGTCATTGTCAATGGTGTATGATTATCTGTACATCAATCATGTCGGAATCAATTCAGACGTACGATTCGGTCACTAAATGAAGTAACTTTTTTAGTACTAGATGAGTTATTTTTCCTTGTACAAAACTAGCTTTCTTTCCGTCGATGTTGAAATGTGCATATACTGAGATTTCAAATAAAGTGACACTTTAAAATGTCTCAAATCAGATTCAACATAGTTCAATATGTTACCTCGACGTGCCTCAACTTTAACATAAATGACTATGACCTAATCCATATGCCGTATCTATTTGTATAACATCACTGGAATCTTTAACCCAGCCTGGGAATAATATCTGAGTTGAATCCTTTCAGCTGTCATGGCGACTGTTGTTCACAATTAGTTGCCTACGAGGATGTTTTATGGTTCTTCACTTTTTGGCATTGAGAAAGGAAATTTTTGTTCTGTTCGATTTCGATCTCTATGCTTTTTGGCTTTCATAAATAAAATTTTTATTCGATTTCAAAATAGGACTTCCAAGAGGTTCTTATTTGACCTCTAAGTTTGTATGTATATATGTTTATCCGCGATTATCTCACTTTTGGCTAAACCGATTTGATGCAGTTTTCAGAAAAGTATGCTGTTACATTTAGGAGAAGGTTTTGATATTTATTTAGATTTGGTATTTAACTATTTGTTTTGGCATGGATAAAATATTCATAAATTGTTATAACAGATCGATCCAAATTGCACAGTAAAAAAAAGAAGTCATTTGACACGGCAATTTCGAGTGATCTCAGATTTCCAAATAGAGCCCCAGTACATTCACATTAAAACAAAGAAAAAAAAATGCGTTTCACATCGTTTATAATGTCGACGTAGGAAAATTCAAGAAATCCAGCGGTGTGAAATTAAATTTGCGGTAACATGGCGGGTCACGATTAAAAATACCTTTCTCACTTGCTCGTGTGTACTGTGAAATGCGATTATTTTTGCAACTAACTTTTGTATGCGACTTCACTCTCTTTTTAGGCGGCTTCTTTTCGTCCAAGCGTGTTTTCTTAGTTTCGTCCTCAGCTTACGCTGTAAATCATCACATCACTTTTCAGGCTGCCTGACGACTGCAATTTATCGGTATCAACAGCATAACGTGCCGTCCGAAGTAGAATAGAATATATCTTTTCTTAAACATGCGCGGAAATATTGTCATTACTTTTGAATAAAGAACACGCGAAGTATCATATTTACGTAGACTGAAAAACCAAAATCACTTCCCGGCGCGTTCTTTGAATTTGGAACGAAGAGCGCGCCGGCAATGTTGTATGAAACGGTGTGCTGTTTGAATTTAGAACTCTTTTATCTATCGTACACATTGCGTTCTCGTGGCTGTCAGCCACAGATGCGTTTACCTTTCGGCTCAAACTGTAAAATAAATTAAATTTATTATGTAAAAGGCCCTTTTTTATTTCCTTGCACTTTTTAAGAAAAGCACTATATATGCCTCGGCCGAAATGGCAATTGCCTGTCTCGTATCAAGAACTCATACTCGACCTGCATTGCCTATTTCGCTGCCTTTGCAATAATCCACTATTATTGAGAAAGCTATCACGTAGGTACAGCAAAGGTCTTATAAACATATGCTACATGTTTATAACGTACGTGACAGACGTCTCAATAGGTGGTGGCTCAGTGATACGAAATCATATTATCAGAAAATCAGATAATTCAAGCTTGCAATGTCCTAACCAAACCGAAACAATTCTTAACGTGAATGCAAACGCTTTACCCACTGGACCACAGAGATCTTCTTTCTTCTCTTTATGATCTTCTTTCTCATTATAATCTTCCCTCATTATGATCATAATTTCTTTTTTTTCATCATCATCATCATCATCATTTCAGCCGCAGTCAGTCCACTGCTGGACATAGGCCTCTCCCAATGATTTCCAAAATTATTGGTTGGCAGCAGTCTGCATCCAGCGTTTGCCTGCGACCTTTTTCAGGTCATCTGACCATCTGGTCGGTGGATGTCCAACGCTGCGCTTACCGGTACGTGGTCGCCATTCAAAAACTTTTCTGCCCCATCGGCCATCGGTTCTCCGCGCTATGTGCCCCGCCCACTGCCACTTTAAAGAACTAATCCGCTGGGCTATGTCGGTGACTTTTGTTTTTGTTCTTTTTTTTACAAGTAAATAATTTTTGCGTACTTCGTTTTCCTCCATTTTCAACATGATTTAGCGTGCCGACACGGTTGATTTGAACTTAATTAAGACAAAGGCATCTAAGTCCATACAGCCATTGTCTACGGCTCCATTGTACGGAATCCTGGCACCACGCCATTACTCCAGGATATTTATTTGCTTTGCAGTAAATTGCATTCCTGGACTGCTGTCTTTTCTAAGAAGCCTGTTTTTATCAATTTACGCTGCTTTTAAGAAATAAGTAGGACCTTTAAAATATAAAACGACCCATTTAGTTGTATTAGGGATTTGCTGGAGATTTTGTTGTTTTGAATGTAAAAGTCGTGAAATTAATATTTACGTTCGTTCTTATGTCAGAAGAATTTAGTTACGTATTTAACTATGTCACAAGAAATGTTATTTATTTTTTATTTATTTAACAAATTAATGAACATAGTAATTTAGACAGGATACAACATACATACAGGAGCATAACATTAGTACAAGGTTACGTTTTTTGAGTACCTACATATATTTTGTATTCCTTTTGTTTATTTACTTTGTAGCTAAAATGCTTAATGTTTTAAAGCTATATTTAAGTTGTTATGATAGTAAAATGGTTAATAGTAAAATTAGATCGCGCCAAAATCCTCACACTAAAAAGAAACAACTATTCTACAATTTATCTCAAAAACTACCAAACTAAATTCCAGGATCAGTTAATTAAATTTGTCAAATTGATAACCTTCATGTAAAAACTAAGTCAAAACGGGCCTCCTAATAAATCAAAGTGTAGTTGTACTCTAAAGTTTCCAATAAGTAGGAAATTTTAATTGCGCCACGTAGCATTTTGTGAAGAGCGCAAAAACAGCAAATTCTGGTCGAATTTTTCACTTTTGTCATGTTGAACGTGATTTTTCTAGCTAAAGAGATTTTATAAAGCTGTTTCCCGCAGCTCCGCCTGCGTTAAAAGGTAGCCTATGTTTGGGCCCGGGTCTTCAACTATATTCATACCAAATGTCATCAAAATCCGTTCAGCAGTTTGGCCGTGAACGAATTTTGATGAGAGACAGACAGATTTTCGCACTTAAAATATTAGTATGGAAGTATGGATACGCGATAAAATTTATGTGTAACATAATAAATCATTAATTAGTAAAACATAATAATACATTAGTTGTTAGCAGTTCTTTATCATCGTCCTTATAAATAAATAAACTATCATCATTTCAGCCGCATTCAGTCCACTGCTGGATGGACAGTCCCCTTCTAATGATTTCCGGATTGACCGATTGGAAAATAAAATTACTATTAATACGAGTAAGTCTAAATGTAGCCTGGAAGAGATTTCACTAGCGTCAGTACCTTTAATAATTCTATGCTAGCGTTAAGGTCCATTCAAACTGAAAATAATCGGTATAATAATCGGAAGTGCACATAGATCTCTCCTAATAATTTCAAACTTATCTGCATATGTAATTTAAATATGTCAAAATCTAATGATTTCTTAAGTTTTCGCGATTGTTATTCATTAAATTAAACTATTTTAATACGGTACGCATAAGAAAATAAAGCAATTTTTAAGACCTGTAAAATCGAATATCCCATTGCAAGATGATGGAGTTTATAAAATTGACTGTGGTTTATCATACATTGGGCAAACAAAGGGAAGCATTAATACTCGTTTAAAAGAACATATTGCTGACATGAAAAATAGACGCTCAACCAAGTCTGCAGTCTGTGAACATGCTCTAGACAAACCCAACTACTATATGCGTTTTGATAATCCTCAAGTCCTTGCAAAGGAAAACAGATTCATTCCAAGGATGTTACGTGAAGCTATTGAAATTAAAAAACATCCTAATTTCAATAGAGAGGATGGATGGCAGGTACCGCCAGCTTGGGACCCAGTCATTAACTTAATAAAATCGCAAACTCGGAAGCAGACTGCAAGACCCTTAGATACTGTAAGCCAATACTGCGTGAATCGGAATAGTTCCCAATAAAATTTCAGGCAGTAGTTTGTAATCTTATGACATCAAAGACAAATTTTAACTTAGTCTGCTTGCGACCATGAACGCTGTAATGTGTTTGAAACGTCAGGTGTAAATAAATAAGTAATAAACGCGATCAAACCGAATTAAAATAGTTTAGTTTAATGTCAAAATCTTTTAAATGATTAATTGATAGTGTGTAGGTCAATTGACCTTGAACTTGAACACAATTAGGTTACATTGTCTGTGTTTTTGAAATCGCTTCTTGGTTTTTGATTGAGTTTTTTCAGCGACCTTGTTGGCAGAGTCAGGATGCATTTTTTCTACGCAAGGAATCATCTTTTATGCTGAATTATACTGGTTTTAATAACAAAGTCTTAGTAGAATAAGAGAAAATTGTATTATATTTCCTGTGGAAGAGAAAGAGTAAAACAACATTCTTGTTTCTAAAATTATTAATATAAACGCTTTGTATCTTTGTATAATTTTTGTCATTCATAATGCACAAAGTTAAGTACCTTGGCTTACATGGAAGTCTTTAAACAGACTCCGGACTCCAGTATGTCGATACAAGGAAAGCTTGTTCAGGTGGGGCTACAGCTTCGAAGATACCTGCCAGTGTGGTGTCTCTCCTGAAACCGTTACAGATCTACTGTCATGTCCAGCATGTCCAGCCATCCTGTACGCTCAGGGACCTCTACGAAGCCACTGACAATGTCTTGCCGGTGGTGGAGTTAGTCCTCAGAAGTACAACCGCCAGAGTCGACTCGCAAAGATGAAGAAGTGAGCGAAGCCAAGTACAAAATATAGGGGCCGATCGTAACTGCAAAGCCTATTTACTAAAACCAAACCATGACCGCAAGGGCTATAATTGATTTTGATTCGACATCATCGGCGAGGCAAACGATTTTCAATTGACTGACCGATTTTACTTTTGTTTGTTTTTGGTAAATACCTTAACGTCATTTGCATTTAGCGCGATTTCCCTCCTAGTCTACAAAGAAGACGCTTTACAAGGTCTAGCGGTAAAACTTTTCACTCAGAGTCGAACGAAGCGTGAGGTCGCTACCAAAGAGAATTTAGTCAAAAGTTTTATTCAATGCCAAGGTATTTTGCAGCTAGGAGTTCCGACAGGAATACCTTGAGAAAATACTCGTTTACAATATCCGGCTTTATATTTCTGCATTCGAGCGTGTTTCCCTGTTCGCGCAGCTTTTCATTAGACATATTTGATGAGTCGAACAATATTCAATGGAAACACTCGTTAAACATACTCGAAAATCGCCGTATCGCCCTTGGGGTATTGGTTTAGTTTTGGTAAATACGTTGACGTGACTGGCAATCATCGCAATTGCCCTCCTGAAGTGTTGATTTTGAGATGTATGACACACAATGGTGAGTGATACATCTATATAAAAGCTTATTAGCTTTTGTGTACATATACATATCGTCACGCCTGTTTTCCGTAGGGGTAGGCAGAAACTATCGATTTTCATTTGCTACGATCCTTACAGAACTCCCTTACTGCGTTCATCACTCTGTCGTCATGCACGCTCGTCGATTACGGCAGATACTCCGAACATCTGCTTTTTTATGATGTTTGGCATTCAAAGATGAAGCACATTATAGCTACAAGAATAATCTCAGGTAAAAAAACAGGCCTTGAATATACTGTTAAAAGTGCTGCATTTGTCCTAACGTTATCTCTACCTTTCCCATTGGTACGGTTGTGGTCTAAAGGTGATTTGTCATAGATATCACAATATATAGACAACCGATTATGGTGAATTTACAGGATGGTATTTCCACTGTAAAGTTTTAAATTGCATTTAGTTTTTATTTGAATAAGAAAAAATACCTTATAAAAATACCTATCACCACTTTATCTATTGTTACGAAAATTAAAAATGCGGCCCTACAGTTTACAATCACTGGAAAATAATGAGCAACCCTGTCCGCGAAAACTTCAACTACAATCGCTTCATGTCTTCCATACGTGAATAATTGCGATCAAGTATATTGCTTGTCTCGCGCTGGCATATTGCATTGTCTCGCTCTCACGTGTTCGAGAAACTTAACGAGATCGAGAGTATCGCTCTCTTCTTACTCTTCTGGAGAAATTGTGATCTTTCTGGAAACTTAAAGAACGCGTTTCCCGGGCTATACAAACAGCGGAAGGTGCCACAGGAGAGCAATTCTATTTGAGTTGAGCTACAGATGCGAACCAGAAGTGAAACAAGTCAGAAGAACAAGTGAAACCTACGACTTCGGCGATTCATCAGAACCTCGTTAAGCAAGTGACTTGGACACTGTGAGGGATAAGTGAAGTCAAGTAACGTCGACGACCGACGTCGAGTGGAAATAAACGTCCCAGCTCGTAACCTACTTGTACCTTCGCTTGTAAGACCTTTCCTGTAAGTGATGGATCTATCAATAATTTTATTCTATTATATTATAATATTAGAACAAAGTTGTACATTGGTCAATTTTCAGAATGGAACTTATAATTTTCACTTGATTTTGCTTTAATCACCCCTCCTTGATTTCTCGTAGAAAATGGCAACGCGTGAATTCATTTGCCACATTAGGTGCACCACCTTTACCGAAGACCGGGGTCAAACATAGGCTACTTTTTGACGCAGGTGGAGCTGAGGGAAACAGCTAGTTTGTTATAAATAAAGTATCGTTGAATTAGTATTCCAACAAGTCATGAACTTACTTTGGGGCTAACTCAATCTGTATGATTTGTCCCTATATATTTATTTATTTATTCTCTATCGTCTACAACTTAGAAGGTCTATGTCATCAAATGCATTGAACGTTCTTCATCGATCTTGGCTATCGGCGCTCTTTCAAGTCCGTTCGATATTTCAAATGCGTTTTACTTACTGCTACAGAATTTATGGTCTCTAGGTTTTGAACTAACTAACAATAAAATATTTGAAAATATTTATTGAAAGAGTAGCTTTTGTAAAGAACTTGACTTAGATTTATTCACCACTAGTGTTTCTAAAGCGCAGCGAGCTTAAATTGTAATTTTAACCTAATTTTTCTAAATTTTTCCAAAAGTCAATTGGAGCCCTATTTTTGATATGTGTCGAATGAAAATCGTTCGATATCAAACAAATATTATTCGAGTCGCCGATTTTAGCGTGAGTCACGTTTTTCAAAAATAGTACTTGGTATTCAACTTCTTTTGAAGTAACTTTTCACTCTTCCTTCCTACGGAGACTTGTAATTGACTCTTTGACATACATTGAAACAACTATTGTTAATAATTATAGTTATGCTTCTACGATTAAATAAATATCCTCGAAAAGTTGGCTGTTAGATAATGCTTTTAGCATTAAATCCGCCTATTGTGATATAAAATTGCATATTTTGTACAATAAAGTTTAAATAAATAAATATCGCGGATAGTGGTAGTGGTAGCTTAGAGATACATAACACTACTATGTTCATTATACATTTTAAAACTGATTAATTAATATTTTCCCTAAGGGTCGGCCTGTACCTACATGTGAAATGTAACTTGTGAAAAGCTCTTTAGCTTACGACCTCCGAGAACCACTAATAACAAACTTGACCCTGGCAGTTATTTTGAGAATTTATGTTACTGCCGCTTCACGGATATGAGAACTACCTTTTAGGTCGGCTATTAAGGACACGTATATAAAATAAATTTACAAAATGAAAATCAAAAATTATTTATCCTTTTTACATAACATAACACACACTTAAAAATAAATGAAAAATGTAAAAACCAAAACTAAAACCTCTGTGGCTGGACCATAAATAAAAATCTTACACAAGTAGTATTGTGTAACATTACAATAAACGAAAAAAAGACTTAATTTTCGTAATATCTTACACGTATGGCCAAATCTAAAATTTACATGTTGTCTTTTTGTCCAAAATTTGTTTGGTCACATCATGTTTATTATTATTTACTAAAGAATATAAATGCAAGAACGACTATTTTTGTTAGTGATTTGAATATTTATTCAGAGTATTAAAAACACTCATTGACCTATGTGATCATTTCGAACCAAAATCTTTTTTTTAATTAATTACAAAAATAAACATAGACTAACCATTTGCTAATAAATTAATCCCATAATCAAACAAATGCGAGAAATACATTAAAAGCGCGAAACAAATTCGGATCTAAATGCGTTTCTGTATTTACAAAGTCCGCTTTTGATCTTTATCTGTAGAACTGTTCCCCTACCATGTGAATACAGACAAAGTCACTACTGTAACAATTTTATGTGGCAAACATAGTATAAATAGAGATGGTAAGGCGCGCAGCGTTGGACATCCATCGACCAGATGGTCAGATTACCTGAAAAAAGTCGCAAGCACACGCTGGATGCAGGCTGCCAACCGGTCAATTGAAATCAAATTGAAAATCATTAGGAGAGGCCTATGTCCACTTCAGCAGTGGACTGACTGCAGCTGAAATGATGATAATGATATGGTAAGGCAACTAAGTAATGCTATACAAAATCCTAATGTCGACACATAAAACTCTATACTGGAAGACGATATGCCAACGTGATATTCTCTAAGAAAGGTACTATTTCTTCATGCGTTTTTATACGTAAACCTTATATTACTACGCTACTATTCTAGTTATATCCGAACCCGATGTTCTGGAGGACAATCACGCTAAATGCTAAGATAGCGCTAGATGCTCACGGAGAAGGCGGCATGGCCAGACACTTGTTCCCACCTTATGTTGCCGACAGCTCAACGATCGAACTGTTGAAAATCAAACAAATGAAAATCTAATGGTAGGGGCTTTGAAAGACCCAGGGAGGCAGTTCTGAATATCCTGAGGCGTAATATGAAGAATCGGTGGATATCTAAAATTAGGAAAGTAACTTCTGTCTTTAAATTAATGGTTTTCACTGCCGAAGTTTAGCTTTGTTTGTTGTACTGTTAATATTCAGTAAGATATGCCTTTAATTATAATGGAACTTTAAGATAAGTATGAATTTTGATTGAAACGTAAAGGGAAAACGAATTTAGGTTTGACTATAAAAAACGGGCACGTTTAATGTTCAAGTAAAAACTCCGTCTATCTCAATATTGGTCTTAATTTTTCCTTTTTCTGCATCTTATACTATCTTACTTCTTGCTAGTCTTCTTAATAATAAAAACGCGAAAGTTTCTAAGCATGTGTAGAGGGATGGATGATTGTTACTCTTTCACGCCTTAACCACTAAACCGATTTTGACGTAATTTGAGGATATAGTTTCTCGTATGACCCGGAATCAAACAAAGGCTACTTTTGGGGGCAGAAGATGCCGCGGGAAATAGCTAGTATTTTATACACAAAATGAAAATCTCTATTTATTTTGATTTATAAACGGCAATGATATTCCATCACAAAATTAGTATTCAGATCCACTAACAATTTGATAAACTACTACTATTTAGAAGAAAATGGATGGTGCACTATAATTAAATAAAACTAGGGTCCATCGCTGAATGTTAATTTGTTCGTGAATACTAAGTTGTTCGTGAGCGGCGGTAGAAAAGACTGATTAAAAGTAATGGAGGGGCTTATCGGATACTTGTTTTATAAGGTGGTTTTATGATTCAAGATGTTCCTAGTTCCAAAAAGCTTTTGAACAAATGATCACTTTATTGCACCATTTATATTGGGTAGACATGTTAAAACTGTTTGTTTACTAAGTAAAATTTTAATCTAGTATTCCTTACATCTGTTCGGATAGGTGATTTTATTTACCGCTCATTCGCAAATTTCTTTTTTGGAATTTATTTTGCAAGTGCTGGAGAAAAAGTAATTTGTTTGCCAATAGCCTGTCAACATCATCCTAGCGTGTATTCCTAGTTGCGGCGTCAGCTTACGCTTTGGAGCCTTGGGTACGCTGTAAGTCAAGGTCCTAGATTTGGCGGAACTAGTGATTACAATGGAGCGACTGCCGTCTGACCTCCGATGAAACCAGACCAACAGGAACACAACCTGATGATGTGATGTATGTTAGTGGCCAACACTGTCAGAATTTTTCAGGCTGCCCCCAAGGCATCTGACACAGCCTCACGACTGCTATCTATCGATAAAAACCGGCACCAACGGCTTAACGTGCCTTCAAAAGCACGGAGGAGCTCAAGATAGAAAATGCCACTAAAATGGCGACCAATCCAATAGTGGTCGTGTCTAACGAGCTCTACGCCTGTGCTATTGTGTATTGGCATATGCAAATGACTCATCTTCAAATCAAATCAATTTGTTAACATCAAATGTGCTGTGGTAATGAGGCATAACCCACAACATATTGATGACACAAATCGTTGGATACATGAAGCAAACAACTTCATGTATCCAACGATGAGCCTTTACATGCATTTTATATTGCTCTCAATAAGTTATTGTCATATTGTTCTTTTTCGCCCTTTTACACTTTGCCACAGTATTTTTTTTTATCTGTTATGTTTTGTACCGTGTCAAAGTGTACATATATAAACAACAGTCATATCGAGTGTGCTTCATGGTCAATCGTACCTGTACACTCTTGTGTCGTATTTAGGAACGGTACTTTCGGTCTCTGATATGGTTCCTTTAACAACTACCAAATGCCTCGATGTGTCTTCCAAAGCACGGAATCATCATTATAATCAAACAATCAGATGATTCAAGCATGGCATAACCTGTGTAGTAGTGTAGTATCAAACTTACGACAAGACAAAGGCCATAACCACTAAACCATTCTTGTTTTAGATCATGTTTCAGAACCCGAAAATTTGCCTCAATGCACGAGTCAATCGGCATCATGTCAATCATGAGGCAATCTATATTCAGTGTTTACCGAATTTGTTAAAAATTCTTGGTGAGAGTAAATGGCAATTAATAAAAGTAATATTTTGGATAAAGTTGATTGATATTGGCCATCAGAGAGCTCTCGTTTCGTCCACTTGTAAATTTTAAAACAGCAATTTTGAAATTGACGAGGAAGCAATTTTATTTCATGAGAATATTTTGTCTTTATTTTGTGAAATATGATATCCGTTGAGTAAGTTTGAGTGTGTATAAATTATAACACCACTGTATGTATTTACCTATATTTTACAAATAAAATATTTTAATTAATTAATTGGGTGTAAGTGTTCTGTACGATCAGCCACGAAGTGATAGCAAGTACGACTTGACTTAGATTGTTCCTCTGCACTCTCTTAACCCAGCCGTTGGTTTGTTAATCGTTGGGTCAATACCCAACAAAATCCTTGATGACAGCCCTATAATACAAAGTTTTATATCCCCTTCCTTCCTCTTTCCGCCAATCTAAGGTAAGCCGTGCCGAGAGATGCGTGGCTAGTCGAAAGCGTGGCAATTGCCCTGGGGTGAGGCGCCCCCAGATAAAGGCTAGACTTCACCTGGCACAGGGGGCTCTGCTGGGTGCGACAGTTTGTGTACCCTTACACGCGTGTGAATGCTATGATTTTGGGAAATAACAAAAATTTAAATGGCGACAATGCGGTTTGCAGCTCACTACCGGGCTAGTAGTCTCTGCCTACCCCTACGGGAAAAAAGGCGTGATGGTATGTCTATGTCTATGTTTATATTTACTTACTAATAATACCTACTCAAAACCGGCTTGTTAGTTTGATTTTCATGTGACATGATTGCGGAGTCGAATGATTTTCATAATATCTTTAAAAAAGGGTCATCTGGACCGGAACATGCGGAAGACATAGAAATAAGAAGCACATAAGCACCTCCGGTACAAATAAAATCATGGCGGGAGCCTCTGTAAACTCTTGTACTCTATATTGTCTCTACCTTAATATGTTAAGGTTTTCTGACTAGTCTTGACTTGACTAGATTAAACTTTAATTTTTGACTAAATCATCACACTGTAGGACTAAAAAATAAAGACAAATTAGGAAGGGTCATAAAGGACTTACATCCATTGCCGTAAAACACAATAAAAAAAATTGCTCGTTGTACCGGGGGTATTTATTACTACCATGAATAGTTCTGTGAGTTGTCCTCTACATAGCGCCTATCAAAAGAATTAAAATGTCAATCATCTCATCTCATCTACATAACAGTCACAACTGTCGTGATGAAATTAATCGATTCCCAAAGCACATATTCTTTCTGCATAATCATCAAAGTGTCATAAAGTCTCTATATGTTTCGTCTTGGCTACATTCACAGTCGCATAACAGGCTGTTATTATCTTTGCATATTTGTATAGTATATTCGTCAAAATTGCTGAGACGTACAGAAATATGATGATTATTGTGACAGGTTCACCGAATGAACCATGTGGCAGAATGGATCCAAATGCTGTGGAATTCAGACGCAGGGCTTTAAGAGATGCAGTTATGTGCATTGGATGGCTCAAACTTGCAAGTATACCTTTATTTTGTATTAATGATGTTGAAAGTTATGTTTATTCATTCACTTATATGGTAAGGTTAAAAAAGCTTAGAGAAACGCCAGATGCCTTGTTTTCTTGTTGGCTAAAACTGCCAGATTTTTCTGGTTGTCTTAATCCTGGACCTTGTCCTTGCAATTAGCTATAACAGTAGTAATCAACGTCGTAATGATCCATTGATAGCGACCAAACAAAGATAGGGATGCTATATATAAGATTTCTCACACAAAACCGGCAACTGATTCTGCTATCAGAATCTTCCAGTCTAGGGTCGTATCCCGTTGTATGCCCTCAAGGTGCCTTCTTCCTAAGGTAGGCAGCCCAGCTTGCATTTCAAAGCCGTTGTCAAAGCTAGAAAATGGGCAAAGATGGAAGAGTAAACACCCCTAGGAGTCAACGGGCCCACGACCGGCTAAAAAGCTTCCTTATGGCAGTGATCTCTCCTGGCTAATTTGGAGGTCTTTGAATAGAATCCGGGCTGGAGTCGGGAAATGCTATTTTTACATACATAGAGTTAGGTCACTTATCGAGTAATTGCTGCCTGTGCTACTGCGGGGCTGTCCAGTTTATGGTTAATTAATTCAAATGCCCCAGTTGCCGAGACTCCAATACGATTGAGGATTGAGGATGATGATGATGATGATGATGATGAGAATAGCGATTAAGATAAAAAAAAGAACGTTGTAGCTTAAGACAGAAATATTCTATCTGTATCTTTGTATAGCATTGTATAGTATATCTACTCAAACTTCAAGGCAAGCACACCTCTAGTTTTCCGCCCGGCTGGTTTTAAACGTTGCATAGCCAGCTGTAGCCGGGCCAAAGTTCGTTTCAAGATTAAATGTACTTTATTCAATTTCGCTATGATTTTGTGTAGTTACAAACTTTGATTCGAAATTAATTAATAAATTCTGACTGCGAAATGAAAGTATTACTTTATCTAATGCTTTCGATGAACAATCCACCGTTTTGGCTTATTTTGTTACAAGCTAAGCCTCGCGTGTTTATCTATTTTGTTACTATGGAGTTTTTGCCTGAACAAACCATACCAATAATAGGACTGAATTTTAAGAACATGTAGGTTTTTTTATCAAAGCTTATATCGCAAGTAGAGGGCTAAAAGTAGTAAAGTTTTTTTTTTTTTATTATTTTTCCTGTTATCTATTTCGCATTACGCAACTTTTGAGGGATCTTTAAAAACGAAATTCTAAAATTGTTCAATCGGCCCACCCTATGAACAGTAAAGAATTTTTTTGACGTCAAACCGTCATATTATTTGATGTGAATAGGCTAGTTTCCTAAAAAATAATAATTAGTAACTTAAATAATTAAAAAATGTGTCACACAGTGACGTCAGGAGCCCTCCTAACCTTCGATGCATTATATCTTAATAATTTATCGCTCAATTGTCAAAAGAAAAAATATGTCACTAATATATTTTGATTCCCTAAATGACGGACTAATTTTAATGTTAATCTTTTGACCCTGGAAACTAGCCTTTTATTTATTTACACTTTTTACACACAGTACAAAAAAACAAACATTACCAAATGGCTTTGATTTCAGACATCAGCGGTTTGCTTCGTGTTACTATATTTCCTAGTTGATGCTAATGATAAAGGAAATCTTACAAATGTCATAAAAATGATGATTATTGCCATCATACCCTTTCAAGTGTTTCACGGAATATTGTTATTTTTTGGGGCATTGGAGGTGAGTTTTTCTAAAATGTCTTCTACTTAGATTACTAATTGGTCTCAATTGGAGGCCAATCTAAGGTCTTATAATTCTTTCTCTTTTATCTTAGCGCTTTCCGTTGTGTCCTCGCTCGCTTAGTAGTAGAGTCCGGGGATCGCTATGTAATACGCTACTCCAATAAAGATATATGCCTTATAGCAATGGATATTTTGCACTATCAATAGCTACTCTAGCAATAAAAGTCTGTCACGCTTTCGTGGCTAAACCGATGACAATATTTTGATGAAATTTTATTTATTTAAACTTTATTACACAAAACACAATGCGTACAGTACAAAAGGCGAACTTAATGCTAGGAGTATTGACTAACAGTTAACTTTTGGGTTATGCAGAGAACAGTTTGTAAGATGTAGTTGAAGATCCTGAGATCAAACATAGGCTACTTTTGGGCGCAGGCGAAGCCTCGGGTAACAGTAATTTATTTATTTATTAAGAAGACCAACAACTTATTTTGTATAACAGTAGTAAGGTAACAATTATATAAAGCAAGTGAGCCACTACAGGTCCTCACAGATGGATCCAAAATAGCTTAACAAAAGTTAAATAGTAATCACACACACGCCACAATTGTGAGACAACTACATAACAAGTTTATGGTCTAACAAAACATTAGCTATTGTAACTTATTATATATTTATCAAACATCAATATCGATAGGTCAAAAGATTGTTTTAACTACAGGATTTTCTAAAGGGTATTCTATCGATATCACAAAATGCAGTGATCGTTGCGGCAGCAGTGTTTCGATGAAAATTCTTCAAAGCAAAACATGTGCATGTTTCTCTTTGAAAGAGCCGAGCAAACGGTCTGATGTCAATTCTAGCAGACCTTTGTGAATTCTGCTTTTATTACCATTGGAGTGCTCGTGAAAATTGTACGATCATTTCTTTGTGTTGGTATATTTTTATACTTCACACTCATGTATTTCAATCATTAAAAACGGAGATGTCAGGAGTACCCGTAATTATTGACGAGCGTGTATGACGAGAGTGATGAGCATAGAACAAGCGAGGGAAGTCTGTAAGGATCGTAGCAAATGGAAATCCGTAGTCTCTGCCTACCCCTACGGGAATAAGGCGTTATGGTATGTATGTGTGTATGTATTTCAATATTTTTGCTAAAACAAACGTCATGTCCTTCATGAAACTAAAAGAACTTGCAAACAATAGACATTGGCCGTTAAATATATGATAATGACTTATATATGTAGTTTATTTCTAGGAGATGTGTAACCTGCTAAAAAGTTTATATTTTAACAATATTCCAATATTGATTGCATGGCTAATTGACCATATAGCATGAGTCTAAATGAAATTAAAAAAATCCTAGAGGGATTTAAAAAATTGGCTCAAGTTTTAACTCACAATTTGGAACCAAATGTGGAACCCTAGAACACTGATAAAACGTATTTGCACAATTTTTTAAATTCCAAACAATGAATTAGGAAAATGGGGAATTTCGGCAAGCTATTACGCCCGAAAAAAATCCATTAAAATTAAACAATAGACAATTATATTTAAGAGGATTATGTAAGGGATAACACTGCTGTATTAAAGCTGAACAATGGAGGCACGGGTAACGCAAAAATGTGTTTTTGAAAGCAATAAGGCAAATTCAGAAACCTAAAAACATTTTTCTATACTATATATTAAATTACTAATTGAAAAGTACAGCCAAATCTTTTTACTCGACCGCGCCAGAAGGAGGGTTATGTTTTTCGAGAGTATGTATGTTTGTTTGTTTGGCACGCTCTGCAGCCTGAACGGCTCGATGGACCTTACATTACATACACCTTGGGAGGTGTTGTTAGATTTCTATTTACTGTGAAAGTGACACTGGATATCTACATAAAATTAAAAAAAAAGTTTTTATTTTTTTTTAAATTACCAAATAATATAGAACAGTACTCGGGTTTTTAGTTTTTTAAATTTCCGTTATTTTGTTATTCTTCCATATCAGTACCTCACAACTGAGTATCGTGCGTGACCACATCATGTACTGTACTTATCTACACTAATATTAAAAAGAGGAAAGATTTGTATTTCTTGAGTTTATTTTTTGAGTTTATTCATTACAAACATACATTTGTATGTATGTTTGTAATGAATAAACTACTGTGCCGATCTTAAAAATTCTTACACCATTGGAAAGCTACATTCACCCTGAGTAACATAGGCTATATACCGCAGGTGGAGCTGCGGGAAACAGCTAGTAATATTATAAAGAGGAAAGATTTGTATATTTGTGTGTATGTTTGTAATGAATAAACTCAAAAACTACTGTGCCGATTTTAAAAATTCTTAAACCATTGAAAGGCTACATTCATCCTGAGTAACATAGGCTATATACCGCAGGTGGAGCTGCGGGAAACAGCTAGTAATTTGGACAGCATTAATAAATAAGCTGCCTCCAGCTGCACTCTTCAAGATGTCCACCCATATAGTTGGAGGTTTTCCTCTGGCACGTTTTCCTTCAAACCATCAAATCTAGGACCATGATAAAAGCGTACCCTGGGCTCCAAAGCATAAGTCAAAGATAGAATAAAAAAAGTTAACTGTTACACAATGCTCCTAGCAATAATTTTACCTTTTGTACTGTACGTATTGTATTTTGTGAAATAAAGTTTAAATTAAATAAGAAAACTAAGCTTTTTAAGATGTGTGGCAAACAAAAGCTTTTGCCCAGCTGTGGGACATTTAAGGTTATGAAATAATATACCTTTTATGTGGTTATTGCAGGACAACTTATCAGTCAGTCCATTGCTGGACGTAGGCCTCCCCCAAGGATTTCCATAACCACCTGGAAGCAGCCTGTATCCAGCGCTTGCCTGCGACCTTTTGCATGTCATTGACTATCTGGTCGGAAGGTGGGGTCCATTACTGAGCATTCCGTTGCATGATCGCCCTTTCTGCCTCACCGGCCATCGATACTCCATGCTATGTATCTCGTTCACTTCAAAGAGCTGATCCGCTGTGCTCTCAATAACGAATATTGTTTGTTTCAGAGAAATATAATAGCCCTGAGCATTTCAATGTATTTTTTTCTAATCTCCGCGACTTATCACACAATACTGGGTTGTATTGGTGCAGTGCATTATATAAAGACAGGAAATTTGACTATGCATTTTATTTTAGCTGCCTTATTTGCATTACTGGCGTTATCTTTAGTTAGTAAGTATATAGTGTCTTATTCTTCTTAATGAGCCAAAACGGTTTATTCGTCAGATCCGCCTAGGAGGCCAATCGCGATAATTTTAACGCTTATATCAATAGTAGCTTTTTCCCGCAGTTCCGCCTGCGTTAAAATGTAGCCTATGTTTGACCCCGGGTTTTCAACCATATTCATACTAAATTTCATTAAAATCCGTTCAGCGGTTTGGCCGTAAAAACCGTAACAGACAGACAGACTTTCGCATTTATAATATTAGTATGGATTTGATCGATTCCGAAGATTTTTAATTTACGTACCGGTTTTGAATGAGTCAAAGTTCTTAAAAATATCACTCCCAATAAAAAGTTTTCATATTAACGATAAAATTAGCGCGATTATCTTCTAGTTCAATTAGTGACCACCTACCTATCACACTATCGTTGGCCGCTATGAGATCCAAATACCTATTTTGGATGTCTTTTTATTTATTTATGAAAATAGGGAATGAAGCCAAATTGAAACATAATCTGCAACAATCCCGCCACTTTTCTGGAAGTCATTCATACATATTTACTCCAATAACTCAGTATTATAGTTCCTATTGGACTCGTTTCCCTGGAAAAAGGGTTACGGATGTAAGACAGCAGTATCCCCATTGTCCGCTAAATTTAGGATCTTGATTAAAGCCCTTTGTTGCCCGTAGTCTACTTGCCTAGTCCACTTTGGAAATTATCTGTGCCCATATATCACCTGGCCCACGCAAAATTTATTTTGCCTATAGTTGCCTGCTAGGAGTGTGAATGGTCCCAAATGATCTCGGTTAACCTATTATAAAATTTTATTTTCATGTTAAAACAAATCTGAAACGTAATCACGGCAAGTTTCATAAATAGCGCCATCTTGATAACGGAAATGTCAAAATATGTCAGACTATCTGCGTGAGATTCTTATTTCAGTGGACTGGAATTTTACATGTTTTTAAATTAATTAATCGTAAACTATTATAAGCCTTGCGGCAGTGATAATTTTTCTTTGACATTCATTATATTTACTACTGTTATGAATTTTTTCAAGTGTTCAAATGCAAAGGTTTTCTCAAAAGTGGTTGGGGATACTCACCTCTGATATTTTTCAACAATCTCATAAACGAAATCATTAATCGAGAACCACTCTGAGAGTACGCATACTGTTTTCTAGAGACCAATTAAAAGATACCCCACACAAATAGAAAATAGAAAAAAATAATTTCAAAAGGGTACCCTAAAAAAACTATTTTTTATATTTTATCTTACAGTTAGCTCCGTGTGAGTAATATGCAAAGGCATACCAAATTTAAGCTCACTAGGTCTAATAGTCTCTGAGAAAAACGTAGGACGGACAGACGGACAGACTGCAACAGAAATTGCAACTGAGAAACACGCTTGAATTAAAGTCTAATATATTCTTACTATTTTTTTTCAAACCACGACGGAAGCGGCCCACCTCATGGAAAGCGGTTACCGCAGTCCGTACAGAATCAGAAGTAGCACGGACGTATAATTTTATCAAACACTGCTAGTTTTAGTATTAGAAAAATACATTGTAAGACTTCATTCAAAGTTCGGAACTTTATTATTCGTAGGTTCAGCAGCACAGCGCGGACTGATTCGGTATTCAAATCTGTTTAAAGGAGATTATGGTGTCAATAACTTTTAGTTCCGTGTCCGCAACTGAACGCTGTTGCGAACTACGAGTTGGTGGCTTGACATTTATTTACAGACTTGAATAGAACCAAATTTTAAGACGAAACGGGCTCGTTCTTGCAAGCTCACGCGTACGTCAATGCGTAGATACGCGTTGTTCGAGCTACGAACTACCAGCTATTTGATACGATATTAAGTATAAACTTAATTCAGAAGTTCTTTGTCCAAGCGTGTTTAGGTTGATAGTTCAGAGGCCAGGGTGCGCTGTTAATCATGTCCTAGATTTAGCGGTACTGGTAATTGCAATGAAGCTATTGCCGTCTGACCGTAACCCTTTTTATAGGGAAACCAGACCAACAGAATCATATCCCATGTTTGTGGCCAACACTATCAGATTTTTCAGGGTGCCTAAAGGCAAATGACATAGGCTAACAACCTGAACCAACAACGGCTTAACGTGCCTTCTGAAGCACGGAGAAGCTCTAGAAAATCCAATACGGATCGCGTTTCACCGCCTCTTGACGCACGATACGAAACTTAAATGTACAAAAAACAATACAACTAATTATAACTAATAAACTTTCAGCTGTTCTTTGCCACGACATATTTATAGTCTATGCTCTAATAAAGTTTTTAAGATCTATGGATAGAAGAAATACTCAACCATTGGCCGAAGAGACAACAGATGATAATAAAAATATGGTTAATGAATTACCTTAAATAAAAAAAAATCGTAATATATATTTTTTCGTTTTCCTACCTGTATGAATTTTTGACGATATGTTTGATCGATATTGTTGTATTGTTGTTTCACTTAATCCGCCATTTTTTTTATATTAGGACGTCACATAATCTATGTTACTTAGCATTAAGTCCGCCAATTGTTATAAGTATGTGTTCTTTGTGGAACAATCAAGTTTAAATAAATAAATAAGAATGCTAGAAATCTAAAGACATCTAACACCTCTATGATAGGCTGTTCAAGACTTATGGTGGAATAAATTTTTACATACATACAAACATGAATGCTGAAAATATAACCCTTTTTTTGGTCAGTCGTGTAAAAACAGTTAATATTATTGTTTTAAATAGGACTTAGTTTACTTTTAATGATGGCTTTAGCACAATTTACCGAGGAGTAGAGGTGTAGAAGTGTCAAGTACTGGTAAGCATGTTTTTTACTTAACCGAAGCTGTCCCACTGTTAGGCAAATGTCTCCCCCATTCACCTCTACTTATCTCGGGCTACAGCTAATACTGGATAGAATTAACTTAGAACAAAATTAAGAGCCATTTTGGCTCGAAAGAAGAATAATGTCAGAATAGCACAAAAGCTCGGGCAACAGTTAAAAGTAGCCTATGTTTTTAACCCCGGATCTTCAACTATTATATACTCATACCAAATTTTATCAACATCCGTTCAGCGGTTTGGCCGTGAAAGCTAACAGATAGACAGAAAGACAGACAGACTTTCGCATTTATAGGTAATATTAGTATGGAAGTATGGATTTTCACGAGTACGTTCAATAGGAATCTAGGATTACTTCATTTATCGGGTAGTAGTCCGCTTCATACATATTCATCAAACATTCATGTCGGCCGGCTATTTGTGATGTCAGTTTTATATGTATGTGCATGGATAGTGCCTTTCCAAAATCTGAATATCTATGCAATCTTAATTTGTTAGAGACCATCGGAAAATTGTCTTAGTGAGTCGACTGAATGTTATATTTACTCGACAGCGGCGAAGTCAAAATACGACGTAGCTGAAGAACTGGGCATTGACCACGAAACAGTTTTTGTGCATTTGAAAAAAATTGGGTACACAAAAAAGCTTGATATTTGAGTACCTCACGAGCTCACTGAAATAAACCTAATGAACCGTGTACTCATTTGCGATTATTACGACGTAATGAAACCGAACCATTTTTGAAGAAGCTGATAACTAGTGAAGAAAAGTGGATCACTTAAGACAAGAACGTGCGAAAAAGGTCGTGGTCAAAGGCCGGTCAGGCTTCACAGACATTATGAGTTGTTACCACCAGGCAGGACCATATGAATTCTACTGTGAACAACTGATGAGATTAAAACAAGAAGTTGAAAAAAAGCGGCCGGAATTAATCGTCATCATGATAACGCTAGACCTACATCTTTAGCCACTCAGTAAAATTAGAAGAGTTTGGTTGGGAGGTGTTAATGTATCCGCCGTATAGTCCTGACCTTGCACCTTCAGATTTCTTTAGGCAGTATCAGGTTAACCTCACGAGAGGACTGCCAAAACCACTTGACGCGGTATTTTGATCAGAAGCCTCAAAATTTCTATAGCAATGGGATCATGCCCCTACCTACAAGATGGCAAAAAGTGATTGAACAAAATGGCATCTACATACTTTAGTTAAATGTTAATTAACTATATTAACAAATGTTTTGAATTTTCTTAAAAAATGCGAAGAAACTTTTTCCCCAACCTATTAAATGTAAGCCCGTCCCTATGTACACTTGTGCCTTTAATTATTTGATTAATGGTAGCCGTTAGATTCGGCTTTGTAGCGCTAGTGAATTTTTTTATACAACTATGTAGGCAAACCTTCTTACGGCCCATCTGACGGTAAGTGGTTACCATAGCCTATGAACACCTGAAATACCGACTTGCAGAAGGATTTTTTGCACGCCTTCTTAAAGGCTTGTAATCACTGGGGCAAAATGCCGAATTTTCGATAAAAAGTGAACTTTTATATTTTTTTACTTAACCTATGGAGTCAAGTGTGCTATCAATTTATAGGATTCTCGAAATACATTACAGAAATAAATAATAATAATTACAACTTATACTTGAATAACGTTTTTTTAAGTATTTCGGGATGAAAAACACAATATCGGCAAATCTTTTTGCTTCCCAGTGTATGAATAATATTTACATCTATGCGTGTATCAGCGTGTAGGAAAATATATTTTAGCCGTGATACCGTTACTAAGAAAAGCGAATTCATCCCTTATCAACGCTATTCAGGAATCTCTTGTGTTCAGATGTTTGGGTAGGATGTCGATAATTCATGTATATCTCTTGTAACATATTATAAAATTTTCTTTTTGTATCGGTTAAATGGAATTTTATAAACACCAGTCGAATTTTTGCAGTGTATTGTGTATAGAGTGGACCTTCGTAGAATTCGACTACTTACTTAAAAAAATACGTTATATCCGAGTTTCTGGCTTCCATACAAAATCATGTTGGCTGTTCACTAGATTTGTTATGAATATCAAAGTTCCTTCACCCATATTCCTACAGTACAGACGTCTGCCTTTGCCTTCCACCTTTTTCCAATCATTTGACCATCTGGTCGCTGGATGTCCAACGCTTTGCTTGCTGGTTCATGGTCACCATTCAAGAACCTTGCTGCCCCATCGGTCAACGGTTCTCCGCGCTATGTGCCCTGCCCACTGCCACTTCAAAGAGCTAATCCGCTGAGCTATGTCGGTGACTTTGTTCTCCTACGGATCTCAATTGGACAGAATGTCAATGCGGAGAGCCAGTACAAACGATGCCTCACCTGCTGGAGTGCCCCTTGTGCCCAGCTACCTGTAGCAGAAGCAATCTGATGGGCCACGGCAGGTGCAATCCAGATGGCAGCGTACTGGCGTCCCAAAGTTTAAAGTCTAATCGGCACGAAGAAGAAGATGTTTGATTTGTAAAGAAACACTGAGCATCCATAGAGAGGTTAATCGTCGCTCAAAAGAAAAAAGAATATTCAACCATAAAATTTAAAAATTCTGCCTCAGCTCACAATAGACTATTTTTTCGACCGTCAATGCAATCGGAGTCATTCTATTGTGCAATTTCTATGCAACATGCACTGCGTGTAGGTGCTGTACAAACGGCTTGGACGTGGCATAGTAACTGCCTGCAATTTCAATGAATTATGTGTGCGAAATTCATTTGTTTAGTTTGGGAATAGATTACGTAATAGTACTACATACCACGTAATATTTGACGAACGATACGAATATGTATCTACTTCATTGAGAAAGGAACTTTTATTTGTAGGAGTTTCGATGCTCTTTGATCTACTAACGAAGTATTGTGTATACCTACGGTGATAATTTGCACGTTTTATTCCCTTGTTCATACAAAGTAACTAACATTCTATAATCGAATTAAGTTAGCCAAATTATGTTTTATTGAAACAAGATGAAGCCTGGTTTGGAGCGCTGACTACTGGCAATCCAGTAGTGTGTGTGGATTCCAATCGTGTCTAAATCAGTCTATATAGATAAATTCGCTATTGCCAGCACTGTATTTATTTATTTATTATTTATTTTATACAAACACTGACAGCACTTACAGCTTCCCAATGCGTGCTGTGAGTTAGGACAGGACATATTACACAGGTTTATGAGACTCATACATTATACACGAATGAACAAAGGATTTCAGCTTATCATAAAATATATCTACGTTTGGCAAATGAGCAATCAAGGCGCCAAAGAGTACCATGGCCTGGTTAGTGGGCGCGTACCGCGCGGTTTCCGTGTATAATCACTCATCCACTTCACTGTATCCATCTAAAGCAGCCTATAGCAAGTACTCTATTGCTTCAAACTAGCTAAGGTTGCAATTTTGTGCCTCCTGTGTTATGTGATACAAGTCAAAATACTAATTTTACAGAAGTGCCAAAACGTTGAACTTGAGAACCTATTTAGTACAGCAAAACGTCCTTATTAATTGTGTAATTCAGTTTTTATGCTGCATATTTAATTTTTTTGCAAAATTTATGTAATAAATGATACATGTACAATTAAATTACGTAACACTAATAAATTGACTTGGTGTAAACTGATATACACGAAGTTGCAATATTAAATAGCGTAATGATCCCAGCGCAATGTTCTCGAAACAAAAAAGTTTTTATAATAACCACTACAAATTACTTTTTTCTTGTCAGTCGCCTATTTCATAAAATAACCTAACTTGTATCAGTTTGCATAATTTCCAGTCTTTAAATAGGTACCTATGTGTAAAAAAGTACAAGACAAGATATATCCCTCAACAAAAAAGGTATATAACTTTTACAAAATTAATAAAATACTCGTAATAAAGACACAGCAATCAATCAATATCTTTAATATGGTAAATTTAGATCTAGTCGTCGCGATTCAAGAATATCTTAATAATAATTTAGTCCCATCACAGCATACTGTCCAAAATATTGAACGCAATGAAATCTTTCAGAAAGAGTAGAAATATAAGTATTTTAGTAGTTAATTAAATTAAACTATTTTAATACGGTTTTATCGCGTTTATTACTTATTTATTTACACCTGACGTTTCAAACACTTTACAGCGTTCATGGTCGCAGGCAGACATTATTAATTTAATGAATAACAATCGCGAAAACATAAGAAATCATTATTTTAGTAGTTGTTTTATGTTTAAATAGTACCTACGTTGGTATTTTTTATATGACCAACCCAGAATTTATTAATGTACTGACAAATGGCACTTATCATTTGACTTTTTGCATTTGAATACCGGCGCGCGGGAAATCTTTCTCCACAAAAGGTAAAGACCATTATTTTTGGTAAAAATTGCAATAGAAATAAAAGTTAAACATGGCAGTGGTTTAAAATATGTTCACAACAAGGGTACAACTCAACTTAGTATACTTATCACACAGGCACATAATTGCAACCAGTAAAATTCTTCAATGCAAAATTTGTATATAACACACAAAAGTAACTCACGTGCTTTGGAAAGCACATAATCATCATTAAATATCGGCCAACAAGGTGATTCAAACAGTGTCTCCTTAGGAACAGCGCCAATCGAACTTACGACCTCTGTATCCTACAGTAAATGACTAGATTCTAGGAAGCAATTAAACAAATTACCGAATCACTATCTAAAATTGAGAGGTTACAACCAACACGCACGGTGCATGGGGTTAATTAAAGTTTAACGTTCCCGACTACCCTAATTGTTGGAGGTCAAAGTGCTTAGCATTCCTTTGAGGATTTCAAACAAAGGTGTGTAATCATTGCTCTTAATAATGTAGCAGGCACTTGTTTACTTCTGTCTGTACAATCATCAACTGACTAAGGGGCTGTCTAATTCATGGCTCATCTCCTACAGTGTCCCAATTGTTCAGATTCCTGCACGGTTGAGGATCTAGGAGTGGCCAACGACAAAGCGGTCAGCGTTGCGATGTATTGGTCTAGCCTTATATAAGAAATCATAGCCATGCCGACTCGAGAAGAAGAAGAATAATGTAAACACAGACTAGTTTAATATTTAATGCTTTAAACTGTTAGACAATATTTGGATAGGTAGTCCATGCAAGCAAATACTAATGACGAGTAAACTTATACCACTCTCCGAATTTTCACAGAATGCGAAAATGATATTCAACGTTAGTGCAACTGTGAAGTTAAAATATGAAGTTTTGCTTAGCATTCTATGTAGAAATACTAACAATTCAAAGCTGCTTGTAGGTTCCCAGTTGCTTTGTACGTCCGTTAAGTACATGCTGGGTTAAAGTTCACGAGTAACATGGGTAATGTTTTCATAAGTAGAACCACGGATGGAGCAGATTATATCAATGAATTTATTTTATCAGACAAAAAGAAATGACAATAATAAAGAATTTTGTTTCAAAAGGATTACACTGTTAGGTAAAAACCTGGCTGTTCGTTAGGAACTTCCTTCGTCGTCTTCCATGTATCTTGAGTAATAATTATTTTTACTTTCTAATTTTAAATTTATAATAGTAATACCTATTTTTTTAACTCCTTAATTAGGTCCCATTGCTGAGCAAGAGCTTATATCTATAACAAAATTGTGTCCCGTCTTATTATTGACCCCAGCCTAAGCCATACCATGATTATACGCAGATTACCTGATGATGAGAAATCATGATGATCAAAAATAATACAGAAAAAAATAATATTTTGCCTGATTGTCAACCAAACCCGATGAGAGGTACAAATTAATTAAGGCTGCTGTTATTGACTTGGTTGTCTGATGAGATTTTCACGAGAAGAGATAGACTTGTCAATTTTTTAGTACTATGAAATTCCTATATATATAGATATATAAAAAATCAATGCCACTTTTCGTTGTAATTTTATAACTCAAGAACGGGCTCACCTATCCAAACCAAATGTTTAGGCTTTGTTCGGACTATTTAGTAGATGGTTTATGTAAAGTTTGCACAAAATCGGTCGAGCGGTTCTTCATTTATCACTTTATACGTAGCGAAGCACGTACCGGGCCGCTAGTCTATTATATATATCATCCAATGTAGACGGTGAATGCTATTACTAAAAAACCCTATTTAAACTTTAGACCTCAGTCGTTTCAAAGATCATTGATTCTGTCCGCTCTGTGGCACGTAATACCATTTCAACGAGCTAATCCACTTACGTCTGTAACTTTTTATTCCAAAAAGATATTTTCGAGATTGCATTGGAATTGGCGAATAAGAGTAAAATGCGACGAAGGAACTAACAAAGGCCACATATTCCTTATTCTGACAGATCATTGGTAACAAAATCCTAAACGGACTTCTGAACGTCGCCATAGATTGCATATCTTCACAATAATGTTTTCCAAAATTCGTTTATAATTATTTACAAAACATAACCAACACACATTTGTATATGTGTTAAATTAAAAAGGTGCGAAATAAATGTTTTGAATGTCAAATTTATTTGTCTATATATTCTCTGTTTCTGTTTAATATCTGTTTCTGTTTTGATAGAATTTGTCTTTTGCTTCTTGTCATAAAACAACACACATCTTGTTCTGACACAGGTTTAATAACTTACAAGGAAGGCCCAACCTATGTATGTTTTTGTATAACTTGTGACAATAAAGCATTTTTTTTTTTGACCTAAATTATAGGGGATTAAGTGTATCACCACAGTTCGATTGCGGAACACCTAACAAACCATACCCTATCCCACGTGGTAAACGAATGTTTTCCAGGCGGAATGACGAAACTGCACAATCTCACGCCGGATGAATGAGAAACCTGCTTGTTGATATTAGCGCAGTAAGAATACCAAGCGCAACGACGATTTTCGAGACAAAAGCTCATAGAATTCGCTAGCTTGGTCTAATGGAGAAGGATTGAGCAATAAAAAGAGCGTCACTTTTCTAAGGGTGTTTTCCTAGTTGCGTTCTCAGTTTATGGTTCGGAGCGCAGGGTATGTATGCTACATGTCATGGTCCTAGATTTAGTTTTTAAGAGCATATTCGAGTATGACCCGAGTATTCAATTGGGAAAAGCGTTCAGATGATGATTATTCTTATTTATTATTAAATTTCATAGTAAACGTAGTAATCCATAGTATAATACAGCTAAAGCAATAAAATCAAAATGACAGAGAATCGTTCGAAAATGGAACTATTGAAAATAAAATACATCTTATGACTCGGGAGATATTTTTGAAATGTAAAATTTATGCAGTCTTCGATACAATCATGTAAATGAACTGACTCGTCCCAGTTCGGGTCGACAATCGACCCATTTACATTTCCACTATAATTGCCGCTTTTGTCGCTCGCTTTTTGTTTCTGTACCGTGTTGTAGAGCGATGCGGAATGCGGATATCAATTTGGTTGGCCAATTTCATGTGTACATTTGAACTGTATTTTGATGTATCGAATACGCGGTGTCAATTAAAAAAACATTTTGTTTTGATTCATGAATAATGAATGCACTTTCAGAAATCTATTGTATAATTCTGAGGAGGCAGGAAGGTGTGTCAGTAACTGTTGGTATTTTAACAATACTAATGATAGATAACGTGGACTTTATTAGTTGATTTTTAAGAAATAAAAATAAATGTCGACCCACAATTGAGGGAGTAATCAGTGATCCATAAAAAAACATATCGTAGAATCTCCTCCATTTTTGAATACGGTTAAAAAGAAGTGGCATTTCTGAACTCAAGCTCCTTCAAGAATTGGAAAAGTGGAAATTCATTACAAACAAAGTTGGGATCAAGATTTCTTTATATTTGTCTAAGAAACAATCGATTGGAAGCTTCAAAGAGTTATTAAGTAAAACGTTTTGTGTAAATTTTGTAGACTGATCTAATAGACGCCAATAAAAATAAATATTTTTCAGCGCTCTTTTTAATTTTTAATTTGAGGTAAATAAATACATATGATGATTCTTCCGCCTATGCGAGATGTGTAGAAAAAAATGGCGGACGTATAGGGTTTTCTATTCAACTTGTCTCTAAACGCACGAAATTCAGCCATTATGTGTGTAGTACCTACGATTTCCAGATTATTCGATAAACTCCTAAAACTCTTGACTGTAGAAGGAGTAAAAGTTATAAATTTCAAAAACTAAATTAATATCGACATCATAGCGCACCAGCAGTGTGTTGACGGTCACTGAGGTCGTAAAAATATTATGGTCCAGTGAACCAATATTTATGGCGAAGGATAATTTATTCTCTTAAAAGAATGATATCACAAGTTGGCCAAGTCGTTACTGCAAACAAAAGTTCCAAGTTTTGAAATTGATAACGCCATAAAAATTCTACTTAATCTTGTTCCGTCCGGCTACTGAACGCAATACAAACTTTTGGTAGCAGATTGAAAGAACATGATCAGTATTTTTTGATCGAAACTACGTTTTCTTCTTCCTTAGCTTACGCTTCAGAATTTATAATCATGATTCTAGATTAGGGGGTACTAGTTATAACAATCGAAATCACACCACCCAGCGTAGCTTTGATTCAAAGTACTCATTATTGTACTACATTTGTACTTACGAGTAAAGCATACAGGAAGTATGTACTAACTTTGCGGAGCTAACTGACAACCCCTAGTAATTGAGACTGTTGTTAAGAGGCCACTAAAGAATTATCTAGTTAATTACAAAATTGAATGTCATCGACACAAAGAACGACAAAAGTTAATAAAAACGAAAAAAAATTATTTCCAAAGCAAAACGCAGAAAAGTACAATAAAATTAGTCAGTGATAAAACCCGAAGGATACATAAATGTCAAAAAGCAGAGGTCCCTACTGGTCAGAAAGGTATATTTGTTGGTCAACAGGCAACTTGACTGTAATCATACTTAGGCCATATTTGCATACGTAACAATATTTACACTAAAATGTAACCGGTTCCGAAAACAACAACAAAATTGGTTGTTAATTAAGGCAGTAATTGGATTTTAAAGTTTTCTCAAGATGAAAAGTGGGAGCGTGGTAAGGGCTACCTGCTATCTCTTTTGTATGCACGAAACTCATGGCAGTGACGTCACTGCACACACAGTGCATCCTTTTCTTGTTTTTTGAGTTTCCCCTTCCACCGAATTTGAAAGGCTTGTATCTTATTTATTTAAAAACGGAATTTAAAAGATCTTTCTGTTTTCAGTATCTGGTAGTGAAATGTTTGATATGAATGATAAAAATAAATTTAGTAAAATACCCAATTGGAGTGCAATTGTACGTTTACTAAATGGTTACGGAGCTATCTATATTCGGGCTCTTTTATGTTGAGAGAAAACCCTTACAAATTGGTAAAAACGAAATTTAATATACATGGCTTCTATATTACGTTGTTTTTTATGTCTCTTTGTAAAATGATCCAAAAGTACCTTATTACAAAAAATTTCCTGTACTTTGAAACTGAGAGCAGTATTATTTCCCTCGCCTCTATAAATACACATCTACGAAAAGCCTTTTTGTTATGACCAAGAGATTTGTATGTACAAAGGTGATCGTGCTATTTAACGCAGTTGGTGAGTATAATTTATTTATTATCTTTGACAGAATACCAATAAAACTCTTGTGAGTCCAAGCGCCTAACTATAGCAGTCAGACTTTTTTTACAGGAAAACCAGACAAACAGGAACATGACCCGAGGTGTGTCAGTGGCCAACACTTTTAGATTCCTCAGGCTGCCTAAAAGTCACCTGATACAGCCTAATGCCTGCCAACGGCTTATCGTAACTTGAAGCACAAGGGTGCTTGGGGTAAAAAAAATCCACTGATGACACCAATATAATACGGATCATCGGTGCCACCGCTCGAAATTGTTACTCGCGCCGCGCTCGGCTATTAAACTCCTCAAAATAATAAAACTGTGACAACATAAAAAAATATTAGTCTTGTGTCAAAAGGCAGAACTCCATAAAGCCAAAATTTCGAAAAACAATTAATAAAACATCGCATTCACTCTTTAAAGAAACTCTTGTTTGGGTTGAACACTGACACTTTGCAGTGATCAGGATTAACAACGTGCTTTTGTCGCTGTTTTTGCTTTTACTAAACCAGTGACGCAAAGTAAGTATGAAAGAAACTTTCTTTTGTAATTATTTTTCTTTGCTCTCTCTTGATATCTTCTATTTTACAAATAAACAGTAACAAATTAAATTCATAACGTTTTTAAGGAATTGGATTATGTTGTGCACAGTTATGTTGTTTGATAGCAGTTTTATTTATGGTCAAATTAAAACTAAGTATAGCTATTGATATCTTTTTAAAATGTGGTAAATATGATCGTCTGATCATAGTCGGTAATAAATAAATAAATAAATAAATAAAAAAAAAAAAAAAAAATTGTCTTCACCCGCAGCTCTACCCACGTACTCTGTAATACTGAAAAATCTACTCACTTTCTTCTCTGAGATTCAAAGTTAATTTGTTCGTAAAACTAAAGCGCGGTGAAACTATAAGATATCACGTCAAGAGTGAGTATCGAAGTCAATATGGCTAAGAACATCATAGAGAAGTTATGAAGATGAAGACAAGAAGTGATCTCACGATCAAGGAGTACGAAGTTCGAAATGGAGGAGTAAAGCAGGAAAACGAAAAAAACAGCAGAGGACTGAGAGAGAGAGAGAGAGAGATGACAAAATGAAAAAGCTTGCCTTACTAGTTAAATTATGACAAAAGTAAGTGACATTCGAAAACTAACTCTAAATTCACATTCACAAGTTAAACTAAAGATCAAAAATCACACGGAAAAGAATTGTCTAAAACGCCAACTTAGCACAGTTTTTGCACAAGGGGCACTCGCGTAGAAAAGTTCAAAAAGATTTGGTCGTAATTTTAATAAAATAGCAGTTCAAGTATGTAAGTTTTAAGAATCCTTTAGAATACCCCGGACGCAAATAAACTTATGTAAATCTTCCGGCGAGGTAATGAAACCATTCTTGGGCATTTTGCCAGACCGGTTTCCGAGGAAGAACTTCAATCCTTGCATATGTTTAGGCACCCGAATTCTAAGTACAATAAAATATCGTAGAAGTGGTATATAAACTGATATAAAAGGTTTTCATAGCTTTTGTAAACATAATTTTTGATTTTAATACTGCTTTCTCCAGAATACGTCAAAGTAATCTAGCAGCTTGATAGCTTAGCGGGGAAAGCGTTAACGCTATATAGTCTACTAGCTGTGCCCGCGACTTCGTCCGCGTGGAATAGTTATTTTGGGAATCATATTTATTTTTTGTTTACAAACTTACCTTCTTAGCTTTATTATAAATTACCTATAGCTGTGTTACCCACGACTTATTATAGACGATTTAGTTACATTCTGTGAAGCTAAACGTTGAGAACGTTCAGCGCTTGATTCCCGACCGATAATATACTGTAGCGGACATTTTTTTAGATAATTTAAAGAGGAATAATTCTTTCATATATATTTTTGGGTATCTCGAACGGTTTTCGCAGCGCACGCAACGGAAGCCCTCAAAGATGAAAAATTTTCCCCGTGTTTTCCACATTCTCGACTGTTTCTTCGCTCCTATTAGTCACAACGTGATGTTATATAGCCTAAAGCCTTCCTCGATAAATGATCTATCCAACACAAAAAGAATTTTTCAATTCGAACCAGTAGTTCCTGAGATTAGCGCGTTCAAACAAACAAACAAACTCTTCAGCTTTATAATATTAGTATAGATAATTGGTGGCTTATTTATATTGAGCGCTGCAATCTAACTGTGTTATATACCCTTAGGCATTCTATAAGTAAGAAGCTGGACTTACAAATTCGGATCCTAATGGTCTAGAAAAACAGTTCAAGTCCGAGTCGGTCTCGTGCATGAAGGGTTCCGTACCTTTATCCACAAAATCGCAAAAAAAAACTTGTTTATGGTATGGGAGCCCACTTGAACTTTATTATGTTTTTAATACTTATTTGTTGGTATAGCTGTAACAGCAATACATCATTTGTGATAGTTTCAACTGTTTAACTATCATAAGATACACAGCCCGGTGACAGATAGACGGATGTCTTAGTAATAGCACAGATTACAGAATATATGATATACAGATAGGTATTTAACCGTCATACATTGACGGTTAAATACCTGTCAACTTTTTTTGTATTACAAATTTACATCAACCAGGGGAATAATTATTTATAAAGACAATGGGAGCCCATGGTATGGAACCCTAAAAAGTAATATTAAAGAAATAAAAAATAAGTACAACAAAAAAAAACCTATTTAGATAAGACCGAGCTTCTTACGGCTACGCCAATTCTATCTTAGCTAGCTTGGCGAAATTAATATTGATATGAGGCGGCAATGGTATTTTTTGATCTTCCCTTTAATTAATAAATTTAAAAAAAATACATTTGAGATTGCCAAATGCACCGTTTCATACGGCATATGACATGGTAAAGATTGAAATACTTTTTTACCACTTTTCCCCCAAAAATTACCTCCCCCCCTTTTCATAGTACATGCTTCTGATTATTTTACCTGTAAAGTTCAGCACAAGGTCTACTTTCTGAATTTTTGAATGTCTTTTTCCTAAATAACTCCAAAAATACCATGAATATCTTTGAAAGGGCTTAACCTTTCGTTTAATATAGGTATCACAAGGTAAAGTTCTCCATATTTAAAAATAATCCATTTTTAAAATTAGCTTACCTTCGGGTTACAGAAACACATGTGTGTACCAATTTGAATTCGATCAGTCCGGTAGATTCGGAGAAAATCGACTGTGATAGACGGACAGACTGACGACATGAGTGAGACTATAAAGGTTTCTTTTTTTCTTTTTAGGTATGTACGGAACCCTAAAAAATGTGGAAGATCAGACAATCTACTATCGTGACTAGTACTATATCTAATGCGGATTACAATGCAATGAGGAGTTTTAAAAGACAACCTCCATATTCATCATTTTAGCAGCAGCCAGTCCACTGCTGGAATGCCATATGCCTCTCCTAATGATTTCCAGAATGACAGGTTGGAAGCGGCCTTTTTCAGGTCATATGGGCATCTGGTGGGTGGATGTCCAACGCTGTTCAGTTCGTGGTCGCCATTCAACCTTCAAGTTACTGCATGTAAAAAAAAAACATTTATTTCAGACTACAATGGCCCATACAATTGAATGAGTCGCGCGGAAATATCACGTCAAAAATTTATTAATTACTTACATTATATAAATTGTTTGTTTTGCAGGTGTTCCACTTTTGGGCGAAGGTGTCCCGTTTCGTTTTCCACGCATTCCTGCGAATCGCTCATTAGATGTTTGCCGCTTGCCACCAGATGGATGGGCTTGAATAGCAAAAATCTGGATCCTGAAGGACTTAAACCTAAAGACTACATAAAATAAATGATCTGGACGAATATCGTCCAAATAATGTATAAAAATAATAAGAGGAGCTCGTTAGTCGAGCGCGACTCGCGTATCCGTAGCGAATACGCGTGTCAAGCGACGGCGTGACGGGACCACTATTGGATCGGTCGCCATTTAGTGGTATTTTCTTGGCACGTTAATCTGTTCGTCCCGGTTGTTATCGATAGATAGCAGTCGCGAGGCTGTGTCAGATGCCTTAGGGCAGCCTGAAAAATTCTGACAGTGTTGGTCACTAACATACTTCGGGTCATTTTCTGTTGGTCTGGTTTCCCTGTAAAAAGGATTACGGAGGTCAGACGGCAGTCGCTCCATTGTAATAACTAGTTCTGCCAAATCTAGGACAATGACTTACAGCGTACCCTAGGTTACGAAGCGTAAGCTGACGACGCAACTAAGAATACACGGTCGGATGATGGAATGTATAAAAATTATAAATATTTTTTTAACGAATATCCATCATTATTTCAAGCATAAGTTGCGTAATCTACGTATAAAAAATCTCTTACCATGAATGAGCTTTTAATTATCTTTCAACTAAGTTGGAGATTTCGAACTTTCTCGTCAAGGCTCATCTGAAGTTTTCAATATTTATTGATCTCGTTACTGAAACGTATCATTAAAAGTTACTGATAACGGTTGAAAATATTAGCTGCAAGGAAATTATTGAAAATTAGACTTTAATATTTTATCGTCAACTTCCAAAGAGCATTAAGTAAAAACGTACCTTTCCGAATTAATTCATACGCGGATTAAAAAGCCAATTTATTCTGTACATTCTGTTTTTAAAATCCATTGAAACCACCATTAAGCCTCGTTTATTGAACTCAATATTGTCAACACGTGACTCTATCCGAAGGTCAATTACGCAAATTTCAAATCACGTCAACATAAATTCTACTTAATTTATTTTTATCATTCATATCAAACATTTCACTACCAGAAATTGAAAACAGAAAAAAAATTCAAATCCGTTCTTAAATAAATAAGTTATAAGCCTTTGAAATTCGGTGGAAGGGGAAACTGATAAAAAACAAGAAAAGGATGCACTGTGTATACAGTGACGTCACTGATACTTGGTTTCGTGCGTACAAAAGAGATAGAAAGTCGTCCCCACCACGCTTCCACTTTTCTTCCTGCGAAAACTTTAAAATCCAATTACTGCCTTAATTAACAACCAATTTTGTTGTTTTCGGAATCGGTTACTTTTTAGTGTACATATTGTTTAGTATGCAAATATTGCCAAAGTTTGAATACATCTTGGCATTGTAGTCGTGGCTTGGTGTTGGTACGAGTAATAATTTTTGCAGGCAGTCGCTGGATGCAGGCCGCTTCCAACCGGTAGTTTTGGAAATCAGGGAGAGGCCTTTGTCCAGATTATCCAGCATCGGACTGAATGCGACTGAAATGATGATGATGATGATGAATAATTACGAACGTAATTTGCCATTAGCACGAGTGTAGTATCGTAGGCATCCAGCTACGATTCGTAGAGCTGGCTACGACTGCTACGAATCAAAGATTTAGCTACGAGCTACGACTGCCATGAACTTTTGTATATTGTACGAAGTCTGTTTACGATACAAAGGGGACTTAATTTTTTTTTAAACTAATGTGTTATATTTTCGCAATTGTTGACACAATTAAATTATTATTTTTTTACTCGTATTTGTTACTTAATAAATCCGTTATTACTGAAACGATTGAAAAAACAATGTTCAAGCCCGATGGGACATACTTTCAGTTTAGTCCAGTAAAATTTTTAAAGCAATTGGTTCAGCAGTTTAGTAAAAAAATAATAATAACTGTAATTATAGTGACGATGTCGTCGAAGTAAACAAATCATATTTTTTTTCCAAATCACAAAAATATTGTTTTTCTCTCAAAGTCGTGGGCCATCGTGAAGATATTTTGAAGTCGGAATATTAATCTACAAGGGTGGAAGTAGAAGGATCAATGGACCTTATAGTCTAACCGACTAAAAATTAACGATGACATAAGGAGGTTCTTTTTAAAGTAGATTAATCTCTCAAATATACAGGTCATGAAGAATTGATTGACCTACAAGATTCTTCTAAAATCCCAAACGGAGAAGGTTCTCAATTCGAGTGAATGTTGACAGCATAACCCTCCAACCCAACCTCTCACGTAGGGGGCGGACAACACAATAGGTACAATTAAGACTTACCCGGTTAACGAGGCTCTGAAAACAATAGCATTCCCAAGGAGAGTTGACGTCAGGCAGGCGGCCGGTCGTAAAATATTAGCCAAATTATAGGAATGGTTACAACAATAAGGAATGCGTCTATAGATAGGGCGCCGCCGCAAATTGTCTCTAGATATGGAGAAGACAGGCAGTCTAACTCCATAACTCCATCATGTCTGAATCGATTTATTTCTTTTTTGTCTGAAAGGACATACTTACTTTCAATAAGATTCCATAGAAATTCCAAAGTCCGTAGAAACAAAAACCAATAATGCGATAACTTATTTATGGAAGAGCATAGGAGCTAAGAATATCTGAGAATATTTTGATTGAAATACCAGTTGTAATGTAACTGATTTTATCACATGGTCGATTGACCATGTAACGATATGATGATGATGATCAAATAGTAACTTTAACTTACATTTAAGTATTCTAAAAGTGTTAACTAAATTTGTAACACTTAACAAACAACTTCACAAACAGTAAGGTAAGATAGAGGTCAAAATAAGAAAACTTGGGAGCGATAGTTAAGGACAAAGAGTAATTAAACTTTCTTAATTAATTTTAAAATTAGTTAACTAGTGAGCTAAGAATTTCGATTCAACAAGAAATGGCGCAAGCACTTTTGTATATACGAGTATTTTAATAAAAAATAGCGATGAATAAAAATAATGTAAAGTGACGTTCATTACACAGACGTTTGTAATTTTTTAAGGAATTATGATGATTTAAAAGTTTTATTTCCTAATTTTACTAATCAATTGCACACAGGAATATCGTTTAAAATTTGTTTCTATATGAAGGCTCTTTTATAAGTATACTTGATAAATTATTTACATATTAGAGAATAAGAGGATTTGTTGCAAACTGAAATACTAGTGAATAGAAATTGATACATAAAACTCTAATACTAATTTTCTTTCATATCACTCTTTTTTAATATTTTTTACACAGCAAACTATACGGAACCCATTGAGATAGGAACGTCAATAACGTTTTAGTCTCAATGACGGAACCCGAAATACAATGTTGCTCGTACAAATTATTGAAATGCGATCATAAATAACTCAAATAGCAAACTTTTCCACTTTTTGTCCTCGTTTTGAAACATTAGAAAAAAAACAAATAAATCAAATAACCAGTGAGTATGTCAAGTTTTGTAAGAATCCGTTCAGAAATGTGTACCTCTAATTCGAAACAAATGAATCCAAAAAACATTCTGTGGCAGAAACAATCCCAGAAATTCAAAATTTATCTATCTTGAAAATGAGACTTTTGATCGCTTCGCTCACCTAGTCAACAAACGTAACCACATACATACATAGAAAGTATGTTTCTTTCACCAGATAAAAAGTGTTTTCATAAGATAAACGCCAGCGAAACCGCAGGTAAGAACTAGTATAAAAGTAAAAATAATGAACTTCTTTTCAAAATTGAAAAATAACTCAGACCCTAATATTTTACGAAACCTAAAAGCCACTACGTATAAAAATATATAATTCAATTTGTTCCGAAGCTACGTCTATGCAATAATAAAACGATATCATGAAAATGGTAACAGGTAAACTCGTAAACCGAACTCGCATAGGCTACATACTGAAGTAGACATCTAACAGAAGCTTTTGTTTTTCAAAATATTTATTTAACAGGAATATGCTTCGTAATTTCTACATAACTAAATAAACTTATCCAAAATATTTTTTTATTGATCTGGATACACATTACACAGAAGTTTAATAATATTTTGTGAAATGTTTGTATGTAATAGAAATTGATACATAAAACTCTAATACTAATTTTCTTCCATATCACTCTTTTTTAATATTTTTTACGCAGAAAACTATACGGAACCCATTGAGATAAGAACTAACTATAACTAATATTATAAGTACGAAAATTTATCTATCTGTCTAATATCTGCCTGCTAGGCTTTCAAGACAAAACCACTGAACGAATTTCGATGTTTGATATGAATATAGTTGAAGACTAGGGGTCAAACATCGGCAAGCTGTAGACGCAGGCGGAGCTGCTTTTTAAATTCAAAATCAAACGACTTTCATTGAATGTGTTATCTTATCATCCTAGCGTATATCGTGCTAAATGCAAATGACCTTAAGTATTTACCAAAACTAAACCCGGATCACGGAAGCTCTGTTTGAGTATAATTATATAAAGTCAGTGAGTCGATTGCAAATCGTTTGACTCACCTATTATGTCGAATGAAAATCATTTGCAATCGAACGGAAATCATTTGACCCCGATTTTGCATTCTCAAAAATGGCAATGGGTTTTTGTTTTATTCGATTTAACTATGTGTTTCTTTTCATTGTAAATGGTGGAAGTGTTCATTTATTCATTCATTCAATCGCGATCATGGATCATGGATTTGGTAAATATGTTAACATGTTTTGCGGTCTGCGTGATCGGCTCCTTGAATTATTATGGATTAAAGTGAATCCAGGCTTTAAAATTTATGCCGAAGTCGCCACAGAGAAACGCGCTCAGTTATGGATGTAGCTTTATTATTTCCCATCTTTAAAGCTAATATTCTTAAATCACAACTAACAGAAGCTTTTGTTTTTCAAAATATTTATTTAACAGGAATATGCTTGGTAATCTCTACTTAACTAAATAAACTTATCCAAAAAATTTTTTTTATTGATCTGGATACACATTAAACAGAAGTTTAATAATATTTTGTGAAATGTTTGTATGTATACTAATATTATAAGTACGAAAATTTATCTATCTGTCTAATATCTGCCTGCTACGCTTTCAAGGCAAAACCACTGAACGAATTTCGATGTTTGAAATGAATATAGTTGAAGACCAGGGGTCAAACATCGGCAAGCTGTAGAGGCAGGCGGAGCTGCTTTTTAAATTCAAAATCAAACGACTTTCATTGAATGTGTTATCTTATCATCCTAGCGTGTATTCCTAGTTTTATCGACAGCTTACGCTTCGGAGCATAGGGTATGCTGTAAGTCATGGTCCTAGATTTGGCGGAACTGGTTAGTACAATGGAGCGACTGCCGTCTGACCTCCGTAATACTTTTTCAGAGAAACCAGACCAACAGGAACATGACCCGAGGTGTGTTAGTGGCCAACACTGTCAGAATTTTTCACGCTGCCCTAAGATCTAATCTTATCTAACACAGCCTCACGACTGCTATCTATCGATAACGACCGGGACCAACGGCTTAACGTGCCTTCCAAAGCACGGAAGAGATCAATGTAGAAAATGCCACTAAATGTCGACCAATTCAATAGTGGTCGCGTCACGCCGTCGCTAGACACGTGCATTCGCTACGGATACGCGGGTCGCGCTCGACTAACGAGCTCCTCCATTGAATGTGTTATCTATTTCTATTTATATCTACACTGTTAAGCAAACCAATACATCTGTTTTACTGCTCACTGAAGAATTAAGTGGTAGCCATTAACTACTTACTATCTTGGTGCTAATGGTTTTTTAATTAGTCACTGTATTTCAAGTAATGTATGCATTTGTGTTTCAAGCCATTTTCATTTTAAGGAAGCGTTAGTTTGTTAAGTACGCATATTGGCTTCAATATTTAATGATCTAGAAGGGCAATCGTGCTAAATGCTATTGCAAAAATAACCTTATTATTTACCAAAACCAAACCAGGACCACGGAAGCTCTGTTTGAGTATAATTATATAAAGTCAGTGAGTCGATTGCAAATCGTTTGACTCACCTATTATGTCGAATGAAAATCATTTGCAATCGAACGGAAATCATTTGACCCCGATTTTGCATTCTCAAAAATGGCAATGGGTGTTTGTTTTATTCGATTTAACTATGTGTTTATTTTCATTGTAAATGGTGGAATAAAGTGTTCATTTATTCATTCATTCGATCGCGGTCATGGATTTGGTAAATATGTTAGGGTGTTTTGCGGTCTGCGTGATCGGCTCCTTTAAATATTATGGATTAAAGTGAATCTAGGCTTTAAAATGTATGCCGAAGTCGCCACAGAGAAACGCGCTCAGTTAAGGATGCAGCTTTATTATTTCCCATTTTTAAAGTTAATACATAGGGCGCACTGTAAGTTTCCGGAACTGGCCACTTACATAAACAATATTTAAAAATTTATTGCAACATTTGAAAATAGAACTCTTTGGCTATAGAATGCAGTTTGTTTCATCTGACTGTCTTTTGTTTTTACCTTGTGGCGCCATTTAAAAAATTGTGTGTCTGCATCAACATGGATTTAACTCGGGAAAATTTTCGTAGTATGATTTTCTACGATTTTAAGTGTAATTTGACAGCTCAACAGAGCATCGCTCGGCTTGAAACAGCTTTTGGCAATGAAGCACCATGCAAGACAACTGTTTATAGCTGGTTTGCAGAATTCAAGCGTGGTCGTATCAATCTCAGTGACGAATCTCGCGATGGTCGGCCGTCCACCGCTGTGACCAACAAAAACATCAATGCTGTGCGCCGTATGATTGAAACAGACAGGCATGTGACCTACCATGAAATTCGCGCATCCTTAGAAATAGGCATGAGTCAAATACAATTAATCCTACACAAACATTTGGGTGTGAGAAAGCTGTGCTCGCGGTGGATCCCACACAACTTGACCGAGGCTCAAAAAACGGACCGCGTCACTTGGTGCAGTGCCATGCTTACCAGATTCAACGAAGGTGCGTCAAATTTGGTGTGGGACATAGTAACAGGTGACGAAACATGGATTTATTGCTACGATCCCAAAACAAAGCAGCAATCGAGCGTATGGGTCTTTCAAGATGAGCCGAAACCAACCAAAGTGGCGCGCGTGAAAAGTGCATCTAAGCGGATGATTGCTTCTTTTTTTAATAAAACTGGACAAGTGGCTACTGTTGCTTTAGAGAATTGTCGTACAGTGAATAGTGACTGGTACACGACCATTTGTTTGCCTGAAGTTATTGACGAACTCCGTAAAAATAACCGTAAACGCCGTATCGTCCTGCACCACGACAATGCTAGTTCTCACACGGCCAGACAGACAAACGACTTTTTGAAGGCGAAAAATGTAGAACTCATGAGTCATCCTGCATACAGTCCCGACCTAGCACCTTGTGACTTTTTTCTGTTCCCAAAAATTAAGAACCAATTACGCGGTCAACGATTTTCATCACCAGAAGAGGCTGTCGAGGAGTATGAAAAACACGTTTCAGAGGTCACCACAGAGGAGTGGCACAAAAGTTTTCAAAACTGGTTTCATCGAATGAAAAAGTGCATAGACGCCAAGGGAGATTATTTTGAAAAACAATAAATTAATTTTGTACCTTTAATAGTATTTTTTCATATTCATTCCGGAAACTTATAGTGCGCCCCACGTATTCTTAAACCTGTAATTAATTGCATGATATTTTAAATCGTATTTTGCTTTTCCTAATTGTTTCTTCTCAACCACATCCATTATTCTCAATTACAGTAATCTATTCTAAGCACTTAATAAATTATTTTGCGTGCTTCCGCCACCAGTTAGTTCACGCAAACTATTGCCGGCCGGCACCCACCCACTACTATTAGTGCCAACATGCCCGCCACCACTAGCTTGCACATGCGAGACGTGTTTCGCCTCTACGCGAGGCATCTTCAGGCAATACCTGTTAGACCAGTTGTATCCTACATAAGAGCTCCTACTTATGAATTGGCAAAATTTTTGAATAATTACATTAGGGAGAAAATAAATTTTAATCCCAAAAATAGTCTAAAAAAAGATTACATTTGATTGAAAATATTAAAGATATAGACCTTCCGGCAAATTCAAAATTAATATCTTTAGATGTAGAAAGCTTATTTACCAACGTTCCTTATGATGATTGTTTGAAGATTTTGGAATCGGAATTGGAAATTAATGAGATAATACGGTTAACGAGACTTTGTATGATTCAAAATTATTTACAATTTAATGACAAATATTACGTTCAAAAGGAAGGTTTAGCAATGGGTTCACCCCTTAGTCCACTTATGGCTGATGTATTCATGGATAATTTTGAACAAAATAATATTATTGGAAAAACGAATTACATTTTTCATTATTATAGGCATGTTGATGATATTTTCATATGTTGGACCGGTACCAACAGACAATTAAGCAATTTTGTTTCCGAATTAAATATGATTCATCCAAAAATAAAATTTACAATAGAATTAGAACAAAATAAAGCATTACTTGGATTTAACTATTACTAGAAACAATAATAAAGTGGAATTTTAGATATATCGCAAACCCACATATACAGATACAACAATTCCTGTGACATCTAATCATCCCTGGCACTGTACCACTCAACAGCGATAATTATATTTTTATATTTTTACAAAAAATACAGTTAATAAAATTATACAAAAGAAAAATCAAAACATTATTAAACATCTATTATATGCAGCTTTTTCCAGCTCAGGACATAAGTATACGGCGAGTTTATGTTATTTAGGTAATGTTACAGATAAAATAACTAGAATATTTAGAAAAAATAATGTGCATGTAGCCCTAAAACCAAATAATACTTTAAGGAGCATTTGTAATACAAAAGACAAAATTAAGTCAGATAAAAAATCGGGCATATATAAATTGAGCTGCGATGATTGTCAACATATATATATTGGTCAGACTGGTCGTAATTTCAAAACTCGTTATAACGAACATTTAAACGCATTTTAAAATAAACACCCAGAGAGGTCTCATTTTGCGGAGCATTTATTAGAACATAATCAAAATTTGTCACCTAATCATACATAAAATATTACATGTTGAAGAGAAAGGGTTAAAGCTTAACATTTTGGAGCAGTTAGAAATAAATAAACATAAAAATTTAAAAATTTCCTTAATTAATAAACAAACTGATTTAAATAATTCTCCATTACTTAACATGTTTCGTAATCCCACCTCTTAGTGGTGGGGGTAGTAGTATAATAGGAGGGGTACGATGGTTTTGTGTCATTCGTGTTTCTTCAATGATACGAGACAGGCAATTGCCATTTCGGCCGAGGCATATATAGTGCTTTTCTTAAAAAAATGCAAGGAAATAAAAAAGGGCCTTTTACATATGTAATAAATTTAATTTATTTTACAGTTTTTGCCGAAAGGTAAACGCATCTGTGACTATACAGCCATGAGAACGCAATGTGTACGATAGATAAAAAAGTTCTAAATTCAAACAGCACACCGTTTCATACAACATTGCCGGCGCGCTCTTCGTTCTAAATTCAAAGAACGCGCCGGGAAGTGAATTTGATTTTCAGTCTACGTAAATATGTTACTTCGCGTGTTCTTTATTCAAAAGTTATGACAATATGTTTAAGAAAAATAATTTATTGAGTGCTTGTAACTTTAACTTCCGCAAAGTAACGCCTGAAACGGATATATAGTAATCTATTCTATAAGGAATCCAGAACAAAGTAGAACTAGGCGGTCTTTGCTCAATTAGTATCTAGCATTTAGCATCACTATATTCTACAATCTACGGCATCACATACCTTAATATCTAAACCGCAAATCATTCGGGGGTCAATCTTTTAAACCCTACATTTGGGATATTTTATTGCCCCAGTAACTTCTGGTTCGCTGAAGAAACCTCGTTCTAAAATAATGAATGTTGGGAGGTATTTATCTGGAGCTCAGTTCCCGTTCCTCTGGAAGTGTCATTAGTTAAAGCCAACACACAGTTCTCAGATGAAAAAGCTGTATTTCTCTTTAGAAATGTACAAATAGATTGATTTTTTAGCTTGGAATTGTAAAATGTTTGAAAAATTTAAAATATAGTTTTTGTATTGTTTTTTTAAGAATGCACTAATGATAGTACAAACATAGGAAGTTTTAGTCAGTGTTCAGTTTTAGAAAACAAAAACAGTATATTTTTAAAAAATGTACGAATGACGGTTGAAACACAGGGTACAAATAGCTTTTTCCTCTAAAAACTGCCCGATAAAAAACAGTGATGTTATTTTGTGATCGTCGTCTGATAGAACACAAATCAAAATTTGATTTCTCAAAGTTTGTTTTTCGTTCAACAATAATTATTTTCAATAACATTAAATATTTTGTATTTTGATGAGTTCAAACTATCACTTGTAAATAATTTGTTTTTCTTGATAATGCTCGTTCCAGAACACTACGAATTAGTTATTTATTCGCAATCACTTACATTGCAAGTGATTAAATGGGTTTAATTTTAATTATTTCATTCAGTTATTAGCTAATTATTTAATGAATGTTGTTATAGCCATGGAGTAATTACAAAGAGGAGATGCCGTAATAAGCGTTTTGTAAGAAAGCGTTTGTGAGGCTACACGGGGCGGAAGGCAGACGTGCGGGGTGCTTGGTTTCGGCGGTGGCTCCAATCATGGAGCACGAGCAATGACAAGCTCCACCCACTTTTGTGTCGGCGAGGCGCCAATGATCACATCACTGCGCTATTTCAAACGGCATCTCTTTGTAATTACTCCATGGTTATGGCTACATAATCTTTTGTTAAAACATATTTGTTATATACGCGAGGTATGTTTGTAAAAAAAGTGAGTCTCATAAAATCAAATTATTAATTCATATAGAATACATTACATGCCCAATTAATCCTGTACACCCTGGTGTAAGAGTTTTTCGGAACAGCCTTTCTGTCTATGACGTGGTTCCACCAAATTGCATCTGAGATGCTACACGGAAATAATAATCAATTTATCAACAGACTCTATACAATTATGATTATTGTGTAATTATAGTTTAATACCATCATATGTACCGTGACTCCTTGAAGGTGGTGGCTGAAAATCAGTGCTAGTCATGCTTGCATGTCTAGCGTAACACTGAGCCGCCACCTATTGAGACGTCTGTCACGCACTTTATCTATCTTGTACTTTGCTTGTAAGACCTTTCCTGTAGGTGATGAATCTATTAATAAAGTTTATTCTATTCTATACATTCATTAATCGGACATTTTTTTCGCCTATGTCACGTCTATCAGCAAGTCTATATTTTCATCTGCAGTTATACCACCGTTGAACAATAAAACCCAGGCTTTCTCAAGGATTTTCAGAAACACTAGTTAGAGGCCTACATCTAACAAATGTAATTCTGTGATTTGGTATACCTATATTCTTTATGTTTTGGCTAGTTATCCTAGGTACGTATATATATAGGTATCTAAAAGAAACACAGACTCACTTTGGGTTGCTGCGTCATCTTAGTAAAAGTAAGTTCTTTGGAAACATCAAATTATTGATTTAATCAAATGATTACTGCATATTTACTTAGAAATTCATATCTTCATCATGATGATTCATCACATGCAAATATAATTTCAAATATACGTTCAGCAAATTAAAAGTCACAAACGAACTCTCCAAAGGTATTATGTTAGTAGAATATTTTAAAAATGTCAAAGAAAAACTGTTAATACACTTTGGTAGATGTTAATGTGTTTGCACAGCAGTTAATAAGTTACATGCAAGCACACTTACACTCAGTGACGTGTCAGAAGTTGCGGAAAGTTGCGGACACAGACTTAAAAAGAAATGCAGACAAGATACCAATTCTCGCACCTTTGTAAAACAATGGCGGACGTATAAGGATTTTGTAGTTAGCCGCCAATACTGAAAATCGAAAAAGTGCGTCGCCACGATGCCGCATAATTAAACAACCACGCGATATATAACGGCGATTGGTGCAGGAGGACAGGAGGACAATTGCGCTAATTTAAACGCAAATAATGTTCGCAGAATTGGTATATTTGTGTGAATGAAATACGTATTATTACAAACGAAATGAATGTTTAGTTCGTTCTGCTTGAAAGACTATGTCTGTAGTACTGTTAGGTCTGTGGTTAGGAACCAAACAAGATGCAAGGACAAAGTTTGGTGAGAGGAAATAATGTGCTGTTAGTTCCCTACTTTGTACGGTAATAATTATTCATTGTGCACATCAACCTCGCTCCCACTTCTGATATCAACTTTTGTAATAGTTGTGAGTAATTACAGTTTCAATTTCACTTCTAAATGAGAGCTATATCCACACAGTAATAATAAAGAAGAGATGGCGTATCGCGAGCTTCTTTACAAAAATTGTGTGGAGCTAAGCGGCAGACGCATGGAGTAATTACAAAGAGGAGATGCCGTTTGAAATGGCGCAGTGATGTGATCATTGGCGCCTCGCTGACACAAAAGTGGGTGGAGCTTGTCATTGCTCGTGCTCCATGATTGGAGCCACGGCCGAAACCAAGCACCCCGCACGTCTGCCTTCCGCCCCGTGTAGCCTCACAAACGATTTCTTACAAAACGCTTATTACGGCAACTCCTCTTTGTAATTACTCCATGGGCAGATGTGAGGGGAGCTCGGTTTGGCCGTGGCTCCGCCCCTATTGACGATCCCCTCTACTTAACAATAGATGTCGCTAGCAAATCGAAGATTTCAACATAAAATATATATATTTCATTATATTACAGATATTTTGAACATTAAAAACAGACACATATTTTGTGTAACACTAAATCAATCAAATAAATTCGAAAATATGTTATTTACTTACGTTTATTGTGATACCATAACAGTACAGCATTAAAACACTTAAAACTAAATAGTTTAAAATATTTAAAAAAATATTCTAAGCTGAAACGAAACCTAAATTAGAAAAATAAGAAAAACATTAGAGCTCGCTCCACGTCACGCATCTTTCACAGTTGAACGAAAAATGACGTAAGCCACGCCCACTTCCGAAGTCACTGCGCCAATTACCGAAACGGTGCACCAGTCGATGCGCCGTCTCCTCTTTGTATTTGCCCTTTGCCATGGCTGTACCCCAAGTCATACATTTTTGTACTCATCCATACTAATATATTTTAATATTATATTTGTTTATTTCGCTTACATTTACCATAATAATTACATTAGATGTCAGATTGTATTTATATACTGTACATGTACACTGTCAGGGTGTTGCGAATTTACAATTTTTTGTTACAACATAAAACATAAAGTACATTGCTTAAGTATGTCATTTTCAAATAAATAATTAAATCCATCACCAAAAATAATAACTTCTATCTTCAAAATAATTTCTAAGATCTAGGCATTCCTGTCGTCAAATAATTCAGTTACAGAGTAATAACACTTATTTATTAAATGCTGTTTCAACATATTCTTAAAGGTTTGTTATCACTCTCCACTACTGCAATGTTCTTTGGTATTTTATTATAAATTTTTATAAACATGCAATATGGACCATTTCCGAACATCTTCATATTAGAATTTGGTAACACCAACCTATGTTTATGCCTAGTATTTCTGTAATGTGTGTCCTTAACTTGTGTAAATAACTGGCTGTGCTTTCGTACAAATATAGCTACTTCTAGAATATAAATACATGCCAGTGTTAGTATGTTTTTAGCAGTAAAGTGAGTTCTGCAACTATCTCGACGTTTAATATTTGCTAGTATGCGGATACATTTCTTTTGTAGAATAAATAAACTATGTGCTTCAACGCTGTTTCCCCACATAATAACTCCATAACTAAGCCAAGCATATGCATAAGCATAGTATGCGGATACAGCTGTTTTAATATTTGTATTTATTTTTATCATTCGTAGGGCATATGTAAATCTAGATAGCTTACTTTTTATTTGTGTGACATGGTATTTCCAATGTAAGTGAGAGTCTATAGTAAGGCCCAAAAGTTTAAAATTTGACACCTCTTCAATAGCTTGATTATCAAATGTCGATGTTAGATTTAGAGGGCATTTTTGGTACGGTCGAAACTGGATTATTTTTGTTTTTTTTTTTAAATTTATTTCTAGGTTATGTTCTTGTAACCATACGTCAAGAATGTTTAAAGTAGTTAATAAATAATTATTTGCTTCGTTAGAATTGTCAGTCTTAAATAAAAGTGAAATGTCATCTGCAAATATAATACATAGATTGTCGTCAAAAAGCTTGGGGAAGTCATTTATATACATTAAAAATAGGATACATCCGATTACACTTCCCTGCGGAATTGAGCAGTTGATAGTAGTGTAGTCTGATCTGACGTTTCTTACCTCTCCTGTAACATCCATCCATACCTGTGTATCCGCACTTCCATTCTCCATACATAAAAATGCAAAAGTCTGTCTGTTATCGCATGGCTAAACTACTGGACCGATTTTTATGAAATTTGGTATGAATATAATTGAAGAGTCGGGCTAAGCATAGGCTTCGTTTCCGGTGAGGCAGCTGCCTAAATCTGTAGAGACCTCAAATTATTTGGACTTTATTCGGTCGCAATGTTGACATTGGGATATTTACTACTTTGGCTCAGCGCAAACCAAGAAGAGCTTACCGGAGCAAATATTTAAAGGCATTAAAATCAACTTCGAAATTATTATTACAAAGTGCATTAAGAGAGGTAGGAATTTTGCAAGGAGTAGTCCGTCTGGGGAAGTACCTCCGCCCTACAGAAGACTGCAGCCAAATAACACTGTGATGCAGTGTTGTGTTCCTGCTGGTGAGTAGGGCCGCCAGGCTCCAGCGGGGTCGCTGTGCTGACAGCGGACAGGTCGGCAACGCGCTCGTGAAATCTCCGGTGTTGCAGGCGTTCATAGGCTACGGTAACTACTGACCATCAGGTGGGCCGTACTCCTGTTTGCCTACTTAGTTGTATAATGAAAAAAAAAAAACATGATTAAAAAGAATGCGCGAACATTTTTGTTGCATTTTATAGTAATAGAACGTTAGTACTATTAATAAGTATGTGGTAATAGTGTTAAATTTGATTTTCGAGTGCCTTAAAAATATCCTTTCCCATGTGCTCCTTTTGGTTTGCACTGACCCTAAAGTATGTATGTAAATGTATGTATGTAAAAATCTTTATTGTACACAAAGAACATAGTATCAGAATACAGGTTACAACAAAAGGCGGACTTATACCAAATAGGGATCTCTTCCAGTCAACCAAACTAACATAGGACATAGACATATGGGCACAGAAGAGGGCACAACACGCAAGAAATCTTAGGTGCAAAGACTTACATCTAACATACAAATTTAATTACACATAAAAACAGTAAGCTCAGCTCAAGTCCGATCGTTCGTAGTACTCCCTAACACGAGATTTGAAAGAGTGAGAAGACAGCTCTTGTATCTCCAAAGGAAGCTGCAGCGAGAACTGTGAAGGAGTTGTCGTAACACAGTGAGGAGCATATCTACAGGTATGTTCAGCTTTAGGTGGTGAGATGCTTGCAGACGGGGATTAAGATCAAGTATTTAATACTACGGCGGGATTTCAATGAATTTAAATCTATTTATTTATTTTTAAGTTTAACTGCAACCAAAGTATTATTGAACTTACTAGTTTACTCATTTGAATGTTAAATTCAGTATTTGTTCCGCTTTCACCTATGACTTCAATTGCATATTTATATATTTTTTGTTAGTTTCTATGCAAATTCCAAAACACAGTTCACTGCCTGTGGTGAGGGTAAAAATGTTACAAAACATCAAATTTATTAGGACATATCAGGGCCCGAATCGCGATAGCTAAATAACTTATTTACCAAAAGCAAGAAACGATCGTTAGGGCTATTTTCGAGTATGTACCTAATATCGGTAAGTCGAATGATTCTCGTTCGACATAATGGCGAGTTGAACTATTTTTAACCGACAATATTGTGGCCGTTTCCCAAATAGAGATGGGTAATTCAATTTTTTTTTTCAAATTTATAACTTAATCTATTATGTATATTAATTAAATAAAACTAAATCTAAATAAATCGAAATATTGAATTGAAATGAATTTTAACGAATTAAAATGGATTTTAATGAATTACTATTAATTGTTTGTTTGTAATATCTTTATTGTACAGAAAAAACAAATAATTTACATACATAAGCATGGAAAAACAATTAGTACAATTGCGGACTTATCCCACTTAGGGATCTCTTACAGTCAACCAGCGAGTTACAGGAGAATAAAAAAACTAATAAAAATTAATGAAATTCAAGCATATTTGTCTTGACTATCTCACGAATGTCTCGTACGTTATGCCAAAAAGTTCCTCGACACTAATTTTTTCCAAACGATTTGATAGTGGCTCGTACGTTCCTTTTGTCAAATACGTTTGTAAAAAAAAATAGCGTGATACCGTTGCAACACAGAAAGTTCGACTAAACATGATGCGGCCAACAAAGTTCACGATTACTTATATTATCTTTTTTTTTTCTATTTTTTACAAGACTTATTTAGCCTACGACGGCTATTTCTGAGTACGTAAAATGGTTTTGTCGAATGAAAATAGTTCGATTTCGAATTACTATTATTCGACATAATTGGTGAGTTTTACATACTCAAACATAGCCCTCGCGTTTGGAAATTGGTTTTAGTTTGAACGTTCGCGTCATTTAAAATACCGCGATTTCCGTCCAGACCTGTTTGTCAGATAGGTAATAACAAAGAGCATCGAAACCCCACATTACTTTTTCTTTATTTAAGTAATAAAGAAGATTCCGTGTTTTTGAAGGCACGTCAAGCTGTTGATTCCGGCAGCCATCCGGTGGTTGTTAAAGGTACCTCAAAAGAGGCCGAAAGGCGGCTTCGAAAAACTCTGTGGCCAAGGTGTGCAAGGTCGAATGACTAAATGATCCACTCGATATGAATAAATGAATTTCCGAATGAGGCATTCAATCACGTTTTAGTTGCAATTAAATTGAGATTCAATATTGTGTTAGCAGTAATTGAATATCAGTTGCACGATCTTTTAAAGTTTATTAGCGGAATTGACATCCAGGGGGCCGATCGCGGTAACTGAAAAACACGTTAACGTATTTATCAAAACCAAACCATGACTGCGCGGGCTATTTATCAAAATGCGAAACGGGTGATTTGAATAATTTTCATTAGAAATAACAGGTGAGTGGAACGATTTTCAATCGACTCATCGATTTTAAAAATAGTGCTCGTGGTCATGGTTTGGTTTTGGTAAATGCATTAACTTCATTTGTAGTTAACGCAATGGGCCCACAGTGCCAAAAATAGGGCTTAAAATAATAAAAACTTAGAATAGACAGACCACTTTGTAGCAGTTATTAAAATTAGCAACTGATTAAAATCGCTACGAAAAAATATTAAAAAACTATTTCAACTTCAAAACTGTATCGTTCAAAGTTAAATAACAAGGGGATACAACACTATCTAGAAAACTTAAATTCAGAAAAATCCAGGCTGATCGCAGAGAAACCCCTGTAATCTTTCTGGTCGATAGAACAAATCCTTACATTCCAAGTTCTGGCTACAAATGGTTAAAACATTGCAACCGTACAGCTAAGAGCACTAAGGAGTCTTTAAGAATTGATCTCAACTTAGAACAAAAGTGATTGAAAGTGCTTGTTAAAGTAAAAAGTGCCTTTTTGTCGACAACTGCAAAGCTTTAAAGGGTATACTTTTCAAAGAATTCAGTATCTTTGAGTGTATGTGTATTTACTTTTTAAACATTTAAGTAACTACGTAGTGACATACATTTAAAAATAACTCCGCTATCAATTACTTCAATTACAAAGCATAGCAAAAAAAAAAAACAGTTTTTTTTTGTTTCCTAAAATTGAATGGGCCAGTGTTATTTGACCTCTCTTATAGTATACGTGCCATACATTTTAGGAGTCAATTTAAGTTGATAGATTGTCCTTCCATAACTGGTAAAATTTTCGGGATAAATTAATGCTTTATGTTGCCGAGGACTAAGGATACATACTTCTAAAATCCATACTAATATTATAAATGGAAAAGTCTGTCTGTCTGTTACGCTTTCACGGCCAAACCGCTGAACGGATTTTGAAGAAATTTTGTATGAATATAGTTAAGAGCTGCGGGAAACAGCTAGTTAACTATATTTTAAAAAAGTTTTATTTATATTCATAGTAGATTTTGGGCGAAAGATGCACATACACAGAAAGACAGACGAAATGTCTAAAAATGTCTATTCTATTCATATTTTTGGCTTCTGCTATAAAGAGCCCTATACATTTTTTTATTTTATATTCAATGTATAGAATTGGCCTTTCTACAGTTTTATTATACGTACATAGATGTAGATTAAAGAATATTGACGGTGGGGCAACGCTGGCACAGTGATACCAAGGCATGCAGGGTTTAACCCTTTGATACCAGTATGAGCAGCTTAAAGGATATGAATTGAATAAACCAAGAGAAATGGACATCAAATGCACCTTGAGGAAGGGATTTTGAATCAATAACACAAGGACTTACAGGGTCAATTAACCCAGACAACTTCTTCATGATCTAGCACACAACTCGGAGGAAAATGCTAATATTACGTGACTTTGACGACGTACCTACTTACTTCGCTTATTAATTACTCTTTAAATGATGATAACTTTCATTTCTGATGTTTAGATGTTGCCCTGAGCTAAGACCAATCAGTTAGTGAAACCTAATTTAAAATTTGTCCAGTAGTTCCTGAGATAAGCGTGTACAGACAGACAGACAGACAATATTGATGTACTTAAAACATTTTCTTGTAACCTATTATTCATATTAGTCGTTCCCTCTCATTTTCTACCTAAAATGATAAATGTACAGACACGTCGATTCTTCTCTTTTATTACAGTATAGATAGATAGATTTGAACCTGTTACTGGCTTAATATGAAAGGAAGAACCATATTGTAAAAAAATTAACTTGAATTTCAGGAAAGAACATCACATACTTACCAAAAGAATACATAATCAAGCCTGTTTCTCTTAGGGGTGTTAGTCACATTAGTGTGACTATGGAGCGGTTGGGTAGATAGAGAAAACACAAACTTATAAATCCAACTATTTATAAAAGGAAAGTCCAGACAGATCGTTGCCCGAAATAACGTGCCCTGAAGACTGGCAGCAAAACTTATGTAAACTACTTAACTGCCAGCCGTCTCGATAAGCATTTTTACCGGGAAACTAGACCAAAAGTATTTAAGTATGATAGTTTTAGAATTTTATTACTGTACCGCCTTTTATTTGTTTTCACTTTTTATCCTATCTAACCTAAGGTTGGTTGGAAGAAATTGCAATAGCGACAAGTCCGCTTTTGTACTCAATTTTCTTGTATATGTATAACTTTTAATTTTAATTTTTGTGATTAGTATAATAAAGTGTATATCTATCTATCTATCAAAAGAATCATGATCGGCAAGTTACAATAAGAAAGCGTTACACTCGATATAGTCATTCAAATATACTCGTACTTTAAATTATTTTTAAATTAGAGACCGATGTCTCTTAAGGTTAGGCAAAGGTCCTAAAAGGTTAGGCAAAGGTCCTAAAATGTTAGGCAAAGGTCCTAAAATGTTAGGCAAAGAACCTAATTAAAAAAATGTTGGCATAGAGCAAAGGATTTTGAATATCCCTGTAGGGCTTTTCCAATGATTGTCAGATAAAAGTCAAGTTCAGTTTTTATTTTCAGAAGTATCAAAGGAATTAGGTAGAAAAACAGTAGGTTAATTGAAAGGTATTTTTAATTGGTTTTATAAAACTTGGACGAATAAAATTACCTGATTTTATTTATTTATTTAACACTTCTTTGCACACAGAACAATAAAAAAAATTCTGAGTTTGACAAATATATTTTTTGCAGTGTATTTTAGGATAATTAAAGCAAAGAGCATTCTCTACAAGTCTATTACTAGAATCTCACTTGGAGCTCATTATTTTTCTTATGCCATTTAACTAAAAATAGAAAGTATCTCTCTTTCTCTTTTCAGCTCTTTTCCGCACACTATAGTCTATTATCAACATAGATCTACATCGTCCAACTGCAACGCAACTACGAATACACGTAGTTGCGCTATGGAGCCTAGGGTACGCTGTAAATCATGGTTCTAGACTTACAGCAGTACTAGTTATTAAAATGGAGCGACTGCCGTCTGAACTCAAGAAACCAAACTAACAGAAATATGGCCCGAGATGTGTTGGTGGCCAACACTGTTAGATTTTTTAAGGATGCCTAAATAACCCAGCATCATATATACAATACAGCCCAACGTCTGCCACTAGGACCAACAGCTTAACGTTTCAGAAACACGGATGAGCTCGAGATAGATTATGCTACTAAATGGCGACCAATCCAATACGGGTCGCGTCTGGCCGTTGGACACGCGCATTAGGATACGCGCGTCGCGCTCGGCTATTAAGCCCTGAGTATTCTTAACCCGGATAGATACGGATAGAACCCGGAAGATACACTTCAAAAGTTTACATCACTAGCCAAAACTTATCAACGGTTACAGTATCACAAGTTAATTTAAATTAGCTCAGGCTGTGGCTAGGAAATCTCAAGCCAAGTTGGCGACAGTGACGGCCAACTTGCTACTCGTATAATAAGGTGGGCACAAAGACCTAGAGTACATAGAAATGACAATATTTTCTGTAACTTTCTTGGTGTCACATTTCAGACATTCCCGGATCTATTCTAAACTCTAGATATTGACTACTGTAAATACTAATACGAGAGGCGGTTCCACATAATTCTGACACCTGGGTGTATATGGTCAATTGACAATGTAACCTACACGAAATGATGATGATGATGAATACTAATTTACTCTTAAGTTTTTGGTAACTTTTCACCAATAAAAAGAAGTCTGATTACATCCAGAGGGAGAAAATCCTTCAACCTATATTCGGAGTTAAATTCTTAGGCAATCTCTGTATTGAGCTCTACATCTGAAGGAACAATAATCTACTAGCAACTACTCGGAGTGGTTGTTAGGACTTTCACCTATTTTGTTTGCAATTTTTTGAGTGATTATTTATTTATTTATTTATTAAAACTTTATTGTTCCACAAAGTACACATATACTTATAACAATTGGCGGGCATAATACTTAAAGCATTCTCTACCAGTCAACCATTGGTTGAAACAGAAAGGCGCAAAAAAGTTAAGGGGAAAAAATGTATTACTTATAGACCATGTATGTAGAGTATGTATTATTCTATGTTAATAAATATATTAGTTAGTTTAAGTTGATTATTATGGTATGGTAGGTTAATAGTCAAAAACACTGTTTCTAGCGTCAAAAAGTAGCCTATGTTCGACCCCGGGCCTTCATCTACATTCATACCAAATTTCATAAAAATCCGTTCAGCGGTTTGTAAGCGTAATAGACAGATAGACAGACAGACTTTCGCACTTATAATATAGTATGGATTGATAGTTTTTATTAGAACATCTAGGTATATTATAAAGTCTTACATCCATATCCTGACACAACTTGTTTTACATTAATTTGCGTAGTAAGTTGATTTCTAAAGTTGCTAATGCGAATTCTTCTGTAGTGTTTATCAGTCGAGACACTGCTCTGTTTCTTGAGATACTCGAGTAATGAGGAAAGTTATACACTGCAATGCTGGGTTTCCACCGCATTGCTCAGACGGTATTAGCAGGCGCTTTGTTTAGAATATGGAATACAATATTCTAACACAATAGTGTTTGACCGTTGTAGTGGAAAAATTAATTTCTTGAATTGTATGTATTTTTAATTGAAATTGTAAAGATAAGTAGACATTTTTTTTTGTTTTTCGTTGTAATGAATTGATGTATTGTCAAGAAATCTATAGCTGTTTTTTTTTTTGAAGTGGTTCGCATCCAGGGTCTTTTCGCAAACTTCTATACGCTGTCGTAGAACCATGAAGTAAGTGAGTGGGTGCCAATCTATATTTACTAATAGTTCTGTAATGATGATGTGAACTTCCCCTTTTTCGACCCCCCCCCCCGCCCCCCCCCCCCCCATTATTTATAGACCTTTTTTTTACAGCAATTATAAAGAATCCGACATACGGTGATATTATCTAATAAGTATTATTGAAATCAGATAAATAATGTTACACCAAACTTCCCCTTTTCGCCCTCATTTTCCCTCCAATAAAAAAATCTCATCCATTTTGAAATGTGACCTCTAACCCGGAACATACATTTTTTTTCGTACGAAATCAAAATTGGCCAGTCTTTCTGAGAACTGTATCTTTTTCAATCTATTTACCTATAATATTAGGGATACAATATTGAAAATGCAATTATGTAAATAACCCAGCCACTTCCCGGTTTCTCAATGCTGGTAGATAAAAATGCCATGAATGAACATAGCTCGTTACCCGGAATGAATGCTTTATTAAAATCGACAATAAGACGTCTTGCTTATTGCATATCATCGAGCTTCCGCGTTTTATATTAACATTTTTGCCCGTATTTCAGCCTAAAAAAATAACAAAACAAACAACAACACTGTCAGAATATGATTATTTTGTTATTAATTGTGGATCACACTAGCAGCTTTAAGCTGATGCATGTGCGTCTTCTTGTTTGGAGAATCAGGTATCTGTCTAGTCTATTTCTGAAGCTGTTAACTGATGGTGCATTTATAACATTTTCCGGGAGCATTTTCCAATCCTTGACTACTTGGTTAATTAAAAAGTTCCTCAATGGTTTTCTTTTTGCGTTTATATAACACATCTTTAGCGAATGACCTCTCAGATGCAAAGAATGTGTACAGTCCCTTCAGATCAGATACGTTATAAGATCAGTTCAGTATTTTGAAAGTCTCAATAAGACAGCCTCTTCTTCTGCGCGATTCGAGTGTTGAGGTTCAGTTCCTTCATTCTCTGTTCATATGGCTTGTTTCGTAATGGATTCACGATTTTTGATTAATTCTAGAAAAGTAATGTCCAACAGTGAACTGATTAAAATAATGATAATTATGAACATGAAATTATAGTGTTTTCATGAAAGAAAACCTTGGAACTATCGTTTTTATCCAAGCGTGGTTCGATTTGCGCCCTCAGCTTACGCATCGGCTAGAGTACGCTGTAAGCCATGGTCCTTGATTTGGCGGTACTGGTTATTACAAAAGAGCTGCTACTGTCTGACCGCCGTAGCTGTTTTTACAGGTTTATCTGGATTAGCTGAGGCGTATTGCTGCCTAGAGCCATCTAACACAGCCTGACGACTGCCATATAACAACCTGGTCAAACGGCTTAAGGCGCCTTCCAAAGTACGGAGGAGCTCGAACCAAAAATGTCACTAATGTTGACCAATACAATAAGGGTGAACATTGAAGTTTATTTTATCTTAGGACACCTTTAAAAAAATAAATTATACCATTGAAAAACTAACAAACAAAATAGCTCACTTGAACTCATAGGTTAAAACATACCTACGCACTAGGAATTCAATTTAACAACGGTTCTATGAATAAAATTAAAAGTCCGATAACATTGTCTTTTTTTTATTAGATTAACAAATTAAGCAATTTAGGGTACCGCTTTTTAACGGAAAAATACTTTGGTATCTATGTACGCGTAGGCTGTTATGTTACGTTCATTGTTGTTTGATTTCCTTGTGAAAAGGATTATAGAAAACAGATGACAGTCGCTCCATTTCCGCCAAATCTAGGACCACGAATAAAAACTTCTGAAGCGTAAGCTAATATTAATGATTAGATCGATTAGGGTGCACTTTGGGTTTCTGTTCCATCGTAGTAAGTAGTATTAAAGATCGTTTGACATAGAAAATAATATTTTGACTTTTTTTTATTACCTAATCTAGAAAATAAAAGAATAAATTACTACTTAGTAAAAAAGTGAAAATTAGTCTTAAAATTAGGTTTCGCTTTCTGTGTTACACGTTGTGAAACATTTAGGATGTTGTTATAATTTAATACCAAAAGATTCACTAATTATTACAGCGAAATATAAATATAACTAGCCATGTTTAATTACTTTGTAATTAGCTAATTAGTTCGCAATCATTTTGATTATTTAACGAGGTGTAATTAATAGGCTATGATGAATCTATATTATTGAAAACGAGGCGAAAAGTGCAAAGGCTAACACGGTCACACAATAGGTCTAAATTATTATTTGTGACGGTTATTTGATACGTGTACCATTCCCCGCACTTATCTGTCATCACAACCATAGTCAATTTGAAGTCCACCGTGCTAACATTACTTGGTCATATGTTATTTACTACGCCAGCCTAACAACAACAATAAGACTAGCCCCCACTTTTACTAACGGGTATGCTTTAGTGCACTACCCCCGCTATTTAGCAGCAAATGCTTAGATTCTGACGATCCCATTACGGTGGCGAACCTTCCCTTCGAAAACCACTGTTCAATAGGTACATAACTGCAACCGCACTCACCGGCGAGTGCGACGTAGTAGGAACAGTAGTAGACAGTTCACCAGGTACCGCAATGTAGGTACCAGGGCGCTTCACGCCACCGATAGGTTCTCAGTAGGTCCTTCAGGCACAATAGTGTCGGCCCTTACGAGTATGACATTGAGCGTTTGCTACCGCTCGCGAGTTTGCATTGCTCGCTTAATGAAAGGCAAAGCCCATGGCCGAGGTTTGTCTCAACTGGGAGCCCGTTGTGCATTTGCCGAAAAGGCTGAGTGGTTAATAGCCCTCGCCTCAAACTATCCTGCTGTAAATTTGAAAGCTCACAGGAGCTTAAATTGTAGGTCCTTTCAAAAAAAAAAGCCAGCAAATGTACACGCGTTACATTATTTAATAACGAACACTGGCTGTTTCCCGCAGCTCCGCCTGCGTCAAAAAGTAGCTTTTGTGTGACCCTGGGTCTTCAACTTTATTCATACCAAATTTCATCAAAATTTGTTCAGCGGTTTGCGTAACAGACGGACAGACAGACAATTCTATCGTATGTTTAATATTAAGTAAGTATGGATTTATTTAAAAACATTACGGAACCAATTACAAAACACAGTGATTTAAAATTTATTCTTCTAGTAGTTGAATACATAATTAAAATCCCTAATATAAATGAAAATATTTTAAACGTCCGCTCCGGTTGTTTCGCCCGCATTGTCAATCGTAACCACCATGGCTCCTACTCCTGAAGAACCCGTGGTTGCTGACCATGTGACCTTGGAAAAACCGGTATCACCCCTCACTGGGGATGAAATAGTGATCAGTGGGATGTCCGGGATATTCCCTAGTTCTAATAGTGTGTTGCGGTTTAAGGAAAACCTTTTTAATAATGTAAGTTTTTTTAATGTTTGTCTAGCTTTTTTTTATTGTATGCAAGGAATTTCTAGGGACCCTACCAGTTTTTGCAATTGTTACACATTTAAGTTAACTATTTTAACGATCTCGTAACAATAAGTCTAAAATTGTAAGTAGTTTACGCCTAGTTTTTGTCCCAAATTTCGTGTTAATGTAATTTTTAGGTACTTTGTCCCTACCACTTATGTTTTTGCGATTGTTACACACATTAAATTGAATTATTTTAAAAATTGCGAAAATATAAGAATTCAATACATGTGTTATCTAAGCACTAAATATAAAAACGCCTACATCGAATTGAAAACAGTTTTCATGGTTCTCTATCAATTTAAAGACAAATTTTCTCAAAATTTTTGAAACTTTTCTGTAAATAAATATCTTTAATTCATTATATTGTAAGCCTTTAGCTTTTACGTTTCAGATAAAACAGGAAGAGAAGTGCGAATTAAATTAGAAGCTAAGTTGTCATTTTAAAGATCTCTTTTTTAAGAGACTACGCTTTTACTGTCTAGTTCACCTTGTTGCCCAATGACTTCATCATCATCATTATTTCAGCCGTCAGTCTACTGTTGGACGTAGGCCTTTCCTAACGATTTACAAAATGATCGGTTCGCAGTAAACTGCATCTAGCGTTTGCCTGTGACCTTTTTCAGGTCATCTGACCATCTGGTATCGAGTTCACAAAAAAAATAACAAACAATTGTGTAAATAACTTTTTGTCATAATACAGGTTGACATGATCACCACAGCAGCACCACGATGGGAATTTAACCATCCTGAAGTATCAAAATACCTGGGAAAAGTGGAGGGTATTGAAAAATTTGATGCCCAGTTCTTCATGGTGCATACTAAGCAAGCCATTACCATGGAGCCCATGAGCCGAGTACTTTTGGAGCATGCCTATTCAGCAATTTACGATTCGGGTAAGCAAGTAATGCAATTATTGGATTTTTCTCGAATAAAAAATAATAATATTTATTAAATTAAACTATTTTAATACAGTTTTTGACGTGTTTATTACTTATTTATTTACACCTGACATTTTAAACACTTTACAGCGTTTATGGCCGCCTGAAATTTCAGGCGGTAGTTTGTAATCTTATGACATCAAAGACAAATGTTAACTTAGTCTGCCTGCGACCATGAACGATGTAAAGTGTTTGAAACGTCAGGTGTAAATAAATAAGTAATAAACGCGATAAAAACCGTATTAAAATAGTTTAATTTAATGAATAACAATCGCGAAAACATAAGAAATCATTATAATAATATTTATTTGCATAAAATAAACAAGTAATAAAATTAAAGCGAATAGAGACTTTGTCGTGGCCTCATATGAGGACGTGAGGTGAGGAGGAGGTGAGGATGTGTCTGAGGGACGTGACTGTCATGATCCACACTTGCCACGACCCTTCTCCAGCCGATCCGATCCTGAGACACGTGTATCGCTTTCTGTAAGAATGTGCCAGTGGCCTCCTGCACTGTGTCCGTCCAACGAACAGAAAGTTAGTGTGGCTTAAAAAAAGTTAAAAAAATAATAATCTACAAACCATACATTAGTAAACATAGGGAGTAATAAATACATACTGAAGAAATAGAATGTCAAATATTTACAAATACTGGCTGAAAAGAATTTGCCGATTTATTTGCGTAAAAAAAGTTATATTTTCCCGCTTTTCTGTGGTTTTCATAACATTGATTTTCTTTTGTTACATTGCGTACCTAGTGGACGCTTACGTATTAATAATTTTTTATTGTACTTATAATGTCAATGTGGTTTCCCTTTTATTTTAATCAGTTTCAATTGATTTTATTTACTTAATTAGTCTAAATTTGCAAAATATCTTAAGGAATACTTCCGGAAGAACTTACAACAAATTTTGTTTTAATCAGTTCAGTGAAATCAGTCATTTTGTGAAAAGTTTTTTTCGAAGTACGTATTTTATATGGATCGGTACATTTTGACATTCAGACCATGGAGCAATTACAAAGAGGAGATGCCGTAATAAACGTTTTGTACGAAAGTATTTGTGAGGCTACACGGGGCGGAAGGCAGACGTGCGGGGGGGGTGCTTGGTTTGGGCCGTGGCTCCAACCATGGAGCACGACCAATGACAAGCTCCTCCCACTTTTGTGTCGGCGAGGCGCCAATGATCACATCATCTCCTCTTGTAATTGCTCCATGGACCTAACCACCCCAAAGGAGTGAACGTTTGTAAAAATCGGTATGTCAGAAGGAAATGAGCTGAAACCTTAAAAACAACTAATTTATTACGACTGTTCAGGAATCAACCCCATAGAACTTCGTGGGAAAAGGGTTGGAGTTTTTATAGGATCCGCCTTCTCCGAATCAGAGAAAATCATTATTTTTGAAATGATGCAGCGCAATGGTTTTGGTATTAGTGGGTAAGTGTTTAGTATATTTTTAACAATTGTTGAGATTCAATTTGACGTTAATATAGATAAAAAACCTGCAAACTAAAAATGTGTTAAAGGGAAACTTTTGATCAAAATGAATGTTCAATTATGCATAAATTTGCATATCAAATTTAAAAAATCCTCACAAATGTATACACCTCGTGGTGCTAGTGTCTTTGTCGTTCGGCGGGTTTATTCCATTTAAAAAAATATCTAGTTTAGAAAACTAATCAAACGTTTTTGAAATTTTCATCTGTTCCCAGTTGCCACCACTGTTTTTACGTGAAACGGTCTATACTCAATAAAACTTATATTTTTCCAGATGCAACCGAGCCATGTATGCCAACCGAATTTCCTACTGGATGGATAGTAAGGGCCCATCGTATGCCCTCGACGTCGCCTGCGCCAGTTCTATGGCATGTCTCGAACATGCCTACAACAGCATCAGTACAGGACAATGTGATGCTGCTATAGTCGGAGGTTGCAATCTTTGTATGCATCCTAATGTATCTTTGAATATAAGACGGTAAGTAACATTTGAGTATTGTTTCCATTCCTAACGAGAGTTGGCGCGAGTGAATAGCATTAGGATCTTGCATGTTTAACCCACATAGAGAAAAATAGTAATACGTTCAAATGGTCTCACAATACGGCCTTCAAAACCGGATTTAATAAAAGAAAATTGTAGGACCTACTATATAGGTCTAGACCGCAAACTGACAATTATGAGAGAAAGCCAGTCATCCTCATCGCAGTCCCACTACGTCAAATGCTGGGCGGTTTCCATTAATTTCATGCAGCTTTTTTAAGGTCGTCGGACCATTTGGTGCGTAGATGTCTCACGTTGCATTCTAGTGCCTTTATGTCCCAATTTTCGCATAATTAAAAAAAACATTTCGGAGAAGTGTGCCCAAAAGAAATGCATGTTCAATGGTTTACGATAGGGCTAATGATTTTAAGTCTGACTCAAGAAGTTCGGCTTGTACCATCATATTTAAAAGGTGCCTTGAGCTGTGCTGTGTCGTGCTGTTTTCGGGTAAACACCTTGGTTTTTCCACTCACCGCTGGTCCATAAATGAAGATTTGTCTTAAGGTCGCTATCATCGGGAACTGATGAGAAGGACATCATCAAGAGTTCAAGATTGACAGCCTCCTTTGCACCATCTAAATTCACTGCAACATACGCAAATATAATAAAAGTTCAAGACATCATATACTTAGTCTATAGTATCACCAACTACTTATGATGATTATATTTAGAGTTTAAATCAGGATGTCTGTTTCAGTGCTGGATTCCTTTGCTTGGATGGCAAAACCAGATGTTTTGACAACAATGCTGAGGGTGCAGTGCGATCGGACGCCATTAGTGTCATTTATGTCCAAAAAGCCAAAGATGCTAAGAGGTAAATTATACAAAAAATATTTATGGAAAAAGAAAAAAGTGTGCCTCAAATTTGTGTTTGTAAATTTTGTGAAATGAAATATTTATTCTCATTTAGCTATGACTTTGGTTTTGTTTTTCAAAATCCAAATACTTGACTGCAGTGAAAATACATATGCATTAAGATTACTTCAGTCCAAATTGACATGCATTTTTGGTATGAATCATAATAATAGGAAAATTAAGAAATAGTCCTACGAATTAAAGGCATCATTGTAAAGTAAACACGTTTACCTTATGCAACTAAATTTGAAGAAAGGTTTGTTCGTTTTCAGAATTTACTCTCAAGTTTATCATATAAAAGGGAATTATGCTACCAATCCGAGGGTAGATGACGAAGAGTTTCTGCCTACTCGAGAACCAAAGGAAATTGTGGATTTCCTTGACGCATTCTATTCGGAAATTGGGATGGATCCTACTACTGTTGACTACGTAGAAGCTTATGGATCAGGTAAACATTTCATAAACGCAAATGGCATATCTGTCTCAGTCATGCCTTGAAAAAATTATAAGAAAAAGATCGTTTTTTATATTGTTCAAATATTCATAATTCTGTGATTATCCTGTGTGTCTTTTTCCCCTAAGCACCTAAACAGTTGTGTTTTTCGTGGTAAATAACATAAAGCTTTGTATTTTATTATTTCAATTTTGTACTTTAAGCCGATTTTTTAAATCCAAGCCTCTATTTTAACTTTATGTAGAGTCGAAGTTAAATTGGACGATGTAAAATTAATTTTTAAAAACGCATTTACTATCACTGATTCTGTGATTAAAGGCTATATTTTATATATCATTTCAATCTAAAAATATCATGTGCTAGATAAAATTCATGGCATCTTTAGACCAATGTATTATTAGCAATGATACAAATAACAGACTACTAATTATGATAAACGAACTTGAGAAAAGAAATAAAAAACTTGTACAGCATACAATTTGAAAATTCTCCGCATATTTCAGCTCTCAAGAGGGCCGACGGTAATGAATTGGAAGCTATAGGAAAGGTGTTTGCTAAAGACAAACCAATTAGAATTGGTAGTGTTAAATCCAACATGGGACATAGTGAACCAGCATCGGGAGTCTGTTCATTAGTAAAGGTAAATAAAACATATTGTGTGTAATATCATGTTAATTTGTTTGTCCGGGACATACCTATTCTATTTTTCACAATACAAGCAGATCGCCTTTAAAATGTTTAAGCTGATTTAATAAGCAATACTAATGTATTGCTTATTTATTGTTAATTGTATACTTATACGGTTTCTTGTGTGGTGATGGTATTTTTCTCTGCAATCAAGTTTTTATAAAAGGTCTCTCTAAAATGTACTAGTTCTCTCCAAAGTCTTCGGTATTATCATCATATAATAAAATACCCTGATTGAATACCCTGCCTCTGAAAGCAGTAAGATTTTTTAAAATTGATACAAATCTCTTAAAAGAGTTACTAACTATTATCATTCCGTTCTATCACTGTGTCTTTATCTCGACTTTTTCTCTTTGTTTATATCAAATTGATAATGTTATTCGAAGACGAGTAAGCCTCAAAGTACTTAAGTAAAGAACGCTGACTCGTGATTGTGTGTGAATTCATCCTGCCACGATTACTAAGCTAAGGACTTGAGTAAAAACTAAAACAAAAATGATCAAGTTAGTCACGAAGGAACACAGCTAGAAGGAGAACTCGGATCAGTAGAAACTAAAGCAGAAGGCAAATGTATATGACCCCTTAGCGTACACTTAGTTTTGTAGTTATGCTGTATCAGATTTCAGTTCTATTTACTCCGAATATCAATGGCTCGTCAACACTCTGTACTCGTAGTAAAAAAATTCAATTCATAAGAAGTGATTCCCAAAATATTTGGTAATGGTAACAATTTGGATAATTTTCATCCACATAATTAGAGGATTAAAAATGACTTAGCTACAGACTAAGAGTACAGCTTTTAAAAATTAAATTCGAAAGCTTCCAGTTATTTTAAATTATCCATTTTCATAAAAATATCGAACGCGCTCATCAGAAATTCACATTTTAAAAAGTTGCACTTAAAATATTACCATGTTTTTATGAATATTGTGCAAACATTTTTATTTTAATTTTCATGCTGGTAAAACACGAATAGGTTAATTAAAAAATTTTGTGAATTAATTTGTATCGTCAAAAAAGGCGGAATTTTTACGTTCGACTGTTTGTATTTTTTTGTTATAAATCAATATGTGCCCTCGTTTGTAATTAGTCACTTTCTTCCCTCGGTGAACAATGTACTATAAATGTTTGTATTATCTAATATTAGTTTTAATACCATTTATTATGTTTAAATTTTATAAAAAAGCTTTTTCTCCTGTATGACAAAGTAAGCAAGGTTATTAATTGTTGCGATTACTGTCTTTGAATCACGAACAAGCGAAAGTAGATAGACACTGGTTATTACACTGGAGTAACTCGTAAACGTAACCCTTTTTACAGGGAAACCAGACCTACAATTTCGATGAAGATTAATAACACTTTGATCTACCTTAGAGTATCCACTAATCTACTACCCACAATGCATGTCCAATATATATACGAGGGTGCGTTTTTAAGTTCGCGGAATGAGAGGGTTGGAGGGGGGTGATTATACTCATTAGGACCGTAAAGTGTTCAGTGACTCGTAATTAGTGTAAATACGAGGTTTCATTGTTATAAGTCAATTAGTCCTTGAGCTATCGTCAACCAAGCAACATAATCGGGAGTGAAAAGTGAAATATGGAAAACATCGAATATCGTGCCGTTATAAAGTTCCTTACCAAGCAAGGAAAATCAGTACCGACCATACTGAATGAGATGTCGTCGGTTTACGGTGACTCTTGTCCAGGAAAAACCATGGTTTACAAGTGGCACAGTTTATTTAAACAAGGGAGAGAATCACTTGAAGACGACCCGAGGCCGGGCAGGAGCATCGAGGTGACCACGCCGGAACTTGTCCAAAAAGTTGAAAAAAATGTAGTCGAAGATGCGCGAATAAAGAAGAAACAACTCGCAGAAATGGTTGGAGTATCCGATACAACCATTTTTAAAATTTTGCACGATCATCTTGGCATGACTAAGGTCAGCGCACGATGGGTGCCGAGAATGCTCACGCCGCCGCAAAAACAACAGCGCGTAGTGTTCACGCGCATTTTTGGACATCTGCAGTGAAGACAAGGATGGTGTTTTGAGTCGAATTGTTACTGGAGACGAAACTTGGGTTCATCATTATGAACCTGAGTCGAAACAAGACTCCATGCAGTGGCATAAAAAGGGCACAGCACCTCCCAAGAAGTTTAAGGTGTCGCAGTCAGCTGGGAAACTCATGGCTACGGTCTTTTGGGACTCAGAAGGAATATTATTGATCGACTATAAATATAAAGGTGTTTCTATAACCGAAGAATACTATGCTTCAATATTAGAGCAGTTAAAAGAAGCCATTAAAGAGAAAAGACGGGGAAAATTGACGAGAGGTGTGCTGCTCTTGCACGACAACGCGCCCGTTCACAAGAGCCGCGTTGCATTGGCTGCCCTGCATCAGGTGGGCTTCGATATTTTAAATCATCCACCCTACAGTCCAGATTTGGCCCCCAGTGATTATTATCTTTTTCCAAAAATGAAAAAAGAGCTGCGGGGTAAGAAATTTTCCACCGATGATGAAGTCAAGGAGGCAGTTTCAGCATATTTTGAGGACAAAGACAAGACATTTTTTTATGAAGGTATAAATAAGTTAATTGAAAAATCTGAAAAATGTATCCGTCTTGCAGGTGAATATATTGAAAAAGAAAAATAATTTGGATTTTTTATTTCCACTCTTTGCCCCCCATTCCGCGGAATTAAAAACGCTCCCTCGTATATATATAGCACATCAGGTCAGCGTCTACGAAGATGACGATAAAAAATGCTAATGTGTCGCACATCATAAGAGAATATGTATCGGTTTCTTTATATTCTCTTAGCCTTTTCTTTATTGTTAACTAGTCATTTCTGGAACTAAGCCTGGTACCAGGGCCCACTTTCTTGGCCAAGATCCAAAGTTTGTTACAAAAATTGAATGAAGTTCCTACAACTTTTATTCTTTTGTGGCTAACTGTCATTTGTAACTCTTGCCTTTTAGTATCTCTGCCTTCTTCTGTCCATGACTTATGTGGCTATATTTTTTAAAGCAATCTCTTTCTACTTGCAAACTAAGGACGCTAGGGGCCATTGCCTGATCCTGATCTAGTATTCAGCAGCATGATATTTAAGGCGTGCGTCACTAATTGTTAGGCATCTCCTGAGGGTTTGGTGTATTTTTATTTTTCGCTTAGTATTCTGTAACCAGTGTGAACCACTTGAGCGTTCATGAATAGGTAGGTAGTTAGTTAGAAGCCCAAAAAAATAAACATACGTTTAATCTTCCATCATAAAAACCATAAAACACACTTTTTAGACAAGACATAACATAGATTATCCTAGTGTCATAAATGTAGCACACCACTTTTCCCATTAAATTATTTTTATTTTACGAAGTAAAATTTAAATCAAATTAAGTTAGTGAAAAGTGGTATTTTAAGAACATATGAAACGTAAAATTTTTCACCTAAATATAAACCACAATATTATAGACACGTCTTTTAACAGTCATGTTCAGAATGAACAATGCTTCTTTTGTGTGACATATCTCTATGAATTGTAGTAAGTATGTGACCTACCGATTAAGTAATATTAAATATTATCTATTTTTTTATTTGTATTGACCTACATATGGGACAGTAGGCTTGTCAGTATCATTTTGTTTGAAATTTGATTATTTTTTTTTTTAATTCTGGCATTCATCATGAGATTTTAATCTGTCAATGTCAAAGTAACTTAAAAAAACAAATAGCAGTTCAGTAATGGATTTTCATACAACTTTTTCGCCTGCATTTTTGGACGGAAAAAAGGCCGCACTTTCTAACCCGACCTTGAGTAAGTATGAGTGTACTTTCCGTGCAAGTGTAGTATAAAATAATATATTGATTACAGAACTTACCAAATTTCTATGCGTGTTTTAGCCACCAATTAATTCATGCAAACAACTGCCGACTGGCTCCCGTCCACTACTGTTAGTCCCAACATGTGCGCCACAATTAGTTTGTAACTTTAACTTCCGTATCATAACTACTAATTATGAAATAACGAACAATTAAAAAACAACTTATTTCCAGGCATGTCTCTCTTTCCAAAATGGCGAACTCCCTGCCAACTTGCATTACTCTGAGCCGCAGAACGATATCGCCTCAGTAAGGGACGGAAAAATACACGTTTTGACTGAGAACACCCCATTTAATAGGAACGGCTTCATCGCTCTAAACAGCTTCTCGTACAGCGGAGCTAATCTCCACGTTCTTTTGAAAGGACATTACAAACCTAAGGTAAGATATTTTTTTTAATACAAATATGGTTTTTCGTGTAGCTTCGCTCGCGTACTTTAATTTCACAGAAACTAAGAAAGTACTAGTAAGAACTTTCAGTTAAGTAAGATTCATTTAAGACAAAATATAAGGATATAGTTAGATTACATTTATTTATGGTAATACATCGATAATTGTATTGCGGTTGGATGAACTGAAATTTATTTTATTAAAATTATTGCTGTTTTGAATAAATATTCTATTATGTCTTTGTTAGAAAATTTTGGCGAACGTGCGAGTCTACCATTAACGTTTTTGTGCCGACCTACTGAAAAATAGCTCTTTGAAAATCAGAAATGTTTTTTAAAATGGAGCATAGTAAATTTGACTTTATTTCAATTAATCTTATTGCGCCGCGCTAATTTACTGTTTCTCCATATGGTTGAATGGCAAAAAAAAGCTTTTGGCGCCATAAGTCAACCAAACTTAATCTAGCTTAGTTTTAGCCCGCGACATCGCACGCGTACTTAATAACTTTTCTGGAATGAATGTTTCCTTGTTTCCATCTACTTACATCCATACTATCCATACTAATATTATAAATGCGACAGTCTGTCTGTCTGTCTTTCTGTCTGTCTGTCTGTCTGTTACGCTTTCACGGCCAAACCGCTGAACGGATTTTGATGAAATTTGGTATGAATATAGTTGAAGACCCGGGGTCAAACATAGGCTACTTTTTCAAGCAGGCGGAGCTTTCCCGCAGGAAACAGCTAGTACTACATAAGCTTAGGAAATAAAGAGTGAAAAGGTAACAAACAAACAAATGAATCACTTGTTATTTGAAGGATTTATGATTTTTACTCAAACTTTTTGCGCAATTATTCATTTCTCATCAGACAATCAGCCATACTAAGGCTGGCTGAAAGAAATTTCAATAGCGATAAGCCTTAGGCACAAAATTTTTAAATGTATCAATTTTTCTTTTTCTTTTATCGTATTTCCTACCATATTTCCTTTCAAAGGACCCCGAGCGCTACAAGAGCAGCATTCCCCAACTAGTCCTCATTTCTGGACGATTGGAGCCCGCCGTGCAGATAATTCTGGATGCCTTGAAGTCTCACCCGATTGACCCTGAAGAGATTGGTCTACTGAGGAGTATACATTCCAAAGAAATCCCTGGACACTTGGCTAGGGGCTACATTATTCTTGGTAAAATGGTTTTTTGAGTTAAATTTCTAGTCTAGACTTGATATACGAACATGCTTAATGAGTGAAAGAGGGTCTCGAGCGTTGTGATGAATATAAAATTCTTAAATCTAAAATTAAGATTTTAAAAGGCTTAATATAAGAAAATGTATAATGTGTGAAAGGAGGCTCTCATGCGTTGTGATAAATGTGAGTTATAATACGTATCAAAAATCATTAGCGACGCTTGAAAGTCAGATCATTATTCGAATTAGAAAAGTTTTAGAAACGATTAGAAGATACTTTTTGCATATGTTAAGCTTATAGTAGCGATGAAAGAGCGGGAGAAGCTCGATAGTCGAGCGTGGCATTCTTAACGAATGCGCGTGTCAAGAAACGACGAGACGCGACCATTATTGGATTGGTCGCAATTTAGTGGCATTTTCTTTCTCGAGCTCCTCCGTGCTTCGGAAGGCACGTTAAGCCGGTGGTCCCGGTTTTTATTGATGGATAGCAGTCGTTAGGCTTTGTCAGATGCCTTTGGGCAGCCTGAAAAATTTTGACAGTGTTGGCCACTATTACACCTCGGATCATATTCCTGTTGGTCTGGTTTCCCTGTAAAAGGGGTTACGGAGGTCAGACGGCAGTCGCTCCATTGTAAAAACCCGTGCAGCCAAATCTAGGAGCATGATTTACAGCGTACCCTAGGCTCCGAAGCGTAAGCTGACGACGCTGCGACGCAACTAGGAATATACGCTAGGATGATGATGAGCGATGAAAGAGAAAAAACCTATTTTTTTATTTATTTACGCTACGCCGAATTCAAAATCGGCTCTTATTTCATTTTCCAATAAATTACATATATTTGTAAAATTTTTGTTTCGTAGGTCCAATAACTTTTTCAATTTCGTGTCAAAATGTAACATTCACTTAACAGACGCAATTATATAATTTAGAGATAATAAGTCGATTATCATCAATCCCTGAGAAAATTCAGCCAATTAAATCTCATCTACTAAAACTTTACTTTCACTAAAAGTCTAAAATATTCATCATCTCTTTATCTTTTGGCGAGATTCGTTTTCTAAAGTTAAGTTTTAGTAGCAAAATTTCTTGTTACACGTAAAATTCTGGAGCCACCAGAGAACTAATCCCAAGTTTAATTGTTCTTTATCCTTTATGACAATTTACGCTTCTTAAATGAGACAGTTATTTGTTTTCTAATTCTTTAGTATCTAAATTGTTTAAGGGAATTTTGAAGAAGCATTCTACTTATATTTTTTGTTGCTTTCTTCTCATTGTATTATTTTTATATTACGAGTTTGATCAAACTAAATTGAATATGTTATGGATATGTAGTACATCTATTAAAATAAAGAAATTTTTAATTGATTTATTCCGTCTTAATACAAAAGTTTTAGACAACTGTTGAGAAAGTGTTTTAAAAAACTGCTACCATTAAACTACGTTTTTCTTTAGTCTAAAGTTAAACAGAGTATAGATATGGTTTGTTAAACAATAGTCTAAGAGTACTTTAGGTTATAAATAAACGTAATTTTAAGATATCAATTTTAATTGCCTATTTTAAAAATGTTAAAGCATTTTGTCAATGATGAAACAATCAATGATAATTATTGAAATAATGTTATAGTTAACGAATTATAAAATAATGAGTAAAGGAAATTCTCAAAATCAATATCAAAACGTTATATATATATATAAACCAGAATCAACGGCTTAAACTCATTTATTGCTCTTTTCGTTGCTTATTTATTTTTTATTGATTTAATATTAAAATAAAAAACATTTTACCAGATACCAACGAGAAGAACGAGACAGTAACACTATCGGAGAGTACGGAGTACTACCCAGACACGACGCACCCAGTGTGGTTCGTGTACAGCGGAATGGGGTCACAATGGGCTGGCATGGGCGCTGAACTGATGAAGATACCGATTTTCGCTGCTGCTATAGAAAAGTACGTTTTTATTTTACCATAAAAATAAGCTTTTACTAGATAAATAGCAAAAAATAAAGACTGTAGCATACCTGCAGCACTATCGGAGAGCATCGAGTACTAGCCAGACACGACGCATCCAATTTGATTCGTCTACATCTGAACTAATAAAGATACAGATAAATGCTGCTGCTATTGAAAAGTAAGTTTTTAATTTACTCAAAAAAATGTCATTTAAGTATAAGATACTAAGACAGTAAGAATATGACAGTCACACTATCGGAAAGCACGGAGTACTGCTTAGATACGACGCACCCAATTTAGTTCGTGGCGCTGAATGAATCTCTAGGATTTGTTTTTAATTGTCAAAAATATAAAGGTTGTAAAAATCAGGAAACAACAAAACAGGGATTTATCCTTCTTTTTTATAAGATACTAAAAAAAAAAAAAAACAAGACTTACCCTTTTTGAGAGCACGGAGTACTAACCAAACGCGGTGGTCCAGTGGTTTGCCCGAAACCCCGAAATTCGTCGGTTTGATTCCCACGAGAAGCGTTTAGTCGTTTCCAACTTGGATAGGACATTGCAGGCTTGAGTCAGCTGATTATTTATTAACAAAGATGAGTCCTTGCTTCGGAAGGTACGTTGAGCTATTAGCCTCGACTGCCATTTGGAAGTCGTTATTTAAAACATAGTGATCCTATTGTTATGATTTTCCTGTAAAGTGTTACGGAGTTCATATGGTAGACAATCCATTGTGATTCTCCCGCGGCCCCTCTATTTGCGCTATGAAGTGTCGTAGACCTATCATCATCTCCAAATCTAGGACCATAATAGCGTGCTTTGTACTCAGAAGCACAAGCTGAAGATGCACTTAGGAGATACGCTCGAAGATTTTTGGAATCATGGGCTTTTTAAACCAAAATATTGGATACAGTATCCGTTATAGAGAAGTATGACTTGCGGGCTTTTTGTTATACAATTTTCGACACAAATGGGTCATGTTTCGCACTCTAACACAATAGCTGTATTGATTGAATGTAGAGCGTCATGCCAGTATCGTTTCCATTTTATGTGTTTTGGAAGAATTTTTTTAGCTTTATGCGGCTGTTTATACCTAGGGTCTTAAACTAGATGAGACTGATCAAGGCAAATAAACAGATGTTAGATACATGGCATTAATAATATAGATATATGAGATACCTTGGAGTAAAACAGAAATAGTAACTATGAAGAAAGACTTTTACATTAAATTTACTCAATAAAATAAAATAAAAACTTACATGTATTAATCAACTCCAGAACGTATCTTTTTTTGTTTTAAATGTTGGTACGTTATATGGCTAGTTAGCGCAGAAATTTGTAATTGTAAATTAACCTAGTACTACAAGGTACATTTGAGGAGCTCCATAGTCGAGCGTGCCTCGCGTATCCGTAGCGAATGCTCGTCTTAAGCAACGACGAGACGCGATCATTATTGGATTGGTCGCCATTTAGTGGCATTTTCTATCTCGAGCTCCTCCGTGCTTCGGAAGGTTAAGTCGTTGGTCCTGGTTTTTATCAATGGATAGCAGTCGTTAGGCTGTGTCAGATGCCTTTGTGTAGCCTGAAAAATTCTGACAGTGTTGGCTACTAACACACCTCGTGTCATGTTCCTGTTGGTCTGGTTTTGGAGATCAGACGGCAGTCGCTCCATTGTAAAAACCAGTGAAGCTAAATCTAGGACTTTACAGCGTACCCTAGGCTCCGAAGCGTAAGCTGACGACGGAACTAGGAATACACGCTAGGATCATGATGATGACAAGGTATAACATTAGAGTAATAACGTACTACAATGTAACAGAACTAGTATAACCATATTAATATTCGAACGTTTATTAAGAATAATAAAAAAAAAACAATAAGTACCCAAGTAATAATGAAAGGTCACGCAAGCGAAGCTGTAAAAAAAGTTCAAATTAGTGACTATTATATTATTCTGTATCAAAAGTATCTTTACGATAACTGAATAAAAACTGATAATTTTATCGCAGATGCCACAAAGTCCTTGAGCCCAAAGGGTTGGACATCGTCAAGATCCTGACTGATCCAGACAAGACCATTTACGACAACATCCTGAACTCCTTCGTCGGTATTGCCGCTGTCCAAATCGGTCTCACCGACATCCTGAAGGCTTTGGGTATCGAGCCTGATAATATCATTGGTAAGTCCTTACGACTAATCTTTTTGTATTGCTGTAAAGATAAAAATACAGTCCAGGAGTGCTATTTTCAAAAAGTGTTGCTCGCGCAAATCGGCGATTTGAATTATTTTTGTTCAATATCAAATAATATTCGTACGATATCGAATGATTTTTGTATTTATTTATTTAAACTTTATTGTACAATATATACAATTGTACATCACAATAGGCGGACTTAATGCTAAAAGCATTATCTAACAGCCAACCTTTGGCATCCGTACTAATATTATAAATGCGAAAGTCTGTCTATCTGTTACGCTTTCACGGCCAAACCGCTGAACGGATTTTGATGAATCCATACTAATATTATAAATGCAAAAGTCTGTCTGTCTATCTGTCTGTCTGTTACGCTTTCACGGCCAAGCCGCTGAATGGATTTTGATGAAATTTGGTATGAATATAGTTGAAGACCCGGGGTCAAACATAGGCTGCTTTTTGACGCAGGCGGACCTGCGGGAAACAGCTAGTATTACATATATGGTCGGCAATATGCACGTGATGACCCTGGTGTTGCGGGCGTTCATGACCTACGGTGACCACTTACCATCAGGTGGGCCGTATGCCTTTTTGCCTACTTAATTGTAGGTATATTAGTCGACATATGAGGGCTCCAGATTTTTGAGAGTGTCAAATTGCTGACTAAGATCAGAATAAGACTATCAATACCTAGCTAAAGTATTTTTTATTTTCAAGGCACCATATCTCTCAATTATTAACCTAATAAAAAATGGTAGTTCCTAAGAAAAGACTATTACAATAATTAACTAATTTGTCAGTAGGAGTCGGGAAAAGCTCTCGTTTTCTCATTTGCCGCATAAGTTGACAATCATCGTAGTATACGAAATCACGATCGAACTCGCGTTGTCATCAAATTATTTTGTGTGATCTAGGTATTACCACTACCCTATTCAAAAAAAAAAAACATTCACAGATACATTATGGAGTAAACTGAAACAATAATTAACTTGCATTTAATGTAAAAATCTTAATTCTAAAATACCTACTAACATAATTCTAAAGTGTAATTTGGTGATTTAGTAAGAGTATTCGTATTGTACTTTTTAGGAGCCTTTATAAATTACCTTATAATAGGAGGAATAAATTAATTTGATACAGCTCTAGAAGTTCAATTTCAGGCCACAGCGTAGGCGAGCTAGGATGCGCATACGCCGATGGTTGCTTCACGGCGGAGGAGATGATCCTCTCGGCGTACAGTCGCGGTCTTGTTTCAGTCCAGACTCCCTTCATCAAGGGTTCCATGGCTGCTGTAGGACTTGGGTACAAAGCTGTAAGTATTTTGGGATGGTTGAGTGTGTGTGTGGAAATTATTCCATACTATAAGTACGACAGTCTGTCTGTTACGCTTCCACGGCCAAACTGCTGAACGGATTTTGGTATGAAGACCCGAGTCAGACATGCCTATGTCTGACTCGGGTCTTCATACCAAAATCCGGTAGCCTTACCAGCTAGTAAGATATATAAAATAACTGGTTAGGTAAATAATATGATTGTGAATTATAAAAATGATAGTCAGCTACAGATTGAAAAAAGAGAAAGTTTATATCTCTTTAAGAAGTGAAACTGAATCGTCTCACGAATTTTACATACTCAAAAATAGCCCTCGTGCTTATGGTTTGGTTTTGGCAAATCCGTTAACGTCATTTGCATTTACCGCGATTGCCCTGCAGCTAAAAGCTTCAAAGCTATTGTCAATCGATAATCACACTATTTTCTAAGTCATTCCGTTCATTGCTCTTGTAGCTCGGTATTTTTACTTCAGACAAAGTTTTTACATCCAAGTTTTAATTACACTTATCAGTACCCAGCCTGATTAACATAGGAGAACTTTGAAAATGATGTTCTATAAGAAAATTTTAAGTTATTCATATCTAAATTAGTTGAAAGATAATTAGGTGAAAGAAAAGTTCGTTCACAGAACATAATGTAAAATAATTAAGTTTCAAAATGAGAAATCTGTAAAAAACCATGTTTATAAACTCTCAAAATGAAAGGCAACTCGTTTGAAATTTTCTTGACTTTTGTTGTTTCGAAAAAGGCAAACTAATTACCTAAAATTCCATTTTTTTTTGACTGACAACAAACATTAAACAACAACATTAATAATAAATAATAATCTTTATTGTAAACTTTAAGTAATAATAGACATGATGCTAAGTATTGTGTGATTTCAAGAGACAGACAGGTCGGCAATGCGCTCGTGACATCTCCGGTGTTGCGGGCGTTCATAGGCTACGGTAACCACTTACCATCAGGTGGGCCGTACCTCTGTTTGCCTACTTAGCTATATAAAAAAATGGATTTAATAATCACAGTCAGGAAAAGCGGTAGTAGTTTAGTAATGATCCAAATGAAACTAACTAGTTACGATTTTACCATCATCTTGACTAAATAGCAAAAATTGACTATGAGGTTTTGGCTACATTGAATCTATGTTTTTACCCGACTGCGCCAGATGGAGGGTTATGTTTTTCGATATCAGGTATGTAGGTTTGTAAGTAGATATGTATGTGTAATTGTTTGGCTCGCTCTGCAGCCTGAACGGATCAATAGATTTTAGTTTGAAAAGTGTCGTTAGATTTGTATTTACTGTGAGAGTGATACTGGGTATATCAGATTAAAGAAAAATTGTGGATTTTTTGGAATTTTACACAAAAATACAGTCGTTTTTATTTTCTTTTTAAATTACCGTTATCTTGTTTAAGACCAAAGTGTTTAGTTACAAATACAAAAAACTTATAAATAAATTATGTTGTAATTTTATACTATCTAATCTACATTTTTCCGGTAATCAATTAATTTGTTAAGCAAATAACTGTGATAAGCCTGTTGTCCTTGAATTCATAGGTTAATGAGATCACAAATCAATTGTTTATGGATCTTATGAAATTTTAACTAGTGTTGCCTAACTTAATTATTGTTAACGATTTGTGATTAATATGAATTAGTTCTTTTGACCCCCAACAAAAAAATTTATTGTTGTTTTTGGCACGGTCATTTTGATTTTGTGGGGTAAAAAATAAAAGTATATACCCACTTCAATTATAAAATTATTTTGCATAATGAATACAGTGTCGAAACTGCTGTTCTTAGGTTCCCGTCAAAGGTATTTTTTAACTATTTTTTCATAAATTAAACTATTTTAATACGGTTTTATCGCGTTTATTACTTATTTATTTACACCTACCGTTTCAAACACTTTACAGCGTTCATGGTCGCAGGCAGACTAAGTTAACATTTGTCTTTGATGTCATAAGATTACAAACTACCGCCTGAAATTTTTATTGGGAACTATTCCGATTCACGCAGTATTGGCTCACAGTATCTAAGTGAAGCTATTGAAATTAAAAAAACATCCTAATTTCAATAGCTTTTGAAGCTGTTACTCGTTGTGTGCCTGCATTTTAACTGTATGCCTTTTGTACCATTTTTTAGATAGTTATTAGTATAAACCTCTCTTACCCTTTATTCTTATTCATGAAGCATAGCCTAAAGCCGGATTTCTTAGGTAACATTGTCAATCAACCATGTACACCCTGTCTGAGTTGTTCGGAACCACCTCTCGGCCTCTGAGTTGGTTCCTTTAACCGTTTCCACCAAGTGGCAGCTGGAACCAACGGCTTAACGTACCTTCCGAAGCACGGAATCATCCTTATTATCAGACAATCAGATGATTCAAGCCTGCAATGTTCTAACCTAACTGGAAACAACTAAACAAAGTATGGTTCCCGTGGGATTTGAATCCACAACCCCCGAGTCGAAGGCGAACGTTTTAAATTCTGGACCACGGAAGCAGTCGATATAATGTCGGTGCGTGGTCGCACTCGGAAACCTTCCTAAAGATCGACCTGAAGATGATCGCAGGCAGGCGTTGGATACAGGTCGCTTCCAACCAGTCATATCGGAAGTCTTTGGGGCCTATGTCCATCAGTGGACTGTCTGCGGATGTAAAGATGACGATTTTTTTTTTGTTGTTCAAAGGTACTTGCTCTTGTCCCGCCTGAGATCGAAGTGGCCTGTCACAACAGTTCTGATTCTTCAACTATTTCGGGTCCAGCTGATATCATGAAGGAATTCGTGGCTGAATTGACAGCTAAGGGTATATTCGCTAAAGAAGTACCCTGCTCCAACATCGCATACCATTCAAGATATATCGCTGAAGCGGGTAAGAAAATTTACTGAATTCATGAGGATACAAGTAAATAATTCTATGATTTTCGGTCTCTCTTCAAGACCAATAAATCAGCCTGGACTTTTCAAAGTTTATTATCTGATTGTAAGGTATTTAAATCCAACAAGGATCTCACCAAAATTTAATTTAAGTATGACTTTCGTAAAGGAACATGTTAATATTTTATACGAAGTTTATAAATATTCAGATAAAAAATTATTATTAAATTATAATTAATTAGTCATAACTAATCTAATATAAACAATTTTTTTTAAAATTACATTATAAACTGCATCATCTTTTAAACGTTTAGGGTTTTTAGAGCACACATTTAATGTGTACGATAAATGGATACTGGTGATTCTAAAATATTCGTGATGTGCCCGTCGTATGCCAGTTCTCCAAGGACATTTATAATTCCTTTGTGCCTCACTGTTTTTTTTAATTTGTTTTAATAATCTATTTTTTTTTTGTGCAATAAAGAGTATTTCTATTGTAAGACCTCAGTAAGGTCTAGGGGCATAAAATGGCTACTTCCACTGTTACAAATTTTCAAAGTTTACCAAAACATTTGTAAATAACATTTATGATTTTTCATGCCAGGTCCTGGACTTCTGAAGTACCTCGGTGAAGTGATAAAGGACCCTAAACCCCGCAGTGAGAAGTGGGTATCAACATCTGTACCCCAAGACAGATGGTCCGAACCCATCGCTAAATATTCATCCGCTGAATACCACACAAACAATTTGCTGGTTAGTTTCTTCAAATATATATTTTACTTCAAATCCATACTAATATTATAAATGCGTCTTTCTTTTTGTCTGTCTGTATATGTGTTACGCTTTCACGGCCAAACCGCTGAATGGATTTTGATGAAATTTGGTATGAATATAGTTGAAGACCCGGGGTCAAACATAGGCTATTTTTTGGCGCAGGCGGACCTGCGGGAAAAAGCTCGTAATACATACTTATGAATCTAAATATTTTTTTTCGCGAGGATAGGTAATGTAGCAAAAGTCTAGTGCTCTCTGTCCGCTCGCAAACTTGCAAAATTTGTTTTACTAAATGTAAATAAATTTTGTAATATACATACTTAATAAAACATTTGTACGCATGCACGTTACCGTTAATTCTTTTATACAAATGTCATAGCAATCATGAATAATTAATTAATTTATATCGTGTGGGTTACATGGTCAATCGACCATATACACAATGCTCCTATTGAAACAGAGTTTTCCGAAACCGCCTTTCGGCTGCTTACGTAGTTACTGTAACTACACCCGAATGGCAGCCAAGACCAAAGGACCACGCCTTCTGAAATACGGAATCCGGCAGTCGTCAATACAATTCATAAAAAAAGGACTTTTTTTGACTAAATTAATTCCCCTTTTATCCAGAACTCAGTACTCTTCGAAGAAACATCAAAATTGATTCCAGCAAACGCTACAGTCATAGAGATTGCCCCCCATGGTCTACTGCAAGCGATTCTAAAGAGATCGCTCAAAGAATGCAACAATATACCTTTGACTAGACGTGCTCATGCTGACCCCGTGAAATATCTGTTGGAAGCTATTGGGAAGTGAGTATAATGAAATTCAAACTATGATATCCATACTCCCATACTAATATATAAGTGCGAAAGTTTGTCTGTCTGTTACGCTTTCACGGCCAAGCCTCTGAACGGATTTTGATGAAATTTGGTATGAATATTGTTTTAGACCCGGGTCTTAGACTACAATTACTATACTATACGCAGGCGATGCTATATTTTGGGTATTAAGGCCGCCTTTTGCTCAAGGTTTTTTCTTATAATTGCTTGTATTTGACGATGTATCATTGTTGTGCAATAGTTTTGCATTCTGTTGTATATTATGACATACTAACAGGCAGACTGGAACTCCGCTAATGTTCGGAAGTTTTGGGAAATCCAATACTCTAATACGATAATGTACAACAAAATTTTAAGTTAATACGTCCAATATTTTTTTTGTTTAATACAAGTAAGAGTGACTCTGTGTATGAGGTACTATATGGAAATCAGATAGCTAAAGAGCTTGCTTGGTGTTTAACTTATCAGAAAACGGGCAAGACCTATGTCCAGCAGGGGACTAATTGCAGCTAAAATGATGATTTTATTTTTTTAACTTTATTAAGTACTTAATAGCAAAGCCTTTAAAAACGCTTTATCTACCAATCAAATTGAGTGATATTAAGAAAGTTTTTGAAAAATATTTCGCTTTTATCACATGTGTTGATGAGCTGGCTTTATTTTACATGATAATCTACCATAAATGCTTTTAGGAAAACAGTATTTATATAACTGTTTTACTTGGAACCATTGATTTAGCATTATCTTTTTGCTTAGAACAGTATTCCCATGAACAGTTGAATTGACTTATCAAATATCATGTGCGTTAAAAGGCAAATTATGTCTATCATAACTGTTAAATTGTTAAATATTAATGAATTCAAAGTAATCATTACTTAGAACTTCATTTATTTAAAAGACGTTCCCACAAGTATATTATTCAAATGTTACAAATTAATCTACATTTATCACTCCCGCTTCGAGAGGTCCACAAAGACCAATAAATATTCATGAATATTTTAATTTTCAGATTATATCAGGCGGGCCTAAATCCTAAAGTGGACATGTTGTACCCAAAAATAGAGTTCCCCGTTTCAACTGAGACTCCACTTCTATCTCATTTAGTTGGGTGGCAACATTCCGAAAACTGGTAAGAAACTATTTTCTAAGTAATTTTGTAGGACATATTCGCAAATTCTTGTACTTTTTCCTTCATTGCTCTATGTATGTATGTATCTATTCTTACTAACTTGTTATATTGAAATAACAAAATAAAAAATAAGAACTTAGTGAAAATCTATTCAAATCACCATTAATTTTTATTTTATTGGATTTGATTTTTGAATTTTAATTATGCTGAGATGTCTTTTGTTATTATTTTTTTTAAACTTTTTCAGGCCCATTGCTCGCTACTACTCTCAGGATCGAATTTCATCCATCGCACGTGATTTCGTGATGTCAATTCATGACGATGACTATCATTATATGAAGAGTTTCATTCGAGATGGTAACTTATTACTTCAAACCTTTAACAAACTTTAATAAGCAATCAGTCCACTGCTGGACATAGACCTCTCCCGAAGATTTTTATATACCCACGTGAAAACCGTCTGCAATCAACACTTACGTTCTTCAGGCTGTCATATCAAAATTGTAATTTATCAAACCTAGATAAATAAAGAATTTAAAATGTATGAACAGCATATATTTTAACTTGCAAGTTATGATTCTTTTATAGTTACTTTTATTAACACTAATATTTAAACTGGATTTCTTGTGAAGACTGTGTGCCTATCACACATTCTTTTTCTTTTTCTCCTTTTCATGTCGAAAAGCTAAAATGTACTACTATATGTTACTCCAGAAACTTGCCACTTCCGTGGCCGACGTCAGTGTAGCCATCCAGATAACTAATCCGCACCTTTTATCATGCTTGTCCTTACACTTTGATCACCGATGAGTCGACGGAACCAACGAAAATCCATTATTTGTCGGGTCATCGGCGATCAACGTGTAAGGTGTGAGTGAAATATTTTTAGGCCTATGCTAACTAAAATATACTGATATTGCCTTATTTTCTTGTATCGATGTTCAACGTGAAGTACGGGTTTAGTTTTAATAATTTTGATGATTTAGGAGAACCAGTGTTCCCGGAATCAGCATGTTTACTCCTTGTTTGGGAGCTGATGGCGATGTACAAAGGACTCGACTACAGAGATATGTCTGTGGTGTTCAAAGATGTTCATATAACTGGAGAAGCTAATATTACAGCAGAAAAGCCTTTGAGACTTGGAATCAGTATACACAAAGGCAATAGTCATTTTGAAGTAAGTAGTTCTTACTCTTCTATTCCTTTCACATTTTTTTACATTTAGTCAAAAATGACATCTCTTTTTGTACCCGGTTCAAAAATTAGGCAACACTAGCAGCATTTATCCTCTTTGAATAGTTATAGAAATGTGTGGAAAATAGATATCTTTCTCATTTTGGTTATGAGGACTTCCAAAATCCTTAATAATTTGTTTTATTTATCAGTTTCTACTAGAAAAAAAAATCCTGTCTCCGATTATTCTATTTCAACAATAATTTCCTTTGTCTTTTATTAGGCTTGTTTGCAAAACAATTTTGTTTATTGTCGACCTGATATTTGATAACTAAAACTGACAAAATATTTTGAATTTCAGGTAAGTTTTAATGAAAAGAGCATTGTTGATGGTTATATTACTACTCCCAAAGAGATACCGAGTCAAACGCTTGATGAACCGATAACAGAAACAGAAGAAGTAGTCTTGAACTCCGAGGATGTGTACAAGATAATGGAATTGAGAGGATTTACTTTCAAGTAAGTTTTTATTCGGTGTAGTCTTTTATTTAATAAGCTTAAATAAAATAAATATATTTTTATACCTTTTACGGCATATCTGAATGCTAGTGCACAGATAGGACATACAGTTTGATAGTTTTAAAGTAATCATCGGTGAATTATTTTGCGTTCCTGGTTATTTATTTATTTATAAATCTTTATTAAAAATAGTGAACATCATCTGGATGCAGATGACAAGAAGTTAGCGAAGCAAAAAATCCTGGCGTGTTATTGGACTGCAATCTTAAATTTAAAAAGTATATGCTAGAGACTGTGAGACATTGCTATTATCGATTAAAAATATTGTATCAGATGAGGGAGTATCTTGCGTAGAATCAAGAATCTATTAATGTGAGTTACTAATTTTGTCCAAGTTATTATGCACATGTTGTTACTGCGAATTGTTTATTAACCAGAACAAATAAATTAATCAACGAGTTCAAAACTCTTGTGCAAGATACTGTTTTTTAATTTCACGCAGAGCTCATATTACTCCTTATCTTAACCAAAATGATCTCCTTAATATGGAATCCCGGCTTACTCTACACTTATCGTCACTTCTTTTTGACGTAATTAAGAATAAGAGGCCATCGTATTTGTTCGAAAAATTAAAATTTAGTAGAAGAATACGAATACATGAACTTTTAATATATCAAAAATATAAAACTGCTGCCTTTCGGGGTAGCTTTAAATATACTGTGACTAAGTGCTGGATCACAATACCAATCTCCTATCAAGAGTTTATCTTCTGTTAAAACATTCAAAGTTCAATTAAAAAGATATATGCTTTGTGTCCAAAAAATTTAAAAATCGCAGTAAAGTATTTACAATTATTTTATACATCTCACTATACATAAGAATATTCATATACAGTGATTATGTCATCATTGTAAACCACTGATCGCCAGCGGGGTAACACATTTATTGTTATACAAACATTTTATTTTATTTTATTACATTAGTACATAAGAAATACATATTTAAGCATGGCATCTGCGAAAGACCAGCGTAATGGTCCACACCATGACATTATGCTGAGCGGAATCCATTTTGGCACATATACAAAAATACTTTTTATATTCTTTTGTCAACCTGTAAAGTAGTTATTATTTAAGAGTTTTGTTTTGTATCAAATAAAGACTTCTACTTTCTTTCTTTCATTCTTTACCACAAGTTAAAAAAAAAACTTTTACAATTGGCGGACTTAATGCGAAAAACATTCTCTCCCAGTCAAACATTTTGCGTTTCTGGTAAAAAAAAAAACTTTATATTACACAAAGTTTTTGCTTAATTTAAGACCTACGTAAGTTTTTCTTTTTGCCCTTGAAGTATGGCCGTATAGGTATATCCCCTATTTAAATAATTACCTAACTTTTTAAATTATAAGTAATAAATAAAAAAATATAATGATTTACTTTCAGGGACATGTTCAAGTCAATAGTAACTCTAAATTCTCAAAGGACCAAAGCAACAGTAAAAGCTACCAATGAATGGGTTACGTTCTTGGACTCTCTAATCCAATTCAATATGTTGGCAAGTGACCATGATGGTGTATCGACGCCTAAATTCATAAAAAGTCTAAGTATTAATATGGACAAACATAAGGAAGTCGAAACCAAAATTGAAAATGGCGAAGCTACTTATGAAGCCAGTCTCTTCAAAAGCTATGATAGGATACAGTAAGTTTTTTTTAACTGAAATATTTGTAATGTTAATTAGCTTGACGTTACAACGAGGAACTTTGGCTTATCTTTGTAAAAATAATCTCTTTGAAAATCAGCAGGATAAAATAAACGTTATGATTTTACGTGTTCATAGGTGTGGAGGAGTTGAGCTTGAAGGAATTACATTTACTGATATACCAAAAGTCGAAGAGGAACCTGATGTATTAGAAATGCGTAGTTTTGTACCTGACTTTGTAACTGGAGATGTTGATGTAAGTATAAAACTCCGAAAATTATTGTACATCATAAATCTACGCAAAATGACTTTTTAGTAGTCAATAAATGTAAGAAATAAGTTGATGACACGATGCCAGATTAAGAATTTTTCTTAAAAGCTAGAAAATATGACCAGTATTACAAAAAAAAACTTTCGTTAGTTTAAATATCTGACGCACGTTACCAAAACAGTCAAAAACAAAATGCTTAACAAACAAAACAGTAGGGTCAGAAGTCATAATTGCTATTAATACATAATTACAAATAATACTTACACCCTTAATGACTAGTCTAAAATTCTTAATTATTTTTTTCAGGTTTCAACTGCTATTTTAGTGAATCTACAAATTGTTGGAAATAATACTTCTGAAAAGAATGTTAAAGTTGTTGAACTAGTTAACAAGAGTCCAGTGTTTTCAAATATAATTAAAATAGAATCAGACAAAATAATAGACATTGATTTTGCTGTTCAAACCATTGAAGTTAGTAATTTAGATTCAGTTTCAAATGATGAGAATTTTAAAGAAGCTAATTTGGTTATTGTGAATAATTTACTTGGAAATGAAAAGGTAAATAAATAATTTGTTCCAATTTGGTAAAATATTTTTCTTTTTGACTAAATGAAATACTTCATCTTCTTGACTGTTTTCAGAGGACTAAGAATCTATTAAACACAATAAAGAAAGACACTTTTATACTCTCCTTAGAACCGGATACTAATGAAACTCACTCAGTAAAATTGCATTTATTTGATGTTATCACTGCTATGTATATCAACAAGCAAGTACTAATGTTATTAAAGAAATCAGATAAACAAAAAGACAAGGTTTACATCAAAGTTGTTCAAGATAATAAATTTTCTTGGGTTTCAACATTGGAAAATCAACTTCTGAAGACAAAACCAATTGTTTTGGTTTCAGAAAGACAACCTTTCTGTGGATTGATTGGTAAGTATAGATAGTAATTATTTAGAGACCTTTTTTAAAACATTCTAGATCCGATTTACAAATAAATGAATTAATAAAATAATGTATATGAGTGCTAAAATACAAATAAATAAAAAAAGTATTGTACAAGTAACTTACAACAAAACAGCGTGTGTGTAAATATATGATATGTATTTAAAAAAGTTTCCTTTTTTCCCCACGGGGTTGTTATAAAAGGAAGATAATGAAAGCACTTTGTAGTCAATTATGACAGTCTCTATTTATTAATAATCTTATGCAGAATCTAATTACATAAATTATACCGAATTACTATATTACAAAATTACAATTCCAAATCAAGTATCGTTTTTTAAACATTATGTTACAGTTTCTATACAAATTTGTACTTTTCACTTTATTCATATTTTACGAGACAATAGTATATGACGTGGAATAATGAAAAGTATTTCTCTTTAAAAAAAAAACGTTTACTATATCGTGTTAAAATAATGAAAAAGAAACATTATCTGTTAGCAGAAATTAAAAGACTAGACTTTAAAATCTCTTCGAAAATCTTTTTACCACATTTATCTTTACAGGTTTAGTAAAAACGTACAGGAAGAAATTCGGCGATAAAATCTCGCTGCTCGTCGTTGATGATTACAACGCTCCAGCGTTTGACCCAGAAAACAGCCTCTACAAAGAGCAACTCCAGAAGAATTTGGCATTCAACATTTTGAAAAAGGTATTCAGAATTTCAATGCTGCATAATGTAAACGACGTTCTAACAATTTTAAGTAGCTGCTTAACGAGTTTCCTAAATATTCCTCAGCCAACCTTTAACTTGAATATAAAGTTTTTGATTGTTGCTTGTTTCATCAGATCATCTAAATATGCGACGAAGCATACTGGCCGTGTCTGTTAAGCATTATGATCAGCTTGCCCATATTATTTACGTGAAAAGCAATCCATAGATCTAAATTTTCTTGTAAGTTTTACTAACTTTCTAAATAGTTAAAGAACTACTTTTCAAAAAAACTTATTCCCAAGGAAACTTGAGATTAGGCAGATAGTCTGTTGAAATTAAAATGTGTCAATGTAAAATTAATGTCTTGTTAACTAGTACGATAATATTTCCTAACAATATCATGCAAAAATGATTACAATCTTAAGTATACAATACCAATGATTTCGTCGTCGTCGTTTCAGCCGCAATCAGTCCACTGCTAGACTTAGGCCTCCCCCAAATTGAGGGGTTGTTGCCATACTCGCCACGCTTGGCAGGCCGATTGGCGAGCGCAGTTTTAAAGGCTTATTTTACTTCCGAGGCTGCTGCCCATCTGCAGTAATTATTATGATTAATTATTTATTGATTATCATTTCCTTACAAATTATTTTTTCATCAGGGACAATGGGGAGGATATTACTACCTGCCTACATCAAAGTCAGTTAACTTTCAAAACCTAACTCTGGTCAGTACGGTAGTTGGTAACATCGATGGTCTGACTTGGGTCGAGGCACCGCAAGTTCCATCCAGCAGTAACTTAGTTCAGGTATTGTATTCTAATATGGTCTTAGCGTGTTTTCTATTTACATTGTCAGTTTATGCTTCAGAGTCCAGGGTACCCTTTTATTATGGTCTTAGATTTGGTGGTACTGGTTATTATAATGAAACGAATGCCATCTGATCTTACCGGGGCGGGACCTTACGAGAAACTAGACCAATAGGATTATTTTTTTATTTATTTATTTGTTATGATGTTCTTTAATGATCACTAGATGTTAGTTGAGACCAACGAATTAGCTCGCCTTCTTAAATTTATATATTTTCCGGTTATTCAAGCCTTCATTATCTTAACCAAACTGCAAACAACTATCCTAAGTATACTACCCATAGGGACCGAACTCACGAGTAGGACTTTTCAGGCAAATGTCTTAACCACTAGCACACAGAAACAGTTTATTTACTAGTTATATTCTAATATAAATAAATAAATAAACTTTTAATTCAACCAACCAGAGATTATTTGTAATAATATAGTCTAATTGACAAAATGTGTTCTAGTTTATTGACCTGCTCTCGTGTCTCAGAAAGTTCTAAAACATATAATATATTTTTTATTCAGGTTTGTTACGCGGACGTCTCATTCAAAGACGTAAAAATAGCAATTCACAATGATACCACACAGAAACACAGATTCGGAATGGGCTTCAGTGGAATCAACAGCAAGTAAGACCTTTTCAGTTTAATTCAAAAAGATTTTGTGTTTTTAAAAATGAATTTTATTATATTTTGTCTTTCATTTTGCGATAAATAATTCATGGTTACTCTTTTGTCTGCGATAACAATAATTGTAGGTATTTTCGTGCAAAATTTTACTAGCTTTTGTACTATCAACTATTATCGTAATATTTAAGTGCATATAATAAATACCTATAAACTTAAAACGTACGTTGGAAGTAAAAAGATAATAAACACACTAAATCCTGTAATTTCATATTACAAATATGCAGTGCGTGTTTAAAATTATGATTTTTCTTAGTGGTGAACGTGTAATGGGAGTCATCAAGGGAGGAGCCCTATCTAGTACTATAGAGGCCGACCCAGACCTCACGTGGCCCGTGCCTGACCACTGGAGTCTAGAAGACGCGGCTACGGTATCACTCCCGTACCTACTTGCATTCTATTGTCTGGTAAGATTTCTAAACTATTATAAATCAACTACTATTTATTATTATATTTGTTTATTTCTTTATTCATGTACACATACTCGTAATATAATAAAGAAACATTAAACAAGAAATTTAGTACAAGGGTGCTACTTATTTGAAAAGATATCTCTACCAGTAGACGTAATCCTATCTTTGTCTAGTTTCCTGGTTCACTCTTAGCTAATCTAAACCTGTGGTCCGCTTATACAAAATATTTCTGTGTTTTCCTTCCTTTTTCACGAGGTACTAAAATATATTAAATCTTCCTGGATGTAATAAAAATAATACGCATACATTGAAAGATTCAGTATTTTTATGAAAAAATGCCTCCGCATTTGTTCATAAAAATACTAAGCCGGAGGGCTTTTGTCATAATAGCAATGATGTTAGTTGACGGAGAAGAACAAAGCAGTTCATACCTCGGTATTTCCTTTATTCTGCTCAATCTCGTCTATGATAAGATACGGATAGGTCTATTTTTAAGAGGGATACGACGCAGCGTTAATAATTCTAATATTTTCTTATTTTACTAAAAACTGACAAGAGTTCAGTCGTTAGCTTGTCTTTGCTCATTCGCACTTTAGATTGTCGGTTAATTGTGTAATGCGATTTTTCTACAAAAAAAACGCTCCCTACATAAATCATGCAAAACCTTAAAATTCATCATAAAACCTTAATAAAATATTCTATTAATGCAATTTATTCCACATTAATTATAGTATTTCTCATGGTCGCCTGGGAGAAATTGCTTTTATCGGATTTTATTCGGCGGATCTATTCGGCCGCTACTTTCGAAAACTTCAACCATGCCATAAACGTCATCAACTCTGATCTTTAATCCATCGCTCGTTGGTCTCATAGCTTTGGACTGATAGTCAATGCTCTCACAAGCAATCGTTATTGGAAGTCCCTATTTTATTTTAAAATTTAAATCTACGCCCTTTCCTTCTGTATTTCTCATCTAAAGCCAACAATTTAAGTATTGTTGTGGACGAAACTCTGCCATGGTCTCCTCATGTCAATAAGCTGAGCCAAAAGGATCTTTGTATCTTTGCATTCCTTAAAACGTTTGCAAAATTCTGCCTACTGATACTAAAGCACTACTGGCTCGCTCGCTCCTTCTATCTGTTCTGGATTATACTGATGTCGCGTTCCTTACAGACATACTCACTGCTAAACTAGAGCGACCACAGAACACGTGCATTCGCTACGTATTTGGGCTAAGGAAATATGACCATATCTTGTTACGACTACGAGTTTCGCAAGCGTCTGAACTGGTTGCAGGATACGTCGTAAACTCCATATTGTGTCTTTTCTTTATAATGTCTTGTATAATCCTTCTTCCCCTGAATATCTCAGAACAAATTTCTTCTTCCGGAATCTTGATCCCCGTTTGCGAGCAACTCACCACCTAAAGCTGAACATACCTGTATATATGCTCCTCATAATGTTACGCCAAATCCTTCTCAGTTCTCGATGCAAATCTCTGGAACAAGCTTCCTTTGGAGATAAATGAGCTGTCTTCTCACTCTTTCAAATCTCGGGTTAGGGAGTACTACAAACGATCGGACTTGAGCTGAGCTTACTGTTTTTATGTGTAATTAAATTTGTATGTTAGATGTAAGTCTATGTATAATTTGTATCTAAGATTTCTTTGTGTGTTGTACCCTCTTATGTTCCCATATGTCTATGTCCTATGTTTGTTTGGTTGACTGGAAGAGATCCAGATTTGGGATAAGTTCGCCTTTTGTTGTAACCTGTATTCTGATACTATGTTCATTGTGTACAGTAAAGACTTTTACATACATACATAATTTTAAATTTGTAACTTCCTATTAGTGATGAAACGACTCGAGGCTTTTAAGTCATTTAAAATAAGACAGCCTTTTATATATATATATAAGTAAGTGTGTAAGTTTATGTTTTGATATTTGGTTGCGCAAGGTTGTTTTTCTTGTAATTACTTGTATTTAACAATGTATCCTTGTTGTGCAATAAGAAGTTTTTGTATTGTATTTTTTCTCAGGGCTCAAAGTTTGGCTTACGCAGAGGAGCATCTGTATTTATCAATGGTGGTGCCGGGGCACTCGGTCAAGCTCTCATCTCTGTAGCGTTGTCACTCAATTGCTTAGTATTCACTAACGTCAGTAGTATGGCGAAGAAACGCTTATTACTTAGACTGTTCCCTGAACTGAAAGGTGAGTCAAATTTTTATTATTAACGATAGCTAGCGAAAGCTATGTAGACCGGAGATGCGATGAAGTGTCGACTTGGGAAGATTCTTGGCTAGGTGGTTCAAGGTGGCCGAACAGAGAGAGGTTTGAAAGGAGATTGGGGAAACCTTTGCCCAGCAGTAGCATAAAGGTTATTTAAAAAGTTAAATCTTTATTTACTGTAATGGTACTTAATTATGTTTACACGTTTTCCCTATTTCTAGCCTATGAAGGATGATGATTGAGTCCGAAAAATGTAATACTATATATATATATTAAAAATTAAATACGCTAGTAATAGGTAAGAGTTTAATAAAGACATAGTTACGACATTGTATAAAGTTAGTGCTTGTACAGGTATTGTCAAAGCGGAAATAAATAATGAAATATATTTCGTATGCGCCAGCCGCCAGGTTCTTCCTTTATGGCGTGCATAATTATTTTACAGGCGATTTACATGCAAGGACGTTGCTTACACAAATAAGAGTTGTAATCATTACAACGTTAAGCTATGACGTAAACCATGATCCTGTTTTACCAGCCCTGCCTGTGTTTTATTGCCTGCAATTCTTCTAAGAAACTGTAATTAGTATTATTTTAGATTTGACAAGATTGACCCAGGATTCGAAATCATTTGGGAAAAAATATATTAGTTCAAATACGAAGTGTATTTAAATTTGTAACATACCTAATTTAGTCTTATATTAAACAATAAAATGAAGAAGGAATTAAAATTAAAAACTTAAAAATCTAAAAACTGGTCTCCCTGTGTCATGGTTCCAAGAACGCTAGCAGCATTCCCGCTCTGAATAGCTATTGCTATTCTTTGAGCAAGATATGCCCTCGTGTCACCAGCGGCGTAGTGATTATTACCAAATTTAATATTTTTCTGTTCTAGAAAACCACATTGGTGACTCAAGAATTGACGCATTTGCTGATCAGGTTATTATTGAAACTGACGGACATTTGTGTAATTTGGCTGTCAACTGCTCAAGTGGGCCTTTGCGTGAGGTAAGTTTACGAACATTCCAGATTTTTTATACTTCTGATCGACATTACATACCCAAATGTGTTTTACGAGCTTCCATTTATAAAACATCTCTATGATACATTGCATACTGCATTATCCTGCAGACGTAGTTTCATTTTGGATTTTAATTTTCCCCCTTACAAGGTTGTGTAGTTTTAGTGAGATAAAAAACAACTGATTAAAACTTTTTGATCACGTATGGTAAAAGCTGGTGGCACCGCACACTCCATACATCAGCGGCGAACTTGATATCTATCAACGGACTGGTAAAATTCGGTCGCGTAAGCACACGCGATAATGTATGTTGTTCCTTGTAGGGTTGATCTTATAGTATCAGCGTCATAGTCATCCATTTCTTATAAGTAGCGGCAGAAACGTCATCTTTGCTTTATTTTGCTCTCGATTTTTACCCTAAATCTGCGCGGTGAGGTGCGGTATCTGTTTCGGGTGGAAGGGTGTGAGTGTCCGTTCTGTACGTTAGTATTGTTAATAATTCTAACTTATGATGACTTATGGCAGGACAAAAACGAGTGAGTAAGCGAGATGGTGTAATTTGAATACTAGATGTAAGGCGACATTTCACAGCTCGTTACTGCCATTAGAGGTAAAGTAGGTGTTATATTATGTCAGAATATACAATATTCATGAGCTAAAATACATTCACAAATTACAGGCTACAATGAGAGTCCTAGGCTTAAGTGCCTACTTTCTAGACCTGAACGACTACGACATGTCTCTCAATAAAGACCTTGGCATGGCGTTCTTGAGGAATGAGAGGAACTATCGTGCTGTTCAATTAGCTTCCTTATTCATGCCGCAGTATCTCGAGGAGAAACAGGTAAGAATTTTAAAAAATCACTGAAATAGTGAGTCAAAAATAAGTAAAGAGCTCGATGGGGCAATTTCTTTTAATTTTAATCTTGTAATTGTAACAATAAAGTGTATATCTATTTATCTACGTAAAAATATTGAAAACCCAAAATAAATCAAAAATATATTTTCTCTATTTTGGCCTGATAGATTTGTTTATATGAACACAACACAGACACCTATCTTCATCTTCTGAAAAATGAAAAAGAAAAAAAAAACATTAAAATAGACAATAATTTTATCAATGATTAGTTACCGATGAGGCCGTGAAAGTGGCAGAGCACTTCTCGGGAAAAATATGACTATATCGTTGGGAGGCTATCGATACGCCAAGAAGAAGAAGAATAGTTAAGCATGTGTTGCAGCGATACCAAGGAGTACAACTCAGTGTAATATTCATCAATTGTTCAAGAACAATACACTGATTTTCAGACCTGATAGAATTCGAACTGGTAGACAAAGGCACAAATCAACATAAACTTTGATCATATGAAATAGGGTTATCAAATAAATTCTGAAATATCACAATTTAATTATCTTTCAGAAACTCCAAACAATCCTTAGCGAGGGCATTGCTAATGGACGTGTGAGGCCATTGACCCGCGTAGTTTACTCTCCAAATGACGTCACGAAGGCTTTCAGGCTGCTCTCCATGAACAACCACAGGGGCAAAGTTTTGATTAGAATGAAAGACCCTACGGCCATAAAGCAAGGAGTCAAGGTTGTGCCCAGGTAAACTAATAAAAAACTCGTAATTCCCGACCACAATACTTTTTATAACTTCGTTCGTTCTGTTTGCGGTTTGCTGACGAATTTTATTTTATTTTCTGCGAAAAGTCGAGTATTCTTTTCTATAGCAGCCTTATGTTTATTTCTCGTATTTAATGTATATTTCTATCTTACATAATAACAACTATTTTGACAACTACAACTGTTTTTTTTTACTTGATAATAGCCATATAAAGGCACCTATTAAAGTAACAGGTCTTTCCGCCATTATTAATGTCCAGCAATAAAATTAAAGAATAGAAAATTTGAAAAATGTTTGATTTTTACTCATAAAGAAAAACACGATAATAAAAATAAGTCTGTACTCGTTATTGACTAGGTACGATTTTATTTCGGCCCGTAATAAGGCGAGTGTATGTACAATCTGTTCATACACTCGCCTTCCAAATAAAATATTGCATGATTGAACTGATTACTTTTTCCAGGATGAGTTACTCCTCCACGGGAAGTTACATTATTATTGTTGACGATAACGGACTTGGAATCGAACTGGCTGACCACTTAGTCCAGAAAGGAGCGAGGAACTTAGTAGTACATGTGATGCCTAACTATATCACTGGATACTTCTACACGAAGCTTACGTAAGAAAAATAACTGATTTATTTCGTAAAACTGCGAATATCATAGTCTAGGGTTCCGTCTAATGAGTGTCTAAAGATAATTACCGTATATTTTTTTATAACGTTCACTGAACTATTGCTATAAAATAATATGCATATGTCTGTTCATATAAGATATTGAAGAAAAATGAGAAGTCTTATTATGGTAATTAATCCCGGAAAGATCTTTTTAGAATGGCCGTGTGTCTTCTTTGTTTATGCATCACGCAAACACTACTGTTCATACTTGTTTCTTTGCATACGATGTCCAGAGCATGATTCTTATTACTCATGAAAAATATCATAACACTACTATTTTGGTCTTGGTGTTTAATTCTATAACATTCAAATAATAGTGAGCGATAAGTAACTTTATTTGCAGTCAATCTGTACAATCTTTCTCAGGCTCAAGAATACTAGTGTCAGAAAAAAGGTTAAAAGAAAAACTAAAAGTAATAATAATCTTACATTCCGTTTTAGGTCTTGGAAGGAACTAGGAGTATCACTAAAACTTTCATCAGATAACCTTGAAACACAAAATGGATGCGTTAACTTATTCAAAGAAGGGTCTAAGTTTGGACCAGTCCGGGGCATTTTCTTCGTGCAAGATTCCAAAGTGGCGGATACAGCGGAGCGCGATTTTGCGGAAAACTTCAATAAGAGTGCGCTGATTGTAGCCAACTTGGATCTGGTTTCTAGAGGCCATTGTCCGGAATTGAGGTATTTTATTCACATTTCCTTATTCTGTCTGGCGTCTGGAAAATAACGTTTTCTAGAATTTTATATGTTGGATTTTATTTTTATTGGTGTTTCAAAAGTTGCCTTATTTGAGATGAGAATTATTTAATATATTGCACGTGACTTTATTGATGTTTCAGGCATTAAATGGGCTTTGGGAGATTTGAATATATTATTAGCAATTAATTTAAATGTGTTTTCAAACACTTTGTCTGAGTATGCGAAGCGAGATACGAACACTGCCGGCAATCTTAAAATTACTTTACTTTTCAATTTTTCATACTAAATAACTTACTGAGTAACGCTATTTCTCTCCAATTTTACATAACAGCATTTCAGCTATTTCGTGATACTGATCCATTTTACAGCAAACGCCCGTATGAGTTTGCGGCCTCCGTGCGTCTCCTCTGAGAAATTTTGCAAGGCAATACTTATATAAGCGTCGTCTGTTAAGTTTGTAAACAGTTAAACTTAAAATTTTCCCACCATTTAAAACAACGAGTTTGGTTGTTAACAAGTATATAATTTAGACAAAACTCAGATAAAGCACTATTTCAGCCATTTCGTGGTACTGAGCCATCTTACATTAAATGCTTCGTGCGAAATTGCGGCGGCGGCCTCTGAGAAAGTTTGCGAGGCGAGACAAGAAGACTAGGGGTGCCCTTAGAGCTAATGTTTCTACAATTTTAATACCGTTAGATGATTTTAAGATTTTTGACATCTTGATAATTTAGAAAAAACTCAGCAAGAGTACTTTTTCAGCCATTTCGTGGTACTGAGTCATGTTACATCAAACGCTTCGTCCGAATTTGCGGGATCGGCCTCTGAGAAAGTTTGTGAGGCGAGACAAGAACTAGGATTGCCCGCACTAGCTTTACGACTCGGCTCCAACCAGGTACTATTACAACATTTTAGTTTTTTTCATGTACACACTTGAATATTATATGTATTTGTTTATTCCATGTTCTGAAACTCATAGGTACTCGTATATTTCTCAGTTATTTCACAATTTGAGGGTCTATTGTGGCAGTTTTATCGGCAACATATGTGCCTTATAAGGCAATGAAAGAAGATTTAGAAAACCGTGCTATCCCCATGTAGTATACTTTTTTTCTTTATAGTGGTAACAGTAGTAGAAGAATATAACCATTTGTAAGCTAACATGAGCTTAGATGATTTTGTTTTTTGATAAGTTAGTTAAATAACAAGTTCGGTTTAAGACATTTTATTATCATTTAAATAACTTTATTTAGTTTTTCCCCGTTTTTTTTAAAATTATTTATTGAATATTTCTCTTCTGTCGATATTTCACAAGAAAGAATTTTAAAAAAAACTTATTTTTAGGTAATAGCTCGTTTTACCTAAAAATAAGTTTTTTTTAAAAAAACAATTAATTGAATTTCTTGAATTTCCTTAATTTTACTCTTGTCTGAATTACTCTTACAATAAGTATAAAGATAAATATTTTGTATTTAAATAGTTTAATTATATGTAGAAATCGCGAAGACAAAACATAATATTTTTATTTTCTTTTAATAATTATAATTCTTATTGGTTAATTAATCTTTGGTCTGATTAATAAAGTTATATTAATTAAATAATTTTGACTGATTTTTTTTACAATCCCGATTACAAACAGGCAGGAAAAACACGCAAAAACAACTGAAAGCCCAAAATCTCCAAAAGAAACATTTTACAAGCCAAATTCAATCAATCTTTGCTTCCAGTTGCAGAAAATTTCGAGCTGTTTCCAATCAAACGTTCGGCCGCAGTCGATGTTCGCAGTTTTCAATGCTCTGGACACCAGCTTGAAGCTCAAACATGCCAACATGCTCACTTTCAATGTGCAAAAACGAAATTCTGAATATCTATTGCGCATCTCTAAGATTATTGGTAAGTCTCTATCTTTTTAAATTTCTAATTAAGCTGCTGACTGTGAGAGGCGATTTACTAAGTAAACAAATTAATGAGTGAGCGACTAAATTAATAAATGAGATTATAATCATCAATTTAAAGCTCTAAAGTTCATTTCTTTCACACTAGTCTACAAGTGTTTATTTACAATGTGTACATGAAATAAATAAATAAGTCAGACATTTTGACTGAAAATTGCATTATAAAATAATTTAAATACTTTTTATTGCACCAAAAATAAAAACATTACAGAAACACATCAACAAAAGAATGAATACACAGACATAATTGCTGAAGCAATCTCTTTCAATAAACTTGTACCTAAATAGTCAAAGTTTTTCAGCAAAATTATTACATATATCTAACTAGTTCCATTTTGTAGGTAAAAAGAACATGGATAGTACAAATGATGACCTCACAATTGAAAACCTTAATCTCAACGAAGTTAACGTTGAAGAAATAAAATCCGTTGTCAAGGAGTTCTATAAAATCAGACATCCCACTGAAGCTATTTTGCAGATGACTTTGGCTGAGTATGTTTTACCTTTTATTATTTATAACTTAATAATCAACTCGACTAGTAACATTCTGGGTCCCTCAGGGACTTAGACCTAGAGGGGGACCACGTAAAAGATGGCGGGATGACCTGGACAAATTCCACAGTGGATGGCATCAAATTCATTTGGCCGAGATGCGTACAAACCACGTAATCCACCCGATATGAATGAATGAGTGTAGAAAAAAATCTGTTTTGTCTCTCAATCATTTTACACCGTCCATTTCTAATAGGGCGAAGAGTAAGGTGAACACTGAACAATATAGTTGCTTGCAAATGTAGCAAAAAAGGTTAGCCCAGTGCTGGGTCGACGTCGCTGTGGCGAATATGAAAGCAAATGATCTCACAACCAAAGATACTAAAGACAGGATGAAGGATAAAAAAAACCTTAGTCTGAAGCGCTCAGATTAGAGAGAGAGAAATACGTATGTTACGTAAAAACAAGATGATGATGACAACTTGACAGCGTTGAAACACAAGAAAATGAAACAGGACACTTTCAGAAAAGTGTTATAAATTTCTTGTGACTAATTAATATCGTGTGGGTTTATGGTCAATCCACCTTGGTGTCAGAATTTTTCGATACGTAGCTATGGCTTAACTTGCCTTCCAAAGCACGCGATCATATGTTATAAAATAATTATAAAGACAATTTTCAAGCTTGGAATGTCTTAACTAAATCGTGGACAACAAAACAATGTATACTTTCCATGGGAATTTCTACCACCTCCGGGTCTATGGTAAAGGCTTTAACCACAAGTGCGCATTAAGGGAGGCATTTATAATAATATATTTCCTTGTGAAAAAGAAAAGTGACTAATCAAATTTAATTTTCAGGCTGAAATCTGTTGAAAACATGCTGAAAGTCCCATCAACCAATTTCGACGGTGGTTTAGGAGCGTTCATAAGATTTATTGAAATAGACGAATGTATGGCTGCTGAGCCTGTAGTCTCTCTACCTTCACAACTTAGTAACGCTACTGAGGTAAGACATTATTTTCTTGAAATTGTTTGTTTTTGTGACATGCTGAAACAGGAAAAGATACCATTGTATGCTTTGTTTGAAAAATAAATGGAAAGTAAAAAAAGAAAGAAATTACAATTAAAATGCTAAATATTAGTATGTATCGCTATGGTTTAGACACATTCAAGATTGTCGTCGTGCTTTTAAAATTTGTGACCGTGTTAAATGGCAGTTTGTCTTTATTTTATTTATGAGATTTAACAGCCCCAATGTATCTTCATGTGAACGACTTCTTTATCATTATTATCAGAAAATCAGTCATCATCATTTCATGTAGGTAACATTGTCAATAGACCATATACACCGTGGTGTCACAGTTATTCGGAACCACCTTTCGGCCTCTAACGAGGTTCCCGAGGACCATCAGACGGCAGCCGGGACCAACGGCTTAACGTGCCTTTCGAGGCACGGAATCATCTCTATTATTAGACAATCAGTTGACTCAAGCCTGCAATGTCCCAACCAAACTGGAAACAACTAAACAAAGTATGCTTTCAATAGGAATTGACCCCATGATTTCCCGAGTCTAAGGTCTTAACCATTGGCAGTCATTTGACGCCGATAGCAAAGTGTAAACCATAAAATAATTCACAGAAAGAAGAAGAATTAGACCCGAAATCGAGCTATCTCATGCTGTTGCCGGGCTTCGAAGGCCATCATGAGATCTTCAGGTCTGTCTGCGAGAGGCTGAAGGTCCAGACCATGGTCTTGCAATTAGGACCAGACCTCACTGACGAGAGTATACCTCAGTTGGCTGCTAGTATAATGAAGGTAGAAACGATTAATCTAATTATTTTATTGGCCTATAGAGCTGTAAAGATCGATTTTTCATTGGAATTCAATGTAATTTTTTTAATTAATTGGCTGGTCTTAAAAAATAATATTTTTTTTGGATATTGAGGAACCTTATATTCCTTCTACTACCAGAAAAATAATTGCTTTTGAAATTTTCATCTGTTCCGTATTTTTATTTTTGCAGATATAGTAAAATACGACGAAGACATAACTTTAGCGATTTTAAGGAGCATTTTGACTGTTTTGACTATATTTTTTCAGGTACTAAGAAAGAGATTCGAGTTTCAATCAAAGTTCCACTTATTGGGATACTCATTCGGAGTCAATGTGGCCTTAGAACTGGCTGCTCTCCTTGAAAGCGAAGGTAAACATGGTTTTTCACATTATTCACTTTGTTAATCGACCATGTATAGTATACCCTGGTGTTAGAGTTATGCGGGACAGTCTATTGGCCTCTGACGTGGTTCCTTTACCTACCACCAGATGGCAGGCGGGACCAACGGCTAAATCATTACAAATTCAGTTAAAGATCTCTTGTCGGACATAGCCCCCTAAATGTTCCAAAGCTACTTCCAAACTTCTAAAATAGCCTGCACCCAGCAACAATTTAATGAAGAAAGAAGAAATCAACTTGAAACGTTTATCTAAAAATTCATCAAAAATATTGATACTCAATATTTCGTGACGTCGTGATTGGCAACAATTAAGCTATCTAAATTCTTTTTATCGCTCGCGTAACAGTTCCTTTAAGTCACTTGGTAAATTGATGTTCCAAAATTTAGATTACATTATGGCCACTATTCGAGAAACTTTTTGTCCCAATGTATGTTTGAATAATTTCGACTGCTTATTAGAAAAACAAGCATTTAAGCAAGATGGTAGGCAGTTAGCGTAGCCTAGTTTCGTCCGTCTGACCTCCATAACCCGTTTTACAGGGAAACCAGACCAACAGGAACATAACCCGAGTTGTGATTTTTTGCTTAAAGTCATCTGATCTGACACAGCTCAAAGACTGCCATCTATCGATAATAACAGGGATTCCGAAGCACGGAGAAGCTCGAGATAGAAAATGCCACTAATATGGCGACCAATCCAGTAAGGGCCGTATCGTTTGATACGCGCATTCGCAACAGATACGCGCGTCGCGCTCGTCTATCGAGCTCCTTTGTCTATAAACGCCCTATTATATCTTAGAATTTCTTTATAAGTTCTAAGGCGATATATTAAAGACTAGCAGTTTCCCGCAGCTCCGCCTGCGTTCAAAAGTAGCCTATGTTTGACCCCGGGTCTTCAACTATATTCATACTAAATTTCATCAAAATCCGTTCAGCGGTTTGGCCGTGAAAGCGTAACAGACAGACAGACGGACAGACAGACTTTCGCATTTATATTATTAAGTATGGATTCAACTATGAAAAAGAAGGAATCCTATCATAAATTACACACTTAATTAAAAATGTCCCTTTTTTTATCAGAATCCTGTCAAGGGAATTTTATTATCTCAGGCATCTTCCTCACAAACCAAGACTTGGTTTAAAATTAATCTAATAATTAATCCAAGTAAATTGGATCTTTCAATTTTTTCTCTTGAAATAAAATACGATTTCGAAATTGAGGCAGAACATTCAATATCCATTAACCTCAGCAAAATGAAATACCTGAATCAATGATAAAGAAAGAATTTGTAGAGTAAGCGCGGAGGAGAGATAGACAAGAACTTTTGTCATGGAAAAGTCTTTTTGACTCAAACTTCTAATCATTCGTATTTATAATTAGAAAATGTTCTATTATTAAAAACTATCGATGTTTTTGTATTAAATGATAAACCTACGGAAATGCCCATACAAACTTACAACTTCAGATTTATTGATTTTTTATGGATTCGGGATTGTTAAACACACACTTAATAAACTTTAATCTATTTCAATACGGTTTTTATCGCGATTATTACTTATTTATTTACAACAAACATTTTAAACACTTTGCAACGTTTATGGTCATAAAAAGACTAAAGTAGTATTGTCAATAATTGCATATTTTTAATGAAAATTGAAGAAGTGTACCTAGAAATTTTTCTGAGACTCTTAGTAGCAATATCGGTCGTACGCCTTTAAAAATCATCAGGTTATCTGATGATTGGTATTTAGTTGATATTTGACTTTCTTCAATTTATTCAGATATCAATGGTCACTTGCGGCTGTTGCCAAAATTCAACATTTTCACCGTTAAATTCATATAATTCGGCAATTTTCAGGTCACGTCGGCATCGTGTATTGCTTGGACAGCAGCCCAGACGCGCTACGAGTCCAACTGGATGCCTATATCGGCAAAATGTCAGACGTACAACTGCAAATTCATATAATAGAATACATGTACAAACTGATATCGGGGCAAGAAAGCAAGGAACTATCAAAGGAATTGCAAAAAATTGATGATTGGCAACAAAAAGTTGAATGGGCGATTTTTAAACTGACCGATTTAGCCAACTACTCACACGAATACAAGAGGACCTTATTGAACTCTTTGTACAGAAGGATTATAATGACCCGCGAATATGAGCCATCATTTGTTCTGAATTCTGAACTTGTACTGATGAGAGGAATACAGCATCCGAAAGCAGCTGAATTGCCGAACGACTATAACTTATCTAAATATTCTAAACAACCAATCAGGATTTACGATTTAAAACACGATCATGCTTTAGCTCCACAAGACTGCAGAATTTCTAATATTATCAACAATTTCTTGGAACCCAGCGTTTTAGAAAATTTCAAGTCTAAGAATCTTTGTGAAACGTACTTGGCTGATGCTTATAAAGTGCTGTAAATTATTTTTTAGTCACTAAGTTAGTTTTAAGTTATGTACGGCCACTTAAATTAAAATAGACTATCGCAATAATGACTTTTATTTATCTTAAAAATTATATTGTAGAAAAAAAAATACAAATTTTAAATTTTAAACAAAACACCTTTTCAAAATCTAAGTAATTAAATCGTAAATATAAGTCGCGCTTCGCCAATATTTATGTATTTTATAATATTACTAGCTGTTGCCCGCGGCTTCGCCCGCCTGATCAGAAGGGATTTCCAATGGGGTTTGAATCACTTAGAATATATATGACAGCTCTCAGGATGTTCTTTTTATGTATTTAGAAGATAACTACCCCATCGGGTCCTAAAAGGGATTGATAGTATATCACATCCGGCACGTCGGATTTTAAAATAGTTATTTTCGTAGTCAGCAACCCGATAAACCATGCAAATAACACCAATGTCCCCCATTCAGGGGCTGAATTCTAAAAACCTTAAAACAGGTAACAAATCATTTATCAAAACAATTATTCTTGTGGTGTTTCGACTGCAACGGACTAGCTAATCTTCTTCCCCCGTACATACTTTGAACATTAGTTTCCCTTTTGAGGGTCAATTATGAAAAATTCTTCCTTACCCCTTTCTTCCGCACCCTCTGATTACAAAAGAAACCCCACTTGCTAAAATTTTATGACAGATCAATTACAGTGTAGTCTGAGTCTGTCCCCCCTTTTAGACTGGACTTCTAAAAATACTGACACAGGTATTGTAATGCCATTTTTGCTATGCCATAAATATTAAGTCGATTAACTGCCTAATTGCTCGATTGTTGAGTAGGGGGATCGATTCCGCTAATGAACTTTTAAAGGCCACGCAACTGATATTCAATCGCGACTTGATTGTGTTGCATTTTTTTAGATACACTCAATAGTGGTATTCTGCTTAAACAGTTTTGAATCTCTATTCATTTGCGACTGGAGCGTATTTTAATGATATTAGTAGGGAAATGTAAATAAAATGAGTAACGGAATATCAGAAGCGTCAAAGTCAAGTCATTACGATCCAATTGCGATTCAATTGTGCACTAGGTACCTATTTAAAATAAGAGAATTGACTCCTCCGTGAGATGTATCGATTGCGATCGTGGAAGCAACATTCTGTATTTCTGAAATGTACGCGGGTGGTAAACGATAATCGAATCATTCCTTACTTTCCGTATTTTTTTAATCACTCATTGAATCCGTGCGAGTTGGTTTAATTGTCGCCGGCGTATCTCAAAAATCGATACTACATGCCTGTTGTTTTCACACGGTTCGGCACGAAGTCTATAGATAGTTCATCGAGTCGATTCGAGCAAATGTCGACTCCCGATGTCCCCATCACTACGACTGAACTGACAGCTAGACACTTGCCGACACCGGCAGACGAAATCAGATGATTTTCGGAGCGGGTCGATAGTTGCTCGCTATTTTTATAATTTAAAGGTTTAAATAGCCATTTAATACGATTATTTTGGAGTTTAATAGTGCAACCGTCGTAACAAATATTTTCGCCGACGTGGTTGTCGTACGGCGTTTTATGACAAAAGTGTTTTGTTGGATATACATAAGAACCCTGAAAAGGTAATTTATTTTATTTTAATTATTGTCCTATTGAGCTAAATAACCGATTAATTCTTCCATTTGGTCTAATAACTTTCTGGTTAAATTGGGGGTTTTGTGAGAAATTTATAATTTACAAAAGTGGGTAGAATGTGTATTTTATTCACATGTGTATTTTACTAAAATTTTATCTAATTTCGGTCTTAAAATGATTTCTCACCATTGGTGTACATAAATAAGCGTAAAATATATAAATTCAAATTGAAATATTTCATACAAAATCGTTTTTTACAAAATTAAGTAGATTTTTTCATTGTCGGGTAACCTACCATTTGGAATTATGACTTTCTTTTTATAATTACAACCAAATAAGATTCAGCTCTAAATTTAGGAATAAACATACTCCATTAAAACAAAATTATACATATATTGAAAAGGATTTTGAACAGGAATAAAACCTAGAAATTTCCAGAGCCCCGCCCTATAGTAAACCATTGTTTCATAAGCAGTCTTTTGAAAGTTATTTTGTTATTCCTACTTCAGGGTTAAAAAGAACACCTCAAGTTTCCCTCAGCACTCCCTCCGCTGAACACTGGGAGTTCTACCAGCTTCCCGAGGTGTCAGGAGTGCATACCACATTTCTTTTATTGAAACAAGAGGATACTGCTTATACTACCGTTTTAATCTGCGATAGACATTTTTGCTTAAACTGAGGTAACCACACAGCCGAAGCCAGCATTATCGGTCAGCCAGTGCCTGCGCTTTCTACATTTTTTTTATTTTATTAACCCTTTATTTATTTTTTTTTAATTTAAAACTTTAAAGAAGGGATCTAAATATTGGCCATTCGATCTCCTGCGCCCCTAATTTTCTTTTCTCGTTTTAATCGCAATTACTTCTTTACTCAACATTAAATAGGTAACTTCCAATATAAATTCATTTTTTTTTTAATTCGAGTTTTTAACTTTGTGTAACTTTCAGCTTCTTCTTCTTCAAATAAATATTGTAAAAGTTTTTTTTTGTTATTTTATTTTAATTTTGCTTATTTCCCTTCAAATTTCATAGAGGACAGGAATTAGATAGCAAACCCAGGTAATAAACATTTCAGTATTTATTCATTTATCAAAAGAAATAATTTTGTGAAGTTTCGAATAAAACGTTCTAACTAATCTTCATCCCCTTAACCTACTTTGGACCTCATTTTACCCCTCTTAATTGTTGCGTTTGAAAACTCCTTGCTTAGTGCAGCCGCTGATTACAAAGGCCCTTGCTAAAATAAACACAATCAATGATACACAACGTTTTCCCTCTTTTAGCCCCCCCCCCCCCCCCATACCATAGTGAAAATCCTAGCCTGCAGTAATTTTGTGCAAGTATGCAAAGTAAAATTGTGCAAGAATCCAGGATAATTGATGAACTAAGTCAACTAAAACTTATTTTAATTCGTTTCTTTTTTACTGTTTCTCCCTCGCTCTCTTTAACGACATACAACAGATTCTTCATTATTATATAACCCAGAAGGTACGATGCTAAGTTGCAAACAACGCAGTAGGTAATAAACCAACAATAGTATTGGAAATCCCCACACACAGGATTTCCATAAGTTTTGGTAAGCGCTTGTTTATACGTAGATTAGGTCAGCACTAGAAATATAGACAAATATGAAAATAGATAACGAAAGAATTGATTTCTTTGGTTTCATGAATAAAGTGAAAAAATGGGATCCTACTACATAATAAGCTTTTTGTCTTCATCTCTCTCTTTAATCTACATGGCATTGCATAGATTTAAATAGGCTCTTACAAAAGTTTTTCGCCTATCAATTAAATTGTCCGTTATTTACAGTGCTGGCACAGAACTCTCGGTGTACGAAGCATATTTGCACTTGGCCGCACTTATTGTTAATCTGTGCATTGAATTGACAATGCTAAGTAAATGTGACCCAAAGTTTGAGCATCAATCACAGTAATGCCGCATGCCGCCAGCCTATTGGGTACATTACCATCATGCATGCAACGATATGACAGTCCGGGCTCTACAATTTTTTTAACATACTTTTTATTCATTACTTACTTACCTACTTACTGCGATGGCTCAGCGACCCAAAAAGGATCTTGGCCTCCGACACAAGAGATCTCCTCTGTTTCCTGTTCAACGCAACCTCCTGCCAGTCGGCCCTTTGGATGGCTTCCAGGTCTTCCAGACGATCGACTGGCCGCTTTCCACTTGGTTGTCCCGTGTACGCTCTGTTAGCAGCTTGTTCTTCTCCCGTCCTCTCCACGTGTCCTAGTCATTAAATAAAACTATATATTACGATTTTTATCGCGTTTATTAAGCATATTTTAATAGTTTAATTTAAAGTGTAACAATCACGAATACATAAAAAATAATTCACTTAAACTTCTTTTAATAAATCGTAATTTTTAATTGCTTTAAGATTTTTGGTTAATAATATTTTAATTACAATAAAATATAAAATTGAATCGTAATAAAAAAGGAGAGACAGAGAGACCTTTTTTGGAGCAGGTGTACTTGGTACGAAAGTTTTTCTTATATTCCATGTCTATTTTATTGTATCTCAAAGGCCACAGGCGGGAAGCGTCCACAAGGAAATTCGATTACGCCAATTTGCGAAATCCGTAAACCCTATTTAGTCAAATATTTCAGAACACTCTTGAAGTTTAGTGCTGCACTGAAACAATAAGAAGAAATTGCATAAAATAAATTGTTACTACTTTAGGTTAATCATTAATCGTGTGAGTTAAATGGTCAATCGACCCTGTCAAACAAAAAACATCGTTTTTCGAAACCGCCTTTAGGCCTCTCACGTGGTTCCTTCACCACCAAATGGCAGGCATGCTTTCCAATGCACGGAATCGTCATTATTATCAGACAATCAAATGATTCAAGTCTATAATGTCCTAACCAAACTGAAAACAACTAAACTCAGTGCTTCCCATGGAAATCGAACCTACGACCCCCGGGTCTAAGATATACGCCCAAAACATTGGATCACGGAGATAGTAATTAGATACATTAACTTGTGTACCGCAATTATTAAATGGAAGGCGTATCTTTCTCATTAAAGTTGGTAATGTCCTGCTGAAAATGAATTTCTAATTTGGTTAGTTCCCAATCTAGATCACCTTTGACCTTTTCGCAATGCCGCAAGTGTCAAAGACCCTCTGTACATATAAATAGAAGGGTTTGGGTATGTAAAGTAACATGCCTATGGTTTTACCAATATACTATCAGGCTTTTAAACTATGCGTTAACGTGCTACGTATGTGCATATTTTCTTGGTTAAAGTACCTTTGGGTACAATTGGTCTAATGTGCAGTTGGGCCAATGCACGTTCGTTACGTTGAGCAAATTTTCATTCGCGATTTGCCGAATTTATAAAGTACAGTTTACCCCGGTTCTGCGGAAAGTTTATTATAATTAACTTTCTTACATACTATCACCTCCCATTGCAACCCCTTGAGTTGAGGTCTTTATTTATTATGTTCAAATAAATCCATAATCTTATTAAAATCGGTTCAACAATTTAGCTGTGATAGCGTGACAGATATGTTATTAGCAAAACATTTGTAAGTGTACATTTAGGACAATAAATAAATATGTTTTATTCTGATTCTTACCAATCGCAAATTCGTTAGAACACGAATTAGACCAATCGAAAAATGAACCAATTGCGCCTTAAAAGAGTCTCTACTATCAATTTTGGAAGCAAATTTAGAAGTAAATTCATTTTCTCAATAAAACTTCCCAAATCATAGCTGTTATCCACCGTTCGCTTCCTCGGGTATCTAATTTCCATAATAATAGGTACAGTTTGAAACCGTGGGACTGCTTCATATACACTTTGTTTATCGAATGACGATAGATCAATTACTTATAAATTGAACAATTTTAATACGGTTTTTATCGTGTTTATTACTTTACTAGCTATTTCCCGCAGGTTCTTGAACTACAATTATACCAAATTTCATCAAAACCCGTTCAGCGGTTTGGCCGTGAAAGCTAACAGACAGACAGACTTTCGCACTTATTGAGATAGATAGCAGTTTATTTGAATTGCTACACACACCAATTTACAAAAACAAAAAGAAAGGTACAAATCTTAATATTACAAATATTTTGTTACAATTGAGTACTAGCTTTTTCCTGCAGCTCCGCCTGCGTCAAAAAGTAGCCTATGTTTGACCCCGGGTCTTCAAATATATTCATACCAAATTTCATCAAAATCCGTTTAGCGGTTTGGCCGTGAAAGCTTACAGACAGACAGACTTTCGCACTTATTGAGTATGTATTTATTTACACCTAAGCACAACACTTAACGTAACGTAAAGAAAGAAAGAAATAAAAGAAGAAAGAAAACATTTATTTGCATTGAAAGAGTACAATCAGATATTACACATTAATAATCGCAGTAACATTAGTAATCGTAGTCGCAGTTAACATTTGTTTGTGACGTCATAAGAATACAGAACTACTGCCGATAATTTTATTAGAAACTATTTGCAGTTGGCTCACAGTATCTAAGAGTCTTGCAGACTTCTAATGTCAAATTCATAATTTGACATTTTATTAGAATAGACAGCTGTTTTGTGAAAACGAGAGTAAATCCTTCTATGTAACCTTTTCGCCCTTAATTCGTTGAACTGATTTTGATACAATTTGACAAGGGTCACGCGAGCTTAGCTTTACCGGCTTTACAGCGAAAATAAGTAAAATGACTACAGTTAAAGCCTTTTAAACCTGTGATATTTGCCCTATTTGGCAAAGATCATACACTCCATAGACTTAATTGTACTGAAGGTGCTTATTACTTCCATAGCATACCCTGTGCTGTCAAACTTAAGCTAAAATTTAAACTAAACAATATACTTGGATTGAATAATCATCATAAAAAGAGAGGCTATTGTCGGTGTAGTTCTTACATTCTTGTCTACTATTCTAGAGTTTTAAGTTTTTGATACGGCACGACGTTTACTTTCTGCTTTACTTGCTTCATGTAACTATACCTTGGTCTACCTGGGCCCCTTTCTTCCTTTTATTTTTCCTTCAACAATAAATTGAACATTGACACTAAAATGTAATCGACATAAAACTGAAATAGGGTATATTTACAATACCCCAAAATAATGAGATCCCTTTCTCCGTTCGCAAGTTTCAAATCAAATAGTTGTTTAGCTCCGCCCGTTTCCTTAGGGACTTAATTTACATATTAATACTCTGACATTTTGCTTATCAACAATATGTGGGATTGTTAATGGTACAATAACAGTGATATTTACAGTAACTTGTATTTGTGTGCTTATGTGTACGTTTCAGTTCAGTCGGAATAACTAATAATTTTCAGAATCTTAGTCATGGAGGTATTGAAATGTGTTACTACTGACTTCGTACTCATGCCTACTTCGTTATCTTCTTCTTCTTTGCGAGTCAACTCTGGCTGATAACAAACTTCAGAGGACCAAAACTCCTTCACCGGCAAGGCATCGTCGGTGGCTTCGTAGAGGTCCCTGAGCGTGCAGATGGCTGGGTACGCAGGACAGGACAGAAGATGAGTCATGGTTTGGGCAGAGACACCGCACTGGCAGCCACTTCCGAGTACTAGCCCCACCAAAACATGTTTTCCTTGCTTCGGCCTACGAGAGTCCGGAGTCTGTTTATAGACTTCCATGTAAGCCATGGCAGGTCATGTCCAAGGGAGGCACTCCGATAGCGGCAGAGATGAGGAGAAGGGTATCTCTCCGTCCAAATATCCACTCTAGACTGAGAGGCTTCACCAGCTAGTGGTTTTGTTTCTTTGACGAAGCTGTGTCGACATTTCAGTCTTTGAGTGACGGGCTTTACTTCGTTTATGGAGTGCTATTTTTAAAATGTATAACATTTATGTTGGCGCGATGGAAAATAATCATATATAAATCAATTAATTTTAACATATTTTGTTAAATAATAGTGTGGTTAAAAGTAATCGATACTTCCATCGATACTAATATTACATATTACATACTTTACATACTATAATACTATATATACTTATACTATAATATTATAAATGCGAAAGTCTGTCTGTCTTTCTGTCTGTCTGTCTGTTAGCTTTCACGGCCAAACAGATTTCAAATTAGGACTTTAGAAATTAGCCAATTTGAATAAATCATTTTGGAAAGAGTTTCCTGATTACTTATGTTAACTCCATCCATAATCCTTATCTAGAATACCAACCAAATGATGTAGTCATACCGATAGAATCTAATGTAGTAAAATAAGCCCCTCCACATATATGTCGAAAGAAAATCGTTCGATATGGAACAGATGTCTTTCGTTATCGAAGGTACGCCGATATAGCGTGAATCTCACTTTTCAAAAATAGCACTCCAATACGTGTTTTCATAGTTTTCATGTTTGATTTTTATTTTCATTATATCGTTTGTGTACATTTTTTTTTAATACAACTAAGTAGGCAAACAGGCGTACGGCTCATCTGATGTTAAGTGGTTACCGTAGCATATGAACGCCTGCAACACCGCAGATGTCACGAGCTCGTTGCCGACCTGTCCGCTTTCATCACAGCGACCCCTCTGGAGCCTGGCGACTACTCACCAGCAGGAACACAACACTGCATCACAGTGTTATTTGGCTGCGGTCTTCTGTAGGGTGGAGGTACTTCCCCAGACGGACTACTCCTTACAAAATGTCCTATATCTACTTTGAAGACACTGTAATCTATCGGATGATTGTCATACTTTATGCTACTTATCACAAGTATAAAACTTGTGATTAGTAGCATAAAAGGATTTGCTTAATTTGCAATTTTTTCCATTCAATTTGTGGGGAGGTAGCGCAGGAAAGGATCACAAACAAAACTTTTTTTAGTATATGTCATTGTATATAAATTTATAGAAAAGCTGAAATTGTTAGTAAAATAATTAATAAAATGATTCATTCATTGATTAACCTTAACTTAATAAGATGTACTAATTAGCGCCAAAACACGAAATAAATCCCTAAAACGTAGCTTTGTCTACCTTTACATACATTTTCGTTTAAATTCAACAAAAGACGAAGGCTTAAAATTACATTAAGTCTTAAATTGGTCCGTGTAATTCAATAGTAATAGAGTTGTAAAGGGTACTAGTTAATACGATTAGGGAGCAGTTAATACATTTTATCGAATAGGTACTGAATAAGTGAGAACTCAAATTAAAAAACTGGCAAAGTACTTATTGAGAGTATCAATCTATACAACCATTCTGGTGCCCTATTTAAATGTGTGACTCATACTGTCGAATGTAAGTCGTACTATATCAATTTTTTTTTTTTTTGATGACTCTGGTTCGCAGAGTGCGGGCCAGCTCCACCGCCATCTTGAATGCAATCACTATTTTAATTAAATTGTATGTAATTTGTAATTTGTATTTAATTATGTAATTAACTTTGTCATTGTTATATGGATCTAGTATTGTTGAATATCGTTGAAGACCCGGGCTCAAACATAGGCTACTTTTTGCCTCAGGCGGAGCTGCGAGAAACTGCTAGTATATAATAAAAACAAGTAATTAGTAAAAGTATTACTTTTTTTAAATAAAAGTTAACCATTATAAGCACATGTATTTCTCAATAATGATAAACTTAACTGTTAGTACGTTAGTACTAATTATAATTAAGTGCTGTTAGTGCAGTAACATTCAATAAAGGTTAAAAGTTCAGAAAATGACTCCTAACAAAACTCTTACATAAACCAATAACTTCAAGTAGACCCGAGTATTTAAATCACCAAAATTATATACTCATTAAAATTTACATCAAAGTTATATCCCACGTGCATTCAGTCCACTTAACCCCAGTTTTCAAAGGGGTCATTTTATAGTTCTGCGAATTTCGATTGAGCTCAATTCACGCATTGATAAACACGAGTGTCATAGTGTTAAAAACGATGATTTTGATTACACATGCCGAGTGTAATAGTAAGACATTACTCGGCCGAGTCTCACAAAAACATATTTCATATTGTGTTTATTTGTTTGTTTTTTTATAATATCTTTATTGTATCTTTATTGTCTTTAGTTACAGAGGATGAAGTTAAGAAATGGGTTCTCCATGTGTCCTCTAATGCGGCGGGTAATGATCAAATTTCTGCAAAAATGATTACTCTTCTTCTTCCTGTAGTTCTTCCAATACTCACTCATATTCTTAACTTCTCCATTTCGTCAGGATTATTTCCTTCGGCCTGGAAATCGGCTTATATTATTCCGTTGCCTAAAGTCTCTAATCCCACCTCTCTTTCCCAGCTCAGGCCTATTTCTATTTTATCTTTTCTTTCAAAAGTTCTTGAGCTAATTGTCCACAGTCAATTATCTGCCTTTCTCTTGCGCAATAACATTATTAGTCAATTCCAATCAGGCTTCCGTGCAGGCCATAGCACAGTGACTGCACTAGTTAATGTTACTGATGACATCCGCTGGGCTATGGAAAATAAATCTCTTACTTTACTTGTTCTTCTCGATTTCAGTAGTGCTTTTAACTCTATCGATTTTGATGTTCTGTTGGAAATTATCCGATCTCTAAAGGTAACTTCATCAACTCTTTCTTGGTTTGAGTCGTATCTTCGGGGTCGCTCGCAGTGTGTCCGCCTTGGGGAGGTGACCTCTGATTGGTGTGAGCTCACGGCTGGTGTGCCTCAGGGTGGCGTACTTTCACCTCTCCTCTTTTCTATCTTCATTAATACTGTTACTAAAATTCTATCTTCCAGTTTCCATCTCTATGCAGACGATTTGCAGCTCTATTGCCAGTTTTTACCAGGGGAAATAGATTCAGTCATTAACCGTATGAATGATGATCTACAGAGATTGAGTGTATGGGCTGAGTCATACGGTTTACTAGTAAATCCAAATAAATCCCAAGCAATGATCATAGGTAGTAGTTACTGGAGGAATTCACTTGATCTTAGCGCTATTCCATCACTTCTCCTGGATGGTACCGTTATCAATTTTGCTGAGACCACTAAGAACTTGGGCGTTGTTATTGACTCGGGTCTAAACTGGAATGCGCACGTTTCTGCAGTTAGTCGTAGAGTTCACTTTACCTTTCACAATCTAAGATGCCTTCAGACTTTCCTTCCTCTGGAAACTAAAATTTACTTATGTCAGTCCCTTATATTGCCACTTCTTGATTACGCCGATGCCTGTTATCTGGACGCTACAGAGGAGCTGCTGAACAAACTTGAACGCCTGCAAAACTTATGTATCAGATTTATCTATGGTTTGAAAAAATTCGACCATGTCTCCGACTTCCGCAGCCAACTCAAGTGGCTCCCTATCCGACTTCGCAGAAATATGAGAATCCTTTGTCTCCTATTCAATGTCCTGTACAATCCCTCCTATCCTTCTTATCTAAAGGATCGTTTCTCCTTCTCCCGTCCGATTGATGCACCTTGCCGTTCCCACCTTAGAACCCTCCTCAATATTCCCATCCATCATTCCGATTCCTACACTCACTCCTTTTCAGTCCAAGCAGTAAGATTGTGGAATTCATTGCCAGCTGATATACGTGACTCTAAAACTATCTCAATATTTAAGAAATTAGTTAAAGATTATTATCTGTCCTTAGCACAGTAGATATTTATGTATGTATTTTATATGTAAGTTTATTATGTATGTATTTTATATGTAAGTTTATTATGTATGTATTTTACATGTAAGTTTATTATGTATGTATTATTTGTAATAGTATTTGTGTATGTATGTTTACATTATAAGGATTCTATAAAAGTTTTACCTAGGTAATTAGGTATACTTTTCCTTTCTTTTTTGTACACGCTAATTACCCTTTTCTTGTCTTTTCCTCTCTTGGGTCTGCTGGAAGAAATTTCTTTAGAAATAAGCAGCTCCCTTGTACTTTCTTTTCCTCTTATGTATAATCCTTTACATTTTTATGGTGTACATGAATAAAGTAAAAAAAAAAAAAAAAATACATACACAAGCATGGAAAAACAATAAGTACAATGGCGGACTTCTTACTTGAGGATCTCTTACAGTCAACCAGCGAGTGACAGGAGAGGATTGTGTATTAGTAACCCTCACCATAAATGATAATTTGTGTATTTTTTTTTAACATTGAAAATTTTTCATACATCATTTATATCTGACTGCTTATCTGTGTAATTTGGAAATAAAAAAAAACAAAAATAATCCGCAATTTTTTTTAAACATGTTATGTACCCAGTGCCACTCTCATAGTAAATACAAATCTAACGAAACCTCTTAAGCTAAAATCTGTAGAGCCGTTCAAGCTGCAAAGCGTGCCAAAAAATTATACATACATACAAATCTACTTAAATACTCTCGAAAAACATAACCTTTTTAATGGCGCAGTCGGGTAATAAAAATAATACGAAAATGTAAAAAAGAAGGTTTTCATTAAATGAGCAAATCCATACTTCCATATCCATCCATACTAATATACTAAATTAGTATAAGTAGGTTGTTTGGAAGTCTTCCAGTTGAACCCTGTAACGATTGGATATCTGTTTGACTTTTTATCAACATATAAATATTTTTTTAATATCCCCTGATACAAATTTCAGAGCAAAGTTATAAGCGAAATTGAATAGAATAGAAACTACGTAACGGAGCAAGTAGGTAAGTCGTTAAAGTCACATCAATTCAGCATTTTCCTCCAAGTTGTTTAGATTATGAAGAAGTTGTCTCGGTCAATCGACCCTGTAAGCCCTGGTGTTATTGATTCAAAATCCCTGCCCTTCAAGGTGCATTTATGTCCGTTTCTCTCGGTTAATTCAATTCAGATCCTATACGCTGCTCATTCTTGTGTTAAAGGGTCAATCGGCCCTGTATGCCTTGGTATCACTGTTACAGCGTTGTCCCACAGTCAATATTCTATAATCTACATCTATATACATATAATAAAACTGTAGAAAGGTCAATTCTGTACATTGAATATAAAATAAAACAAATATTACTAGGGCTCTTTATACATGTAATAGAAGCCAAAATATGATTTTTGGACATTATGTTTGTCTGTCTTTTGTGCATCTTTCACGTAAAAACTACAACGGATTGAAATGTAACTTTTTTATATTATAGTTAGCTATTTCCCGCAGCTCTCCAACCATATAATTCAAAATTTCATCTAAATCCGTTCAGCGGTTTCGCCGTGAATGCGTAACAGACAGACGGACAGACCGACTTTCGCATTTATAATATTAGTATGGATTTATGGATAGTCCTCAGCAAGTTAAGGGATTAATTTATCCCGAAAATTTCACAAGTTCTGGAAGGACATACAACTAACTTAAATTAACTCCTAAAATGTATGGCGCGCATACTATATGAGAGGTCACATAACACTGGCCAATCAATTTTTGGAAACAAAGAAACGGGTGTTTTCTTTATGACAGAATTATTTTTTTTGCCTTGCTATGTAATTGGAGCAATTGATGGTGGTGTTCGTAATGTGAGTTATTTTAAATGTATGCAATTACGTAGTTACTTAAATGTTTTTTCATTCATTCACATCGAGTGGGTTACATACATGGCCAATCGACCATGCACATCCAGGTGATAAAGTTTTTTTCGGAATAACCTTACGGCCTCTGACATATTTCCTTTAACGACCGCCAGATGGCAGCCGGGCGGGACCAATGACTTAACGTGCTTTCCGAAGCAAAGATCATTGTCCTTTGAATTAACACGTGTTGCAGAATGACCATTAAATACTGAAGGGCAATCGCGCTGAATGGAAAGTCGTTAGCGTAACCAAAACTATATGACTTTTCAGTCATTCTTATCGAGTGCTAAGTATTATGTAGCCTATAGCCGGTGAATCAAATGAATCTCTGCGATGACTGATATTATGTAAGAAAAGTAGGTATGCAATCGAACGTTAGGCGGACGAAGTCGCGGGCACAGCTAGTTCACTCAATAACGTATATTTTTTTATTTGAGTTTGAAGAATTTACGTAAGTAGTCCACTCAAGTTATTAACACCATTTTTTTTATTTATTACTAAAAGTACTGTTTTTTTTTTACAATTAAATTAGACAGTCACGACGCAATGAATTATCAATTCTTTACTGATTAACATCGCTACATCATTTTATTCTCACGCAAAACCATATTCTCACCTTATAATTCCCACGAAATTCAAACCCAACTCCTTAATTCCATTAGTTATTCCAGTTACGTGGCCCTGTTTCATGAGGTACCGGGACCCTTGGAGGATTTGCGACGCGGTCGATTACTCTAATCCAGATCTTTGATAGTGACCATAAGGACCCTGACTAAGATGGATTCTATATATCAGTGGAGTGAGGAAGTTTGTTATTCGTTTTGTGGACTTGAACATTTTCTAAAGAGTATAAATTTTAGTTTCTTTATTTAATACTAGCTTTTTCCCGCATCTCCGCCTGCGTCAAAAAGTAGCCGATGTTTGACCCCGGGTCTTTAACTATATTCATATCAAATTTCATCAAAATCCGTTCAGCGGTTTGGCCGTGAAAGCGTAACAGACAGACATACAGACTTTCGCATTTCTATTATTAGTATGGATGTGTTGTATTTTCTAGCTATAGATGGACATGTTTAACATAAGTCTCATTGTAGATTAAAATTGATAAACCAATGTTAAAATTACGAAGAAAAATAACTGCCTCTGTGGTTCAGTACTAAAGTCGTTACTCCATTTTCATATTATATGATTTGTAGTTGTTTCCAGTTACGTTAGGACATTTCAAGCTTCTACTGTCTGTTAGTAGTGGCAACCGGCGGGCTAGGGCCACTCCTGGGCAGACGAGAACTTTCACGTCACCGTCGTATTCTTGAATACTAGTTGCATGGTCTTTTAAAGTATAATAGCGGATTTGACCCCCAGGACCGAATAATTAAGTAACTGATTCGATATGAATGAATGAAGTACCTCTACATGTAAGGCCAATCTACTCGTCTTTCAAATGCGTTTAACCGTGATTCTCAAATAAGATACAAATATTCGACTTTACATACAAATTTATTATCTCAGCTATTGACATCAATCCTATTAGCGGATTGTAGTGATTAGCATCGCTTCCCTGAGGGATGGAAGTGTTGCTCCATGAACATGGCGGCACGAATGGAATATCTAATGTACGGTCAGCTATTTATATTGATGAGAGTATTTCAAATGAGGATACAATACAACAATTACTTTTGACTGGAAGAAATCCCATTCTGGGATAAATCAGCCTTTGTGCATACTTTCTTTTGCTTTTCTATAATTTAAATGTTTTACTTAAGTACAATGAAGAGTTTCTAACTAACTAGGCAAACAGGCACACGCCCCACCTGATGGTGAGGGTTACCGTATCCTGTAGACGCCTGCAATATGAAAAGTACCGGTGCGCATTGCCGAACCCGAAGAAATGTATTATTCAGTTAAACTAAATAATAAAGCATTACCAATAGCATTTATATTAAAGTAATCAATGTAACTTGTAATTCACGATAGAAACAAGTCTCCGAGAGTACAGTCACATGAACACGTATACAATTCTATTAGACCTTATTTCAATGTCTTAAGCAAGAACGTATACACGTGCTCGTGACTGTACCTATCCCAGGTTCGAGCAAGAGAAAGTGGTCGGACTGGCAATGTCAATATCGCGTACGGAAACGATCGCATAACCTGTTACGGCATACGAATACGAGTGACCTACTCGATTGTCATGATGTGTTGTGAAGATTATATCACTGACAGCTGCACTAAATATTAGCAAATTCTTCAAACTCAAATACTAAACTTTCCGTTAGAATATTATTTTTTAAATATATAATCATTAGCATATATTTACAGCAACTGTTTAGTACATATTTTAAAATTCTCTCTGGGAGAATTTTTGTTTGATTATGAAGAATTTGCTTAAGTAGTTATTAAAGTATCTGAGTTTGGTCACAGGATCTTGCGAGAACTGCACGAGAACCGTGAATGTGGAACCCGTTCTCTTACTCTTTTCTCGTTTTCGTACTTTTCTTAGATTGTTTTCGAATTTTCACCCTAGTCAAAGGCACCGAGAGCGAATAGGCGAGAACGCCAAATTCCTCAACATACATTCATCACGCCTTTTTCCAGTAGGGTAGGCAGAGACTACGGATTTCCATTTGCTACGATCCTTACAGACTTCCCTCGCTTCTTCTACGCTCATCACTCTCGATATACACGCTCGTTTCCCCAACCTTCCTCATTTTAATATCTCTTTATAATGTTCTCCAATATCTTCGGTCACTTACTCTCCACTTATTCTACGGTCACGTCTTACGGAAACCGGCAATATACATTGGGAACAAATGTTTGGCCATGCCGCCTCCGCCGGGGCCTGGTAGAGGGGGCGCGCCCATAAGGAAGCTGGCTTGACGTCGCAAAGCAGGAAATGCCATAATGGACTATGTCAAGGATGCCGAAGACCGGGCAAAGCGTAGACGTAAAAGTAAAAAAGCGCACCCGTGGCTTCGTAGTCAATACCTGAGGATGTAACCAGGTATGAGTTTGGATGATGATGATGAATTACTCTTCACTTACAATCCCCTCTTTTTCGCCAGGAGTTAAAAATAGCATTTATATCGTGATGTATGAGGCATTGACATCTGACCTCCTTTACTACTCATGACCTTAGCATACAATGCGTTGTTATGAGTCCTACATAAAAAAATTCAAGACGTTTTTCTAGTCTAAGCGTGTTTCCGTTGTTAGTGTTTTAGTAACATTTATTTATAGCCCTGGGACTCATCATCATCATCATCATTTCAGCCGCAGTCAGTCCACTGCTGGACATAGGCCTCTCCCAATGATTTCCAAAATGATCGGTTGGCAGCAGTCTGCATCCAGCGTCTGCCTGCGACCCTTTTCAGGTAAGGAAGCACAAATATATTTTAACCCGACCACGGCAAGCCATCAGGAGGGTTTTTATAACAAAGCATAAAATACCTTTGCTGCTTCAGCCTAAGGAAGTTGTATTGTCAATCGACCATAATATACCCTGATGTATATAACTCTGTTATTTTATTTATTTGGAATAACAAACATAATATGTGTTAAAAGTGTATAAAATGAACAATTTGTAAATATAACAATTCTGTAACCAACCACGTTATCCACAGGTTAAAAAAACAAGTATTTATAAAATAATTACTAGAGGAAAATTAAAAAAAAAATAAAAAAAAAAAAAAAAGAAAGTGTGTAAAGGTAAGAACAAAATAACTTAGCAAGCATACAAGGTGAATAACAACATACAGGTCGCATAATCTACCTTTACAGTGAGTCTTGTTCAGAGAGTAATGACAATAAAAGTGTTTTATACGTTTATGGAGAACAGTTTAATATGTCAATGCTTTCAAATAATGTATTAGTTGTGCGGAACCGCCTCTCTTCCTCTGACGTGGTTCCTTTAACGTCCAGATGACAGCCAGGACCAACGGCCTTCAGAAGCACGGAATCAACTTTACTATCAGATAATCAGGATATTCAAGCCTGCAATGTCCTAACCAAACTGGAAACAACTAAACAAAGTATGCTTCCCGTGGGAATTGAACCGACGACCAAAGGCAAAAGCCTTAATCACTGGGCCACGGAGGCAGTTGTTTTTTCTATTGTTAGCTCATTCAACACTTCTTCTAAAGCGATAAGCCTTTGTAGGTGTATAATGTTTGAAATTTTTTAATTTGTTTTATTTTGCTTAAATCCTACTGAAACATGAATATTATATTTGTGAATGGTCCAAAAAAGTATTCATTCATTAATTCCTTTAATAATCTCAAAACGAATAATAAAGGAATAATAAGTGGGATATTACATAATTAAAAGTACAATTTATTTTCTTTTGATTTAAATTTAATTTATTCTCAGACAACAACAAAGTCGATAGGTATTAGTATGATTGTTTCTTATTTACTACGTTAGTCATTTCAAAATTGATAAAATTAATAATCAAAATAAAATGTGAAAATCATAAATCCTGGTTTAAGGATCAAACGAAAGTTTTCTTTACATCTACACTTAAACAGTTGAGCATTTAAGTAAACATAATTTCTATAGAAGAAAGTGAAAATTTACGAAACAATAGTATTTGTTTTGGTTTATGATAATAATTATTCATACAAGTAGATATGTATGTAGGTTCACTGTCTCTACTAACTAATGAAATATACCTACTTAGTACACACTTTAAAATTATCATTTATTTGATTAAAAATTTTCAACTACTGGCCCCAGACTATAAATAAACCAGAAAATTGTTAAGATGACTAAATTAAATATCTATTTTGCACATATAAATACATATACCATGTAGTTAAATGACAATAGGGGACAGATGAAAATTCCAAAAACGTTCTGCGTGTAGTGATTGGTTCTTCATCGTTTGAAAAATATATCAATTTTTAAATCAACCTATTAATAAAACAAAAACTTGCTTCTCAAAAAATTACTATGCTCGTTTAAATGGTTTATCCCCTTGCATCTTTTTACGAAATAGATATATAAAAAAAGAATATATTTCACAATTTACAACACAACGACTGAAGCAGGCAAAGGGATAGGCCATTCATATACACAATGAGTGACTATAACATAGGAGCATTCAAAAAGGGTGTGAAAAAATTCCTTTAGGGTCAACAACGCGCTCGTGACATCTCCGGTGTTGCAGGCGTTCATAGGCTACGTTAACCACTTACCATCAGGTGGGCTGTACGCCTGTTGGCCTACTTGGTTGTATAATTTTTTTTAAAATTAATTGACTGAATCAAAAATCGGATATTTTTTCAATTCATTTCGGGCCCTTGACACCATCGATTTGCACTACTGGTGGTGCAAAAGGTATTTTTTACTACGAAAGAGCTGTACCGCTGTTGATACATGCCCTACAAACAGAAAAAAGTAAAGACAATTTTCACATATTAGTTATTTAAGTGAAATATAACATCTATTTTAGACTTATTCTTTTCATTTCGCTATTCAAATGGTGATACTTGTTTTGCAAAGGTGCAAGTGTGTAGTCACCTTAAAAGTGGTGTTGTAACGCCTAGTGGCTCCGAAGAGTGGTGGTTACCAGTTGGAAGGTCGACTTAAGCAAAGCAAGCCGTGAAGTGACTGTATTAATTTGCGGTACGTGTTCTATTTTTAAATTTAAGAACAGTTCTTTTTTTTTCGATATTACAAATGTGCCAGTAATTTATGTTCTTGTTTATTGTGTGGAATTTTTCTCAACCGAATCGGCGAGAGTGTGTTTTAAAATAAGCGGATTTCGTCGTCATTTAAGTGTGTGTTTTGACAGTTTCAATTAATATTATTCTGTATATTTTAACTCAATTTAGGCCATATGTTAGTATTTATAATAATGCTCTGACTAGATATTGACTGACTTAAAATTAATTTACTATTTTCCAAGTGGTTGATAGGAACTAACTTGTGGAATTAAAGTTCATGAAACTTTTTTCATTATCATAGGGTTCAAAGATAATACATATCCAAATGGAACGGGAAAACTCTTAAGAGATATAATAAAATATATTTTTTTAAATTTTTTTCTTATACATTTTGTATTTAGTAGGCTAAAAGACCGGCAACAATAAGGCCCACCTGATGAAAAGTAGCCTATGGACGCTGGCAAAACAAGGAATGTTACGTGCGTATTGCCGACAATAGACAAACCTTTTCACACTCTTTTTAAAAACCGCATATTGTAGTCTAAAGCATAAAATAATTTAGCGATCGGATTAAAGTACAAGTAATTAAGGAACTTTCGTTATTACTCAGTAGCCTCTTATGGCACGTAAAACAAAGGGTAGTGGTCTATTCTTGAACCGAAGATCGCATAGCCGAGAGAAATTCTTAAAATGTCAGAAGTTAAGTTAAACTCGCTATGCTGCAGTAACTGGCCTCTCACTTGGATCACACGATTCATTGCATAATAGCAGACGACCAAATTGTGTCCGGTTTTGCTTTTAACTGGCGCATAACTGTTATGAATCCAAACTAATAGTAGAAATGAGGAAGAACATAAAGTTAAAAAAATGCATTAAATGCGCAGGGATATCCATACTAATCTTATCCATACTAATATCCTACTAATATTATAAACGCGAAAGTTTGTAAATATGGATGGATGTTTGTTACTCTTTCACGTAAAAACTACTGAATGGATTTTAATGAAACTTAACAATAATATAGATTAAACATCAGAATAACACATAGGCTACAATTTGTAAAGATATTATGTGAATTGTCCAAAATATGATGATAAGTGTCAAGTAAGTAGGAAAAAATCTACCGTCTGCGTGCTACCGGTATTCTGGCGTGCGCTGGCAAAACCGCGATAGTTAAATAGTCCTACAAAAACCCGCGATAGTATATATCTATATCTTATGTGTAAGCCATTAAAGCCAAAGCAGTGAACCATACCTACAATCAAAATTGATAATTTATTTCAAATGCACATTTGTTAGTAATAAATTGATTCCGAAATGAAAATAGATACTTTTATCGCTTCTGGTATAATACTATAATATCCATACTTCCATACTATCCATACTTCCATACTATCCATACTTCCATACTATTCATACTTCCATACTATCCATACTTCCATACTAATATTATAAATGCGAAAGTCTGTCGGTCTGTCCGTCTGTCTATCTGTTACGCTTTCACGGCCAAACCGCTGAACGGATTTTGTTAAAATTTGGTATGAATATAGTTGAAGACCTGGGGTCAAACATAGGCTACTTTGTGACGCAGGCGGACCTGCGGGAAAAAGCTAGTATTGAATATAAATGAATTCTGTCCAAATTTATTCCATAGGTTTAATTAAGTAATGTTTTGTTAGTTGACCCGGATTTTTTATTTCTAAATCCCAGGTCGCTACAATAGATAGTATATGTCGTCTGTAACTTATAATATATTTTTTCTTCTTACTAATTTTTAAGCATATCACATGATATTTAATATTGCCGGCATTGATATAAAAATGCAAAACGTATTAAAAATTTAATAAAAAGCTAAGACGTGTTATACCACAATTTGTAATAAAATATTTTAATATAACTAAGCTTAACTCATAATATCGAAGTTTGAATGACCCAACATCCTTTTATGGCTATAGGCAAAATTTGAATTAATCCGCTGGCAAATACTTCTAGGTATTAAAATTCAGATCATCCAAATCCACTCCATTCATACGCAGTGTTATTATTTATTCAGCAAAAATTTTCATTGTGTTTGAATGATATCTAAAATTAATAATTTCTAGCCATCTAAAGGGGAAATTTCGCCAGCCTTTTCATCACCCTAGCGTGTATTACTAGTTGCGTCGTTAGCTTACGCTTCGGAGCCTAGGGTACGCTGTTATAAAGTCATGGTCTTAGATTTGGCGGAACTGGTAATTACAATGGAGCGACTGCCGTCTGACCTCCAGGTCAAGTCATGTTGACTTGAGGTGTGTTAGTGACCAACATTGTCAGAATTTTTCAGGTTGCACTAAGACATCTGACACAGCCTCACGGCAAAACGTGCCTTCCGAAGCACGTAGGAGCTAAAGATAGAAAATGCCACTATAATGGCGACTAATCCAATAGTGGTCGCGTCACGTCGTTGCTTGACACGCACATTCGCTACGGATACGCGGGTCGCGCGCGACTAACGAGCTCCTCATTTCGCCAGCCTCTTGGGTACTTTACCGAGCGATGTCAGCGATATACTCTATTGTTATTTATTGGTACTCGTACCTATATAGTGTAAGTTTTCTTTTTTTTAGTATTATTACACCTATATATAGTTTGTCAGTAATAAAACTATCAGGGTTTGTCCTAATTAATGATTTCAGTTTAGCCAATAAATTGGAATGTGAGAGAAAAAAAGTTAACGTCGCCACTGCTTTGTCCGATCGAATGTACGGTTCGATCGGACGAAGCAGTCGGACCCAGTTTTCAAAAAGTTTAAGCCTAATTTATCTATGTTTAAAGTTAATTTATTCTGTCTGTAGTATTCTATAGATTTCGTTTCAATAAAGCTCAAATCAGAAACTTATATCATTACCAATTTGATAATTTGGAACTAGGAGGGATGAGATTACCTTATCAAAACATTAATAATAACCGGTACAGAACCCGAGAAATGTGGTCCCAGCCACAAGTCCCTGACACAAGTTCCCTCATTCGTTGATAGAAAAAGATAGATATATAAGGTGGCTTTAAATTAAATACAAATACTTTCAGGGCTAAACAAATAAGTCTTAAAAAACAGATTTATGTTAGTTTCATAAATTTCTACATGCTAGTTTACAAGAAAATCGCTGTTTTACTGAATAGTAATAATTAAGACATCCTGTAGTAGTTTTCCTTTCTTGTTTTACTTCTATTTTACTGGCAATACTGGCAAAAGTTGTAAAACTCATATGTCTCCGTCTATCACAAACGGAATGAGAGAAATATCAAATTAATTCCATTCAAACGTAGTTTGGGTGCATTGATAGATTGTTACGATTAATACGTTTTTTAGTGTGCTTTCTGATACCGAAAAATAAAAATTGTTAGGAAAACTGAAAAAAAATTATTGCGTGTAGATTTTTGAAATTGTAATTGCATTTGGTCGCCATTTTAGTGGCATTTTCTATCTTGAGCTCTTTCGTGCTTCGGAAGGCACGTTAAGCCGTTGGTCCCGGTTGTTATCGATAGATAGCAGTCGTGAGGCTGTGTTAGATGCCTTAGAGCAGTCTGAAAAATTCTGACAGTGTTGGTCACTAACACACCTCAGGTCATGTTCCTGTTGGTCTGGTTTCCCTGTAAAAAGGGTTACGGAGGTCAAACTGCAGTCGCTCCATTGTAATTACCAGTTCCGCCAAATCTTAGACCATGATTTGTAGCGTACCCTAGGCTCCGAAGCGTAAGCTGACGACGCAACTAGGAATACACGCTAGGATGATGATGACCACTATCAAGAATAAAATAGGAAATGATGTCCTAGAGACGAGATTCATAACGTTGCCCTAGGATAAAAAATAATAATTTTGTAAAATTTAAATAAAATCTTAGACGCGCATAAGTTTTAAGTAAGTAGGTAAACGAAAACATGTGAAGGTAAATACACGTGCGAAAATTAAGAACAATAGAAAAATTTACAAATCTAATAACGTATAGTCACAATTGCAACACAGAGGTCAATAACGCAATTATGCAAGATTAATAATTTACATAGCACAGCGGTTCTTAAACTTTTTTGTGACGAAACATTTTTTGGGAGAGAAGTATTTGACGGAACCCCAAATGAAAAAGTACTGCCAAGTGTGAGGTGAATAAGCGTTGAGAGAGTTCCGTGCATTGTAGAAGTAGAAGTAACTAGATACTCGAATGATAAATGCTTAAATTAACGCACATGATAGAATTTTGAAAGTATTTATATGAGAGGTTTCCTTTTTTCAAGTAAACAGAGTTGTGTCTCCTCGTAACTTGTAAATGGAAGTACATACTATTAAATTTAATTATTTCAATACGATGTCTATTGCGTTTGTTACATATTTATATTACACCTTACGTTTCCAACACTTCGCAGCGTTCATAGTCGCAGGTAGACTAAGTTAAAATTTGTCTATGATTTCATAAGAATACAAAATTACCCCCTGTAATTTTATTGAAAACTATGTCGAGTCACGCAGTATTGGCTCACAGTATCCAATGATCTTGCAGTCTTCTGCTGAGTTTAAGATCTTATTAAATTGATGACCGGATCCCAAATGAATTCATACTTCCATATCCATACTAATATAAATGCGAAAGTCTGTCTGTCTGTTTTTTACGCTTTCACGCCCAAACCGCTTTACGGATTTTGATCACATTTGGTATGAATATAGTTGAGGATCCGGGTTCAAATATAACCTACTTTTTGACGCAGGCGAAGCTGCAGGAAACAGCTAGTAAATAATAAACCTCAATTTTTATGAATTGGTTCGTAAATTTTTTTATTTTGGTGCAATAAAGAGAATTTGTATTGTATAAAACCGTATTAAAATTGTTTAAAGTTGTTTAATTTAATGTGTAATAATCGCGTAAACATATCATAATTTCTTCGAATATTCTTAACTAGCTGTGCCCGCGGCATCGCCAGCGTGGAATTCCGTTTGTGACACGGAAAAAAGTAGCATATATCACTCTTCAGGTCTCCAACAATCTCCACACAAAAAATCACATCAATCCGTTGCTCCGTTTTAACGTGAAGGAAGGACAAACAAACAAACAAACTTTCACATTTTAAATATTAGTATGATGTTCCACGTTTGCTGCTGAAATAGAATAATAATTATTATCATAATAGATACTGTATGACTAAACATTCATTGGGTTACTGTTTATATACATTATCTTGTTTAAACATGCTGGTTGTCTCAATAGTGATTTATTATTAAAAGGGCTACGAGAAATTTGAAAACAAGTCCAATTAGTCACACATGGAAATAATATGTATTATTTTTGACTGGATGTGTCTGAAATTTTGTTCAACACTATTTTCTTAAATGTAGATAGGTTCAAAGCTGTCTATTAAACTGACAACGTGATCTTTATTTATGGCAATGGAACTTCTCTGAAGAACGGATTTAAAACAATTACCATTTCCCTCCGAGAAATGAAATCCATCTCTTCAAAGATAAAAAGTTATTTTTTTGATTTTTTGTTGCGAATTCTCAAGTTGCAGTCGCAAACTATCAATAATATTTTTTAACACTTGAATGTTCTCGTTATATAAATTATTCAGAACAATACGACACGAAATCATCATTATTAACAGACCATCTGATGTAAGCTAACAATGGCCTATCCAAACTGGAAATTATTTAACCAAAGTATGCTTCCCGCGGGAAGCGAGTCCAAGACTTTTACTTTGTAATGAATTTAGGTAAGTTTATTCTGAAGTAGAAACAAATTATGATGAAAGCATTTTCAGGTAAAAAAGTACGAATAGACTAATTCGTCATTCAAAGATACTCTGGCTTGGCAGTTGCACTAAGACTCTCATACATACTTACTTACTTAATATTATTACTTCATATGACTATTATTCATATGTATTAATTTACTTACTTGTAGTATTGTTGTTGAAATTGAAGACTATTTGTTCTATAAAGTAAAATAAATAAATACTTATTGACTCCGCTGTCTTAGCGACCCGAAGTGGATCTTGTTCTCCAAAACGAAAAAGAGCCAGTGTTCTGTTCTGCGCGATAGCTCGCCAGTTGTCAGCTCCCATCTCTCGCAGATCAGCCTACACCGCATATAGCTTTAGCGATATTTTGGACGGCTGTCTGATCTTCTGCTTGATATCTTAATCTTATCTGTAATATCACACGAAGCTTTTTTGCGCCGCTTTGTATTTTCTCTGTTTTTCCTAATGGTTGACTGGGAGAGAATGCTTTTAGCATTAAGTCCGCCAATTGTATTTTTACATGTGGTACAATAAAGTTTTAATAAATAAATAAATAAATATCTTCTCCTGACAGGCTACTTTGACGGAATGATACTCACACTTCCTCACCCATACAGAGTGCAGTTTTCCTGGATATAGCCTCTGTGAGAAGATTCTGACTCTTATATTGTATCAACCTAACACCTTTTGTACCTTACTTGCAAATAAAATTCATTCATTCATTAGTTCGTTCGTTCTTTCGTTTATTCATTCATTAATTTGCCATTCTTCTCCCCTCTTCCAATATTCAATAAGCTATTACTTATTGCTGAATTGGATCAAATTGTATTTTTTAAGTCATCATGGTCAAGGTAAGCTCTTCTCGGTGAAGTTTCTTCCATTTTTTTCTGTTATTAGCTAATACGAATATAGATTTTTTTACTAACATTCTAGCTTCAGAAATAAATATTCACTTACCTACAAGACATAGTAACTTGTGTAATGCTCAAATCTTTTTATTGCTCTTCCGTAAGGCTAGTAACTTCTCTAGACATATTTATTCTCTGTCTACAATATATTCCATCCAAAAGGCTTTTACAAAATATAAAAATGATAGAATTGTCACGTAAACCAGTTTATTTTGTAAAATTAGGAAAAAAATATATTAAAAGGTAAAATGCTCTATTTCTTACTTAGTTGTCATCATTGTGGATAAATTGACAAGCACACTCTGGTTTTCTAGAACTGTCTCAATTTCTGACGCAGTTTCTTTAATGACCACCAGATATCATAGCAGTAAAATAAATGTGTGTTTTGTTTGATTTTTTCATGAAAAAAGGAGAATAATATTAGGTCTTCACCTATGAATTTGCCATTGTACTTTTTTATTATTTTTTATTTCTGTTATTCAAAGTAATCACCGTTTTTAATAACAAGACATAAAAAAAGTTTTACTAATTGAAAATGTAAAAAGACTTTAACTTATTTAAGACTAAATGTCAATTTGTAGGTAAACTAAACCTTTCATAATTAAATTAATATTGTTTCTAATAGAGACAAAAAAAAAGCATGATCGAAAATGCTAAAACTTTTCCTTTTAAAAAGTTTATTTTATTATTTAGTACCTCATAATCATGTTCTGTACACTCCATATTTTATGTGTTAGTGCACTACTGCCTCAGGCCTGAACTCTTGTCGCTATAAAACAGTAAACTTTTCTTTGCCGGGAAAGACGTCGACTTTGCACTTTTGATCGTCACTTGTTTATAGTGAACAATGCTAAAGAAATTATTTGACTGTCGTGGGTTAAAAAGAGTGAACTATGTGAATATAAAATAAATTGCAAATTCTCTTATTTTACATAGTGCACAATTGAATCGTTCTTGGATTGCAATGACAATTTTTGACGTTTCTAGTATTCTGTTACTAATTTTAAGACCAATTGTATTCCATTGGCATGCTATTGAAACGTAACTGGAAAATTTTGCTAATCAAAACTTATCAAAATCATCAATTTCCCAATAATCGGTAATTTGTTATTTATTAAATTTGCATTTTTTCATTGAAAATTGTGTAAGCAGAATACCAATATTGAGCATATCAAAAATGCATCGTAATTGAGTCGTAAGTGAATATCAGTTGCATGGTCTTTTAAAGTTTATTAGCGGAATTGACACCCTGTTATTTTTGGTTGCATTTCAAGTTACTCGTATAACGCTTTGTAGATAACATTTATTATATCTGTTTCTTTGGCAGCTTTAGCCTTAAAAATTATCTAGTCTGGATAGTACTAGGCGTTACCCACAACAGCTTCGCTTGCGTGTTCTAAGGAAAGTCTTATTGTTTTGTACTTACTAATATGCCTGACACATAAAGGCACATTAAAATCAACCAATATGAAATGAATTAGTCATTTCAGGAAATTGACAATTTCAGCCTGATTATACCAATAGCCATAGAGCCAATACATTCCATGTGTTACCACATGGAATGCTTTTTACTCATTATTTTATTCACCGACCGCCCGATGCAATGGTCATTTAATAACCAAATGTCCTGCCAGTACAGTGGCTACTATATTACAATACAAGTACTCTTGATTGTACCAAAATAAAAACAAAACTAAACAAATATATACATGAAAATAAGGTACAAAGGCGGACTTATCGCTATGGCGCTCTCTTTCATTCAAACCTAAGGAAAGCTACTTCAATAATAATAATTAATCAATTCTTACTTTCTTCAATAATAATAACTTAATTTATTCTACAGTAATAGTCCAGTTTTAATCCATCCAAACTTTAACCCATATAATTATTCCATACATTAGAAATAGTTCCTCCTCCTGCCGAGACCTGTTTATGGAAATGTCATCTATTGATATATCCGAGGACGGGTTTTGGCAGGAGCACCACATGACATCAACTTCTCCAAACTCCTCTACGCGTAGGATCAATATCTCCACGCAAGTCGTGAAGCCCAACCAGAGATGCATTACATACAGATAATTTAATTTTAGTTCTAAGGGTGACATATTGAAATTTCCTTTTCTTTTAATTTAGAACATGGACTTTCGTAAATATCAAGTAATCGTCTGAGTGAGCCAATCATCCGATTCGTGTAGAAATACTCATCGGTGCCGTAGACAGTGAAGGTCGATACTTGTACCAATGCGTTTGAGAGCTCCTCAAGTTGTACTCATAAATAAAGGCGATGTTCGACTTATTTTTATAGAACACTTCTATATTATCGATGTTAGAAGTACACTTTGAATTTTCTATTTTTTAGAATGAGTTAGTTAGGTCAAAACTTATTATTGTACACAAATAAAATAATTAAATTATAGAATAGAAAAGAAAGTGTTTAGTTAAGTTTTATTTTTTATTTTAGTGAAACATTTAGCCCTGGTCATATATTGTCAAAGTTTCTCTTATAATATACTTATATTAAATGTTTTTCTGTAACTTTTATACGCTGCTCTATCTCTCCGTTTCTTCTTTTGGTTGACTGGTACAGATTGCTCTTAGCAAATTCAAATATTTTTACTTGTAGAACAATCAAATTTTAATGAAATAAAAAAAAATGTCAAAAGTAGATAGAGTTTATTTGGAAAATCCTAATTTCTTTGAAATCAACCATAACTATCAAAAGATACATAATTTTTTTGGGTTCCGTACCTCGAAAGGAAAAACGGAACTCATATAGGATCACTTTGTTGTCCGTCTGTCTGTCTGTCAAGTCTCAAGACCTTTTTTCTCCGGAACGCGTGAAGGTATCAAGCTGGAATTTATATCAAATACTCAGGTCTACTGTCCCTTGGAGCTGTGAAAATATCAAAGTTCTAAGCCAACGCAATCAAAAGATACAGTTGTTTATGCAGCAAATTTTCACAAATACTCGCAAGGGAATCAAAACCTACAAGGTACTTCCCGTGAACTTAGAATCTTGACATTTGGTAAGAAGCAACGTCTTATAGCACAAATAAAGCCGTAAATTTTAGTTACATCATATAATAAAAATATTTTTAATAATTTTAAACTTACTACCCCTTTCTCCTTGAACGCTTAGGGGTATTAAATTTCAATTCATATTAATAACTCAGGTCTATAATACCTTTGCTGAAACAAAATCAAATTGTATGTCAAAGCAATCAAAAGAAACAGCAATTTAAGCTTCAAACTTGTAACTACTCGCAAGGGAATCAAAACCTAAAGGGTACTTCCAGTCGACCTAGAATCTTGAAATTTGGCATGAAGCAATGTTTTATAGCATATATAAAGGGAAAATTCCGAAAACCTTAAATATTTAGTTACCGTCTTTTTGCTTGATATTAATAACGGCAACAGGTAGACGTTGAAATATTCACAGAATATTTAGTTATATATTCACTTTAAATAAAAATAATTCAATTAAAATAAAACAAATATTTAAGGGGGACTCCCCTCGCACTAGCACTTTTTTTAATTTATGGATAGGATACTCCTATTTCATCACCGCAAAAATCACTTAGAATCAAAGAAAATGTTCGATTAAAATATCTGTTTAATCACACCTATTAGTAACGAGTATTTCCTATAGCGCTGGAATTAATATCAATTAGAGTAAATTGGACCATTAGCGTGCGGTCTGATCACAGAACTGGTGTATTCCTGGCGAATTCGATATCGTAGTTCACGTCATCAGTAAACGGATTTAGTTTGTCTTGAATTATTAGGAATTTATACTAGTGAAACGATGTTTTTTTTATATAATATTAAGTAGGCAAACAGGCCTACGGCCCTCCCTGACGGAAAGCGGTTACCGTAGCCTATATCTCATGTTTACGTGACACATCGTTATAAATTAAAACTACTTCTTGTAGGTAATCATTTTCATTTTATTTTATGTGCTTGTTGACATCCCAATTTCAATAAAGATAATGCTTGGCAGTTACCACCATCTTGGCATCTTGGGAATCTCAATCTCAGCAAGAGACTGCAAGACCCTTGGATACTGTGAGCCAATGCGTAAATTAGGATAGTTTCCAAAATAGGCCATAAATGTTATTTTTTGAAAATGGTGACGCTCCGAGGTTTTCTTACTACACCAACGAATCAAAGTATTATTTTCCAGCTAGCTTTATTAAAAAGAGTACTTTTGATGATTTTGATGACTTTGGTACGAATATAGGCCTGACCCGAAACGGCCAAACATAGGCTTCTTTTTGACACGAGCAAAACCGAGGGAAACAACTAGTAATGTGTCCTTTTCCTCAAAATAAATTAAAAGGATTGTTTAAAAAAACTGCAGATTAAAAAAAAGGTACTGAATAATTTAAACTTCTCTAATACCGAAGAGTTTGATAAAGAAACGTTTTCGAAGGCAAAAGGGCTTCTGAAAGGGATTAATCAGTTTTGCCAATTACAGGAGTTACAACTTGTAACAATGGGATAACTTTTCGTCCTTACTCACTTACCCGTTTAGGCAAATGATATTAACTTCTTTGCAACCGATTTGCTAGAAGAAGGTTCTCAATTTAGTAGTATTTTATTTTTGTTTTGATTTATTTTTTTTACACATTCTTGCACAATGTAATAAGGGACATTAGAAAAAAAAAAACTTTTTTTTGTTTCAAAATAGATGGGGCCGTAACATCCAGAGATAATGCAATATTTTTTTACAAAATCGATTTATTATAAAACATACAGTCAAAGTCATATAAACCCCCTTACAGTGTCAGCTGTCTTCGAATATATCAAAGTATTCATATCAATTGGGTTACATAGTCATTCGACCCTGTTCACTCTGTCTTCGGTAATCCCCGAACTCAAACTCGGAAACTTTACCCATTAAAAGTACAGACAAACATACAACTATTTAGTTGTCAAATATCATTGTGGGTCTGTTGTAGATATCGGCAACAAAATATAGCCGTGTAAAATATATCCTGAAAATGTCCGTTTATTTATGCGCACATTCGAATTCAATTCAGGTAAATAGTCAATACCGATTCTGCGATTGGAACCCACAGCCCAACAGCTTGATATACGATCTGCATTGAACCGGTACATAAATAAGCACCTACGTAGGTGTCTCCTGACATCTACACCTTCGGCAATGAACTACAAAATTCACACTCCCGCTTCCTTGTGACGGCAGCCATATTGGAAATGGTTTTCGAGAACATTCCGACTCTATGGTTTCGAAAAAAAAACGGATCTTCTTTTCGTATCAATGGCTAAAAGTTATGATAGATTTGTGTATAAAATAAATAATGGACTTTTGGCGGGAAGCTGTGAAAAGCAGTATCGGCGCTGTATTTTATTTTCCAAAATTTGTGTTTTTTTTTTGAGTGTTTGTGTGTGTAATGGTGGATTATTATTCGCAAAGTGTTCAAGCACAAGCGAGAGTGTTGGGAAGTGATACAGTGTTCGATTTATATGATTTCCTTGCTTATTACCAAAAACTCCTGGAAATCAATAAGTGCAGTTTTTCTACCACTTCACTTAGCCTTACTCTTCTGACTCGACTTGATTATGACTTGACTTTATACTTGTTTGATTAAACAACTTTATTAAAAAAAAAACTTGATACTGGCTAAATACGAAAGTAAGAGCCAAATTAAAAAAAGAAAATTGATTTAAATAAATATTTATTTTATTACGTCAGAGGCTGAAAGGCGGTACCAAAAATATCTTGCACCAAGGTACACTATATACAGTGTGGATTGACCATGAAGCCCACTCGATATACATGAATGAATGAATTCTTTCTAAGTGGTTGAAGTGGTGATATTTCTGAACCTTTGTCTCGCTGATGCTGTGATGTGTCTCTGCAGTTTTTCATCTCTTATTTTTTTTTATCTTCATCCTCCATATTCAATCGTCTTCAACCGAGCTTTCTTACCAATATTTGTCACCATAAGTTTGAATTCCCTTATAAGTACATTGGATTGACATTACCTATGAATCAGTGACATTAGGAACTGCATAATGACTATCATTTATATTTGAGTACTATTTCTGTACCCGAGTTAAAACTTATAAATATTAATCACTTCGGATCAATGCGCATACACGAGCATTGAATAACCGCAAACGTAATGTACCATGTTCTAACAAATTAAAACAATTCGTGGCAAAATCATGTGTTTCGCTATACGTTGATGAGTATCTACGACTGTCCTTGGCGACACAACGTACTCAAACGTCAATGGATTACATTTTTTCAGTATTGTCGCGAGAATTCACACATGTCCGTTCGAGGCTACGCCTTTCACTTTCATTGGTTTGTCATGTACGTGATTTTTTGTTATAACTCAGAAATATTACGTCTTTTCTACCAGCTTACAATGGTACAATAGTTAAAGCTTAAGAGTCAGTGTTGTGAAACTATTTTTATCGATACGATAACGGTATTAGCAGCTTTTTTTTTGTGGGTACGTGTCCAAAATATATTATTTGAAATTAAGAGATCAGAATAAACGTTTTATTCTGTTTTCCTCAGTTTCTGACATAGTTACTGCTTGTTCGAGCTGACTTGAACCAAATACGCCTCGCCAAGCCAAATATGGCTCGCCTGCTTATCTACCAAATTGAACAAAAATGTGTCATAGGGTTTTGGTCTGAAACAAAAATATATAGGAAATAGCAAAGATAGTAACGAAAAAAGAAAACGAAATTGAAATATTTTTTGTTTTCATAAGGATTTTTATGAACCGCCTTTCAGCCTGATACTGTTCAATGGTTCTTTTAATGCCTTACATATTTTGTTATTATTCTTGTGAAAAAAAATTATCAATATTAAAAAAATATAGGTGCTTAAACTTATTAAATTTCTTCATGAGCCCCATCGACAGAAAAGTACAACACTGTTTTATCGAACTCAACTCGGTTAAAAGGTGAATGATTTACGTTTTACTCTGGCAATAGGTGTGGGAAATCTTGCGGTTAACACCGGAACTTTTTCCGGTTCACCGGAATAAATCTCTCTGCGGATGACTCGAGTTTGATAGACATTTTCTTCGAATACCGATTTTTATTTTCGGTTTTTTGGGAGATGAAAGCTACCGAAATTTTGTTAGTTTGACACTTGGAAATGAATGGTACTTTATATTTCTTTAGCTGAATTTATAAAGAATGTTCTTTAAATAATAAGATACTATGATGAATTGACGAAAGCTTGGAAGAGGTGAATTCGACAACGGTTTTGCAATATGATAATACAATATTTTAATGTAAAAGTTTGCTTATTATTTAGTAGTATAAATGAAATAGACCTAAACCAGTGGGATTGTTCATGTAGCTGTAAATATTAACACTTTCGCTGGCAGTAACGCCTCTCGACGTAGACAACAATTGAGTGCCATTGTTATTTCCTTCACAGTCAGCGAAAGTGTTAATGAAAATATTTGAGGCACATTTCTATTTATATATTTTACAAATACATTTGAAATTTCGTGCTTTCATGTACCTTAACTAAAATGAATTATTCATGCCCGACCCGGGGTCAAACATAGGCTACTTTTTGACGCGGGCGGAGCTGCGGGAAAAAGCTAGTAAGAAATAATTTTACTAATTATCCAGTGCCTTTACTATGAGATTTTGCTAATAGAGACTTTAGTACGTTAAGATTCTGTATGAATTTTTTAGTTAGGTAACTTACTATCTGCCTGGAGCGCTCTACATTTTTTCGCCTCAAGAGTCTGCGTTATGAAATCTCATGGTAGAGGAACAGGAAGGCTATTTTTGAAAGTGTAACTCATGCAAAATGGGCGAGTCGTGTGATTTTTATTCGATATCAAACGATTTTCATTCGACATATGATTCATACATTACAAAACAATGGCGCCAGGTAAATTCTGTATTTACTTTATTTTATATTGAGTTGGTGTCATCGATTGCGTGCTATCCATCACTTTGCGTTCGTGACCTAATTGCCCCCTCACTAAGTACAGTCGTGAGCAATAACAGGTATAAATATTCTATGTACCTATGTATGTATGTAAAAAAGATGTTATACCTAACAAAATAGACACAACAAGAGGCGGACTTATCATTATCAAAGGAAAAAAAATACATATGCAAAGTAATTTTAATATAAATAAGTTAGTCGTAGATTGAAATAATAATTCTAGAGATAGATCTAAATAATCTTTATTTCATTAAAAACAAACTTCATTTAAAACAGTTTCTTAAAAAAAATACAAAAATAATAAAAACAAACAATAATCAAAATTAATCAAAATTTCCACCCCGAACTGCACCCGGCTCAAAGGCTGTTTGAATTGCTATGGATAGCCTTTGAACCAGGTACCATCCGGAGCGATTGTCAAATCCATGAGTTTTTAAACGTCGTCCTATCTCACTAACAAATTGCTTAGCCTCTGTACACCACGGACCAGCGTTTCTTCAGCAAAAGGTACAAACTCGTACTGGCTTGTCAAATTTGAGTACTTCAAACGTTAGCACAACATTTGATTGCTTAAATACCGTATAGTTTCATGTTACACCTTCTCAAATGGACTAAGTAGCATCTGCCTCAGAAGCTAATCACTTAAACACATGCATTGTTGAAATAATTGTAAAGTGAAACATTGTTAAACAAGTTATAGAGTGTTCAGAAATAGAGCAGGTAATATTATTTTATTAAATAAACAATATGCAACTAATAAAGACCAGGAAGAAGTAAAATAAATAATGAAAGGGAAATGATAAATCTTTTTCTAAGTTAATTATCTATTTTAGAATAAAATGTGACAAACTTTTATTTTTATTTTTTAGTTATTTAATTTTTGAGTAATTTAATTATATTTGTTTTTGTGTTTTTACTATCAAAAAGTTTTAATAATGTAATCTTCATCATCATCATTTCAGCCGCAATTCAGTCCACGGCTGGACATAAGCCTCTCCTAATGATTTCCAAAATGACTGGTTGGAATGGCCTACGTCCTTCGCTTTTTCAGTTGTTCCTTGTTCGTTTAATACATAGGGCGCACTGTAAGTTTCCGGAACTGGTCACTTACATAAACAATATTTAAAAATTTATTGCAACATTTAAAAATAGAACTCTTTGGCTGTAGAATGCAGTTTGTTTCATCTGACTGTCTTTTGTTTTTACCTTGTGGCGCCATTTAAAAAATTGTGTGTCTGCATCAACATGGATTTAAATCGGGAAAATTTTCGTAGTATGATTTTCTACGATTTTAAGTGTAATTTGACAGCTCAACAGAGCATCGCTCGGCTTGAAACAGCTTTTGGCAATGAAGCACCATGCAAGACAACTGTTTATAGCTGGTTTGCAGAATTCAAGCGTGGTCGTATCAATCTCAGTGACGAATCTCGCGATGGTCGGCCGTCCACCGCTGTGACCAACAAAAACATCAATGCTGTGCGCCGTATGATTGAAACAGACAGGCATGTGACCTACCATGAAATTCGCGCATCCTTAGAAATAGGCATGAGTCAAATACAATTAATCCTACACAAACATTTGGGTGTGAGAAAGCTGTGCTCGCGGTTAATCCCACACAACTTGACCGAGGCTCAAAAAACGGACCGCGTCACTTGGTGCAGTGCCATGCTTACCAGATTCAACGAAGGTGCGTCAAATTTGGTGTGGGACATAGTAACAGGTGACGAAACATGGATTTATTGCTACGATCCCAAAACAAAGCAGCAATCGAGCGTATGGGTCTTTCAAGATGAGCCGAAACCAACCAAAGTGGCGCGCGTGAAAAGTGCATCTAAGCGGATGATTGCTTCTTTTTTTAATAAAACTGGACACGTGGCTACTGTTGCTTTAGAGAATCGTCGTACAGTGAATAGTGACTGGTACACGACCATTTGTTTGCCGGAAGTTATTGACGAACTCCGTAAAAATAACCGTAAACGCCGTATCATCCTGCACCACGACAATGCTAGTTCTCACACGGACAGACAGACAAACGACTTTTTGAAGGCGAAAAATGTAGAACTCATGAGTCATCCTGCATACAGTCCCGACCTGGCACCTTGTGACTTTTTTCTGTTCCCAAAAATTAAGAACCAATTACGCGGTCAACGATTTTCATCACCAGAAGAGGCTGTCGAGGAGTATGAAAAACACGTTTCAGAGGTCACCACAGAGGAGTGGCACAAAAGTTTTCAAAACTGGTTTCATCGAATGAAAAAGTGCATAGACGCCAAGGGAGATTATTTTGAAAAACAATAAATTAATTTTGTACCTTTAATAGTATTTTTTCATATTCATTCCGGAAACTTATAGTGCGCCCCACGTAATGTAATTTTAGAATACTAGTTTCAATGTATATCTTCAGCAAACAAGCGTATATTATGCATAATGATGACCAAGTTCTAATGATGATCACTTTACATACTTTTGCTTATCAGTAACATCTGTACTTTAATTTTTTTGTGACGATAAGCATTTCGCATTGTTCATTAAGTAATAGCGTGTAACAATCTTCTAATAGAAATGTAATGCCGCTTTCAAATATCCTAATACTAATTTGGTGCAATATTTGAAACTAGATGCAAATATACCTATTAATCAACAAGCGAATTGTTCAATCGACAAAAAAGGTCCGGAGGCGTAGCTTTCTTCTGCTAAACTTAGATCAGGAATTAAATTCACATTCAGAAACCCCCTTAAATTAATTCTTTTACCATTAAATAACTTCAAAATTTTGAAAACATAACTCTATCAGTTTTTATCTAAGGTACATACATTACAACCCCAAAAGGGGAATGGACAAAAATGTATGGGAGGCGGTCCTAGGAAAGAAAATAATTTCAAATTCAAACAATTTAAAAATAAAATATTTGGTACCCGAATGTTTAAGATTGTTTACAAAAACCATGCCTCTTGTATTGGTCTTCAGGATAAATTTGTCGCAATCTCCTTTTTTAAAACCACATTGACTCTTTCTTTCAAAGCTTTCAAAGAGGAAAAAAAATCTTCAGAAATAAGTGGTGTAATTGTAGGTAGAAATAGTTCCTAATGTATAAATACACTGTGTACATAAAATAAATAAATTAATAAAGTGTTCCTAAGGCTCGTACGCAGACATAGTACGAAATTATATTTCTATATATAACAAACTTTTTCCAGCAGCTCCGCCTGCGTTAAAAAGTAGCCTGTGGCCCCGGGTCTTCAACTTTATTCATACCAAATTTCATCACAATCCGATAAGCGGGTTGGCCGTGAAAGCGTAACAGACAGATAGACAGACTTTCGCATTATAATATTAGTATGGATTATATGGGCTTGTAGGTTGAGTTGTCGGAGAAGTTGGGTGAGTATTCATAACTAATACAATCTCGTTCCCTTTTTATATTTCACGATTTGATAAATTACTTAAGCTACAGTCAATGAATAAGGACAAGCAATTCAAACAGAAGAGCCAACTCAATTGAGCATGCAAAAGTCGAAATAGTGAAGTTCGGATAATGTTACGATTATCGGCTTCACGCATTGATACGATAAAAATAATAGAGCATTCATTTTGTAATACTACATTGTTAAATTTTTATCGTTGTACATATACTTTGCTTTTTACTTTTCTATGTTCAAATATACATACTAATTATACATACTATAAAAAAAGTTCAAATATACATACTATAAATAAAACAATTACTTAAAATACAATCAGTTAAAAAATGCTCGTCGGTAATCGTTTTCCATGCATTACTAATAACGCATAAAGCCAGCTATTCATAAATTAAGTCTTGATAGCATTTCTCTAACAATAATGCTTAATTACTTATAATGTAGGCAACTTATTAGTGGATGTCTAATTATATAAGTTGTGATAAAGTCACATTGATCAGTATTTAGTTGTTACTCGTGGACATCAAAATAGTATTGGGAGATTTAAAGTGACGTTAGAAGTAAAATTTCGCGAAATTGGAAAACTTTGGAATTTATTTTGACGCGCATCAAGTGAGTAGAACTACATACTAATATTAAAAGTGCAAAAGTATTTGTCTGTTCGCTTTCACGGCCAAACCGCTAAACGGATTTTGATGAAATTTGATATGAATGAATATAGTTGAAGAAACGGGGTCAAACATAGGCTACTTTTTGACGCAGGCGGAGCTGCGGGTAACACAGCTAGTTGCAAATATTTGTACGTCTATTTTTATTTGCATCTATGAATCAGTGACTATTTCTTTATTATTGTTTTCCTATGGAAATTAGAGTTCGAACGAGGGATCGCCCCATCAAATATATCTTGGCTCATTTTTCTTCACAAATATTTTATCTGGCTTATGCATTGTCTTTTTTTGTAGTTTTCGGGTTATTTGTTTTGGTATCATGAATATTCTCGTTTATTTTGGTTATGTCATCAATTTAGTTATGCTTTTAGATATCATGAATACATAATGTGATGAAGGTAAAGTACGTAGGTAGATTCACAAATATTTTTGCTTATCTCTTATTCAACATTATACAATGAAGAAGTATGTTTATAAAATAACCAAACACTAATGAACAAAAAATAATTATCATCTACTTAAAAAAAATTGAGATCCACTTTTACACTCATTTTCTTGTGTTTACTCATGATGGAATACTTGCTCACACACTATACTTACGATATGTATCGTAATAATGAGGTTCATGCTTTTCCAAATCTGATAAACAGTCATTCATGTAGATAAATAATCACATATAAAATATGATTTATTCCAACACAAAGCCTTGTTTCGTCATAATCAGTCATCAGCATTATAATCACTAAGGCTTGGCTGGCGTAGAAAGTGAGTTTACTGTCATTATGCATTGTTACTATCTTTTTCATTTATTACTGGCATGACAGGGACTAACCAATTTATAAGATTCGTAATATTTTTATTACCGTTAGATATGATGAATTTTATAGAATGATTAAGCTATCCTAAAAGTTCCAAATAAAAAAAACTCATATTTAGAAACTCGACGACAAGAGAGCTCCTAGTTTTCGAAAACAAATTAAATTGATTTATAATATTTTTATTCTTACAGATGATGAAGTTGCTATGGTGCTGCTCCGTCGCAGCATTATTGACGACAGTTTCAGCCGCAGCTGTTGTAGATGTCGAGAAGACGGTCAAACAAGTAGAAAATATTTTACAAGCTAATTCCGAATTACCTCGGCTAACGAGACAAGAAATTTTACAACTATTAAATGATATTAGAGCAGAAGATGCTAAGAGCAAATCTTCTACAGAATCACAAGAAAAGACAACAACGACTACTACTTCTCCCTATAGTGCTGAAGATAATGAAATTGATTCAATAACCAAAGTACCCCATATAAAAGATAATATGACTGCAGAAAAAGATCCAGTTGTTGCCACATCATCACCTATATTAGCAGTAGAATCATCAACAAAGAAAGGTGAATCTTCAGTAATGGTTGTTTTACCATACACCCCACGAGACGGATCATCCTTACAAGAATTATACACAAAACCACCCAGAGTAGAAGTACTACCTGAATCGAAAGTCACTCCAAAACCTACTAAGAAAATTAACTCGAGTAAAAAGTTGTTACAGACATTAGAAAATAATGCAAAGTTGGCAAACAAACAAAAACTGGATATACCGGCTGAGTTACAAGCTTTTCTTGATGCCCATGGTTTGAAAGGAAAACCAGGTCAAGATAATTTTCTTTTGCCTTTAGAGGGTTTTAAACCTTTACCTCCAGCGAAAGTTATCGATGGTACTGTTCAGTTGCCAGAAAATATCTTGTTATCTTACGATCTAGTACCTTCTAATTCTGACAACAACCCTATGATGCTAGATGATGGCTACCCATTAACGCCTAACAACTATCCTTTTGAAGAACTTCGCCCTGAGTTGCCTTTTGAGTTAGATACTGCATCATCAGAAAATAAAAAGACAGTTTTACCTTATGATTTGCCAAAAAAGAATTATGTTCCCATTGATTATGATTCCATCAAAGTAATACCTCTGCAACATGGAATCAGTCCGATTGAAACCGACAAGAGTAGTGCGTTAAATGATCAAAATAAAAGGCAAACAAATGATAGTTCGAGTACATCTACAACAGCGTCACCAACTACAACAACGGAAGCAATCACAGCATCAAGTGACTTGAAAAATTTCATCACTGATTCTACAGCAGACTCCGCAGCAGCTGACTCTGATACTGACTCTGGTGCATCAATTGCTGACTTAGAAGACTCCTTTGGAGGTGCTGCACCAGAAAAACCAGGAGACGCTACGTTACCTCCTCCAAGACGAAATGGATTTTACTGGATGTTAGATTGGAATAGTTTTCTTGAAGTAGGCGATGGCGACACGAAAGTAAACATTCGATTAGAACCAAAATTAGGTGACCCACAAATGTTTTTACCTGTGAGTGTTCCGTAACTTAATCTCATGAAATAAGTAATTAAAAATAACTGTAATTCTAGTCTTGATTAGGGATTTTGTTTTGGTTTCTGAGAAACTTTTGAATTGGTAAAGGAAGTTCATAGCGTATGAAGAATTAAAAACAATGTGAGTCGTGTAGTACGTATCGAATGTTAAAGCAATTATATGAAAAATATTCGAATTAAATATGGATAAAAACATAAAATTATTTGTTGTCAGTTTTTGAAACACATATATTATGCTCAGTGCGTTAGACAACATTTTTACAATTATTTAATGCTCTGTTAGATCAAGTAGTAAAGGTTGAAATTGAAAGAAAGGTCTGCATGAGAGAAAGAGAAAGAAAGAAAGGAATTCATACTTTCATCCATACTAATATTACAAATAAGAAAGTCAGTCTTTCTGTCTGGTACGCTTTAACGGCAAAACCGCTAAACGAATTTTTATGAAATTTGGTTTGACGCAGGCGGAGCTGCGAAAAAACAACTGTATTAAACGGTATTAAATAAACTGAGGTAAATATTGAAAATTTTAATTATGCCTTGGTCCAAGGAACGGTAATTTAATGTTGATTTTAATTTTAGTGAATTGTATTGTTTTAATTGTTCGATTCATACATTTGTTAAATTTTGCATGTATTTTAACTTCTAGTTCAAAATTGATTTTTATTTTTGGAATATACCCTACTAATTTATTATGTCAATGTGTTTATTCGACAAGTTTTGTCACGGCGAAGTGACTAAGAGGAATGTGAAAATAGGTCGTAATTGTTCAAGCAAGACGTTTGAAAGCGAAACCCGACTAGTAGTTTCTATAACCATTACTATTGTACATACAATGTTTAATGTGACACTTAAATATAGAATTTAGAGAGAAATATTGTTTGATTTGTTTGCTTTTGGATTCACAAAGCAGGGGGCAGATTCTCGGGCCTTTGGAGATAAGTCTAATTCGAGATTTCTCGAAAAACATGGCGGTTAACTACAGAAAACCCTATGCGGCCGCCAAGTTTTTCGATAAATCTCATCGAATTCGGCATCTTGGACATGCGTGACAATGGTATGTGAAGGATGCTGGAGATCGAGTGAAGTAAAGTGGAGAATTAGATGTGGAAAAGCGGACTAAAGTGATCAGCTAAGATTAATTTCTTATTATTCTCTAGGTAACACCATCTTATACGAAGTAGTTACTGAGCCTATGAGACGACTGCAGGACTAGAATATTTCCGACAGTAAAGGAATAAAATATAAAATATCGAAATTTTCTTTGAGTAATACTTATTCTTGTTTATCGCATTACTAGCTGTTTCCCGCAGCTCCCTGAAAAAGTAAACCTAAGTTTGACCCCGGGTCTTTAACTATATTCATACCAAATTTCATCAAAATCCGTTCAGCGGTTTGGCCGTGAAAGCATAACAGACAGACAGACAGACATAATTTATAATATTAGTATGGATATGGAAGTATGAATTCTGATCTCATTGCCGCATTACGCTAAAGAGTCTGTGGAGCAGAATGCTGCGCTAACAGAAAAATACCTAATGCGTACACTAACTTAAAATACCAACCGGAATGAAATTCAACACATCAAAATAACAACAAATCACATCAATTTGAATATATGAGAAAATCCGAGAAACCAGTAAATAGTTTCAAATTCTATCGTAACTTATTTAACTTGTTGACAGCTGAAACAAGACTGAGCAAACGGATTGTTTGCAACTATAACTTAGTTACCAAGGATACAATGTTTAATGTTCGTTTGCATACAACTTGTTATTAGTCGAAATGTCCTCATACAAATTATGCCAGTTACTGTGTTTTACGCACCTGTTCCGCAGAAAGACGGATAATATCTAAATACACATAAAAGCTAGCACATACACCTCTGTCATTGACTATTTCTATCAAGACGGGAAGCGTACTTCCAAGTCGCCAATGTACACGAAAAGATAGTCTACATAAACCATCATAAGGCGCATGAGCATCAAATTAGGAGCAGTAAGTAGTCGGCATGACCGAAATCGGTCGGTGATGATCATCTGGTATGTTATAACTATATTATACTAGCTTTTTTGCGTAAAAGAGTAGCCTATGTTTGACCCCGGGTCTTCAACTAAATTTCATCAAAATCCATTCAGCGGTTTGGCCGTGAAGGCGTAACAGACAGACTTTCGCGTTTATTATATTTGTATACATATGGATTGTAAGCGCCTGATCTAAAAACATAGCAGAACAACATTGTTAATCTCAACACATGAACAATTATTTTCTTTCAGGTGCTTCCTTCTATGTTAATTACAAATATGTAGTATAATTGTGTATGTATGATATATTTCACACTAGCTATTTTCCACGGCTCCGCCTGCGTCATAAAGTAGCCTATGTTTGACCCCGGGTCTTCGACTATATTCATACCAAATTTTATCAAAATCCGTTCAGCGATTTCGTGAAAGGACGACAGACAGACAAACAGACTTTCGCATTTATAATATTAGTATGGATTAGTATACATTATATATCTCTTTATTAATTTTCTTTTCATTTTTAATACATTTTTAAATATTGAACAAAACAAATGGGAACCATTTAAAAAAATATAAAAAAGGGGCACCTATCGGCAGCGGAGTCAAGCCGCCCGTGGTCAGGGCTCCAAAGTGAGAAACCTCCTGACAATCCGTGCCGTGTCAAGGATGACTGCCTTCTGTATCCGACCCTTGATCCAACCACCTAGCGAGAGCCTAACTAGGTGTTGATTTAGACTCTTCGCTATTAGGCCGTTCGCAGATACTACTATCGGCACAATGCTAGTCGAATCAACATCCCACATGGCGGTAATCTCGTGGGCCAAGTCTAGATATTTTGACACTTTATCTTTCCCGGCCTTAACGAGATTCTCGTCATGCGGGATGGTAATATCAACGAGATTGCACGGCTTTGGGATCGATCAACCAACACGATATCAGGTTTATTGGCGACAATAGTCCTGTCCGTGATGATAGCTCGATCCCAGTAGAGCAAAACACGACCATTTAACTACTAGCGGTGGTGAGTACTGGTAGTACGGCACTTCAGATTGGATAAGACCGTATTGTAGAGCAAGTTGCTGGTGGATGATCCTGGCTACTTGGTTATGTCTGTGCAAGAACTCGCTGTTAGCAAGATAAGAACAACCAGAAATAATATGTCGGAGAGATTCTCCGGACGGTTGCATGCCTGACATATGTCGACCGTACCGTCCTTTATGATGGATTTTCGGTAGTTTCTAGTCTTGATAACTTCATCTGAAATTGCACAAACAAAACCCTTAGTTTCCCCAAAGAGGTCATCGAAACGGTTTACACCAATTCTCGTTTGCCAAGGAGATCAGTGTCAGACCCAGGTCAGCTGCAACCATTTCATGATGCATCCCACATCCACTGCTCCGGAGACTGCACACTTCACGATTGTGGAGATTCTTAGCATTTAAAAAGCCACGACCTTCCAACTTTCGTGGAATGTACAGTCTCATTACAGATCAACGTGGGTGAAGCATGCGATGAAATGTGAGCTGCTGAGGGATTTTTCTATCCAAGGCGTGCAGTTCACTCTGGGTCCATCTCAGTATGCCGAAGAAGTAAATCGGTAGAGGCATCGCCCATCCATTGAAGGCACTTGTCTTGTTGCCACCAGACAAAAAGGCTTTTAAGGACTTTTGACAGGCGACAAAAAAATCGTTCCTTCAATGTTTTTTAACATCATCTACTGATATACCTAAGGCTTCGGACAAGCCGAGATATTTATTGGTATCACCTTCGGAAAGAGATCTGAGGGTCATTACTTCGGAAAGTTTTTTTTATTTTTTTATTTTTTATTTTGTTTATTCAGGAACAACAAACAGTTACATAAAAGAAAGTTACAAATACAAATTGTACATAACAAATGTGATATTTATGCAACCCACGACGTTGTTCACATATAGAATGAGTACATAATAATAAAAAAATATTGCTGCTAGAGTTAATTATTGTTGATTACGGCTAATTGTTATGCATTCCAACATACAAATATGGAAGAGTATATAAAAAGGAGTGGCATGTGAACTATAGCTATTAATTAAAAGAACAAAAGAAAAACACACACACACAAGTGTTCACTACACTAACGGTTAGACATAAAGTAAGTTACACAGATTTTATATCATGCTCAAGTAATAAGGAATGAAGTAATCTTTTGAATTTAAAAACAACAATTAAATAAGTCTATGCTCTCAGAAAACAATTTATTATATGTTTCAACCATACGCCGTATTGGTGAACGATAGCCAGAGTTATTGTGACAAGTATTCACTGCAAAGAGAGGGCGAGAGCGCACACCACGTCTGGTAGCCTTTCTAGGGACAATGTACTGCAATTTGTGGCCCAAATCTATTGAGTCAATATTAATATGTATAATATTAAAGAGTGTGACAGCTTCCAAATACTTACGTCTTGAATCAAGGGTTAAAAGACTATATTTAGTGAGTAACTGCTGAGAACTTAGATAATGCCGGTGGCATTTGAAATGCATTGTACGTAAAAATTTACGTTGTACTTTCTCAATCGCAGACGTGTATTTTTTATAAAAAGGATTCCACACCTGGACCGCATATTCGAGCTGTGATCGTACTAGGGTTTCGTAAAGGCATAAGCAAATATAAGTTCTTGTAAAGTCTGCAGAAGATCTTAATACAAACCCGAACATATTAAAGGCTTTATTAATTATATTCTGAATATGGACATCCAAGCATAACCTGTCGTCTAGAGCAATGCCAAGATCTTTGACACAGGTAACTTTAGTCAATAAGGAGCTACAAAGGTAGTAATTAAAGTTAATAGGGTAGATGTTCTTTGTAAATTGTATGAAATTACATTTAGGCAAACTCAGGTGCAGCTTATTATTATTGAAGTAGGCAGTTAGCCTGTCCAGGTCACTTTGGAAGGAAAAACAGTCATCGATACTCCTAATAGATTGGTATACCTTAAGATCGTCCGCGTACAGAAGAAATTGAGAATTAATAAAACATTGTTTAATGTCATTAATGAAAAGAATAAAGTTGTAAGTTTAGAGAATTTACAACCATGCATGACGCATTTATCCACACCAAATTCAATTTTGATGGCATTGCTAAAAACCTCTGTAGTTTTTAACAACGACACCAAGTCTTGAGAATTATTAGTGGTATGGAATTAGTAGTATGGAAGTATGGATAAGACATCTGGAAATAAATTTTCAAAGATCGCCTGCTATTAAATTGTTACAAAAAATCCACTCCTTTGACCGATAATCACGAAAATAATAGTAGTTCAATTATTGTAGGTATGGTTTTGTATTGATTTCTGGATACTATGGAAAGATGAAATGGCGGGTCTCGGCCTAACCCTCGATCTACATGATTTCTAGTTACGACCGGGACGTGACAAACAGTTAACACAAATCAGATAAAGCCTATTAATTTCCCCTAGTTAACAAGTTCCATAGTAAACAATAGTGGACAGTGCCGGATCTACAAATAATTCGAACCGGGCCTAAATGTAAAAATGACACTTGCGATACATGGACGGTGATTGTTTAAATTAGAACTTCTATAATGACAACTTACTTTAGATGATGATGAAGATGAGTTAGCAATAACACGCCAGGCTCCTCGTCAATGCGTATTGGCTAGTATTATTATAAAGGCACGTATGATAGCACTTAGACAAACAACTTACAAACTATTCGCTATATATCGCTAGGACACAAAGATTTGGAATCAGTATTAGTGTTACATCGCTGATATTGTGGTAACCTTCTCATTAGCACCAGAATTACCTTTTTGCTGGGGTGTTTGGATTTTGGGCCCCCTCACAACTGCAGCCCGAGACAAATGCCCCCAATTGCTCCTAGATCATTGTCAGATAGTGGGTCAGAGCTGAACATTTGATGCAAATTACTATGTGGTTGAGCATACTTGTGATGCCGTTTGTTAGGGCTGACTTTAATTGCATTTTAGGGTTCATTGGTTGTTCATTAGTTTGTGGCATTTTTATTCATATTTGAAATACGCTGACACGCGTAAGATGAGTTTTTTGAAGATTGTATTGAACTATGAATTTGTAATGCATACTCGTAAAGGAGACAGTAATTAATGAATGAATGAATCAATTTTATTTGCAAGTGAGTAAGGTACAAAAGGTGTAAAAGAAAGTAAAGGTCGTGTCGTATCAAAAAATGAAGGATCTCGCTTATAATCGAGAAGAATGGAAAAAGCATCACCGACAAGAGACCAACTCTTAAATTTGTGATGATGACACGTAAAGGGTGATGAAGTCCCCTAAATAGTCTGAAAGTCTTTAAAAAACTTTGGAAGTATTTCGAGAGATACTAGGAGAACAGGGGAAAAAACAAGGGGCTGTTCTGTTCAGTCTATGGTTTAATCATTAATACAATACAATACTCTTTATTGCCCCAAAATATATATTTCACAAAACAATTTATGTACATAAAAATTGAGGTACAAAGGCGGATTTATCGCTAGAACGATTAATGAATCTGAATTGTCAAGACTATTAGACAGTTGAGGATCTAGAAACAGAGCAATCGTGGCTATGTATTAGTTAAAACTATTTTAATAGTCTAACTTCAAAAAGCTTTAAAAAAACTTTTTTGTCGCAGAAAACAGCTGGTAAAACATATTTTTAATCTATCAAAATCCTTTCATGAACAAAGTCACGAGCCCAAACTAATTACTTTGCCTTATTAATCTGTGCGAGATCGAAGGTTCCAAGACGCTGTGACAGCGCTTCCCAAACTTTGATTACAGCTTCCCAACTTCTGATAGATTTCCCGACGCGACCGTATCAGATTAGCTTGAGACTTCGTTGTCAAACAAATGTGCCATATGTTAATCATAATAATCTAATATATAAAAATCAACTGCTGTTCGTTAGTCTCGCTAAAACTTGAGAACGGCTGAACCGATTTGGCTATTTTTGATTTTGATTAAATTGTGGAAGTCCAGGGAAGGTTTAAAAGGTAAATATAAGAATTTTAAAGGTATATATAAGTTTACTTAAAAACCAGTTTAAAATAAACCCTTATATTTTCATTAAAATTTACTTTTATTATTAAGGGGTGGATTTTAAGAGTAATCATTTTCAGTATGTAACAAAGTAAATTATTTATTTCAGTAAAATATGTAAGAACGCTAGATAACCATCATCAATACAGAATATAAACCTTTTTCGATGATTAGAGTATTCTACTCAATTTATTTATTAATTCATAGATATAATTATTTCAATATGTTCAAATATAACAACAACTTTATCTAAATGAAAAATAATTTAATCGTATAGAGAAACTTCCTTTTTTGGTATTTCGTTTGGCAAAAATACCCACGACAAAAGCTGTATATTATATTTATGTAATGTGGATTAACTTTTTATGACCGTTGATATTACGTAGGTATTGTACGCACAAAAGTACGTGTATGGGTTAATGTCTTTCTTTATATCACTACTGAGAGGAAAATTATTAGGAAAATGATGCGGACGTGCGAGGACGGAATGCTTTTTGTATGATTTATATATAGGCTATTTAGAACATGTATACAACTGAGTGTTGACTATAAAGGCTGCAATTAATAAGCTTATTAGGAAATTGAGATTTATTGAATTGATTGTTGCTTAGAAAAAGTACATATTTAAAATATTTTTAATCATATTTATTTATTTTATTTGGTGCACATACAGATGGCTTACAAAAACATCTTTAAAGTAATATGTGTTAGTAAATTTTGTGCCAGAAAACTATCCAAAAATTGTGCACACCGCGTGTTTATTGACTTCACTCTGATAACAGAGACAATTACCAAGTACAACATATAAACACACAGTAGGTAGGTGTACTTAATATTGAAAATTATTTCAAATTAAATATCAGATCGTTAATAACTTGCGGTTAAACATAAATTAACAATAAAACTTTATTTGTATAATTGTAACATGCAATTGCGGAACTGTCTAAAACCTTGCCCATAAATATCTTAATTATCAAGTTTAACCTTATTGTATGATCTACACATGGCATAAAAGGGTTGTTGAAACATACATTATTTTTGAATGACGAAATTAAAAAAGTGCAACTTTTACGGTGTGGTAGTAGGTGTTAAAGTTTATCTGGGATAAAATTTTAGGGCAACCGACCTATGAGTATGAATGACAGGGAATATGGATTGAATAGAATAGAATAGAATAATTTTATTTGCATAAAATATGGTTACAGGGATGTTACATGTTACAGTTTAATTTGGATCTACATATTTCACCATACATGGCATGCAAAATAATATAATTATTGATGTCAAAATTTTTGAATTATTAAAAATTAAAATTATAATGTCAATAAAAGAATCAATTACATAAGTTATTTGTCATTTGTCCTATTAAGAAATTCAGTCACTGAGTAGAAGCATTTATTCTTAAGCCAATCTTTTAAACACGTATAGAATTCATCATCTGGAAGTGTTTTCATTGCTTCAGGTAGCGCATTAAATACCTTTCCACACATTGCATAACAGTTTTTGGCATATAGTGCTGTGCGAGTTTTTTTTGGAAGGACTATCCTATCTGGATTTCTAGTATTTCTAGGATATATTTCTTTAGCTGTTAGAAATAGCTTTGGATGCAATTTCACAAATTTACTCACTTCAAAAATATACAAACAGGGCAGAGAAAGAAGACCAAGCTTTTTGAAACCTAGTCAAACCGTCTAAACGAAACCTAGTAAATCCGTTCGGTACTGTGACCTCTTCTAGCCCGGTACAAACATTTTCCTCACAAAAGCCAAATTGCTCTGTCTCGAAATGGAGACATTCGTAGTCTTCGCTCTCTATTAACCAGATCGCTAATACCTAACCGGCCCACAAATGAACTAGCTCATTTTTCTTCCATACATAATTTCATCCCTGCATTTTCAATCATATCTTTAACAGACTATTAAGTACATACTCTGCATTAAAATTCAATACCTGCTTTAAAGTATTTCTTATTAGGGCCACAAAGAATGAACCATTTTGATACAAAATAACACCACTAAAAGAAAATGTGAAGCTAAACTAAACATGTAGATGGGCCAAAATTACGATCATATAGAGGTTCGTTCACACTGTCATAATGTTACGGTATTTTCATATGATTACGCATAAGAATTTTTGACATAGTATTTCGGGGGTTTAGTCATTTATTTCATTGTACATAGGGCGCACTGTAAGTTTCCGGAACTGGCCACTTTCATAAATAATATTTAAAAATTTATTGCAACATTTGAAAATAGAACTCTTTGGCTGTAGAATGCAGTTTGTTTCATCTGACTGTCTTTTGTTTTTACCTTGTGGCGCCATTTAAAAAATTGTGTGTCTGCATCAACATGGATTTAACTCGGGAAAATTTTCGTAGTATGATTTTCTACGATTTTAAGTGTAATTTGACAGCTCAACAGAGCATCGCTCGGCTTGAAACAGCTTTTGGCAATGAAGCACCATGCAAGACAACTGTTTATAGCTGGTTTGCAGAATTCAAGCGTGGTCGTATCAATCTCAGTGACGAATCTCGCGATGGTCGGCCGTCCACCGCTGTGACCAACAAAAACATCAATGCTGTGCGCCGTATGATTGAAACAGACAGGCATGTGACCTACCATGAAATTCGCGCATCCTTAGAAATAGGCATGAGTCAAATACAATTAATCCTACACAAACATTTGGGTGTGAGAAAGCTGTGCTCGCGGTGGATCCCACACAACTTGACCGTGGCCCAAAAAACGGACCGCGTCACTTGGTGCAGTGCCATGCTTACCAGATTCAACGAAGGTGCGTCAAATTTGGTGTGGGACATAGTAACAGGTGACGAAACATGGATTTATTGCTACGATCCCAAAACAAAGCAGCAATCGAGCGTATGGGTCTTTCAAGATGAGCCGAAACCAACCAAAGTGGCGCGCGTGAAAAGTGCATCTAAGCGGATGATTGCTTCTTTTTTTAATAAAACTGGACACGCGGCTACTGTTGCTTTAGAGAATCGTCGTACAGTGAATAGTGACTGGTACACGACCATTTGTTTGCCGGAAGTTATTGACGAACTCCGTAAAAATAACCGTAAACGCCGTATCATCCTGCACCACGACAATGCTAGTTCTCATACGGCCAGACAGACAAACGACTTTTTGAAGGCGAAAAATGTAGAACTCATGAGTCATCCTGCATACAGTCCCGACCTGGCACCTTGTGACTTTTTTCTGTTCCCTAAAATTAAGAACCAATTACGCGGTCAACGATTTTCATCACCAGAAGAGGCTGTCGAGGAGTATGAAAAACACGTTTCAGAGGTCACCACAGAGGAGTGGCACAAAAGTTTTCAAAACTGGTTTCATCGAATGAAAAAGTGCATAGACGCCAAGGGAGATTATTTTGAAAAACAATAAATTAATTTTGTACCTTTAATAGTATTTTTTCATATTCATTCCGGAAACTTATAGTGCGCCCCACGTAATAAGGCCTATAATGGAGTAAACAACACATTGGTTATATTATAATCGCACTTGTAAAGTAATGGTTTCCATGTTTACGGTACATTTTTTTTAATGTACGCCAAGAGGATTTTAAGTCTCAAACCAATTCATTGTTTTTGCAAAAAAATATAAACTTTTTAGCTTCTAAAAGATAAATGAACACTAAATTTCATATATACATTTATTTTACTGAACATTAGCCGTATTGGACTGCAAATAATGGTGTTTTATAATTGTGAAAAGTGTTCAAAGTGTACCAACAAAAGTTAATGTCAAGAAATGTTTTGATATCGCTTGAGAACTTTTATTTATTGTGTAAATAATAAAAAGTTAATCATTTAAGTGTGTTTTTCCTGCGAAAACACACTTAAATGATTAACTAATGTGTTGAAAGTCATCGTATGATAACTCGTGAGCGAAATTGGTCGTTGGTGTGAGTTAAATATTATATCTAGAAAGCTTTTTGCTATTTGCTGATTGAGTTTTATTCAGATTTTATCGAATCTTATATCCCGGTAATTCCGTCTCCGAAATTTAATTGAAAATATCATAATTCAAGCTCTCTGTATATTTTATTCTTCTGATATTTTTTTAACAGATTACGTATTTACAGGGCTCGATAAATTTTCATATGTCTAGACTTAAAATACAGCTTATTTTTTTTGGATAATGGTTTTGATAGTACACTGTAATCCATTTGCCAGTGTTTTTTTTTCTAATTTTTTCGAACAATTGCGACTCACTCACAAAACATAAAATGTAAAAAAAAAAAGTTTTTTGTGTATTATTACTTAACGTATTACATAATGTATGAACGCAATGAAGATAACAAATACTGACTTCACTACATCGCCTTCGATCACTCTCTCGTTCTTAGTCTACGATATACCTTTTTGCAATAATAATACTTATATATCGGCCTAGTGATTATATTCTCTTTGTATTGGCCATGGAATTGATTTAAAACTTATAAATATTTAATTAAAAATAAAAATCTTTTGACTGCCAGTTAGCCTGCTCTATTTAGATAACAATATTTAAAAAAAAGAACAGTGCAAATTCATAAGGTAAGTCTTCATTTTGTTTTAAAAAATCTTTCCATTTACATTGGTATGTGTTCACAAGCCCTTACACATTGTCATGTAAACTACAAAGCACCATATTGCACTGCAAAGAAATTTCCCGTCTTTGCATAAGATAATAACAATTTTGCCCGTAAAGACAAGGTGTAACATAAGCATAATATATGAAAACAGGTGTCGTAAGAAAGTCATTGTGAACTGCAATTTTTGACGGAATATCTCCAAAACTTCCGGCATCAGGGAGCGATACAATAAGTTTTGATAATTATAAAGTTTTTAGGTTATTCTCGCCTTTGTTTGTCGCAAATTAGGAGGGTAAAGTTTGTTAAATATAACTGACGTGATGGGGTTTCTTTTTTATACTTTTAGGATATGTGTAATAAAAGAAAAATGAAATAGGATTAAATTATCTTGTACAGCATGGAAACTCATAGGTATTTATATAGTAAGTTTGCTATTTACAGTTTAAAGTTTTCAAGTCATCATCATCTAATATTTTGCCTATTGTATTTTGAATTATCATAAGATAATCAACTCTACCTGTTGAAATTTCCCAAAAGAAAAAGAACATACATTCCTCAAATACAAAGTTAAATCCAAGACTTGAGCAGAAACCGACCGGTCTTGCATCGATTACAAAAAAAAAATTAATTCATCGCACAAATTCCCAAACAAATTACCAACAGGAAAACTATTTAATCAAATGCTACCGTGATCCTTGGCCATTAATTGTTCGAGAAAACTCCACTTTTCCAGGAAGCTTTTGTTCGCTTGAAATAAAATAGTTCCTACAGACCACATCTTACCCACAACACGCTCATGCAATATTTATGCGTGACGAACATAGAATGTCGATTACTGGATATACAACTTAGATCTAGGATATCTAGATTTGGCTATGGAAGGACGGCGAATGAATGAATAAAGTAACAGTTCATTCATGTAAATTTTATAAACAAATTTCCAGTGATTTCTTAAGATTTCGCGATTGTTATTCATAAAATTATTTTTCTGCCTGAGACCGTGAACGCTGTAAAGTGTTTGAAACGTCAGGTGTAAATAAATAGGTAATAAACGCGATAAAACCGTATTAAAATAGTTTAATTTAATAAATTTCCCGTGGTTCGCACCATTTAAATGAAAGAAAAATAGTATTTTTGTGACATTTTTTAATGTTTAAAGAGAATTAAAATTTAAGAATAGTTTTAGATGATTCTGTTGATCGCCGCAACCACGTGTATTTCTTAATCGTTTAGCTATATATATTTTTTTCTCATTCATTTGTTTCAAAAGTGAAAAAATAAACTGTCACCAAATCCAAATGATTGACCAAATGTTTACATTTACTGAGCCGGACTCGTTCTACCGTATTATTGAGCGACAGCGCTTTATATCGTCAAAATATAACCCGACTAATTGGAATTGGTTGTTTGTTTCATGTTACCCGTATAGTAATTTAAGTTAATTGTATTTGGTAAACTCTTAATATTGTCGCTCGGTAACAACCCTTTTTTTTTTTTTTTTTTTTTTTTTTCTTTTTTTTTTCTTTTTTTTTTTTTTTTGATTTCGCAGGGGAATGCGTTTACGCACAGAGTATGGGACTCCTGGGCCGCTAATCGGCCCAGACTACCCACTAAACCCCTGCGGGTGCCGTCGGCCGCATTGCAGGGAGGCGCCTCGGATCTAACTAGCACAAGACGCCTCTGCGACTGGCCGGTTTCTCACCAGAAACCGGACTGTCCACTCTCAGAAGTCCTCCGACACCTGGAGGACCTCTGCCACCGGGTGGGACTGTTCCAGTCCCACCGTTTATGGGGGCGCTTCCAGGCGCGCTAGGTAGCGCCTGCGTCGCACCCCCCCTCTCCGCCGCCGGATCGGGTCCGCGAGGGGATCGTCCTCGTGGTCCCTTTCCTCGGCCTCCCTCTGCGACATGACGACCTCGCAGAAGGAGGCCACGGCCGCCCAAGCTCTGTCGCTCTCGAGCATCGCGTTGGCGACACTCGGGAGCGACAGGTCCGTGACGCCAAGCGCGGCGGCCAGCTCGTGGCGCTGCCGGCTCCACCTGGGACACCACTCAAGGACGTGTTGAGCGGTGTCCTGGGCCTCGCCACAATCGTGGCAGCGAGGCTCGGCCTCCCTCCGGGCCACGCGGTGCAGGTACTCACCGAAGCAACCGTGCCCGGTAAGCACCTGCGTCATGCGGAAGGTGAGAGGCTTGCGCCGCCTCAACATCCACTTCTCCAGGACCTGACGCAGGGCCTCCACTGTTCGGACACCGAACGCTGCCTGCGCCAGGTCCGCCTCCCACCTCCGCACGAGTTCCGCCTGCGCTCGCAGGCGCACCCGCCGCACGATTTCCCCCCTGTTTGCCACAAAGTGGTACACTTCGGCGAGCGCCTTCGGTAACAACCCTCTAGAACCCACCTCAATAGAGATTAGTTTGTTCACTAAATTTATAGCTTCTCGTCACGGGTACTTTAGTCATCCATACTAATAATACCACTTTAGTGCTTCTTAGAAACTCCCTAGGAATCCCCCGGATGACCTACCTTGTGAGGACGTTTCCTTCATGGCTGTGTCCTTACGAAACAGAACAATATGACAATCCGGTTAAATTTTCAAAAAAACATTCCGCTAGAGGGCGCAACTCGAACAGTTACCTTTTACATCGGTCCTTAAAGTTTATTCACTTAAAATTAGTTAATATTGTTTACATTGGTTGGAAATAACTTCAGGTCGTAAATAAATACGTGATATTTGTATACAGTGCTAAATGAACTTTACCTTGCGATTTAAGTGACTGTGGGGATACAAGTGCCATGGCTGTTGACTTCTAAGTGTTGTGGACAAAATCAGTGAATAGAGTCTGTTTAACTAGTAACATCACTTATGAACACTATCCTTTTCAAAAACTTTTCATCATAATACTGGCGACTGTTGATCATAAACAAGTACTGATTTGTCACGAACGTTTCGTATTTAACACTATTCCCTGTGCTACACTACCTTCCTGGATTACTACGACACTTTGAGGAAATATTTGGATTATACTCAGCGTTATCGCTAATAACTACGTGTTTTGAGTGTTTTAAGTGCACATAGTGTTAACTCATATTTTCATACACTATAACTTGGCCATTCAATTCTGCTACATCACTGCCTGTCGCCCATAATTCTACACAGCGCCATCTATTATCGTATCCACGAGCTACGCAGACACGTTTGTCACGCTATAGCACCTGCGCCCGCGCTTTACGTTCAACATCAACCTTGCTTGTGCTTTACGTCTTACTGCTTGTATTGCTAACCGCAAGATGTCGTCGTCTGCAACTTGTAGCGCATGTAATGTTATTATAATAACGGCAGAGTCCAACGCTAACTTAAGATGTCGATCATGTAAAGATATTTATCATGCCGAATGCCTAAATATAAAAAAAGACCAGTTTTCCAGGCTATCGCCGAATTATATTTCATCATGGAGCTGCCCATCATGCTGTAATGTTACAAAGCGTACTGGATCTAATCTTGATACTCCTGTTCGTAGCTCACAAATACCTTGTCTTAATGTCACTGAAGACAGTATGGACGTATCCTTCTTCAATAAAAACTCCCCTGAGCAAGGCCTCTCTATGAAAACAAACGAGTTCGATTTTGAATCTTTTTCACGCTCATTATTTAACAGGATGCAGGAATATCAAAACGAAATTAAAGATTATGTCTCAAGTCTCAGGAGTGACATAAAAAACTCTTTGTCTGAAATTCGCAGCGAAATTCATTCTTTGAGAGCGGAGCAATGCAAGATTAATACGTGTGTTTCCTCTCTGACGCAGGATGTCTCTGATTTAAAAACTTCAGTTGAATTTTGTAGCGGCGAGCACGACAGCATCAGGAAACGCTTGGATGACATCTCTGGCCGAAGCGTGAGCGCTGGCCCGGCCATCCTCAGTTTGGAGCAGAAGGTGGACTCCCTGGAGCAGCTGGCGCGTCAGTGCAATCTTGAGATGTGTAACGTGCCCGAGAAACGCAACGAGAACGTACTCGAGATACTTAATAATATGAGTTTATTTCTCAATGTTCCTTTATGCCCTGGCGACATTGTTTCAGCTCACAGAGTGCCTCACGCTCAGGGAAACAGCAACAGACCCAAAAATATAATTATAAAATTCACTACTCGTATTCAGCGTGATAATATGCTCAGCGCTTTCAGAAGAGCGAAGGGCCTACAATCCAATCAAATTGGGATTCCTGGAACAGCTGTCAAAATTTACCTAAATGAACATCTCACTCTAAAGAAGAAAAGCTTATTTCGACAATGCAGGGAGATTGCGCGAAAGAATAATTTCAAATACGTTTGGATTAAGAACTCAGCTATTCTTGTCCGGAAAAGAGACGATTCGGCAGCTTTTATCATCCGATCAGAAACCGATCTGGAAAAAATTCGAACGAATGATAAATGATTATATATATTGCATCTTTGCATTGATGCTTGCTTATTATATACTATTTTTAACTTTCATTAATTGCCACTTAATTGTTTATTGCATATTACAAATGTTAATTACTTACTCGCCTTCTTATATTATGTACTCAGCCATAGACCATTACGACGACACTTTTTCGCACTTATTAATTAACTTTCAATGTCCATTTTATACACATAGATCTCTGGAGTCTTCAGTTATTTATATTATAGCTCGTGAACAGATCGGTAATAAAGGAAAAACAACTTTGCATGTATCATTGCTTTGCATAATGATAATTATCTTTTGCTATGATTTTGTCGTTGGAACCTGTAAATGCGGTTTTACAATATGCGCAGGTATTGGTCCTGACTTTTGCACCGCCTTTAAGGTTAAATATTGTTCGTATTTCGTAAACTACAATTATTATTCTAATTCCAATTCATTAATATGGATTTATTGTAAATGCCTGAACAGTGGATAACCCATTGACAATCTATTATCAAAATTGTGGTGGATTCAGGACTAAGCTTCAAACACTGTATATGAATATTCTTTCTTCTTGCTACGATATCATTGTGCTCACTGAAACTTGGTTGACACCTGAAATTAATTGTAATGAGTTCATAGATCATCGCTACATTGTTTTTCGACAAGATCGTGATCGTCAAGCCACGGGTAGGGAGGATGGGGGTGGGGTCCTAGTAGCCGTCTTGCGTGGACTAAATCCAGTTTCGTTGGATGTATCCCGCATTCCTAGGGATGTTTTACCACCGTCCTGCATCGAACATGTTATTGTTGAGATACCTTCTAGCGACAGTAACAAACGTCACATTATCAGCGGTGCTTATATACCGCCCTGGGCGAAAGTGGGAGCTTACGAGAGACACTTCGATTATTTGCAGGAGTCTATTATTAACGCGAATGTAGACACTATATACATAGTTGGGGATTATAATCTTCCTCACATCGAGTGGTATTTTTCGAATGGTTTAAATTCAAACGATGGTATGTCACACACCAACACATCTACCTGTGGATTGTTCTTAGAAAGATTTATGTCTTCTATTGGTTGCACGCAATATAACTTTTTACTTAACACAAACAAACGTATACTTGATCTAGTGATTTCCAACGTACCTTGTACAGTCCAGGCACAGCCCAACTCATTGGTAGGTCCCAACCAAAATCATCCTCCTTTCGTATCCTACATGTCAGCCTCACTACCAGACCATGCCATGCTGAAAAAACCGTGCACTAAATACAATTTTTATAAAGGAGACTACGAAGCCATAAATAAGGACATTTCTATAATAAATTGGGACAACGATCTTTGTAATCTCACTGCCTCTGATGCCCTTGAATTATTCTACAACAATATCAACAATATTATAAAGTCGCATGTACCCACATCAAGTCCTAAATCGGAAAAATTCCCTGTTTGGTTTACACGCAGATTGATAAACATTTTTAAAAACAAACAGAGGGCTTGGGTCAAATGGAAAAAATACCACAACATCTCAGATTATGAAAATTTCACCTATCACAGAGCCAATTTTAAAAATCTTTGCAGGCAACAATACCGCGAGTACATGGAATCTGTAGAAAATAACATTTCTACAGATATCAAATATTTTTGGACTTACCTAGCTAACCGGAAAGACAAATCCAATATACCCTCCACAATGAAATATAACGACAACAAATCCACAAATCCAGACGTAATTTGTAATATGTTCTCCGATTACTTTAAGTCTGTTTTTGAACCCACATCCCCCACTATTCACACATGGCAGCCACCTCCTGATTCTTGCAATAATGATATAACATTAACAAATATATTTTTACCACAAGAAAAGATTTTAAACGAACTTCTACTTTTAAACACATCTAAAGGTGCAGGACCCGATGGTATTCCTCCTTATTTTTTAAAACAAACAGCTGCTAGTATAAGTAAGCCCCTTTTTATAATATTCAACAAATGCTTAGCAGAAGGGTTCTTTCCAGACATTTGGAAATGTGCCTACATTACACCCGTGCACAAAAAAGGGCATAAACAAAACGTGGAGAACTACCGCCCTATCTCCATCTTATCTGCCTTGGCAAAGCTGTTTGAACGACTTGTACACAATGAAATATACCCAATATTGCACAACATCATAATTCCTGAACAACACGGATTTGTGAAATCACGCTCAACTACATCAAACCTAGTCCTTTTTACAAGTAGTCTTTTTGAGAATTTAGATGATGGAGTACAGGTCGACAGTGTGTACACAGATTACGAAAAAGCATTCGATAAGGTGGATCATGAACTTCTACTGGATAAAATTGCGTACAATGGTATTCGTGGCAATTTGCTCCGCTGGTTTCAATCTTACATTCATAACAGAACTCAGACGGTAGTTGTTAATGGTTATCGGTCTAATGTAGTTCAGGTTACATCGGGCGTGCCTCAGGGCTCAATACTTGGACCTCTCTTATTTATATTGTTCATTAACGATATTAAGTCTTGTTTTCAAAATTCACAATTCCTGATGTACGCGGATGATCTCAAAACTTACAAATCTATTAAATCCGTTAATGATTGCATTTCCTTTCAACGTGATCTGGACAGACTGACTGACTATTGCATTGCGAATAAGCTACATCTAAGCCTCCCAAAATGTCACTTTATAAGATTTACAAAAAATAAAAAACCTGTTATTTTTAATTACAACCTCTGCAATACTACTTTAATGACGGTCTCATCCGTGAAGGATCTTGGCATCGTTCTCGATAATAAGCTTTGTTTAGATGGTCATGTTGAGAGCATTTCAAATAAGGCTTTCAAAATGTTCGGGTTTGTCTTGAGATCATCTGTTGCTTTCAGGAAACCTTCTACATATCTCTACTTGTATAAAGCTCTGGTCCGTTCCCAACTCGAATATGCTGTCCCTGTTTGGAACCCTTTCTATAAAAAATATACCGATGCCATAGAGACGATTCAGCGGAAATTTTTACGTACCATGCATTATAAGTGTTTTCGCAAATACTTAACATATTCCCAACTTCTGAGCTCTTACAATCTTCTTACTCTTAAATCGCGTCGTGCATATCTAGAGGCTGTTCTACTTTATAACATCATTCACAATAAGATAGACTCCATTGACCTCGTTAATAAACTTTATTACAAAGTTCCACGATCGGCTACCTTGCGCCAGGTGCGATCACGCCCACTCTTCGCGCTGCCTACTTCTCACACTAATTCGGGTCATCGTTCTCCCTTGCGTCGTATGGCTGAGTACCATAATACATTATTTGAAAGCATTGACATATTTAACTGTTCTCCTTTTACGTATAAAAAACTTTTATTGTCATTACTCTCTGAACAAGACTCACTGTAAAGGTAGATTACGCGACCTGTATGTTGTTATTCATCTTGTATACTTGCTGAGTTATTTTGTACTTACCCTTACACACTTTCATTATAATTTCCCTCTAGTAATTATTTTATAAATACTTGTTTCTTTAATCTGTGGATAACGTGGTTGGTTACAGAATTGTTACATTTACATATTGTTTATATTATGCACTGTCAACATATATTTTGTATCTGTTTGTTATTCCAAATAAATAAAATAAAAAAAAAAAAAAATTAATTTTAGAAGACTTACTTAACGTCAAATTGGATGATGTGCAGTGAAGACAGGCTTCGTTGCCCGTGTGCTGCGGAGGTCTTGGTATCCGTCGCTTGGGGGAAATTTCGCTTCCTGCTTTCTTGGATTCGTCGCATAAGGTAATCAATCTAATCACTAAAATACTCTCCATTAATGGTGACAGTTTGATTTTGCCTTATGCAGATGAGGCTTTGACGGCTTGGTTTGCTTAAAGCGAGAACTCTTTGGTTCCTGAAAGGCCTGGGGTGCAGCGGCTTTGGGATGAAAAGTTAACGGAAACCAGCACCCGGGAATTGGAGGCTCAGGCAACTGGTGCTCATTTGGCAAGATTGAAGGCTGCGGCTCAGCCTGAGTCTGGGGCATGGTTACACGCTATCCCATCCCCTCATATGGGAACATTGCTGGACAATGACACATTAAGAGTTGCCGTGGCTCTAAGGCTAGGCTGCGTAATATGTGAACCTCACTTGAGCTTGTCATTGCTCGTGCTCCATGATTGGAGCCACGGCCGAAACCAAGCACCCCGCACGTTTGCCTTCCGCCCCGTGTAGCCTCACAAACGCTTTCTTACAAAACGGCATCTCCTCTTTGTAATTACTCCATGATATCGGCCAATATACCCTGCCAGTTAGAGCCTCCTGGACTATCGCGCACCGATGGAAAGCGTCCCGACGGTATAACCCTAATACCATGGCAGAGAGGACGTTGTCTCTTATGGGGCGCTACTTGCGTCAGCACGTTTGCGGCGTCCTATCTCTCTAACACAATGCGATCTCCTGGCTCGCTACTTTAAGTCCAGCGCTAAAGTAGCAACTGGACTTAAAGTAGCGAAGTACTCAATTTTGACCAGCCAGTACGAGTTTGTACCATTTGCCGTAGAAACGGCTGGTCCGTGGTGTACAGAGGCTAAGAAATTTGTTAGTGAGATAGGGCGACGTTTAAAAGTCGCCAATCGCTCCGTTTGGTACCTGATTCAAAGGCTATCCATAGCAATCCAAAGAGGAAATGCAGCAAGCGTTATGGGTGGGTACCTTTGAGCCGGGTACTGTTTGGGGTGGGATTTTAGATTAATTTTTATTATTTTTACATTATTATTTACAAAACTGTTGTAATCTAAGCATTTTTAAATAATAAACAATTATACATTTGATTTTTAAAATAATCGATTTTAATCATATATAAAAATAAAAAATATATTATAAATGCGAAAGTATGTCTGTCTGTCTGTTCGCTTTCACGGCCAAACCGCTGAACGGATTTTGATGAAATTTGGTATGAATATAATTGAAGACCCGGGGTCAAACATAGGCTACTTTTTGACGCAGGCGGAGTTGCGGAAAACAGCTAGTTATCGATAAGGTAGAGTTACAGACCTATTTACGTGCAAAAGACCAAGAATAAAATTTAATTGTAATATTTAAACCGAATTCTTGATTTAGGTAACAAAATTCTTGATAATTAAATTAAATTATTCTTTTCATTGACGTAGATTTTTCTTAATGTGTTTTATACTTTTTATTTACCACCTTTTAAATACTTTACAGCATTAATCATTACTTATTGAGATCTTAACAATATATAGATTTAATCAGCATACAAAATAAAAAATTACCTAAAGTCTACTTTTAAACTAACAAACTGCATATTTAAAACTTAAAATTACTAGACTTAGACGCACTTAGGGTATAATATACATCGTCGAAACGTCATATGAGTAAATATGAAGGTGTAACACTAAATCCTGCATTATATGTTTTGAGTAGGTACTTACATAATATAGTTGCCATGTCCATATCAAGAAAGTACCGTATATCTGTGTACTCAATCTTGGCTTTTGTACGGAGTAAAAGAGAAACAAAATATTCTATGATTATTATAGCTTTGTATTGTATTTTAAAATAATGTTTTATCTCTGTGTATGGACTTTTAGGATGTTCCTAAAATTTTTTCATTGTTTTAAAATTACTACTTGTCTTTTTTAATAAATTAGGTATACCACTTATGCTGTCAAACAGCTTTTCTTGCATTTTGTTGCACTAAAGATAGGACAGTGAAATATTCTAAGTCACAAATTGGTAGGTAGCATCTTCTAAGCGCTCAAAACGTTTTTTTTTTCCAATAAACTGTTTGTCAGGCAGAAGATGAAACAGTATCTGTGTATGTTTTTTGTATGTTTACGTAGTGTATAAACTTAAGCTTTTAATAAAATTTGCTCTATAAGTAATAATTTTTTTCCCCCTTAACTTTTTTGCGCCAAACTATCTTTCCGTTTCTCCCAATGGTTGACTAGTAGAGAATGTTCTAAGCATTAAGTCCGCCAATTGTTATAAGTATATGTGTACTTTGTGGAACAATAAAGTTTAAGTAAATAAATATTACAGTGATACGAGTATATTAATAAAGTGTGTGAAAGAACAACAAGAAGAAAAACAATTTAAAATAAAGCGTACTAAATTAAATGAAAAGAAAATTAAAACTAAAAATTATCTACAGAATGTACCGTCGCCTTATATCCACCACTGCTACCGAAACCTAATTGTATCGGTTGAAAATATTTCTCAAGATCTTCCTTTTTCAACCTACAGCATATCTTGGCTGTGAGACGGCGATATGTGCACCCGACTGCAATAGGCCGTATACCTCCAACCTTTTTCTTTAATGCGCATAGATTGGCCCCTTATAAAACTTCTGTAAATGTTTAATTGACCTTACCAGCTAACATCAAATAAATAAATAAGACCAGTCATCCGCCACAGATATCGCTGAAGCAATGAAGAGCAGGCTAATTTGCGAGAGATGAGAGCTGACAATTGACAGCCATCGCGCAGAATAGAACTCTGACACTCTCCCGTTTCAGAGCCCTAGGATCCACTTCGGGTCGCTGAGCCAACGAATTAAGTAAGTTTTATTCATATAGAGTGTCCTTCATGGTCAATTGTTCCTTAACATCCTGGCTTTTCGAAAATTTCTGCCTCTTACATGCTTTCTTTAACGACCACTAAATGGCAGCCGGGACCAACTGCTTAACGTGTCTTTCTAATCATCATTATTATCAGATATATTCAAGCCGGCAATGTCGTAACCTAATTGAAAACAACTAAGCAAAGTATGCTACCCATGTGAATCGAGACCACAGAATCCGGGTCTAAGGCAAATGCCTTACCCATTGAACCACGAAGGGAGTAAACGTATGTTAGCATGTTTGTTTGCTTGTCATTCAATAATCACAATCCAAAAATCTATGTAACAAAATATCTCAGTAAAATTAAATTGTTCGACATCAGATGGATATCAGTTATCCAATTGTGTTTCTCTTCAATCAGTCGTAATCCTGTAGAAAGCCAGCCAGGCCTATCGGGGGATAAGCGTGGATTGATTATGGTCTCTTTGAGGTCACGGCTTTTGGAATAAGTAGAGCTGTATACAGTACATTGAACTCAAAATATAGAGTTGATTATCTCTTTTATGTGTTTCCCTACGAGATCGATTCAGAAATGAAGAGATCCGTAGGAGAACAAAAGTCACCGACATAGCCCAGCGGATTAGTTCTTTGAAGTGGCAGTGGGCGGGGCACATAGCGCGGAGAACCGATAGCCGATGGGGCAGAAAGGTTTTCGAATGGCGACCACGTACCGGTAAGCGCAGCGTTGGACATCCACCGACCAGATGGTCAGATGACCTGAAAAAGGTCGCAGGCAAACGCTGGATGCAGACTGCTGCCAATCGATCATTGGGAGAGGCCTATGTCCAGCAGTGGACTGACTGCGGCTGAAATGATGATGATGATGATCTCTTTTATAATTGTCCATTTCATATCACATCTATGAAGAGGGTAACTGTCCATCGCATGATCACAGCTACATTTGATGGCAAACTTACCTGAAAGTGAAGTTTGACCATAATTACATGAAACGTTGCATCCGAAGAGATTTTTGTGTTAGTATGCTACTAGGTAGAGCCTCTACTTACTTAATATATAAATCTCGAGGATGCAATGTCGTAGTATAATTGTCCATTTAATATCACTTCTATAAAAAAAGATCGTTTAAGCAAGCAAATACATAACACAATTTTTTGGGTTCACCGCAATCGGGTAAAAAAATTACGTCCGACTTGTTTCTCCTGGGAGAGCTTACTAGTCTTGTTTATGCGTGCTCGTAACGATTGTGCGTGTCAAGCGATGGAGCGCGTAAGACCTTACTATGATTGGTCGCATTTCAACAAATGAAATTTGTGCGTTCCAAAGGCATTTTTGTCATTGTTCCCATCTGTTAACGCATAGTTAGGTTAGCACTTAAGTTTTTCAAATCAATCAATCACTCAAATCACTATATTTTCTCTTCACAGGGATACACTTATAAATATTGTTTCCTAATCAGCTATGCCTAAACAGATACAGCATGAAAAATCAAACAGGCTTTTGGTCTAGTTTTATCGTGTAAAAGTTTACAGAGGTCAGACGACAAGCTGCTCTATTTTAATAAGCGGTGTCGGCAATTTCTATTTGGCAGCTAGTCCTGAATATGAATTCAGAACTTAGCTGCCGTGTCCGCGACTTCTTCCGCTTCGTCTACATTTGTAAAACACCAGATGACGGATTTTCCATAGAAAATTATTTTTATCCGATTTAGCGTTTTTATTGTCACATTCTTGGCTTATTATTTTGGATTTTAAAATTATCTTTCCACAAAGTAGTTTTAAAATGGCATCGTTCATAAACTAACAAGTCAAATAAATATGGCGCTGATTAGCCAAATTAATTCGTGGTTTATTTAGATATCATCATTAGTTTGAATGTGAAATTGCTGAGCCTATATTTACATATTTAAATTACTCCATGTCGATATTATTTCGCTAATCCCTGATGGTTTCATTTGCCTAATATAAATATTATATTATTTTATTTAGCACGTATTTTATAAATTTAAATGTTTAAACAGCGTTTAAAAATCAATTAGTCAGTTCTATGTATATGTTTGCCAGCTGTAAAATATATAAGGTGGATTTATATTAAGTGCAAATATTTTGAGAGGTGTTTTATTAAGGTCAAGAAAAGTACTAAGAGCAAAATTTTTAAAATGTACATGCTAGTTTTTTTTTTCAATTTTCCTAACAAAATTAATTTTATTTTGTTAGATAACTGAAAGCGCACTAGATAACTTATTCGTCGTAACAATCTATCAAGGCCCTCTCCTCGAACTACGTTTGAATGGAATTTCTTTCCTATTTTCCTCATTCCGTTTGTGAAAAACAGAGAAAAAATGAGTTTTACAACTTCTGCCAGTATATTGCCAGCAAAATAGAAGTAAAACAAAAATGGAAAATCACTACAGGATGTCTTAATTATTACTTTTCAGTAAAACAAAGAAACGAACATAAATCTATTTTATGTGACTTCATTATTTAGCCCTGAAACTATTTGTATAAAATTTACATACACCTTATAGAGGATTATTTTGAAACTATTAGCCAAATGTTTACTTTCAATAGAAAAAACAAGTGAAAATCGAGTGATCGGATGATTGGATTTTTGACACTTTTCTATTTTGCCAGTAGTTTCAAAATAATCCTATATCTAAAATTCTGAGAAAAATGTTACACAAGTGATTAACAAAGTGGTCTTGGAATTAGCCAGTCAAATCATTAGGCCTCTGTTTGTTGGCTCTATATTTTAACACACAGTTAAATTTAATACCTTTTCTTAATTCGCACAATTTTAAGAGCATGCTAGTAAATGAACAGATAACTTAATACGAATACTTTAAATCTATGTTTTTGTTATTATTTCTTGAGCAGTGAAAGTAGTCATTACAAAATAATACTCTGAAGTAAGTGACCTCACATATCTATAAAAAAAGCCGCACAGCGTAATGAATTAATGTCTTCTCAAGGCAGATAAGTACCGACTAAGAAGAGGATGTTATTAAAATTTCATTATCCTAAATACAGGAGAAAGATTCCTTGAATAATTGAGGGGAAAGCAGATGGCTAACGCTCCTGGGAAAATGCTTGGGGTGTCACTTTGCATATTATATATGCGTACGTCATTCTTTAGAGTGCGCATACCTCCGGCATAATATAAAATTGTACAGGAAAAGGTTAGCTCGGGTATTTCAGGGTGATTGGGATGTTTTTTGGCTATATAAAAATGTTTTATGGTAATCTAGTTTGACATGTGTGTAGTATTTTCGATTGTACAGGTTTAGAATTTTCTTAATAGTGTTATGTAAATTTTGATAATAGATTGTAAAATTTTGTCAGTAAAAGAAATTAAAATCTTCAGACTTCTGGTCAGAAGCCAGAGGTGGTAGCTTTACAAACGCTTTATTTTTAGCTTAATAGAAAGTAGTTTTCGAGATGGTAAGAAACTTTACTTTCTGTTTCCTTTTCAATATTTTGTGGTAGGTCAATTTAACCTAGCACAAAAAGTTCAATTGGTTGCTATTGAAGATTAATTTAGGCAGTTTTCCCGGGCCTAGAAACATAGTTTTAGTTTTCGTCACACTACAAATCAAATTAAATATAAATTTTTATATGTTAAATAATAGTAGTTTATGAAACTGTTGCATAATAAGGGTTCTTACAATACTAGTGTTGTAAGGCCTAATTATGTGCAGTTATATTAATCTAAAAAAGTTAGATAAAACATAAAAAATGGTGTACAATTTTCTTCAATATTATTTACGTTGTTAGACATTTTTTTAAAACAGAAACAAATTTAAAATGGAATCTGATCGCGAAAGCGTGTTGACCTCGTTCACAGATTATAAAGGACCAAGGAGGTTACGATGTAGAAAAACTGCATTGTAACCTCCTTGGTCTAGGTCAAGCTGTACTTTATTGGAAAAAAAAGACTATATCTATATTCTATCTAATTCTACGCCCTCGGTTCGTTTTTTTTTTTACTTACCTACACTCATATTCTAAGAACTCTTATTATGCAACAGTTTCACAAACTACAATTTTAATTTTAATTTAGATGGCATGTGTATATATAATGCCTGACATATAAATTGTATTTTTATTTTTTTAATCTTAATATTTTAGTATGAGATTAGATAAATTTTATTTATATTTTCAATCCTATAAAATATCCTTTATAGTATTTCAATTCAAAGCCAACAACCACCGTTCTTATTTCTAAAGTTCGCATTAATTTTCAAACAGTTTAATTTCTAATGATTTCTCATGTTTTCGCGATTGTTATTCATTAAATTAAACTATTTTAATACGGTTTTATCAATAATACGGTTTTCCCAATAAAATTTCAGACGGTAGTTTCTAATCTTATGACATCAAAGACAAATTTTAACTTAGTCTGCCTGCGACCATGAACGCTATAAAGTGTTTGAAACGTCAGGTGTAAATAAATAAGTAATAAACGCGATAAAACCGTATTAAAATAGTTTAATTTCTGTAGTTAGTTTATACTGTGGCACCTGCGATGCTTCAGTAAAGCGGAGAACTGGAGCGTCTCAGGACGCTTGGTTGCAACGTTACAAGAATGTGAGTACTTTGTAGTTATTTATAATGCTAAAATATTTAAATTGAAGTTTTTAAATAAAGGTTAGTTTCCGGAAATTCGATATCACAAGTAGTCATTATTTAGCTGTGAACCAGAATCAGTTCATTAACAACATGCTAATAAGAAACTGGAGGAAAAAGAAACGGGTCCAAGAGTGAAATATTATGTCCTTTCAAATCCGTCAAAGTATCACAAATTTAATCAAATTATTTATTTGCCAAAATACAGTACAGTAAGTTGTTTATAAAGGTTATGTCGCTCAACCTACAGTTAGTAGGATGATTTTCACTAGTAATATAAAAATTAGTCATAAGCTCTTCCTGTGTATTTTGGAAAGACTGGGGGCTTTATTATTTTACTCATTAATAACATTTAAAAACCTCTTTGGCTCTTTTTACGCAATCCTAACATAGATCTATTTCGTGAGTTTGTTGATATAAACAAAATACCTACACTTCTATGATTTCAAAACATTTTTTAAGAAATGTATTAGAAAAATAAGACATTAAAAAGCGGTGCTAGGTTTACCAGTCTCATTGACAAAGTAATCTTTTTGTTGCCTAATTTTGTTGACCAAACACCATTTTTAACCAAACTAAACATAATTTAACATTTATCTTAATGTTAATTGGTTTCTTTGGTATCTTTTCATATATGTATGTAAATGGTGCAATAAAGTGTTCATTCATTCATTTTTATATATAGGCACATCGCACTAAAAGTTTTATATTAGAAGAGAATACTGATCAAAATAAATGTCTGAAACTAAAACACAATACTACCACATTTTCTCCTAGTCAACCTCCTAATTATGAGTCACTGCCACAATTTTAGAGTACACCGTAGAAACTGTGATTCGCATGAATATTTGAACATCTAATTTGAAAAGATTGTCGTTATTCCGCCACGATGGAACTAAGAGTAGTTACGGGAATGCTTCGTTCATCTACCACGAAATTGTATTGAAGCATGCCATATTTGGCACCCGGGTAAAAGGCACCTGAATACGCGATAGTGTTTTGACATTTTTAGGTATATATTATTTACTAGCTGTGCCCGCCGACTTCGTCCGCGTAACGTTGGATTACATACCTACTCTCCTTACTTATTAACAGTCATTGCTGAGTTTTATACAAAATATTTGATGTTATTAATAGTTAAAATGTTCAGGAGGTCGCTATTGGAATATTGCGAAGCAATACTGTTTGGCATGAAAGAAAAAGTCAATAAATCGTGATTTGTATATGAACATTATCCACCCATAAACTCTTTCCAGACCCATAAAATCATGATTCGGGTATGAAAGTTTCATTGATAACCAGTTGGTAGCAAGGTGGAATGCTGATCTAGAAATATACAATCTATATAAATGTCTAGAAATATATGGCTGAAAAGTAATAATGAAGAACCCATGTCAGATGCCGAAAGGGTCTCCGATAAAACTTTGACACCAGTGTGTGGAGGTTAAATTGACCATGTAACCCTACTCTATAAGAATTACTGAAAAGTCATACTATAGAACCTACGTCAGAGGCGAGGTTTTGGTTACGTTAACGTCTTTCCATTTAGCGCGATTGCCCTCCAGTTTTTTATGGCCAAGTTCTGCAACACGTGCTATAATGATTCCGCGCTTCGGAAAGCACGTTAAGTCGTTGGTCCCGCCCGGCTGCCAACTGGCGTTTGTTAAAGGAACCATGTCAAAGGCAGTAAGGTAATTCCGAAAAAAACTTTATCATCTGTAACTTTATGTACGTATATGGTCGATTGGCCATGTAACCCACTCGATGTGAATGAATGAAAACAAATAAGTAACTATGTAATGACATACATAATAACAACTCACAATATGAACACCACCATCAATTAATCCAATTAGCAACCAATAGCAAAAATAAATTTTGTCGAAAAGGAAAAAAACAGTTTTTTGTTTACAAAAATTGACTTAGCCAGTATTTTTTACCTCTCATATAGTAAGCGTGCCATATATTTTAGGAGTCAACTTAAGTTGGTCGTTGGTCCCCAAAATTTTTGGCTTTATGTTGCCGAGGTCTACTATTCAATAAAAAAGTTTCCGTTTAGTAGTTTTTGCGTGAAAGGTGCACAACAGACAGAGAGACAAAAAAAACAAAAATCATATTTTTGGCTTCTGTTCAGACAGACAGACAGACATGATCGATATAAAAAAAAAATCGTTCGTTTTTTCTACGTTTCCTCTCATTTGCTACCCAAAATAATAAATGTACAGATACGTCGATTCTACCATTTTATTATAGTATACATTTGTTTATAAGAAGAAAAACTAACTTAACGGAATTTGCAGCTGGACATTCAAAAACCACAATTCTCGCCAAAGTTAGAGCTTTGAACTTTGAACAAAAATGTCACAACACTATCACGTACTAATCCGTAGGTGCCATTTGTGGCACTATTTTATTCAGGACCCATTTGCTCAAGTGTCAAACGCGGACGCTAGGTACGAATAAATTTGGTTACTTTCCGCCATGGGCGCTTTACAGACATGTCATACAAAATTATCGCCGCAGTCGCTTCACTTGATTAAGACACTGTTATAAATGATTTGATTTGATTTTTTACTAAACTTTATGAAGGTTGACACGTAAGTAGACAAATACCAATTCTGTGCTAAGTTAGAAGATTTTTTTTTATTATTATTCAACTATGTAGGCAAATAGGCGTACGGCCCATCTGATGGCAAGTGGTTACCATAGCCTATGAACGCCTGCAACATCGGAGATGTCACGAGCGAGTTGCCGACCCTGAAGGCATTTTTTCACGCCCTTTTTTAAGGCTCCCATGTTAGAGTCACTAGGGAAACCATGACAAATTAGATATAATTATCTTTTTTCTTCGACATACTATTTTACGCAAAGGTATGTTGTACAATATTTTAAAAGGCTTAGAAAAAAAAACAACAAAGTCTGTTAACTTGGCAAGTAACATGCTATTTGGGTTACCTTTGTTGTCAGGTTGTAAAATACTTAAACCATTAGTTATAGTTTTTAATTAGTAATATAAATATCACAAAAACACAAGTAAGTCTAATTGATAAATATGTTACGGTAAGAGTGATTAATTGAAAATTATGAATAATTGTCTATTATTATTAATAATTACCGAAAGTCGAGGTAAAAGTGATAAATTAATCACATTTGTCGGTGTTTATTAATAATATAACCTTAGTACCTATAAATGTAATAACCCTAACAATGTACCTTTCATGCTACGTCTAATGTACTAATATAACGCTTTAAAGTTCCTATAATATAAAACTTGAACTGTGTATCAAATCGCAGAGGTTTGTTGAGCGAAGAAATTTTCTCAAAACTTCAAACACGTTGAGAAAAAAGAAAAACCTAACCTGACCTTTTTTTTTTGTTAACCCAGGGGAAATGCATTTACGCACTGAGTGTGGGACTCCCAGGCAGAGTGCGTGGACTACCCACAAAAACCCCTCCGGCGTTTCCGCACCGGCTGTCGAGGGCGCCATGGGGTCGCGTTAGCATTCTACCACGACGCCCTCCAGCCATGGCCTTTCGGCCCCAACCATTGGCCTTTCGGCCACCCCCCAAATCAGACATTGGCCCATAAATGGGCCACGCCCGTCCCCCAGACGCACATCCGTTCGCCGTCTCATCATAGACGGCGATGGAGTGGTCTGTTAGCAGAAATTGGCCGACAATCAACAAGACCCCGACTACCAGGGAGTTATTAACTGTCACCCAGGGTGCACCGTCCCGAATCCCTTGTCAGCCCGCCCTCTCACCGGATCCGTGAGATCAAATGAGAATACAAAGCTTTCAAAGGACAGGGCACTCGAGGAGGTTCCCTGCCCTGCACCCCCCCTGCACCCCCCCCCCCCCTGCACCCCCCCTGCAACCCAACCTAACCTTTATTTTTTTGTTAACGGAGGGGAAATGCATTTACGCACTGAGTGTGGGACTCCCAGGCAGAGTGCCTGGACTACCCACTAAAACCCCTCCGGCGTTTCCGCACCGGCTGTTGAGAGCGCCATGGGGTCGCGTTAGCATTCTACCACGACGCCGATTTACCGTAACATGTACATTCGGTTCGATGACCTAAATACCAATTTTGGTTTTTCTTTATGTTTTCAAAAAATTCATAAATCTGATCAAATCTATAATCAAAGTTTATTCAATAGGGTAAATACTTGGCGCTGAATATTCAGAACATATTTCTACCTAAAGGTATTTATCAAAGAGATTCCTAGAACAAAGCAGGTTTCAAAAACTAAACAATATTGCTAAACTTCATGTGAATTCTGTGAATTGTATACAAAGAAATTCAATATCAATCATATTAATATTAGCACGAAATTGTAATGTAATGAATTGAAATTTCAAGAAGGCGCGAATAGTAATATTATGTTTTTGTTATAAAATAATAAAAAACTCGAAATTTCTTGGGTCCAACTCTATCTGTGTAATTTGTCCTTGAATATTAAAAAAATATACATAAGAGGGGCTTTATTCTTGAGTTTATTATTTATTTTGTATGCAACTAAGTAGGCAAACAGGCGTACGGCCCACCACACATGGTAAGTGGTTACCGTAGCCTATGAACGCCCGCAACACCGGAGCTGACACGAGCGCGTTGCCGACCTGTCCGCTATCAGCACAGCGACCCCTCTGGAGCCGGGCGAGCCTACCCACTAGCAGGAACACAACACTGCATCACAGTGTTATTTGGCTGCGGTCTTCTGTAGGGTGGAGGTACTTACCCAGACGGACTACTACTTACAAAATGTCCTAAAATTAATTTCTTCAACATTTTTATTCTCTACATAAAGTTATATCTTATAATTAAGGATTAATTTCAATTAAAAGGGCCCTTCATATATTTTGTCCTCGTGAAGTGAAAGAAAAAGAGAAATTTAACAATTCCGCGCTTATCAGTGCCCCGGGACTTACAAATTATAGAAAATGCAGGACGGTAACTCGTACATTTAGCAGTAAGATAGAAATAGGGCCTGGAAATGAAACTGTGATGAAAAGTCAACAAACTAAAATAAAATATACAACAAGGACAACTTAATTCACTCTTACATAATGGTTCTTGTAAGAATTAAGTAAACGTCAGGAATTTCATTTGCTCGGAGATCTAACAGCTGATTTTGTAAATAGCGGCAACTATGACGGTATACATGCAGAGTGTATATCCAATCTACCAGAGTGTCAATTTTCTTATTTCACAGAGCGCACAATTAATTCGTAATTGGATCGCAATGACAACTTTCGACGTTGACGTGTTGTTATTCCGTTACTAATTTTAAGACCAATCGTATTCCATTAGCATGCCATTGAACTGCAACTGGAAAATTTTGCTAAACAAGAAATCATCAAAATCATCAATTCTTTCAATAAACAGTACTCTGTTATTTATTTTAATTACAATTTTTTTACTATTACCATTCAAATACGTTTTAGTTGCAATTAAATTGAGATTCAAATTTGTGTTAGCAGAATACCAATATTGAGCATATCAAAAATGGTGTTTTAATTGTTTATTTTTTTAAACAATGTTTTGAGGTACACCAATCGACAAAATGTTGAAGAAGTTAGCAGGCAAGCGCTGGATGCAAGCCGCTTCTAACCGGTCATTCTGGAAATTCTTAGGGGAGGCCTATGTCCAGCTGTCTGCGGTTGAAATGATGAAGATCATATTTACTACAATCATATACTTTTAGATATGTTTGATACCGAAAATGTCAATTTATTATTTGAATGAACTAATGTTATTGTTTTATTTTGAAAATGTTTGAATTTCTTAAATTTGACTCAAATGTGATACCTGAAAATTACTACTATTTTCAGGTGAAGGTATTACTTCTGTTCTCCAGTATTTTATACTAGGACCAACTAAATTAACGGTGGCGACGTGACTGGGGGACAAAGAGTACATTACACTTTTTTTTTAACCGACTTACTTGGCATTTGTGTAAATGACGTAGGAGATTGATGACCCCAATACAATTTGTATGGTAATGAAAGTAACTAACTCTATCGGAATTTGGGAAATCAGAAAAAGATTTCTACTTAATTAAAGAAAATTAAAAAAAAATAGAGAGAATATTAAAAATGTAATTTAAAGGAATATTTATTTATACAGATTTTAATTAAATTATACCTAATAAAAGAAGAAAAAGGGAGAAAGAAAGAAAGAAAAGAAGAAAAAAATACTTAACAATGTAATTAAATTTATAATGAGACTATATTTGTGAGATAGTGAAATTCGGTTATCTGTATATAGTAAAAAACCTAAAGATTACGTAAAACCTACTATAGCGAAAGTCGTATAGCATTTTGAGACTTACCCCCTTATTCATAAAAATAAACAAACGTTCAATAAGACCAAATTAACTAATTTATGTTTCGTCTCGTTCTTTCATGTCCAAAATAGTAAGGCAGAAAGGGACTATACATAAATTAGTTAATTTGGTCTTATTGAACGTTTGTTTATTTTTTTAAGAATAAAGGGGTTAGTTTTTAATATTGTTCAGTTGTTATATGCCTGTTTTTTGCTAGGTTTAAATTTTCAGATTATCAGTCTAGTCTGATTCTTAATTAATTAACTAATTTTAATTTTATTTAATTAGTTTTTTAGATTCAATGATGATTTTAAGCTTACTTATTTGCCTATAGGTAGATCAGAGTATCTCTTAATTAGTATTGCAGTCGAGTCCAAGTTTACAACTTTTTGATCCAAATTTCATGGGGTGAAGGACCGATGCCACAAGTTTCACTATTTTACGCACATGGTGAATCCTTAAAATTTATATTTTTGTGTTCCTCATCCGATAGGTAACCATACTCTACCTACTTAGCTAAATTGAAAAGAAAACGGAAATGTACGAGTCGATTTCATGCTCTGATGGTTCCTAATATTTTTTTCTCAAAATCTACTTTTTTATATCCAAGTACATATTTTAGTGCGTACCGGTAAGCGCAGCGTTGGACAGCCACCGACCAGATCAGATGCCCTAAAAAAGGTCGCAAGCATGTGATTGCCCTAAAAAAGGTCGCAAGCATTTGATGTTTACATATAAAGTAAAAAAAATGACGGTCGATACATAATAGCAACTGATGGTCGGTTTTTGAAATTGACTGCACATTTTCTGCATCATTGCGCAAACGACGCTTAGATTTGGGGCTTTAGTACAAAAATAACACCATTTTAAACCAGATCTAATCATTAATTTGATTTAGATTTTAGACTACGTTAAGTTCAAATGTACATAGGCATAGTAAAAGATGCATCACCAGTTAATCCAAGCAGTTACTTTACATCAACTAGTTTATTTTCTTCATCTTTTGCAATCAACGTTGGATTTGTTACTGTGGTGCGTTCACAGTCATGATTTTACCTACAAATGTTTGAGCTATCGTCAAACTAAGTAAAATTAGTATAATTTGTTAGCACAAAGCAAAAAACATGTTAAATTAATTATGTTTATTAAATAAAGTTAATATTATTAATGTCATATTTTTATTTATTTAAATTGAAACGAAAACTTACCTTGAACGGTCGCTGGGGTACAGATGTAGCCCAGCAACTTTGAAACTGATTTTTCTCTAATTACTTTGTCGGATGCTGCTCAAAACGCTAAGTACTGAAGGGTGCGGGGGTTATTAGTCGGGGAATAGTGGTATGACGAATGAGTGAAAGACACAACAATATTACACCGTGGGCTACCACTTTAGACTATTCTAGTGTTAATATTCAATCATTCATTATCGATGTTCAACTAAAGTACCTACCAAACACTTTTTATAAATACGGTTACTCCATTCCTAATGCTATATTAAATGTAAAACAGTAAGTTATGTATTAATGTATAGTTCATATTTTTTCGATAAAAATTTTGAAAAAAAAAAAAAGTTTTTATATATTTGGCTGTGAAGCTTTCAGGCTGTTAAATTCTTATCAATTTTGATGAATCATGGTGCGAATATATTTTGATGTACATTAAAAAAAATCAATTTATTTCAGGCCACAATCGCCCGGAAATATCACGTAAAAATTTCATTCATTACTTCATTACATTAGAATATATATAATAATCGATAAAATACACATGTGTAAAAAGCGTTAAAGTTGTCGCCGCACCATGCGCACCAGGGACGCGGCGCGCTTGATTAGGCATGGATCGTATAAGAAGTATCATTGCTATTATAACAATGTTATCAATTTTTTTTCTGTTTTCAGCTAAGGAACCCTGAAATGTTAATATTACTGACGCAAATAACTAAGCCGAAGTGGACCTTTTTCAGCCCTCAGAGGGAAGTAAAGGCCGTAAAGTCGAATATTACGGTTTCAAACTTTTACCTGCGGGGTATGAGTTTTTTTTCGCGAATTAAAAATCAATGTCAACAGGATGATGCTTGGAAAAAGGTGATTTGTGAGTTGATCAGTTTTCAATTTTATTTTTTTAGAAATTATTTTTATTTTTTAGAAATAGGTATATTAGTGATTTAAGCATCCTAATCTAAAATATATCTCTAGGATATGGAGCTCCTAGTCTAGTAATACCCAATAGTTTTAATGGCTATATTAACTTTGATGCTTACCAAAAGATAAAGTAACCAAGGTAAGGTTGAAGGGTTTCCATTTACTGTTACTGCACCGTGATTGGGCTCACAAACTTTGAGAGATCGATATGATGAAAACTATCAATTTAATGGTTTTGACTATTATTAAATAAAGCACCTTTCAAAAGGTCCATTTTTGACTCTGTACAAATAAGGACAAATGAGGCTAAATTAATTAAATTTTTTATCTTACGTCAAAATTTTATGTCTAGAAGTACGTAAAACATTTCAATTTGCTCCTTTCACAATGGGCACAAATGAAAAAAAAATACAAAAATCTAAAAACCCATCTGGTTTAAGATTGTAACTTAAATTCCCAAAGTAACAGCAAGTGTAGTGAAGCAAGTAGCTTTATTCGAGAAATTGGCGAAATCGAATCCTTGCTATTAGATTACAGATCCAAATGTATCCATTCAAAATTTCATTGCGAGTAATTCTGACTCGAATAAGATTTTGAGCGGCGTGAAACGATTCGCCTGGATTATATTATAAAAATCAGTACCACGCAGAATTTCGTTTCATACGTAGGTATATGAACAGAGAAATTTTTTGCAATGGAAATTAGACTCTATTTTAAAATCAGTTGGGCGTATAATAACCTAATAAGTAATTGAAATTAGTGACTGTACAAGATGCCAATTTGATCAAGTGGGTGGTATTGGTGGAATTAATTTTAACGAGGACTCCCAGCCCTTTGAAGTTGTGATTAAAAAAAGTATTTTGTTTTCTTAAATATTTCCAGAATTATTTTTGCTATTGTGGGCGTAGCGGTATACGTGACGGTAATAAATATTTACTTTTACTTTGTAATCCTTTGAGACTTACCATAAATTTTCTTTTTCAATCGACAGTAGGTACTTAGCTGATTTTATTGTAGCTGTATTTAATAAACTTCCGCGTGAATGAAAATAATTACCAATTGACATATTTAAATATAATTCAAAGAAATTGTTAATAGAAAAATGTTACTTATAGTAAGTAAGTAAAACTCTTTATTATTGCACCAAAGAAAATACAAAATAAATATAACTAGCTGTTTCCCGCAGCTCTGCCTGCGTTAAAAAGTAGCCTATGTTTGACGCGGGTCTTCAACTACATTCATACCGAATTTCATCAAAATCCGTTCAACGGTTTGTCCGTGAAAGCGTAACAGACAGACAGAAAGACAGACAGATTTTCGCATTTATAATATTTATATATGTAAATATTATAAATCTATATAAAAACATATATCTATGTAAAACACACTTTTAACAAATAGAGTGAACTTGAACATGTAGTGTAAATTTTGACTTTGGAGATAAATAACTCATTTTCGATAGTTGCGCACCCCCAAATCTGAGCATACGGAATAACAGGTTTGGTTGTGATAAATGGATTGTATAAAATAATGTATATAGAAAGAAGAAACGGTTACAATACTTTCTTTTTACTTCTGGAAAATTTAACAGCAAAAACATAAAAATACTGCTAATTAAATAAGGAAATCCCCGATGTCATTAAGTGGAATAATCCTTCAAGGTTTTTTAGTAACGAGTAAGCCCATTTTTAGAAAACTTTTGTATAGATAATTTATTGGAAATTTAGAAATATACAATTTATTTTTATAAAATATCTTCGTCCAAGCGTTGTTTTTCTCAATTGAATCTTCAGCATATCTTTAATTATGATTCAGTCTTGATGGTACAAAAGACTCAAAACTCAAAAAGTATTGATTAAGACAGAATTTTTTTTTTATTATTATTAAATTATTTATATATATAAAAATAACACGCTGACGCACTAAATAATTCTTTAAATATTAGACTTATAGAAAGCTTGTTTACAGTAGTGGACATAACATGTGACTGTTCAAAATTAGCGCATTGCTATTAATTATTGATCATTAATCATTAATGTTACCTAATTATACATTTATATTTAAGTTTTAACATTTTAAGTAGTACCCTCTACCGAGTATTATTCCAATGCTTAGATTAATAAGGTCTCGCGCGGTCGTAGCGCCAATGTATATAAAAATTTCAGTCAGCCTACATGAAATACATAAATATGTTTTTTTGTTTTACCAAAAATACTATTGACCCAATTTGAAGCCACAACTTTAAGTAAATGTTTTTCTAAAGTTCCTGGTTTTCGAATAAACAAATAGAGACACGGGTGGAATTCAAAACACCTCAACTTCAAACTTAACGGGAAATCTTTTTCTGCGCCCAAACCAAGTAATAATAGTTTTTGTAAATAAGTTCCCAAAACTTGGTCCTTCGGGCCCGGATCGAGTTGGGTTCTGCAGGCAAAGTTATCTAACTATTCGAATAAACACACAAACTAGATGTTGAATTATTTTGGAATGAAAATCCGTTTTCTAACTGACATGTGGTACTGATGTTCGGAAATACGCAAGAATATACAAAAATCGTCTTCTTGAGCTTTTGCTAGTTGTGTTCTAAAATACACAAAAATAAAATAAAAATATAAAAACTAATTCAGATGAGATATACAATTTAAAACTTAACAAAAGCTAAACGAAATCTAGAACTAACTAAAAGAAATTTTGTGTTTCATGTGGTGGTGAAACACGATCCGTATTGGAGTGGTCGTGACTTTTCTACCACGAGCTCTTTCGTATTTCGGAAGGCATGTTAAGCCGTTGGTCTCGGTTGTTGTCAATAGATAGCTGTATCAGATGCCATAAGCAGGCTGGAAAGACCTTTACATCATTGTAATTATGTTAAATAAATAAATAACATTACATTTGTTAGTCATTTTTCCTTTGCTAATAGTAGCCAAAAAGAGCACTAGCCACAAAGGCCGCTTTTGTGTTTAATTATTTACTAACTATTAGTATCTGGCTGGTTTTGGTATCATTAAAAAAATAAATTTAAAAGAAGAAAATTCCAAATTCAAATTAGGAAAATGTGTAATTTTCATTTGTTTTTCTTACTGTCAAGATGGGTGAATCTAATGAAGAAATTCGATACTTTAAAAATTTTACTACAAAAACGGTAAAAATGCACGCAAACCGCGAAATAATTTTGCGATGTTTATGGACCTAGTGCAGTGTCTGTGAGAGTAGCACAAATTTGGTTTAAGCGTTTTTAATCCGGAAATTATGATGTCAAAGATGCACGTCGCTCTGGTCGCCCTATTACGGATAAAATGGATGCCATTTTTGAAAAAGTGGAGCAAGATCGGCATATCAGTAGTTACGACGTAGCTGAAGAATTGGGAATTAACCACAAAACAGTTTTGGCGCATTTGAAAAAAACTGGGTACAAAAAAAAGCTCGATATTTGGGTACCTCACGAGCTCACTGAAAGAAACCTAATGAACCGTGTACTCATTTGTGATTCTTTATTACGACGTAATGAAACCGAACCATTTTTGAAGAAGCTGTTAACCGGTGATGAAAAGTGGATCAAGTACGACCAGAACGTGCGAAAAAGGTCGTGGTCAAAGGCCGGTCAGGCATCACACACTGTGGCGAAACCCGGGTTAACTCGCAACAAGGTGATGCTGTGTATGTGGTGGGATTGGAAGGGCATTATTCATTATATTGAGATTAAAGCAAGAAGTTGAAAGAAAGCGGCCGGAATTAATCAACAGAAAGGGTGTGGATTTTCATCATGATAGCGCTAGACCTCACACAACTTTAGCCACTCAGCAAAAAATTAAGAGAGTTTGGCTGGGAGGTGTTAATGCATCCGCCGTATAGTCCTGACCTTGCACCTTCAGATTTCCACCTGTTTCGGTCTCTTCAGAATTCTTTAGGCAGTGTCAGGTTAACATCACGAGAGGACTGCCAAAACCACTTGTCGCGGTATTTTGATTAGAAGCCTTAAAATTTCTATAGCAATGGGATCATGTCAAGACACAAGATGGCATAAAGTAATCGAACAAAATAGTCCCTACATACTTGAGTTAAATGTAAATAAACTATATTAAAAAATGTTTTGAATTTTCTTAAAAAATGCTAAGAAACTTTTTCCCCGACCTATTTTAATTGTATATAAGTAACTGTATATATACAATTAAAGTGTAAGTTCATGTTTTGATATTTAATAAAAATAAATTTCGTTCTTGACACCTACCACGCACAATCTTTATTATCCTTATTCAATTTTCCGAAAGGTTGCCTCGAAGAAATTGCTATTGCGATAAGGCCGCCTTTTGCGCAAGGTTCTTTTTCTTGTAATTGCTTGTATTTGACAATGTATTCTTGTTGTGCAATAAAGAGTTTGGTATTGTATTGTACTTACCTATGTACTTTGCGAAATATAGCCTTACCTATTATTTAAATACAGAAGCAGCTGTTTGTGACTGTTTTGTACCTACAAAGAGAAATATGCATGTAGAAGAAAATTATGCTGTGCATTCGAAGTTGAGAATTTCCGAGTCAATTGTACAGTGACCACTTCTGTCAGAACATAGAATGTAGTTGACCACTGACATTGTTTCAATCAAACAAACAAGTTTGTCGAATGGGGATTTTGTTGACCAGTTACACTAATTTCTATTATGACAACAATATAAAACACCTAGTTTGTTTAAACACATCCTTGTTTTTTTCTAAAATGCAAGCAGATTTATGAACCGAAACATATTTTTTTTAAATAAAAATAACTTTAACTCTACTTTTTAACATTTCAATTTGAGTAATCAATCTTTTTTTGAATCTTAGAGTTTTCTCGGTTGTAACTTTAGCTGCCTTCGGGATCCAGGGTCCGCTCTTGGTTTACTTCTACATTTTATTTCTGTAAGCTTTTTGATTTACATAAAAAATACACAAAGCTAGGAGTAACGAAAAGGACAAAGGGATTAATATCTCCTTTGTTATCGAATTATTATTCCGTTAATATTATTTCGTAAATATAAACTGCGAGAGTTCGAAAGTTAATTGACGCTGCATAGAAATTCTTAGAAAGCAGTATATTGTAAATGAAAACAGAAGTAAAATCCCGGCAACAACATGCTGTTATTAAAAATAATGCAAGTTGCGCGTCAACTGTACAGTAAACATTAATACCAGAGTGACCTCGGATTACATCGTCCCGTAGCTAGCATGAGTAGACTTAAGAAATAATAGACACTCGCAGTCGCAGTGAAAAATAAGAAAAAAAACATTCACTCGAATAGAGAATGTTTCGGATTTTCGATGTCGGTTAAAATGAATAAATTTAATTATCAAGTAACACAAAATTGAATAAGAAACCTAACAGATTACCAAAAATTTGTACATGACCTCGTATGTGGATACGCGTGGTAACGGTATTACTACCAAGGACGCCGAACACCGGGCGGAGCGGGATAGAATAAGGAGGAAAGCGGATTCTCGGCTTAGGAAGTGACAGGAAATGCGTTGATATCAGTAGTCTTTTAAGTTCTAGTAAACTAGTTCTGTAAATTCTTTTTTATTCTTACTTGCCTACCTCTAAGCTCTAAATTCCGCGATCCTTTTCATAAACATTTGTCGTCTGGATCTTAAAAATGAGATAGATTAATTTACAGCGTGCGGATAATAAGGTTAACTTGTCAAAAAATTCTGGCACAATGAAATTCATCATACATTTTTAAATATTATATCTCTAATATCCTTGCTGCATTTTTTACGAAAACCAGGGTCCATTTTTATGTTTTAATATAAAAATCACTACAGAGTTATTCAATTTCAATTCACTTTTTAAACATATCATCTACGATATCACAGTAAACCTTAATTCGATTGAATAAAATAATATTTTGAATCAGTGAAATAATCCAGTAAATGGGACAAACCATTTATCCATCTCTACAAACGAATAAAACCCGCTGACAACTTTCCCCGCGGGTGTTGTAAATGAAATCGTTTTATAAATCACACATTGCCGTATCTGTCGCCCCTTGTCTCTATGTGTTTCGTTGACTTTCAATATAGTAGAAGTGAAATGGTGAAAACGAAGAAAAAATATTCTGTTAATGTCAAATAATACAAATTTATGATTTTGTTTGTTTTGTTTCTCTTTCAAATTATGACAGAATGTGTATTGAGAAATAATGTTTAATTTGTAAAATTTATGGACAGTAATAATTAAAAAATTACTCTGCTGGCTCAGCTACTAGAAGTGAATCTTGGCCTCCGAAAAGAGAGAGCGCCAGAGTTTTCTATTCTGCGCAATGGCTCTCCAGTTCACAGCTACTATCATATATTTTTATTGAATTTGTGCACGTCTATAGTTTAACATATCTATGGAGCTTTTAAATAAAAAACGTGGAAATGTAAACAGAAGGGGTTAAGCATGAAATGATGGGTCCGTGCAGCCGTGACAACAATTTTTGGGTCGAAAAATTCAGGCTTTATTTATCTCTTCGCCACTCGATGACTAAATAAAAACAGTTATTATTCGTTATGCTTGAAATTAACTTTTTTAAAATATCCTTTTGTCCTCCGGCTTCATAATGACATTTTGGTAGCTTTTTTAAGTCCTATAAAAGAAAATAAACAAATGTCAAGTTGTGAACAAACAAAATTATGTTTTTTCTCTATTTTGTGATCTGAAATTTAGTGTTTTATTAGTCGTCTCAACTATTTTTATTGCGACAAGTTGAAAAATATGGCGCAATAAACACTTGAATATAATACCACAGATAAAAAAGGATCGTGAAAATGTGATCGTAAAAAATAAAAACAAAAAGTGTGTCATGAAAAATGTTCAGCGGAACTTTTAAGCTTTGCAAATTTTTGGCAAACGTGTTGACTTTAGGGAAGTTGCGTTTTTTTTTCAAAAGTAGCACATGCCCTTTTTTGAGTTCCGTACATATTATGTAAAAACTGGACCCGATTGATCTCTACTATGATTAAAATCATAATAGTTAGAGACTTGGTTCTTTGTGTTTTGCTTTGTAGTATCATTATTATGTATCTCTGCTTGGGAATCACGGGTTGCCCCGGCCCTTTGAGAAGCTACGGGGATATTGATCCAATGCGTAAAGGCCCTTTGGAGAAGTTGATGTCATGTAGTGCTCCTGCCAAAACCCGTCCTCGGCTAATAGATGACATGTTCATGAACAGGTCTTGGCAGGAGTGGGAACTATTTCTGATGTATGAAAAGGATATACGGGATATAGTATTGAAGTTTGGGTGGAGATGAAACTGGGCTATTGTAATAGAGATTCGGGCTGCCATAATCATGATTACTGACTATTAGTGGCAGACGGTGACTCGCCACTCAGTGAATGAGCCCCCCAAAAAGTATCATTATTATAAAGTATATTTAACACTAAAGTAATACATCGGTCTTATCTGACATACCTAACTGCTTTGCTTTTATATGAATGACCCGCAATTACGGGGTGACACTTTGACGAAAAATTGACCTCTGGAAATTGGAAAACAAAAAAGGCTTGACATAGGTTCATAAGCTTTTGTGTCAGAAAGTCAAAACTTAAATGGAGAAGAAAAAGTCGAAAAACGCACTACATGACTTCTGTAGGTACTTTTCATAAAACTAGTTTTATTAAAATGGTGAGAAAATAAAAAATGGTATACTATAAATGGAAAATTAACTTTTCTACCAATGATCGAACCTATCATACAGAAACACGAATTGAACTTTCAATCAGAAATGATTGGACAAGTGGGAATTTTGTTGAGATAATATTTTTTTATACTTCAATCAAAAACCATTTATTCTCATTTACGAATGCATCTACATTTATTCTTATTTACAAATATTGAACTAACATTTTCATCAAAATGGTGTAGGATTTTTATGTAAATACTGTCGTTGTACCTTTTATCTAAATAAAATATTCTACCTTCTTGAAAATTTAAGTGAAAATGTCTTGTTTATTCATAACCTACACATACACTACATAATAAAACATTTAATAAGATACAAGTAGATTCCTATAAGACTTGTTGGCTGATAAATTACTAGCAGTTTAATTTTAAATGGTAAAGGTAATATTAAAAGTTAAGGTCTTGCAAAGTATAAGACAAAAGTTGAAGCTGTTTCCAAGATGAAAAGTTATTACCAATGGAAAATGAGAGCTAAAGAGTGTTGCTCGAACTCGCTAAATAATGTTTTAATTTTCTTCTAAAACATGTTATATTATTTTTTATTGTATGTTTTTTGTTGCAAGTTTGAAACAAAAACAAGTTACTGAAACAAAATATCTCACAATCTACACAGTTGCCGAGAGCAACTTCTGAATGTAAACACTGCACTTGTCACAGCATTTTCATTTGCAAACTGGCGGACAGATTGTTAGAAATTTCTTGCAGAAGTTTTTTTTGCAGATGAAATTAATAGCGTATAGTGTATGTATGTGGTGTTTTAGGTGATGTAAGTGTGGTGTGTAATAAGAGTTGGAGACTGTGAGTGTGTGTAGTTACTAAGTCAAACCAGAAACTTAAAAAAATACTTTAGCCCCAGACTTTATTAAGTTAAAACTCTGAAGTTTAAACTGGGATGATAACAATCAGTTTGCTGCTACACTATGTGCAATATGCGCATTGAAATAAAAATAAATAAAAAAATGTGCTTATTTCAGACTTTTTGTGTCCATAAATTGTTAGTAGTTAACCATTATTCTATGTTAGTACCTATTCTAAAAAATTAAAACGCACTTAACCTAAATATTTTCCTGGCCGATTGCAGGATCCCGGGACAACCGTGTGCGCATGCATGCACCCAGTATCTCGCAATCGGGCAGTAGGTCTTATCACTAATTGTTTTCAGAATGATGTTATTACTCCCGAGCACTCTGCTCATGACTGAGGCTGTTCGTTTGCGCAGTACAGCGCGAAAGCCATCGACTTGCGCTTGCGCAAACATATTTCAAGCACTACAGCAACGCGGGAGGCCCAACTTCACTCTGAAAGCATTATTGTATTGTACTCGGAGAGCATTGTACCCTCTGCTTATAATTGACCCACAGATTACACGTGTACATTGTTTGGCAGAAAGTTTTAAACAAAGTAATTTTAACTTCCACGCTACATCGTGCAAATCTGCGAGCCAACATATTGCAGCGGACTGCCATCGCTCTCCTACATATAGTGCGCATAAAGTGCACGATACGTTTCACATAAAAATATGTCTCTGTTTTTAAACCGGATAAAATCAAGAACAATAAAATATTCCGTTTTACTTCACAATCGTAAAAGCTCTTAGTTTTCGAATATTCATGCTTCAACGGCAAGCTCTTTTATTATTAAAGAGTCCATTGACGCAGCTAAGAATTTTTTATCGGAGAATGGTATTATGATTTCTTGGTATTGTTATCTCCCTCTTACCATTTCCTAGAATTTAAGTCATCACCTTTTGAAATTTTTAATGTGTAAAATACTATCTTTCAATAGGAATGAAGTGTATTTTGTTTGAACGATTACAAATGACTAAAGAACTACTGATTGGAATTTGATTTGTGCTCCTTTTTCCATCGTGGCTTGTTAACACTTTCGCTGACTGTGAAGAAACTAACAATGGTACTCAATTGTTATCTACGTCGAGAGGCGTTACTGCCAGCGAAAGTGTTAAAATCTACTAAGCGGACGAAGTGCAACCGAAAGGATTAACAGACAACCTCCGATTTCACCATCTAAATTCGCTGAAAATAATAAAACTGATGGAATTGAAAAACTCTTTGTGAGTACCCTAGGGAAAAAGCAAGTCTCTATAATAAAATCTTTGGAGGGATCTTTGGTACAAGTAAAATTTTATTTGGTACAAAATTGTGACACTTATGAATAGCACGTAGAGAGAATAGAATATAGTATGTATGAACTTGTAATAAAAATCGTATTGGCTATAGGTACTATTTGTATCTGGCTGGTTTTGGTATTATTTAAAAATTTAAATTTTAAAGAAGATAGTTCCAAATTCAAATTAGGAAAATGTGTGATTTTCATTTGTTTTTCTTACTACCAAGATGAGTAAATCTAATGAAGAAATTCGATAGATTTTAAACTTTTACTACAAAAATGGTAAAAATGCAACGCAAGCCACGAAAAAAATTTGCGATGTTTATGAACCTAGTGCAGTGTCTGTAAGAGTAGCACAAATTTGGTTTAAGCGTTTTCAATCCGGAAATTTTGATGTCAAAGATGCACGTCGCTCTGGTCGCCCTATTACGGATAAAATGGATGCCATTTTTGAAAAAGTGGAGCAAGATCGGCATACCAGTAGTTAAGACGTAGCTGAAGAACTGGGAATTAACCACAAAACAGTTTTGGCGCATTTGAAAAAAACTGATACTCGATATTTTGGGTACCTCACGAGCTCACTGAAAGAAACCTAATGAACCGTGTACTCATTTGTGATTCTTTATTACGACGTAACAAGTCAGGGGAGTTGTTTCCAAGCATCTGTCCTATGGCTTGGATACATAGCACAAGGGTACGCGAGCCCGACTTACCCGAGCTGTTACTGAGTCAACCCATGCCCATCCGAGTCAGTAGCATCCTAGTACCTCATCCTATCCCTAAACCCAACCACATCCCATCCTTCCCTTTTTTTTTTTTGTTAACGGAGGGGAAATGCATTTACGCACTGAGTGTGGGACTCCCAGGCAGAGTGCCTGGACTACCCACTAAAACCCCTCCGGCGTTTCCGCACCGGCTGTTGAGGGCGCCATGGGTCGCGTTAGCATTCTACCACGACGCCCTCCAGCCATGGCCTTGCGGCCCCCTCTGTTGGCCTTTCGGCCACCCCCCCAAATCGGGCAGTGGCCCATAAATGGACCACGCCCGTCCCCCAGACCCACATCCATTCGCCGTCTCATCATAGACGGTGGTATCCCACCCTTCCCTAGCTTAAGAATACATCCGATGGGCAGCAGCGTCGGAAGTACAATAAGCCGTTGAAACTGCGCTCGCCAACCCGCCTGCCAAGCGTAGCGAGTATGGCAACAACCCCTCAATTCGGGGGAGGCCCAAGTCCAGCAGTGGACTGCTTGCAGCTGAAACGATTACGACGTTATGAAAACGAACCATTTTTGAGGAAGCTGATAACTGGTGATGAAAAGTGGATCACGTATGACAAGAAAGTGCGAAAAAGGTCGTGGTCAAAGGCCGGTCAGGCACTGTGGCGAAACCCGGGTTAACTCGCAAGAAGGTGATGCTGTGTGTGTGGTGGGATGTGACATTATGAGCTGTTACCACCAGACAGGACCATCGATTCTGAAAACTCTACTGCGAACAACTGATGAGATTACAGCAAGAAGTTGAAAGAAAGCGGCCGGAATTAATCAACAGAAAGGGTGTGGTTTTTCACCATGATAACGCTAGACCTAACACATCTTTAGCCACTCAGCAAAAATTAAGAGAGTTTGGCTGGGAGGTGGTTATGCATCCACCGTATACTCCTGACCTTGCACTTCAGATTTCCACCTGTTTCGGTCTCTTCAGAATTCTTTAGGCAGTGTCAGGTTAACATCACGAGAGGACTGCCAAAACCACTTGTCGCGGTATTTTGATCAAATGCCTCAAAATTTCTATAGCAATGGGATCATGTCCCTACCTACAAGATCTCAAAAAGTAATCGAACTATCAGTGGCGTGGGGTGAAAAAAAAGAGAGGTAAAGCCGCCACGATTATCTGAATTTAGGTTTTCTTTATGCCCGCGGAAAGATAACTCTTGTTTTCCAAGAAGAACAACAGTGTCTATTAAACGTTTCATTAAGTTTCGATTACGCTCTACTTTACGATTGTGGGCTTCAAAATTATTGCCGAGAAATGATTCTATTCTACTATTTCCAAAATCGTGTAACAATAAACAACTGCGTAAATGTTTTTCAGTTTGACTATGTTTTCTAGCCGAATTGGTCAAATTATTTATGTCTGAGAAACCCATTTTATTCCAAGCACTATTTGTATCGGAAAACAGCAGACGTGAAAAGCAAAATAACTTATTTAATTTGCAACTGCCTGTTATCCAATTGTATTTATCATACATCGAACTGTGAAAATGTTTGAAAAACCCATCCTTACGCTTATAATCAATTTTTATATCGGGACGAGCCCGTCCAAGGTTAATGATATTTTTTTTATTATCGAACGATTGTTTTGAGAACGAAGTTGATTCATTCAATAAGTAATCTGTAAGACAACAATCTATTTGTACTAATGCCGCCATTTCTCGCCTAACAACAACAACGACATAAAACAAAATGAAACAAACCAACCTTTACGATGAAACAAAACAAACACTATATCAGAATACACAACAGCCTGTGTTAAACTTCACTAATTTCGATTCTTTTAAACTATATACCACAATCTAATCACTTATCACATTAAATCAATTAGCATAAAATTAATCCGTACAAATGCGCGCATAATAAGTGAAGTGACATAGTGACAATCCGTCCGATTATCCGTATTAGAAAGACAATTGGCCGGCGGCCGCAGCATGGCGGCCAATGGCCGGCCTGCTGCGGCAGCGCTAATTGGACGAAAACTTTTCTAGTGATACGAAAGGACCTATAAAGAGTTTGGTAGGCTATCTTAAATCGGGTTATCATTTAACAATATCAACGAGTACTTTTCATGTAGTAGTGACATGTATGTGTGTGTCAATTTCATACATTGGAAATATTTGGATTCCCGATATCTTGAGCGAGTTCACTTGGCGTGTACTCGGCGCGGATTGCGTCTTACCATTGCTAAATCGTGTGTGTGTGCGTATGCGCGATTTCAAATACATTGCATATTTTGTATCCAGCGTATTGAAGAATACTTTTTACAAAGCGCTCAATGTAATTGTGTCGCTTGCGATAATTAGACTCCTTAGTTTCCGTATTACCGGTAAGGCCGTCAGTCGTCGGCTTACATTTTATGACAGTGTCATATAAGTAGGTATATGGGTATAGCTAAGAACAATAGCGGTATAGTGTATACATTTTCGTGGAAGAGTAATAAGCTGGGATAAGCTATTATTATCAATAATTAAAAATATGTATATATTAGAGATTAGCCAAGGTAAGCCGGTGGGAATCGTGTTCTATGGAGGCTTCGCCACTGCGAACTATATATGACACCTACATACTTTAGTTAAATGTTAATAAACTATTTATTTATTTATTTATAAATCTTTATTGTACCACAAGTTTACAATTGGCGGACTTAATGCTAAAAGCATTCTCTCCCAGTCAACCATTAGGAAAAACAGAAAAGTTATGTGCGGCGCGAATTATATCAAAAAATGTTTTAAATTTTCTTAAAAAATGCGAAGAAATTTTTTCCTCGACCTATTTTTACAGATGACGTTATTAATAGTGACCAAAATAACACAACAGCCTAAAGGGGAATTAACAAATCGAAAGGCTAGTCGTAAGTGAAAATATGGTGCAAATTTATTAGTTATGTCTGTGTGTGATGCGTACTAACAAAAAAGCAAGGAAACGAAAATTATATTTTTATTCTTTCTCCTACTTTACTGACCTTCTTTAGCTCATGTGCCACGTTCTACATTCATCTATCTAGTTTCTTTATAAATATCAATATAATGAATCCCTAACAATTTTTATTTGTACATAGGTAAATATTTGAGAACAGTCGTGAAAAAACTTGCTAATCTAAAAATGTTTGTGGCAAAACCGATGTAGTTTTTGATTTAAACCTCTAAAGTTTGGCTAACTCGGCTCGCAGTGGCTTCCCGCCAAAATTATGACGCGGTGTAACGATGCCCTGGGCTGCCAAAACTGGGACAAAATCGCTTCTAGTTATTTATGAGGAAACCCGCACAGATGGCATAACTTTGTTTATGCATCATCAAAATATACTTATTTAGACATATTCTCAAAAAGTTTCATTGGTTTTAATAAAAGATAACTTCACCAGCCCTTTCCCATACCACGCAAAACTAGAAAAATTGAGACCTCTTAAAGTGAACTTCAACCCCGATTTTTGTGTATGGACACAGTAAAGAATTTTGATTTTTTTTCCATACCTATTAGGTATTTTTGCGGAATGTATTCTTACGAGTACCATAGAAATACAAGTAGACTTTCTACCAACATGGTATCATTTAGCAAGCCTTCGTAATTAGTCTCTGAATGTGATTTATCTGTAAAGCTTGATGGAAAATTATATTTTTGCAATGAATAAAAGTCAGTGTGGAAATTTAACAAGCGTGGTTGATGTCACATCAAGAAACATGATGCTTGTTTGTCAACTTTAATTCATGTAAAGTTATTGTTGTCGTATGTACCATTTTTTAACTACCTCCTTGGTTCAATGTTTAATGCGTATAAACCTCAGATCCACGTCATGCATGCCATTATGAATGAATGAATGAAAAATTATTTATTTAAGTGACCAGGACTATCACGGGTCACTTTACTCTATTTTGTAGATTTCAGTTTAGTTGGGATATTGCAGGCTTGAATCATCTGATTGTATGTGATTCTTCGAAAAGCTTAATAAGCCGAGTGTTCCGGCTGCCAGTTGGTGGTCGTTAAATAAATCACTTTAGAGGCCGTAGAGCGGTTTCGAATAAAGTTCGACACCAGCGAGTGCATAGACAATGTAACCCACTCCATATGTATTAACCTTATATTAATAATTGGTCTCCGCGGCGCGCGCAATACCAATTATCAATCTAAAGAATGAACGAATAAAATTATGACCTTTGAGTATACTAGTTAAAATTATAAACAAAATAATAATAAAGAGATAAATTCGCCAATGTAACAAAAAACATTGTAACCAAAAAATTGTACGGGACTGCAGTAAAAATGCAGATGAGTTGCCAGTTAATATCACCGTTACTCAGGATTTAATAAGCGGCCCACTTTCAAAGGAGATTAGACTGTTCGTTGGTTGCCTGCCTTTCCTTATAACTCAATGAAATATGTAAAAATAAATTGCTTATTTTGCTTAGCGGTTTCTCGACTCAGTATTGAATTAGAATTTCAATAACCAGCCAGCTCCGTTCTTTCTTGTTATCTTTCTTTAATACACATTGTTAGGGCCTTAAGATTCTGCCACTACTATTTTAAATAGGTAACTTATTAGAAAGTTTATTTAAATGTAGAATTACTTACTACGATGGCGCAGAAACCCGAAGTGGATCGCACAAGGAAGATTGCCTCCCCAGGCGCCACTTCTTGCTATGAGGCGATGAGGTGCTGAAAGACCAGCTGGCGGAAATGTAAAATTGATAATATTTATTTGTTTTAAACAAAATTGATTTTTTCATTCATGAACAACTATTTACCTAGCAAACCTAAAAAAGACTAGTAGTTTGACCCCAGATCTTCATCTGTATACATAGCAAATTTCATGAAATCGGTTGATAGATTTAGCCGTAAAAGCGTAATAGACAGATAAACTTTAGCATTTATATTAGTATGAAATTATGGATTTTAGTTAGTTAGAAACTCTTTAATGCACTTTTTAACAAATTATAGAAAAAGGAAAAGAAAAATGATTTTATTCCGTATCTACGACTATAGTTCAAATGATGCACATTTGTATTCAGCAATATTCTAGTCCGAGGAATAAAGAAACAAACACATTAGCCGCGCTGCAACCAGTCGAGCTGAGCCGGAAGCAAATTGTTTTAGAGCCGCTCTGTTTGCACAACACTCTAGACATTCACAGGCGTGCCTCGAGTGTGCCCTCTTGAGGCATAAGTACTGCTAGGTTACTTTTATTTTACTTATGATAAACGAGTAAGGTGACATAGAAACTATAACGCTAAAATATTTAAATTACGAATATCATAATATTTTTTTTGAACGAAGAGATAGCAGTGGATTTTTTAGAGCTGCTCTGTTTGCACAACACTATAGAAATTCATAGGTGTGTCTCGAGTGTGCCCTCTCGAGGTAAATAATGAGATTGTGTTTCGGTAAAAAAGTGTATTATGAAATAATAACTAATAATGTTAGTGAAAGTTAATAAAGATATAGTACCGAACTGTTATAGAGTCGCTCTGTTTACACAACACTAGAAATTCATGCTGGGTTATTTAATTTGGCTTAAGAATTGACGAGACTAATTGTGATTTACATTTATCGAAGCGGTAGGCTTCGATAAAATCTAAATCATACAGACGAAAGAAAGTATTGCTAAGGATTCGTATAAAGATGAATTACTAATATTAATAGTTTTGTTGACAAAGTGAGGGTATTGTTTAAGCGCCGCTATGTTTGTACATCACTAGACATCCACGGGCATGCCTCGAGTGTGGCCTCTCGGGGTATAATGCAGGGTTGCTTCATTTTCCTCATGCATTAACGAGATTTAGGTAAAGGCTATGATAAAAATGTAAATCACAAAAAAATAGTATTGCGGAAGTACTGATAACAAAAGTTTTCTATACAAAGAGATGGTAGCGAATTTTTTTAGTCACTCTGTTTGTACAACCCTCTAGTCATTCTCAGGCATGCCTTGAGTGTACCCTCTCGAGGCGCAGTGCTGGGTTACTTAATTTTACTCATGCATTAACGAGATTTAAGCTGTTGATTGTAAGCTGTGGTAAAAACATAATTCATGCAGTAAAACTTTAACAGGGTATTCTAACAATTATTAATTACATAAACCATTAGTTATGTTTCTCTTTATGTACAACCAGTTACAGATAAACTTGAACTTTAGCTGTCAAAAATAATGATATATCCGTGTTATCTACTTCTGACTGTATTTAAATATGATTACATTTTGTTTAATCTTACATTGTGAAAAAGAGTACGGGTATTGAGCTGAATATTCTAGTAAATGTTTTAAAAAACTACTAAGGAATTAAAAAAACAGAGAAAGTTTATAGAAAGATCTTTGAAGTGGCAGTGGGCCAGGCCCATAGCGTGGAGAACCGATGGTCGATGGGACAGAGAGGTTCTCAAATAGTGATCACGTACAGTCAAGTACATTAATATCCACTAACTATATGGTCAGATGATATGAAAAAAGATGAAGAAATTATCTTTTGTATATCTTCGGGGGGCCTATGTCCAGCAATAGACTTTCTGCGACTGAAATAGTGATGAAAAAAATATAGTCATCTGATAAGTTACAGTTGAAATAAAGTGTGTTATAATAACAAAGCTATACCATAACCACCTACACATAAAAATAAAATGACAGTTTAATTTCATTAAATTTCAGCAGTTATCCATTTACTGCACTATACTCAAAAGCAACCTCTTAAATAATATTCACAGGCTTATATTCAAAGCAAGCCGGTTTAGTTTTGTTTGCTTTATGCCCGGATATAATTTCATGCTTTTACCCGTGTGTACGTGGATTCATATCAGAAATACTCTTTGAAATAAAATATATTTTTAAGTTTAAAGCATACGATGGTCTTCGTTTCTATTTGTGGGATATATAATTTCGAAATATAGAAAATTTCATGATGACACAAGACTGTATGAAATGAATAGTATTAAATAGTTTATTTTTAGTTTTAGTTAAGGTTATTAATATCACATATGACGTGAAGTCGTACTTTTACCACCACTTCCAAAGTGCAAATGGAGAAGAAGCAGCGCCACAAACTCCACTGCAGTATTTTCTTTTTAACGTCAATTTTCAAAAAATAACAATAAATTATATGTTTTTGTTATTATGGATGCATTTAAATACTTTTCGACAATTCAGACATTCAAATATTATGTTTATTTAATAACTTTATTTTTAGTACAAAGAAAAAAAATAAAGTTACTATTTTTTCTCTTTGTACTATGGGTTAAAGGGATAAGATAAAGAAAAGATTCTATACATGGTGGTTTCTTTAACGACCACTACATGGCATTCGGGATCAAAGACGCGTGAATCATTTTTATTATAAGGCAACCAGAGTGATAGCAAATAAACGCATTCACTTAAAGATTTTTCAACTCTGTTTATACGTCCCCTTAAACACCGACTAACCCGTACCCATGAAAGATCATGTCGGCCTTCATGTTCCCAAGGGAGCCATAAAACTTTAGATTTTGGCAAGTTGAAGTAAAGAAGAACTTAAACGGTACTTATTTATGTGGGCTGTTTTAGCTGAATTTCTTTTAATTCAAGTATCGTCCTTGTCGAAGCGTGTTTCCCAATTGTGAATCTAGCTTACGCTTAAACCATGGTTTAAGATTCGGTGGTGCAATGGAGTGATTGCCTCTTAAACACCATTACCCTTTTCACGGGGAAAGTAAATTAATAGGTTTGATTTTCATAGGAAGCATACCTAGTTGTTTTCAGTTTGATTTGGTAATTGCAGGCTTGAATCGCCTAATTGTCTGATAATGACGATGATTCCGAAGCACAGGGCTTCGGAAGGCATGTTAAACTGTTGGTCACTGCTGCCACATAGAGCCCATTAAAGGAACAACGTCAAAAATAAATCATTCCGATTCAGAAGACGAAAGGAGGTTCCAAAAAACTGATCATTTCACCTTGGTTGGCCATGTAATCCAATCAATACGAATGAATAAATAATCCTAGTATCTTCCAAAATCTTATACCTACCAAATAAGACATTCCCGTCTTAGATAACGAAAAAGAAACATTTCTTTAAAAGGAAAGGTGTTTATTTATGTATCGGAAAATCTTCACTGGAAACGTGTCCATGAATATCCGGGGCATTTACAAACGGCACAGCTCTAAAACAATTCGAAAAGGCCTTAACTCAGACGTGAAAAGCAACCGTGTCTAATTTATTTTTGTTAGCGATATTTGTTTCAGAAATTTTTGCAGGACGCGTCTGTTTATGCTACTTTTATCATTGTTTTGTTTAACAAGTGTTCTTTTAATTTGAATGATTGTTGTAAGTTTCAAAGTGTAATAAGTTTACACATTAAATTAAACGGCGTTTACAGCGTTCATGGTCGCAGGCAGACTAAGATGATATTAGTCTGTGTCATTAATAAGTTTGTTTGCTACTTGAAAGACAAAGTATGTCGGATTGCACTCGTCAACCCTGCGTATCTAAATGAGACGCTAGTGGTCGCGCGGACTACATATGTAATTAAAATCGAAATAAAAAAAAAATTCTAGTATAACTTAAGTATTTATTGTAATTATTTAATTATAATCAGTACAGTTTTCTTAGCAAGAAAATATCAACAAAACTTAATTTTAGCTTCTGTGGTATCATTTAAAATAACAATTCTCTAAATTGGCACAACACTCACAGATTCTGTTCCAATTAATTTAAAACCTTTTTCTTTTAAAAATCTTAATTAATAATAATATTTTCGGAGTAGGAAAGACACATTATTTTTGAATGATCCCCACAAATGAACTTAGTACATGCTGTGTACGACTTTCTGGTATCTAAAATTCGTCAACTCCAGTGTAAAACTCAGTTCACCATCTTCGCTGAGGTGGCTCATCATCATCATTAGAGTTTTCATCCAAACCTTCATATGTGACGTGACATCTTGCTCCTGTTCTGATTCAGACTCATGATTCTGCACTTCCAAGATAATCTGCGTTCTAGTCAACCATTTCATTTAACCACGCCTCGATCTATACAGCTTGTCGATCGTCCATTTTTTACCTAAAAATATAAAGCACCATCACTTAAAAACAAATAAAATAATAAAACAAAGTTTAAATAAGGCGTTGATAACAATTTTATCATAAAATATAGGAAAATTTTTTTTCTCATTAAGGGGCAAAAATAGACCTTTTATTATTTATTTGTCATAAATAATTACAATTTAAATCACATAATTAAAAATACATGATAAAATAAAATGTCTACTCCACAGAACCAACGTGAAACCAACTTGAGGAAACGTACTTACAGAGTACATTTTTCCTGATGCTGTAGCTAAACGAGTTAGCTCCTTTCACAAACTTTAGTATGAATGCCCGTGTCAGTACTACAATGTTTCTTTGTTGTGTCATTATTTAGTTTCTTATACTCCTTTCTTGACGAAATGACTCATCATCATCTAAGTTTGCTTCCCAGTTGGTCAACTTACGCTTCACAGCCCAGAATACGCTAATCAAGTTCATAAATTTTGCAGTTTTAATTTAGGATCTACTAACGTTTGAACTCCGTAAACATTTTTGTGCTAACTAACGTGATCATTAGGATCTTGATCCGATAGTTAATACTTTAGTAAACTTAAAAAAAAGAAGTAATTATGGTAATGTTTCAAATTTTATCCATATAAATAATCTCTTAATCGAGTTGGGGCAAAAATACATTGTTTGTATGTATGTATGTTTATACCACGATAACTGCCGAACCGATGGTATGATTTTGTTGAAACTTTGTCGGCATGTAGAAAATATCAATAGAATTTTAAAGTTCGTTGAGCATCAAAAACGGTTTAGTAGTTTTGGAAATATTCATATAAATATCCGCGGTTATATAGTAAACGAAACCATAGCGCGTTTTAAATTTGGATAGTGTCATCTAGGTGTTACTTAGAAAATTAATTGTATTAGAAATGTCGATCAGTTCTAAGCAAGCGGTTGTAGATGATTTAAAAGCGAATACATACATCGAAAAACTCAATATTAATTTTAAATCCTTTAGTAGTTTTTGAAATAACTATAATATAAATGTCCTGGATTATTGACCGAGCGAGCGAAGCGAGTGAGGTCTCTAACTCGAGTTGGGGCAAAAGTATCTAAGTCCACTACTGAACATAGGAAATCATTGAGAAAAGTCTCAATGATTTCCAAAATGATCGGTTGGCAGCAGTCTGCATCCAGCGTTTGCCTGCGACCTTTTTCAGGTCATCTGACCATCAGGTTTGTGGATGTCCAATGCTACGTTTACCGGTATGCGGTCGCCATTCGAGAACCTTTCTGCCCCATCGGCCATCAGTTCTCCGCGCTATGTGCCCCGCCCACTGACACTTCAAAGAACTAATCCGCTGGGCTATGTCGGTAACTTTTGTTCTCCTACGAATCTCTTCATTTCTGATTCGATCTCGTAGGGAAACATCAAGCATCGCCTCATAGCTCTCTGGGCGACCTTGAGCTTTCTTATGAGGCCCATAGTCAAAGACCACGTTTCGGACCCATATGTCATCACTGGTAACAGACACTCTCAGAGCCGTACAATTCCATTCATTCATTTATATCGAGTGGGTCACAAAGTCACCCGGTACTCCCTAGTATCAGAATTTGTCGGAACCGCCTTCAAGCCTTGTACTTGGTTCCTTTGAAGTCCACCAAATGGCAGTCGTGACAATTCGATTAATAACCAGAAAATAACAATTATTGAGCAATCGGTCACAGCTTAACTAAAACACGCTTTTACCGCCATGGATTTCGGTTGTAAACTTCAACAATTCCAATAATCCGTACTTAGTTAATCCCAATCTTGAACCTTCGAGAGGTTTGCCCCTAATTCCGTCCCTCGAGTGAATTTACTCCAACCAGCCAAGCGTGACCCGTAACCTACTGATTCTACTATTCTTGTAAGATGAGTAAGGTGCTTTTAATATGGTTCTGGTTATTTTGGTCGATCTATTTTCATATGTTACTTAGCACCTGTTTCCGTGCATATATGTGTTTATTTACCTTCTTGCTTATTATTATATATAACAAACATTGTTCGTAGGACTTAATTATAACAAGTGAACTTTGATTTTCGCACGTGTATTTGAACATAGTTAAATATAATATACTAAATACCTTTTTTAAATAAGTATTAAAGGAATTTGTCAATGAAACAAAAGCTTAATTTTTTTTTTTTATTTCTACCGATATTTATGATTTTGAAAATTGATTTTTGTAGCTTTGCATAAAATATTGTTATTTTTTCTTTTTCATAGCCCGCTGACAGATGAAAAATGGAGGCGGACTCCCATTTTAAGAAACGTTAAAAATGTTCTGTTTCTATTTCTTCTATCGATTCTTATGAGAAATTAACGTAAAAGAACAAGATAAAATATATTTTAGCTAACATGGGCTTAGTGGTTAAATAACAGGGTCTTGTTTCTAAACGTCATGTACCCTTATATGTAAAATCAAATGAAATTTTATTTCGTCGAGTTCAAAATAATGTATTGTGTTTATATTACAAAGGTTTTAGGGCTAAAGCCATTTATTAAATGTGTAAATCCTGAACAGTAATTTTATTCTCAAAATACCCTTATTTTTGTTACCAAAATGTCGTTAGAATGAACAGAATTGGGAGCAGGTTCATTTCATGTAAATTTTCGGTAGGTTTTCAACCGGCTTTCAATGAGAAACACATTTTGATTTAAGTAGTTTTTTTAATTAACTATTCGGCTGTTATTTTATTAAAAGGTTTCTATAATAAAAATGATTTTTCACTGCAGCAAAATAACATTATCCATACTCCATACTAATATTATAAATGCGAAAGTCTGTCTATCTGTCTGTACATCTGTATGTCTATCTGTTACGCTTTCACGGCCGAATCGCTCAAGGGATTTTGATGAAATTTGGTAGGAATATAGTTGAAGACCCGGGGTCAAGTATAGGCCACTCTTTGACGCAGGCGGGGCTGCGGGAAACGGCTAGTTATAAATAACTAGACAACTAAACGGATGTACAAATTCAATCTGTCGACGAAAATGTCAGTTAATGTAAAAACATCTCTCTCTCAACGTTCAGCTGTACATCTTATATTTCATTCACCATCAGAATATAAACTTTTATAATATTTTTTGTCGAATATGACTGGCGATGGCGCCATAACCAAGACAACTGAAAGGAACTTCAATAGTGTAGTCTGCGACATTTTCTCTGGCGATATCGAATTTTTTTCGAAAAATATAGATTTTCTTAAAGATTCGTTAAAATCGGCCTCTTAACAAGTTACATTATAAATTCTGGCATTATTGTTGATTTATTTATTAACTACCCAATCATCATCATCCTAGCGTATATTCCTAGTTGCGCCGTCAGCTTACGCGTCGGAGCCTAGGGTACGCTGTAAGTCATGATCTTAGATTTAGTGAGCAAGGAGGAGCTCAAGATAGAAAATGCCACTAAATGGCAACCGATCCAATAGTGGTCGCGTCACGTCGTCGCTTGATACGCGCATTCGCTACTGATACGCGGGTCGCGTTCGACTAACGAGCTCCTCTATTAATTAACTACCCAATCCGCTTAGTAAAATAAATATGAATGCATTTCTTTTGCAAAGATGGTTAAGCTGTAGCCATTGACTTAGTCGTAAATGTTGCATCCAACTGAGCCAATTTTTTTAAATTATTGTCATAGTAGTTGAAAAAAATATATTTATGCAGAGTGTATGAAGTATGCTTGACCTTTGATAGAGAGCTTCACTCATCTCTCTCACTTCGCTTCACTTCACTCATCGTACAAAATTAAGACCACTAATGCGCCATAAAAAGCGAATTCCAAAATTTTATGTCCGACCTTTCCATGTCATGTATGTCATACTTAACACAACCAAATTTATGGTGGAAAAGCATCGTAAACTCTTTGCTGTGGAATACCACCCTTCGAGTAGGAATGTTGTTAAATTGGATGATTTATTTTCGGGCTCGTCGTCTATTCTTTTAATTTGTTGAATGGGTTTGCGCATGTTTTCTCACTTAAATCTACATTTCATTTATTTACACTTTTTATTTTTGTTTGTTGTCCGAGGAGCTCGTTAGTCGAGCGCGATCCGCGTATCCGTAGCGAATGCGCGTATCAAGCGACGACGTGACGCGACCACTATTGGATCGGTTGCCATTTAGTGGCATTTTCTATATTGAGCGCCTCCGTGCTTCGGAAGGCACGTTCAGCTGTTGGTCCCGGTTGTTGCCGATAGATAGCAGTCGTTAGGCTTCCCTGTAAAAAGGGTTAAGAAGGTCAGACGGCAGTCGCTTCATTGTAATAATCAGTTCCGTCAATTCTAGGGCCATAACTTACTGCGTACCCTAGGCTCCGAAGCGTAAGCTGACGAAGCTACTAGGAATACACGCTAGGATGACACTTTTTATTTTTGTACAACTGCATCCGTAGTCCTATGGGGCGTCTGAATTAGACCGGATGTCGAAAGTTCCATTCTCATGGGAAGCATACTTTGTTTAGTTGTATTTAGTTTGGTTATATAAAACACTAGCTGTTTCCCGCAGCTCCGTTTGCGTCAAAAAGTAGCCTATGTTTGACCCTGGGTCTTCAACTATATTCATACCAACTTTCATGAAAATCCGTTCAGCGGTTTGGTCGTAAAAGGAAAACAGACAGACAAACTTTCGAATTTATTAGTATGGTTATGGATTGCAGGTATGAATGACTTAATTTTAGAATACTATGAATGATTCCGTAGGGTCTTCTTCTTAATTTATTTTTATCATTTATAACAAACATTACATTATCAATAACTGAAAACAGCAAGATTTTTAAAAATCCGTTCATAAATAAATAAGTTATACGCCTTTGAAATTCGGTGGAAGGGAAAACTGTCAAAAACAAGAAAAGGATGATGTGTGTGCAGTGCGACGGGCGGATTTTTTGATAGCAAAACCCAATTAAAGTTATTATAATTCTGTTACTAATATTTTACAATACATTGTTTTATCGACAGCCAAAATTGTGTTCAAGAAGAAAATATTGGTGTAGCGGTAAAATAAAGAACCTCGCCATCTTAAATTTTCACACCATTAATTTCATGTGATTTTTTACCCCGAAGAAGCTTAAGGATATTTATGTGTGCCTTTATCTGACTTTTCACTTGAAAACATGAAAATGTATGAAAATGTTGCAATGGTAAATTGGGTGTTTTAAAAACGGTCTGAAAAGATTTTTGAACGGTCATGATATCGTCATGGGCTGCAGTGACAACTTACCATCAGGTGGGCTGTATGCCGCTAAGCCGTTTAATTTGTATTAAATTAAAATGAAGGACAAAATATTAAAATATATTAAAATCACAGACTTAAAAACTACCATCGATTTCCTCCTTGGGACATTTTTCTATAAGATGTAGGTACTTAAATTTAAGAGATTATGGCATTTTAGGTTGGAATCTTATAAATAAAAATACATCACATACAACAAAATACTTAGGTAGGACCCACCTGCTACTTGACTTTGAAACAAATAATGCTTTAAAATGGTTAACTGAAATACAGACAAATGGTATCCAAAAATGCAACTAAACACACTAGCTCCGCCTGTGTCAAAAAGTAGCCTATGTTTGACCCCGGGTCTTCGTTCAATTTTTAAGTTACCTTAAGATAGTTCTACCCTGTGCTTAATCTTACAACTTAAGCCCAGATGTGGCCTTAATCTAGGTCCCGCAACTAGGGGATTGAAGGATTTCGTATAAATAAATACTGTATTCATTTAAAACATCCTGTTTTAGGTTTTCTGGAAAGCACACTTAAGCTCAAGCTAAGCTTTCTGTAGTTTCGAGTAGATATGCTTGCTCTTTTTTAAAATTTATGTGCTTTGCGATTTGCTCGTTTAAATGTTCGAAATTATTTTATTTTCAATTGCATTTTGCGTTAATTTTTGTTTGAAATAACATTTAAATTTTCGTTTGAATTTAGTTAGAGTTAGGATTGAGTTTATGTTTTGTACCAAAAAAAGTAAAAAAAAACAGTGAGGCAAAAAGGCGGACTTATCGTAAAGCAATCCTTTCCAGTCGACCTTAGGGTGTATATGTTAGCTTAAGGTCAAGAAAGTGATGGCGATAACGTGTCAGTTCCCTTAATCTCTGACAATTTTTAATATCGCTAAAACGATATCATAAAAATATATCATGTAATACAATTAAGTCAGGGGTGTTATTTCCAAGCATCTGTCCGATGGCTTGAATACATAGCACACGGGTACGCGAGCCCGACTTACCCGAGCTGCTACACTGAGTCAACCCATGTCCATCCGAGTCAGTAGCATCCTAGTACCTCATCCTTTCCCCAAACACAAACACTTTCCACCCTTCCTTAGCTTTAGAATACTTCATATGGGCAGCAGCGTCGGAAGTACGATAAGCCGCTGAAACTGCGCTCGCCAACCCGCCTGCCAAGCATAGAGAGTATGGCAACAACCCTCAATTAATGGGGAGGCCCAAGTCCAGCAGTGGACTGACTGCGGCTGAAACGACGATGTAATACAATATCGTAAAATAAAGAAACTGAATGCACCGGTACAAAAATTATTATATTCGCCGAAACAATATCCCCTTCGTAAAAACTTTATGCTCTCTGTCAAAATAAATTACACACGCTTGTATATTACATGGAATATTAACTTTTGTTATGTTTAATAAAATTGTTGTGTTGTAGGTTGTTATGAGAATATGTAATATAAAATATAAATGCTAGGTTATATTATATTGTATATTGTATATTATATATTGAGAAAATTAATAACATTTATTTTAATACATGTTATAAAGGTAGGTTTATATTAACACTAGCTTTTTCCTGCAGCTCCGCCTGCGTCAAAAAGTAGCCTATGTTTGACCCCGGGTCTTCAACTATATTCGTACCAAATTTCATCAAAATCCGTTCAGCGGTTTGGCCGTGAAAGCGTAACAGACAGACAGACAGAAAGACAGACAGACAGACTTTCGCATTTATAATATTAGTATGGACTTTCGCTGCCTTAAAGGAAATAACAATGGCACTCAATTGTTATCTACATCGAGAGGCGTTACTGCCAGCGAAAGTGTTAAGTAAAGTGTAATCCAAAGCACGGAATCATGTTATTCACCACTTCAATGTTTTAACCAACCTGGAAAGAAATGAACCAAGTATGCTTCCCGTGGGAATAGAACCCACGACCTTCTGGTCTAAGGGCAACGCCTTAACCACTGGACCCGCCCGCGCTGTTCACTAAATAGCATTTAATCTTTCTAAATTAATCAGTAGTTCTGTAGTTCATCACACAAACAAAGTCCTAACTACTTTTTCAAAATAACCGTAAAAAGCTATAGGCTTATATCGTGATGAATTTTTTTTTGTGGTAACATCTAAAGTGTGACAATACTTACTTACTGCCTCAGACACAAGAGTTTTTCACTCCTTTCTATTACGTTCCATTATACAATTAATTAAATTATATTTTAGCTTAAAATTCATTCACGTTCTGTTTTCGATAAGATTAGCAAACAAATTCAGAAAGTGCTTCCTTTCCTGCCTCGTTCTTTGAGACAATGTTTTAATGGTGCTATCTAAGGTACAATTAAGAGTTTTTCTTACTTACTAACAATAACGTCACAAAAATAATGTGGCAAAAATTTCAAGCTCCAAAAACGTGTACTTTTTGAAGGCCACAGAGACCTGTCCTAATTTCCTTAAATTTCTCGCTCTCCGCGAAAATAACCCGAACTAATTAAAACACTGTTAGTCCCAAGTGTTACTGTAAAAACTCGTGCATGTATGTTTTAGCCGGGTTCTGTTATGTAACGAGTAGGGATTTTGTGGTAAGTACCTACTAGACTTTAAGTTCTCATTGTGCACTAGATTTTTACTGGAGATAATTTTCCTGCTACATATCGTGTGTTATCTAAACAACCAGCAGATTTTATGTAACTTGTAGTTTTTTTTTTTACAAATCTTTGGAGTGCTTTCCAAAGTTCTTTGTGAAAACGACTTTTGACAAAGTTTCTTGTCAGAATCTACGGCTTATCCAAAGGTGCAATGTGTAGTAGAAAGAAAACTACAAGCACGTACCAAATAATTTTGCGCACTTTTCCTTCGCCAATGAGAAAAGAACGTTTAACCGAATTCTATGCTCTTTGGCTTTCGGTACCAGTTTTAGTAGTGGGAGTTAGAACTAACATTAACTGGTAGCGAAAGTAAGCAAAATCATTTGTATAATTGAAAGTAACTAATTTATTGCGTTACAATATAATATACTTAAATAACTAAACTTAATTTTTATTCCCCACGAAAGAATAATATAAAGTTGTTTTGATGAAATTGTTCAATCCCGGAAATGCGGGTTACTTATTAATTCAGAAAGGAATATCTATAATATATATAAACACCCGATTATCCGATCACTAATTATTATACAACTATTTCAATCTTGTTTCACAGTTCAATATTCATATTACACTTCAGTGCTCAGGATGTGCTTCAATTGGGACCTCTGTATACTCCACGATACTGTTTTTCATGACAATATACCGACTGACATCAAAAATTTACGACCCTTTCACAGTAAAACCAGATCAAATGGAACATGGGTGTGTCAAAGGCCAACGCTGTCACATTTTTCAAGCTGCCTTAAGCCATCCGAAAAAGCCTAATGAATGCCCAATCTAAAAGGTCTTCTGAAGTACGAAGGAGCTAAAGATAAATATTATGATAGTTTTCGCAACCAAAGACCGCATTCGCTTGATACGTTCATTACGAAATCGCATGCCCTTCTAGACCATTGAGATCTCTATCTAGATCTACCTGTGCTACCATAATCAAGACATTTTCGTTCATACAAATACCCGAATATTATTGTTCACAAAATTTAAATTACAAGCTTAATTTAACAAAACATTTCAAAATATCCGGCGTTTAATTGTGGGTTTTAGGTATTCAAGTAATTTGTTCGGTATTATTGATTAAAATTGTGTCGTGTATTTAGTGTTGTACCTGGAATTCTCGTTTAAAACACTTTTTGATAAGCTTCAGTAATTTTTGTTAAGATTAGGGTTAACAGTTCATTTGTCAATGACTTCAGTGATTGTTGTCACGTAAGCAATCGTATATGGTAAAATAATCCATACTTATTATATAATCCATACTTTATATCACAAGTGCGAATATCTGTCTATTTCGCTTTCAGGGCCAAACTGCTAAACGGATTTTAATAAAATTTAGTATGAATATAGTTGAAGACACTGGGAAACAGCTGTATAGCAATCCTTAAATCAAGCTTGACATTTAATGATCGGCTATTTGCTAGACATCTACTCTCTTTGTTACATCAAAAGTTCTGTATGCCTATCATTCATTCATATCTAGCGGGTAACATGGCCAATCGACCCTGTTCACCCTGGTGTGAGGTTTTTTCAGAATCGCCTTTCGGCCTTTTACGTGGTGTATTTTTTTAGTAGCCTTAGGTATCTGTTAATAGGTCTTTGACTCCCATTTCACTTTTTACTCATCTCTGTCAAATGCAAGTGACAATGTGTAGGTATGTCTATTGAAAAATTACAATCATTACAGTAATATTCACTAAATGTAATGTACGTATTACTTAAGTCAGTAGTGTAAAATCTCTGTGCCCGATTTTATCTATTTTTACTTACAAACTGAAATCGATTTTTAAAATTCCGCCGTGAAGGTCTCATTCTTCCACGTTTCATTAGAAGATAAAGGGACATAACACATTTTAGTTAACATAAGCTAAACAAATGTTACTTAATACGAGGGTTGAAGTCAACGCCGTAAATAACTTTTTATCTTACATCACTAATCAATCATTGCCCTTTTGTATACGCCATTAATCCCACCTTCAGGCTTACATACGGTTCACTTAGCTATCAGCTTTTGTGCTTATAAAGGTCTCTACCGCTTTCAAACAATTAATTAGTACGAGCCAAACGCTTCACGATGTTCTTTGTATGCCCTTTACTGATTGGATAATGTAATAGGTACTGACGGCTGCTAATAAACTTGATACCCTTACTTTTAATGTTGCTAGTATAGAGGGGCCAGATCTTTCTGAAGTCGCCTGTACATACCTGGTTACATGTAGTAATTTTTAAGGATTTGACTCTATATGAACAAAAAGCATACCATAATCTGTTCATTAATTCCACAATCATTACAAAATATATTCCTTTATTACATTTTAAATGTAACTATTTTATGTAATACTGTTTTTATTGCAAGCACTTAACAAATTATTTTGCGTGCTTCCGCCACCAGTTAGATCATGCAAACTATTGCCGTATAAACGACGAACTATTAAGAGCTTGGTCTAGTACCTGAAGATGCCTCGCGTGATGCGAAACACGTGTCGCATGTGCAAACTAATGGTGGCGGGCATGTTGGGACTAATAGTAGTAGGTGGGTGCCGGCCGGCAATAGTTTGCATAAACTTACTAGTAGCGGAAGCACACAAAATCATTTGGTAACTTCCGCAAAGTAACGCCTGAATCAATTAAATAGGTTTTTATTGCGATTATTACTTATTTATTTACACCTGACGTTTCAAACACTTTACAGCGTTCATGGTCGCAGGCAGACTAAGTTAACATTTGTCTGTGATGTCATAAGAATACAAAACTATCGCCTTTAATTTTATCATAGTATCTGAGAGTCTTGCAGTCTTCTGTTGAGTTTGAGGTTTTAGTCAATTGAACAATGTTAACTTAGTCTGCGTGCGACCCTGAAACCTGTAAAGTGTTTGAAACGTCAGGTGTAAATAAATAAGTAATAAACGCGATAAAAACCGTATTAAAATAGTTTAATTTAACGTGTAACAATAGCAAAAACATAAGAAATGCTTTATACCATACTTGCAATGTATTTTTAAAATAAGTTTTCAATTAGTTTATACTCACTTATTGTTAAATTAATGATTAATTAAGCTGAAATAATGTAAGTTAACAACGCTTAGTAAAACAGAAACGCTATGGAAGAGCGAAACCTAGCTCTAATGCATTGTATGCCTAATAAAAAAGAGTTATTCTTCTTCTTCAAGTGCTTCTTCATTACTGGAGGTTGGCCATCAGCTCCACAAACTTTTCTACCTTTTGCGAAGTGCTTCAATTAATATTTTCCGTTCCAGTCTGTTATGTTCCTTAGCCATGACTTTTTCCGTTTGCCATCACATGTAATTAAAAAAATTGGTGATCTCATATTTTGTTTAAGGACAATCAACGACGAGATATAACTCTAAAATCACTGAGAAGCTAAAATATTATTACCGCTGGATTTTCAAAATAACTGTGGTCAATTCATGGACGTATCCATTCAGGTGTGACGTCATCGGCCTGAAATTCAATCTCTACAATCGGCAATCAGCATTCCTGTCAAAATTAACATTTCCATGGCAAAATCTACAATTCCCAGCTGCGATTTAGAATTTCATACATTGCTATAACATGATTCCGACCCTTAGAATTAGCAAATACGTATGAGAGGTTCATACGTATTTGTAATTAATTTAATTTAATTTTGCACATTTGATAAAAAATAATTAAATATAATTAGACCACGGCTTGAAGATTTTAGGTATTTTAAAAACCTATTCAAGTAAAACTTGCAGTTTTCCGCGGCTCTGCTAGCATCAAAAAGTAGCCTAAGTTTATAACCTTGGGTCTTTAACTTTACCCATACCAAGTTGCATCAAAATCGGTTTAGGGGTTTAGTCGTAAAAGCATAAAAGACAGTCAGACTTTCGCATTTATAATATTAAAAATTTGTATAAACAATATGTAAGTATGTAGTGTACTATTATGTTTTCAAGGCTAAACTCATGTTTATTCTGAACCACTAGACTAATTTCGATGTAGGTACTGGCGAAAAATTTTCAAATGTTATTAAAATACTACGCTAGTAAAAATAATTTCATGTTTTAAAAACAAAATTAATTTCAATTTAGAATTCAAAGCCATTCAAAACACATTGTTTTGTTTGAAATGGCCGGTACTGAAGAATGTCAATTTCATCACGGCCTCCGTAATTCCATACTATTATAAAAGTGCTAAAATCTGTCTGTCACTCTTTCACGGCCAAACCGCTGAACGGGTTAAATTTGGTATGAATATAGTTGTACATCCGGAGTCAAACATAGTCTACTCTTTGGCGCAGGCGGAGCTGCGACTGCGTCACGCCGTAAGCCGCGTCAATATGCTCAGTATAGAAATGCATGGACGTCGCCGTAGGCGCCATTCATACGCTGTGCGCCGCGTCTCTAGTTATCTGAACAAAATGTCGATATAAACCAAAGTCAACATTGGAAAATGACCAAGAACCTTTACGGCAATATTCGTAAAGTTTTCCGAAATTCCCATGCTCGGATTTACTATCTGCGAAGTAAACAAGTTTTATTCAACGCGTTCAGTAATCCCCTGTCTAATAGAATATCTTTCAGGATTTGCGAAAATTTAATTATGAACGTTTCGTAAATGGGCGCTTTAAAATAAAATCCTCAATTTCTCAACATCAACTTTTAATGAAATTTTATGTTCAAGTAATAAATACTTTACAACGGATTATTTACATTAGCGTAATACTGGTTTTTAGAAATGACGTTTGACAAATATTTACAGCACTAATTTTGTATGTATAATCGTTTTTTATTCAACTTATTAATAATAATCATATCTTTTTAACTTTCTGTCATTCGCCAGTTCTAAAAAATTACAATCGTCTTTACTTCATTAAAATTATGTAAAAATTACTTTAAATACAATTTAATGATCTTTACAAAATCATAAATTTACTCAAATTAGGAGCTTAAAAAGGGCATGTTGCAATGTATTATTTCGAAACATACTGATACCAGGATGTTAAGGGACGATTGACTGGATTGAATAAATAAAGTGAGCGAAATTTGAGTAGGACTATTAAATAACACATTAGATAATACCTGTTTTTAATTCAATTAAATTTACACCATTCGTTCATTTTAATTTAATTATTTTAAACCCCTTACATACTGAATTCCGATGACAGTACAAATAAAAAAAATATTGTTTGTCGGACCATTTACTTTGAAAGGCACACAGCCGCACTCAGAATCGTTAATGATAGTTAAAGCAAATTCTTCAAACTCAAATAAAAAATTCCCCGGTAGAGGAAGAACTGCTAAATACTCATTAGTTTAGATTTATAGCAACTTTTTAGTGCAGATTAAAAATTATCTCTATGAGGGATAATTTTGATTTTGAGTATGAAGAATTTGTTTTTAAAGTCATTAACGACTCTGAGCGCAGATGTTAGTTATATTTAAATCATAATACATTTGCATAGCATTATTTAGTATGAACATAATTAGTTTTAAACGCCATATTTCCCAAAGAACTTTCAGTTCAAATTCAACAATTTTACAGCATCAACAAAGGCGTCTTGGCATTAAGTTTACCATATTTGAATGACTCTTTTAGTTAATTTATTCAAAAGTTCGTTATTTCTATTTCTTGAAATTTAATTCGGAAAATTAATTCACAGTAAAACAGGTTTAAATAATAAATCATTGATTTGAGATACTTATCTACTTAAAGTATTGGAATATAATATTTTGGTAATAAAAGCTTCGTTAGAACTTACTAGCGGTGCTCTTAATTTTTTCCCCCAAGAAATCCCCTCAACGATATGTTCCATTCAAAGTTGTTCCATTTCTTTCTTATGTTTCATGTCCCTAAGTAATTTTTATCATAAGATATTTTTTTCACCGCACATTTTTTTGTTTCTATGTAGATAAATTGTATAGGGCTCTTCCGTGCTTCGAAAGACACGTTGAACTGGTCTTGGTTTTGTTACTCTATCGGTAGATGGCAGTCGTTAGGCTCTGTCAGATACCTTTAGACAGCCTGGAAAAAATCTGTCAATTTTGGCCACTAACACACCTCAGGTCATGTTTCTGTTGGTTTGGGTTCCCTGTAAAAAGGGTTACGAAGGAGGTCAGTCAGTCGCTCCATTGTTTTAACCAGTGCCGCCAAATCTAGGACTACTTACAACATATTCTAGGCTCCGAAGCGCAGGCTGACGCCGCAACTAGAAAACAAGCTTGGGTGAAGAAGTTGACTTGTACAGTAAAACTTCAGGATTAAGTCCACCACAAGGAACGGTACAATTTTTTTTTACTTATATCTCTCAACAGAGTGTCACAACACCTACACGATACGAGGAGATTATATATTCCAAAACAAACGACCACATAAAATTAAATAAATAAACCATCGCCATTCAAAGTGTTGTAAAATTAATGCCAATAATTACACAATCAAACATTGTGTCAAAACAAAATTAACTAACATGATTCAAATTGCTTTTCTAATAAAGCTCAACCGCAGACCAGTTGTCGAGTTGATATGAACAAAAGCAATGATTTACATACAGTATTTAATTTATGCAAAATTATACGTACTTTTCAATTTCGCATTCCAATAGTATGTTGATATAATATTGAATTTGTTATGGACTGAGTTTTATAACATCAATTGTACAATTTTTTTACAAAATATCGCATTTAATATTCCCCAAACTAGGCGTTATCATTGCGTGTTGCAGGCATATTTTTGAGAAGAATTTTAAACATAGACTTGACATGTCTTTGATAGTTTTATTTCTTTCATTGTTATATATTGTATAGTTTTATATTACAAACTAAAACCATAACCATAGAAGATTTATATTATGTTGAACAATTTATTTGTACTAGTATATTTTTTTAATAGTTCACATTTTCAATCTTCTCGATTAAGGAGATAATTTTCTGAAAGGTAATAAATTCGACAGAATTCATTCAAGATAAATAAATAACTCTTTATTGCACCAAATTGTAGAAAGTACATGAATATATATTCAGTTTAATATTTTTCGACAATATATTTAATTTATGTTTTCAATAAATATTTAAAAACATAATTATCATTTAATCAGAACAAGCCACTATAAAAATATACACTTACACACACAACAGACAATTTATTATACATCATAATAATCAGGTACGACCAGGGGCAGAAGTTTTGATGTATAATAATTAACTGTCTACAGTGTCAGTGTATATTAAATTAAATTAAATTTCTAGCGCATATTTTACTAATGTTAATATATAGAAATTACAGTTAATATAATACGTTTCTTGCAGTCAGAAACACGTCCTATTCAATGACTTTTTCTCGAAACTGAATCCATCACAGTTGAAAAAGTTTCAGAGTGGAATATATACAGCAGTAGAAAATAATCCATCATAGAAATGTATTTGAGTAAAACAATAGTAGAAACAAATCCGACAATGAATTTGTTCAATGGAAAGGATTGGGACAGAAGATTATCAAGTATTTTTTTGACAATAAATTTTATTCCGAAATTTCAATTTGTTTTCTCTGAAGGTGTTTTTTAGTAATAATGCTAGAAATAAAATTTTATTTTAATTAATGCTTAAAGCTTAAAGCAGTCTGAGAAATATAAATAACAGTACGAAGATAATATCTGTAAATGCTGCCAGTTTTCTGGGCACATCTTCTCGGGGCAACGAAACGATCTTTTTAAAGAACTAAATAAGTAATTATTTAGTTTACTTTTTTCTTTTTTTAAGTGAATATAAAATTTAAAGTTAAATAAAACAATTAGGTAGATTATCATTTTCAACGTCTCAAATAGAATTTTTGGACAATAAGAAATCTTTTAAAATTATATATTTGTAACGAGATATTTAGTATTAAAAATCATATTATATTTACAATATACTATGTTTAACCGTCTATTTACATACGATATTTATTTACTATTATCGAAAAAAGAAAGAATATTTCGTCTCATCGAAAGATTAAATTTGTTGTTAATAACTTTATTTCATAGAAAATTACAATAATTTGATTACTGTTTGTTCATTTAATCTAATAAATTTACACTTATGTTTATATCACATTTTTACATAACCATACATACACAACTATTTACATAATTTTTGTATAAAGAAGTTCTACAATTAAAAAAATATACAGTGACTTATGCTCAAAATTTAAAAAATAAAGTAGATAATCATAAATTTTTACATAACTTGAACTTTCCTTAAAATAGAAATGCAGAAAATGTACACAACATATATTATATATTTTCGTCAGTCAATGTCACAGAATTACGGAACAAAATACGTTAACGCAAAAATGTCCCTAATACCTAAATAATAAATGACACAAAACGAGGAAAAAGTATAAATTTCTGTGAATCGCAGATGATTTGGATGTTTGTATAAGATTTCTGTAATCTTTTGCCTCATTCTGTGAAGGGTACGTATATGTCCTGTCTGTAACGGTCTTTGCATCTTGCGGACACGGTAAAGTATCAATTGGCATTTGTAACAATATTTTATCATTCTCTGTCCTAACAATTTTAGTATCTTCAGTATAAGCATCGTCAATTTCATCATGAAATATATCATCTGAATCTGTATAATCTTTTTTTTCTACTAATAAGTTATTATTAATAACAGTACGTTCGAAATATGAGAAATGAGAATTCAAATTTGGGTCACCTATGAATTTGCATACAAAATTTTCGAGAGAAGTTCTTATTTTAACACTCTTCGTTTCTTGACGGAGTTTGTGCATCCATGCCAGATGGCAATCGCAGGCGAATTCATTACCTGTAACAATAGAGCCTTCATTAGTATCGTAATTGGACTAATCATGAACTTCAAAGTCAAAGCTGCTGAAAATAATTGATTTCTGTTCAATTATTGAATAGGATTTAAGACGGTTCAAATTGACAGCATCGAAATTTCTATTGACTTTTAGTGAATACCTGCTTTTTGAAAAGAGAAACATGTATGGCGTCATAAATACCTATTTACATACCTCTTATTCATAAATCGGTAAAATGGAATGAAAATAAACATATTTTAATTAAAATATGTAACTCACAATACACAAAACCCTTTATTAACTAACTGAATTAATTATTATTATTATTTTTATTATGAACTTATTTTATTTTTACTCACAAAGATATGTCGAAAAGACGAAAAGGGTAGGCTGTCATCAAGTGACGGGGCAGGATGGCGGTAATGAAAGCTCCTTTTTAATAATGAAAGAGATATGATTAGGTTATCAATCAGTTATCATTAAGATCTTATTAAATTGGACAGAGAGCCTGTTCGTCCTGATAGTCAGACGGTATCCCAAATCATGGTTAATGTAGACCCACACGACTCTCCGCGTCATATGATGATCCACAACCAATAGTCTACCTGGATCTCTCCCATGCTAACATTTAGAAGACAACTCATCAAGAGTCAAGAATCAGAGTTAAAAAACAAGGATAGTACATCGAAGTGCACCTCACTGAGTCAGAGCCATGATTGGCTAAGACTCAGACTCAGACTGAAGATTCAGTTTTTTTTTTTTTTTTGATTCGGACGAACATTTCTAGCTACAGAGAGCTTTGGAAATTACAGCGGGACAGTTTTAGGCGAGGGCTTTTGGCCACTCGGCCTCTTCGGCAAAAGCGCAAGGGGCTCCCAGTTGGGACGATCCTCGGCCATGGGGTTTGCCTTTGAGCAATGCGAGCAATGCAAACTCGCGAGCAGTAACAAACGCTCTATGCCTTAAGGGCCGACACTATTGTGCCTGAAGTGCCTACTATGAGCCTATCGGTGGCGTGAAGCGCCCTGGTACATTTTGGTACCTAGTAAACGAGCTACTGTTCCTACTACGTCGCACCATCCCGATCGTCGAATATCCCGATCTCCGGGGAGGCCGGAGATTCTCAAGGGGGCGATTGGCCACCGTGATGGGGTCGTCAGGGTTGACGATTCAGTCATTATGCGATCGATTTATATCCGCTGCAAAAGAAGGGGCAACAGTAGGGATAATGGTGGAGGTGGTAGGCGCACGTATTGTTTACAACGACGCACCATACCCCTCTCTTTTTACTTTCTATATTAAATTATGGATAGTTAGGTTAGTCATATGCCGACAGATATAATACTCTTATTTTTTGAAATAAATATAATAACAACAAGAAATATAGATTTTTAATAGTCCAAATTATATATTATAAGTTTTAAATTACATCAAAATTTATTAATTGTGCTTGTATTTCAGTGTTCGGTTCGAATACCCTTTATTTAATTTTATTAACATAATTTTATTTAAATTTTTATTTCAAGAATGCTTTATGACTGATAGCCAATTGTCTAAAAGAGCAAGAGTATTATTAACTGCGTACTTAACGTTGTGTTTATTAATTTCTTAACTGTAGCGAAAAGCTCCCGGTAACCATTAACGCTGATTAATTGTTTGAAAATAGCCAATTAATTTTGTTTATATTTTCATTCGCCATTTTTATGAAGAGGTAGAATAAATAATTAATTTTAGCACCATACTTTATGACAAAATTTCAGCTACTGTGTAATTTGGCTTCGAAAAAGTCTTTGTGTGGATTTCGTATAACGCCTGGCAAAACGGTTATGTATGACAATTTGCATACGCAATAGTTATATGGGATTCTAGTGTGTTCTAAAATGTAAATAGATGACTGAAAGTAGATTTTATCGAGCCATTCTAGGCAGATGTATGTATTCAGAAATACTAGGTACTCATTCATATTGAGTGGGACGATCCGGACGACCCACGGCCGTACTCCTCACTAATTTCAAAATTTGCTTATCCGAACTGCCCACGGCCAGACCGCGCCCATTTTTTTAATTTTTTTGCCAAATACCACACTGAGTATTGTTAATTAAAAAACTAATGAAAATGTAAGAATTATCTTTATTCGTAATATTTGTTTTCAAATTTTTGTTTCTTTTTTTCCAGTTTTTTGTATTTATGGTGAGAAATAAAACACCTATAGATCTAATTATCAAATATTGTTATAGAAATTGTTATTTGAGCTGCATAAGACTATATAATATGACTATATATATATATAAGTTACCAGAACAAATAAAAGAGATGGACCTAATACCTTTTAAAAATATACTCTTTAAACTACTTAACGGGAAATGTTTTTATAGTGTTAAAGCATTCTTAGACAGTAAAATTGACAAAGCGCAAATAATGCTCTCAAAATAAATATTTAGATATAATGATAATATTTAAGATAAAAGATAAAGATAAAAATATATTTATTTTCCCCAACAATCTTAATAATACTAGGTGTGTACAATACATGCAATGGTTCCATCTCAGATTGGAGGAGACTGGAGCCTGTAAAAGGCATGGCCTGTGTCACAGATCTCCAGTACTCTCACTTCTGGATACAAGTATGAATTATAAAAGAAGTGAAGCGTGAACTTAACTATAAAATTCTAAAGCTTACAAACTATATAATTCAAAGAACAAAATTATTGAGTAAAAGACGAAGGTACCTTTTATATTATATGTATAATAAACATTTTGGAATGTTATTTAAAATATGTTTGTGTGAGCATGTGTTTGGATTTAATAAATGAATTAAATAAATAGGGGCATATCAACGTTAGAAATTAAATTAATGGTACAAGATGGTTTTCCGTATCGTCGTAATTTAGAGTTTGAAGGTATTTAATAATAGTTAATTTGCAGGAATATTTAGAAAGAGAAAAGATGCTGAGCTCGCCGTGTAGATTATTGTACAGGAAAGGGCCTTAAAAGTCTATTACGACTGGTATAATAATATTTTAAGATTTTTTTTTTTATTGTGAATTGAATTAATTTATATGTTAATGTATAATGTAGATTGAATTGTTTTAATTTTCTTTGCATACCTAATAAGGTTGATTGTGCGGCCATATTGTTATATAACACCAGACTGTACCACTTTCATTGCAAATAAACTATTTCTTTCTTTCTTCTTACTTTCTAGGTAGCGTAATTTTAGTAAACATTAACCCCCTTACTTGTTAGAGTTTATTAACATTAAAAACATTAAATGTGTTTTGTTTCGTTTTTTACGTCAAATATAAATAAAAAAAATTGTATATGTAAATTTTCTTAAATAAGACGATTAACAAAGAATATTGGTAACTATTCAAAGAAATGAAGTGACATGAGAATCAGTATTTTCTGCTTTTTAAATTATTTGTTTGGAAAAAAATTATAACATTTAAATAGATTAACTAAAAAAGACTAGTTAGCATGTGTGGGTCACTGTTAACTAGGTGTTAGATAACTTAATATTTGAGACAAAGACTGACCCTGTCTTATCAAATTACTTTCATAGTTGCATAATTTTTGTTGTGTGAAAAAGATAGACACAAAAATTACTATTGTTATCAAACCAGATATCACCAGTTATTTTACCTAAAATACTTTTGTGATGGCATAATGCACTATAGTATCCTATTGTTATTTACTTGGTATGCAAAATATTTAAAACGTAGTCCTCTTTTATTATGTTTAACAACATGTACTTATTATTACTTGATATTTTATTATAATTGTTATTTAAAGCCATGAGATCAGTTAGGTAATAGTTTTTTTTAAATCAGAACTGTAAAAAATAAATCAAAGACACTATGTTTGCACCAGTACTTATAAAATATTCTAAATAAAAAAATAAAAAAATTATTATCGGGCGCGGTCTGGCCGTGGGTGGCTCGGCTAAGCAAATTTTGAAATTAGTGAGCTTCCCGGCCGTGGGTTGTTCGGAACGGGCGCGTAACGGCCGGACCCGAATCCACTTGTCTAGTCGGTTTTTAAATGATGTAACAGACGACTGAACTCTGAGACACATCACATCTTCGGGCAATCTATTTCAGTTCTGAACTACTCTATCACTCAGAAAGTGGCGGGCAGTGTTAGTTTTAGCCACAGATTATTGCTAGGAATCAGGATCAAATCAAATAATTTATGTGTGAAACATAGATATGCATACATTAAAGTATGGCGTACAAATATTAAATGCCTTTAATTTTGTCTTTTCTCGTAACCAGTTCGGTGTAGTCATAATATAACGATTTAAATCTTATGACAAATTGAAATGTAAATTAAAATATTTGGATGCAAAACGTCAATCAGTCTACATGTACATATTTAGGTATTTTTTTGTCCTTTACTCTCCTCAAAAAATGAGCAAAAAGAGATAGAGAGAAAAACGGAAACCACACGGCTACCGTAAATCTTAAGGTTATTTAAGTATATTTTTATATCAAAATTTATAGCATATATAATGCTAATACGAGCTATAAATTCTCCAACAGCCTTAGGCTTCGTTTCCTGTCGCACGTCGATGTCTTCCGGCAATAAAACACATTTATAAGGTACACATAGACCGTATTTACAGGTATGCTTGCCTTCCTAATATTTGTTTCATATAATCGATACCCGTTTCGTTTTTGATAGCCTAGGTGCGTAACATACTTACGTAAAGCAAATGTTAAGTTTACAAGGTACTTTAAAAAAATACCGATTAAAGGATTGCACGTTTTTACAATTAGGCCATATTAGAATCGGGCATTTATATGACTGACAAGATTCTATGACAATAAAATCGAGACTGATTGACAGACAGTAAAAATTGTGCTTCCTGACGATGAGATGAACGACACACGTTTTTGGAAAAAAATCTTAAATAATAAAGTCCGTATTATTTCCTTTGACGACTTTTTAACTTCGACGAAGCTTGGGAGAGCCCATTCACAGGTCCTTCACAGAATTGCATATTTTTAGGATTTTTGACTACGAATGCATTTTCAAACTTTTTGCTTCCATTGAAGCGTGTTTGAAATTAAGCGATGGTGATTGATGGTGGATGGTGATTGAATTAGATTGGTCACCGCTAGAGGCATTTCAATCTTGAGGTCCTCGTACTTTGAGCTTTTATAACAAATGATTGATGATCAATTTCGTAATGATTAAATAATGTAACAATAAAAATATTATGAGATAAGAGTTTGTATGATAAAGAATATTGTCAACTATTCAGGGAAATGAAGTGAAATGAAAATCAGTATTTTCTGCTCTTTAAATCATTTATTGTTTAATTTAAGCTCGTTAAAATTTTATTGCTGTGTAAAAAATTAAAAACATTTAAATCGATTTCAAAGATTAAATAAATATGATATAACTTTAGTAGTAAAATAATATCATACAAACTCTTATCTCAACATTTTTTTTTATAGAACTGTATAAAAAAAATAGGCAAACAGGCGTACGGCCCACCTAATGGTAAGTGGTTACCGTGGCCTATGAACGCCTGCAACACCGGAGATATCACGAGCGCGTAGCCGACCCTTAAGGAATTTTTTCACGCCCTTTTTGAAGGCTCCCATGTTATTTTACATTATTTTATCATTACCAAATCCACAGTCCGTGTTCACTTAGTGCAAAAACTATACAAACTAACTCTCAATGTTCATTACGAATTAACAATTTGAAATATATTGCTTTGACACAAGAGGAGCTGCTTAGTTGTATTGTACATTATAATATATATTTCGTACTAGATTTTTACCGCTGCTCCGCCTGCGTCAAAAAGTAGCCTATGTTTGGCCCCGGGTCTTTAACTATATTCATACCAAACTTCATCAAAATCCGTTCAGCGGTTTGGCCTACTTTTGGTGGCGGGATTCACCACCACATCATGAGATGAATACATATTATTACATTCATCAGTTAATAGGACTACTAGAATCGGCCTTAGGGAGATCTATTTAGCCGGTTTTGAAAGAAATGCTAAAGGAAGAGGTTAGCTTCAACCTCCTACTACAATAATTGTATAACTCGGACGAAGTCGGGACGGGCTGCTAGTTAATTACAAAAGGGAAGATACTACGATTTACCAAAGTACTTGACAGTTGGCAAATAAACGCAAATATTAGATAATGTTACAGATTGAAGTGCTTTAGAAATTTCAATATAATAGGTATTTAAACTTGCAAACCATAATTCTGGTAACGTAAAATCATCTCTTACAGAATTTCGGGAATTCGTGCAAGTACCGAAGAGCTTTAAGTTGAGTTATCTTATATTAATTCACGTAGCAACAGCGAAGTTTCGACGGTCGATTCGTGTGGTAAATCTCATGAGTAGCGGTTATAAAATGATCAGTAACTCTGTTGGAATATATTACTTACATTGTTTATAGGGACTTACTTCATCAAGAATTTTGCTACCTTTTTAGGGTTCCGTACCTCGAAAAAAAAACGGTTCCGTTTTTTCCTTTCGAGGTTACGGAACTCAGCAAAGCTCAGCGGACCCTGGGCTCCGAGGCAATCAGCCAAGGATACCACCGGGAAGGCACTAAGATGAGTAGTAGTAATAGTAGTTAGTTAAAGCTATGTGAATAAATGTTGTCCAGTATTGTAACCAAACAAAAAATACTAGCACTATAATAATATCTAAGAGCTAAAACATGCGAAAACAAAACCACTTGCACCAGTAATCCACATGTTAATTTGAAAATCGCAAAGCGGATTTTCTAAATATTTAAGTTATGCTGAAAACGCATATCTGTCTATCGTATATATTTTATTTTGTAGTTGACTCTATTAGAGTGAACTACAAGATAAAGTCCGCTGTCAACATATTATAATAAACAATCAAGCCATGCAAATGATAATAAAATATATACGTACCTTCCAAATAAATGTAACTATTCTGATTCTTCAAATTATCATAAATTGGTTTTATATTATCCATTGTGAATCTTTTCAACTCGTTGTGTCTTAAGTCCAACGCAGATAGTCCCCTCACTCCTTCAAAGAGACCTCCGACCAAAGTCACTAATTTATTATGACTCAAACTCAACTTTTTTAATTGAGACAGCCCATCAAAAGTCCTCTGAGCCAATATATGAATATCATTATAATCTAATAACAAAGTCTGTAAATTCCACAGCTCAGTAAAAGTAAAAGAATTCAAGACAGACAATTTATTTCTTCTCAAATCTAACCGCTTCAAATTGGCAAGACCATCAAAACACTCTTTTCTTAACTCACTAATATTATTTCTATCCAATTCTAACTCTAGTAAATTTACAAGGAAACGAAACGCTCCATCTTGTATGACACTTATGTTATTACTAGTTAAATATAATTTCTGTAAAGCTGGCAGCTCGTAAAACGTATCTGTTACAATCTCCTTTATTCTGTTCTCGTCCAACGTTAGAACAGTCAGATTGGGCAAGTTAAAAAATGAATGTTTACTTAGAAATGAAATTTGATTCTTTGTGAGCGTTATCTCCTGCACTGAAGATATATTCACAAATGTATTTGCTTCGATTTTCGGTATCGAACTGTATTTCATGCTAACATGTTTCAATTTTCTCAGATATCTAAGCACTTTCGTTGGTACAAAGTCTAAACCACCGTCCGCTCTTACATTGAAAGCTAACGTTTCTATATTTGATTGGGAACTGAAACTGGTCCATAGAGGATCCGTTTTCTCTATGCCTCCATTAAAAACCCAGCATTCAGTCTTCACTGCTTCATTTATTTCTTGACTGAATTCACAGTAGCAATGAACTTTTGAATCTCTGTCACTTATATCACAGATGTTGACTATAGGTGGTAATATCTTCTCTTTCAGCTTTCTCCTGTTGGCGTCTAAAGCTTCTATTGCGAAAAGCAACAGTAACAAGGTAGCGGGTACCTTCTGAGCCCGCATACCTTCTACCTGAAACAAACAGAACATTCCATCATTTCCTTACTCAAACAAAAACGTTTTATGGTTCATTTTATTTAATTCCCAGGGCGTAATATTGA